>CM053783.1:788956309-791356309 GCA_028749045.1 Cupressus sempervirens | reverse complement strand
AACCTGATTTTTGACTCCCAAAATGCAAACACGCTGCTGATTGCTCCCTCTCTAGGCAGCGCCTATCAAAATCTGCAATATTAAATCTCTGATTTTGAATTTACTGTAGCGCGGTACTGTTCACGGCACTGTTCACGTCACTGTTCACGGGCACTGTTCACGGCACTGTTCACGTCACTGTTCACGGGCACTGTTCACGGTACTGTTCACGACACTGTTCACGTGTACTGTAGCGCACTGTTCACGACACTGTAGCGCACTGTTCACGGTACTGTAGCTGCTGTTATAAATCTGCAAACAGATCCATCCAATTTTCTCCTACTGAAACACAATATTGACTTCTGGATGAAGCCAACTCACAGGCAAAATTCGGGTGATATTTCACACCTTCAAATTGCATCAACTCTGAAGAAACTACGTCCTCCACAGTCTGAATTCTTCTCGAATTTGTAGAAACCCTGGTTTTAAATAATTCTCATAACATGCTCTTGAAGGAAGACAAGGTTTGTTTATAAAGACTCCTCAACTCCAGAATGAGGCTCTACGCTCAATGTGGGATAAAAGAATATAATAATAACATAAAAAATGTTATTACATTAAAACTTAGAAAACCCCTTTTAATTTTCCCATAAGCTTGGACCCACAATTAATTGAAATATGGCCCCCTTTTATGATATCATGACCCTCACTTAAGTTATAATATAAAAACATATTATAACTTAATAATATAAACTCAAAACCAATAATGTTTATTCTAACTAAATAAACATTAATATCTCCATTATTACTCAACATTTTTGAATGTCGTCTGAACCGGGAGCTAACATGATAGAGCTGCATATGACCATACCCCTTTTCTAAAAATAGCAGGGGTCCACCTTTATAACTCCAAAATTGCTAAAAATAGCCTGACCAAGCCAAACTCATAAAAAACAAACTCTGGCAACCCAGAAGTGTACTCTTCTCAGGTCCTTGGAAGATCTCCACACCAAGGTGACCCTCTAACCAATCCTACTAGCCTACGAGGGTCTCTGATAGGCTAATCACAAGCTAAAGTGATGTCTCTAGCTAGAAGGGGACATCACAGTCCACCCTCCCTGAAATTGCTTGTCCTCAAGCAATATCAACTCTGGATGCTGTAAAATCTCCTCGCTCTCCCAAGTAGCATCCTCTACCGGCAAATCCTTCCACTTCACCAAATATTCCCGGATGGTACGTCTCCTCAAGTTCCTTTCTCTGAAATCAATGATAGCCTCCGGAATCAAAACAAGTTTTCCCTCATCATCCAGGGGCGGTAATACTGTAGAAGGCACAATATGATGCCCCAACGCCTTCTTGAGACGTGACACATGAAAAACATTGTGCACCTTGCTCTCTGCCGGTAAGTCTAACTCATAAGCCACCTCTCCCACTTTCCTGATAATCCTAAATGGACCATAGTATCGTGGCTTAAGTTTCTCGGCACCATTCTTCTTGAGAGTGGATTGACGGTATGGCTGCAACATAAGATACACCATATCTCCAACCTCAAAAGTCCGCTCAGTCCTCTTTTGATCTGCGTATTGCTTCTGCTGATTTTGTGCCTTAGTTATATTATCCTTGAGAGTCTTAACAATGTCTTGACTCTCCTGTAACAAATCACCTGCACTGGGCACTCTACTGTCACTCAAAAGCAGATCCATAAAATTGGGTGCCTCATACCCATACAGGGCCATAAAGGGTGACATCTGAATAGACATGTGATAAGTGGTGTTGTAACAATACTCACAGAGATAAATCCACTTTACCCATGCCTTCTGTTGCCCTGCTATATAATTTCTGAGATATCCCTCCACCCATTTGTTCACTATCTCCGTCTGACCATCTGTCTGTGGGTGGTAGCTAGTACTCGGAGTGAGCTCTGTCGCACACAACCTGAATAACTCCTGCCAAAAGTGACTCATAAACCTGCTATCTCTGTCACTCACAATGCTCCGAGGTAAGCCATGTAATCTGAATATCTCTTTGAAGAACAACTCTGCCACTTGTGTAGCAGTGTATGTAGCAGTGATCGGAAAGAAGTGTGCAAACTTCGTAAGGCGATCCACAACCACATATATACAGTCCCTGCCTTGGGCTCTAGGTAGTCCTGTGATAAAGTCCATAGACAAACACTCCCACTTCCTATCAGGAATCGGAAGTGGCTGCAGTAAACCGGCTGGATAGGAGTGTTCCTGCTTATTCTGCTGGCAAGTGAGACACTCCCTAACATACTGAAGTACTTCTGTTTTGAGCCCCTTCCATGTGAAGCGCTCTCTAATCTGCCGGTAAGTCTTGTAGAAACCAGGATGTCCTGCCATAGGTGAATCATGAAAAGATTTCAGAACCATCCTTCTCACCGCTGATCCTGGGACCAAAAATATTCGCCCTTTGTAAATGATGAGCTCATTCACAAGGGTGTATCTGTTGTCCTGAATAGTCCCATCTATGAATCCAGTTGCCCAAGTATCCTTCGCATACTCTGCAAGGATCAAGTGTCTCCAATCCTCCGATATGTCTGTCAATAAGCTCAAATGGGGCCTACGTGATAAGGCATCAGCAACTACATTCTGCGTCCCCTTAAAATATGTAATATCAAAGTCATAGGACTGTAACTTGCTCACCCACTTTTGTTGCCTATCATTGAGATCTCGCTGCCCTAGAAAATGCTTTAGGCTATTATGGTCGGTTTTGATACAAAATTTGCTACCTACCAAATATTGCCTGAATTTAGCCAAAGCATGCATAATGGCTAACATCTCCTTATCATATTTACTGAAGCTCCGCTCTGGCCCTCTCAATTTCCTGCTCTCATAAGCAATAGGGTGCTTCTCCTGCATAAGCACCGCTCCAATGTCCTCTCCGGAAGCATCACAGTGTAGCTCAAAAGGTTTGTTGAAATCTGGTAATGCTAACACTGGACAAGAAGTCATCAACTCCTTAAATTTCTCGAAACACTCCTGTGCCTCAGGAGTCCACAAAAAAGCTCCCTTTCTCATCAAATCTGTTAAGGGTGCTGCATGCCTGGAATATCCATCCACAAACCTCCTGTAGAAACCACATAGTCCCAGAAAGCCCCTCAACTGTGTAAGGTTCACCGGTGAAGGCCACTCCACAATGGCACGAATCTTTTCAGGATCCATGCGTACGCCCTCTGCACTGATGATGTGACCCAAGTACAACAACTCTGTCATGCCCAAATCACACTTCGACTCCTTTGCATACAAGGATTCTCTGCCCAATATATCCAACACCGTGTCAAGGTGAACTAAGTGCTCCTCCCAAGATCTACTATATACCAAGATATCATCGAAGAAGACAAGTACAAATCTCCTCAACTGAAGATGGAAAACCCTATTCATTGTTGCCTGAAAAGTAGCGGGTGCGTTAGTTAGCCCAAATGGCATAACTACAAACTCAAAATGGCCACAATGACATCTGAAGGCTGTCTTCTCAATATCCTGCTCTCTAACTCTGATCTGGTGATAACCTGATCTCAAATCTATCTTTGAGAAGAAGCAAGCTCCATGAAGCTCATCTATCAACTCATCGATCCTGGGAATGGGGTACCTGTTTTTAATTGTCTTCCTATTAAGCACCCTGTAATCAATGCACATCCTCAATGTCCCATCCTTCTTCTTTACTAACACCACTGAAGAAGCAAAAGGAGACTTACTTGGTCTAATGTGGCCCATAGCAAGTAACTCCTTTATGGTTTTCTCAATTTCATCCTTCAACCTCTTCGGATGCCTATAAGGTGTAATCATGATGGGCTTAGCCCCCTCCTCTAACTCAATGATGTGCTCAATACCCCTGTCTGGTGGTCTACCTGGTGGAATGTCACTAAACACCTTAGAGTGTTTAACTCTAAGCTCCTGAATATCAGGAGGATATTCAATCTTCTGCTGTCCCTCCTGTGATGGCATTAACATGCACTCTGCTGCCCATTCTACCTGATTATGTCGAATCAATCTAGCCATCCTCCGAAAAGAGACCATCCTGAGATCACTATCCCTAATTGCCTTAAGGATATGTGTCTTCCCATTCACTTTAAACCTCATCTCCATCTCCTTGAGGTTAAGAGTGAACTCACCAATATCGTGCAACCAACTCATCCCAAGAACTATATCTGTATCTCCCATAGGCACAACATAGAAATCTGCCTTAAAGTCATAATTATTAACTTTCAATGGGAGTCTAGTGATCTTACGATCACAATTGAGAACATAGCCATCCGCTACCCTCACTCTAATTCCCCCAAACTCCTCTGTTTGTATGCCGCGCTTCTCCACCATCCTAGCATCGATGAAATTATGAGTGGCACCTGTATCAACCAAAGTTATAACTCGCTGTCCAGCAAGTACTCCTCTCATCCGGAATGATCCTTCTTGCTTAATACTAGTGAGACGAGCTTCCCTAAGTTGCCCATCTCCTTCCCCATCCTTGGACTCCATTTCAAACAAGTTTTCAGCCTTGTCTTCCTCTTTTCCACCATCCATTTCCTCTATATCAGACTGCTGATCTGAATTATCTGATTCTGATTCCTCATAGTATGCCCACATAACTTTGTTAGCTTTTCCCTTTGGCCTAAGAGGACAATCATGGTTTGCATCATAGGGTCCCTTACAGTAGAAACATAATTTTTTCTTCCTCAAATCATTTAATGTTTCCCTGTCAAAAGGTGCTGGAGTTTTATCTTTAGAATCATTTTTAAAATCAGTCCTCTCTGGTTTTTTATAAAATGGTTTGTTATCCTTACTAGAAGATGCTCCTTTGGACTGAAATTTGTTTGTTGGGACTGCATGTTCCATACTTCTTGCCTTTTTCATCGCTTCCTGTAAAGAAATAGGATCAAATGCCTTTATCCACCCTCTCAGTGGTTCGGATAGGCCCTCAATGAAAAGAACTATCAATCTACGCTCTGAAATGTTTGGCACCATCACTGCCAACCGCTGAAATTCACCAATGAAATACTCCAAGTTGCCTGTCTGTTTCAACTGTGCTAAGTCCCGGAAGTAAATCTCTGGATCTTTCTTATCAAATCTTTCAACCAACTTATCCACGAAGTCTTGGTACTCTGTCACCTGGTTATGCTGAAGTGTTACCATACCATGGTACCACCAATCATGTGCTACTCCCTCCAAATGCAAGGTGGCATATTTGATAGCTTCAATCTCTGTCATTGGCCTCAGTGCCAAAAATGTGTCAAGCTTATGAATCCAAGCTTGAGCTGTCATCTTACCACTCCCATCAAATGTAGGCATAGTAAGCTTGCCTGTAGCCCTCTTCAGCTCACTATTTTGACCTCTAGGCCTCCTATCCTGTCTGAGTGACCTGTAATGCTCTCTCCTCTGATTAAAAAAGCGTTCAAAGGTCATCCTCTCCCGAACCTGTGGAGCTAATAATTCCCATTCATCATTTGCAGCCATGAGTGCATCTGCAAATATGGGGTCTCCTGCCGCCTCCTCTGTCGGAGCTTCTTCTGGCTCCTCCGGAACAAATGTAGGGCGTGTAGGCCTATCAGCTGTTCTAGAATGGGTCCGTTGTGGTCTCTGATTACCTGTAGCACTCCTGTTATCTCCCTGTACTCCCTGTTCCCCATTCTGTCTAACAGGTGGGTTCATCCTTTCTACCATAGTAGTGAGTGCCTGTAATGCCTGTGTCATCTGCTGCTGCCCTGTAACCATTGCACGAAAGAATTCTCTGGTATCCTGATCATCATTATTCCTCCTATTTCTAGGTGGACTACCATCATACCTCTCTTCCATATTTCCTGTTTCCTGTAGCTGTTCTCTGTCAATCAAAGCTCTCCTGCGGGTATAGTACCTGTGTGGTCCAATTTCCAGTGGCTGCATATGACTCCCAAACCCTCAGGATGGCAGGAACTAGGCTCTGATACCACTGTAAGAACCCCAAATAGGCTCTATGCTGATCACTGTTTGTTTCCCTGAGTGTAATGATTGTTTTTTGTTGGTTCTTGAATGTTTCAAGCTGCTTTTGGTTTTTTTTTGAGTTTATAAAAGAGAATACAAATATTGAAACTAATTTACCCAAAATTATAACTCAAATCTAATTATAATGCTGATCGAACTCATTTATTCAGATGGCTCATACAATTTATACAATGTTTATTGTTGGAAGAATACATAAAAAAAACATCAGCATTAATGGTTGAAAAAACCTGATTTTTGACTCCCAAAATGCAAACACGCTGCTGATTGCTCCCTCTCTAGGCAGCGCCTATCAAAATCTGCAATATTAAATCTCTGATTTTGAATTTACTGTAGCGCGGTACTGTTCACGGCACTGTTCACGTCACTGTTCACGGGCACTGTTCACGGTACTGTTCACGGCACTGTTCACGTCACTGTTCACGGGCACTGTTCACGGTACTGTTCACGACACTGTTCACGTGTACTGTAGCGCACTGTTCACGACACTGTAGCGCACTGTTCACGGTACTGTAGCTGCTGTTATAAATCTGCAAACAGATCCATCCAATTTTCTCCTACTGAAACACAATATTGACTTCTGGATGAAGCCAACTCACAGGCAAAATTCGGGTGATATTTCACACCTTCAAATTGCATCAACTCTGAAGAAACTACGTCCTCCACAGTCTGAATTCTTCTCGAATTTGTAGAAACCCTGGTTTTAAATAATTCTCATAACATGCTCTTGAAGGAAGACAAGGTTTGTTTATAAAGACTCCTCAACTCCAGAATGAGGCTCTACGCTCAATGTGGGATAAAAGAATATAATAATAACATAAAAAATGTTATTACATTAAAACTTAGAAAACCCCTTTTAATTTTCCCATAAGCTTGGACCCACAATTAATTGAAATATGGCCCCCTTTTATGATATCATGACCCTCACTTAAGTTATAATATAAAAACATATTATAACTTAATAATATAAACTCAAAACCAATAATGTTTATTCTAACTAAATAAACATTAATATCTCCATTATTACTCAACATTTTTGAATGTCGTCTGAACCGGGAGCTAACATGATAGAGCTGCATATGACCATACCCCTTTTCTAAAAATAGCAGGGGTCCACCTTTATAACTCCAAAATTGCTAAAAATAGCCTGACCAAGCCAAACTCATAAAAAACAAACTCTGGCAACCCAGAAGTGTACTCTTCTCAGGTCCTTGGAAGATCTCCACACCAAGGTGACCCTCTAACCAATCCTACTAGCCTACGAGGGTCTCTGATAGGCTAATCACAAGCTAAAGTGATGTCTCTAGCTAGAAGGGGACATCACAAATAACACAAGACACATATGCATAGGATTAACATGCTGCTACATGAGTTGGCAGCTGTTACAATGAAGAACTGAAGGGAGCCACTATGTGAATTGACGGCAGCACCAAGACAAACAAAAATCTCAATCCATAAACAAGTTCTGCTGTTACTGTACGAAACCAAATCACAACTTGATCATGAAGCACTTCATTTTCCATAACGATATGGCACTACATAAAAGAAACACTAATATGAAAGCAGTGAACATAAGCAACATCCTATACACAGCAGCACCATATACACAACTTGCTCATCTAATGACTTGTATCAGGTTTACAGATATCTCCTGTAGCTACAATCTTTTACACTCCCTCTTTGCAAAGGAGATAGCATTTTCAGATTCTCACATCATGGAGTCTTTCAACATGACAATCAAAATGGCTACACTCATACGTGTTGAAAACAAAATTTTATCACAGATTCTCTCAATGTGATAGCAGCATGGATTCACTCAACATGATGTTCACCATGGCCACTCCCATGAGTAAAATAAACACAAGCTCACATCACGGAGTCACTCAACGTGATGCTGTCTTGGAGTCTCTCAATATGACATCCACTATGGCTACTCCCATGAGTGGAAAGAGTAACAAAGGATTTCACCTCAAATTTCTCTGTCTTAGAGAAAAATGCATTACATGGGATTTCACCTCAAATTTCTCCATCTCAGAGAAAAATGCATTACATAGGCTTTCACCTCAGAAATATGTCTCAGCTAAAAATGCTTTCACGTCAAATTTCTCCATCTCAGAGGAAAAGTGCATTACAAGGGCTTTCACCTCACATTTCTCCATCTTTAAAAAAATGCATTTTTACATCAAATTTCTCCCTCTCAGAGGAAAATGCATTATAGTAATACAACGAGAGCAATTGATGCCAAGACTCTCTCTCAGCAGAGACTCCCTCTCAACAAGGGAAATGTTCTGACAACTTGGATAATCATAATAAGTTACAGCTGACTCCATTGTTTGACCAAACAAATAACTTTTGCAGTTGCACTGCTACACGAGCTTGCTAATCCTCTGCAAAGGTCATATCACTTTCAATCTGCCCCTCAAGCTCCCTCTGAATATTCAAGCACTTACATAAACCTTCTGACCTCCTCGTTCAAGATTGCTTGCAATGCTTTCCTTAGAGGAACAATTTTCCGCACACTTCTAAATATTCTGACATGCTAGAGTCCAAGACTATCCTCCTTGACCTCATCCCAGATCACCCTGTGCAAAAAAAGTTTATGGAGCTACTAAAGTCAAACCCAGATTGACTGTGCAATTCTGTTCTTTGCAGCTGACGAGTTTTTTCAACGACTTTAACTCCTGGCTTGCAACACTGTAACCCACTTAGCTAATACCTTTACTTCTCCACAGAACTCCCTCTAAATGTCATTTTGTCCTCTTACAGGAACTCATCACAAGATAATTTGAATAGGTTCTTCATTTAGTGTCTTCATCTTTCTCGATCTTGTTACAAATGAATACTCTCCATTCAAGGCTGATCCAACCTTGTTATGTGACATCAACTTAGACTTGTGGCTGCAAGCAAGTCTTCATGTATGTTCATTTCTCTTGCTGGCATAACTTCCTTGCTGGATGTTTTAAGCTTTTCCTCCTTTGAATTTTGTATGCATATTGGATAAATAATCCATCATCTTTTTGCTCCTTGATCTATCTTTCATTTTAGAAAGATTAGTAATATTTCGTAGAATCAAACTACTCTTGAGATAAATATACCGAGCAATGCTTAGAGTAAACATGAATTACATTCTAGAGTAAGAACTACAAAATAAATATATAAACATTATTCAAGAGAATGAAGTGCTTATCAATTGACTGAGTTGAGATGGGCATTAGCTTCCCCTTTGATCAAAGAATAAAGACCTCAGGCTCCTACGGATTTTCAGAGTTGTCCAACACCTCCGAAGAATACAAATAGGTCTGCAACTAAAATCTAGAAACTGCTGTAGCAGACTGTGGACTCAAACAGGGCAACTGAGTCACCAAGTTTCACACAATGCCCTCAAAATGCACTCAAATAGTTTAAGTAAAAACAACAGACTATGACAAATTGCTCAACAATATGAGATTCCCAGCAAAATAAGACCAAGTTTCCGAACAAGTCTCTGTAATGAGCCTATCACTAATCAAACCAGCAACCACTGAAAATTTCTTCAATCTTCTCCAGTCGCATATATATATCCCACATAAATGATTTAGCTTTCCCTTAAACTGAAGTCCTGATTACCCAACAAAAAATAGACAACTAGCTTGCTGGTCACTTCAGAATACCTGTAACAGACTCAGATCATCCACGTTCTCTATCAATTGCAAATGAATTAGCATATATGAATGCTTGAATCTTGCTGACTAAATCTCCAGTCAAGCAACTCAAACACAGTTATGAAATCATATCTTTACTTTAGAAATTAAACCAACAACACAAAATCCGAATAAGGAATTTGGTCCTAGAAAATCTATATAGAAGAACCCTTCTTAAAAATGAAAGCTAACACAGATTCGACAATGAAAAGTGACACCTTTAATTTCAGAATTTCCTTTGCTCAGAAATGTTAAACTTATCAGCGAGTAGTATAAACCATAGTAACGAGAATCACGGCAATTCACATGATTCCATGGTTCGATTCAAGGTAGGCGATTTTTTGAGAGTCGGTGAATCAAATTGATGATTTCTTGGCATGAATCGCCATTAGTTGCCATGAATCGGCTGGAAAAATCAGGCAGCCCAATCAGGCAACTAAAAAACATAAAAAAATACAAGTTTTTAAATGATTTTTTTTTCACATTTCTCTTTTGTATAACTTTAAAAGGCCTTCTATTTGTTGAGTATGACAAAAACAGAGAAAAAGTGAGGGATAGATGAGCTAGAGCTAGAGCAGATAGACTTGTCTTTTCATTTTGTTTACAAATAGATGTGTTTCATGAATTTTCATTTTACATACATTTATGATTTGATGTCATTGGTTTTATAGATCTTAATCTTACATATATTTATGATTTGACAACATTTATAATTCTATATATCTATGTCATGACTCATAATGATCCTATGAAAACTATTTACTTAAGCTAAAATTTCTATTATACATACGTGATGGATTTATCATTTATGTTCCTCGTTTATGTATGTTAGATTTTTTTTGATGATATTATAGCGTGTTTAAGTTATATTCAATTAAGGGTGCATGAAATAAGTTTTAAATTGTTAAAATCTCTAAATTTCAAGAATTTTTTAAATTTGTCAATTCATAGCCATTTTGATTCCGATTCATGGCCGATTTGCGATTCAATTCAGCCTTTTCCGATTCCGATCCGATTCCGATTCTTGTTACTTTGGTATAAACGAACATAAACTTTATTAGGATCAGACTTGATGCAGGAAGCCTAATACTGTCTTAAAGCCACAATTTCAATTGTTAAGACGGTAATATTAGGAAATCTAAATTTCAGAAGAAAGGTAATTTCTTCTGAATAAAGAATCCCTACGAATTTTCACTAGATTCTTTATTAGGTGAAGGCTCCTCAACCTTTGCAACAACAACTTGATGTTTTGGTCTTGATAAACAATCTCTGGCACAATGACCATACTTGTCATATCTGAAACATTGAATTTTTGAGAGATTGATCTTCTTCAGTTCAGGAGTTGAATCAAAATCCTTATCTATTTCTCTTGAAATTTCCTTTTGTCCATTCACTTTATTTCCTTTTAGATGCATGAGTAGAATGCACATGATCTTCTTCATGATGAGACTTTTGACCTTTCCCTCTGCGTCTAATCTGTATTCCTCTTGAATTCAAACAGTTCTTTGACGATCAAATTTGGGTAATTCATCTCTTCCACTAATTAATTGAATAAAAGATTCAAAAGAATGAAGTAGGCCATTCATAGCTAGCATAACCAAGTCTTTGTCTTCAATTGAATCACCAATAGCATTTAGCTGATTTTTCAATTCTGTAATCTTCATGAAGAAAGATACAATAGATTCTCCTCTAGCCATTTTAATATGAAGTAGTGACGTCTCAAGGCTAGAGCTTTGGTAGTGTTGTTGAATTTATAGAAGCTTTGAAGACTCCAGCATCTCTTTAGCTGAATTCAACATGGATATAATCGGTACCAGATGATCCTTAACAGAACCAATTAGTATCTTCTTGCTGTGATATTGTTCTTCCTCCATTGTGCTTTCTTAGTGTCATCAGAAGGTTCAGCTACATCAGACTTCACATAGTTGAGAAGATTAGTCTTGTCAAGCACAATTAGGACTCTGAATTTCCATAAGTAAAATTGGATGCGCTATCCAACCTGTCTTCAACATTGAGTCCATTTACCATTTTTGAAGCTGAAGTAAAGAAGCTAGGAGAAAAGCAAGGAATTTTGAAGCTTAAAATTGTTGGTTTTAGATCTTTTCCTTAGATCCGCTCTGATACCATGTTAAAGTTAGAACCAGAAAAGCATAGAAACAGCACACCAAAATTCAAAAACACACAAGAACAAGTTAAATGTTTATCTTGGGAAGACCCTCCACTTGAGGGTGACAAACCCAGCCATACCAAAATCAATTCTTTTTTGAAAGCACAAAATTTGGACACAGTGCTCTCAGGCTCAATCAGCTAATAACTCTAATCAGGGATTGTTATCTCTTGAACAATCAATGGAAGTATGCCATTTAAAAAGTTCGAGCAACACTTTCTTATCAATTACAATACATATTAAACTTTATATATCTCACAATACTGAAAACAACATGATCGGCACACCAAATGATCATGCACAGATCATACTCAAAATGTCTGAAGCAGATACAGAGATTGCTGTAGTGTATACTATGATAACTCACATACATGATGACCTCAGTTACAGATATGATCTTGTCTCACCCAGACTTCGGTTGACTAATCACCACATGCTAAAATTTCTGCCAGAAACTAGACATCACCCAGAATGTCTTTATCAAAGGTATCTCAAAAACCAATGCTTGATGCACACTCCATGCCCAACAGAAGTTACAATCGACGCCGTTCCGTGATCCATCAACGTAAAGAGCCAAATGGTCCTTATCTTAATCGAACCTCTTGCAAGAAATAATAAATTCTGATAATAATAGAAGACACTCTCAACTAGATCATTGCCAGCAAGCATGGTAAGCCCAAATGAGCTTAAAAACACGATAACACTTGTATTGACGGTGACAGTTATGGAATAGGTGTTGATTCATCTCCCAAAACATTCGATGCCTCAATTATGAGAGAAACACAGTAATAACACAAGACACGAAGGCACAGGATTAACACACTGGCACATGAGTTGGCAGCTGTTACGATGAAGATCTGAAGGTAGCCACTGTGAATTGACGGCAGCACCAAGACAAATGAAAATCTTGAACCATAAACAAGTTCTACTAGTACCGTAAGAAACCAAATCACAACTTGAACATGAAGCCCATCATTTTCCATAATGATATGGCATCACAGAATGTAAAATCCCATGACCTAGCTATAACTTGAGCAATGCCAAACTTCACTAAATTTTCATCAATTCTTCCTCACAAATCAGATTTTGTCAAACATTTGGCACATAGCTGATCAACATTTTATTTATGATATTTGGAATGTACCTTTTTGAGTTTTGGCATATATAATTGGCAAATTGAATACATACAAATACTGAAGCAAATGCTAACTGAAAATTTTACTCGTGTAATAACTATGAAAGCATCAATTTCTTATGAGTCCAATGTGGCAACTAACTCTTTGAACTGTAACAGCTAGTATTGACAATCAACTAATTTCAACTGATCGCATTTATCTAAACTCAAACAATTCTGAAATTATTTAAAAACAATGGAAACCTGATTTTTATTTGTCGAATTCATGCCGGCTCACAACATGAACTGTCACATGCCAAATCAATCCCAAAATGCAAGACGCAGCTTATGACCAGTTATTCCATGTAAAATGCATATCACCAACATCCCAACTGACCCACTGTTATCAGTATGCACCCAGCAATTAGTTTCGTGCGTTACCAGACTAGCCACAGTCCCTTCAATTCTAAAACGCTGCTCCAAACTGCCTTGCGATTTTCTCAGGAAACAATCGCAGTGTGCTTAGGTATAATCGATCAGCCTTGAGATGATTGCCAATATCATTTGGATGCTCAACATCACCATCTGGAAGTTAACGGCAGTTCTAACAATCAATTTCGATCACAATTCAGCAGTCTTGAAGTTGTAAGACTCAACCGAATTCTCCCTCCAAACCAATCAGCCTCAATCGATTCAGTGCTCCATGATATAGAATGAAACAGTAGGAGAAATATGACAAATCCACTATACTTCAGTAGTGGAATAAAACACTTCTCAGATACAGTGATGAATAGTAGAGAAGTTAGGCAATCTTAGCTATACCTCAGCAGCTAAATTGCAAGTGCAAGTCTCAGAATTTCCAATTCTTACACATCAGCAAGGGCATACAGTTAAGAACCCAGGAAAAAGTCACAAAGGTACAAAATCAAATATATAATCAAGTATGCTTTTCCCAAAGAAATGAGCTCTCATTTGTAATCCTTCGTTGGCCAAAGTTTCCTTAAAAACTCCACTTTAGAAATTGTGGAAGTTTTCCCAAACGAACTCAACACTAGAAACTTTCCGACTTGCTTTTTAGAAATATCTCTTTAAGTCATTATTATAATAATGCAACTCAATGAATAAATAAATAAGAGCTCATTAATTATTAACCTGATCAACCGCAGGTGACGGTCAACCACCAAGCCATTCACTGCACTGCTAAAAAATAGCAACTGCCCAAAATAGACTTACTAAAAATAGTAAGTAATCAATTGAGACCCCCAAACACCCTGTCAACTCATGAGGATCGCTATGATGAGCTAACTCAATCAACTGCAGACTGGCCAAAAACGGGGACATTACACAAAAGAGAAACAGTACTATAAAAGAACTGAACATAAGCAGCATCATATAGAAAGCAACACCATATACACACAGCTTGTTCATCTGAAGATTTGCATAAGGTATACAGATATCTTCTATAGCTACAAACTTCAACTCTTGAACCATTTGAGAATCAAAAAATGAAACCATTGGTTGACTTCACAAAGCTATTGCTTTTTAAGATCTGGTTATTGCATCCTTTTGTTTTGGGCAATGTTTACATTCATTTTTGGCTGTTTGGAATTGGTGTATCTGTATTGCTTATGAAAACAAAAACTAGTCATACCTCGTCACTGGTTTTATTATGAGATGGGACAGTTTCCCTAGCAAACTATTGTCACATAGGATCAAATTAATATTTAAGCACGTTACAATTCATGGGGCTATGTAATCTTCACACACTTCAATTCTCCATTAGAGTTTACAAAGAATATGCCTTTTGCTCACACACTCATTCTGCTGCACGTTCTGTTTCTTTAAAATTATTCTTTCATGTTTCCATCGTATGCTAGAGTTCATAGGCCTAAATATGGATATAACTTGTTAAGATTTTGTTAAGGAAATTAATCTTATAATTGAAATTTGAGAATTATTTCAAATCGTAACATCTTATATAAAAGACTTCTATTGGAGAAGTTTTGATTGGTTGGACTTTGGTCCTGAAGATTCAAAATTTTGCTTTGTAAGCTATATCAATTTTCATGCGACTTAATTAGCAATTTCCATCTACTCACTAACGCAGGTACGTGATAAGTGGGAATCAGTGAAGATTGATGTTATGTACAGGGCTTTGAAATGCAAGTTTTCTATGTATCCTCATTTATCTTCTCTGTTAGTTTCGACTGCTGGATCTATTCTAGTTGAAGCTTCTCCACATGATCTCTTTTGGGGTGGTGGTCAAGAAGGAGAAGGTCTGAACCATCTCGGAAGGTTGCTTATGAGGATAAGAGCTGAGTTACTCGAAGATGATTCCGGGAGTAGTAGAATAAACTTATCCACTAGGTCTTCTATAGTCTAAAGTAAAAAATACCAAAAGCAGCAATAAGTTCTCCCCACTTATTTATGTATATTGTCTTCAAACATATAACTTACCATGTGATCAACATGGGAGAGATCATTGCCCATGGTTTTTATACTGGGATACACTTTACTGCCATATTGGTTACAGCACTCTTGCAGTTTGCAGGCTTCACTCAGCAGTGCTGCAAATGATATGCTAGCTTATTGTGCATTTTATCCAATAGCTATACATAATATCCTTTGTTTTTGTTTGTTTCTTAGAGGAAAGGAATTGGGTGACTACAATAACTGAATTAGTGTAAAAAGGGAGATTTGCCTACTTATATAGAGGAAACCCTCCACGCATCTGCTCACAAGGGACAATCCTTTGGGAATGCTTCATGCCATAAAAATAAGACATTTATTTATAGTTCAACTTTAAATAAATTTTGGAATTGTTGTGAACTTATCATTGATTTTGGTTGGCCTCTTTGACTTCATCTACTCACATTTTGTCCAAAGCAACTAATTCTAATTCAAAATGGATTTGGAAGTTGTATTTCTCCTTCATTTTAGATATATATGCTTGCCGTCATAAGCAGACCAACTCGTAATTGGAAAAAAATAATATAGCATATATTAATTAAAAACATTACAGTGAACACTGTTCCATATAGTTTTGTATATTCATCGGTTTTTTCGACAAGGAAATTTGAAATATCCCTCCGTGTAAAATCGATTATCTAACTACTTAGACTTGTTTGACAATCTTGAGGAATTGTGGCAAGCAATGTCTATTGAAAGCACAATTGAATTGTATAACATGGAGTCTATAGACAAATCAAACCATTCAAAGAAGCTGGATGCTTTATCACTCGAACTAAATTGACAAAAAGCTAATTGATTTCAGATTAACACAGAGGCCAGATACAATTTGCAGCTTAGTCATATCCGTGCCAGATACTACATGTTATTTTCTGCTGATTAATACATTGCAACGCTTCTTAATGTATGGCCGGTGTTTTTGAAGTGATAGGCATGACATCTTTGCTAATTACTGAAGTTGCAGACGACACTAATGCTTCATAACAGATCAAACTTTGCTGAATATGTATCTTTAGCCGCACCAATTTCCAGCTCTTATTGCACTGTCCTTCTAAAGTTGGAATGACCAGGGCTACAACAGTTTGAACTAGAGGGAACCCCGATTGGCGTGAAGACTAACGACTTTATTCTCCATTTCAGATTGTGGCGTCTCCAAAATACAGTGATTGAATCTAGAACATAATAATGAAAATGCTTTGGGTTTGCGTTCAAAATTCAAGATCTCCAAGGTTTGCGTCCTGAAAACCAACGAGCGATCTTTGAGACCTTAAAAAAACCCAACAATTCTGAGGCTCGAATAATTCCCCATACCGAAGCTCATGCCAATTTTACAAATTCCCCGATCCACCATACCAATCCTTTTTTTTCTTTAATTCCAATATTTGCCTCTTTAATGATTGAAAATGCCCACCACGTAGCATGAAGAAAACATTCACTTAAATTGGCCCCTTTTAAAGATATAAAGTGATTAATTAAGTGCCCAAGATTGCACTTTCGCATCTGTCTCATCTATTTAATTATTTTCATTATTCTCATACCATTTATTTTATTTTCTTACCTCTGAGAATAGGAGAAGCTAGAAAGTTCACTCGGAACAATCATCAAGTGGAAGGGGATGTTGGAGTTCTCCTTTCTCGGAATTGCTGTACAATCACAAATTGGGGTGCTGCAAATTTTGTTCACCGTCCCATATAGTATCCTTCTTTGGTGATCTCTCTATCTAATGAGATCTCTCTCTCTTACACATACACACATCTACAACAATGTTCGGAATCAAAACCAAATCTTACTCTTCATCAAAAGGTGGCAAATCTCTCTCTCTCTCTCTCTCTCTCTCACACACACACACACACACACACACACACACGCACATGCACACGCGCGCACACACATGCACATGCACATGCACGTGCACACACACACATCTCGACATGCTATTGTGTGTTGACCCAATGCCTTCGTAGGTAAGAGACATGAACTGCGTTGATCTTTACTGCCCTTTACAAGCTCTAATTCATATGCAACATCATCAATTCTTCTCATTATCCTGTAAGGTGTATACAAACGTGGTTTGAGTTGTTTATCACCACTTGTCAACAATATGGATTGACTGTATGGTTTTAGGTGTAGGAAGACTAAGTCCCCACACTCGTCTACAACAATGGTAGGAATCAAAATCAAATTTCATTCTTCATCAAAGTTGGTATCTCTCTCTCTCTCTCTCTCTCTCTCTCTCTCTCTCTCTCTCATGCACACACACACACGCTCGCACACACACACACACACACACACACACCTATAACAATGCTAGAAATCAAAATCAAATTATGTTCTTCATGAAGGGGTGCGAGATTTGGAGATTCAATTTTGTGTTGGCCCAATGCCTTTAGACAAGAGACATGGAATACATTGAATTTTATTTCCCTTTAGAAGCTCTAGTTCATATGCAACCTCTTTGATTGTTCTAAGTATCTTGTAAGGCCCATTTAAATGTGTTTGAGTTTTTCTGCACCACTCCTCAACAATTTGGATTACCTCTATGGTTTTAGGCATAGGAAGGTTAACTCCTCAACAATTTGGATTACCTCTATGGTTTTAGGTGTAGGAAGATTAAGTCCCCAACCTTATTTTATCTCTCACCCCATGCTTGTTTGCATACAATTTTTTTGTGATTTTGATTATTTGAAGGTAATCCTTTAATGTCTTGAGGATATCTTGATTATTATGTATTGTTTTTTTTGCTTGTGGAACCTTACTATCATCAAAGGCTAAATCCACAAATGCTAACACATCATTCTCGTATAAGGCCCCAAATGGTGTCATACCAATTGACATGTGAGGGTTATTTTAACAACAATCCCCCAAGTGAAGCCTCTAATCCAAGCACATTGCTATTTTGAAACATAATTTTGATCATAGACCTCAATCCATTAATTTATAATTTTTGTTTGTCCATCCATTTCAGGATGGTAGCTTGTACTTAAAGTCAATTTTGTACCTGCTATTTGAACCAATTCTTGCCAAAACATACTAAGAAATTGGTTGTCTCGATCACTAGCTATGATCTTAGGAGGCCCTTGCAATCTAAACACCTCTCTAAAAAAATAGATCTACAACCTAAGGTGCTGACTAATTTGTAGGGATAGTGAAGAAATGTGCATATTTTATTAGCCTTCCAACAACTACAAATATGCAATCTCTTCCTTGAACTTGTGGAAGTCTTGTAATGAGCTACATGAAAGGTATGTTTTGACATTCTGCCAACAAGATAAACACTCTTTGATATGTTGCATCATCCTTTAGACCCCTCCAAGAGAACCAATCTTGTATTAGATGGCATGTTTTGAAGAAACCAAGATGCCTTGTTAGAGGGGTGTTATGCACAACCCTCATAATCTTAATTGTTAACTTAGATCTTGTTAGAAGATAAATTATGTTCTTATCATGAGTAACACCGTCAACTACAAAATACCTATTATCTTATACTAATGGATTAATCAAATCGTAGGTAAAGGTATTTTTGGTGCATTTGGTCAACAATTGAGATTTCCTATCAGTTGAAATCTAAGTGAGAGAACAAGGTAGATTTCCTGGGAAGAGCATCAACAACAATATCATTTTTCATTTAACTTACTTCACATCGAAGTCATATGCTTGAATCTAACTTACTCAACTTTGTGTGTATTCATCAATATTCACACTCCAAGAAATATAGAAGAATGTTGTGATTAGTTTTGACAACAAATTTTGTACCCACTTAATATTGTTTGAATTTGGCTAGCACTTGCATGAAAAGTAGCATCTCCTTATTGCATGTACAATCTCCCTGCCTCCTTTCTTTTGAATACAATAGGGATCTTACTTTACATCAAAATTGCACCAACTCTATATCTTGATGCATTGCACTCTACAACAAATGGCTATGGAAAGTTAGGAAATGCCAACACCGGATATGTCCTCATGACTTGCTTGAGTTTCTTAAATGTCACTTGTGCTTCATTGTACGAATGAAATACACCCATTCTTGGTGAGATGTGTTAGAGGTGATGCCAATTGTGAGAAGTCCCTTACAAATCTCCTGTAGTAGCAATATGATTACTAGAAGCCTCTAAACTCGGATATTATTCGCTCACATTTTTTCTTTTTGTACCTTAATATTGTTAGCTCCAATCACAAACCCTAGATAGATTATCTCAACCATTCTAAACTTGCACTTGGAAGTCTTCACATATAAACTCATATAGTAATTGCTTGCACTTTTTTCTTTTTGTACCTTAATATTGTAAGCTCCAATCACACAACCCAGATAGAGTATCTCAAACATCCTTAGAATCATATTCAAATATCGTAAATGATCACTCCAAGTCTTGCTGTATATAAATATATTGTAAAGGAAGACCAAAACAAATTTTGATAGATACTCACAAATGTGATTCATGAAAGATTGAAATGTTGGTAGTGCATTTGTGTGTCCGAATTGTATGATAAGGACCTCAAATTATGAGTAGTGACAATAGAAAGAAGTCTTGTGTACATCTTCTTCTCGATCATGAATCTGGTCATAGCTTCAACACAGATCAATTATGGAGACCTACATGACCTCGCATGTTCATCAAGAAACTCATCAATCCTGTACTCATTCTTTATGGACTTCTTGTTCTCTTTTCTATACTCTATGTGCATGCACATATTGTTGCCCATCTTTTTAACCAAAACAACTGATGAAGGCAAGGGGTACGAGATAGGACATATGTGATCCATTTTCAGGATTTCACTTATTTGTTTCTCAATCTCTTTCTTAAAATGACGTGGGAGATGGTAGGTCATAGTGATAATTGGTTTAGTTCCCTCATCTAGGTCAATGACATGTTCAAACACACGATCAATAGACGATATGGGAAGAGGTCTCCAAATACTATACTATGGTTATCCAATACTAATTGGATATCAACATGATATTGTGGTTGATTGTTGGAGGATGTTGTAGTAGACAAAACAATGAGTTACCTAATCCATGCTACTGTGCTTAAATACAACCTCTATCATCCTTGTTGGAACCACTTGAAGAATACAATCTAACATAGCCTTAAGAACATTTTTCTTGTCCTCGATCATCAATTCTAACTGCATTTTGTTAAAGCCATGAACGTACCACCCAAGTGATGTAGGGTGCTCCCCTTAATACTATAAACTCATAACAGAAACAAAGAAACAACAAATGTGAGAAAAAAATATGGACTTCTTATTTGTGCCGCAAATGCGGAATTATAGAATTTATGAGTACAATATGCTAACCCACATGGGCGCCTTTAGTACAATAATTTGCAAGATAAGCTGCGAACTATCCCCCAAAGCTGTCTTAGACAATGTTCGGGCCTTTCTTAAATAGGCAGTTTTATGCCGCCTGGGAAGGTTCTAGATGCTCAAACTTAATACCTAGGGCTGACAAACCCTAACAAAACATATATAGTCAGCCAAATACATCTTTGACAATTATTGTAGAAATTTTGGGTAGCCCAACTTCGAAAGGCCATAACTCACAAACCGTTGCTCTGATTGGCTATTATAACCACTTTTCGGAAACATCGGCTTTTGATCTACAGGCCCATAATTGCACTAGTGCCCTTCCGTCGAGTTTTCAGACCTAATCCAGGCACTCTAAGGCTTCCAACGGTGAGCTTGAAGATTTTTCTACAAAATTTTGCACCGAAAATTCGCAATAACTTCTCTGATACTTAAGCTGACGCAATGAGATTTTTATGGTAGGCTTATATCTCTAAAATGAACCTTCCTATAGAAAATGAGAACATTCCGAGCTCATATGACAAACTTACTAAAAATAATAAGTTCTCATAAATAGTAACCACCTT
Source organism: Cupressus sempervirens (assembly GCA_028749045.1). NCBI lineage: Eukaryota > Viridiplantae > Streptophyta > Pinopsida > Cupressales > Cupressaceae > Cupressus > Cupressus sempervirens. The sequence continues at coordinate 791,335,040 of CM053783.1, read as the reverse complement.
GTCTACTAGTCCTTATTAAAATAGAAAAGACAAATATTTTTAGGTGATGCAAGATTGCCCTTACACCTAGGATGCTCTTGTATCAAACACTCAAGTAATTTGAGAAGTGAACCTGTCACATCTCAAATGTTTAGAGGAAAATCAAGATGGTTAACCTCCTTTGCTAGTCATGACAAATCCTCAACTGGCCTCCCTTTCCATTTGACTAGATATTCTTCATAACTTTTGTTTCTAGTACTTTTGCCAACACGACTGTCCAGTATCTCTTCAATCTCCTTTGTAGCCGAACTAGCTGCTAGAATGCTCCACTGTGCTTCTACAACTTCATCTCCATCACCTCCTTCATAATACTTTGTCAAATTTGAAATATTAAATACTAGTGAAATCTTCAATTCAACAGTCAACTCCACTTCATACTCATTTCAAGAATCATGCCTTTTCACTATCTTGCACGGTCCAAACTTCTTCATCTTCAGCTTATTATATGTACCCACTAGAAAATGCTCCTTTTTCAAATGAACCATGACTTCATCTTCAATTTGAAATTCCTTATATCTCATTTTCACATCTGCCTTAGCCTTATACTGTGTATTCATCTTTATGATGTGCTTCCTCACCTCCTCATGGATGTTCTTCAAATGTTTAGCAAAATCTTTTTCTTTAACACTACTTATCTCGCCTTTATCCAACTACCTCAATTCAAAAGAATTTCTGGGACTATTCCCATATACAATCTGGAATGGTGATTTACCCGTACTCCTATTGACAAAATTATTATATGCAAATTTTGCCTATGGTAAAATCATATCCCATCCTTTTGGTTTATCTCCAACCAAGCATCTCAGCAAGTTTCCCAAACTGCAATTCATAGCTTCTATTTGTCCATCAGTCTGTGGATGATGTGATGAATTGAACTTCAAATTTGTCTTCAACTTCTTCCACAATGTACGCTAGAAATATCCAACAAATTTGGTATCTCTATCTGAAACTATACTCTTTGGCAGACCATGTAATCTCATCACTTCTTTGAAAAATAACTCTGCTACATGAACATTATCACTAGTCTTCTTGCAAGGAACAAAATGTGCCATCTTTGAAAACTTGTTAACCACCACAAAAATAGAACCATGCCCATGCTGTGCCCTCGGTAATCCAAGAACAAAATCCATGCTGACATCCTCCCATAGCTCCTCTGGTATAGGTAATGGCTGATACAACCCTGTATTCTGCTTCACTCCTTTTGCCATCTGACATACTCTGCAACTTCGTACAAACTTTGTCACATCTTGTTGCAAATGTGGCTAGTAATAATTTTTAGCAACCAAAGCTATAGTTTTATCTCTACCAAAATGTCTAGTCAATCTTCCACTATGCTTCTCATTGATGATATTCTCTCTCATTGAACTTCTGGGAATGCACAACTAGCTTCCTTTGAACAACATACTATCTTGGATCATAAAATCCAACCACTTTGTCCAGTCAAGTGTAATAGGTTCTGTACAAGTGTTTCACGCTTCACCAAAATCAGGATCATCTGGATACAAAGTACTGAGTTTTTTGAACCCAACCACCTCTATCTGCATTTCTGTTAGGAAAAGTTGTCTTCTACTAAGAGCATCTACAACTTTGTTAGACTTCCCACTCCTGTGTTTCAAAACAAATGTATAACTCTATAAAAACTCAACCCACTTTAAATGCCTTTGGTTCAATTTTCCTTGACTTCAAATATTGCAAAGCTTGATGATCAGTATATGAAACAAACTCGTTAGGAAGAAGATAATGCCTCCACTTCTTTAACGCTTGAACTATAGCATAAAATTTCTGATCATAAATAGAATATTTTCTTTTTGCATCATTCAACTTCTCACTGAAATAAGCAACAGGTCTATCGTCTTGGCTCAAAACAACTCCTATTGCAGTACCACTAGCATCACTATCTACTTGATACACCTTGTTAAAATCAGGAAGTGCTAAAATAGGTTGCTCAATAACTTTCTATTTCAACAGATTAAAACTCTTATCTGCTCCTACAGTCCACTTAAACTCTTTCCTATCTCTTATTGTTTCAGTCAAGGGTCCACAGATACTACTAAAACCTTTTATGAACTTTCTTTAAAATGTAGCCAGTCCATGAAAAGATCTTACCTCTGTTGCACTCCTTGGAGTAGGTCATTTGAGGACAACCTTCACTTTTGCTGGGTCCATTTTTAGACCTTCTACTGAGACTACAAATCCTAGGTACACCAACTCTTTTACAAAACTGCACTTCTTCAGGTTTATCAACAACTTTTCTTCCCTCAACTTATCAAATACCTTGCAAATATGAATCAAATGCTCCTCCAATGTCTTACTAAAGATCAATATATCATCTAGATAAACAATGACAAACTTTCCTAAAAACCCCTTTAGTTCCTCATTCATGAGCCTCATGAAAGTGCTTGGTGCATTGGTTAGCTCAAAAGACATGACTAACCACTCATATAGTCCTTCCCATGTCTTGAAAGCAATCTTCCACTCATCACCCTCTCTGATACGAATCTGATGGTATCGACTCTTTAGATCTATCTTTGTGAAATACTCAGCTCCACTCAAATAGTCCATAATATCATCCATCCTTGGCAATGGAAATCTATACTTTATTGTGTCTTGTTGATAGCACAACAATCTGTGCACATCCGCCATTCTCCATTCTTCTTTGGTGCTAATACTGTTGGTACAACACATGGACTCAAACTCTCTCGAATCAACCCCTTCTGCAATAACTCATAAACTTGTCTATTCAACTCTTCACTTTCTGTTGGTGTCATTCTGTGCGCTACCTTTTTTGGCAAATTGGCTCTTGGAACCAAATCCATCTAGTGACTGAGCTTTTTCATTGGGGGCAATCCATCAGGTACATTATCTGATGCAATATCTAGAAAACTCTCCCAACATATCTGCAACTTCTGCAGGTACCTCCTCTACTCCTTTACTATCTTTAGGAATTATAGGAAAACACATGCTCATGCTTCATACCATTAAGAAGCTCTTTTCCATCAACAAAACATATTCTGGCAACACTACATACCTTTTCTTCTTTATCCTTCAACAACTTCAACTTATGTTTCACTCCATCCTTAGTTTGAGTGTAGGTATTTGCTCACCCATCGTGTACAACATGCCTGTCAAACTGCCATGGCCTACCCAACAACATATGACATATGTCCATAGGTATGATATCACATAGTACCTCATCCTGGTAGCTTCCAATCTTGAACTTCATTGAGCACTGCTCATTGACCATGACCTTGTGGTCATCTTTCACCCAAGCAATATTGTATGGACGCGGGTGATTCTACCTCTTCAACTTGAACTTGGTGACCATTGTATCTGACACCAGATTGTCAGTACTTCCACCATCATTGATCACATCACAACACTTATATTCACGTTTGCACCTTGTGCGAAACAAGCTCTTTTTTCGCTTAGGTTCATTCTCACTACTCAACAGGACTCTTTGGTTAACTAGGACTTCTCTTCTTTCAACGTCTTCAGAATGTGAGGATCTGACATCTTCATCAACATGTGCAACTCTGGCTTGGCCTTCTGTTCTTCGATCTGTCCTTCCTTGGCATTGGGTACATTTAAATGCTCTATGCCCTTCTTCTCCACAGTGAAAGTATTTCCCATGGAAGCCACCTCTTCCAGATCCTTGTCCTCTGCCTCTTCCTCTCTGATCTGTATTGTTCTAATCATGGAAACAATTGGAATTGTTTTCCCTCTGGTTCTGACTGCTACTTCCAGCCTCATCTTTGTTCTTTTGATCATCGTTACGACCACCATAAGATCATCCACCAAATCTTCCACCACAACCTCTTCCACCATTCTTATTGTCAAACTTCTTGCTCAGTTTCTCCTCAACTCTTAGGGTAAACTGGTATGCCTCCTTAATACTGCTCATTCAAACTAGAATTAGCTCGTCCTAAATGCTTGGCCTTAATTCATTAAGATAATGGGCGACTTTCTCCTTATCAGCTTCTGCATGGCCGATTCTAATGAGAACCCGGTAGAACTCTTCGGTATACTCTTGGACAAATTTTCCTGTTTGCTTCAACCCTTGCATTTTCTTCAACAAATCAAGCTCATAATCCATAGGAATGAATTGTCACTTTAGTTTAGTTACCATTCGTTCCCATCTCGTGATTTTGTCCTTTTCTTTTCTATTTTGCTCCAACTAAACCTCCTGGCACTAGATCTTTGCATGTCCCTTCAGTTTTGCCTTCACAAACTTGATCCTATCAGGATCTTCAACATCTTCATATTCAAAGTACCCCTCTAGTTCATTGATCCAATTGATCAGCTCCTTTGTATTAAGATTTTCCGAAAATGTGGGAACTTCAAACTTAGGTCTTTTTCCAATCTTGGAGATGGCCATAAAGAGCCTCTCTTCCTTTAGGTCTAGAATTGTCTTTGCTCTGACATTTTCTTCTACTTCATCCTCATCCTAGCTTTCATTTCTTACAAGAAGACTTATTCCTCTACACATTTGTTCTTCCAATGCTTGCATCTATCTTTGGAGGGCTCTAAAACCCTCAGGTGTAACACCTACATCTCTTCCACCATGCTCTTTTCATGGAGGCATTTTTTGCGCTTCCGCTGAAACCCTAGTGCAAATTGCCTCACAATCGACGATCTGTCTACACGCTCAGTGCAAACCATGGTCCTGGTGTGAACTGCCTCACAATCAACGATCTATACACACTCAAGACCTCTAGCTCTGATACCACTTGATCCAAGGTGCTCCCCTTAATACCATAAACTCATAACAGAAACAAAGAAATAATAGCAAATGCGAGAACAAAATATGGACTTCTTATTTGCGCCACAAATGTGGAATTATAGAATTCATAAGTACAATTTGCTAACCCACATGGGTGCCTTTAGTACAATAATTTGCAAGACAAGCTGCGAACTATCCCCCAGAGCTGTCTTAGATAATGTTCATGCCTTTCTTAAATAGACAGTTTTATGTCACTCGGGAAAGCTCTATATGCTCAAACTTAATACCTAGGGCCGACAGACCCTAACAAAACATATAGAGTCAACCAAATACGTCTTTGACAATTATTTTAGAAATTTAGAGTAGCCCAACTTCGGAAGGCTATAACTCACGAACCATTGCTCTGATTGGCTATTATAACTACTTTTCAGAAATGCTGACTCCTGATCTATAGGTTCAAAACCATGCTAGTGCCCTTTCATCGAGTTTTCAAACCTCATCTAGGCACTCTAAGACCTCTTCCAACGATGAGCTTGAAGATTTTTCTACAAATTTTTTCACTAAAAATCCACAATAACTTCTCTAATACTTAAGCTGGAGCAATGAGATTTTTATGGTAGCCTTATATCTCTAAAATGAACCTTCCTATAGAAAATGAGAACATTCCAAGCTCATATGGAAAACTTACTAAAAATAACAAGTTCTCATAAATAGTAATCACCATGTCTACTAGTTCTTATTAAAATAGAAATTACTGAAAATAAAATATTTTTGGGTGATGCAAGATTGCCCTTACACCCAAGATGCTTCTGCATCACCAAGTGACTCTAACCAATGAAGTCCTAAGATAACATCCTTATTGCTAAGTCCACGCACATAAAAGCACTTGTCAAAGTGTAATCTCCAATCTGTATACTCAGCTTGGGAATAACTCTAGTGCAACTCAATGGGAAACCATTTACAACTATGATGTTGAAATTTTGGAAATCATTAGCTCGAAGCCCACATTTCTTTACTAGTCCATCAATAATATTATGTGTAGCTCCATTATCTACAACGAAAACCATTAGTTGTCCCTTAAGGGTACCTTTCACTTGGAAACAATGGTTGTGAGGAACTTCAAGTAGATGCAATACAAGGACTCTCATTAGCCCTAACATTCTCCAATTATATATGTTGCAGTTGAGCCCCATGTTTGTTGTCCTCATCAATACTAGTCTATTACTTATCTTGCTCTCCATCATCATATATGACCTCAATTAAATGTACTTTTCCTTTACCAAAACAACTATGTTCATGCTCCCATGACTCCCTCTAAGAGAAGTATAGGTTCCTCTTCAATTCATTCCTCGATTCTTGGTCAATCTTTGGAGGTGTGTTTTCTTGCTGATTAAAGTTTTGTTTATTCAATTTTCCAATATCTAAAACTTTTCTTTGTTGGGTGACAAGGTGTGACCTCAAGGTCAAGAGCTAATCCAATGACATTATCCAAACTATTAGGCCAATGAACCTTGACCAATCCTTTCAATCCACCACTCAATCTTTCTAAAAATAACATCACGACTCTCTTTTAAATTGAGAATTGTGACTATTAATGTTTGACTCCACATGTTCTACCTGCTTCAATTGAGCCAATTCTTTGTAATAAATTTTTATATCTATCTTGTCAAAACAAGTAGTCCTTATTAACAAATTCTTCACAGTAGTGTATCATGAGATGATCTTGAGATACTAATCCATGGCGCTACTAGTCACACCACTCCCTCCAAGTGCATTTTAGCAAACTATATAGGTTTATCCTCATGGTTTGGAGTGCCAAGAATGTATCTAACTTATGTACACATGATATGGTTGTTACCTTATGATTCCATCAAATGTTGGTAGGAAAACCTTATTTAATGCATCATTACACTCCACAAGTTGAGTGCCTTGACTAACTTTCCCTTTAGGCCTCCCATCTCGCCTTTCCAAATGATGCCTAACCTTGTCATTTTGTTGGCGCTTAAATTGATTTATATTCATTAATTGTCATACATCAGTTGGAAGATTCATATATTCATCATAAGCAACCATGACATCAACTATAATGTTTTTTCTTCTTTCTCTACCTCTAGAATCACTTCTCTTTTAGTTTACCTTGGCAAAAATATATGACATTGGTCGATTAGGCATCACATCTTCTTATCTCTCAACATTAGGAGCTACTCTATCTTGATCTCCACAATTGACATCACTTATGTTGTGCTTGCTAGTCGACCTTCTTGACTTGGTACAATTTATTCTCAGTTGACTTATGGTTGTAATCATACGAACCTAAAACTTTGGTAACATTTTTGCTATTGTTGGGCAAAGGTGGTCAATAAATTATTAAGCTTTTTATTCTAATCTATTGGTAGTCTTTCTATTCCCCTTTCACCTATTCCTTCAAGAATCGAGTTATCCCCGACTTCTATTTCTTCGTCATCCTATCGTTCTACTTTGCACTTGACTTTGTACCTATGTGGATCAATATCTTTGAGGGTTCATAGAATTAATTCAAACTATATACACTATTTTTTGCTGATTTTTTTTCATTTGATCGTCATGCAATAATTCATTGACATGCAATTGTAAATTCGGACATATGCTAGCTCTCAAGATGGTAGAATTTGTGGCTTTGATACTATTGATGCATTCCTTGAAAGATTGATTAGTTAACACCATAAACTTCTTTTACACTCTTGAGGAACTGTTTCAAGCAATTTTTATTCAAATATCACAAAGTCTCTAAACAAATCAAACCATTCAAAGAAACTTCCCACTTTATTACAAATTGAACTAAATTGACATAAAAGCTGATTAATTTTAGATTAACACACAAGAAGGATACAATTTGTAGCTTAATAAACTCACACCAGCTACTAGATGTTGTTTAATTTGGCTAATGAATCCATGGCAACACTACTTAATGTATGAGTGGCAATAATATAAGTCATAGTATGACACCTTTGTTGATACCTCAAGTTGCATAAAATGTTAATGCTTTAGATATGGTTTCTCCTTTCCATATTCGACATGCCACACCAATTTCCATCTCTACACTATTTTTGTGAGGTTGGAATGATTGGAGCTAACACATATCGAACTAGAGAAAACTATTGTTGGAAACCTCATGTTGGGCTTAAGGATCACATGCCCATTACATTAATTTATAGAGATAACAGGCAAAATACATAAACTGAAATGGTGACAACAAACTAAGAGGCTAGATGACAAATCAACCATTGTTGTTGACACATGTGAGGGAGAGACATCAACTGCATGCTGAATTTTAGGAATCATGTGGACCACATCTGTAACCAATGACTAGATTGAAGTTTTGGTATAACAATATGTTGATTGGAACCAAGTTATTAATCATTCAACTCCCTCCCTTAATTTCTACCACTAAAGACTCTTTATGTGTGACAAATTATTACAATAAGAAATCCAAATAGGATGGGTCTCGACATTAAGCCTTTTTAGGTACCCATTTACAACATAAAACTTTGCTTCCCTTTATCACTATAACTATTGTTCCGCTTGTCATGATGCTTTGGGTTTTTAACTGACTCATCCATAACCATTTGGGATTTTCCCCAATTAATACAATTGCTTTTGTTTTAGGTTTTCACCCGAATAAGTGGTTATGGCTTACCACAAACCCATCAAAGACTTTTACTTTTCACCCAAGCAAGTGGTTTTGGCTTATCCCAAACCCTTAAACAAACTTTTTAGGTTTTTCACTTAAACAAGTGGTTTTGGCTTACCACAAACCCTTCAATGAACTTTTAGGTTTTTTTTTCACCTAAACAAGTTGTTTTGGCTTACCACAAACCCTTCAAACATCACACAAATCTGCATGATTTTGTTCCTTTCAAGAAATCATTTAAAGTAGTTTTGATTCACACAAATGAACACTTTCAGCAGCAACATAAGTTTCCTCACATTTTTCTTGTATACATTTTACTAGATTTTGGTTCTCACCACTCTCCTAGACCATGATAAAAAATAATAGAATAGTAGACCAATAGACTATGGCAAAATAGAATGATAATAGAGACAAAAAAATTCTTTATATTAGAGATTGTCATGTTTTAATGTGATTGTAACATGTAAAAAAATATGTTAGAATTTTAATTAAAAAAACATCATATCACAATCCAAAAATCAAAATTTCTCTAATACCATATTAAAATAGAGAAAATATACAACTAAAAAATATATTAAAAAGAAATCAGAGAAGGAAGAAACTTGTAGCTTGATTTTATTGAACTTTGGAAGCCTATTTATACAATAGATTGACCCATCAACATTCCTAAATGAATGAAAAATAGATTGACAACAATCTACTTCATGATTGACAACACACACATAAAAATGGACAAGTGGACTGCTCTTGACAGTTATCTGGATCTAAGATCTAGATCTATAGTTAATCATTTGTTCTAACGGGAACTCTATGACACCACTACAATTAAACTGGAAACTTGCTGCCAACAACTCAAACTTGAGTTGTCACATGTGCAGCTAAAGGAACCGGGATGAGAGGTTTTTATAAACTTGATGTCAACATGGAAAGTCATCATGGAATGATTGCTACATCTGTATTTGTTGAAGAGCTATGGCATGAGAGGTATGGTCATTTAAATTTAAAAGATCTTATTTCTCTACAAGGAAAAGAGATCAGTGCAAGGTCTTCCAATATTCAAGGATGAACAAATCAGTTGTGATGGATGTGCATTAGGTAAACAACATAAAAATGAATTTCCAATAAGAACTAGTGTAAAGGAAAGAACTATGTTTTAATTAGTGCATTCATATGTGTGTGGTCCTATGCATACTCAATCACTTGGGAGAACATCTTCCTTTCTTATATTTGTTGATGATTGCACTAGATATACTCAGGTGTATTTCTTAAAGAATAAGAGTGATGTTTTTGAATGTTTCAAAGAATTCAAAACAATGGTAGAAAAACAAACAACTCATAATGTTAAGATTTTCAGATCAGATCAAGGGGGTGGGGCGAATATACTTTCTAAATTTTGGAGAAATATTGCAAAGAAAGTGACGTTCTTAAGCAATATACAGTTCCACATAGTCCTGAACAAAATGGTGTAGCTGAAAGAAAAAATATAACAATTGTCGAATGTGTTAGGAGTATGCTGAAAGAAAAGAATCTCCCTAATAATGTGTGGGATGAAGCTGTTAATACATCTATCTATTTGTTAAATAGAAGACCCACTAAGTATCTTGCAAACAAAACTCCTTATGAAGCTCTTTCTTGGAATTAAGCCAGTTGTTAGTCATTTGAGAATTTTTAGAGGTAAGGCACATTGTCATATTCCAAAAGAAAATAGAAGCAAACTTCATGCAAAGTCATTCAAAAGTATATTTGTTGGTTATTGTATTGATCACAAGGACTACACGATGTATAATCCTACTACTCATAAGATATTTTCTAGTAGAGATGTTATATTTCATGAATTTGTAGATGATGTTCAAGATGAAGAAAAGGTGGACAAAATCATTTCATTGAAATTACTTGAAGAAGATGATGAAAGTTCAGATCTTGTAGATCAACAAACTTATGATCAAAGGGAGCATGAGATAAGTCAAGTTCAGGCCACTCCATCCAATAATGAAGCAATAAGATCTACAAGGCAAATCAAGATACCAATCATATATAATGATTATAGTTTAATGACCCAAGTAATGAGTGTAGACGAACCTCAAAATTTGAAGAAGCTAAGAATCATCAAGTATAGATGAAAGCAATGCATGAAGAATATATTTCAATTATGGACAATGACACTTGGAAACTAACTGAACTAACAACAAGTAAAATTCCTATTGGTTGTAAATGGTTGTTCAATATAAAGTTTAATGTTGATGGCACTGTTGATAAATTCAAAGCTAGATTAGTTGCAAAAGGTGTTAGAATTAAACTTAAACATAAATTACAATTCCATGCAAAAATAACCAATATCAAAAATAATAAATTGCACAGAAGAGAACACACAACACCAAGATTTAACATGGTTCACCCAATTCTTGGGCTACCTCCACCAAACAACAAGTCCAATATTATTACTATTCAGTGATTACAAACTGATTACAATATGCAATCCCTTACAACTCAATACCATCGCAAGAATCAATTATCACATCACACCTTATGAAAATCCCTAACCCTAAGTCGAGGAATTATGGAGTATGTATAGTGCTTCCCTGATCAGTCACCACAAACTAACAAAAGGATACTCACAAAAGGAAGGAATTGATTATGAAGATACCTTTGCACCAATAGCTAAAATGAATGCTACTAAATTTGATTGGGTTCTTCATCAAATGGATGCTAAATCAACTTTTTTAAATGGTGATTTAAGTAAAGACATTTATCTTTTTCAACTTGAAGGTATTGTAAAACAAGGAAAATAACATTTTGTATGTATGTTAAAAAACCATTATATGGTCTCAAACAAGCACCAAGATCAGGAGAAAATTGATAAATTCTTCTTTCAATAAGGAAATATCAAGAGTAAAAATGATCCAAATTTGTACATAAAGAATGATGAACATGAGAATTTTGTTTTGATTTCTTTGTATGCAGATGACTTAATCATAACAAGAATCTCTATAGAGTTGATTGGTGCAATCAAGACAACTCTGTTACAAGCATTTGAAATGAAGGATCTTGGAGAAATGCATTATTGCTTAGGAATTGAAGTGTGGAAACAAAATGGTAGGACTTTGATTACTAAAAGAAAGTATGCAAAGAAGTTAATTCAAAAGTTTAATATGCAAGATTGTAAAGCATCATGTACTCCATTTGAAGAAAATTTTAAGTTTTGTTGTGAAAGTGACACTTCAAAAGTCAATGGGACATTATATAGGCAGATGGTGAGAAGTCTAAACTACTTGACCACTATAGGACCTGATATTTCATATTTTATCAACATACTTAGCCAATTCATGGCTAATCCTCTCGAAGTCCATTAGAATGTAGAAAAAAGAGTTCTTCGATACCTACAAGACATCATATATTTTGGCATTGAATATACTCACCTTTTGAATGTTGAGTTGATCAATTATTCTGATTCTAATTGGGCAAGAGGTCCAGATGATTGTAAATCAACAATTGGTTATGCATTCAACATAGTATCAGGTGTTGTTTCTTGGAGCAACAAGAAGCAACCAACTATTTCTCTTTCATCTATTGAAGTTGAGTACAAAGCATTATGTTGTGCTACCTATGAAGCAATTTGGCTAAGGAGAATTCTTGAAGATATAGGACAAAAGCAAAAAAGGTCTACTTCAATCAAGTGTGACAATCAAAGTACAATCAAATTTGCAAACAATCCTATTTTTCATGCAAGATCAAAACATATAGAAACTCAACATCAGTTTGTAAGAGAGACAATCCAGTCTCAAGAGAGTTGAACTATTGTAATACCAATGACAATGTAGCTAATATATTTATTGAGTGCTTGGGTAAAATAAAGTTTGTAACCTTTGGAGATATGTTAGGAGTCAAACAAAATCATATTATTCCTTAAGGGGGAGTATTAGAATAATATATAATCTTAGTTCCACATGTGGCAACTCAAGTTTGTGTTGTTGGCAGCAAGTGTCTAGTTTAATTGTAGTGGTGTCATAGAGTTCTACTTAGAACAAATGACTAACTATAGATCTAGCTCTTAGATCTAATTAGTTATCAAGAGTAGTCCACTTGTCCATTTTTATGTGTATGTTGTCAACCATTAAGTAGTTTGTTCTCAATCTATTTTCCAATCATTTAAAAATGTTGATGGGTCAATCTATTGTATAAATAGGCTTCTATTGTTCAATAAAATCAAGCTGCAAGTTTCTTCCTTCTCTGATTTATTTTTAATATTTTTTTAGCTATATAATTTCTATATTATAATAACTCCTATTGGCATAAATATTAACAAATTGTTTCTCCATTTCAAATTGTGACAACTCCTATATGTGGCGATTGAATCTAAGACTTCCAAGATTTGTGTCCTGAAAACTAGAGACTGAAATTTGCAAAAGAAATTCAATACTTCATGAGATCCAAACTAATCTCCCATGTTGAAGCTCATGCCACTTATACAATCTTTTTAATATGAAAAAGCCATCGATCTCTTGTCAATTTGACTTAGGAATTTAATCCCAATATTTTTCTCTTTAACGAATTAAATGTCTGCTATGTGAAATTTGCCTAGGATGGAGAAAACACTCACTTCAGTTGACCTCTTTTAAAGATAAAAAAGTGAATATTAAAAACCCAAAGATCACACTTAAGTTTTTTGCTCCTTTATTTAATTATATTCATTATTTTCTTATCATTTATTTTTATTTTCTAACTTCCATGTATATGAGAAGTTAGAAAATACACCCGCATTAATTATCAAGCAAAAGGGAAAATTATTAAATTTCAATGAATACCATAGCTTAATCTATATTGTTATTATTTTGATATAAGCTTTTCCAAATTTAATTATGTAATGCACTTGAGGATAACTTGTTGACTGCAACTTATTATAGTATCACATTGTTTGAATAGATATAAATCAACTTACTCCCTTCCTCCCCCATGCATAGGGCATAATACACAAGTTTGAATAAGAGGAACACCCATGTTGGACAAATGAAAAAAGAATAGTCAAAGACATTAATAAAGCTTCCAATTTTAAATGGGATGCACTTTTTGTTTTCCACCCAAGTGTTGATTGCACCATTTCTAAGTTTGGAATCCACCAAGAATCTAAATGAATAATATGTAATTACCACTCTTATTTATTAAAATTTATTTTCTCTCTCTTTAATATAGATTATCATTTTATTTTTCAATCAAGAGCTACAAAGTGTTATGTTTTTGCCATTAGTTTGTTAAGTTTGGTGGTAAATAATTTGAGTTGTAGGTGATGTGACAACAATTAGGAGGTGGCTAGATGATGTGAGCTAGGGAAAGGGGAAACCTAAAGGAGGTTGTCCAAACCAAGCTGCTAGAGTAAACACATGGAAGCACAACATAAAATAGACTTGATATAATGGAACTCAATGGATTTGTTGTTGATCTAGTGCAATTTGCTTACAACATGTTGAGCATAAGGCCTATTTTGTTGTAGCCTTCAAAATGCAGGCATATTAACCCAACCAAAATAAACTTGGACACAATAATCCCACCATAATAATCCATGGACAAAATAAACCATGGACAAAATAACTCAAGAACAAAATAACCAATGGACAGAATAATCTTTGGTCATTTTAGATTAAGCTAATAAAATATAAATGACATAAATTAAAGAAGCTAGTAAAAAAAAGGGATTGTGAGGTACCACAAAGGCTATTTAGGTTTTTTTTGGACAATATATCCATTATATATCCTAAAAATAGCCCTAAAACACCTTTAATATACTTAAATTACACATAAAACCAAAGGCAATTTCACGAGATTAAGCTAATTAAAAGTTATTATGATAAAATATAAGTGAAGAGGTATTACAAATATATAAAAAGTGTTAGACTTAAGAAAAGTGAAGAAGTAAGATGGGGAGAAGTAAGATCTCTAACTTATCTTTTTACTGTGTTTCCAAAAATATTAATTACTAGATTATCCCTTATTACATAACTTATTATAGGTTATCCTAACACTGACCCACAGACCCCTACTGTAAGCCACTTTCGAAGACATGCACCTAGACAACCTCTCCTGAGCACATAGATCATAGTTGTGTTCCATACCACAACACCCATTCTAATCATACTCGGTTCCTTAATAGGCAACCTAGAAACAAGTTGGTTCTCCAAACCCAAGTGAACATGAATGCTACACATAGGAAACTTCATAAATTCAACTTTCAATTTAAAACACAAAGTTCATCACAATGTTTGGAACATATAAAATGTTGATTTATGGAGGAGTAAACTAGATATTGAGAGGGGGGAGGGGAATCAAAATCTATAATAATTTATACTTTTCTCAGATTCATCCATATCTATCAATAAATTGTGCATTCAAAATTATAAATGTAAACTTGCTTGTAACATGTAAATCACTACAATCACATGCATGAAAGTAATAACAATAACACAATATTTATTACCCAGAAACCCTCCAAGGTGAAGGTAAGATTGGGGTGGGGATGAAACCCACAAATCTTCACTACTATAGTAATTAAGTTAACTAGTTAAGGTTACAATGTTTTACCATAAAATATGATCTACCTTGTGAGGAGTCTATCCTATTAAAGACTTAAGAAACTGTTAGGTTTCACCTTGCTAAAAGATTTCACACTTACAACTAAGTAAGGACTCTGTTAGGAGATTTACAAAGATCTATTAAGAGCACTCTATTAAGATATTTACCCTGATTCAATTATGTTATAACTGAGTCATACCCGACTCTTAGTTTTCTCTGCAAGCTAATTTCGAGTCTCTTCCTTAGTAACTGATCCTCTCCTTTGATTTGATAACAATTGTCTTTCCCTTTCACATTCACTGATTATGAATAGGCCACTTCCTCTATTAGATGATAACATAACCCTTAAATGACTTTTGAGCTTCTCAATCCTTCATAGTATAATGCTTCATGTTCACACCTATACTCTTCTCCTTTTTCGCCTTCGTTGTATATATGATCTAGGTTAAGATCATCGCTATTTAAGGATTTCCATAAAGAGTTTTCTAGATGGTTCTAGGTTTTTCCTCTTCATCTTCATCGTTGAACATACATATAGGGATATGTGATCCACGTCATGTAAATGTTCTACAAAAACCTCTTCAAAACTTAAATAAACTTTCCAAGTTGGCCTAATAATCATTTTGCCTAAAACTCTGTTCCATT
Organism: Cupressus sempervirens; assembly: GCA_028749045.1. Classification (NCBI taxonomy): domain Eukaryota; kingdom Viridiplantae; phylum Streptophyta; class Pinopsida; order Cupressales; family Cupressaceae; genus Cupressus; species Cupressus sempervirens. The sequence goes on along the minus strand of CM053783.1, from coordinate 791,319,405 downwards.
ACTGAATTTTATGTAAACTCTGCACTGCTTGGTCTTTTCTCTTTTTGATGTTTGGCATTGTTGTTGCTCAGCCTTTGTTAACCTTCTGATGCTTGACATATATTATATCACTCCGTACTCGCATACTTGGCATTTACCTGGTCATTGATAACTTGCTCGGTGGCTGATGAGCTCATTACATATGAAAAATTACTCTGTGACCATACACTTACTCGACTTCTATAGAAATTTCTCGGTACATACTATCTAATGTACATGTCTCAGCCTATGTATACTAAGTCAGTTGCAGTGATGACCATTTGACTTTGCCTTGTAAATGACTAAGTGGTTGAAACTAATAGACAACAATGGTTAGAGATACCAACAATCTCTCCCTTTGACATTAGTGGAAAAAACACTTTGTCATATGTACATCACTTTGTCATATCAATACAATCTGATAAAATAAGCTCTCCCCTAAGTCTTATGACTTATGAATAATGAATAAATACTATACCTGTATATCCTCTTTTATCCTCTGTTCTTCAATATATTCCCTCTTCCATATATATTTCTCCCTTGCATACATTCCCCCCTTGTTTTTGAACACTTTATGTCACTATTGTTGGGGTTGAAAGAACTAAAGTAATCCATATGTTTCAATGAATTCCTTGTCAACTTTAGTAATCATGGTCAGTGCATGATTTCATATGGTTCTTGTTACCTCCAAAATTTGATTCTGCAGTTGTAGTTTGCAGCTAAATCAATTTAACTCTTAGCCACTAATAAGTTATGTTCTTCTGTGATAAGATCTTGTGTTGTCTTTAGTTCTCTTTGCATGACCTCCAAATGAGGTATCATCATTGCCTTAATTGAGATCAATTTGGATCTCATGGTGTTGTCAGTTGCCAAAGCTTGACCAATGTGCCTTGATAATTCAGTAGAATATTGTAGTGATCAATGCTAGATCTTGTTGACTTTGAGATAATATTGTTAGATGCCTTCATCTCAGCATGAGCCTTATCTATGTCTGCCTCAATATTGTTTGTAAATCTTGGCACATTTGACAAAATTGTGTACACATTCTTTACTCTCTTTTCTATATAAGTTCCATCATAAACTCTACCTTCTCTTGTAGTAGCACTTTCAACTCAGCTATAGTTACGAAAACTTTGTCCACAACCTTGGTCTTAATTTTTCTTGCTGACCAATCCATTAGTTTCTCATTTGATTCAAAAATTTTAGCGTTTGATCAATTATATTTAGAAGTTGCTCAATGATTGGTGTCTCTTCATCTAAATTTTGTATGTCAAAAGCATCAACAAAAATCTTTTTTACATCATGTAATGTCTATTGATGCTTTTTCTCTCTCCTTAGCTCTTCTTGTCTCTTCTTCTTCTTCAAAATCTCTTGTAGCAAAAAATTTTGCTGCAAGGTGAGATTTGCTAGATCAAATTGTGGCATCTCAGTGATCTCATCCAGACTAACCTCAATATCTAGTGAAATGTCTTTTATTTCCTTTCTCTTCCTGTTCAGTGAAGGGGTATTATTGCTTGGCACTGCCTTAGGAGTAGGTGAGGGGGTGTCACCACTCAGTCTTTCTTGTGTATCTGTGCTCAAGATAGAAACAATTTTACTTGGTTCAACCTTATTTAATTCTTTATTTTCCTTAATATGAGGTGCTAAAACAATCTTTACATTTTCATTAGTTTCTCTATCTTCACTATCTTATTCTTCATTTGTAAGCCTTGACTGCTCAGCTTCTGGAGTGTCAGGGGTGTCGGCATGTATAGGAGACATGTTGCCTTTTGGACTTGGTACACCCGAGCTTTCTCCACTACTATGTTCATCATCAATGTTCATAGTCACTACCTTCTTTGTAGTTAACCCAAGAATGCTCTTCCATAACAACTCACTTTGTTGTCGTACAACGTCCTTTGTATTTTGTAGTATCAAGAAGATTTTGTATTTAGGAACAAATATGCTTCTATGTTGTTTAAAAAATGTGTCATATTGCTCTTGTGATAGATTAGGCATAATTCTAACTAGTGTGTAAGTTCTTATCTGATTTTCTACTTCCTCTGCCTACTGTCATCTCCTCTCTAATCTATCATATAGATCCTTGGGTATCTTCTTCTCTATTTCACTACGTGCTAGTTTTCGATTTGCAATCATTTCTACCATAGCCTCCTCAAATTTATTTTTTATTATCATTATCTAGTGTATCATATTTCAGATATATGAAACTAGATAAACGTACATATCTTCTTAAGTTATCACATACCTCTTCAATAGTCTTGATCTTCTTGCTAGGTGGTTCTCTGATCAATTGCCTTCTTTCGGTTGGGACAAGTATTTAGGCTATGGTTGGGATTGGACCTGATAACTATCTTCCCATTCTCACCACTTAAGTATTGTGATAGGGCACGCTCATCTTGGAAATTTAGGGAAGTGGATACCTGGTGCTTACATCTTGCATAAAAGACGAGCATATATATAAACTAAACATGCAATCATAGGGGGTGGTACATTGTGTAGATTCCAACTAGTAGGTGACTATGACTCCCTGCCTTAACCACATCAAACACGTCAGATAGAAAAGTAAAATAGACACACACACACACACACCATACACATGCAAGTATGGGGTAAGTATCATAGTAAATTGCAAGTTAAAACATTGAATGCTTGGGTATAACAATGCATCACTACGAATATAAAATGATCATCATTAAAGACATATCATCTGACATCGTTATGAAAGTGAGTCGCATTTATTAACTAAGAATCATTGAAACATCATTAATGCATCAATAATCATAAGCACGAATCACTAATTAAAACATGCAATATAATCAACTAAACAATCATCACTGATATATCCATAATCCAAGTTATGAAACAATATCATATAACTATAAATTAGATATTTCTAAAACTAACAATGCATGAAATAGGCCTAAAAGAGTTTGGCAATCATAATAGAAAAGAAAACTATGGGCGAACATTATAGTTTGAATCAAGTAGGAAGTCTTAGGTGGAGTTAAAGTGGTTGCTCTCTTTCACGATGGGAGAAAAAGTAGGATTTTGGATGCATATTAGAAGGGATTTCGAAAATAGAGTGGTTGTCCACCCACTCTCTAATTTTAGAGATCTGTTGGTTTTGTAGTTTGTCAAGAAAGAAGAAATAGAGGGCTCTTCTCAAGTTGTTTTTCCATAGCTTGGATCAAGGTTGGTGGAATATTTCCATGGAAGAAATCTCATGTTTTTGGTTATTTTCATTTTGTATATGTAGCCAAAAATTGATGTGTATGCATATGTGTATTGTAAAATTGTTCATGTATTGTGGTATTGGCAATGCTTGATTTTCTTTGTTTCTTTTCTATTTTGATTTTTGAAAGCACGATGTTCATGGGTGTGGAAGGAAATCACTTACCCTAGGAAGGGAAGCAGCGGCCTTTAGGTGAAGGGGTTAGTTGGGCCTTTCCCTAAGTGTAGAGTCTCTTCCCTAGAAGGAAGAGGGATAAGCGTGAAGTATGGGCTTCATGTGCCAATACAATATTTTGCACTTTTGGGGAGATAAGGGGATAATTTCTATGAGAAATGGTATTTTCTTTATATTCCTTGTGAAGGAAATTTTATTTATGTATTTGGCTTCTCCTCACAGTTTAGGTACACCTTCATTCATCTTATTGGTTGCTATGGTAACCTGTTGTGTAAGATCAAAATGGTAGTTCAATGTTGTATTGTGTAAATGTTGTTTGTGAGTTTGTGCTACTCGGTTGGTCTTGGTTCTCCAAGCTTAGTGGGTGGTCTCACAAAGACCTAGGTTGGGAGGTGACCTCTCCATGGTTTCGTTTGTTGTTTCTACAAGTTTCAAGGTGGATTTGTGTTGAAGAAAAAGTTTGGAAGATTGCATACTATGTTTGTGTTTTCAAGATTAACTATCACGAGTCTTTGTAAAGTTACCATATTGTAAAAGATCATATGTTGATCCTGATTATTGTAAATGTGATTTGATGAGATGCTTCCAAATGAAAATTGTAATAGTATAAATAAAAATTCAATGTATATGGAATTCGCTCTAAATGTTTCCTTGACAATTGTTTTAAAAATATTTGAGTTCTTTGCAAACAAATCCAAAATTCAAAAGAAATAAATTCTGTATTCTAAATTTTACTTGTAAAGGTGAAAGAATATCTTGTTGCCATGAATGGTTTATTGTAAACATTTATGACATGATTATATTGAACATTGGAATAAATTTTTTCGTTCCTAATCTTTTCATCACTAACATTTTGAGACTACGCACACCAGATATGAGAGTTACCATCTATGTCTTCTTTATTTTTCCTAGAAGATAATAACAAGATCACTTGCTTTAGATAAATGATGCTTCACTATTGTCTTTGCTAATGGTTCCTCAATTGTAAGCTTCCTTGATGGTGAAACCAATTCTTTTGATTCCCAACAATAGAACTATGAGGAATAGTTGAAAGAGACCTCCTTTGCACATCTTTGTAGAACATGCCTTGAGATATTTTATTTTTGAGGGAAAGTAACTCATTTGCTAACCTCTACACTACAAGATCCGTTCTTGTGCTAGAACAAAATGAACTAGAAGAATAATGAATTTCTTCAAAACTACTTGCTTCAATTCTTATATTCCTAGCAAGAATAAGATCATCTTCAATGTTAATTGCTAATGTCTGTGCAACTGCAAGACTAGCTAGGGTGACTCTTCTTAAACAAAAACTAACTTCATGAATTTGAGCATTGACAAAGAAACAATTCAAATTGGCAATTGTAGGTTTACTAGAAACTAGAATTCTTCATATCAATTTGTCAAAATGAGAAATTTTTTTATGCATAGAAACGTGAGATAAATTCTTTAGCTGAGCAAGTTGGGCCAACAATGTATGGGCATCTTTAGGAGACTTGAAACTTTCCTCAAACCTAGCTATGAGAGTAGCCTAGTTTGTGATAATACGTTGGAGTAAATGGTAGAACCAATCAACAATAATGCTTTGTAGAGTTTCCACGAACAAGCTTACAGATACGTTATCATATTCAATATCATGGACACCACATGCAATATAGAAAGCAAGAATTTGTTCATCAAATGTTGTTGTTCATCACCAAAAAACTTGGGAAAGTTCTTTTCTGAGCCATCAAGATGATCATGTAGACGTGGAGATAAATTCAGTGGTCCAAAAACATTTCCCTAAGGACCTTGGGCTATTTACATGTCCCTGAAAATGATCAAAACAACTTCAAGAAACAAGATTACAATGAATAGTTACAATGAAAAAGGACACATATATGCTTCAAATGAAAGCATGAGGCTTTCAAATGTGCATTGTGTCCCCAACAAAGTTGCCAAAAAATAGTTGGGTGGATATTTTGCAACTGATAGTTTTGTGAAAATCTAGTCACAAAATAGATGGACCAACCACAAGGTATGAGGCCAAGTCTCTCCTACATTAAAGGGAAGGCTCCCCCTTCTCACCGTTCCTTGGATCAACTCAAGGTAAGCAAGAAGTTGAAAGATTAATAAGGGGTGTTACCAATATTATTTTCTCTTAACTATAAGGAAATAATCCAGTTACTCGTAGATGAGTAATGAGAAAGATGAAATCTCTAACTACACTTCTATCTAGTAGCTAGAAATGATGATACTAATAAACCAACACCAAATCAAAGGCTGATTAAAAGCTTACCAGTTTGGCTCTAAGTCTTGTTTGTCTAGTTTATGTATTACCACAATCGCTCCCAATCAAAAATTTGGCTATGATTGCTTCTTAACTCACTATTCTCTATTATTGAACACACAACAATAACATGAGTCAAAGATAATAGGTACAAACTACAGTCAAAGCTTCTAATTTTCTCTATCACAATTTCTTCTAGTCAAAGCTTCAAATCCAAATGCTTCTTTTATTCACGTTTCTCCAAAATTCATATTACAAAATCAAAGTAATGCTTGCACAAAATTGGTAGAGATTTATTACATACAAAAAATGGATGATTTTTACAATGAGAGGGCACTCCTTTATATATGAAAAGGCGTTGAAAAAAAAGTGGAAGCAACTCAACCAACTTTTACCGGGTTAAACTAGGTGAGATAAATTATTAATTACATGTAATAAGGACATGCAATCAAATTACAAGTAATTGCATCACATGCAATTCATCCTCTCCAACTACAAACATAAAAGAAGAAGAAGAAGAAAGTTAAAACTATTGATTCTAATGAATCAACTCTGTAGAATATCAACAAAATCCTTGCACTTCATAATGATCGCAGGATCCAGAATTCCTGTATTTTGCACCACTACATTCTCTTTGATGAGGTTTTAGTTTTCATTTGAAAACTTGATGTGATCAAGCTTTTCCTCATTTGAGTTATCATGAATTCTCCTTTGTAGATTGACACATTCTGGTGTCTTTAACACTTTGAAAACCTTCTCCATGGTGTTCAGATGTAAACTCAGAATAACTTTCCATTAGCACATGCAACTAACTTTTTTCTTTTCTTTTTGAAGTAAAGTGCTTGGTACATTCCCACATGAACTTATATTTGAGGACAACCATTGGAAAAATGGAGACCAAATGATTTACTGCTTCCTAAGGATCAAAACATATCTTTTGAACATGATGCCTCTATTCTTGAAGAAGTTTTGACATATCTTGAAAAGTGAACCACAACATAAGATGAAAATATTTTCCAATGAGATTAGATCCTTGAAATCTTTAGAATTCAAGTTACAATTACAAATCCATGAGGGATGAGTGTTCGAAGTATGAATTAGATACATATGAAACACATATGATGGCTGGAAATGAACAGAAAATCATATGTATTTGGGCAAAAAGGACCAGAATTGGACTCTCAGTGGTGGATTGCATGTGAATAAAGATGGTATTTTGTGGGTATGAACAAGAATTGCAAGATAGGTGCATAGGGATGCATGCAAATGACAAATTTGGCAATTAAAACTATGACCTTTTACCAAAATTGGGTTCTCTATATGTAATTACATGTAAAGTGATTTACATGTAATCATGACTTGATGTAAACATGTAATTAGGTTTGGAGGATGGAGTCACATGTGAATGTGGATGGACGATGAGATTACATGTAAACAAAATGAATATATTTGTGTATATTGGAAAAATGGATGCAATGTGCTTTAGCAAGTGTTAGTAGAATAAGATATGATGTAATTGCATGAAAAGATGGAAAATGGAATGGAGTGAAAATGCTCTCACATTCTTGGGAAATAACTTGCAACCTCTTCAAAAGGAAGGAAAATGAAACAATAAGAAAACAACAAACAAAACTAAATACAAAACAAAAACATACGTTTGGCTTTTGACTCAAACAAATTTTTAAAAAAAGTTTCTCTCTTATGCAAATTTGAATTTAGAATTTGGGGAAATTCAAAACACTAAAAAATGGAAGTTCTCATCTTATTTATAGAAACATTACACAATACACGACATATCTTTGGACAAATTTAAAAGGATAAATGAAAATATGCAATGAAATAGCAAAGGATTGACAAATTCAACTTCTTTGGAGCCTAAAGAGCCCAATGTGGAAGATTAATAGGTTTGAAAGAAAATTTCTTCTCCAATTTTGAATTTTCAACAAACTTTTTCACCTTTTCAATGCTTGCAAATGATGGCTTTGTATGAGATGTTTTTGTATGTAAATGCCCAAAAATGTGATCTCAAACCTTCAACATGTGAACATTTTTGAAGAACACATTCAATTAGACATTTTTCTTGAGAAAAAACATGGTCTCTAGTAGCAATAACATGAATCAATTTTTGCAAGGAAACTCAAAAACTTGATTCACAAATACACTAGCAAGCATTAACACTAAAAAATACCCTTTATTACTCAAAATATATGGTATGGAAAAGTTTGTTTTTGGGTGTATTTAAAAAATATGTACCCTTTTCATAAAAAAAATATGGGTCATGTTCGCAAAAACATGTTAGTATTAACCTCAGATAGAAATAACAGTTACATGCAAATATAATCAATATCAGAAAATAATAGATCACACAGAAGAGAACACAAGAAACCAAGATTTAACTTGGTTCACCCAATCCTTGGGCTATGTCCACCAAGAAGTCCAATATTATTATTATCCAGTGACTACAATCCGCAATCCCTTACAGCTCAATACCTTCACAAGAACCTACAATATCACCATTACATTATGAAATCCTTAACCGTAAGCCTTTTTATACAAGTTTTTTACTGCTTACAAAATTAGGGTTAGAATAAGACGTCCAATAGGAACATAATAGCCAAATATTTTTACAATAAAAGGTAATTTTTGGCTTTGGAGGTGTTGCTCCCAAATACCCCCATGGGGGCATTGCCCCTCGACCCCACCCTATACTGTGATAGGGAGCACAACTGGGGCACTACCCTAGGACCTTGTAGGGGTGTTTTCCCTTGACCTCATCTTGGTGACGTTGTCCCCAAACCTTCATAGAAATAATATGGGAAGAAAACCATGCTGAATAAACTTCTGAGTCTGATTAGGCTCCACGTCACAACAATCTCCCACTTGGAGACTAATTAGAGTCCACAACAATAACCTCCCACTTGGAGACTGATCATAGCACTACTAAACCTGTAGTGTCGACTAGAATATCAAACCACCCTGGACTCTATTATTCTTTTATTCTATTCAATCTAAAAGACCAACCAAAACTGAAGAGGAGTTCAACTTCTCCCTTGTTATTACCTTGGGAAACATATATGTTGGATTATCATATGTATGTATCTTCTCCAACTTTAATTTTCCATCATCCAAAACTAACCGAATGAAATGGTACCGCAACTGTATGTGTTTTGTCTTTGAATGTAGAGTTGAATTCTTTGCAAGATGAATGGAAATTTGGCTATCTGTGAACAAATAATTATTCCTTTGTGTATGTCCCAACTCTTCCATGAAGAACTGAAGCAATATCATCTTCTTGGCTACCTCTATAGCAACAACATACTCTGCCTTTGTAGTGGATAAAGCATTAGCCTTCTGCAACCTAGAAACCCAACTCACTGTTGCTCCACCAATAGTAAATACATAACTTGTAGTACTTTGCTTGGTATCAATATTCCCTGCCAAATTTGAGTCAACATAGCCCTGTAAATTAGTAGTAGAGCCTCCAAAATTTAAACACTTGTTTAATGTTCCTCTCAAATATCCTAGAATCCATTTAACTTCATTCTAATTTTAAAGCCCTGGATGACTCATATACCTGCTAACGATTCCCACTACATATACAATATTTGGCTATGTACATACCATAACATACATCAAGATTCTTACAATTGAAGCATAAGGTACCTTAGACATCTTATCCTCCTCTTCTTATATCTTGGGACACATCTCCTTAGTCTACTTCAAATGACTAGGTATAGGTGTGCTGACAGCTTTAACATTCTCCATAGAGAAATTTTGTAACACCTTCGCAATATAATCAGCCTGAGATAATGTCAATTTCCTATTCTTCCTATCTCTGCAAATCTTCATACCAAGGATTTTCTTTTGTTGGTGTAAATAAGTATTTACTATTTACACTTTACCTAAGTTTCCTTAGGTTAATGTATTATTTTATTATTATGCATTATTTTACTATTTCTTAGGTGAGACACTTAGGAGTTTGCGTACTCTTATGAGTTGTCATGTTGACAACACTGGAGTAAGCAACTCTAATTCAGGACATGGTGTCTACAACATTAGAGTTTGCTTCATTAACTGAGTTGTCATGTAGACAAAACAGTTATTCACACTCCTAATTTAGCACATGGTGTTTACAACATTATTTTGTGTGCTAGACCATTGTACGCTTATCCTCTCATCATCACACTTACTTTTGTGCTTAATGGAAGATAACCCATATTTGGTGTACATGTGCCTGGTTGTATGACTTATCATGTTGCTGATTCCTATGCATTTTAGAAGCATTCTAGAGGCTTTTATATACAGACACTCATAGTGTACTTTCATATCAATTCATATCAATCAATATTGAATGAATATATCATCATTCTGATCATACTCTCTTTGGTTTACTATTGTGCTTGTGTTTGAGTTCCTTGGTCTTGGGTGAATTCTGCCCTAAGGAAAATTCTTACATGGTATTAGAGTTGAGGGAGATTCTCTTCACATAGTTGTTCGAGACCATTCTTGCTTCAACACCTCGACCCAAATCCAAAGTATCCGAAGATAATGGGAGCATTTAGAGCCAAAGAAGACCTCACCATCGCGTTCAAAACGTCGATCAGTGAAAATTAGCTATAAATATGCCTATGCTGGGCTAAAGTCAATTTTGAGGCAAATTGTTTTTTGCAAACCCATACCCAAAGGCCCAATTTGTAGAATTGGTATGATCATTTCAAATCTCTAAATTTAAATTTCGGATCTGCATATTTTATCATTCTAATCTCTGCTATTTTTTTTAGATCTGCATTATTTTCTAAGAAATTTTTAGCCATCAGGCCAGTAGGAAAGATTTTTGCAGGCAAATATTGGAGCTTGGGTGCTAATTAGATATTGGCATCATATTTAGAAGGTCAAAAAAACCCCAAATCTAATTTTGTTTCATTCAAATTGGACATTTGAGGCAAAATCTAGAGCCATTTCATTTTTGGAGGTGCAACGATGATGATTTAGCAAAAAATAATATTGGAGGTGATTTTCAAACAGCGATATCTCCCTCATACAAGCTCCTTTTTGCCAGCAAATTTTTTTTCTTTTGGAGTAAAATTTTGTGATCTACACATTAGTGTAGGTGGTTTGAGATCTCTATTCTTGAATTTTTTTGCAACTTGCAAATCCTAATTTTTGCCACTTCAAATGCTTAGTACGGGCTCATCTAGACATATAATCAAGTTTTGTTTTTTTTGAAAGTGAATATTCTTTTGTCTACTTTCCAGATCTGCAATCAGATTATGGGTTTTATGGATAGAAATACTACTTTTAGAAATAGTTCCTAAATTGGCAAGTGGCTATAGGGTGCCCAAATCATACATTAGGGGGGTTTAATTGTTTATTTCTTCATTTTGGGGGGTGCTTACATTCATTGATCTCATGTACGAGTGTTGTTTCACATGTCAATTTGGAATTAGACCACCATTGACAAAAAGGAACTATAAAGAATGGAGTGCTTTAGGCATTGATCATTTAAGAAGTGAGCATAAGGAAGTATTTCCTTATTTATGTTCCAACAAACTAATCTCTGACACTAAAGAACAACCACCTGTTTACAGACTCTGGGATATTATTATACTAAATATGAGTTTTGATACTAAGCATGTCATTAATAAGCTCATTCTCACATATGATATGTGGATGGCTCTTTGGAAAAAATATGGAGATCCCATAATTCCTCCTTTTCTAGATGATATTCTATCTTTTGTTGCTTTAGTAATGGTTCCTCCAACTCCACTTGAGATCCCACCTCTTGATACTCTTGTTGATTCTACTGATCTAGTTCTAGCCACGTATGCTCTTGATTCAATGCAGTAGGAAATGTCATGTCTTCCTACTTCAGCTTCATGGGACAATTTTCTTCCAGATATTGTAGGTCTATTTGTGAAGTCTCACATTGAAGATGTGGGAGACATCATAGATGATATTTGTCTTCTCTTTATTGAGGAGACTACTTCATGCATTGTGGAAACTGATCATGACAACAGCAATAGTGCTTCAACAGATTCATATATGTGGGGTCCTATTGACAAATACAAGGAGAGGTCACAACATCAGCAAATTCTACATGCACACATTGCCACAGTGATAGGTTCAACACAACAGGGTACACCTTATCTTCCAGCTTCAACATCAGTGGATGAATTCTTGGTAAACATTTCAGGTTTATTTGTGGAGTCACACATAGCATATTTGGGAGATGTCATTAATGCTATAAAACTTCTCTTTGATGAAGAAGATCCTTCTTTAGTTGTTGCGAGGGCTCACTCTGACCCTCGTGTCCATTCTCTACATGATTGATCTTTATAGGTTGATGTGATTGTGGATCCTTATGTACAATAGTTGCAGGAGGTCTCTTTATCATTTGAGGAGATATTTGGTTCTTTGGGGCATGTTCTACATCCATCCTTGCTAGATCTAGCATTGTTCTTTTTAGTAGTATTGGAAGGGGGCACCTATCAACATCGACACAAGGATAGTTGAGCAGGTTTTTGAGACACCATTCATCATCAAGATTATTTCTACACATAGAGGAAGCATCTCACTTATACCTTTGCCATTATTTCTTCTAAAGGGGAGAAACATTAGTCAATGCTCATGGATCAACTTCTACATTGGGGCAGCTATCACTAATCAACACACTACATTTAGGTGCGGGGACTACCTTGTCTCCTTCTTCTCTCTTATGGGGGAGCCTTTTTCCTCTTATGGGGTTTTGTCCTTCTCCAAATTTTCTATTGTATATACTTGATGTATGTCGTAATGGGGGGGTCTTGATTACTCCATCCATCTATGCATCTAGTTTTTCATCTCTCTTTTTGGGGGAGGGTTTTTCCCATGAGGTTTTCCCTCTTTCTCTACTTTATGAGAGATTGCATTGAATTATGTACATGGGTACCTAACATGACCTAGTAGCTGGGACCCATTTTGCATTTCATCCTAGCTTTCGTAAGCTTAAGTGCATTCCTCTAAGTTGCACTTAAGGGGGGGTGTTGGTGTAAATAAGTATTTACTATTTACACTTTACTTAAGTTTACTTAGGTTGATGAATTATTTTATTATTTCTTAGGTGAGACACTTAGGAGTTTGCACACTCTTATGAGTTGTCATGTTTTTGATTAGATAAATAGGTTTTACAGGGACCCTGAAACCCAAGAGTTAAAATATTAACAAGGTTGATAATAAGTGTGAAAAGCACAGCCAAAAGAGTTCAAGTTCAAAGGCTAATGATAAGCCCAAGGCCCAGTCGAAAAAAAAGGATCATAGAAAGGACCAGGAATAGAAACAACAAGAAACAACAAAGGCAAAATCCCTGACAAAAAGCCAAAAAAATAGATTGAGACAAAAGAATAGGCAGTATATTAGTCCTCGTTCTTTCTCTCCAAGTCTTGCATGGCCTAAGAAGCCTCATAGGCCATCTGGTTCTCCTCAACCTCTTGCTAGTGCACCCTTTGATCCTCCTGGTCCTAACCATTGTTGATGTTGTCCTTTACAGTGTTGGCCACCAGTCTGGATTTTTCCCTATCTTTTCCTTCCTCTTCTTCCTTCATTACTGTCTTTGATCTAGCTAGTTAAAGATATGATGTTGTTGTTAATGGAGCTTAGCAATGAAATCATCTAGTTTGAGAGATTATGATTGTAGATTTTGAGGTTATTAATCCTTCTCTCCGCTAGACTGAGCCTCTCCCCATTGCCATCTCTATTATTAGAATCTGCTCCATTCCTGTTTTCCTCCATATGACCCACCTGCTCTTTGACCTCCTCTAGCTCATGGAAAGGCCACTTGATTGATCTGAAGTTATCAATCATACTGTTGCGAGCATTGTTCAAGAGGTTCAACTCAATTTCCCTTGCTTTATTTGAAATAGCCACAATCGTCAAGTCTACGAGTTCTTCAAGCCGCTCCCCTTCTTGGTTATCCACAAGGACCTACGGGTTCATGGCCTCTCTAAAAATGCCCATTTTCGAGGTCCTAACCTTAAAGTTTTTCCAAGCTTTCCTCCTATCTTTAACCTGCACCTCCCCACCCTTGGTATCAGATTCTATTTTTTTCTCCTTAGGTTGGGCATGAATATGGATAGGAGAAAGAGGCAGCGAAGACATATCCCATTCTTGCTACAATCTCTCATCCTCTAGTCCCACCCTCTTGCGTTTCTTCCCTCCCCGGTCTTCCTTATTATCCTCCTACATATCCTTATGAGTTGTCATGTTGACAACACTGGAGTAAGCAACTCTAATTCAACACATGTTGTCTACAACACTAGAGTTTGCATCATTAACTGAGTTGTCATATAGACAACACAATTATTTGCACTCCTAATTTAGCACATGGTGTCTACAATATTATTTTGCGTGCTACACCATTGTAGGCTTATCCTCTCATCATCACACTTACTTCTGTGCTTAATGGAGGATAACCCATATTTGGTGGGCATGTGCTTGGTTGTATGTCTTATCATGTTGTTGATTCCTATGCATTCTACAGGCCTTTATATATAGTCACTCCTAGTGTACTTTCATATCAATTCATATCAATCAATATTGAATGAATATATCATCATTTTGATCATACTCTCTTTGGTCTACTGTTGTGCTTGTGTTCGAGTTCCTTGGTCTTGGTTGAGTTCTACCCTAAGACAAATTCTTACAATTTTTGCTGTCCCAAAATCCTTCATAGCAAATGAATGTGCTAACTGTTCCTTTAACCCTTTAATGTGATCCATGTTAGACCCAGCTACAAGCATATCATTAATATAAAAACATAAAATAATGTAGTTGTTATCATCCAACCTCTTAAAATAAACACAATGATCTGAGTGACACCTGTTATATCCATGCTCATGCATAAACTTGTCAAATTTCAGATACCATTGCCGAGGTGCTCTCTTTAAGCCATATAAACTTTTTTTCAATTTGCATACTAAGTTCTTACCACCTTTGACCTCAAATCCCTATGGATATGCCATATATATCTCTTCATCCAAATCACTATGAAGAAATGTTGTTTTAACATCAAGCTGACCCAAATGCAAATCTTCAATAGCCACAATACTTAAAACAATGTGAATAGAAGTCATTTTAATAATAGGAAAAAATATCTCATCAAAATGAATGCCCTTTTCTGTGAAAATCTTTTTACCATTAACCTGGATTTAAATTGTTTCTTACCTCTATCCTCTTCTTTCAACATGTAAGCCCATTTATTCTATAAAACCCTTGGACTTGTAGGCAACTTGCATAAATCCCATGTCTTATTTTTCAGCAGAGAGTCTATTTCTTCTTTCATTGTAGACTCCCACTAAATCTTTGTATCCACCTGCACAGCTTCATCATAACATTCAGGTTCATCAACATCAGTAAGTAAAATAGAATACAAAGAAGCATAATTTTTTTCTAGAGGTCTACTTAGCCTTGTTGACCGTCTAACATTCACTGGCATGTGTGTTATTTGTTGTTGCGGTTGTTGTATCTCATGAGGAATTGTTGGAACATCATCTTTTGGAGTATCATCAAACACTACATAATCATCTTCTTTCTTCTCATGTTGTTGCAACGGATCTTTGTACAACACTTTCTCATTGAATATGACATCCTTGCTTTTTACAATTTTATGATTTTCAAAATTTCAAAGCCTATAACCAAATTCATCAATGTCATATCCAACAAATACACATTTCTTTGACTTAGCTTCTAGCGTGGTTCTATTTTCAGAATCTATATGAGCAAATGCTTCACAACCAAAGGTCTTGAGAAAATAATAACTCACCATCTTACCAATCCATGCTTCCTCTAGAATACCACAACCCAAAGGAGTAGAGAGACCTCTATTAATCAAATATACAACAATATTGTCAACCTCAACCCACATGTTTAAGGGAAACCTTGCATGCAACCTTATGCTTCTTGCATGCTCCATTATAGTTCTATTCATGTGTTCAACCACTCCATTTTCCTGTGGAGTCCTTGAAATAGTTTTTTTGTTTACGAATATTATTAGTGGAGCCATAATCTTCAAATTCATGACTGCAATACTCACCACCATTATTAGATCTAAGACATTTTAATTTCTTTCCAATCTCATTTTCAACTAAGCATTTCCATTTCTTAAAAGTTTGAAATACACCAAATTTTTGTTTAAGTAAATAAACCCGTACTTTTCTAGTTGCATTATCAATAAATGTAACATAATAATCAGAGCCACCAAGGGAAGATACCTAAGCTGGTCCCCATACATCTGTATGCACAAGCTCTAATCTCTTACTTTTCTTTTCCTTTACAGTCTTCACAAAACTTAGTCTCTTTTATTATCCATATACACAACTTTCACAGAAATCCATATTAACTTTAGATTTGGTAAAACTTTCTTTGAATGAAGTACTTTCATACCTTTCTCACTCATGTACCCAAGTCTATGGTATCGTAATGTTGTATCAGAATTTACAACAATAGTTTGTTTTCCTTGCTCAACTGCAACAATTGTTCCTGAACAATCATTTTTCTTTGAAATAATCAAAGTAGAAGGAACAATATGACCTATACAAAGGTATAAGGTGCCTACTTTCACACCTTTTTCTAATACAAGGGAACCTTTTAAAACCTTCCAATTTTTATCATTAAAAGTAACTACACAACCCTCATCATTGAGTTCCCCTACTGCAATTAAATTCCTACTCAACATTAGAACATGTCTTACCTCATGTAGTAGCCAATGATTCCCATTCTACAACATAATCTTAACTTTTCCCTTTTCAACAATTTGACAACGTTCATTATCCCCCAAATAAACAAGCCCAAAATCCCCTTGGACATAATCAATAAAATACCTCTATGAGGTGTAGGATGAAATGAAGCACCAGAATCTAAAACCCATGAACCATCAACACTTTTTAAAGAAGGAAGCAAAGCATCCTCTTCAAATTTTTTACTTACCACATTTTCCTCTTTGTTCCCTTTTGGTCTATTTTGTTCATTGTTCTTTCAAGTCCAACATTCTTTATTCTTATGCCCTGGTTTACCATAGTACAAGAAATCTTTTGTCCTATGGATTGAGACCTCTTCCTCTTTGACTTTCCTCTTGATTTCCCATGATTTCTAGAATTATTTCCTCTCTTAGTCATTCTACTTCTACTTTGTGCATTTAAAACACTTCCTGATGTAGATCCACCTGAGGTTTTCCTATGAGTTTCCTCACTCAGAATAACATCAATCACATCATCAAATTTTAGGGTATTAGATCCATAAATAGAATTACTCACAACCATTACCAAGCCATTGCAACTTTTAAGAAAATAATGTAAAATCAAGAGAGCCCCAATTTCTTCATCAAAATTAATACCCATAGAAGATAACTGACTAGTAACAATATTAAACTCATTTAAATGATCTAAAAAAGATCCACTTTCTATCATTTTCATATTAAATAAATGCTTCATGAGAAATAACTTGTTTGAAGCAGGGAGCTTTTGATACAGTTTCGCTAGGGTTTGCATCAACTCCTCCATCGTCTTTTCTTTTGTAATGTTAAATGTCACTAATGGTGCCAAGCATAATCAAATGCTTCCAAGTTCATTTCTATCTAAAATTTCCTAGTCCTCATCTATCATAGTTTCCTGTTTATTTATTTTTCCTTTCAACGGCTTCCATAAATCCCTCTGATAAAAATAGTCCTCCATTTGCATCTTCCATAACTAAAAATTCTACCCATTAAACTTCTCCACCTTTAGCTTAACCTCGTCTACCATAGCTCCCACTCAATCATAAGACTCCCACTCAGCTATGAGACCTTCTTGCAGAGGATCACAAAAAAAAGACGACAATCTAGCTAAAAAAAAAAAACAATGATGATAGTTTGAGCTTAAAAAAATGATGACCATTTGGCTCTAATATTACCACTTTTTAGGATAACCAATATTAGAAAATAACAGTTACATGCAAATATAACCAATATCAGAAAATAATAGATTGCACAAAAGATAACACAAGACACCAAGATTTAATGTGGTTCACCCAATCCTTGGGCTACATCCACCAACAACAAGTCCAATATTATTATTACCCAGTGATTACAATCCACAATCCCTTACAGCTTAATACTACCACAAGAAGCTAGAATATCACCATTACATTATGAAATCCCTAACCCTAAGCTTTTTTATACAAGCTTTTTACTGCTTACAAAATTAGGGCTAGAATAAGTCATCTAATAAAAAAATAGAAGTCGACACCTTCTTAACTATAAGGTCATTTTTGGCCTCATCTTGGGGTGCTGCCCTCAAACCCCCATAGAAATAATATGGGAAGAAAATTGCTCTGAATCTAATCAGGCTCCACATCACAACAAAACATAACTCACAAATACATATATATTCATCATTTTTGACTTGTGAATGCAAAAACCTCTTCACCAAATGATAAAACATGAATCCAAATGCAAAAAATGGCTTCAAAATGCAAAAACGTGGATAAAAAATCAAATTTATGGGCATTTTTGGTCTCCAAATGTATTTGAAACATTTTTTACTTCAAGATGCAAAATTGTGGTCTCCAAATGCATATGCATGAGTTACAATGTCAAGTTGCACTCTTTTGGAGAGTTTGCATATTTTGAAATGCATGCATTTGGTCTCTTGTGCAAATCACACTCTTGGAGTGTGTTTGCATATTTTAAAATAAATGTTTTTGGACTCAAGAGGCAAATCGAACACTTGGGGGAGCATTAGATGTTTTAAATTTGTCCAAACAATGCATGTGCTACAAAATTGCACTCTTCAAGGTCCTTTGCATGTTTTAAAATGGATACATTCTTGGGAAAGAAGGGAAATCACATTCTCCATGTGATATTGCATGTTCTAAAATCAACACATATAGCAAACCATGTAAATTGCACTCTCCAAGCTCCATTATATATTTCCAAAATATGCATTGACAATTTTAGCATTGAAAAGCAAAATCATGAACTCCACATACATATACATGTGACACTTAACATGTAAAAGACTATGTTCATGCAAATCACACTCTTGGAGGTATATTACATGTTTTAAAATTTTTTTTAAGTGTTTAAAAATGTCTTTCTAGTGCAAATCACACTCTTGGAGGACCTTTACATGTAAACGGGTTGAAAGTTGCATTTGCACAACTTAAGTGATCAATTTAACACATGTACAATTGATTTTTGAGGAAATATAACTTAATTGGGTAAAACATAACATTTGCACACTTTAATAAATATATCATGTGCAAATATTAATAAAAAAAATATTTAACTTAGATGTTTGAAATAAAACATAAAGTAACTCAAAAATAAATCAAACTATATAGTTTAATAAAGTCACTTAAGTGAGAAAGTAACTTAAAAACATAACATAAAATGAATTTATGTTATATTAAAAAAAAAGTAAATGTCAACCTTAAAATATAACAAGATATTTTACATTATGCAATTGTCTCTAGAGAGTTGACCTTCTGGGAACTTATTTGGTCATATCTTTTGATTGCCAAGTATGACTAAGCTCTAATATACATCGAATCGAAGGGAAAACTCAAAGTGATGATTTGAAAAAAACAAAAATGAAAACAAACACACACTCAAAAAATGAGAAAAATGATGATGAAGGATTCACAAATAAAGCATAGGCTCAACAAACAGAAAAATGAAAAGGAATTGATGAAAGCCTTTAGTAAAAGGAATCATATATCAATTGGGATCAATTGATTGATCAATGTTGGTCTATTAAATAATTAACTAAATCGGAGAAAAATGAAAACTAAGTTGAAAAAGCTTAGTAGTGTTACCTACATTTTGTGTTGATAAAATGCAAGACAATACTAGCTCTGTTTGCGGAATGTTATTCATTTTTTTTGGAAACAAAGAGAGACATATAATCCAGTTTTTCAAGTGCCTTTATCCACTCCATTGGGTAATAGAGTTAGGCAACCACAAAAAAAACTAATCTAACAAGACTAAAGCAAATAAAATCTAATAAAACAAAAATGTGCAAGCCCACTTATTAAAAACAAAGAAAAATTCTACCTAATTAACACTAGTCAATAATGCAAACCTTTATATGAAACTATTTATGAGTTCAACAAAATAGCTACCTTTTTTTAGAATCTTGCAGAACCTTTCATGTTCACAAACAAATTCATATCGATGGAACACGAAAAACTAGAGCAATAATGTTAATGCATGATGTAACACTTCTTGGAAGAGATAGAATAATTCACGCTTTTGAGATGAATCATGTATATTGTTTCTCCAAGATAGGTCCATGAATTGAAATTTATCCTCTAGAACTAAACATGCTTCTTTTTCTTTGTCTTCATTAGTGTTTCCACGTTCAGGCACTTGTGAAATTTTCATCTTTCCATTAGCTTCCAACCATGAAAAATGTTAGATTAGACATCCTCTTGATCGAAAAAATTATGGATTCTTCTTTCCAAGTGCAACCTTCTTTACTGGTTCATCAATCACTAGCACCTCAAGATGATCAAGAAGATCCTACTTATTCAATTTTTGTAAGGACATCCCTGCACTACATAGATCAACATATTGCTCACAGGCTTTTGACTTGGGAAAGTCTTTACTATTTATGAGAAGTTATTTTTCCAGGCTTTAGGATAAAACATTTATGCAAAGTGTTCCCAAGTTCATGACCTTGAGACACAAACACATAATTTTCAGCTTGATTAGAACTTTCTTGTATGTCCCCTTTTATGACATGATTATTTTGAACATTAGAAGAATTCTTTTCCTTCCTCATCTTTTCATCACTGGCCTTTTGAGATTGCACACACTAGATACAAGTGTTACTATCTATGTCTTCTTCCTTTTCTTGGAAGAGAATAACAAGATTACTAGTTTTAGATACATGATGCTTTACGGTTGTCTTTGGTAATGGTTCCCCAATTGTAAGCTTCTTCCATGGTGAAACCATTTTGGTTGATTCCCAACAATAGAACTATGAAGAGTAGCTAGAAGAGGCCTCCTTTGTTCATCTTGGTAGAACATGCCTTGATCTATTTTCTTTTTGAGAGCAACTCATTTTCTAACCTCTGCACCATAGGATCCTTCCTTGTGTTGGAAGAAAATGAATTACAAGAATAATGAATTTATTCAAATCCATTTTCTTTAGTTCTTTTCTTCACAGTAAGAATAAGATCATCTTCAATGTTAATTGCCAATGTTTGTGCAACAACAAGAGTAGTTCGGGCTGCTCTTCTTAAAAGATAACTAACTTCAGGAATTTGAGCACTTACGAAGAAACACTTCAAATTGGAAATTGTAGGTTGAAAAACAACTAGAATTCTCCATGTCAATTTGTTGAAATGAGCAAAAAATTCATGCATAGGTATGTGAGATAACTTCTTTAGCTAAGAAAGTTGGGCCAACAATGTATGGGCATCTTTAGGAGATCTAAACCTTTCCTCAAACTTGGCTATGAGAGTAACCCAGTTTGTGATAATATAAGGTGGTAAATGGCACAATCAATCATTAGCCACACCTTGTAGATTTTTCATGAAAAAAATTACATATACGTCCTCATATTCAATAGCATGAACACCGCATGAAATGTATAAAACAAAAATATGTTCATCAAGATGTTGTTGTTCATCACCAAAAAAATTTGGAAAGTTCTCTTGGGATCCATCGGGAAGATCATATAGAGGTGGAGCTAGATTCAATGGTCCAAAAGCATTTCCCCAAGGACCTTGGCCCATTTGCATACCCTTGGTAATTCTTGAAATAACTTCAAGAAACAAGATTACAATTATTATTTATAATGAAAAAAGACATGGGTATGCTTCAAATGAAAGCATGAGGCTTTCAAATGTGTGTTCTGTCCCCAATAGAGTCACCAATCTTTTTTGCGTGGATATTTTGCAACTGATAGTTTTGTAAAAAATTAGTTGCAAAATAGATAGACCAGCCACAATGTATGAGACCAAGTCTCTCCTACATTAAAAGGAAGGCTCCCCTTCTAACAATTCCTTGAATCAACTCAAGGTAAGCAATAAGTTGAGAGATTCATAAGGGCGTTACCAATATTATTTCCTCTTAACTTTCAAGAAAGAATCCACTTACCCACAGAGCGAGTAATGGGCAAGATGAAATCTCTAACTACACTTCTATCTAGCAGCTAGAAACAGTGATACTGATAAACCAACACCAACTCAAAGGATGGTTGAAAGCATGTTGGTTTGGCTCTATGTCTTGTTTCTCTAATTTATAAGAAAAATCACTACCATTGGGGTGAAAAGACTTTCAAAAGTAGATGGTCTCTATTCTATAACTCATTTTTATTTTTAATTTATTCTATAAGAAAAACCTCTACCATTGAGGTGCAAAGACTTCCAGAAGTAGAGAAATTCTAACTATTTTTTCATGAATTTGAGATGGTAACACTAGCTATAGTCAAAGCTTCTAGTCTATGCATTACCACAACGACTCCTAGTCAAAGCTTAGGTTGTCATTGCTTCTTAACTCACTATGCTCTATTATTAACCACACAATAATAATATGAATCAAAGACAATAGTCAAAAATTGTAGTCAAAGCTTCTAATTTTCTCTATCACAATTGCTTCCAGTCAAAGTTTTGAATCCAATTGCTTGTTTTGTTCACTTGTCACCTAAATTAGTACTACACAATCAAAGTTATGCTTGCATATGTTTGGTAGTGATTCTTGCATGCAACAAAAAGATGATTTTTATAACGAGAGGGACACTCCTTTATATAGGAAAAGGATTTGAGAAAAGAGTTGAGGAAAAAGTGGCAACAACTCAACCAACTTTGACCTGGTCAAACTAGGTGAAAGAAATGATTGGATTACATGTAATATGGACATGCAATCAAATTACATATAATTGCATTCGATGCAACTCATCCTCTCCAATTACAAATATGAAAGAAGAAGAAGAAGAAGAAAGTTAAAAGTGTTGATTATGAATGAATCAACCCTGTAGATTACCAACAAAAGCCTTGTACTTCATGATGATCATGAGATTAGAGGTTCTTGTTTTTTGTACCACTACATTCTCTTTGATGAGGTTTTAGTTGTCATTTGAAAACTTGATGTGATCAAGCTTTTCCTCATGTGAGTTATCGTGAATTCTTCTTTGTAGATTGGCACATTTTGGAGTCTTTGACACTTTGAAAGCCTTCTCGATGGTGTATGAATGTAAACTTAGAACAAATTTCCATTAGCACTTGTAGCTAACATTTTTTCTTTTTTCTTTATTTTTAAAGCAAATTTATTAGCACATTCCCACATGAAATTAGGTTCTTGGACAACCATTGGAAAAATGGAGATCAAATGAATTACTACTTCCTTAGGATCAAAGCATATCTTTGCAACATGATGCCTTTGTTCTTTGAAGAAGTTTCAACATATCTTGAAAAGTGCACTGCAACATGAAGATGACATCTTCCAATGAGATCAGATCCTTTAAATCTTTGGGATTTGAGTTACAATGATGGAATCATGAGGGATGGGTGTTCGAAGTATGGATTAGATACATATGGAACACATATGATGGTTGGAAATGAACTAAAAAACATATGTATTTGGGCAAAAAAGGCCAAAATCAAACTCTCAAGAGTGGATTGCATGTGAACAAAAATGAGATTTTGTGGCTATGGCCAAGAATTTCAAGCTAGGTGCATAGGGATGCATGCAAATGGTGACTTTGGTTTATAAAAGTGCGACCTTTTACCAAAATTAGGTTCTCTAGATGTAATTACATGTAAAGTGCTTTACATGTAATCATGATTTGATGTAAACATGTAATTAGGGTCAGAGGATGGAATCACATGTGAATGTGGATGGAGGGTGACATTACATGTAAATGAAATAAATGTATTTGCATATATTGAAAAATAGATGCAATATTCTTTACCAAGCATTAATGAAATATTATATGATGTGTCATATCCCCATTTTAAGATAGAATTTTACTAATTATTAGATAATACAATGTTATTAAAGAAATAATAAAGTTATATTAAAACTAATACTAAAATGTAAAACAAGAAAATAATATTTATTTAATCTATATTATTAATAAAATAATATTTAGTATGATATTTTAAATAATTGAAAAAAAATTCAATGAGTAAAGAAATAAATTAAATTAAATACAAGAGACAATATTGTAGAGAGTATGTTAACTTTCTAAATATAATTTAATAATAAATAAAATAAACATAAATAAGTAAATAAATAATATAACATAGAATAATATAAATTAACTAGAGCTAATAAAAAGTCAAGAGACATTTAACAAATAGACATGACTCCTTAAATTAAGATATAAAAGACAGAAGAGTTTATTTTATAGAGGAGGAAAAAAAAGGAAGAGAAGAAGAGAGCAGTTCAAAAAGGGAAAAAGAAAGAGGAAAGTAATATGAAGAAAATAAGGAAGTGACTTTCTGCAAAGGTATCAATGATAATGATGGTACCTTTTGAAAGGGTCATAACTATGAATAGTTGTGACTCTTTAAAAATATTGTGATTATAAAATATTGAGAATTTTCCAAAGGATTTTAGTTATGAAGGGTTGTGACTTTTTAGAAGGATTATACCTATGAATTGTTGTGAATTTTCAAAGGATTTGTATTATGAAAGGGTGTGACTCTTGAAAAAAAAGAAGGTAAGAAAGATATGTTTATGAATTATATTTGTTTAATTATGTTTATGAAATTATTTATGAACCATACTTGTGGATAATATTTTGTTAGCTCATGGGGTTAACACCATGGATATTAATGAGACTCGAAGCATGGAGCATATGAGATATTTAAAATCTTAATTGTCCGCCATGTCCAAGAATTAATGTTACTTGTAGCATGGAGCATGTGAGATATTTAAGATCTCCATTGTTTGCCATTGCTAAGAATCAACGTTACTCATAACATGGAGCATGCGAGATATTTAAGATCTCCATTGTTTGCCATGGCCGAGTGTTGATATCGTAGCATGGAGCATGTGAGATATTTAAGATCTCCATAGTCTGCCATGGCTGATAATCAACCTACTAGAATATTCTGAAGTTTTTAACATATGCATATGTGAGTAGCCTTGGATAGAGGATGCCCGTCCAAGAAGAATCTTAAGGGGTGCGCTCTCGAAAAGACGACAAGGTAGCTATGAGCTAGGAAGCCTGACTTGGAAATGTCCTTAAGATTGGGGTTAAATTAGAGGGTAGAGTAATATAGTTAGTTTTATTATTATTATGATTCTAGCACTTATTTTACAGGTATTACTGTCCCTAACTAACCCTATTAGTAGGGACATTACAATGGCATCAGAGCATGATCTTGTCATCCTCTAGGGTTAAAGAAGATCTAAAAAAATAATTTATATGAAAGACTAATGTAGAAAGTTAAAGACTATTAGAAATGATTCAAACATATCCATGATAGCAACCTAAGAATTTGGACTAAAAGAAATATATATGTATGCATGTATATAAACTCAATAGAAGAAATTATCTAGTTGCTTGAGGACAAGCAATTTGAGGAAGGGCAAATTGTCATATCCCTATTTTAAGATAGAATTTTAATAATTATTAGATAATTACAATGTTATTAAATAAATAATAAAGTTATATTAAAACTAATACTAAAATATAAAACAAGAAAATAATATTTATTTAATCTACATTATTAATAAAATAATATTTAGTATGATGTTTTAAATAATTAAAAATAAAATAAAATCTTAGAGTACAGAAATAAATAAAATTAAACACAAGAGACAATATTGTAAAAAGTATGTTAACTTTCTAAATACAATTCAATAATAAATAAAATAAACACAAATAAGTAAGTAAATAAATAATATAACATAGAATAATATAAATTAACTAAATCTAATAAAAAGTCAAGAGATATTTAACAAATAGACATGACTCCTTAAAATTAAGATATAAAAGAGAGGAGAGTTTATTTTAGAGAGGAGGGAAAATGGAAGAAAATAAGGAAGTGACTTTCTGAAAAGGTATAAATGATATTGAAAGAATGCATACATTTTGAA
The DNA here is from genome assembly GCA_028749045.1 of Cupressus sempervirens. Taxonomy (NCBI): domain Eukaryota; kingdom Viridiplantae; phylum Streptophyta; class Pinopsida; order Cupressales; family Cupressaceae; genus Cupressus; species Cupressus sempervirens. The sequence goes on along the minus strand of CM053783.1, from coordinate 791,293,650 downwards.
AGGGTCATAATTATGAACAATTATGACTCTTCAAAAATATTGTGATTATAAAGTATTGAAATTTTTCCAAAGAATTTTAGTTATGAAGGGTTATGACTTTTTGAAAGGATTATAACTATGAAGTGTTGTGACTTTTCAAAGGATTTGTATTATGAAAGGGTGGGACTCTTCAAAAAAAAGGTAAGAAAGGTATGTTTATGAATTATATTTGTTTAATTATGTTTATGAATTTCTTTATGAACCATATTTGTGGATAATATTGTATTAGCTAATTGGGTTAACACCATGGATATTAGTGAGACTCGAAACATGGAGCATGTGAGATATTTAAGATCTCAATTGTCCGCCATGGCTAAGAAATAATGTTACTCGTAGCATGGAGCATGCAAGTTATTTAAGATCTCCATTGTCTGCCATGGCTAAGAATCAATGTTACTCGTAGCATGGAGCATGTGAGATATTTAAGATCTCCATTGTTTTCCATAGTCGAGTGTTGATATCGTAGCATGAAGCATATGAGATATTTAAGATCTCCATAGTCTTCCATGGTCGATAATCGACCTACCAGAATATTCTGAAGTTTTCGACATATGCATATGTGAGTAGCCTTGGATAGAGGATGCCCATCCAAGAAGAATCTTAAGGGGTGCACTCCCGGGAAGATGGAATTTAGCTATGAGCTAGGAAGCCTGACTTGGAGACGTCCTTAAGATTGGGGTTAAATTAGAGGGTAGAGTAAATAGTTAGTTTTATTATTATTGTGATTTTAACATTTATTTTACAGGTATTACTATCCCTAACTAACCTTATTAGTGGGGACATTACATGATGCAATTGTATGAAAAGATGGAAAGTGGAATGGAGTGAAAATGCTCTCATGTTCTTGCGAATGAACTTGCAACGTCTTCAAACGGAAGGGAAACAAAACAACAATCAAACAAAAAACAAAACTAAATGTTGTAATACTTATAGGATAACTGAGAGGGGGGTGAATCAGTTATCCAAGATCCAAATGTATAAATATAACTTTTCATCTCTTAGTGAACCCATAAAACATTTATTTCCATGCATGCATCCATAAGATTATGCAGTCACTTAAAACATGTAGGTTACTATCAAATCAACTTGCAAAAATGTAGATATGAAACATTGCAAATTCAACAACACATTTGACACAATTATTTATGTGGAAACTCAATTTGAGAAAAAACACCAATAACATGCTACTCTTTGTCACTCTTCTGAAGTGATGCCCTATGAAAGGCCAACCCTATTAATGGTTACAATATAAACTGTTAAATGTGACCTTATTAAAGGATTTCAATCACCCTATTAGGAGTGAGCCTTGTTAGAGGACTTTAGACCATTCACTTGGAATGTCACCCAGTTAAAAGATTTACAAATGATTGTTAGGTCAAGCTTAATCCAAAGGATTTACCCTAGACTAATACAATTATTAGAGAGTAATAGTAAGGCTTGATCTGATAACAACTTACAACTCCATTTGCAGATTACAAATCTCTATTTCAGTCCTTATTTTGCTTGGCCTTGATACATTTCAGCTCTGATAGCTTGTTCACCCTTCAAACATTCACATCCTTAAGCCTTCTTACTTAATATGCCAATGTAGATTCTTCTTCTTAGGTCACTTGATGAAACAAAACCCTTGACTCCTTGTCTTCCTTAGGTTCTTGTGCATGACAACATTTTCTTTTGACCAGTCATTCCTATAAATAGGAAAGTAAGATCTTTTTATGCTCATTCTCCATCATCCAATTTAGGGTTAGGATAGATTAGGTAGGATACAATGAATCTACCCTATATTTCATATCTCCTCTAGAAACTTCTCCATTAATCCTCTTTAAATTTTCCTAAAAATAGTTTACTTTGAATTCTGTTCCACCAGCTCATCAACCTTATCTTCCACCTGGTTCACATAATCCAAGAAAACAAACTTTTCGGCTTAGATTTATCAAATTCATGATCTTTCAAATAATTTAGCCACTCAGCATTATCTAGCTTCTGATGCTCGACACATACTACGTTGCTCAACATCCTCTATAAAATCACTCAGCACAAACTAAAGTTTACCGGTGCTCGACATCAACTAAACTTTACTTAGCATTCACTATTTTTCTCGACATACACTAGAGTAGACTTTTACTTGGCTTCAACTGATATTTTTCTCGACTTGCACTGACTTTTCTCGGCACGTACTATCCATTCGATCAAGCTTGGTAGAATTTTTTTGTGTAACTTGTTCTTTTAAACTTTCTTAGTGTAACCAACCTTTGTAACCTTAAGTAGATTATCAATGCATCGTGTTATCACTTTCTTAGCTAATTTTTGTACTCCTTTACATAATCACAACTCAACCTTTTCTCTAGGTGTTATTATTACATCTTTTGATCAAATCCTCTTTATCAATCAAATAAGTGATAGTACTTAAATCATATAAGTAGTTGTCTTACCAAAAAATAGTAGGTTTGACATCAGTGACAAAAAAATGATTGAAGCATATTGATTATACTTTTATCAATCTATTCTCAACAATCTCCCTCTTTAACAATCTTCTTCAATCTATTCTCAACAATCTCTCTCTTTGGCATTGATAGAAAACCAAATTGATCAACCAAACTGACTAGGTTAAAGCAGTAAGACCAAAAAAATACCAAAAATAATAATTCCTTGTATTGAAATCGCTCCCTCTATCAACAACTTCCATCTTCTGAATAGGTTACACAACTCTTCTTTATAGTTCCCTTTGAATTTCTTCTTGTATCTCCCTCTTACTAGGTAGATGTTAGAATTAGAATTTCTCTTTCTTTGTTCTTCTGATCAGTGACTAACTCCCTCTTTCTTCTATTTCCCTTGATTAACAATTATCTCCCTCTTTGACAACAATACCAAAGAGTTGTCATCTTAACATGCAGATATGAAATTCTTTAGTTTCTCCCTCTACCACCTTACTTGTGATTGATTTGAATGTCATTTCTTAGATTACTTTAGGCAACTTATAAAGTAAGATCCTTTGCATCAATTTTTAGTATTTGAAAAGCAACTCATTTGATGTAGGGCACTCCTTTTTTTATTTAGACAACTTTTGATAGGGGTGTCACCTCTAGTTTACCTCTTAGGTACTCATGAGCATCCTTAGGTAATGCTTTTGTGAAGATATCAACAATTTTCTCTTTAGTGTTAACATATTCCATCTTCACCTCTTTATCTTGAACTAATTCTTTCAAGTAATGATACTTGATTACAATGTGCTTAGTCTTTGTGTGCATCACAAGATTCTTTGATATATTGATATCACTTGTATTATCGCAATAAAGTGTTACTAGCTCTGTGATCTCTTCTTTCATACCTTTGAGTAATTGTTTGATCCATACAATGTTTGTACAATTTATAGCAACAACAACATATTCAGCCTCAGCAGTAGATTGTGAGGTGCAATTTTGTTTCTTGCTAGTCCATGTAACCAACCTCTTGCCTAAGAAAAATGCTCCTCCACTGATGCTCTTTTTGTTCTCAATGTTTCCAGCCCAATCAACATTAGTATCGGTTCTTAATTCAAATTTTTTATTTTTCTTATAGTATAGACCATACTCCTTTGTTCCTTTCAAATATCTCATTATTTTTTTTTACAGTCATCAAGTGATTCTCCTTGAGATTAGTAGAGAATTTTGCAATTATCCTTACAGATAATGCTATATTAGGTCTGCTATGTACTACATATTGTAATTTTTCAATCATATACTTGTATAATGTTTGATTAACCTCAGTTGAATCATCATCTTTTGACAACTTGTGTCCTATCACCATAGGTGTACTTATTGGTTTGGAATCCTCCAATCCAAAAGTTTTTAGTATTTCCTTGACATATTTTGACTGAGTGATGTATATACCACATTTCATCTGATATGCAAACCCACAAAGATTTTGATCTCTCCAAACATAGACATTTCAAATTCTTGCTTCATTTTATTTGTAAAAAGCCTTACATAAAGCATATTGACCTCCAAATATGATATCATCAACAAAAATTTTAGATAACAAAATACTTGTGCCTTTCTCTATCTTCATGTACAGATTGTTGTTATCATCAGTCTTTTCAAATCCAATCTTCACAACATACTTATGAAGTCTCTTATACCATGCTCTTGGTGCTTGTTTCAAATCATATAGAGCTTTGTGTAATATACATATCATGTTCTTATTATTAACCTCAACAAATCCTTCTGGCTATTCTATGTAAACTTCTTCCTCTAGTATGCCATTCAAAAATGTTGATTTAACATCCATTTGATAAAATTTGAAACCTTTGTATGCAGAATAAGTAGAGTTCTTACTCCTTCCAATCTAGCAATAGGGGCAATGTCTCTCCATAGTCAACTCCTTCTTCTTGTTTATATCCTTTGCAAACTAATCTTACCTTGTTTCTTATGACTTCACCATTTTCATCTAGCTTGTTTTTGAATACCCACTTGGTGCCAATCACATTTTTGTCTTCTGGTCTAGGAACTAAAGTCCATGTTTTTTTTTTCTCAATTTGTTCAATCTCTTCTTCCATGGCTTTACTCCAGCACACATCTTCTAATGAATCTCTTACTGATTTAGGTTCCTTCATGCTCAATAAACATGTATCATTTCTCAATCCATTTCTTGTCATTGGTCTAGCATATTTATCTCTAATATTTTGTGCAACAGGATGATGTCTATTGACATATTTGTACAATCTTGGTTCAACTCTAGTTTCTTCAATTTGTCTCTCAGCTTCAAAATCACTATGTACATCTCCATCAGGTAGCTCAACATTTCCACTAATCTCTGAATCTAAATGTGCTTCAACTTCATTTTGTAACTCAACATCTAAGTGTAGCTTGGTTCCTGAATGCAACTCAACATTCAGAGTATGTGACTCGACATTCACTAAAGCTTACTGTTGGTTTATAGCTTGATTTGTAGCATCTTCTTTAGCAGGCATACCTTCATAAGAGTATAAAAATGCTTTCTATTCTTTTGATTCTTTCATACGTTCAACCTTATGTACTTTTGTATATTCATCAAAATTTACATTTGCACTTTCCATAACTTTGTTAGTGTTAGTATTTAAACACTTATAAGCTTTACTTCTTGCAGAATATCATAAGAATATACCTTCTTCACTTTTTGCATCTAGTTTACCATTCCTAAAGTCTTTAAGAATGTAACATTTGCTTCCAAATACCTTAAAATATTTTACATTGGGTGAGTATCTATACCATAGTTCAAAAGGTGTTGAATGAGTACCTTTCTTGACTTGTACATGATTCAAGGTATAGATAGCTATACTTACAACTTCTTTCTAGTATTTCAAAGCAACATTTTTCTCCCTCATGAGTGTTTTAGCACAATCCATTATAGATCCGTTCCTCCTTTCAACAATTCCATTTTGTGGAGGGGTTCTAGGGGCAGATGTCTATCTTTTAATTCCTCTATCATTACAGAATATCTCAAACTTATTTGATGTGAATTCTTCTCCTCTATTAGATCTTAAACACTTCAGACTTTTACTTGTTTTCTTCTCAACTCTTGCTAAGTACCACTTAAACATTTGGAAAGCATCAAATTTTTTTTTTAGAAATATAACTATCACTATTCTAGAATAGTCATCCACAAACATCATAATGTACTTGTCTCCTTTGTAGCTTTCAACTTCAATTTGTCCACACAAGTTAGTATGAACAATCTTTAGTATTCCTTTAGAGGTATGAGTTTCACTCTTAAAACTTGACTTTGTCATTTTTCCTAACTGACATTGTTTGCACGTTACATTATTAGGCTTCTTCAACTTAGGAAAACATCTAATTTTTTTTGTATTACTAATACTGACTAGGTTATCAATATTGACATGACATAACCTTTTGTGCCACAACTACACGTCATCAAATTTTACAACTAGACAAGTAACATCCTCTATATCAAGATAGAATAGATTACTCCTAGTTTGATTATCCTTTCCAATCAGTTTTCCATTTGTATCATATATCTTAGCAATCTTGTTTTCAAACTCAACCTTACATCCTAAATTATTCAATTATGACACACTCAAGAGATTATAGTTAATTCCTTCAACATAATAAACATTGTCACATAAAATTTTATCTATGAATTTGATATAAAAATTTTCTTTTATCAAACACAGTGTATCATTACCAAATCTTACACTATTTCCATCATAACAATTCAGAGTAATGAACTTACTTTTGTCTCCACTCATGTGATGTGAACACCCACTATCAATGATCCATCTGTCATTCTTGTTCACACAAGTCACAAATGTAGTTGCCTCATCTTCATCAGATTCAACCTTCATTGCAACATACACCACTTCATGATCATGCTCATCAAATTCATCTTTTGTTTCCTCCTCAGCAATATAGGAAGACTTTTTGTCTTTATCTTTTTAGTCCTTGTTGTATTCATCTCTACTACTTTTGTACTTGTCACCACCTCTATAGTTCTTCTTCTTTGGAGATCTAGCAGTAATATGACTAACATCATTGCAATTGAAACAAATGATAGGTAATTTACCTTTGAATTTGTCTTTACCTTTGTGGAATCTTCTGGCTAGTAGTGCTTCAAGTTGTTCTACATCTTCCTCATCTGTATCACAGTCACTAGACACATACTTTATCTTTATCTTCTTCTCATTAGGTTCATTCAATGACACCTTAGCTTTGAAAGAAGATCCAATATTCTCAAGTTTGTAATTATCAAAGCTAGATAGTTCAAAAGCAGCGAGTCTACCTACTAGACCTTCAAGTGATAGATTATTTCTTTGTATGCATCTTAGTTCTTAAATTGTAGGAACTCTAATAACATATATAGGCAGCAGTATCCTTAAAAATTTTCTTAGTACAATATCATCATCTATTTTGCCAACAACTCCTCTTATTGCATTAACAACTTCTTTTATCCTTGTAACATATTGAGCAATATTTTCACCTTCTTCCATTCTCATATCATTAAATTTACCTTCGAGACTTTCAGCTTTGTCTCTTAGAACATTAAAGTGTCTCCTCCATAAATGGTGGCTAAGGCATCCCACATTTTCTTTGCTCTGTCAAGACCTTTGATATCATCAAAATCATCATAGCTTAGGGCAAAGGCAATTTCAAGCATTTTCTAATTGTGTTCTTTCTTCTTTTTCATATCTTTAGCTGTTGGGGCTCTAGCAGGATCAACATGCTCAGTAGTAACGATAGATTGTGCATGATCTCCAATTCATCCAAGGTGTAGCTTCATCAAACTTTGTCATGCAAGAAAGTTATCTCTATTAAGCTTGGGTACTTCTCTTTTGGACATCTTGATCTTTGTGCTTCTAGTAGCTTCATACTAATATTCTTAAGTAGATGGCTTTGATACCAATTGTTGGAATACTTCTAGAATAACTGAGAGGGAGGAAGGGGGGTGGGGTGAATTAGTTATCCAAGGTCCAGATGTATAAACATAACTTTGCATAGCTTAGTCAACCCATAAAACATTTATCTTCATGCATGCATCCATAAGATTATGTAATCAATTAAAACATGTAGGTTACTATCAAATCAACTTGTAGAAATGTAAACATGAGACATAACAAATTCAACAACACATTTGACACAATGATTTACATGGAAAAACAATTTGAGAAAAATAACCAGTAACATGCTACTCTTTTTCACTCTTCTGAAGTGATACCTTGTAAAAGGCCAACCCCATTAAAGGTTATAATACACATTATTAACTGTGACCCTGGTAAAGGATTTCAATCTCCCTATTAAGAGTGAGCCTTGTTAGAGGACTTAGACCATTCACTTGGAATGTCACTTGGTTAAACGATTTACAAATGACTGTTAGGTCAACTTTAATCCAAAGAATTTACCCTAGACTGATACAATTATTAGAGAGTAACAATAAAATTTGATCTGATAAAAACTTACAACTCCATTCCTGCTTGGCCTTCATACATTTCAGCTTTGATAGCTTGTTCACCCTTCAAGCATTCATACCCTTAAGCCTTCTTTCTTAACATGCCAATGCAAAATTTTCTTTTTAGGTCACTTGATGAAGCAAAACCCTTGAATCCTTTTCTTCCTTAGGTTCTCATGCATGACAACATTTGCTTTTGACCAATCATTCCTATAAATAGGAAATTAAGATCTTTTGTCTCTCATTCTCCATCATCCAATTTAGGGTTAGGACAAATTAGGTAGGATACAATGAATCTACCCTATATTTCATATCTCCTCTAGAAACTTCTCTATCAATCCTCTTTGAATTCGCCTTAAAATGGTTTACCTTGAATTATGTGCCACTAACTCATCAACCTTATCTTCCACCTGGTTCACACAATCTAAGAAAATAAACTTGTCAGCTCAGATTCATCAAATTCATGATTTTTCAAATAATGCAACCACTCCGCATTATCTTGCTTCTAATGCTCAACACATATTGTGTTGCTCAACATCCTCTATAAAATCACTCGGCACAAACTAAAGTTTACTGGTGCTCGACATCAACTAAACTTTACTTGGCATCCACTATTTTTCTTGGCATACATTAGAATATATTTTTACCTAGCTCCAACTAATTTTCTGCTCGACTTGCACTGACTTTTCTCAACACCTACTATCCATTCGGTCAAGCCTGGCTGACAAACTTTTTGTTACTTGTTCTTTTAAACTTTCTATGTGTAACCAGCCTTTGTAAACTTAAGTAGATTATCAATGCATCATGTCATCACTGTCTTAGTTGATTCTTGTACTCCTTTACATAATCATAACTCAACCTTTCCTCTAGGTGCTATTGTTACATCTTTTGATCAAATCCTCTTCATCAATCAAATAAGTGATAGTACTTAAATCATATAAGTAATTGTCTTACCAACAAATAGCAGGTTTGACATCAGTTACAAAACAATGATTGAAGCATATTGATCATACTTGTATCAATCTGTTCTCAACAATCTCCCTCTTTAACAATCTTCTTCAATCTATTCTCAACACTAAATACAAAACAAAAACATACCTTTGACTTTTGACTCAAACATGTCAAAAAATAAGTTGCTCTCTTATGCAAATTCGAATTTAGGATTTGGGGAAATCCCAAACGCTCAAAAATGGAAGTTCTCATCTTATTTAAAGAAAAATTGCACAATACATTGCATTTATTTGGACAAATATACAAGGATAAATTAAAATATGCATTGAAATAGCAAAGGATTGAAAACTTTAACTAACTTGGAGCCCAAAGAACCAAATGTGGAAGATTGATAGGTTTGAAAGAAAGTTTCTCCTATAATTTCAAATTTCCAACAAACTCTTTGAATTTTTCAGTGCTTGCAAATGATGGCTTTTTATGAGATGTTTTTGTATCTAAAAGCCCAAAAATGTGATCTCAAACCATCAACATGTAAATTTTTTTAAAGAACGCTTGCATTTGGACAATTTTTGAGCAAAAATGTCGTCTCTAGTAGCTATAACATTAATATTTTTTGCAGGGAAACTCAAATATGTGATTCACAAAGGCACTAGCAAGAATTAAAACTAAAAAAATGTGCCCTATTGATCCAAATGTATGGGCTAAAAATGTCATTTTCTAGGTGTTTTTAACAAAAATGTGCCCTTTTCATACAAAAACCTATGTCATTTTTGCAAAAAACATGGTTAAAAAATGCACATATATTCATTAGTTTTGACTTGTGAATGCAAAAATGTCTTCACCAGATGATAAAACATGGATCCAAATGCAAAAATGTGGCTTCAAAATGTAAAAAACATGGATAAAAATCCAAAATTCTTGGTGATTTTGGTAAAAAAAATGTGCCCTAAAAATGCATGTATTTGAAACATTTTTTACTTCAAGAGGCAAAATTGTGGTCTCCAAATGCATATGCATGAGTTACAATGTGAAATTGCACTCTCTTGGAGAGTTTTTTTATTTTAAGATGCAAGTCTTTGGTCTCTTATGCAAATCACACTCTTGGAGTACATTTGCATGTTTTAAGATACATGTATTTGGAGTCAAGATGCAAATCACACTCGATGGGGAGGGGTTGGCATTACATGTTTTAAATTTGTTCAAGCAATGCATGTATTGCAAAATCACACTCTCCAAGGCCTTTTGCATGGTTTAAAATGGACACATTTCTAGGAAAGAAGGGAAATCACAATCTCCATGTGCTATTGCATGTTTTAAAATGCACACTTATAACAAACAATGCAAATCACACTCCTCGAGTTCCATTACATATTTTAAAAATATGCATTTGACAATTTCACCCTTGGAAAGAAAAATCATTTAATCCACATGCATATACATGTGACACTTAACATGTAAAAGACCGTGCTCATGCAAATCACACTCCTGGAGGCCCTTTACATGTAAAGATGTAAATGGGTTGAAAGTTGCATTTGCACAACTTAGGTGATCAATCAAGTACATGTTTAATTGATTTTTGAGGAAATCTCACTTAATTGGGTCAAAAATAATATTTACATAATATAATATATATATCACATGTAAATATTAATTTAAAACCAATAAGTAGCTTAGATGCTTTGAAATAAAACATAAAGTAACTCAAAAATAAATCAAACTATATAGTTTAATAAAGTCACTTAAGTGAAAAATCAAAAAGCAACTCAACTTAAAAATATAACTTAAAGTGCTCTATAGTCACTTGAGCGATAAAGTAACTTAAATACATAACATAAAGTGAATTATGTTATATTTTTCAAAAAGTGAATCTCAACATTAAAATATAAAATGACATTTTAAATTATGCAATTGCCTCCAGAGAGTCCACCTTTTAGGTACTTATTTGGTCATATCTCTTGACTACCAAGTCTAATTAAGCTCTAAGATATACCAAATCGAAGGGAAAATTGAAAGCAATCATTTGAGCAAAGCCAAAAGACCAAACACAAATATGCACACACTCAAAAATTAGAAAAAGGAAGATGAAGGCTTCAAAAATCAAGCATGGGCTAAACAAATAGAAAAACTAAAAGGACTTGACAAAATCCTTTAGTAAAGGAAATCGTTATATCAATTGGTCTCAATTAATTGATCAATGTTGGACAAATAAACAAAGAATTAACTCAAAGAAAACTGAAACTAAGTTGAAAATGTCTCATATTGTTGCCTATATTTTGTGATGACAAAATGTAGGACAAAAACATGTACTACTCAATGACTCCAATTTTCTCTAACCAAAACTTTCCATAACAATTCTTGGACTTGTCTATTCAACTCTTCATTCTTTGTAGTTGTTAATCTATGTGGTACTTTGTTAGGAAAACTATATCCATGTATAAGATCCATACAATGACTGACACTCTTGATTGGTAGTAATCCACCAAGTATATTATCTAAAATAATATCTTAGAAATATGACACTAATGTTTCAATTTTTGGTACTTGTCACTCTCATCTTTCTTTTATGATTTTCTAGGAATCAAAGAAAAACACATATTCTCCTTCTTTAAATCCCCTATGAATTGATTTCCTTCAACTTGTACCATCTTAAATAAGAACTCTAGTTTAATCAAGGTTTATCACCTATTTAATGTGTGATCATCAATCTCCTTGTACCTTTCCTCCTTTCTTCCCTTTTATGTCCTTTCTCCTTAGTGAAATTGGGATAAAACCTAATAGATCTTCTTTAAAGCTCCTATTTTTACAATGTTAAGTTCAAGGTAGGATCTATCCTCCTAGGTCATCCCTTCTTTTCATTTATCCACTTGGAATTTTCTCTCTACACTAAAATGGATATGTTTGAGGCTCGATGCTTGATTTTTGGGACATAGGATCTATTTTGGGATCCCAAAGGGATCCAATAGGTTATGGGACTTAGTTGTCAGGGGTGTGGTGTGATCTTGATGGGCTAATCAGTGCTGCAGTCTACCCCTAATTGGGCCCTATTTTGGGTTCCTTATTCGAGTCTCATGTCCAAATAGGCGTTAATTCCCAAAAGGTTGACTTGTGAGCATTAGTCAATTCTAAGCTCTTTATAAAAACTTCCATTTTCTCCATTTTTCATAACACAACCATGAAGCTAGACACATAAGCACTCTATCACTCAAGCATTATAACATTCAAGTCTTCAAGCATTCCTCCATTGAAGATCAAGAATTTAAAGGTCCAAACAATTTAAAGAGATTATATTCAAGATATTCCTAAACCCATTCAAGATCCTTTCTTGCATCTTTTACATCTATTCATCTTCATCTTCTTGATCCAAATCAATTTGTGAAGTAAGCACATTGCATTCGATTCAAGAGATCCTTATATAGTAAGCTGAATTCATACATTTACTTTACATTCATGATATTTTGATTATTTCAATTCAACGTTAATTCTTAAACTAGGTTTTGACCAAGGAAAACCCTCCAACAACAACAAAACCCCCTTTTTATTGCAGGTTGTTGGTATTGAATTAATGAACATGTTGCATATCTGAGTGACTTTTTTGACTTTCTTCAGAACCATGAAATTAAAATTGGTGTCACATTCATTCTATCATGGCCAACTGAGCCAGCCTACTACATCAACAATGACTATGCTTCTATTGATCATCTAGTTCACCCCTAAAAGATTACTAAATGATTTCTGAGTTTTATCCATTGCACTGTTACAATCTCATATTCGATGATTTCCATTCATTTTGATCAACACAAAAAACATAAAAATAGTTTCTAAAGGTGTGTTCTCTACCTTATTTTTCCTTTTATCATACTTATATCTAGCTCTATTTTTGTCATATCATCTAGGATTTTCAATATTTTCTCAATCTTTTTCCTTTGTTCTTCCTAGACCTAGTTTGCATTAGTGCTTCTTCTTGTTTAGTTGGAACTAATATTTCTAGATATAGTTCTTTAGAATTGGGACTAAAAGGACTCATTTCTTTGACTTCCCTCCCTCTTTTTGCGATGTGAGTGTGGTTATCTGAAAAATATAGGTTTCATACCCTTGATTCATATTTCCCCTACTGCACAACCAAACATACTCTAATAGTAGTTCAATGATCATCCTTAGGTTCCTCTATCGAAGGCATCACTATTTTTATTTTTCCATTGTCCCATATAGTATAATGATTTAATCTACCATCATGCAAATATTGTATATCATACGGCCAAGTTTTACCCAACAAGATGTGGCAATAATCCATAGACATAGTATCACACAAGACTTCGTTGTAATATATTCCAATCTTGGGTTTCACAAGACATTGTTTACTTACTAGTAATTTATGCTAATCCTTGATCCAAACAATGTGATAAGGCTTAGGGTTCTTCAATCTCTGTATCTACAACTTTGTAACCAATTATTCTGATGGAAAATTATTAACAATTCCACTTTCAATGATTACTTTGAAACATTTACCTTAGACCTTATATTTTATCTTGAAATGACTTTTCCTCAACAAATGGTCTTCAACAATTTCTTCATTCAGTAAGGTTCTCCTAACCATTAGATTTTCTCATTCTTCGAGCCCATGAGGTTTGTATGATGCATCTTCCTATAGAAAAGCATTTCTTCTACTGCCACCTCTCTTCTTTTAAGAATCATGACATTCATATTCTCTATGACCTTCTTCCCCACATTTAAAATAAGTACCATTAAACCAAGTTCTATCTTCTCTCTTACTATTATTATTCCTATAGTTACTAGTATAAATATTTCTAGAATATAAGCTACCTCTACCTCTATATGAAATCTCATCCTTCCATTCCAATTTTCCTTTGTCTTGATTAGTAGTATGTGATGTAGATCTTCTACCTTCACCATAGGATCTGCCACCACTCCTTAGAAATCTACTACTCCAACCTTTATGCCTTTGCTCATATATTTTTGTCAACTTTTCTTCTACTTTTAGTGAAAATTGATATGCTTATTCCATACTACCCATCTTAACCAAAATAATCTCATCTTGTATAGAAGCCCTCAAACCATTCAGGTACCTCACAGTCTTTTTTACTAAATCTTCGATATGTCTAAATATAATATCAAAATTGTAGAATTTTTTGGTATACTCTTTCACATTCATATCCTTTTCTTAAAATTTTGTATTTTATTCATAAAAATAGCTTGACAATCACCAAGTAGGAATTTACCCTTAAACTTACCAACCATCTTATCCCAAGTCTTGATATTTTCCTTCCCTCTTCTATATCTATAAGTTTGAAAATGTTCCCACAAAAGAGATGCATGTCCTTTCAACTTTTTAGTTGCTACCTTTACCTTCTTATCAATTAGTGTACTTTCATAGTCAAAACATTTTTCCATTTCAGAGATCCAATCTAACAATTCATCAGCATCAAGTTTACCATGGTAATCAAGAGGGTTGAAATGTGGCTTAACATTCACTCTGTGAAAGCTTTGAAGAATATTTTGTCACATTATTCCAAATCAAGACTTCTTTTCAGCTTCATCCTCACCAACATGTTCAATAATTTGTTTCAATAACTTCAAATCTAACTACAATCTATCTCAACATATCCATGATAGTGGGATATGCATTTCCTCTTCCCCAAACCATGCATTTTTACAATAGTTCCAACAAGCTTTTAACCCTCTACAAGTTATAGGTGAAATTCTAGCTCTCCCACCCTACAACTAGATCCAAAATAGGGTTCTACACAATTCAAATTTCTCCAAAGAAGAAAATATTGCTCTGGTACCACTTGATGTAAGATAGGGCTAGGAGAAACCTCAACAAGGTTGTCCAAAAAAAATGCTAGAGTAAACATACAAAAACATAATATAAAGAGTTCAAAATATGAAATTCAATTCATTTGATGCACATCTAATGCAATGTACTTACAACATGTTGGGCATAAGGCCTACCTAGTTGTAACCTTCAATTACAACAAAATTTCTAATGTACGAGCTTCATTACTCAAGAGATTCAATTATAAATATCCTTTACTAAAATTGCATACCCTAGATAGCTAATTCATTACATAATATAGCCAATAAGACATGCATGCTAGATGAAAGATTACAATTTTCAAAATAAGGAAATGTATCATGCAAAATAGATCCCATCCCTCATGGAGAAATGAGAGACCACATAATAAAGCATATGAAGAGATGCGAGCTTAGAGAAAGGTCCACATCAGATCCAATTACCCATATTTAAAGCCATAAAAGATTACATACGAACAAGAACTTTGCATAACCAAGTTCTCACATGCTACACAAGGTGCCAATGAAGAAAATACCATGAGTGATATGAATGAGAACATTCCAATGGTGAAACATTAAGAATTGTAATCAAAGAGATAAGGTCCACTTTAAGAACTTGTGCTCATAGATGAAGCAAAGAAAGAACAATAAGACTATTCACATGTTCAACATACTGGAAACATTAAAAGAAGAAAATTATTTTGGTTGATGCAAGATTGCCAATGAATGCTCCTTCATCAATAGAGGTGGGATGTTTGATGAATTCTAGGTGTGTAGTTTAGTAAATGACTATATTGTGAAATGCATATAAATATTTTGATTGAGTTTGTCTTTTCTTTGTGATAAATTGTATGTTGTTGTAAGGTTGTAAGGAAAAGCTTATTGTAGAGGGTGGAAGAGTGACCAAATATAATATAAGAAGCCAAAAATATGGGTTTTGACCCATTGTAAGAGAAATTTCCAACAACATATTGTCAAACTATCAAAAGTACATAGCCAATACAATAGGTGTTGACTAAGAATACACAAAAACTACCAACACAAAGGAGAAAGGATTTTTCTCGCCTAGAAAGGACCAAACTCACACCACAAGATAAGAAGGATGAGAGTTATCTTTATGTTGTTGAACAACTATCCATGTGATACTATTCTTAGGATTCATAATGAAGGAGACTTTGTTAGGTCAATTGTTGGACAGAGGAAAAAACACCACTAGTAATGAGGGCATTAACAACATTTGCAACAAGATCATGACTTGGAGAAACAACATGAGTCTGGTTATGATCTGCAACATTGGTTGTCAAGATTTCCTAATGGGTTTCATCTTTTTTAGCAACCTATAAATTCTTGATGGAGGACTTAGAAAGAGTCAACAACACAAACAATCAAATGAATATTACTCGTAGCCTTTCACTAGGAAGGAAAATTTTTGTGGTGTAGAAGAGTAGAGTTAGAAGCCATGTGATCAGTAGATAAGAAACACTCAAAAAAAAAGGGAAAAACCTCATAATCTAAAGCTTGATTTGATGGCCTATCCCCAACCATGAGCACCACATCTCTAGGAAGCAACTCAAACACATCAAAATAAACCAAAATATAGGTAAAGGTATAATGGCCCAAAGTTATCTTAACTTCATCTACCTTCAAGAAATGACCAAGGGAATTCCAAATAGCTTCAAAGCAAGATATAGCTTAGAAATGAAGTGAGATATTTGGAAGATGAACCCATAGTGAACTCGCATTAAATGGCTTAGTGAGAGGGTTGAATGAGATTGTCCAAGGTTCGGTAGAAAGGGAATGATCCTTAAAACCCACATCTTGCTCAAAGATAGAATCTTAGTCCTCAAGAGAAGAGAAAGAAGCAATAAAAAAAAATTTAGCATAAGGGTAGAGCTCAATATCACTTGAGACTAAAGGTTTACAATAGTTGGTTATCTAGTAATGTAGATCCAATAGAGAGGGCCACAAACTTACTAATCTATTGACCATGACACACTATTGGTAGAGCTCAACATGCTCCACCATTTCTATTCCATAAACCACCATAAGTGAAGCCTTAGCATAAGGCATGAGACAAACACTCTCTTTCAAAGGTGACATTGCAATAGATTTTACAACACAAGTGTAACTTTTTATGCCAATGAAAACATGTTTTTATTTTACCCCTCTCCTCCCTAGTCAGCCTTAGGCTCATGGCCATCAACACTAGTTGTGGAGGGACCATCTATCAAAAGGGGGACATAAGGAATATGCCTAACAAGAAGACTTGAAGAGGGATCACTCCTAGCACAGGGAGCCAAAACAAAAGTGCCCAAGGAAGATGGAAGATCACCAACAAACAACTCAAAACATAAGCCACCATCACCCCTTGAAAACCAAAACACTTGGTTTGCAATAGAAGAAGCTTCAAAAGTAACAACCTAAACCTAAACCTTGAACTGTTAAGCAGAGGAAAGTAACCAAGACCTGATATAGACCCATGAGCCAAGATAATCATGTCTGTAAAGGAATAATTGTTGGAAAGAATAGTGTCATTAGGAGAGCCACTAGCAGTAGGTATAAATTGCGATCTAGACATAGTACATACAAGTCCCTCACTAGTAGGTGGAGAGGAGCAGCCATTATTAGTAGCTGAATTAGAATTTTTAGCGTGGAAAGTGTTGTAAGAAAGAGTTATTTCTGCTGGATTTCTTATAGATTGACTTGAAAATTGAAATATTTAGATTGTTAGGAGTTAATGAATGCATAAACTTTGTATTGTTAGTAACTAAAGAAATGTAAATTCTACTTTATAGTAATATTGTGTATGTTGATGTATATAGTAATTGCTTTATGAGATAAAGTTTTAGGTAGTAAATAATATGTCCAATTTGTGATTCTGAATTCTATATAGGTAAAATTTATTATTTTTAATTGTTAAATAATTCTATCAAGGGGCTTTACATTTTCAAAATCAAAAGGATGTCTAAAACAACAATTTACAACGAGATCCAGATAGACCTTTCACAACATAATAACCACACAACTTCTAATCCACATTAAGAATGGGTAGATGAATCACCCACAACCTAGGGAGGAGAGTGAGAGTCAATAGGTGTTTTTTCTTCACAAGTGGCCAACTATCTAGGTGATATTTTAAATAGGGTCCTTACTATAAGACGAAGGTGGTACAACCCTTTGCGAGATAGAATCAACAATAGGGACAAATTGTTTACAAAGTCATATCTCAACAACTAAGGTTTGGCACAAACCAAGAGTAACAATAGTTGGAGAAGGATTATGTGGCTAGAGGAGACCACATCAACAAGAGGTGTGGTAAGATCCACCAAGGTAGAGGAGGGTAGCTCATTAGAAGCATTTCCTTATGCATAGTCATCATTAGATTGTGAAGTGTCACTAAAGGAAGGGTCATATGCAAAAACAACCAAATGATCCATCATTTTCATCCCTCCACCAAGTAGAAACATCTCTTTAATACACAAGAGAACAATCTATAGCCAAATTACCTTTAGAGAAGCATCATCAACACCAAAAGAGGAGGCTCACATAATCCAACAATAGATTTTGCGACCTTTCCTCGACTATGAGAATGACTTCCCTAGGGAGGGTTGTGGAGATGTCAATGTTGAGTAGAATGAAAGGAAAGATGGAGAGGCCTATCCTATTCATAGCCTCATCCACTACTAAAAAATGACCAATTGAATTTTCAATCACCTTAAAACTAGATTTTTCTAATGAAATGTAGGAGGATGTTAGGGAAATGTGTTGTCTTGATGTTCAAATCATTTTTTAGTTAGTGCCTAAACACTTAATCATTTGGTTGGTTACATTGCTTCTGAGCTTCATAGAGTCTATTCAACTTCACAAGTAGAAAGTAGTGTAAGCTGAGCTATCAGTGTCTATCAAGTTAGCCATGTTAACCAAGTAGAAGGAAGGTAGTGTTGACCAAGCTACAATGTCAATCGAGCCCTTCAGTGTCAACCGAGTTCTACAGTGTTTGTTGAGTCTTCAGTGCTAACTAAGTTCATGCCTAGTCCCAAGTGATAAATGTGGAACGAGCACTAGTCTCAACTGAGTGATAAAGCTTGCTGAGTTAACAGTGTTGCCGAGTGTCAGAATATCCCCCGAGTGGTCTTCAGAACCTGAGTTACAACATTGAGCTGACTAAGTGAAGATTATTGAATTCAATATTGTAGCCAACTCAAGAAGGCAATTATTTGAATTGGTATATATGTAAGACATCTTGTCATATCCAAATGTGTAAGAGTATGTATATAAAAAAAGTATGAAAGATAATTAAAGAGTAAAGGCTACAAGCAGTATAAGGAAAGGGAGAGTCTCATCTATCACAACAAGGTGATCATTTCTACTTCAAAGGAATCTCAATCAGAAAGCCAAGTTCCAGAAGCAAAGATCAACAACTAGTTCATCCTAATAGGTGCATCAGTCAAATCCTCTAACAAGGTGGACTTAATAGTCTTATGCTAAATATCCTAATCAAGTGCATACTTCAATGTATTGCATAAATCCTTTTACAAGGTGGACCTAACAATCCTTATTGCTCCTAACAAGGTAGATCACCAGAAATGATCATTTGTAAGCCTTAACTGACTGACTTTATACTGCAGTACTAAAGGTTGTGGGTATCATCCCCACCTTGTTTTACTTTCTATTTGGAAGGTTTCTAGGTTACCAATCATTGTGT
The DNA here is from genome assembly GCA_028749045.1 of Cupressus sempervirens. NCBI lineage: Eukaryota > Viridiplantae > Streptophyta > Pinopsida > Cupressales > Cupressaceae > Cupressus > Cupressus sempervirens. The sequence goes on along the minus strand of CM053783.1, from coordinate 791,274,227 downwards.
CAACTCTTACAAATGTTTTATTGCTTTCAATCTTTCATGCATGCAATTAGATTAGATTAGCTTAAAGATGATTAATTGGTGAATTGAACTTAAAGTTTTATTGGTTCATGATTCATCCCCTCCCCCCCCTCTTCTTAGTCACCTCGTCCACCATACATTTCCAAAATTTGGTATTAGAGCATTTGGTTCTCACATTAGAGTTTAGCAGCTTGAGAAAAGAACAGAGGCAATGGAAGTGTATAGACTTGAGAAAGCTATTGAAAATGAAAAGTTGGATCTATAGATGGTCATGGAAAAATTCAAGAAAATAAAGGAGCAACTATCTAAATCCTTGAAAATAAGAAAATACCTAACAATATAGATGAATGACAATCTCTACACAAATAAAAAAATTGAATACTTTTGCTAAAATAGAAGTACACATGAAGTTGATGCAACAATCAAAGACCTACTTGAGAAGAATCTCACTCTTCATGAAGAAGTCAGAAAATTGAAAAGAGAACAAGAAATTCAGTCAGCCAAAATGTGTGGAGACATGGAAAAAAAGGAAAAAGCAAATGAAGAGAAGAGATTGCTAATGGAGTAGTTTAGAAGAAAAGGACAATGAAATTCAGCACTTATCTCTTCAGCAAGTAGATGTAATAAGTCAACTCAATTGTGCAAATCAAGAGCTTATCAACTTGAGGACAGATAATGAAAGATTGCAGAATGATCTCAGCATTGAAAGGCAAACCAATGAAAGGATGATGAAATCTTGAGAAAGCATGAATCAATTGAATGAGAAAACTCAATTCAGACACAAAGGTAAAGCAGGATTAGGCTATACAGATGAAGGTGAATCATCTCAACGATGAGCTCAAAAGAAAAAAAAGACCTAGTTGTAATCATTGTGAAAAGATAGGGCATACATCAAACAAGTGTTGGAGTAATGATAAATCAAAATTCAATGGAAAATGCTATAATTGTAACAAGCCAGGACATAGAGCAAGTGAATGCACGGAGAAAACCAAGTTTGAAGGAAAATGTTTCAATTGCAACAAACAAGGGCACAAATCTTCAAAATGCAAGACCAAGAAATGGAATCTAGTAGAACAAATTGTGAAAGCTATCTTTGGTTGGTATTACAACACATGGTGCATATGTCACTTATGTGATGAGCATGGACATATTGGAGAAAATTGTATAAGAACTCATATGAGGAAGAGAGACCCTACAAAGAGATGCTTTGTATACACAAAACTTGGACATCTAGCTAAAAACTATATGAATCAAGGTAAAATTGATGCAAGAGCATCTTGGGGTAGTTGGATATCTTGCATGATTAAGGGATTTTGGTGGGGTTGAATGGGCCTATTTAGGTCTTGGGTATTTAATTTTGATGTATTTAATAATTATTGTAAAGCTTTAAAGGCATTTGGTATTTAATTCCTATTGGAGGCTGACTTGTGGCTCTTCAAGTAGTTAATGCAAAGGATATTTAATTTGTAGCTTACTGGACCGACTTGTGACTTAGTTGGGTATAAGTAGGGGTTGTGGTGAAGTATTTAGTCATTATCATTCATTCAAAGGAGGAGTGAGTGTGGAGAGTAGTTGAAGAGTGAGTTTTTTCTTGAGTATGTGGATAGGGCACAGAATGTGAGGCAGTTTACAATAGGATTGTGATTATCTATCCATCTTGGAGAAGAGGAGGTAGAGGAGCGAATTTTGAAGAGAGCTAGTAGTTGAGGCTTGAGAAACAAGGAGACTTATTGCTGGGCTTGTGAGCACAAGTTGAGATCTTCCTTGGAGGTTTCTACTAGAGTGTACATCTGAACTAGCTAGGGTTTGGATTGGATCTTGAGGGATCTTGCATAACTATTACTTATTTGTATTTGGTTGTAATCGAGAAAGCCTTATAGCTTGACACATTGCATGTAATTAGTTATATCCATGAATAAATTATTGTGATTTGATATCAGATCTTGCATTTTTATTTGTGTTTCCATTGTGTGGTTATTTGTTGGGGGCTAGGACATCTCCTTTGGGGATTCTCCTGCCTTGCACTGCATCAAAAATTGAAGATGAAAATAAAGAAAAGGTTGACAATATCATAAGTCAAATGAGGTAGCAATGGATAAAGAAATCTCCAGAGAATGCAAGTCAAAGTCCTACAAATGTTGACACCCAAGTCAATGAGTTGGGTGATTCAACCATTTCAAACTAGTTATGCATGGAGATCACTGGAACTATGATTCAAGTGAGATACCTCATATCACTTCTAGTTAGCAAACAAGAAGATCCAAATTAGTATTTAAGATGCATTAGGATCACCAAGTTAGATAACAGTTGTAGTAGTGTCTTAGACCTTACTGAGCAAGGTTGGGTTGCAAGATCTTACCGAGAAAGGTCAGGTTGCAAGACCTAACCGAGCTTAGATACAGACGGTGAGTTTGAAGTTCTAACTAAGTCAAGGGTATATATCGAGTTGAAGACTTGGTCGAGTTGGATAGGTTGTCACTGAGCTATCCTTTGTACAATGCATTAATGACAACTTGAAAATAGAATTTGGTTAAGAGGAAAGAATCAAAGGTTTTGTTTTTCACCATGAATTATAGAGCAAATAGAGCAGAGTATTCCTGAGCCCCCGAGAAATTCAGAGCAGATTTGTCAAAGAATTATCTTTGAATCATCGAGAGATAATAGTGTCTTCATCCAACAACAAAGTCAAGAAGGGTTCTGAGATGCTGATAAGAAATGTAGTGCCCACAGACTCAAAGTTCAAACTTTGTCCAACGATATCAGAGGAACTAGACCCAGTCATTGCATATTCACAAATTCCTCCAAAGGTATTGTTGATACATGATATTAGGTCATTTTATCACTGTTCAATTCAAGAACTGGGTACTTTTGAGATGAATCAAGTGTATGAGGCATTATGTGTGGATGGAAACTTGAAGCTCGAGCATAAGCATCTAGAAACAAAGGGTTTAATCCACATTCTATTGGAAATTTGTTCAATGCTCCCCTTAGGATTCATGACAAGGGCTTAACCACTTCATGTGTACTATAAGTTGAGTGGTTGTATCATGCATTGAAAGATTGGTCTTTTGGTGCAACAATAACCCCACTCTAACAAGTAGTATTAGAGCTTGATCACATGTTTGAATCCTTAGACCCTTAGGTAACACTGAGGGGGAGATTGTTGGAAATTTGTTCAGCACTTCCCTCGGGATTCGTGACAAGGGCTTAACCACCTCCTATGTATTTTAAGTTGAGTGGTTGTATCAGGCATTGAAAGATCGGTCTTTTGGTGTAACATCAACCCCACTCTCACATTGTACATATGTTGAGGGAATTTCAAGGAAAATGGATTAGGTTTATCCTTAGTCTTGTCCATGACATGTAATTTTGGCTTAACCAACCCATCTAGATAATGAAGAATATGATTCATATGGTTACCGATTTTCCTATGCTAGAGAGACCTAAAAATAAAAAAACCCTAGGTCAGGTTGAGCTAGCAAAGAAGACTTTTGCTAAGTGGGATGGTAGAGGAATGAAGCTTAATGGAATCATAGACATGGAGATTAAGTTCGAAATATATGTAATTGCTCATAAAATTTATAGTTCCAATTGACTTAACAATGTTCTGTATGAAGCTGTAGACTTAGCATTCAAGATGGTCAAGAACAATCTATCCTTTGACCTCATTGAGTTGCAATTGAGCCAACTAATCAAGAACATGGAGAGAATTCGAGAATCCAAGACTAATCCATGTAAGTTTGGATCACTCCTTGTATGTTTATTCTTTTATGTTTAGAAGTATTTCCCTTCAAAAGGTGTTGTGGTATGGAAGAAAGACATACCTATTTTATATCAAATCAATGTGTTTTATAGCTGAAATTGGAGATAATTTTGATAGTATCATGGATGCATACTTTGAGACCTTTAAGGAAATGATGCAAAGTAGATTTAGGATACCTAAACAACTAGTTGATTATTATGAACAAGTTATATATTTCCTTGTGGACTATGACAAGGTGCATATTCAAGCAGTTAGGCCAAAAGTGGCATGGGTAAAACCTCTTGGGTATGAGGTAAACATTGATGCCACAAGAGATATCATTGATGCTCTTGTCAATGAGCCTATGGATCCTAAGGCACCATATTTTGGTACATATGAAGAGGAGAAGACCAGGATTTCTTTGGAAATCAAGATTCCTCAAGCCCTAAAGAGGGGAAGAAAGACAGTTGAAAAGATTCAAAAGGAAAGAAAGAAATTTGGTTCCCCTCTTCTACTCACAGAAGGAAAGGGAGATTACATTGAAGAAGAAGAAGAAGGAGTAGATGAACATGAAAAAGAAGTAGAAGAATCTTCAAAAAAAAGGAAAAGGTAACTATAACTAAGAGAGCTACAAGCTCCTCTCCTACATTCTTCACTAGAAGGCCTGCCAAGTCAAGGAAGAAGTTGAAGCTTTAAGATGAAGATGAAGAAGAGCAACAGGTAACTTTTCAGAAGTTTGCTCCTGTATATGAGCAATGTTAGTATGCTAATAGAAACCAAATTTAAATAAAGCTTCTACAAACTAAACAAAATTCATAAACTTCAAGATAGACTAAGATGAGCTCTCAATTGAGAATATGATCCATTAATGGGCTCTCTCAATGAGAAGCTCTCTTGTTGAGTAGCTTTGTCTAAATAGATAGGATGTATGCTCAAGCTTTATGCTTCAAAAAGGGCTTCAAATGGAGTTGGAATTTGGGTGTGAGTGTATGGTTTTGATGTAGAATGGCTTCTCAAAATGGCATTATGACTTTACTTCATGGATTGTGTTAAAATGGCTTGGGAGAGGATTCCTTAAATAGGCAAAGGGCTTGAGGGATCAAGGGCTAGGATGCAAGGATGGGAAAAAGCTTATGGAAGACTCAGATTGCATGAGAGGAGAGCACATGGATTGTGCTTCCTTACAGCCAATCAGGGAGTGACACATGTCACAGGGTGAGAGGATGGAGGAAAGGGGAAGGATGAGTCAACAAAAGAGGCTCAAGGGATAAAATCTTCATAAAGACCCTCATAATGGCTTGTAAGAGCAATAAAAGGGCTTGGAAGAGTCATTTATGGCCTAGTGGCCTTCATAAAGTTTTATGGTTGAGATATTTTGAGGGAGATGAGAGCAATTTCGACTTGGGCTTGATTAGGAGGGTTTTAAGCTTGCTTAGGATTGTGCAAATGATTAGAGGATGGATTAGGATGGTTTAGGATTAGCTTAGGGATAGGCAAGTGGATGGCATTTAATGAGGGTGGGTAAAGGAGGAGATATTTGTTAACTTTGGCTTGGGTTAGTAAGTCTTAACCCATGTTTAGAGAATGTGACAAGGTTAGGAGGGGATTAGGATTAGGTTTAAAGACATCTTCTAGAAGAGTCTAGACTTTGGATGAGGATAAAGACTTTCTAGAATAGTCTAGAATTTCCTAGGATGAGGATGAAGACTTTCTAGAAGAGTCTAGAACTTCTTAGGGTGAGGATAAATTAGATTTTTAAGAAATAAATAAAGTTTTATTTATTTCAAGGGTTTGGGTTGAGGAGATATTTATTAAAACTTTTTTAATAAACATGAGGATTAATATTTAATCTTAATTAAATATTTTGAGTTGGGATTAGGGGTAGGAAATGATGGGATTAGCCTTTAATCAAAATTAAAGAAGGATTAGAAGATTTTGGAAGAGGTTAGTGGTCTTAAGGAAATTGGCCAAGCTTTGGGCAAAAAATAAATTTTTTATTTATTTTGGGTTTTTTGGTCAATTTATTAATTAAATAATTAATAAATAAGGAAATAATGTTTAAATAAGATTTAAACATTTTTGGGAGGGATTCCTTAATTAAATATTTTTAATTAAGATAAAGGGATTTAATGGCATAAAAATAAATAAATTAATTAAATAATTAATTAATTAATAAATGATGATGTCATCAGAGACTTTTTTCAGAAAATAAAAATATTTTATTTTCTAAAGGATTTTTAGGTGTCTACAACTCCTACCTTTGAAGAAAGATCGAGAAGACTCACATAAGGAGGAGGTATATCATATTTTAAATATCTTAAGTGTGAAACTAGGAGCAAGGAAGAGAAAAAATAGGTTGAAGAAGCCTTAGTAGTAAAAATGGCTAAATTGAAATATGCTCCAAGTGAATTGGAATACCAAGACCCATATGTTATACTTAGTTGCACCTCAATGGGATAATGCTTTAGTAGTTGCCAAGGATATCAAGGAACAAACCTTGAGGAAGGTAATGCTAGATCTTTCAGACAAGGAAATGAAGGAAGCATTGACCAAGCATGAACAAAAGCTAACTCCTAAGTTCAATGCATTCCTGATTTTGTCTAAAGCTATTGAATCTGTTGTGCAATCAAATACACATGCATGGAAGAAAATTTATTGGGATTTCATGTTGTAAATCCTACTAAGGAGGTTGTACACATAGATGATGTTAATAATGAGGAAGATTATGATGAGAAAGATGATGAATAAGATGTGGATGATCATACAGTCAGTGAGGATCTACCTGAGATTCAAGATATCCAAGATTTTGATCCTGAGAAGATAGTAGTAGAGGTAATGGCCTCCTTTCCTAATTCTTTGAGAAAAACATTGATTATATCAAGTCCAGAGAAGGTTGGTACCGAGTCACAGACAATTGAGTTAAACATTGTTCCACTGAGCACTCAATTGAATGTTGAAGCTATTCTACCAAGTGCAATGATGAGTGTTGTTACTACCACTTCATCTACCAAGAAACAGGCTCTACCCTTCATAACAATAGGCCAGATTGAGTCTTAGCAAGGTATTGTAAATATTCCTGCTATTATCAGTAATGTTGTTTTTGCAGTGAGTGCAATGATAGTTGAGGTTAAGCCTCAACCAAACACTGAGGTTTTGAGTAAAGGAAAGGAGATTTTTCCTTTCTTTATTCCAAAGGAAAATGGTAAAGAGGTAGAAGCCTCCATTGATGAAATTGACCTGGATGAGAATATAGTTATTCCAAATTAGGATACCTCTAATCTCACTCCTGAAGAAATGGACACCCTCAGAGAGATTTGGAAGAAAAAGGAAAAACAACAGAAATTGAGAGTAGAAAGGAAGAAGAGGAATCAAGTGCTAGAAGACATAAAAAGTATATTTGTTGATGCACTTAGCATTCAAATTGATGAAAAGAAACCTATATTGGATCAAATTGTTGACATAGTTCACAAGTTTAATGAAGATCTAAGTGGATAAGAAAAACTATTGCAGAGGGCAGAAAGAAAGTTTGATAAATTTTTTTTGGAGAAAGTGGCACAAAAGATTGCCATTTATCAAGTGGAATTGTCCACTATTCTTGTTAATTTTGAAAAATCTGTAAATAATGTTGTTTCCTTATTTGTAAAGTTAAGTGATACTGCAAATTTCACCAAGGAAATAAAGGACAAGTTGTCTAAGATAGATATTGATATGAAGGCAAGTGCACATCAGTTATCACTTGACACAAGCACAAGCTCTGCACATTTCATCAAGATCAGACATCTAATAGACTTGTAGGCATAATTGTTGAGAGAAGAAGCCAGAATCCGGGCTACACTAGCATATATTCAGAGTTTGATAATTCCCAACATGGATCTAATACAAAAGCATATTGTTCATGCTAAAACATTAATCCATGACAACAACTTTTCAATTGTTGATCATATGATGGAATTATTGGTTGAAGCACAAATACCTTTGCACAGTTCCAAAGTTTTGCAAGATAATTAGGATAAAACAATGCCCACAATTTTGATGGTACATAGTGATTTCCTTTCATATTTTGGTGTCACCTTCTAATTATGCATTTTTTTTGGCATTTGTGTCAAAAAAGGGGGAAATAGTTATATCATACAAAAAGAAAGATATATGAATATAAGGAAGAAGACAACATCAAAAAGGGAAATATAGAAAGGAGGAAATATATGTACAATAGAGCTACACAAATAAATTTTGAAAAAAGAAAAAATAGAGTCAGTTTCATCCGAGTATCAGCACAACAGTCAAAACAGAGTTACAGACCCAAGCATATTGATAAGGGGAGTTTTGATTTATATTTTTAAAGTATTCAGAATTTTGGTATGATAAGTGTTTTTAATGCCAAAGGGGGAGATTGTTGACCTAATGGTCAAATCATTTGTCAGTTAGTGCCTAAACACTTAATCATTTGGTTGGTTACATTGCTATTGAGCTTCACAGAGTCTACCAAGCTTCACAAGCAGAAAGTAGTGTAAGTCAAGCTATCAGTGTCTACCGAGTTAGCCATGTTAACCAAGCAAAAGGAAGGTAGTATTGAGCAAGCTGCAGTATCAACCAAGCCCTTCAGTGTTCACTAAGTCTTCAGTGCTAACCAAGTTTGTACCTATTCCTGAGTGATCAACGTGGACCGAGCACCAATGTCAACAGAGTGCCAAAGCTTGCCAAGTTGACAATATTGTTGAGTGTCAGAATATCACCAGAGTGGTCTTCAGAACCCAAGTTACAACATTGAGCCAACTAAGTGAAGATTATTGAATTTGGTATTGTAGCTAACTCAAGAAGGTAATTATTTGGATTGGTATATATGTAAGACATCTTGTTATATCCAAATGTGTAAGAGTATGTATATGAAACAAGTATGAAAGAAAATTAAAGAGTAAAGACTACAAATAGTATAAGGAAAAGAAGAATCTCATCAATCACATCAAGGTGATCATTTCTACATTAAAGGAATCTCAAATAGCAAACCAAGTTGCAAAAGTAGAGATCAACCACTATTTCATCCTAATAGGTGCACTAGTCAAATCTTCTAACAAGGTGGACTTAATAGTCTTATGCTAAATCTCCTAACCGAGTGCATACATAATTGTATTGTATAAATCCTTTTACAAGGTGGACCTAATAGTCCTTATTGCTCCTAACAGGGTAGATCAGTAGAAGTGATCATTTGTAAGCCTTAACCGACCAACTTTATACTGTAGTACCAAAGCTTGTGGATATCATCCCCACCCCAATTTTACTTTCTATTTGGAAGGTTTTCATGTTACCAATCATTGTGTCAACTCTTATGAATGTTTTATTACATTTATCCTTTCACACATGCAATTAGATCATATTAGCTTAAAGAGGATTAATTGGTGAATTGAAGTTAAAATTTTATTGGTTCCTAATTCACCACCAACCCCACCCCCCTCCCCGCCCCCTCCCCCCCCCTTTGCCTCTTCTCATTCACCTAGTCCACCATACATTTCCAACAAGATGAACCCACATTGGATGGATATTGATTGGTTTATTAAAGAGGGTTAAAGGAGGTTATCCATGGTTTGGCCTAGAGAGAGTGAATCCTCCACACCCAAACTTTCTCAATATCAAGCCACATTCATCAGAAGAAGTAAAAACGACAATAAAAACTACTTTGCATAGGGGAAAAGCTTGATGTCATTTGAGACTAATGAGCTCCATGAATCAAACACTCAACAATGTAGATAAGGAAAATAGAGCTAAAAGCTAGTGAATCTATAAACCATCTCAACGTTGGTAAAAATCCTTAGTATCCACCAGTTATAGGCCACAAACCACCACAAGGATGTCTTTGCATGTGTCACTAGTTGATATTTCTTGTTTGAAGGTATAATAGTAACAAAATTTGCAACACATGAAAAATTGCATCATTCAAGAAGTTTTGAGGGCATAGCCACAATAATAGGTCTCTATGAAGTATGCCTAGAATGTACAAATCCACAAGGAACCCAACACGACATGTTGTACATGTCCCTCTGCCACCCCTACCTCGCTCAAAAAAGATTAAAAAATATTAAAAACCACCAACAGGTGTACATGGTGAATAAGTAGCCACTCCCACACACAACACACCATATGGGAAAGACATAGGAGTAGACTATGCTTCATAAGCATTTCCAACATGAATGACAAAACTTTCACATGCAAAATATCTTGAGAAAACACAAACCTAGAGCCAAATTTGCAAAGGGAGCTAATGCAGATGTGGGAGTGAGCATTTGGAATTCTAGACAGTGATGGTAGTGAGTGTTATGGTAAAACTTGTTGTTGTTGGTTGCTTCACTTATTGCAATATACAGTATGAAAGAAGTGCCTTAGATTCGTAGATGAGTTATTTAATTTGAGCATGTACAATAGGTTGAGATTAAAGGAATGGTTGAAATCATGTTAGATAAGGATGATGAATAGTCTTAAAAGTATGGAAAGGAAATTTTCAGTGGTGTGAATTTGAAAACTAATTGATAATTTTTTTAGGAATGAAAAATGTTCTAAAATTGTTCATACTATTTTATTAGAGTAGTACAATTTAGGAAGAGTTCATTGTGTTGGTTTGTGTGTCATTTGCAAAGGTATTAAAATAAATATGAGAAAGTGGAGTATTTGAAGTTGGAATTGAAGTTTGGAAGTGTTGATAGTACTTTGAATTTGGTAGAGTAGGAAATCATTGGTGTTGGTTTAAGTGCAAATGTACATAAAGAACCTTGAAAGATCATATATTTTAAAGATAGACCACCTTATACTTTAGAGATACATAAACCTATATGAAAGATGCAAATGAGTAATTTTGAAATGCATAGTTTCAAGAAATAAGAGCATAATAATCATATGAAGAATTTAATGAGTAGATACAATGTACTTTTAGTAATAAGGGAAAAGATTATGTAATGTTTTATATTCACCTAGCACTTAACATAAATCTATAAATAATTATACTAAGAATATTAGTAAATAAGCAACCCTCTATATTTGTAATAATTTTTTTGTTTTGTTGATATAATCAATTTTAAAGATTATTTTAGTAAAGAACAATAAAAGAAAATAGTAACTTTATAAAAATTTATTGTATATTTGTACACTCAATATAGTATAAATCATTCACAAAGAGTAAAATAGAAGACAAAATTTAGTGAAATATCTAACTACAATTAGTTTTTTTAACTTGATTAGGAAAAGGTTAATGTGTTCATGTATCATTAATATTATTTACATAAATTATAATACTACTCTTTGCTAATGACATTGTGTTTGACTATAAAATATAACATTTATAGTTAAGGATAATTGAGAAGCTCAAGTTGAAATAGATCAAGGATCACAATTTGTGAATTATGTTGTGATGGTTGTGAGAGAAGGGTTTGTCTCTAGAGCAAGGATGCTAAGTGTATTCAAAGAATCAATCACTGTAATCAAGTTACATAAATAAGAGGGGATGAAAAAAGAATGGAACAGTTTGTTCTTAAAAATTGATCTTGAAAAAAGAGAAGATATTCATAAGTTTTTTAGTTGTATATTTATAATAAGACAATTTGAAAGAAAGTAGAAAAAATCACAATTATTTCTACGTCTCATGTGCAAATGCCATGAATTGGAAATGATAAAAAAAAATGATATAAAGATTTACAAAAAATAAATCAAAATTTAAAGTTAGGATAGGTTTGAACTTATTGCCTTGGTATTTACTCTAGCCAAAATTTCAAGATTTTTATTATGTCAAGTAAGGTCACCTATGGAGTCATTATACCTATGTCCTCACTCATACATTTTGTGGTCCTTGTCGGCCAAACTTCTAAAATTTGTTGTTTTTAGTTGAAAATGATGAGACAATTAATCTTAATTCCTCTTTATCAAAAACATTCTTACTCTTGTGCTTGTAATATTTTTTACAAACTAGAATGACAAACTTAATTCATTTTCTTACAATTTTTCTCTCTTAAAACTGAAACCTCTTTAAAAAATAATAAGATATTCAATACCAATACTTAAGTCATCACCACTTTCCATTCACCCAAGAGTCCCCTTTAATAAGAGAAATGTCACAAAAGAAACTTTAGTACCTCCTAATGAACCAATGGTAGAAATGGTGGAGTATGTGAATGTTAACTTTTTATCTTTCTACGTTAAATTTGACAACCATCTACATGTCAACTTTTAAATTTTATTATAAATAAAATATACTTTTAAAAGTAATTTAATAAATACAAATAAAATATGTAAATTAAATTCTAATAATTTTGTAGTAGATATCCATCGACATTTATTTAGATAGATTTATTTAAGATATCTATACTACTTACAAAATAGATTTAAGATATCTATTGACATTTATTTAGATAGAATTATTTAAGATATCTATTCTAGTAAGGACCGGCTCTTATCATTTAAAATTTGAAACTAGTAGATAGAAGGTTCTTAAGGAGGGGTGGGAAGAAGGGAAGAAAGAATCTAAGCAAGGGAGTGGTGGAAACTGAATGACACTTCGTGAAGGAGTGTATGGCTTATGAAGGTATTCGCAATAGTAAGTACATGTCACAACCAATTTCTTCTCGCTGAATAAATTGGCATCACATTTCCACGTGGATGGCAAAATGAACCATTCTCATAAATTATAATTAATGATTAGAAATCGTTAATGTTATTATTGGATATTGAGGATTGGGTCAATTATAGATTGTGGGGATGACATGCATTGGGCATATTTTTGAAATGACAAAGGGAGTGGGGAGTAGATAGGGAGAATAATAGAAACCAAACAAGAGAAACTCGGGAGATGGAAGGAGGGAGAAGAAAAGAAGAGGGCACACCATTCTTGGTAGTGCAACGTTTTTCTTCAAGAAACCTTTGATATTATTCATTAAGCTTTGCATTAAATTGGTAAAACGAATCAACACAAATGGGGAGAGGGGTCGTCATCTGAATAGAATCCATCGTAGATGGAGGTCTTTATGGTATTGTAAGGAGAAGGTCTATCAATTTGATTTTGAGCACACTTCACTTGGTCAGTTGAAACTTGTTGGAGCCATCGCTGGGAGTTCCAAGTTCTCATATGCAATTTTTGTTGTCAGTTTTAAGTACTCTAGAAAAATAATTATTAGAGTATAGTTCTCAATTTGTTATTGCATGAGAGTAAAATGGACTTAGATCAATCTGTTTCTTTTATTTCTCCTTGCTATGAAGCTATTTCCATTACCATCATATCGTCACAACGTCTTTATTCCATGCTTGTATAGTTTGAATATGTTGTCAATAAATATTATGTTGAAGAATTGGTTTCATTTATGTCAATTGTGTTTAGGGCCAACGAGTATGATACTCTTGCCACATTCATTATCGATTCTTGAGTCTGTTATTTTGTTCACTTAGGCAAGGGAGCCCAAAACTTATTTTAGATTAATTCCTTGTGCATAGAAATGGGTGGATAAACAAAGAGAATTTCCTTGAAAGTGGTAGCCTTGAACGATATTAATCTTTGTGCAAACCAATAGTTGTACATTACCTTATAATGCTTGTGAAGTGGTAGAAAAAACCAATTTCCACTTCTTCAAATGTTGATTATTCTCCTTCATACATTGGTTTGATGAATGGTATTAGATTTTCCGAATCACCATTATAATGTGATCATCTATGCTGGCTAGGAAAAATACTATCGTTCCATAATCTTTAAAGTAATTAATTGTTCAATGTTCACTACATGTAGGCGAAGACATTGCCATGTTGCCTTCTAGTTAATCGTTTGGTTGTTATTGAATAATGTATGCAAGGAATCTAATGCATTTGACTTGTCAATGTAAAATGTCTGCTATTAGACTTCCATTTGAAATTGTTAAGGGAAATCATTATTGGATAAAAGTAAAGATATGTATGGACCTTTGGAATTGTTTCCTTTTACTAACTTACCAGGTTGTAAAAGAGAATAGTCAAGAAAACGATAATCGATGTAAATTAAAATATTGTTGTTATTCTATGTTATTAAAATAGCACCTTGATTGTGATAACTCAAAACTATGAGGAACACAACACAAATGACACACAACATACATACTGGGGTGATTATATGGTTCTGATTTCATTATTTTGCGTAGTAGAACAATAGGTTACCTTTACTAAAAATTGTTTTGTCAAAAGATTCTAAATTTTGAGAAAATAATGCACCAATGTGTTGTAATACAAGTATGGTAAACATCAGCTCTTCTCATTGTACAATTCCAAAAACACCAATTTCTTTATAAGTGCATTTGTGATAATCACCATCTAGATTAGACAATGTTTGACTTTAACTTTTGAACAGTGAACAAACTAGTCTTAATGTTTTTGGGAACCATGGTATAAACATGGAGAGTACATTAAACTGATGCTTCCATTTGTGGATCTTTTGGGCCTTAGCAAATTATGTGCAAGGTACTGGTTTTGGGATATGGTTTGTTTTATGAATGTTGTAACAATTACCTAAACTAGGGAATAGATGAGTAGAAGGTTGACCCTAATAGATAGGAACCAAACTTCTTTGTACTGTATATAACCTGTGAGTAAGTATTTACTCTGTAGATTTGGAAATTGTTCTGAAACACTTAGATTCTAAGACTTGTTAAATGTCAATTGACATCCTCAGTACAATCAACTTTATATAATATTGTAAAGAAGCTTAAGGATGTGAGAGCAAGATATATTGTTCTGAAGAATAAAACCAAGTATTTTTGTAATAAGAACTAAAGATTCTTGTTACTTAAATTTACACCTTGTGTATCTATGTTTTATGAGAGTAATTCAAGATAAGATAACATACTTGGAATACTAATTGATGGAAAAAGAGTTTCATTGCTACCTATGGGATTAGCTTAATATATGTATTTATAACATGTGTCCATAGAGATTTGATGGTAGTACTGGTATGTTCTATTGGAAATTGGACTAATTTTCTTGCTAGAGATGAGCTAAGATGATGTGATTGACTGATCCATGTTAATGGACTTTATGGTTTTATCCTTGTACGTTCATGTGTATATGTAACTCAATGTTGGATAAACCATGCTCTATATATATATATATATATATATATATATATATATATATATATATATATATTTTAATATTGGAGATGGGACTATGATATTGAAGTGATAACTAAGAAAATGTTGTTTTTGTTGTCTTGTAGACCGATTAATGTTCTTGACATTATTTGTGTAGCATGATTCCATTACTTCTCTAAGTTTTACTTGTTTAGACTATCTCGTTGCTGGATTGGGTATGTTTCATGTCAGGAAAGATTTCGAGGAAGCTTAATAGTTCCGTGGTAGGGTGGTAAAGCACTCTTACAATATTCTCTCCCTAGTGTTCTTAGATGGAGTTCATCTCAACTCGGTTGTCATAGTTAGACCATCTAGTATCTGGTATCTAGTATCAGCATTCTTTTAATTTAAATGTTAATTAAATATTTATGTTAACTAGTCAATGTTCCTATTACCTTGACTCTCTTTGACCTTCCATATTTTACGAAGATTGCTGATGTGACATTGATTTTATAGAGGCAGTCCTTACTGTACAAGGACAGCTTACATGTGAGTAGCATGAACTTTTCTTTTTTAGCACACAAGGTTACACAGGTCGTGCTTAGATGTCCTTTTTGTCCCTTATACCAATAGTCTCGTAAACTATTGATATGATATGATATGATAGATTTTAATGACCTCCATGAGGCTAAAGTAGCCTATGAGACCCACACGATCACCCCCCCAAGACAGGAGTGGAACTAATCTAGTTGCAAAGTTTTGGTTAACTTGTCTCTCCTTCTTTGAAGTTTGATGATCAGAGCCGTTGTTCTCTTCACTTGATCTTCCTCGAATAAATAGTTGAAGTCCTTGTTCTGCAATATCTCTGTATAACCAAATCTGATGTCATTGTACATGCTAGGCAATCCATAACAAAGTGTTGCTCTGTCTCAACTTCTCCCATATTACAGAATAAACACATTCTGTCTACCCACTCTTCCTTTGGAACTTGCCATCTACCAGTTTCACTCCACAGCCGGTGTGAACTAGTTTTGAGTTGTGCTATCAGCATTTTTACTTTCCAATTAATAGGTGCTCTTATATAGGCCTTTTCATCATGACTAGAAGTGGGGTTAAATTCTTTAATGTAATAAGATTTTTTCCGCCCTATGTGTCTTGTCCATAGAATATTGTGAAATTTTTCCATGACAAACTTCTTTATTTCTTTAATGTTATTCGGGCAAGTATGGATGTTGATATCCCATTTCGCATCCATTTGTCATTTTGCTTCATCCATGTGCTTTTCCGCCTGACAAGTTTTTCCTCTATGACTAGCTTGGGCCAGCGATGTGTTTCTAGACCTTGAGTTTTCTTTAAATAGCTTAGCATCTGGACCAATGCGACAGCTTCTAACGAGAAGGAACCCACCTCCGCCAATAGAATCTCATACGGTATCGTGGTCTTGACTTTAAGATTGCATGTGATGAAGTGTTTTTGAATTTTTTCTACTTGTCTCCATTTTTATTCAGACATACTATCGCCCCACACTTCACATCCGTATAGAATAACCGGAGTGACCAACAAACCAAAAAGAGTTTTCATGGTCGTCCAATCCCATAATTCTGCATTCCTACACTTGTTTTGTAAAGAGTATAACGCTTTCCAGCCCCCTTGGATCCTTTTTGATCTGCGTGTATCCCAATTGAGTTTGTTATGAAAATCTATGCCCAAGTATTTGTACTCCACAATCTCAAGAGGGTTACTCTCAAAAAGAAACTCGTCGTCTATTAAAAGCTTTCATTTTATTTCTTGTTCTACTTTCCCAAAATTGATCAATCGAATCCGCTTTGACCTGTAGTGAGCCTTGAGAGCCTATTTAATGGCGGGATTGTTAACGAAGAGACCGAGCAAGTTGGGCTTGGTGCTCAAATCTCTGATGCCCTTGCTGGTGCTCAAAACTCACAGGCTTACAAAACATGCTTGCAAGATGCCTGCGGATGAGAGAGGTTGCTTGCACCAAACAGGGATTGCACATGCTAGATCTGTATCTTGTAGTAGTCCTACTCGTGATCATGTCAAAAGCATTAACCACTAAGGGCCCGTTTGGCAACGGGAATACAAGCGGAATAAGTGTATGTACATTCCAAAAAAATTGAATTCCTCGTTTGGATGCACCAAAATAGAATTGGAATACGAAATAAAGTAGGAATACATATTCCAATTTTGGCCCAAAAATGGGGTTTTGCAATTCCACCCAAAAAAGTGTTATTGGAGTACATATTCTTATTCCACTTTTATTTATTTTAAAAAACATAAATTTTAGGCTCTGCCAATTCCCATCAAATTTTGGCTGAACCAAACAGAGAACAATACGTAGCCCCATTTTCTATTCTAGAATACGTATTCCTATTCCCGCAGCCAAACGGACCCTTAAAGCTTGTCAAGTTTAACATAAAACAAGTCTAAGCTTTCTTGCAGCATTCCCCAATGCAACTTGCTTTGATCTTACAACCCTTAAAATCTGATCTTACAGCCACGGTATTTCAGTCTTACAACCCTTCAAATCTGATTTCAAAATTCGTACCAAACAGACAAAACTTTTTATTTTAAGAACTTCTTATGAAGTGTTGTACCACCGAGTTTCATTCTTACGACCCTTCAAATCTAATTACAATCGTATCTCAATGTCTGAATGCTGACCTCAAATCTCAGTTCGGTCTGTTTTGAACAGATGAACCCTTTGAGTTGGAGTGGATGCCTTGGGTGCGCACAGACAATGTCCACCTGGATGTCTGATGGCAGCGTGTGAAGATGAGCCCCGTGATCCAAATAATGGCAGTCGGGCTTAGGAGTCGATCGCCTCCACTGCCTGCGTGCTTGGATAAATATTAAGTAGAGCCACCACACCTGCGCTTCTTTGCTTTACAGACATTGTTCGTCTACTCAAATTTCAATTTCTATTTTTTCTAACCAAACAGAGAACAAATTCTTATTCCCCAAACGTGCCCTTACTAATCGTTTTTCCAAGTTTCTTTTTAATCACAATGGGCATTTGCATAGTATGAAGTCTAGTGAACACCTACAAGTTTCCAGGCATTTTGACAAAGACATGGCATGCAAACTACTTAATATCTTGCCAGTTATACAGATTTTCGTCCGGCTTTGCTTGTTCTTTTTAGGATGCCTTTTCTCTAGCTGTAGGTATCTACTGTAAGGTTTTTATCTTCTGCTTTTTACTTTAGATTGTTGTAATTTAGATGCCATATGCTGGTATTTTAACTCCGATACTTAAAACAGAATAAAACCTCATCATTTCTGGATGCTAAATGGTGAATCAATATGTTTGCTTCTGGATTAGGTTACGTTGATTTTTTTGTGGCAACGTTTCAGATCAAATATATTGAACATGATAGACCGTGGAAACTTTTCATGAATCTGTCAAATGACGTCTTAAGTTGTGTAAAAATGTGTTTTGAAATAATATTCTTGCTGCTGCGTTTTGCTTTAGTAGCATAGTATAAATCTGATAATATATCGTTAGGATCATTTTGGCAGTATATTCTTTACAAAAGCATCTTCAGCTTTATATAAGGCATCCCCCGTTCTTTGTACATTGTAGAGTTTTGTTTTACATAATCTAGTTTTTAAAGTGGAAGAAGTTTTATTTTTCTCTGAATTTGGCCTAAAATCAAGTACAAAATCAAGTCTTACATATTTATATAAATTAGTTAAATGATAAAAAAAAATTCAAAATTCAAAACCCATTTGAAAGATTTTTACCTAGGATTAAAAAATTCAAAATCAAATGAAGATTTTTTACTTTAAGTTCAATTGGTTGGAAAAAAACATTACACTAACTTTATTCTTGATTTTAATAAAGGGTACAAGGTACAATTTTTTAACCATATACCACAAAGCATAAACAGAGGACAATCAATCTAATGCGGCAAAGTGTAAGCAAACCATCAGTACCAACCCAAAGGGCAGAAGCTGAGAGATATGTCAACTGCCCGAGGACTAGAAAACCAGTTTGTTCAAGATGGTTTGAAAAACACTCCAAGAAGCACCAAACAACCTGTTTGTAAGGAACCTTGCAACACTTTTTTTCCTTGATTCCCAATATTGATAGCCTCCCTTGACCTTAAGAAAGGAGCAAAGGGCTAATTTTCTCAGTTGATTTCAGCATCCTCCCTTCTTCACTAGAACTAGGCACTCCATGCAACACAGTGATGACATGGGAAGAGCCTCCCCAAACTCATACCACAAACCACCTCGATTAGGTCATCAGAGATTGCCTGCTTGCCTTTGAGTACGAGGAAGAGTGTTTTTGCTCCACACCATCTGCGAGTACTTTAACTCCACTCTTTTTGAGAAGAAGCCCTAGTTATATTTACATACAAATATTCTTATTGACAAAGATCTTAATGGGTACAAGTATCCTACCATTGCAAAGCAAAGAGCTTCGGATTATTTTTTGAAACTACCCTGAATTCAGGCTGGTTTGTTTTCTTTTGGTGTCGATTGCGTCATTGATTGTTTTGTTTCTTGCTTTTGTTTCGTGTTCAGCTGGGCACAATTTTAATCTCTCTCCCTTGTAAAAGGGATCAGGTTACTTCAAAGTCCCAATTTACGTAATAAAAAACAAAGATCTTAATTGAAAAAAAAACTACAATGGAAGACTGAATATAGAAATGAGCATCATTTAGAACCTGTTCACTTCACAGGGAAGTACCAACAAAATACCACTCCTTTGCAATCAACTTTTAATTTAATTTTCAACTGATTGTTTTAACCAAAAAAGAGGCTGTGAAATTATGCCTTTTAACCTTTTATAAGATCATATTATTGACAGAGACAACTATCAGAGTGGCTGAATACATAATATTTGGCATTTATATAAGTTGTTAATTCAAGAAAGTACGCAACATAAATTGACTCATGCTAGAAACTATTGAAGCCAAGAACAGAAATGACTATGGGGCTACTAAAATGCATGTCTTTTGCTAGGTATTCTTTATATTTATACATTATGGAGAGTGCATTTTGGTGGCCCCATATACACCTTCAGAACTTACATGCTATTCAAGACACCTAATTAAAATTGTACCCCATAGGATGCAACTCATATTATTTACTTTTTTCTGTGGTAAGGACTCTGATTTCATGATTGAATTGGTGCATAATATGCAAATAACACCAGTTTACTACCAGCTGTAATGTCGTGACTAACTTTTTATTAACTTCAATGGTTACAAGTGGTGGAAACGAAGTAGGCACCAAATGGTTGAAACTAGATCAGTGTAATCTTTGTTAAGATGTTATTGAGCTATTTAATTTATCCTCAAACTTGTCTGAATTTATTTTTTCATTTCTCCTTTTTGGCATATCTGGTTCAGATTACTTCTTAAGTGCATTTCTTGTATACATGCTTAGAAGTTTTGCTGACCCGTCACCAACTCACTGGATTGAAGTAAGATTTTCCTTCTTCCCTGGAAGAATTGGGATACTGCTTGACCTTTGAAAACTGTTGTCGAAATTCAAATAATCTGAGTTTCATTTGGCATTCCTGTACATATTTAATGGGGTGAATAGCAGCAATCTAGATTACATAACACCAAATGAGGGCGTACCAGCAAAATACCTTGATAATGAATGCTATTTAGTGATCACTTTATATTCACTTTTCTTTAGTTAAAAAGATTTGGCTTATTGATTGTCCTATCAAGAGCAAAATGAATATCCTTGTATTCCGACCACTGGCCAGTATGGAGGGATGGTGGCACTGAGGAGACCAGGAGCCCAGACAAACTGAACTTGGTGATACATCTTCCTTTTTCACCTGTCTTTTGTTTCTTCATCCTTGCTGGTGGGGAGGTTTTGCTCGATACTTTTTGCTCTGTGGTCTCTGGTGCTTTTTGGTCTTTTTTGATAGTTCTTGAATTCCTCTTGGTCCTGCCTTCTGCTAACCTCCAGGCTTATGGGGATTTAGTCCTGTAGTTGTTTTGAAATGGTGAATTTTGGTATTGTTACAATATAGTTTCTATTCAAGGGCGAGGAGCCCAATAGAACCCTTATATTCTATATTTTAAAAAAAATCATGAATCTCTGTTATAGTTCTTTAACTAACAGATTGAAATCCAGTAGCCAGAGAATACAATACAAAGAATTGACCATAAAATCAAAGAATTGCAGAATTGAGTACATTCCAAAGAATTGGAACAAATCCATTCATTTAATTTGTAAAGAATACCTTCCAATGGCAAAATGTCCTTTGAACACTTAGTATCCATAGGACCTTTCATTTGCAGCACTATGGAGAGAGATGTATTACCCGAGTGACAAAGGAACAAATTCTTGCTAAAGGTAAATAATGAAAGATGAACTTGCCAACAAGAGTGTTGTCATATTGAAAGACTTCAGTATATGGGTGCCTGTGAGACAATCCCGATGATGTGGACAAATATACTACTACAAAAAAATTCATATTGAGACTACTCATATTAGAGTGCTAAGGAGTTCTTGCACTCGCGCACAACTTTTGTCAAATGCTGGGGAATTTGAAGCAGCTTACAGGTTTTGTTTAATCAAACAGGAGTAAACCCCATTTTGAAGTTAGAACTATGGCCTTATCTTTAGTATGTCTAATAGGTAGTTTCTTGTTTGAGTGCTTTGTAACTTCAAGAAAGAGAATGAAATCTTAGGATGCATACTTGCTACAAAATGGAGATATGTGGAGATCATAGACAAGTACAGGTCAATAAACACATTAGAAGCATCCACTCAAATGCCAGAAAGATTCTTGAACTTGAATATAGAGTAGTGGCAGAGGAGTCCCTAATCCCAATGAGGAAGCGGCAATCACCAATTGAGGGATCCACAAATGTTATCATTCCAAGCCCATTAAAATAGCAGCTTTCTTCTGCTTGATTCTGTTGTTGGTAGTAGCTGTTGAATGCGTAAGAGACATTGCCTATTTCTCCAATTCCATTGCATGAGCCTCCATAAAGCAATTTTGTGCAATCAACAGTTGAGCATGCAAGTTGTACATAGTTTGATGCACTGGACATATCGCGGTTGGCATTTGCAACACACCATCTAGAAGGAAGGTATGGAACATTTGCAGCATTCACCAGACCTTTGGATCCTTGGCCCAACTCAAGGTGGTATTTAGCCTGGCCATCAAAGGTATAGATACCCCAATGCCTTTCAAAATTCCCCGGCATGACACTCTTTTGACCCTCATCCAGAAGACCAAATAGATATACTTCAATTGGGGGAACACCAGGTCTGAGAGGTGTTCCCTTGTTGCTTAGTACATGGTCCACCAATCCTTGGTTGAATCTTTTTGCATTGCTGATATTTGCAGCAATGGTCCCATCACTCGGCCATCCAATTTCTCCAACAACGATTGGAATTTGACCAAAGCCAATTCTATCTAAGGCTGCCACAAGGGTGTCAAAATTTCCATCGAAGGCATTAGTATAAACATTCTGCCCATCAACCACCGGATGAGTACTGTTATCAAAAAAAGCATAGTCTGCTGGAAAATCTGCATTCCCATAGAGACTTAAGAAGGGGTAAATGTTAATGACAAAAGGAGATCCATTCTTGCTAAGAAAGGAGACAAGCTGAACCATAACTGGACTCACATCTGGCCTGAAGGCTCCTTGGGAAGGTAAGTCAGACTGGTAGGCATCTGCATTGCATGGAACCACAACTTTCACCAAGCCTGCAAGATTCACCTTTAGAAGAGCCTGTTGTACATTGATTACAGCAGGAACTACAAATGATTGAAATTTCCCTTGGTAACTCGAAAGAAATGGTTCATTACCAACTGCAACATACCTGTACGCATGCATTCAAGAACCAACGAATCAGTATGCAATAGAAACTTGAAAATATTTTTTTTTTAAAATTGATTAAAAGCAAGTTTTAGAAGTTATTTGCTTGAAGACTTGACAATTTTTTACTCACTATAGTGTAACAATTGCCTACTTGGTTTATTGTGAACACTGATCACGGTCCCTAGTAAGCAAGTCCAGTATTCAAGCCAATCAGAAAGATTACAGGTCTTACTGAGAAGGAAACAAGACAGTGTCATAGGTAAAGGAAATGCATGTTTATTTGTTGCAACTTAAAGGGTGGGAGGAGGGTTAACGAGCAAATTGCCCTCTTGAATCCCAAAATAAGCAACACATCTTGATAAAATATCCTACAAACATTCAATCTTCTACCAATCTCGTAATAAAGTAAACATTATAAAAATATACACATCTGCTAGCATATCATGGTCAGAATAGACAGATGTGTTTGTCCTAAGAGAACTGTAGAACTTCATTTATACTTCAAGCTAAATGAGGTAATCTCCAAACTAATGCGAAAGGGAATTTGATAGTTCGAAAAAAGTAATAAATGATCTTGAGAAAAATCTAGATGCATTGGCCTCCAAATCACTTCACAATGGCAAAATGATTTCAACATTCGTTGGAAATTCCTGTTTCGATGTTGATGTCCAATTCTGAGTATAATCTTCAAACGCATGCTCTGCATTAAAGGCATTTAGATTTCATATTTAAAGAAAACCGCATAAACCTGGTAAACTGAGTTCAAGAATGCAACCATATTCACGAGATTCTTTGGGCGATTGTGTCTGTAGTTAGACAACTAAACTTCCCATTCCCCAATCACTTTATTGAGTTCCATTTAACATCTCGTGTGTCCACTTTCAACAAGCTACAGATAATCCTGCAGATTTTATAAATCAAAGCTACAGATAATCCTGCAGATTTTATAAATCAAACGGCCGGAATGTCTGACCCATGCAAATATATCTGATAGGGTAATCCTCCATCTATTCCAGATCAGCAGCCATGTAAAACCAAATTCGATTTGATATTGTTGCTGCATTTAGTAAAAAGAGAATTCATGTCTAGGGCTTAAAATGGAAACAGATGCACCAATACTAACGCAAATCTAATAAAGTGATGCAAGTTATTGCAAATTGAGCTACATCAAAAGCATAGAATCCATTGCAAAGCAAGGGCTTGGCCCTTCCAACCTCCACACCCAACCGTGCGTAGAGCGTGGATTGCGCATACCCTAGCTATCCCCTGCCAGACTGTACTTGTGTCCCCAACACAAACACACATTTCTCCACCTTTTAGTATACAAATCAAAACTTCCGCAGACCAAAAACCTTGGTGTTTTTAATTCTACAATGCCTTAACCTTGAGGCTACTAAGGCACTTTCCAGTGCCCTTTCCTGACAAGTAGGTTATATCCTCTTTTAGTGTGCGTAGAGGTCAGCATAGTGGGCATTCACAGAGGGCTACGGGAATGCTATCCAGAATTAGGTGTAACTTCTAAGTCATCGGGAAGGCTACCTCAGGCATGCCCATTGCCTACGGCGGAGAATCTGTTCATATCTGCGTTTTAAACTTTGGCATCCACAGAAGCATGAGTTACCGTTTGAATCCCGTCCTTCATCAACTAAAAATTTAGAAGGAAAACAAAAAAATCTTCAAGCCAACATGGAGACTCCAGCAATCAAAATTACTAAAATTTGACAGAATGTACTCCCATGTATATATGTGTCAACATAGCCCGCAACAACCGTTACAACTGCTTGTAAACGATGACTGAACATATAATAAATTTAATGTAAAAGAGGCCCTATGTCAATAATAGAGTAACACTTGATTCTTAAAGAATGCACGATTGTCTCAGATAATAGCATGACCAGAACGAAAGATGAATACCCTCAATCTCATTAAATAGTGTATGTTAATGGACACCTGAGCTCCAATATAAGTTTATGGAAGGGGGTGAAATAGGACCAAACAAATCAACATGGCGTGTTCTGAGTCCTGACATGGGTCATAAAAATAGGTAACTTTCTCAATGTGCTGAATCCAAAAAAGAAAGATCCTAGATCAAGGAGCAACAGCATTCCTGTTTACCTGAATACCAAGTTCAACATCTATACTAAACATCTAATGGTCTGTTTTTCCCCTCGCTGTCTTAAAATCTGGGATCCATATCATTAGCTTTCAGCGCTAATCACAACATGATACATAAAGATGACAAATTCTTGAAAAAGGACCGAAAACTCTAGTTCTTGAAAACCAATCAATCAGAAACATCCATTGAGAGCAAATCTTTAAATCTTTACCTAATATCAACGCCCCCTCTGAAGGCATATCTAGTGACATTATCATGAACCCACATGTCTGCAGCTGCCGAAGAGACGCTCATAAGCCTCAGCATGTCATTTGGAATGCCCACCATAACCTGAATATCAGAGCCCAAAAGAGCCTCCAAAACCAGGGGATCTGCATCAAAAATCTTCACCTTCATAATATTATTGGCCCTTAGAAGCCTCACAACAACAGGAGGAGGGAGTCTATGTGCTGATATAGTGCCCCAGTTGACGCCAAGGTCTACTGCCTTCACACTGGAACAGACCCAGATGAGCCATGTTAACAATACCAGCGTTCTTGCAATGTGTACCAACTTCACCATTGCAGTCCAGGTCTTCTCTTTGTATGCAGTTAATATAGAAATTTTAGTGTGTATATTGCAGTTTATGCTGCCTGGTGAGTATCTCATTCTCAATGCGTTTAAGAGGGGTTAAAGAAAGGTGGATTCTGTGCCTGTTTGACATGATGTCTTCGCTGCTTTGCTTTGGTTGTGTGCAAAGTCTCTTTCAATGAAAATGATTCACCACCTTTGCGTTGGATATTGGATCCAACTGCACGTTTAATTTAAAATGTTATTTTTAAAATTGAATGACAGGCTCCTGTATTTTAGGAATAAACTTTCGGGCAAACTTAACCTTTAACAAGGGGATCAAACTTCTGATTAGTTGATTAAAAAAGGTTATTATACTTTTTCTAACGTAGGTGTACCTTTTTGTTGGGGTCTGGGTATGCAATTGTTGTTTCTCCCTTGAAAGTACACTCTGTTAAGAAAACATCTATTTATCTATCAAGCAGTATCATTTCTCCCTTAGCTAGATTTCGTTAAGAAAACATGGCAACGTCTATAGAGCCACGAAAATGCACTTCCTTACGAAGGAGAGGACTTGGTCAATTTTTAGAAAAGTTAAAAAAAGCAATGTAAAGCAAGTGCATTTTCGTGGCTGTATAGCTACGAGCAGAAAACATCTATCTATTTATCTACCTATCGATCAAGCATATCTTTTTGGGGAAGGGATTGTTAATTTAATTGTATAATTTTAATTTGATAAAGGATTTAGATTATCTTTATAAAAAATTAAAAAAATATAATACATTAAATTATGAATAAAATCTAAAATAAAATATCATTATTGTTATCATTACAATTGAATAAATTTTATAGTTAGTCACAAATATTATATGACAAATATTACATGGTATAAAATTAAAATAATATATATGTAAAATAAAAAATTAGAACTATTAATAAATATATTTCATAGTGTCAAATAACATATAAATTTTTAAATATATAATGATTAGAAGAAGATTACTATAGCATTGGGGCTTGAGGTTGACAAACTACATTACAGAGCATTATAAAAGGAGTACTCTATCTAAAAGATTGGCCTAAAGGAGAGTATGAATTGGTTTTAGGCATTCATAAATGATAAAAATCTTGTGCTTTAGAGGTAGGGATAAAGGTTGATAATGCCTAGCAAGATAAAAACTTAGCGGTGTGGGTTGAATTGGCCATTGAAATCCAAAAAGGCTTGTGTGGCTAGAAGGTGCAAGCTCTGCAAATAGGGTGTTGCTTTAAAAATATTTTAATGTATAATGACCATAAGAAGAAGATTAATGAAAGAACTATTCTCATTCTAACTTTACCCAAGGATCCACCCTGCAAACCCATGGGTGAGGGGGCAGGTGGGGGCCCTCTCCCGACCCCTATCCATAGTAGCAAGAGGCCTAAGGGAGATGGGTGTTTCCAAAGAAGCAAAATTTAAGATAAATTGTTAATCATATTAATTTGAGTAATTTAAAGAATATTAAAATTATTGTTATCATAATCAAAGTGCTAAAAAGTTTTAAGAATATATTTTTAGTATGATAGATTTTTCTTTAGATTTTTTTTATTGAATGAAAGAATATCACAACTAATAAGGACTACTTAGAACACCACTAAATGAAGAAATAGCTCAACCACAAGTTAAAAGGTACAAGAAGGTTTAAAGACACATTGGTTACAATGATCTTTTTATACATTTGATTTTTAAATTACTTAATAATTTTAATTTATAAATTATATTAGAATTTTGAAAAGTGTATGTTTTGTATCTTAATTTCTCTTGTGATGGGGTTATATTTAGTATAATGAGCTATAAGTAGTATATTGTAATATAAAGTTGGTAAATAAATTCGACAAAATTTGATTCTATTGCACACATTTCTAAAGATCAACTATGATTCTTAGTCCATTCAATCATTTATTTGAAGTGGAATTTGTAAATTATGCAATTGATTCATGCTAATTTTTTAAAATACAAAAAAATGAAGGTCTTAAAGTTGTAAAATCAGTGGCCATTATTGACTCCTAGCATTGTTGTGTTAATTGGAATATAAAACATGTTAACTTGTGTGTTAGGATGTTGTATGGAAGAACACACTTTAATTCATTTCGAACCACAATGGAATCATATGACATGGAATCATCATAATTTTACATCAACATCTTAGACATCACAACATGTCTGCTTAATACTCATTTTTTAGCAAGCTCCTAAATTGTACATATTAACATCAATTCTCTTAGGAGTAAGTAGTAGATCCTATGTAAAACATGTTCATGATATCAAAGTAAAAGAAGTTTAGATTTTTGAAATAGATTTAGATCTATGCACAAATCTCAAACCCCCCCACACACAAATATAAATTCCATAGTTTTAGAAGTGGAGCAAAGCATCAAATAGAAGATTTCACTAAGACAAAGTCAAACATTTGACACTGCACAAGGTTCTAATACAAAGTTAGGCATTTGACATTGCACAATGTTCTAATGCAAAGTCAAGCATTTGATAGTGCACAAGGTTTTAATAAAATGATATATTGATTTATGATATTTAACAAAACTAATCTACTTCATGTTTCTTAAAAACTCTTTATTTATTTAGTTTTGAAGATTTAGTTCATTGAATTTAAAAGTCTCAACTTTTAAATTTTAGGATTTAACTTTTTGTCTTAAATCCAAGTATAGAAAAAACTCACATTATATAACAATTTATTTTTTGGATATTATTTATATACAAATAATACAAAATTTTATTGCTTAATGATTATATATTGATGTACAAATGTCATGCCTAAATCTAAATTTCATTAGTCTAAAGCCAAATTTGAGATTGAATAAGGAAGAGAACCCATCCATTGAGCACCATAACTTTACACTTCTCAAACTCTTATGTGGAAATTTCAAATCACTCCCAATTTTTTGTAGTAGCTAATTTGTCAAGTCCTCTACTTATAAATAATGTTCAAGGCCACATCATCAAGTATGATACCACATCAAGATGATTTTTGCCAAGATGTCAAAAAGGCTCCCAAATAAAGCAAGGCTCGTACTTGTTCACAAAGTTAAGGTCGATGCACTAATGTGGCATCATATGACTAACTTCTTTTTAGATCTAAGTGTTAGAAGTAAAAAGATTATTTAACTTAATTAATTTAATCTTATTGATAATTTAAAAAAGTCACCTTAAAATATTTTTACTTAATCTGAAGTAAAGAAGAATTTTATGGCTTTTAATGACCCTTTTGTTTTATCCATCCATCCTTTAGGGCTTGCATTAAGATTATTTATATCTCCCTTATTAAGGATTTATCTCATTCTAATAATCCATTCTAATTAATTTCCTTCAATTATAATTGATTAAGGATTTTCTGATGTACATGGTAGGTTATTTGCACAGGTGATTATTGGGCCTGTGGGAATTCACAAATCTTGAATTCTAACATAGTATCAAAGTTGCAGACATGATGCTTCATGTTCGTCAATTTTCAATTTTTTCTTACAACAAGGTTTTTGTGCATCTTGGATGATTTGGATCTCATGATCAAATCCAAAAGGTTTGAGATAGCCAGGATCACCTCTTATTTTACTAAAATTGGACATACAAGGTCAATTACAAATGGATCTGAAGTTCTAGGGCTTTCTTTATTCTAGGGGGTACCCAAAAATTTAGAGTGCTTTGGGCCCAGATGAACCTTTCAATCAAATTTAAAAGGCTAATTTAACCTTTTTTGAGTTAAAATTTTACCTATTTTAGTCATTAGAGCATCTAGGGGGAAAAATTGCACTCCTGGCCATTTTGTCATATAGGTATGAAGGCGTAATTTGTAAATTTAAAAAAAAAAAATTTGTGAGGTAGTTATCCAAATTGTTAGTAATTTTTCTCTAACCATTAGTGATAAGTTTGACCACCAATTGGTAACTAGTAGAGGCTTGTCTAACCACCAACCACCTAACCATTAGTAATAAATGCGGACCACCAGTCAATAGTGCTAATTTTGCATGCCTTTAAAACCTATTAGTGGTTTTCTAGTCGTATCTTGAGAAAACTTAGGTATTTTTGGAAAAACAAGATATTGCTAAAAATGTGATTATGAGAAAGTGCTTTCTTTGCAAGTGGGGTTTTATTTTTTTTCTATTTTGTGAGGTTTAATGTCAGTCAAAGGTCGAAGTCATTTCTTGTCTTCCTAAGGGTATAAATTTTTCATCTAAACCTTGTTCATCAAAATTGAATAGGGGTTGGAATGGAGTTTCAACGCTCTTTTCATATATGTAGTCAATTTCATCAGATTTTTCACCAAGTATACAGAGATCAAACATTAGAGTTTTTTTCTTTTTACTTTTTAATTTCCAACTATTAGATTTGTAATAGTGTTTGGGATCTATTATTATTATTATTATTATTGTGTTTTTTTTTTTCCTTCGCTTTACATGATAATGATATACACTTCCTATATTGAGTGGATTACTTTTTTAGAAAGTAAAGTGTACTAATATAACTTGGGGGGGAGGGAGAATCAGTTATGCACTTTAAATTAGTTTTTGCCCAATTATGGATATCATAAACAAATCTTAAACTTGGATAAATTGGTAAACTAAAAAGTAAAACCATGCATAACATAAAGAAACTCATAACACCATAATTTTTTAACTAGGGAAACCATGGCCAAGGGAAAAACCTGGTGGGGATGGTACCCACAAAATGATCCACTGATCAAAAGTTTATTGTGAAAGATATTGACCCTATTAGGAGTCTATTACATCCATATAGTGTATTAGTCCTTATGAGAGGAATAGGCTTGGTTAGAAGCCTCAACCCTATTAGGAGTTATAATTACAATACAAAATACAAGTTGAGCTCACTACCCAAACATGCATATACAACTTCACAAGTTATATGAATATATACAAAACCTTGACTATCTTGATATCTTCAATATCTGATTTATCCTCATAGTTCCACTTCACAAAACATCTTACAACTACATTGCTCTTCTAATATCATCAATTTTGCATCTATATAGTAATATATTGATCATACCATAAAGATACAATTGCCTACTTCGCTAAACAAAAGGGTCTTCCTTTATACCATAATCTTTGAACTGTTAACCTTATCCTTTTCAATATGCTACCAAACCTCATGTTAAATTCCATCATGTAAGAGTTAACCTTTAATATATCAGCCCAATATTCTCAAGCAATTATTTTGACAAGTCAAAAATAACTCCTTAACCAAAAACTTGATTTTCTAACTAATACATATTTTTCATTGTTATACCTGTTACTGAAAAACTTCCCAAAACTCATGCAAATCATATCATAAAATTTAGAGGCCTTGCACACATCATCTATAATGTTGATACTACCATATATTAAGCCTTCATAACATAATATGTCTTCTATGAAACTCGCCAAACAAAACTATATAAGTTTGGTCCTTGTTTAGCAGTATTATACTTAGACAAATTTCTAAGTATTCTTTCTTCAAACTTATCCCTCACTTTTGCTACCTCAAAATATGTGTTATGTTTCCATAAATGACAAACCTAACAACTACCCTTATCCAAATTTCCAACAATCTCCCCCTTTTTCATTAATGACAATATAAAGGAAAAATTGGCCAAGTATAACAAAATCTGTGAAGTTCTTTAAAATTGCAAAATTGTGGCCATGTAAAAATTCCAAAACTTGTGTGTGGATCATTATCATAATCATATTGAGCTTTATATGATGGTATAATCCCCTTTTTCTCACTCTATGTCTATATTGATGCTCCCACTTACAATATGCATAATAAACTGTACATACCTTTAATGTTTTATTTTACTTCTCCCCAAAATAAATAAATTTTCATATTTACTTCTCCCCCTTTGATGCCAATGAAAAAGGTGAGACAAAAATTATTTATATGTTGAAATTGTATCCTTCATTTACTTCTTCATTGTGAATTTGTTCCCAAAAGTGCAATACAATTAGCAAAATTGGTCTTCATATTTGTAAATTCTGCATCCCTAGTGGATTTTACTAAGTCTACAACATTGACTACTACACATTGTCTATAAGTTTCTATCTTAGATACATCTAGATTAGTGTAGGAAAATATCTCATAAGATGCCTTGGCCTCTAAAAGTGTATCCAATTTTCTTTGCAATAGGTCCATCTTAGGTGTTAGGTAATCTTTTAATAGGTTGAATCTCTTCAAAGTTCTTTCTCTATCATGCTCTAACACTCTCAATCATTTAACTTGCTAATTATTTGGTCTATCTCAATGATTTTCACATTACTATTCTTCAACTCTTCAATCATCTTCTCAATTTCATTTTCCTTCTCCTCGATTGCTTTAGTAATGGAAGGGTGTTCTTGTATGCCTCATCAAATTCAACATATAATTCCTTTTCTTCCTTAATTTGGTTTGTAATGTCAATCATTATACTAGTAATCAAATCTTCGAATGGATATTTAGATGTGCTTGCACTATCTTTACCAGTTTCCACTGCTTTGGTAGGTATTTGCAAAATTTGAAGTTGTGTTTGTTTGATTGCCTCCTCTGCTATCTTATCTTCCCCAAGGTTCTAATCTGATGCTTCTCCCTTCTACTTATTCTCCATCTACTTTTATGTTTCTTTCCTTTTCTCTACCTCTAAAGGTTGCTTTGTTTTCTCTATTTTTTTCCCTTCTTCTCTTGTTCTACCTCTATGACCTTTTGCTCATTTTCTTCCTTTTTCACTAGCTTATCTAGCTCTTGGGTCTCAAAGTTGGGTGTAAGGTAAAAATAATCTCACTTGTGGCCATGTTAGCAAGGGAATACTAGGTGTTTTCTCACCTCACAAAATAATCCAGTCTTGGTGACCATATTTGTCTTGCTCGTCATGTTGTAGCCTTAAATATTGCATGTTATGAAATTCGCAACATCATATTGTTTGGTCATCAAATGGATTGTCAAATATAAAATAGTAATGGTGTTCCATCAATGTACACATCAAAATGTGTAGCAACACTCACAAATTATTGTGTACTTACATCCTCACTTGTCATGTTTTAGTTTGTGTTTCTTTTGCTTCAATCTTCAAAATATTAGGCTCACTAAGTACTACATGTACTTCTTCTTCTATTTCTTTTCCAATTTCCTCATACTGTCTTACCATAATTTTGATTGTTCTCATCTTCTTCCTCAAAAGTGGATTTAACTTATTTATTATAATTTGCATCCAGTCATCGCTTTTATTTGCACATAATTTATGCACTGTGACTTCTCTTTTATCTTCCTCCATTATTCTTAGCCTTGAAGTACTCAATTTGTTATAAAGTTCTTCTAGCATACTTCCATGCAAATTGATAATATATTGTTTGAAGTTCAACATGTACTTAATCACTACAATTTCAAGTTGTCTCTTTTGGTTTGGATCATGTTGTCATAATACTTGTTTAATTGGTCAAGATTCCCATCAAATATGGTCATGCTATTTATCCTTTCTAACTCTGGTTTCTGTTCCATCCTCTTCTTTCCAAAGTGTGTTCTAGGCTGATCTTGTGGTTTATCAATTTTCCCTCTCATCTTGGGATTCTCTACTACATCCTTTGCCTCCACGTGATTCTTCTTAGTTTTCTTTATGATTTCAAGTTTAGGTCTCTTTGGTTTGGGGCCTCGTGTCATTTCTTTAACTCTCTTAGTCTTCTTTGGTGATTCTTCCAACCTTTCTTGCTTAATCTCTAACTTCATTGTTGAATTTTTATCTATCATAGATGGTGAATTTCTAGTAGATCTCCTTGTTGATATTGATGGTGGAGTAATCATTGACCTTCTTGTAGATTCTTGTGGTGTGCTCTTCACATGAGTAATCTTTACCTCTTCTTTTAATGGTGTTTGTTCTATTGTTACTATGGTTGTTGTTGTTTCTAGTGTACTTTTTATTTCCTTAATTGCAAGTGGCTTGACCAAAAGTATATTTTATTATCCACTAGCTTTCATCTCTGCTACTATTTTCTTAGCTTCATCCCATTCTTGCTTAGTCATTTCAGAACCCTTAACCATTTGTTCAATCTTCTTGTCAACTTGTTTCTTCACTGCTCTATTGTATAATTGATCTCTGACTTCATTATACTTTCATCATATAAGTACCCATCTTTCTACCATAAAACAATTTTATCTTTGTATTTCTCCACAATTTATTTAGGAATTATGAGACTTTTCTTCATCTCAATTTGAAAATACTTTATCATCCTTGTTATATCTTTTGTTATTCTATCAGTTAGTTTCTTCCTATAATATTGAGTTACCAAGTCCATGGTGCATCTTCTATTATTCCACTCATAACTAGTCATACTAGGAAATCTATGTGTCACTTGGAAGAATAAATGGATTAACAAAGACTCACATCTAAAAGGTGTGCATTGATCTTTCTTAATCCTCTTTATTTTTTCAATCAACTATTGTTCTAAGATGTCACACATGCTCACTTTCTCTCAATCCATAGTCATCTTATAAGTAGCATGGATAAATCCAATTGATAATGAATTATTCCTTGAGCTATAGTTCATCTTGTAACCTATACTTTTTCTTATCAACCTCACACATGTTTGTTTGATCTAATCTAGTCTCATACCTCTTCCATCCCAACTTGATCTATTATGTTTCAACTAGATTCTTTACATTCTTCTTAGAAATAGGTACACTTCATTCATTGCTAAAACCAATTTAATTTATGATTTAGGTCATAGGTTATCATAATAGGAATATCTCCAACCCAAAACATATCATTATGAAACCTATTGAGTATAATCCTCGTCCACTCAAGCTTCTCAAACTCCTCATAAAATATGTCTTGTGTGATATGCAATTGACCTAAATGCTCATAACCTAGTTTGAATGAATTAGCATTGTTGTAAACTAAAACCATGCCCTTTTATATTTCACTCTCACCAATTGATGCAAATTTATAGTGCATGTAATCACGTATATCCTCTACATGAAAAAACCTATCTAGAATTTGTAAAAATGCTTTGATGGGATCATCTCCCAAAGGCACAAAGGGTTCTTCTTAAATGGATAACTAGGAAATTCTCTTACATCACATACTAAAGATGTATCCATATCTTCAATTCAACTACAAATGCAAAGAAAATTATGTCCTCGTAGATAATATAAATACCTTTATGGATCACATTTTAGGGATTCCTCAAATTTATCTCCAAATTCACAAATTCACCTTCAAAGTCTTTCACTTTCTCTTTGATATTATTTAGTGTGTGAATGGTGATGAATTCATTCAATTTCAATCCTTAAATCTCAACAAAATTTGATCTACAATAAATGCATAATGCATAGAACTCAAAAAGTTGTTCTTCATACCTATGGCCTTCAAATCTTGAGCAACCTCACATATGTGCATAATTATTTCTCCAACCTTAGATTTAGTTTCCATATGATCATTCCAATCTACTGCTAACTGCATGAAAATTATTCTACTATGTAGGTGTCTGATAGATTTTAGATTTTGTATTACCTATTTATGCAAAAAAAAAAAGGTTTATGTTGATGTGGAGGGTTCAATACTTGATACTATTCCCATATTGTCTTGTGATAAATCCCTTTTCTTTTTCATTCACACTTTAGTGTCTTATAGTGTTCCTTCTCTTATAGATGTTTTATCAATACTTTATACTTTATACTTGCTTCTTGTTCTCATTTCTCACATTTCTCACATTATTCATGTTTCTTCTTGTATTAAGTGTTCTTGTATTCTATGTTGTTATGTTAGGTGCCCTTGTGTTACTGCTAAAACCATTTAATCCACAAAATCTTGTTGTATATCATAAGTTATTTCAAATCTAACATGCCATAACTTTGTTTTCATATCTTAGTCTAAAGTAATTAATTTGAAGTATGTAATCTTTTGAAATATGTCCAAAGTTGTTGCACTTATAACACATAACTCCATTTTTAATGATGTTATTCATTCCCAAAGGTCTACTAGCTACATGGTTAGTCCTTCCATGCATTCACATATTTAGTCTTTGATTAGTTTCTCCACATTCACTAGATCTATGCCCATAAATAGAGCAATTATAACATTACCAAAAAAGGGTTTAGATTACTTACCTATGCAATCCTTATTCATGTGTCCAAGTTGGTTGCATACAAAGCATGTTTCATTGAACAATCTCCTTTGATCTCTAGGTTGTTTAGATGGATTAGGTGCTTGATTGTTCAGATCTTCTCGTTGACTAGGGTTTTCTTGTTCTTTTGTGATTTTATATCCTTTAGATGTTTATGCTTCAATATATCCAATCATTTTCATATATCCAACATGTCTTTGTGCCATAATATGTTCATCAAGTTTCTTTATGCTTGTATACAACTTCTCAGGATGATGCTTGTTTTGTGTAAGTTCTCTCCTTTTACAATAGTGTTGTGCTTCTCAAGTTCATCATATATCGATTTTGTAGTCTCAAGTTCAGATGTTACCTTAGCAAGTTGAATCTCAGACTTCATTCTCAGAACTCGAATATGTTTTCTTCTTTTTCTTATCCTCCATCATACCCATTTTTTATGTTGTAATTCCAAGTTCATGCTTCAAAATTTCATTCTCCTTCTTAAGCTTTGTAGCTGACTTAAAATTCTTTATTTTTTTAGGTGATTCCTTTTTCTTTGATCTTGAATTTTGAATCTGATCTTTCAACTTACAAATAAAGTCTCGAGCATCTTTAAGCTTTATTTTTAACTATTTCCTTTCATCATTAACCATATCTAATTCCTCAATAGTTACTTCAATACTTTTCTACAAATGTATTGAATCCATAGTGATCTTGCTCAACCTATTAAACTTCTTCAGAGTAATTCTGCTTTGATACCAATTGTTACAAAGTAAAGTGTAGTGAAATAACTTGGGGGGGGGGGGGGGGGGGGAGGGTGGTGAATCAATAATGCTCTTTGAATAAATTTCTACCCAAATATGGATATCATTAACAAATTTTAAACTTTCATAAGTAAAACCATGCATAACATAAGAAACTCATAACACCATATTTTGTTAACTAAGGCCCTAACCAAGGGATAACCCTAATGAGGATAGTACCTATAAAATAATCCATTAATCAAAAGTATCTTGTGAAAGATATTGACCCTATTAGGATTCTATTGCATCCATATAGTGTATCACTCCTTATGAGAGGACTAGGCCTTGTTAGAAGCATCAACACTATTAGGAGTTATAATTGCAATACATAATACAAGTTGAGCTCACTACCCAAACATGCATATACAACTTACAAGCTATATGAATAGATACAAAACCTTGACTGTGTTGATATCTTCAATATCTATTTTTTCTTTGTAGTTCCACTTCACAAAACATCATGCAAATGCACTGCTCTATTGATGTCATCAATCTTGGATCTATATAGTACATACAAAGTGCACATATATCAATCATACCACAAAGATATAGTTGCCTACTTTGCTAAATAAAAGGATCTTCCTTTATACTATAGTCTTTGAATTGTTGGCCTTATCCTTTCCCATATGCTACCAAACCTCATATTAAAATATTCCATGTAAGAGTTAACCTTTAATATGTCAAACCAACATTGTCAAGAAATTATTTTGATAAGTCAAAATAACTTCTTAACCAAAAACTTGATAATTTGATTATTACCTTGTTCTACATTGTTATACCTATTACTGAAATTCTTCCTAAAAATCATGCAATCATATCATAAACTTTAGTGGCCTTTTACACATTATCTATGAAGTCCATACCACTTTCCATTAAGCCTACATAACATCATATGTCTTTTTTGAAGTTCACCAAATAAAAATGTACAACTGTTCCTTATTTACCAGTATTATACTTAGATGGTTTTCTAAGTATTCTTTCTCCAAACTTATCCTTGACTTATGCTACCTCATAATTGGTGCCATGTTTCCATAAATAAAAACCCTAACAACTTCCCTTAGCTAAATTTCCAATATACTTCACATAATTATCTCTCATGTATCATGGCACAATGACCCACCTTATCATGTCAAGGGTGTTATGGTCCTCTTTAGATGAGATTCGAGCTTAGTTGAATGATCCATTCAATGTCATGCAATATGAAAACAAAATGGATGAGGCCAAGGGAATGATTATCATGAATTTTTTAGATAGTATTTTGTTTCACCTTGAGGGTTTCACTACATCGCGAGATATGTGGACCAAGCTATGACTCTCTTTTGTACCATCAACAAGTTCATGACTCTACATATTGAGGTAGGGATGACCATTTTGGAAACATATTCTTTTCCTATGATTAAGTATTTCAAGTAACAAAGTTTAAATCAGTGTGATCACTTTCAGAGGGTTTGGTACTAAAAACATAGATACAAAGTGCATCCATCTAATCCTTAACAAGCTTTGTGGTCCTTATCAAATATTCTCTTCTTGTTTTTTTCTCTACCATGGATGCTTAGGGGGAACACATTACCATGCCTTATTTTGAGGCATTTTATGATCACATTACTCATGAGTAGGCCAATATATCTTAGATGAATTCTCAACTAGATCAAAAAACCATATGTCAGTAGGTCAAACATCTTTAAGGAAGCAAGGATATAAACAAAATCCATAAACCATAGAGACTAGAAAGGATTCTAGTTCTTAGAAAACATATGGCTAACCTTCTCCTAAGGTGGGAAAACTAAAGAAAGAAAGATTTAACCATTCTTACTATAAAAATCTAAATCATGACAAGTCTCATTCTTATGAGAAGAAGATAGATGGATACACATAATAGGCTTCATATTTGACAACTTTTATTATGTAGAGGATTGTTGATATTCCTCCTTCTACTTCTTGAAAGTCTTCTTTTTCATAATCATTCCAAATAGATGGACAAGATAGAGAAAAGGGTCATGCATTATGTGAATTTTTTGGTCTAGACTCTTTTAGATGGTTGTTGGATTTAGTTTCTTCACACCACATAACATCTCATATTTATTCTCACCTTTTAGTGTTTATCCTACCTCACACATTTCAATAGGGAACAACAATTTTATGATAATATGTAGTAAATTTTATATTGACATTGATGATGGTTCATTTATTGTGTATTATGTGTAGACACCTAAAAGTGTTCTTTGTACTCTAATATTAACTTATATTAATATTTGCCCTTAACATTATAGTTATTTTTAACAATTAATTATATTATTATATCTTCTATTAATTTAATTAAATATATTCAGTATGCCATTTGTATTTAAATACTATTCTCACAATATATTAAATTTATTTTAATATATGGTTCCTCCATCTTTGTTTAAATAAATTTTAATTTATTTAATCCCCCAACTTGAGTAATATTCTTTTAAACCTATTTGGATTAAAATTATTTTAATACACCAAATATATATTCTAATGTCTGACACCT
This sequence comes from Cupressus sempervirens, assembly GCA_028749045.1. Classification (NCBI taxonomy): domain Eukaryota; kingdom Viridiplantae; phylum Streptophyta; class Pinopsida; order Cupressales; family Cupressaceae; genus Cupressus; species Cupressus sempervirens. The sequence goes on along the minus strand of CM053783.1, from coordinate 791,235,491 downwards.
AGATGAGTTCTATTAGAGTTTGTACGACTTCTATCTAAATCCTCACTGGTTTTCATCATCTATCATACCGCTTTTACTACAGAAATAAGTTTTCATTTATAATGAGCTTGGCCTTCTCCTGCCTAGCATTTGATGCTGTTGTTGGAGTTTTTGTTGCTATTAGAGGGAATGGCTTCACCGACGAAGCACCTATGCAAGTTTGTACCCAAGGTGTTTCACGAGGTAATTCCTCTCCTGATATTATTTTGAATGTTAAGGAGTTTGATAGTGCATGCAAATGGCTAGAACAAAAAACCCTCATTGAGTATTTTGTGGATCATACTGCTTATGAAAGCATGCTACGGGAATGGGTTTCCAAGGTTTGACACCTTAGGATGTTTCCCTTGAAGGCATCCAAAGCCTTACCAAAGGCTCTTTTCTTTTTCACTTTGGCAGTGCAAACCAAGTTGAACATGTTTTTGTGTGAGGTCCCTGGACTGTCAGGTACTCCATCTTGGTTTTTCAATGCTGGTCTCAAGATTTTGTTGTTTCTAATGATTTGAAGCTTAAGGTGCCCTTTTGGGTAGAGTTCCCTAGGCTTCCCATTCCTTGCTAGTCTTTTTTAACCACTATTGCACAAATTGTTGGCAAGGTTGTGTACCTTAAACTAGATAATTTTTTCAACACTTGACCCTAGTGTAGGGTTTGTGTTGAGGTCGACCTATCTAGGGACCTCAAAGATATAGTGGAAATCCAGATAGGTGGTACCACCTTTACTCAGAAGGTACTTTACCTCAACCTTCCAAATACTTGCTATCAATGCCAGTCAGTTGAGCATAAGATTAGGGATTGTCCCTTGGTGGACAGTAACTACCCCTTGTTTCAGAAGCTAAGCCTACTATGACCACCAAGAAAGATGAATGGACTAATATGGTGAAAAAAGGGAAGGGTTTGGTTGTGGCTAAGGTGAGCTCTTTGCCTGCATGGATAAAGGTAGAACTAGCTCGAGCTAGATACCAATAGAATCCTTAGTTCCATTGCTCCCTCTGCCTCTTGTTTCAAACCTTGGAGGCCAGGGGACAGTGGGTGTTCATACCCAGATCCACACCCTCTTTGGACTCAAGCATCACAAGAAGTGTTGATGATTGCCCAACAAATGCTACGTCGGTCTCCCAGCCCAGATGGCCGTGATGAGTTTTTGATAATGGAGAGAAGATTTAGAGGGTCATTGCTCTTGATGACTTCTTGTTTGAAGCACCCTCATTTTTGCACAACAACTTCTCCTCTCTTGGGGATGAGGATGACATACAAGATGGGTTATCATGAATTGCCTTTCATGGAATGTGCGGGGGCTGACATACCTCCATAGAAAATATTATGTTCATGATACCAAGCATCAGCTTGATCTTCATGCACTGTGTCTTTAGGAAGTTAAAAGTTGTTAGGTTTCTTCTCACCTCAGCTTGTCATGTTATTTTGCCAAATAGTGCCATTTTTGCTTCTTAGCATGAAGCTGGTCGAGGTGGTGTTGTTACTCTTCTCTCGCCTCATTTAATTTCCTCTATTATTTTGCATGGTTTTGACCCCCTAAATAGGATGGTTTGGATTTTTTTGTCTTTTCAAAATCATTCTTTTGGTATTGTTAACATTTATGCCCCCAACGATGTTGTTGATTACTCATACTTGTGGCATTAGTTGGGGGATCATTTGCCACCTACAACCTGGGTTTTTTGTGGGGATTTTAACATGGTTGAGCTGATCTCTAACAAGGAAGGTCTTCTTCCTTTTAGATGGGTAGCTAGTGAATGGGAGGCCTTGTTTTACATGTGGAACAAGCTAGGCCTTTTTTACCCTAATGCTAACTGCCGCCCAAATGGGATTTGGCATACTTGGTCCAATTTTTGAGCTGGATCCGACAAAGTATTTAAGAGACTTGACAGGGCTATGATTTCTGCATAGTCCTTTTTTTCCTTCTCTCAAAAATATGCCCAGCCTATCCCTCCCCCATTCTCTTTTCTATCACTTGGCAGACAGCTCAACCTCACCTATGTAAAACCTAATTTTACCTCAACACTTCCTTGTCCCATCCACCAACTGTTGTACACATCCTGCGTGTTTGGAATCTTGAGCCTTCACTCCACACTAATTTTGGATGGATTAAATGGTGGAATGACACTATCCTTTGTACTACAAGATTTCTTCACATTTATGGTAGATAGCTAGCTATGTACCGTGGAAGATCTTATGAAGCCACAACTCATAATTTGTGTACGATCTTAGAGGCTCTTGCCATGAATCCATTTGATACGGATCTCTAGGTTTGGCTTGCCAACCTTCAACACTAGAAATAGGTTGTAGACAACTATGTTGCTCAAGGAGTTTAGATCAAGGCCCATCTCTATTGGTTGGAGGTTGGTGATCAGGCTTCCAAGGAATTTTTTAATGCTATGAGGGCTCGTCACTCTATGGTGAGTATTAAACACATCCAAGAAGATCAACAGGTTCTCACTGACCTGTTGAACATTCTCTAGGCTTTTGTGTGTTATTATGAGTAGGTTTTTATGGCTTAGGGGCCCTCTATTGTGCATGATCAAGCATTACAAGCTTGCCTTGTTGTTACTCCTAATAGGCTTGCTCGTGAGCAATATGCCTTTTGTGAGGAAAAGCTAATGCTTACGGACCTGAAGGAAGCCATCCTTTCCATGGTTGATGAAAAATCTCTTGGATGTGTTGACTTCCCTTGTGAATTTTACAAGCTGTTATGGGATGACATTGGCCCTAATTTGCTTCATGTTTATCATGAAGCATTCAACTCTAATTCATTGGGAAACATCATTAATAAAGGGAATATTAAATTCATACCTAAAGTTGGTGATCCTAAAGAAATTTGCAACTGAAGGCCCATCACTTTGTTGAATGTCTCCTACAAGATCATTGCCAAAGCCCTCTCTCTTAAAATTTGGCATCTGCTCCTTCAGATTGTTAAGCCTGAACAAACTAGTTTTATCAAGTCCCACTATATCCTGAACAATATTATTATTGTCTGGGAAGGTATGGAATGGACCAGGCAATCCAAACAGTAGGCCTTATTCCTCAAGATTGATTTCACCAAAGCATATGACTGAATTGAATGGCCTTTTATTTTAGCTATGCTTCAAGCTCTGGGTTTTGACCTAGTCTTTTAACAGTCGGTGCAAATGCTTTTTGGGGATGCCTCTGCTTGCATCACCATTAATGGATGACAATCTGAAGCTTTTGGGCTCTTCAAGTCTATTTGACAAGGTTGTCCTCTTGCACTTTCTCTCTATGTTTTAGCGATTGAGGGCTTTAGCTATCTTCTTACCAATGCCATATCATAGGGTTTGGTGTGTGGCATTTCTCTACTAGAGTCCACCACTCATCTGGTTAATGGTCATTTTGTAGATGAGTCTTTCCTCACTCTAATTGAGAATGAGGAGAACATTGCTAATGCCTTGCAGCACTTGGATACCTTTTGCCTTGCTTCAAGGTCTGTTATTCAATGACACAAAACCCTTTGCTATCAACAATCCTTCTTGTTAGGCCCTCAGTAGTTGCAATAGTATGGGTGGAAATGGGTCCAACATGGTGAAAATTTTAAATTCTTAGGCATTCCCTTTGCTTTTCAAGCCTCTCCTATGGAGTTGTGGAATGTTGTGCTTGCTTGGATTGAGAAGAAGTTGGAATATTGGATCACTAAGCCCCTTTCTCTTGCGGTGATGTTCCAAATTTGTTCCAAAGTGCTTGTTGCTACACATGTGTACTATTCTTCATGTTTGGCTCCCTCCAAAGCCTCCTACCTTAAGCTTGAATATCTCCTCCGGGACTTTCTCTAGGCCTTTGATGCTGTGCCCATGGCTTTCACATAGTTGCCTGGAATTTTTGTTACTTTCCCAAAGATTTTGGTGGCCTTGGACTGATTTACACTCGCAAACAGGGGATTTCTGTGCCAAGTGGGTCATATAAGCTCTCACTAGAGATGATGCCTAGAAAATTTTGTTACGACACTGCATTTCTTTAGGCTTTCCAGTTAATCGACCGGTTTGGAAGGGGATTGAATTTCAAACCCTTCTTGTGACTTCTAATCCTATTTATGTTCAAGACACTTTTTTTGCTAAGAGCATTTGGAAATCCTAGGAAGCCATTATGCCATGGCTTCGTTGGGCTAGTAATGGGTTTAGAGATGGGCTCTCAATGAACCAACAAAATCTTGAGTGGTCACCCTTGTTTGCCACTCAAGGTGTGCCTTTATCCAAGATTCAAGGAGCCAATTCTTTGCATTTATTTTGAAGGGGTATTAAAATGCCCAAAGATTTATTCTCCAAGGTTACTATGAGCCTTCATTCATGGGAGGATCTGCAGGTGCAATGTAAGCTTATCCATTTAGATTGACAGACAATTGATCTTCTAGTTTCTGCAATCCCTCCCAATTTGTTACACAAGCTTGGAATTCACTCATCCCACCCTTGGTGGAAAGATTGGAAGTTGTATCATAGCACTCCAATGACTAGTTACAAGCCCAAGCTAGGGTATCAATGCCTGGTGCCCCATCTTCCAATGGTTGATGCTCTCAACCAATGTTGGCATTTGCATTCTTTTCATAAGACTTGGAGTCTTGAATTTTCCCTATCTGGCATACCATCATAGAGCCAAATATTTCTCACTTTCCCTAGTGTCTCCTTTTTTAGGGCTTTCCTTTGGGTCCTCGGCTCTGACATCTGGGAGTTCTAGATCCTAGATGGCCTTTTTGGGGTCAGACTAAAAGCTTCTTACATTTTTTTGGTTCTATAGACGAGCCCAAAATTATTGGCTCTAGATTGATGATTTTTTAAGGTCTTTTCATCTAGAGGCTTTCATTTGGCATATGGTGGTTTTAGGTGATGCTCCCATACTCCCTTTTAGATATGCCCAGATTTGGCATGCTTTAAGAATGGAGATTTTGTTTACAAATTAGAAAGATCACAATGTTGTTTTATTCTCTCACAACTTTCTTGTTATTCATGTTGCTATGTACTCTAAAGCATGTTTATGTAATAATGTCATGTTGTAGATGTTGGAAATATAAGAGGAGTAACTAAGAGGGGAGGGGTGAATCAGTTACCACAAAAATAAATCTCAAATCCCTTAGATGTTAATACAAATAAAAATGAACTTTGTTGTAACTTGGTAAACACATAAGAAAAATATTGTAACTCGATAAACATTGAAATAGCTCAAAAAATGCTTAACATGAAAGTCTTTAAGATATTATCTATGGTTAATCTTACTTTAACCTAGTTGCATACATAAAAGAAATAACATGAACACAATTAACACCAAGATTTTAACATGGAAACTCAATTTGGGAAAAACCACCAATTGCAACTAGTTACTAATTTTTACTCTTCTGAAGTAAGCCCTTTTAGGAGACAACCTTGTTAAAGGTTACAAAACATATTGTTAGGTGTGACCCTATTAGGGGTTGCCTTGTTAGAGGTCTTTATACACTTCAATCAAAATGCTAGCTTGGTAAAGGATTTACAAATAGTTGTTAAGCCAACTCTATTAAGAGATTTAGATCATTGCTACAATGGTTAGAGTATAACAATGAGATGACATGATTTATGATGCAACTGAATTGCTAATTACAGATCTCAATTCTAGCTTGTATACTTGATCCTTCCTGATCCAAAGTATCTTTGCATCTCAACAAGGATATTCTGCTTATCCTTCTAATTTGCTTCCTCTAAGCATCATCAAATCTTCAATTATGTTCCACACATTCAATCCTCAACTTGACCTTATATTTATATCTTACACATTGTCAAGTTAGCTTTAATATAACATAGAATAATTAATATTCATCTTCTCAGTTGGCTAGAACCAAGAAACAAAACTATTTAACTCAATATGCCAAAACAAGAAAATCCTTCGTTAGCCAATCTTGCTTAGTAGACATTAACTCAAAGTGATTTTCCTGTGTTAACCAAGTAAACTTGGTTAACATTGCATATTCACAAAGTTCCTTTAGTAACCAAGTGAGCTCGGTTAACATTGGTTCCATCCAACATTTCCTTCATTAACCGAGTGAGTTTGGTTAACACTCAACTTCTGTAAACTCTACTTTTTCGCCCGAGTGAACTCAGTAGACATTGTCTTCTAAACTAGGAAAACTCTGGAATGCTTGGCAGACACAGGAAATTGTCTTCAATGCCCAAGTGAGCTTGACATACACTAACTAACAATGATATGACATTTTATGTAACATCAAAGAAAATACACAATTAATCAATTGTTTCCAACAACAAATACAAGTATAAATTGACAAAGTTGCACTAGAGTTGGCTCAACTACAGGAGATACTTGCTCATTAGAGAAATGCCCCTTGTATGGTTGCTCACATGCCTTCAAATTTTTTTCTAGTGACCACACTCCTCACAGTCATCGGCAAGGATGGAGTAGATCTACTCATCGCTCATAGACCCCCAGGTCGCAGCCTCATTGCTTCTCTCTTAGTGGTGGTTTTCGTGGTCGTTGTTGCTTGGGCTCACCTCCTTGAAGGTTGGGCTTAGGTTGGTCCCCGGTGGCTCCCCCTACTACCACTGATGCAGGTTGGTCATCTGCTCATCGTGACACCAAGTGGGATTTCCCTCGACTAGATTTAGTTATTTCTCCTCCTAGGGCTAAGGAAGATAAAGAAAATGATGCTAATAAAGATGCATTTAATGTTGACAGTTGGGCTCCCCCTGAGCCAACCACTAACCCCAAGGATTTCTGGGGATCTAATGATAAAGGCCCTCCTTCAGCTAGCACTACTCTTGCAGCTTGAAGGCTTTATGTTTTTTACTTATATATGTTTTTTTGATGAATAGTTGATCTTTGGCCTTGGGCCGTTTGAACTTGTAGGGTGATCTTGTATCCCCTAGCCCCTTTTTTGTGAATATGTATCTTTAAATTATAATTAATGGAAAAGGTCTATTCATCCAAAAAAAAAAATTAATTCAAATCTTGTCCTATTCTCGAATCCTTGTCTACACCTTAATCCTCTTGTTAATCTTGGTTAAAGTGTATTTAATCTTTGTTAGTGTAGTTTTTTTTAATTTCCTAGTGGGTTATTTATTTTTCCCTATATTGCTAGCTTTTTCCTACACTTTTAACAATCTTGCTTAGGTTAATAAAGCATGTCTTGTTTATAAAGTGGTTGTGAGGTGTCACCTTCCTACACGTGAGCATCCATTAGTTATCTTAGGAAGATATTTTGCTATCTTTAGTCCAATAGATGGTTGCTCCTCATCGGTCGGTGTTGCCACCTCCTCCCTCTTCCTTGTCTATATAAGCATGCTACCTAGCTTGTATTTGAGATCGATTTCTTTTGCATCCTCTTAATGCTATTTTGCTTCCAACATTTGCATTACTCTCTTGGAGACTAACTCTATGTTGCTATTTTGATTTTGTATCATTTGCATCCATAGTTTAGATATCTATTCTTTGCATTAGTTTTTTGGGTTATCAATCTTTTCAGATTCTAACATGGTATCAGAGCTTTTCTATGTGCAAGAGTAGATTTTAGTTTCCTTGTTTGAGAGATTCAAAGGGGGGTTAATAAATTTTATTGTAGTTTTTTGAAAAATGAAGTATGCTCTTCTCTTGCATCTTTGGATGATCTTGAGAATAAGAAAAGTTTTGACAAAAATGTTTTTTATCTCTAGGGTTTCAATCTCAAATCTAACAACCAACTTGCATATTTAGAGTTTTTAATCACTATTGCAGGTTCCAACATGCCATTGATGGACTTAGGAAGTTCATTCAACATTTGCATGTCATCTTTTGGTTGTTAGGGCCATTTTTTGTTGTTAAAGGCATTTAATTTACACTACAACTACATCTTCTGTACATCAGCAAGAAAAATGCTTTTTGAGTTTTGTTCGTAGTATCGAAAAACCATCTAGGTATTTTTTAATTTTTGCATGCAATCTATATTTTTTGCAGAATCAAGTATGGAAAGCCATAGCCATACCCCTCTCCGTTGGCAGTCATTGATTTGAATGTAGTTTTCAAATGCCTTATTCTTGCTCATACAAACTCTGATTTCGACAATTCTTATTATGACCTTGGTTATTTTTTTGTACTCTATCCACTAGTGGAGTTTTTTTAAAATTTTCATGCATAATTTTTTTAGAAATTGCAGATTCTCGATCATGATTGTGCATAGTTCTCGTTTTTGAAACTTCGGAGGATCATAACTTTCTCATATGACCTCGTATTGAGGCGATTCTTTTTTTGAAAGTGCATGATTTTTTGAGTAGATTACAGTAGTGATATTTGTTTCCTTGATTATTGTGCCCAAGTTTCACTTTCAGCATATGCTCTTCATGAGGGCTTGTAATGCATTAAGATCAAGACCACTATGTATTTCTTTCTAGTGGTGGCTATAAATGCACTAAAATAAAGTGCCAAATCATATTTCTTTTGGGGGGGTCTTTGGTTGAGTAAAAAGGGAGGGGGCGTTGTCATGGTTGGGTTCTCTTTTTTTTGGCATTTCTTCTCTGCATTTCTTCATCGTGGATCAAAAAAAATGCCCAACCTAGCTCCATATAATTACTTTGAGTGGAAATCATGCATGACAATTCACTTAAGGAAAGTTGGATTGAATAGGATAACTATGGGATTTGAAACAAAACCTGATAAAGGTGAAGATAAGCCCAAGCCATTTAACAAATGTGATGAGGCATATGGAACATTGTGTTTGTCTATTTCTCTTGATTTGCTATTTCACATTGAATCTTTGAATACACCAAATGAAATATAGTTAAAGCTAGAAACACTATTTGGCACACAAGATTCAATGAGGGGTCATATGTTGGAAAATGAAATAATTAGTTTAAGTCCAGGAAATTTCAACATAATCCAAGATTTTTTCACTAAATTGAAGTCACTAAGGTTGCAGTTAAAACAATGTGGAATTGAAAAAAAAGATGAACAACTGATTCTTAGTATTCTCTCTAAGCTAAGTTTAGAATATTCTGTGTTTGTATCTACCTTCAATGGTACTAAGGGTGCACTTGGTACTTAATTCACCATGCCATCTTTAGATGATTTTGTTGTCAATCTCACTCGAGAATAGGACACGCTAATCTAGATGGGCACTCTTAAGTCCTCTAAGTCACATGCCTTGGCAGCCAACCAAGGCACACAAGAACAAAAAGGACAAAGTAGTAACAACAATAGTCAGGATGAGAAACAAAATAATAGTGAGGAAAAGAAGGATCAGATGCCGGTTGCTTCAAAAGCAACTATTGATACCCCATCTTCCAAGGGCAATAAGCTTAAGAAAGAAAAGGTCAAATGTGCTTATTGTAAAAGACTTGGTCATGATGAATATAAATGTTTGAAGAAACAAATTGATCACTTGACTTACATTCTTGAGAAGAACAATATCAGTGTTTTGAGTCTATCAAACAAAGTTCTAATGAAGGTTCTAACAAGGAAAAAGAAAATAACAAGGGGAAAGGAAAGGGCAAGGCCCTTGTTGCAGTTGATTCCTCACCATCCACTTGGGTTCTTGATTTGGGTGCTTTGCAACACATGGCTTCATCTAAGGAAGAACTTGCATCTTTGGAGCTGTGTACTATGCCTTCTATTTTGATGGGTGATGACACTCCTGTTGAGGTGTGTGGGAGAGGGTCTGTTGATGTGGGGGATGGCACATTCCATGATGTTCTTTATGTACCCTCATTATCAACTAATCTCCTATCGGTATACCAGATCACTCACATAGGTTTAGGAAAGTAGGTTGAGTACACTCCTGATTTAGTGGAGATACATGAGTTGCACAGTGATTCTACAGTTGCAGTTGGAAGAGTAGATCATCAATTACTTGGAATACATGATAGATCTTCTGATGAGTCAGATTCACTTGAACTATCTTCTACCTCCACTTTTGATGCAGAGAGTGATTTAGTGGACTCACCTCCTTCCTCTCCTAGTCATCATTCACATGTTGATGATTCTCCTCTAGATTCTCCATCTTCTGGTCGACTTTGGGCTAGATAGACCTTGCAGTCTGCAGGTGATTGGGTTCGAGATTTATCAGACACTAGGTAGACTCGTTCACAATTCTAGGATGCTCCACATTTCTTCATTGCTACTGCCTCAAATCCACAGTCCTTTCATGAGGCTTCTGGTATTCCTAAGCAGGATACAATTATGCAGGAAGAGTATAGTTCCTTGATGAGGAACCACACTTGGGATCTTGTCCCTCTTCCTAAGGGAAGAAAACTTGTTCAATGTAAGTGGTTCTATCAGACAAATTTGCTGCAAGTGGGTCTATTGACAAACACAAGGCTTGCTTGGTCACCAAAGGATCCTCCCAGGTTCCTGGGATTGAATACTTTGAGACTTTTTCACCAGTTGCCTGAATGAATTCCATTCGACTTGTTCTTGCCATTGCTGTAGCTAATCATTGGGAAGTACATCAGATGGATGTGAAGAGTGCTTTTCTTCATGGCGACCTTCATGAGGAGATCTAGATAGAGTAGCCACAGGGTTTCTTATAGGATTCTTCAGTTGTGTGCCATCTTTGAAAGTCTCTCTATGGCCTCAAACAGGCTCCTTGGGCCTGGTATGCCAAGATGGACTCCTTTCTTCTATTAGTTGGGTTCACTCGGTGCCATTCTGATCCTAATGTCTACATTTTGTGATAGTGTGATTCTCTCCTATTTTTGGTTTTGTATGTTGATGACTTGCTAATCATAGGAAGTTCTTCACCCACCATTAAGGCTGTCAAATTTGCACTTTAGGACAGTTTCTTGATGACTGACTTGGGCTTATTGCATTACTTTCTTGAGATTGAGATCTTTCAGGCTCCTTCTAGGATCACCATCACACAGTCCAAGTATGCTCTAGATTTACTCTTGAGGTTTCATATGGCTGATTGTAAGCCTGCTCTAACTCCCTTCCTTTCTGGAGTCACACTTGAGGCTCAATGTTCTTCTCCACTTGTTGATGGCAGCTTGTATCACCAACTTGTTGGGAGCCTCATTTATTTGACTCATATGAGACCTGACATCTCATATGCTATAGGCATGGTCTCTCAATTCATGTAGGAGCCTCATGAGCTGCATTGGTTAGGGTTCTCATAGTTATGGGATTCACTATGCAACAAGTATTGATCTTGATTTGGTGGGCTACAAAAATTCAGATTGGGTAGGTGATTCTCAGGATCATAAGTCTACTTTAGGTTATAGCTTCTCACTTGGTTCTGGTCCTTTTTGTTGGTTTAGAAAGAAGCAGTCTGCTATTGCTCTATCTTCTACTAAGGGTGAGTATTAGGGGGCTGTGAATGTCACCACTAAGGCCATTTGGCTTCAAGATCTTCTCACTGAGTTTGGTATCCAGATCAAATGCCCATCAGTCATATTTTGTGATAACTAGAGTACCATTTAGATCTCACAAAATCCAGTCCATCATCAACGAACCAAACACATTGAGATCCACATGCACTACATCTGGGAGCTCATCCATGGTCATGTCATCGACCTTTTCTATTGTTTGACTTCCGAGTAGGTTGCTGATATCTTCACTAAACCCTTCACTAAGAGCAAGTTCCTTCATTTGCAAGCTTTGCTGGGGTGCAAGATGCTTCATCTTTTGGGGGGGCCTCTTCCTCTCACTTAGAGTCTTGATTATTTTTGGGGGTCTCTTCTCTCTCTTTTGGAGGAATTTTATGTACATGAGTACCTCATCATGCCTGATTTGTCGGGACCCATTTCTCCATCCACCTATGCTTTGCTTATGTGGGGGTGTTAGTGTAGTTTTTTAATTTCTTAGTGGGTTAGTTATTTTTCCCTATATTGCTAGTTTTTCCCTACACTTTTAACAATCTTGCTTAGGTTAAAAAAGCATTTCTTATTTAGAAAGTGGTTGTGAGGTGTCACCTTCCTTCATGTGAGCATCCATTAGCTATCTTAGGAAGATACTTTGCTGTCTTTAGTCTGATAGATGGTTGCTCCTCATTGGTCGACATTGCCACCTCCTCCCTCTTCCTTGTCTATATAAGCATACTACCTGGCTTGTATTTGAGATCAATTTCTTTTGCATCCTCTTAATGTTATTTTTCTTCCAACATTTGAATTACTTTCTTGGAGACTAACTCTATGTTGATATTTTGATTTTGTATCATTTGCATTCATAGTTTAGATATCTATTCTTTGCACTAGTTTTCTAGGTTATCAATCTTTTTAGATTCTAACAATCTTGTCTTATCCTTAATCATGTGCACAACCACATTTTCCAAGGTGGACCTATTTGGATTGAATTTAATTTAATTCAAGTTTTGTCTCATTCACTAATTATTGTCTCCACCTTAATCTTCTTTTAATCATTGATTAAAGTGAAATTATTTTTGTCTTATCTCTAATCATGTGCACAATCACCTTTTCCAAGGTGGCCACCTCTCCATATTTTTCCTCCTCCAATCATTTCAAATTATTCTCCTCTATGATGGTGGAATCTTTCACTTTTTCTTATTTTTTCCTTTTAATTCTAGTCACTCATTATTTTTTTCTTCTTAATCTTGGCTTCTCCTCTTGTGCCTCTTAATCCTAGCCACTCATTATGTATTTTTGTCTCTTAGTCATATCTCTTCCTATTTTACCTCTTCATCTTAGCACTCCATTCTTTTGCCTCTTAATCGCAACCACTAATTTCTTTCCATTTTCTATTAAAGGAGGTCTCTCCTTTATTAGTAGGCTAATAAGAAATAATATATCAACATTTCATTGGCATTTTGCATAGTAAAGCTCTTGGAGAATTTAAGCATTCACTTGGGAACTTAACATCTTTGCATTTCAATTTCATAGCATATTGTTGTATTCTCGTTCTTAGCTTATATTTTAGTTCTTGCATGGTAGCTTAGATTTGATTTCATAGCTTAGTTTGAATCTTGCATCTTTTATTTTAGCCTAGTTTTGTATTGCATCTCTATTTCAAAAATCTAAAAATCTTTCGTTTATCTTGCTTGTGCATTATATTTTCCATAGATCTTGCAATTTCATTCATCATTATGAGATTTGGGGTAAATTCCTCATACTTGTCCTCAAAACACTCACACTTTTCATCTCTTTAGTTTTCACAATAGATTTTGTTTTATTATGTTGGAGATCGTATCCCCAAAATTTACCAAAACGACAAATCAACAAGGTTTTGGTTGCCCTTGTTCAAGCTTATTGGCATTGCAGTAGAGATTACTTGTTATTTTTCATTTTACAATGGCTAGCTTCTAATGTAATTTTATTTGATATTCTAGTATCTTCATTTTTAGTAGACATATGCATATATTTTACTGCATACACTATATGTTCCATCTTTTTCCTCTAACCTTCTCTCTATCTATCAAATTAATTGTTGATGCTTGATAGCTTCAGCTAAATAAACTTATATATAGTTATGTATGAGATACAATTTTTTATATATGTGTCATTATATTTGAGATATATGTTTATTGTTATATGAGAGAAATATATTCTATATATATTGATATATGAGAGAGAGATTAAATTTTTTATTATTTTAATTATATGATTAACAAATAGACATGTCCCTTATGGGACATGTATGGTCTCTTCACGGTTTATTTTCAATATAAATAATATATCACTGTCATTTGGAAAACACATATCACATATTATGACAGTCCTATTACATCTGTAGCAATCCTTAGAAACTCAACATGGTATCAGAGCCTTGTTACAAATGTAGAAAATAAACAAAAGGGTTGGACACAACAGATTAAAAAAAAGGCTCCTAAAGAAGAAAAGGGCATGAGAATTTTAAGTTGGTAATGCATGTCTGGTACAAAATATGCCAATATATCCATAGCAACACATAATGTGAATATGACTACCCATAGGAATTATGCAGCAATATTTTTGCAACATGGTATGATTTTGATCTTCTATAACTTCCTGTAGCATTCTGTCAAAATATGACTAGCATTTGATCAAGAGCTACCCCATTATATTCCATCATGGAGACCATTCCTTTCTTTGGAATTCTACACTTTGATGAATAGAAATTCAATGAGGAGCTTCAAAACAAGGTATGGACATTCAATAGAATATATAATCTTGTTTTTGGTTTGCTGTTATAATTGTGATTACTGTAGTTGACATGAATGTAGCAAGATATGTTTGGAATCATGACATTTGTGTTGCGTTATGAAGACGAGAAAGGAAAAATAGTGATGACAGCTTTAAGAAACTTAGAACCAATGTATTTAGTAATTGGAAAAGTATGCACAATGTGCAAGCTCCAATAGAGTACATAACTATTTATTTGAATATCATGAAGAAATGTGATGTCATGTGATTCAAAGATGATAACATTTGTATAGAATAGAAATGTTGAGAAAAATTTAGAGCAAATACACTGGTGTATATGCATATCATCATTAAGACTTCATGTGAAAATTGATAGAATGAATGAAATTAGTAAGGTGTGCATGATAATGGTTCATGTTGATCAAGAATGGGATGTTTGTAAAAGAAAGCATTCAAGCCTTTGATAGATTTTGAATGTGGTCAATAAAGCAACAATCTCTTAGTGCACAACTTTACAAAGGGTGCATAATCAATTATTACATGGCATATAGTTTCATTTAAATAAATTACTGAGGACATTGGTGGAGTTGTTGATCAATCTTCTAAAGATTTGATTTCAATATTATCTAAATAATATTAATCAATAAAAGTGCGATCACAATTATTCATGCTTTTGATTATTTATTAATTCATTTATATGGATAGATATAAATGTACATTTATAGAAAATAGTTAAGAGGCCAACAAAAGAATATTTCATAAGGGAAATAGTCAATGGTGTTAGTATGAGAGGATATTGATAATCTCCAACTAATAAGGCCATATAATCTCTTTTAATGAAATAAATAATTATTTTCGGCTACAATAAAGTCTAAAGTAATGAAAAATTAAACATTAATGTGTAGACAAATATTTATTTGTATTTCTATAAGATCTATTTGCCTTGATCTTTTCCTCCAGGAATGTTATTGTAGGAAAAAGAAGATTGATATTAGATTCAAAGGGAGTCTAACACTTCTTAAAAGGAAACTTTGGACGAGGAGCTCAAAATATTGAGATTCGGAGGGGGCTTAATATTTCATTAGAGGAAACCTTAAAGGAGAGGGAGTAGATAGAGGATGCAATTAAGTCAACATTTGGTAATCCCAATCATCTTGATTCAGAGGGAGTAAACCTTGTTGAGATGGATTCTCTAGTGATCAATAAAGTGTAGTAGTCAAGACGACTGTGCTTCATGAATATACCTTGTGACTATGTAATTTTAATGGGCCTACCCCTTGTGTACATCATGTTAGAAACAATAGTCCACCAAGATAATTGAGGTGGGGGGTGTGAATCAATTATCCAACAATTAAAACATTTATCTTCTTTAAAAAAACTTAACCATTCAACCAAAGTAAACAACAACCATAATAAGATGCACATAGACAATTAAACCAGATATGTTAATTAGGGAAACCCTTGATCAGAGGGAAAACCCTGGTGGGAATGATGCCCACAAGATGATGTACTAATATAAATATTCCTTGTTAGAGGATGGACCCTATTAGGAGTCTATTACAACATTTAGTACATATGAGTTCTTGTTAGGAGACTTTGAATTCTTGTTAGGAGACTTTGAATTCTTGTTAGGATATCTCAACCCTATTAGGAGTTGTGCCAACCCTGTTAGGAGTTGTAGTACAATGTATGCAAGATGAGCCCACTACCCAAACATGCAATTTCAACTACAAGAAAAGCTCATTGCTCAAACATGCAATATATTGTTATGTTATTCTTTTCTTTGTTTTGTCAACCAAACCGAACACTATCAGACCTTGTAGACTAAGTCACAAACCTCGAATCCAAATATCAAACCTCAGATCACACAATAGAACCTCGACAATAAAGTTTCCTTCACTTCCGCTCTGCTCTACTCAACTTTGTATTCCACTCTCTCTATTGCTTACAATCACTTCTCCATGTCATAATTCCATTCATCATGATAAAGGAAAATGTCTTTCCTTTATACTGAGTCCATAAAACAATTCCCTGAGTTGACTATTAGACCTTCTTAATTAATCATTATAGGACCACATTAAGAACATGTTACACTTAGTGATAACATTAATCTTCTATCTTGCAACTTGAATATCTTTCCATACACATAATATTATGACAACCAAAATTAGCCATGTCATCACCAACATTTCTTCTTCACATCCTCAACCTCTATTCTCAGAATAAAAACTCTGCTAAGAGATATAACAAGTTTACTAGAACATACCTTTGTAAACTCTATCTCAGAATAGACATCACCAAAACTTATGTAACATCTTCTAGACTTGAGATTTCTTCATCTGACATTAACTGCATATACTAGATGCTTAGAAGTATCTCTCATAACTTTGGATAGTGAGAATGCTCAACTAGTTGTTCGTACCAACTTGATCTTTTTGATGTTCTTCTATCAGATATCATAGAAGACTGCTATATTGACATTAATGATAAACTCAGTCATGAATATAACATATCATCATAGTAACATATCTACAATACTCCCCCATAGGAATATCATCAGCATTCATGCTTCCAACACATCATGAGGAAGTGAAAAATCCCAAATGATGTCCCTTGTATTTGCATAATATATTGAAAGGCGACAATCTTAAAATAACTTAATTTTCTATTATGATGGATATCTTACAATGTCTATGTAGATCATGATAGATTATACCTTGCATGGTGGATGTTTATGTGGTAAGCATTATGAGAATGTGTGTGCGCATACCTTGTAATTTTTTTGAGTATATGGTGAATGTTATGCAAATTTATGCTCTAGAGGCCATTACATAGGGTGCATGGTGAATATCATATGACTTGATATTTTGGAGGCCACTACTCACAATACCTGGTGAATATCTTGCATCTCATTGTAGAGGCCATTACTCAAAGAGTATTTTTTGAATATCATATATTATTATTCTAGAGACCAATACTCAAATGTGATATCAAAATGGTGAATGTCATATGTTGATATTCTAGAGACCATTGCCTTAATGAGTACTTGGTGAATATCAAGTGTTGATATTCTAGAGATCATTACTCATAGTTTTGGTGAATATCATATGTTGATATTCTGAAGGACAATACTCTTGATATCATATGTGATATCAAAATGGTAGATATCTTCTAATCAAAGATATCCTCAATGTTTGTCATTTCTAATATTACCAATGGTGTAATCTCTGTCTTGTGTTTATCCTCCCTAGCTAAGAGGGAGTGTTGATGTTTGATAGCTTTAGTCAGATAAACTTATATATAATTATATATGAGATATAATTTATATATATGTTTATTGTTATATAAGAAAAATTTAAAAAAAAATTTAAAAAATAAATATATATATATATACATACATACATACATACATACATACATACATGAGAGAGTTTAAATTTGTTATTATTTTAATTATATGATTAATGAATAGTAAGGGACGTGTCTTGTCTCTTCGTGACTTATTATCAATATAAATAATATATCGTTGTCATTTGGAAAACACATACCACATATTATGGTAGTGCTATTACATCTGCAACAATCCTTAGAAATTTAACATTAATCATAGTTGGATAGAGAAGATAGTTGAGTTCACACAAGATTTAGTGCACATCACATATAGTAAGACTAACAATATGTATAATTTATCATTCTTCCCCCCTCCCTCCCTCCCTCCCTCCCTCTCTCTCTCTCTCTCATTCATTTAGGTCCACTGTCTCTACTGCCAAAAATTCACTTCTTTCTTCACACGAGCCTATTGAGGTTAAATCAAGTCACCTAAACTTATGTGGATTGGGAACAATATTGTGACTTCTACACCTGCACGACTTCTACACCTACACCTCCTATTGAGTTTACATTTATTTAGAAAGATTCCTCTTCATCTTTGCATGACATTGAAACTCCATATGTTAAGATACCAAGTGTAGTTATTATGGAAATATCAAAGGACATTCATATTCTCTTAGATGAAAAAATCAACACATTTTTTTATCCTACCTTCATTGGAGGTTCTACTCTAGGATTCTCATTTGTTCTACTTAAAGCATCTTCCAAGCCTTCCATTTTCACATTACATTCAAAGGTTTTCTATTTTGAGTTTTTGAGTAGGATAAAAATGAATGGGGTATGATACATGATGTAAGAGGGGGAATATAAGACCTATCCTTAACCCAAATTCCCAAAAAGGAAAGATCCAAATTGATTAATCACAAATAAGTGATCAATACACAAATGAATCAAATGATGGAAAATATGAAGAAAGGAGAAACTCCTATAATCTATTATAGAAAGTATGTACTTAAAATATTGAATAAATAAAAGGAAAATACTAACCTCAAAGTATGGGAAATCTGGAAAAAAATGATTTTTGATGTCTATGCACAGTTTCAAGGAATTCTACAACCTACTCTAGACTGGAAATGCCGAGATAGAGAAAACCCAAAAAAGATTTCTCTTTTTGAGGGTATGTCGACCTTGACCTAGATAGTGGGGCACAATCTTACCCCTTTACTTCTAACCTTGACCTGCACTACTCCAACAAAAATTCTATTCGCGGATCTCAGAGGTTCACTAAAAAGGGTATCTAGATATGAACTTTAATTCGTTGTCCTGTACGTGTACCTACAAGAAAAATGATTTTATTTTTTTTGGATGGGGGGTTTACTTTGGTGAAACCCTAGTTTGGAATCAACCTTGAAATGCAATTGAAATTGCAATATGTATAAACAAAGTAAATGGAACTATTCACCTTGCTTATGTTGAAATCCTTATGGAGGGTTCGAATCCTTGAATCTACAAGTATGTATGGTCCAAATGAATGTAGGATGTCTGAGATCAATGGAATTAGATATTCAACACCAATCTTAAATGGATCTTATCATAAGAAAAGGCTTGAATGAAAGTGGATGGAGAAATCTTCAACAAGAGGGCTCTATAGAGATTGAATCCTTCAATGGTTAACAATGGATCTCCTTGATGAATTGGATCTTGAATACTTGAATGGTTGAGTGCTTTCTTGCTTGATCATGAAGGTGGAAATAATGGATTCTCTGATATCATAATGTGCATTGTTCTTAGAGAAAATAAAAGGAGGAGGCTTCCTTATATAGTGATTTAGGGTACAAACTTCTAGAGAGGCCGACATTGTAGAATTAAATCCCAATTAATCTTAACCCCTAGAAATAGACCTAGATTAAATGAAATTTAAGAGTATACCATTTCAAAATCTGAAATGATTGACCTGGAAGCGAGAAAATGAAACTTTTCAAAGCCCAATATCCCAAAACCTCCAAAACTTGAAATTTGGACCTGGGGTCAGGGTCGAGGTTGACTCTGCTCTAGGTTAGAGTCAAGGTCAACCTTGACCTAGGTCAGGGTCGAGGTCAACCTTGACCCATCAGGTCATCATGGACCCAGAAAATCAAGGGCTTCATTTTCTTCGAGAAAGTTGTCAGAAAGAGGCTGGAAACAAGGGGAGAAAAGCTTAACAGAGGGGTAAAAGCTAGATCCATGTAAAGACCTATTCAAGGCCCTTAACATGACCCAAACCACTTACTTAGAGGGCTAAAATTTCTTATCATGGAAGTGCTTATATTTTAAGATGATACATTAAGCCTTCACTTTAGCAAGAGTATGGACTCGATGCAAACTCTTGGCAAAGGAGATCATAATGAAAAGTTAATCTTATTAAAATCAAAGGGAAAAAGGGATCCTCAAGCCCCTAGGGACTCAATTCTTCATCAAATCCAAGATCAAAATAAGAGAGACATATCTAGAAGAAGTGAAAGAGAGAAAGAGTGTGATTATCTCGTCCAATGAGAACTTATGTCCCATTGTGAACCACACAAGGAAACATCACAATTGGAAAGATGGATTTGAATGACCTAGTGAATGTGGCTACTCACTAGTCAACCCATCAAGGATTTACCTTCAAGAATATTCTATTCCATAAGAGTAAAACAAAAGCAAAAGAGATCCAATCTTAAGGACACCTTCGACCTAAAGGATCAAAACATTTGAAACAAGAGGGACTAAGAGATCCTAAAATATCAATCCATGCTTTAAGGATTAGTCACTTATCCAAAAAGGGAGAAAAAAGGTATTGAAAAATAATATATGTGTATTGAAAAGTGCATGTGTGCAATAAGTGAACAAAGCATATGCCCCCACGTTAAATTCATTGCTAACATTTTAACAAGAACAATAACTTTAACTAAAACACAAACAACTCCACCAATTATGTTTCCACTATGAGATGCCCCTAGAAAAAGAAAAATCAAGGGAAACATCACATAAACATACAAAGAACATAAAAGGGATTTACCTATCGTGGGGTCAATATGATCATAAGATTATATATATATATATATATATATATATATATATATATATATATATATATATATATATATATATATATATATATATATATATATATATATATATATATATATATATATGATATTATTACAAATGAATTGACATAATTCCCCAAAGAAAGTAGAACTAAAATCACAAAGGAGGAAAGATCATATAAGAAATATGAAGAAGAATCTTTTCAGACCATGACCTAGAGACCAAAGAGAATAAGTGTTACCAAGTCACAGATCCAAGCAGATTACACAAGGAAACATTTATGAACAATAGCTTAGATACACCATAACATGAAACAACATATAGAAGAATATAGATACATATAGATGAATGGTAGAATCAGTTCGATTCCTTTATCACCTTGCACCAATAGAGCCACAAGGGTCATATAAAAGAATCTAACAAAATTTAGCAAACACATCATGGGAAAAGCACAATACAATGGGAAAAGACACAACAAAGCTACCATAAGGGACAAACCAATAAAGTGTATTGCCTTCTCTCCCCATCTCATTCTATATCATTTGGGGAAGGTGGGTAACTCGTAAGAAGGACTATATCCAACATAGTAGGAATGATAGCCAGTTCCAAACAAGGATCCTCTTGAGAATCATAATGTTTGATACTAGGTGTAAGTGTCAATTGTGATGAATGAATATTAGGTAAATCAATATAAATATCAATAGTTTCATATTCATCATTAACATCATCAGTATCATCAAGAGTATCTTCTTCATCTAGATTAATTAAAATAGGAACTAAGATATGAATGAAATCATATTAATCATGCATCTTAACATCATTATTAGCAACAAGTTCTTCTAACACATCATGCATAGGGTTATCTAAAGAAGGTAAATATTGTTGAAGAATATAATTATGAGCTTTAGCTTAAGCACGATGCTTCTTACAACATTCATTAGCAGATTGATTACATTTTGTCTTTTTTGAAATCTATTAAGAACTAGGCAGAGAAATTACTAAATCCTTCATAGATTCTATAGGAGGATTAATAGGATTATCAATAGATGGGCAAGCAATAGTAGGAGCTTGATTAATAGATGTAGAAGCCATAAATAAAGGAGGTATGAAAGGTGTAGGCAAAAGACCATGATTAAGATCCATAGGAGGTAATCTTAACTCGATAATATTATGATGCTTATAGGCGTGATATGAGTGAAAAAGATTATCAGGTCTAGAAGGACATGAATTAGGTAATGAAGGAAAAAAGAAGTCAAGGGTAGTACAATCTTTGGGCCTATAAGGTTGATATAAATTAGGATTAACCGTCTTCACTTATTCATCATGAATAAATTTAAGACATTTATAGATAGGTGAAGCAACATCATGCATGGCATTTAACCATTAAAAACCAAGCTTAACTTGAAATTGATCAAAAGTATGAATAACAACAAAGGTAGTGTTCACAATTTTACCACAAAGTTTAACCGGTAAATTAAGAGAACCAAATGATGGATAAAGAAAACCATTATCAGTTTGAATCCACACATCAAATGTATCATAAGAATCGTGTTGCAAGTTTTTCATAAAAAGATTTTCTTCAATAATAAAATTGACTAAGGATGTAGGATCAACAAGAAAAACACAAATAGGTATCTACAAAATCCTTGCATAAATATAAAAGGGGACCATTAGGAGCTTTAATAATCTCTTAATCATCAAAGGTAATCAAAAGTTCTTAGGGTCTTTTATTCTTAGGTTGTTGTCAATGTTTAGGCTGAGTCTTCAACTTAGGCTTAGGTTTTGATTGAGGTTGAGATGCAACTTGAGATTGAAGCAAAGGTTGAGGTACATATTCAATAACATGCTCCACTTGATTAACAATGTGATTAACATCATCCATCTTTGAATCATACACAATATCTACAGAGGATGGCTGAACAATGGTATTAGTATAATGTTGAGGTAAAGGATTCATATAGATTTAAAGATTTTTATTAGGAGGAGAAATACATTTGTTCCCACCACGAGGAAGATTATCAAAAGATAAGGCATTAGAGTCGATTAAGTCTTGAACCTTATTTTTTAAAGAATAACATTTCTCTGTATCACGACCATTCTGATGATGATATTGACAAAAAGATTTAGGATCAAAGGATTTAGATGCAATTTTAGTAGGTAAAAGAGGTTGAATAGGAGGTAAAGTAATCATATTAGCAGTTAACAACCCATTCATAATGGAATATATAGATTTAGAAAGAGGAGTAAACATATGATTTAATCAAAAAGTAGTGGATACAGAAGTGGCATTGTGAGATGCAACATTTACTTGATCAACAATTGCATTCGCATGCTTGTTTATCTTGACATAGTTGTTGAATTTTTAAAATTTGTTTGAATTAGGAGCATCGTCACTTTTATCAATAGGAACATGAGCCATTGGAATGTTTCTCTCAAATTGACTTACTTGTAATTGATAATGAAGAAGTATTACACAAAGTTGTTGAAAATAGGTAAATTCAATAAGCAAAATCTTATCTCTAACATCCTTTTGCAAATTTGAAATAAACATACATTGAATATCAATACCATGAACATGATAGGAAATTGAAGCATGTAAATGCTTAAATCTACCAATAAATTTAGTCAATTTTTCCTTAGCACTTTGTTTACAATGCATCAAATCAGTCAAATACACTTGCAGGCCAATGTTGTTTTGAAATTGTTGAATAAAAACATTGGCAAGTTGTGGAAATGAATCAATAGAATAACGAGGCAAGGAAAAAAACCATTGTAAGGCCTTGTTGCAAAAGGTTCTAGCAACCAACTTGGCTAAAATCCTATGGTCACGAGCATAATCACTACAAAGGATTTGAAATATTTTAACATTATGAATAGGGTCTCCCTTACCATTGTAATTTTCAAGACGAGGCATATTGGCTTGCTAAGGAACAAGAGTATGAATGATATCTCAGGACAAAGGAATTTCCATGCCACATGTAGGAATACTAAAATTGTTTTGAGTCAAGGATGCAAGTTGTTGTTGTAAAGATGACATAGTTTGAGCCAAACTGATAATTGTTGAATCATTAGAAGAAATAACAACATTAGAAAACACTAGGTAAAGTGTATGAAGTTGTAGGAATGGAAGACACAACTGGAGGAACACTTGGAACTACAGTTGGCAGAGGATTAGAATAAATAAAAGGAACATTATGATAGGAAGGTTGTAATGTAGGAAGGGACACAAGAGGAACACTCATAGGAATAGAGGGAACCATCACAGTCACCAAAGAAGGAGTATAGGTAGGAATACTAGGCAAAGGAAAAAAAGAAGGTTCTACACTAGTGACAGGAGGAATCAACCCTAAATATTGAGCTTCTTGAGCTAAAGGTTTAACATTTGAATGTATAAGGTGAGTAATACCACACAAGAGGTTAACACCTTGATCACTATTGTGAAGAAATTTCTTAAGAGCCTCTATAGCTTGAATAGAATCTTACTTATGGTTTTCTTGAATGATCCAATTACCCATTTTATCGAGTTCGGTTGAAAGCTTTTGGACTTTTTTAGGAGGAACTCTTAAAGCATCATCCTCATCACGAGATGAGTTAGAAGAGTTTTGCTCCATAATAGGATTGAAATCATGAATAATCAAATTATCATCTGGGATCCTAAGGAAAGAAGAAGAATACTAAGGATCAAAGGCACCCATAAGTCTACAAATTTGTCTAACCATAATATTATAAGTAGGAATAGAAGTAGTAAAGCTCATAAATCAATGCAATGCAAATGAGCTAAACTAAGAAAACATAAAACATGAATATTTTTGTATTTTGAAAGAGATTATAGAATTTTTTTGTACTTTTTTGAAATATAGATGCAATAAATCTAATTAGCATGCAAGATTTAACATAAAAGACAAATCTAAAACCACCAAGATAATATAAAAGGAAATTTAACACCACAAAAAATAATAGGGCATCTAATTCCACAAAAGAAAAGAGGGTAAGTGTGTTGGGTTCACCAAAATGAATAGGATGAAAATGAATGGGGTATATATGATGCAAGAGGGGGAATATTGGATCTATCCTTAACCCAAATTCCCAAAAGGAAAGATCCAAATTGATTAATCACAAAGAAGTGATCAATACACAAATGAATCAAATGATGGAGAATATGAAGAAAGGAGGAAATCCTATAATCTATTTTAAAAAGTATGTACTTAAAATATTGAATGAATAAAAGGAAAATACTAACCTCAAAGTAGGGAAAATATAGAAAATGCTGATTTCTGATGTCTGTGCACAACTTCGGGGAATTCTGCAACTTGCTCCAGATTAGAAATGCTAAGATAGAGAAAACCCATAAATTTTTTGTCTTTTTGAGGGTAAGTCGACCTTGACCTAGATAGTGGGGCACAATCTTACCCCTTTATTTCTGACCTTAACCTACACTACTTTGATGGAAATTCTATTCACAGATTGCCAAGGTTCACCAAAAATGGTGTCCAGATCTGAACTTTGATTCGTTGTCTAGTACCTGTATTTGCAAGAAAAGTGATTTTTTTTGTTTGGATGGAGGGTTTATCTTGGTCAAACCCCAGTTTGGAATCAACCTTGAAATGTAATTGAAATTGCAATGTATATAAACAAAGTAAATGGAACTATTCACCTTGCTTATGTTGAAATCCTTGTGGAGCATTTGAATCCTTTAATCCACAAGTATGGATGCTGCAAATGAATGCATAAATGAATGTAGGATGTCTCAAATCAATGGAATTAGATCTTCAACACCAATCTTGAATTGATCTTAGCATAGGAAAAGGCTTGAATAAAAGTGGATGGAGAAATCTTCAACAAGAGGGCTCCATAGAGTCTAAATCCTTGAATGGCTAACAATGGATCTCCTTGATGAATTGGATCTTGAATACTTGAATACTTGAATGATTTCATGCTTGATTATGAAGGTGGAAATAATGGATTGTTCGATATCATAATGTGTGTTTTTCTTAGAGAAAATGAGAGGAGGCTTCCTTATATAGTGATCTAGGGCACAAACTTCTAGAGAGGCTAACATTGTAGCATTAAATCCCAATTAATCTTAACCCATAGAAATAGACCTAGATTAAATGCAATTTAAGAGTTTACCATTTTTAACTTCAAAATGACTGACTTGGAAGTAGGAAAATGAAACTTTTCGAAGCCTGATATCCTGAAACCTTCAGAACTTGAAATTTGGACTTGGGCTCAGGGTTGAGGTTGACTCTACCCTAGGTTAGAGTTGAGGTCAACTGTGACCTAGGTTAGGGTCAAGGTCATCCTTGACCTATTAGGTCATCATTGACTCGAAATTCAAAGTCTTCAGTTTCTTAGAGAAAGTTGTTAGAAAGAGGCTAGAAATAGGGGGAGAAAAGCATAATAGGGGGAAAAAGCCACATCCATGCAAAGACCTATTCAAGGCACTTAACATGACCCCAAACCTCTTACTCGGAGGGCTAAACCAAATTAGTCTTATCATAAACACATGGGTTTTATCCTTCTAGGGGGCTTTAGAGCCTTCATCCTCTCTCATGGGAGGGTTGATTGCACTTATGGTTTTGAGAGAATCTCTTAAGACATTGCATTTGTACCATTCTTTCTATCTCTTTTTGTAGAGGAATTTTTTACCAATGGGTTTTCTCATTTTCTCCACTTTTTGTAGATTTGGTTGTGACTAGGTATCTCACCAGGCATTATTGTCGAGACCCAAGTTTGCATTCTTGCATGTAGTTGCATTCATGTACTTATCTTTTTAGCTATCCACTACAAATAATATTAAGGAGTGTGATAGAGTAAAAAGGTTACTTTATTAATTTAATCATATTGATTGATTAAATATCACTTGTTTTTCTATTTCTACTTAAGTTAAATTTAGGAAGGATTTTTTGGCATTTAATAATTCTTTTATCTTATGCACGCATCCTTCAAGGTTCACATTAGTATTTCAAATCTCCTTTATTAAGGACTGGTCTCATTGTAATAACTCATTTCTTGGCATATGATGGTGTTTCCCCATGGGATTCACCCAGGGTCCCCTTTAAGTACTCTCATATTTGGTTTGCTTTCATATTGGAAATTTTGTTCACTCTTTGGAAAGATTGAAATGTTGTCTTATTTTCTCACAACTTTCTTGACATTATTTTTTCTATGTACACCAAATTTTTCATATGTAATAATGTAATGATGAAAATACAAGTACAAAATGACAAAGTTGTAATGGAGGTGGCCCACCTTTAGGAGCTTTTGGCTCATTGGGAAAATTCCCTCTATATGGTGACTAGGATGCCATCCAATTCTACCTTTGGAGACTGTACATCTTCCTAATACTGCCAATGGGGTCATAATTCTTTTTCTCGCTGCTCTCATACTCCCAGGTCATAGCCTCCTTGCCACTCTCCCAACTATGGTCTTGGAGGTCTTCGACACTCGATTTCTCCTCCCCTGAGGCATGGCTATGGCTGGTCCCTAGTGGTTCTTCCAGCTGCTCTTGATCCTACATGGTCTTCTTCCACAAAGTAGTCTTTCCCTTGGCCAGACTTGACGATTTGACCTCCCACACTGGAGGGAGATAAAGATAAAGAAAAAATGATGATGCTACTAATGGGTGGGCTCCTCTTGAGCCATCCACTAACCCTGCTAAGGTATGGGGTTTTGATGATTGTGATCCTCCCCCCTCGGTTGACATTGCTCTTGCAGCCTGAGGGCTTATGTGTTTTTTTCATGAGTAGTTAAGTTTTTTCCCTCTAGCCATTTGAACTTCCACTGGGTGATCCTTCTACCCCCGAACCCTTTTTTTTAATATGTAACTTTATTATTATATTAATAGAAAGGGACTATTCATAATAAAAAACTCCATTTGATTAACTAATTTCTCATTCATTTCATTTGATTCCAATTGTTCATGTACTTTCTATTTTGAAGATTTTTCTCTTGTATGTAGTAGGTTATTTACATGGAGGTGATTATTGGGCTTGTGAGAATTCACCTATACTGAATTCTAACACTAAGAAATACATCTCATCCAATCATGGATAGTTATCATCAACACTATCGACTTTAAAGATACAATTATTGGTCCAATATTATAAAAAATATTAGACATTAAATAAACAAGCATTATAATGATAATTTGAACATACTCAACAACTGAATCTTTTTCTCCAATCATACGAAGATTAAATTAAAAAATAATATATTTTGATTAATTTCTCCTTTTTAAAATAAATTTTCAGCCAACCATTACTAAAACATATACTTTACTATTTTGCAAAAAATACTTCTATCCTTAAATATTATGAAATATTTATTATCATGAAAATTGCATTGATTTATTTCACCAAATATAATATTAAAATATATTCACCAAATATAATATTAAAATATAACCTTCACAATGTGAGACCATAATATGAATTGTCAATAAAACTTATCTAGAAAAGACAATTCTTTAGTTTATAAAATAGATAAAGAGGTATTTGGATTCTTAGCTTGAATGTTAAAGAAATGATAAAATGATTCGTAAAATTTATAAGTTGAGCTAAGGGGGAAGTGAGGTGAAAAGTGAATATATCTAAGCCACATTCACCCCAATAAGTTTGATTCCATCTTTTGAAGTTTAACTCATAATACCATACATACTTTAACACTTGTCTTGCTTTTGGAAAATCTTTACAACACACTTTCGGTGATAGAAAGAGAATACATTTGCTTTCTTTTTGTAATTTTCTTTGGTTGTTATCCCAAAAAGGGGCATGCGTTAGTGAATGTTATAAATAATATCTAAGTTTGAGGAGTTTATAGAATTTTAGAATAAAAAAAAGAAGTTGTTTTAATGTATTTATTTGGAAAAACTTTTTTAAATTTGATTTAGTAGAATATTTAAAGGATTATGAGAGCCCACTCAAGTAGATTGTCAATCAAGTTTTTTTTAAATGTTGAAGGTATTTTAATATGAAATGTTTTTGGTTGTGGTCCACCAAATATTTTTATGCCTAAAATCACTTTATCTTTGTAGTTTAAAAATGATTTATTTTTAAATTAGTTTTACACATTAATTTCTTAATTTTAATTGGCCAACCCCCATTTTTCTAGGGTAAAATTGATTTTCTAATGCCAAGATTTCCAAAATTAAATTTCAGAACTTTCTTCCAAAGCTCTGGAATGTTGGTTGTTTGGTTTGTCTGCTTCCACCATTACAACATGGGCCTCAATGTCAACCATCATCATCTTCCCCTAGGTATGTTCATTTGTCGAGGGTGTGGACTTCAGAGGATTCAAGGGTAAGTAGGCTTTATAAGTGATCCTAGGCTTTCCCTCTATCTTCCCAAGCCCCCCACATTCCTCCTTGTCAATCAACTACTCTTTAGTGCTTATTTTTTGTTTTTTTCCTTGTTTGTAGAGATTTGGCATAAACCATCATAATTTTCCCTTTGATGATGAAGGGGGGTTTTCTACACCCTACGATCTCAACAAGAGAGAATATTTCTAGAGGAATTATCGCCTTTGACTGCCAGTTCTAGATTGGGAGGTTCCCTTGTCTAGTCATATTTCAAAGGAGCAATTGGGGAAAATGTTCAATGCACAACCCCCCCAGTACAACCAAAGTATCAGATGCCTCATTGGTGATCAATTTTTTTACCCTTTGTCACTGAGTCTAATTTTTCCAACACAAATTGTCTTTATTTTCTTGGGTTTCCTTCCATTCTCACACTTTTGGACCATGAAAAGGGTTTACTTTTGGACCATGAATAGGCATTTTGCAAACTTTGATCTATAGCCATACATTGATCATCATATTCTCCACTCCCCTACTTAAGTTACATTGCATGTTTTTAAAATTTTAAAATTATTTATTTATTTTATTTATTTTGGATTGCACTTTCTAGTTTGGGTATCGAATCCAAATTTTGTTTAATTAATGGTTTGGGTTGTATTCAACTATACTGTTGTTAGTAATATTTTGTTGGATTAACTTTGGTCATGTATCTAGTTGTCTTAAGAGCCATTTTATATGTGTATCTTTAGGTCTTGGGTTTTTGGGTGCTACATTTCAGATAACTATCTGACTATTCTTGAGCCCTAATCTATATCTAGCTACCCTTCATTATTATTAATATATATGGTTTTCTGTGTTGGAAATCTGATTGAAAAGATCATTGTTAAAAACTAAAGAAGATTGATTGCAAAGAGGGAGATTGTTGATGAAGAATGTTTTTAATCATGGTTTTGTCACTGATGTCAAACTTGCTATTTGCTGGAATGACAATTGCTTATAAGATCTAAGTATTATCACTTAGTTGATTGATGAAGAAGATTTAATCAACAAGATGTAACAAAAGCACCTAAGGGAAAGGTTGAGTTATGGTTTTGTAATGAAGTGCAAGGATCAGTTAAGATAATGGTAAAATGATATATTGAAAATATACTTGAAGATATAGAGGTTGGCCACACTTAGAAACATTGGAGGAATAAGTTGCAACAAGGTTGTCTCCAAAGCTTAAACTAAGTTCATTAGTTCATGCCGAGCAAGCTAGTTCATGCCGAGCATATTTTCAGTTAGTGCCAAGAAAATGCAAAATCTAGTATGTGCCGAGTGATATAGAAGGAGCTGAGTAAAGTAATAGGTGCCGAGCATCAGAAAAACTTAGTGGATGTTGAGTGAATCCATAGCAGGTGCCAAGCATCAATAAAATGTAGTTAGTGCCAAGTAACACAGTATGTGTTGAGCACTAGAATTTCAATAGTGTCGAGCTGCTGCATTATTTGAAAAGTAAAAAATTCACCAGATCTAAGCTGACGAGTTTGTTCACATAATTTTAGATAGACTATTTTAAGGTGAATTCAGGAGGATTCTTCATGATGTTTCTAGAAGGAATAATATATGGGTTAGATTCAATGAACCCTACCTAATCCATTCGAACTAAAATTTAAGGAGGGAAGAATCAAGTGGGAAAAGCAATTCCAGACTTCTATTTAAGGAGTCACAAGCCAAGAAGCAAGAGTTGCTGGGGTTCTAAAATGCAAAATTGCTAAAGGATGTCAAGTAGAAGGTGAAGGAAGAACAGAGCACAAAGACTTTGCTTTGATAAAGTGGTCATTTAGGAGATTGCACTAGTACATCGAGCATGAAGACTCAAGGAGATGAAGCTTGAAAGGAGAACAAGCTATCAGAGCTGCAGAGACTGAAAGCTAGGCAAATTGTGAAGAGCTGAATAGAGATCTAAAATTCTGCAAGTTAAGTTGTGAGTTGTATTAGGTCAAAAGCCCTTGTTGTTACTCTCTAACAATTGTACAAGCTAGGGTAGAATCCTATGGACTTAGGTTGGTTTAACAACCATTTGTAAATCCTTTAATAGGGTGGCATTCCAAGTGAATGTTCTAAAGTCCTCTAACTAGGCCCACTTCTAACAGGGTGATTGAATCCTTTAACCAGGTTACATTTGATAGTGTGTTGTAGCCTTTAGTAGGGCAAGCCTTTCATAGGGCATCACTTCAGAAGAGTGAGAATTGAGTAGCATGATACTGGTGATTTTTCCCAAATTGGGTTTCCACATAAATCACTGTGTTATGTGTTGATCTTTTATGTGTTATGCTTGCATGTTGATTTACAATAACTTGCTAAGTAGGAAGGTTTAAGCTTAAATGCATGAATAGAATCACTTTATTTGATGAATAGTTTTAATTGGACATTTGGACTCTGGATAACTAATTCACTCGCCCTCTTAGTTATTCTAAAGCATTTCTAACATTTGGGTCTTTGTTAAATTAGTTATATGAAATTGGATTAACAATATATTTAAATTTGTTGTGGTCATTCTATCATGCATATTCAACCTTTAGTGGTTGGATGAAGGTCTAGGTTCAATGTACCCATTCTCCACTTTTGATCTAATGTATATTGTACAATGTTTGTACATATATATGATTAAGTCGAACAGATCTATTCTTGTGATCCTTGTAACATTTCTCCTATATACATGCACCTTATGTAGAAACTAGTGCATGCTCTAGTCCATAGGCTTCAAAATACATGGGTTATCATTTATTCCATTACCTATAAATGCTTTTTCATTTTGGGGCAAAATGTTTGGGGAATTCTAGGGTCACTAATCCCTTCTCTATTAACTTTGTCTAATCTAATTTGCATGAGACCATAAACATATACCATAAGATCATAACACAAGTATCTGGTCACGAAAAAACCCTTGGTTAGAAAGAAAACTATGGTTGGGGTTGTACCCACAAATCAATCACTACTGTAGTAAGAGGGTTCCTTGTTAGGGCTACAATATGGTGTCACTTCTAGTGACTTACTCTGTTAGGAGTAATACAAACATATATATTAGGATCTACCATTTTCAAGTATTTTACAACACTGTACTAGTATGTACTTGGTAAAGAGATTTTACAAAAGACTATTAAGTCTACCTTGTGAAAGGATTAAATCTACTACAATGATTAGAGAATATTAGTAAATTGAAACTAGTGCATGCTCTAGTCCATAGGCTTCAAAATACATGGGTTATCATTTATTCCATTACCTATAAATGCTTTTTCATTTTGGGGCAAAATGTTTGGGGAATTCTAGGGTCACTAATCCCTTCTCTATTAACCTTGTCTAATCTAATTTTCATGAGACCATAAACATATACCATAAGATCATAACACAAGTATTTGGTCATAGAAAAATCCTTGGTTAGAAAGAAAACTATGGTGGGGGTTGTACCCACATATTTATCACTGCTGTAGTAAGAGGGTTCCTTGTTAGGGCTACAATATGGTGTCACTTCTAGTGACTTACTCTATTAGGATTAATACAAACATATATA
Source organism: Cupressus sempervirens (assembly GCA_028749045.1). Lineage (NCBI taxonomy): Eukaryota > Viridiplantae > Streptophyta > Pinopsida > Cupressales > Cupressaceae > Cupressus > Cupressus sempervirens. Next base: position 791,203,168 of record CM053783.1, on the reverse strand, counting down.
TTAGGATCTACCATTTTCAAGTATTTTACAACACTGTACTAGTATGTACTTGGTAAAGAGATTTTACAAAAGACTATTAAGTCTACCTTGTGAAAGGATTAAATCTACTACAATGATTAGAGAATATTAGTAAATTGAAACTAGTGCATGCTCTAGTCCATAGGCTTCAAAATACATGGGTTATCATTTATTCCATTACCTGTAAATGATTTTTCATTTTGGGGCAAAATGTTTGGGGAATTCTAGGGTCACTAATTGCTTCTCTATTAACTTTGTCTAATCTAATTTGCACGAGACCCTAAAAATATACCATAAGATCATAACTCAAGTATTTGGTCATAGAAAAACCCTTGGTTAGAAAGAAAACTATGGTGGGGGTTATACCCACAAATCCATCACTACTGTAGTAAGAGGGTTCCTTGTTAGGGCTACAATATGGTGTTACTTCTAGTGACTTACTCTGTTAGGAGTAATACAAACATATATATTAGGATCTACCTTTTTCAAGTATTTTACAACACTATACTAGTATGTACTTGGTAAAGAGATTTTACAAAAGACTCTTAAGTCTACCTTGTGAAAGGATTAAATCTACTACAATGATTAGAGAATATTAGTAAATTGAAACTAGTGCATGTTCTAGTCCATAGGCTTCAAAATACATGGGTTATCATTTATTCCATCACCTATAAATGCTTTTTCATTTTGGGGCAAAATGTTTGGGGAATTCTAGGGTCACTAATCCCTTCTCTATTAACTTTTTCTAATCTAATTTGCATGAGACCATAAACATATACCATAAGATCATAACACAAGTATTTGGTCAAGGAAAAACCCTTGGTTAGAAAGAAAAAAGTGGTGGGGGTTGTACCCACAAATCCATCACTACTGCAGTAAGAGGGTTTCTTGTTAGGGCTACAATATGGTGTCACTTCTAGTGACTTACTCTATTAGAATTAATACAAACATATATATTAGGATCTACCTTTTTCAAGTATTTTACAAAACTATACTAGTATGTACTCGGTAAAGAGATTTTACAAAGGACTATTAAGTCTACCTTGTGAAAGGATTAAATCTACTACAATGATTAGAGAATATTAGTAAATTGATATGTATAAAGTGACTTACTTTGTTGTTTCAAATCCTTCTTCTTCTTATTGATAGATTACCTTTTGTGACTGATAAATCAATTCCTTCCTTATGCTTCTTGAATATTCTCTCATCCTTTTGTATTAAAACCTTCTCATATAACATAAATGCAACACCAAATCTCATCCCCGTAACAACTCTAAACTATTCCATGTGGGTCCTTAAATAACTTACTTTTTCCTCTTACAATCTAGATGACTTAGAGTTTTGGCATTCTCTAGAATGTATCATAGATCAAAGTCAATGATCCTAAATAGTTCTTATTCCATACTTTTCTTTTCGATCATTTTATTTTCCTTCTCTACCTTAGATTCATAAACAGTCAATTCATATTTACCAAGAATTTTTTTCCAAATCTTTTCCTCATTTTTTGTAAATCATGTTTTCCACTTGCTATGATTGTTACATAAACTTCTATACCATTTCAAATTTGTATATAGCCTCAGTACAACTTGAGGTTTACTCTCTTCTTGCTTGATAGTCATGTTGTCACTTGGCATCCGTAAAACTCGGTAATGCTTGCAACTCAATGACATATGTTCTTGGTTAATCTTTGTCTTCTTGGAGACTATTGTGACTTGGTTATAAATTTCCATACTTAAACTAGTCTCTCCTTTGCTTGCATGCTATAGTGTAACTCAGTGAATACTGTGACTTAGTGACTTCATTCATTGATCAATGACTTTTATCTTAATCTTTTGAATTGTTGACACTAATGACAACTTGAATGTGTCTTAGGAGTAACATTCTCCCCCTTTCATGTTAGTGGCAAAAATAATATGCTTGGAAATAACTTGAAAATTTATGCAACTCCGCTTATACATATACTTCCTTGATATAACATGTGTTTTTAAAAATACTGCTCAAAATATTTTTGTTTTCTATTTTTTTTTCATCCTTTGATATCTCCTTCTTATATCTCCCTTTCCTTATAAATCCTTATTTATATATACATACATACAAACATCTATCCCCCATTTTTGACACTGATGTCAAGTAAATTTGAAAAAATAAAATACTTACTTTCAATGTAATCTAAAGTGATCAAGAGAAGTTTTACATATTTTTGAAATAATAGCCATGTTTTCATCCTAGTTATTCTTTAAAAGATCAATGATTTCTTGATCAATCTTTATCTTGGGGCAAGATCAGTCATATGATCAATAATAGATAGATTTAGGGGAGCAATGAGATCTTAGGATATCTTTATACATTTCAACATGAGCTCAAGATGAGGTAGTAACCATTCTTGAATTTCATTAGTCTCATCCCTTAATCTGCTTTCCTCTTGTAAAAGGTTATGGTGATATCTTGTATGCAATGATGAACTACTAGGAACAGTCTTAAGTATCTTTGCACTTGCTTTTAGATCTTCACTCCCTTTTTGTAATTTGTCTTTAATCTCATTTGTGATAAATGGAACATCAAAGAATTTTTTTGAGAAATGTTAAAACATCTTGTACAATTGTTCCTAACTTAGTAACTTAGGTGGATAAACCCACTTGTTGTATGATGATCTCACTTTCTATCTTTTCCAATACTTTGTTCTCAAATTTTGTCTCATCTCTCTCCATCGGTTTAGACTTTGTATCCACATTAGGTTCATTGATCTTTTCAACAATTTTCACTAGTTTCTCCAAGATTGGAGTCTTCTCAATCAAGGTAATTGTTGGCCAAATTTGTCTTCCTGCCAAAATTGCCACATTTGAATTCAAATGTTAAACGGTCACGTCCCACCTTTAATATTAAACAATGTCATGGAAATGCGAAATAAATGAAATAAAATATTATTGCATTTCTATATTCTCCTAAGTTATTTTCCCAACCTTGCATCTTGCCCCACCATATGATCTTAGGAAATCTACAACTCTCACTTTTATGTATTTTGCAGATGCAAGTCCTTTACAAAATGCAAGGAAGTGACAATATGACATGCATCTAGGGTTGGGCCATGCTTCTTTTTTGTGGGCCGTCTTTTAACTATGTTGACATGCCGATGTGAGTTGGAATACGACTAGGATTCTATTGGTAATCTCTTTCCCACATTCTATTTTTTGTCAGATTCTCTAACAATGCGGGAAAGCAACCTTCTGCCATGTGGATTCATGGGCCAAATTTTATTGTGTAGGCTGCAATGTGACATGGAAATGAGTCATACTGAGCTGGTGTATGGCGGGCATTTTATTTGCTATGCCTCTAACATGGTTAGTTAGGTGGGCCCCCATTTTCTTTAGATCATAAAGGGTGAAAGTCAAGGCTATGATAATATGACCAGGTTTCCTTGTTATGATCTTACAATCTAGCATAAAATCATGAAGTCAATTATCAAGGTTCCTGATGTTACAATATGAAGTTATCATAACATCGTAGAAGTGGATGGTCATAGTAGGTGATAATGAAGGGTTAAGATCTTATGGTATTTGGTTGTTGTAAGGTTGTAGGTACAATTGCAAAGGTCTTCTAAGGGTACAAAGACAAAATTTTTGTTGTATCATCATCGCGATCTAAGATCATAAATAAAATTTAAAGGGAGTCCAATATCATGATAAACTGATGATCATAAGATCATGGAGATTATTAAGAGTGTCCTCGATCATAAGATAGGTTGATGATCATATGATCATAGAACCTCAAGTGACCACAATAAAGGTGTCCACTTGTCCAAGATGGAAAGGAAAAGGGTCCTTGACCAAAAAACTTGCAAGAAGGTACAAGGTGTGCATTGAATATAATTGACTTATTGATACATTTGACTTGGTGTGTTGATAGTGAAGATGAAATGATTTTGTAATGGTGGATCAGATTTTTGATCATCTGCAGATTGCTTTTAGCATCCCCAGACTTAGTAAATGTAAAAGGAGCATGCACTCATCATCTGGTTATCCATCTACCAAACTATGCATTGATTGGTATTGTTTCAATCACTTTAGGGTTTACTCTAGTTAGGGTTTCCATGATTTTCATGCTTGTGCAAGTGTACCAAATCAAATCTATTTTTTGGATTGTCTCAATTGTCCTTTGAGCATTTAATGGTAGTGGTTGTGGAGTAACCTTAGTTAGATATATCTCAATTATAATTGAGCTATAAAGGTAGATTTTGTAATCTTTGTAAGGGTTGATCTTTCTTTGATTCTCTAGTGTTGCTTCTATGCATACTACTGTAATTTCTCATGCCTTTGAGTCATTGTAATCATCTACTAAGTATCTTTTAGCCATTAACACACCGTGCAAGATTTCTTTGCCTCTAGTTAATGTTTTTTGTCTATATTCTAAAATTTGCATGATTTTATCTACTCTTGGTATTTGAATGATATTAAGTGAAGTCTCTTCCTATAAAATTCTCTTGTTGTCTAATCTAGACATGGTTGTTGAATTAAGAAAGGTTTGAATCTATATTCTTTGAGATTATAACTGGTTAAATGTGCATTTATGGGTAGAGATAAGGTCAAGCACTCTATTTTGACACATCACCCCCTTAGATTAGATTAGATAGTTTGATTTTATGCATTCCTTCTCCCTTTTCCTCTTCAAGAGTAGTTAGGTGCATCCTGATAGCAAAGGAAAAGAACCTTCTCCAAAGACTCAACCTCACAGTTCAAGTCCCATAGCTTGGAGGTTGTTTCCATGTTTCACAAGGTTGTCCTTAGGTAAAAACTTTGGACAAGGGTACAAACTTTTGTGACAATAGTTTATGGCACGCTTGGTGGGACTATATTCAGAAGATTTCAAAGCCTACTGGTGTCAAAAGAGAAGAATTTAAAGTTGATATTGAGAAGATAGTGATGCTCTCAATATTCCAAGCCTTCAAGAGGCCCCTTTTACACAAAGCACTTGGCGACTCTACACCCTTCATATCTTGTTCCAGATCAAAGTTGTTATGATTCATGCCCAAAGCTGAAACAAGGGCATCTTCTAGAGTAATTTTCAGTATCAAGAGCTTTCATTTGCAAATCCTAGAAGAAGAAAGACTATAGTATCTTTATCACCAGTTAGGAGTGCAATAGTAACTCATACCCTTGTAAGATCTAGTTCCACTCCTGCTATTGTTAGATCTCAACCTAGGTTGCTATCATCTCACATCAGTAGATCAAATTCTTATATGGCTAGAGCTCATGCTTTTGCCACCTTTAATGGTGGAAGTCCTCTTTTAGTGGCCCAAAGATATGATGTACCAATGGCTGCACTTAAAAGTATACCTGATTTTACTAGTGAAACTTCTATCTCTCCCTTAGAACACATTCAATAGGTTGCAAATATATGCAATATCCATGGTGTTATAGAAGATGATGTGGTCATTAAACTCCTAGCTTCTCCTTTAAGAGGGAAAGCCTTACAATGGTACAGGGGTCTATCACATGGTTCTATAATGGATTAGGATGGATTAGGAGAAGGACTTTTGAGGAGAAAAGTAACTACTTGTCACTTTTAGAACAACTAACTACTAGAAAAAGAGCCCCCCATGAATGTATGACTGATTTCAACTACAAATTTTAGAAGACATGGGATCGAATACCCACTTCAGTGAAACCTACCCCTGATAATGCTTTCTTACATTACCTCAAAGATTTTAAGAGTGATATTGCCACTACAATCCAAACCATGGGAGGGGATACTTTACCTAATTCTTATGAAATAACAATAAGGGCATAAAACATATTGATACAAGGAGGAAAGTTAGCTCCAAGGCCTCCTATTCCTTTCTTCCTTGATATTCCACATCATCAACAAGAAATAGCCCCTATTCCCACAACTTCCACATCACAATCCCTTTCTCTAGTCCCTCAAGCTTCCACTTCTTCAAATACATTAGATGAAATCAAGGAGATGATGTAGTCTATGATGTTGAACATAGATAAAAGATTGTAAGGCCAAGAGAAGAAGTTGGTAGATAGCTTCTCTGTGATGCATAAGGTTAGCAATAGAGTGGTGACTTTCAAAGGACAACAAGCTCAAGGTAATAAGGCTCCTCAATTGTAATATCAAACTCCAAATAATGGGAGGCCTCCAAATCATAATTATGGGAACAATTCTTTTGATCAGAGTAGACAAAATAGTCATGCTTCTACCTTAAATACAAATCAAAGTAGGGTCATTGTCCCTTAAAACGACATGGCTCAAGACTAAGATTTTTGCCCCTCCTGCAATTACTCCTATGCTTATTGTATGTGTCTAAAGGTTGAATCCTATTTAGCTTTGACCACCCAAGAGCTTGCATCAAGATAGTCATATAATGAGAACCAACCCAAATATGATTGCTCCTTTATGAATTACCAGGTGGAGGAACATTGTAATGTAAACTAGGACTTCATTGCTCACAATACTAGGAGCAAAAGAAGAGCCATTGAAGATGCTACCCCTCCTCCTCCTATTCAAGCTTTAACATCAAATGTAGTGCCTCATGTACAAGTAAAAAATGATCAAGCCAATTCCCTACAACAACAAAGACAAAATAATAGAAGAGAAGATATGAATGGCCCCTAGGTTATTCCAACTCAACCCCCTACACATGTAGTTCCCAAGGCTTCTACTAGAGTACCTAATGCCTCATTCAGTATGGTAGAGAATATGAAGAAGAAAAATGTGAATATTTCCATGTGGAATGTTGTTGATACTATACGCATGCAAAAGAGATTGTTACAGCAAGAATTGGAGAGTATTGAACCAAAGGATCAACCACCTAACATGTAAAGTGCCACAAGCCTAGTAAAACCATCAAGGGAGGTAGAAAATAGTAAAAAGGTTAGACCTCTCCCATTTTATGTTTTTCTAATTATAGGGATAGGCTAGTCTACAATTGCATGATTGATTCAGGGGCTAGTAGTTCAGTGATGCCTAGGTGTGTTGTTGATGCTTTAGAGATGAAATATGAGCCCATTATTAAGGATGTATTACAATTGGATGGTAGCACTATCAAGACTATAGGGATCCTTAGGAATGTTGAAATGGCCTTACACATATGCTCTAGTTTTACTATAACTCAAGATATATCAGTTGCTGAGGTCAAGCCATGCTTTGTCATTTGTTTGTCAAGAGACTTCACTACCCAAATAGGTGGTTACATATCTTTTGATTGGTCATATATGTTTTTTAGAACAATATATGGGACCAAGGCTTTAGTTAGAGTAGAGCCTCTATCCCTCCATCATATTGAGCCCTACACCCCTAATCTCATCAACATGAATTGTACTATCATAGAAATGGATGAGAATGACATAGTAAATGGGCTTGCTATTTCTCTAGGAGAGATACCTAATTTTCTCTTAGATGAATGGGCTAATGCATATCAATTTGATCCTATATTAGAAACTCTTGAGATAGGCCTTGATACATATTGCATATCAGAAAAGGATGCTCTTGCCCCTAACCTTATGAAGACCAAAGAAGATACGAGTGGGATATGTAGTATGTATTTTGATGGGTCAAGGAATAAGAATGGATCAGGGGTAGGTGTGATGTTGATTTCTCCTACACAAGTAAGGTACTACTCTTTTAGGCTCCAAATCAGTTGTACCAATAATGTGGCCGAGTATAAATCCTTGATCCAAGGTCTTCTACTTGCTCAAAAAAGAGGAAATCAAGCATTAAGTGTATTTGGAGACAACAAGTTGGTGGTCAATTAGGTGAGAAATTAGAATATCATTAAGAACAATTTGCTCAAGTCTTATAAAAATAGACTATGGAATTTTCTTGAAAGTTTCATTGCATTTAATATTCAAAACATCCCTAGAAAAGAAAATAGACATGCTGACAGACTTGCAGTAGCAAGTGCATCTTATGATGTGCTAGGGAACCTTGAGGAGGGGAAGAAGCAACAAATTAGAGTGGTAGTAAGGCTTTCTATTACTGACAACAACACCAATTGGCAAGTGTTTGAATCTGATACACAAATTGTAAGTTTCTTACAAAATGAAGTAGAATTCTTAGATAGAAATCAATCAAGGTTGCATGACCAATATGGATATCAATCGTCAATCTTAATTCTAATAAATTTCCTAAGGGTCTCATTATCTTAGAAGGCATCTTCAACCTTGATGACCAAGCAAGAGACACATGTATGAACCCAGATACTAACAAAGATGATTACACACCAGTTGTGGTTGTTGATGGAAAGTCCTTAAACATGGGGAAGCTATACTCTGAAATTGAGCAAGAAAATTTCATTCATCTATGTCAAGAATTTAATGAAATATATGCTTGGACATATGTGTTGATCTCAGATTGGTTTTGACAATTGAGTGTCAACACACTTAAGACATTCACTAAGTTCATATTGAATCAAGTAGTACATGTCAATTATGATATGTAAATATAGACTATGTTGAGTTGAAATGAGTGCCAAGTCACTTATGTGCCTAGTAGACAATACATACTGAGTAGTTCAGGTGTCGAGCAAATAGTAGATGCCGAGTAGTTCAGGTGCCGAGTCAAAGACATAATTTTAGTAAGTGTTGAGCATCAATAAACCTTAACTATCGAGTAACACAAATTTGACATAGATGTTTGAGATTGCACAAACAACTATGTAAACCATTTTTCAGCTGACTTAAGAACATAATACAATCTATTGAAGATAAGGATGAATTTATAAGTAGATTCCCTATGTAATTACATGTAGCCAATCAAAAAAGGGAAGGATTAAGTGGCAAAAAGGATGAGTCTTAGTCATAGATGTGTACCTAACCCTAAGTCTTCTAGTCTTCTTAAGGAGGACAAAACCCTAAACTTCATTAAGAGTGAGTGCATAAGGAATTCAGAGGTAGAGAACAACGAAGTTTGCATGGAGACTTAGAAGTTGTAAGAGAGTGAATTGTAGAATTAGTTTGAGAAGAACAAAGGATAGAGGATACAACATTGACATATTAGATCAAAGAGATTGAGAAGGACACAGTACAGGTTTGATCTTTAATCAGGATACTAGAGCTAATCACAATATCTATGCTAAAACATCATAATAGGTGATTTTGGTTAAACCTCCTAGGCAGAGTAGTCCTAAGAGACTGTTGTGAATCCTTTAATAGGGTGACATTCCAAGTGGATGTTCTAAAGTCCTTTAGTCATGCACACTTGTAACAGGGTGTTGAAATCCTCTTACAAGGTAGGACTTAACAGTCCTTGTAAGACTTTAACATGGTAGGCCTTTCATAGGGCAGATCATGTCTCATGATCAGCTCATTGTAACCTTAATTGGTGAGACTTTATTGCTACAGTAGTGAAGAATTGTGGGTGTCATCCCCACCCTAGTTTTACCTTCTAATTTGGAGGGTTTTTGGGTAATCATATCAAGTGTCAAATGTGTGATTGTTTATTTCTTTACATGTTTTAGATGCTTATGCTTTGCATGTTATTTCAAGTTTTTCTATTGAAAGCATGAGATGGATGAGTGGTGAAATTTTTTTATAGGTTCATGTTTTAACTACTGATTGACACCCCCCCCCCCCTAGTGGTTTACCTTTTCTACTTGAAATCTCATCAATATGATGATGTAAAGGGTTTCAACCCAAGTTTGTTTCAACATACTATTGATTTAATTGATAATGTCAAAGCTGTAAGGAAGAAACAAAGGCCAGTGAATCTTAAGATTGAGCCATCAATGAGAAAAGAGTTGTCCAAGTTTATTGAGGATAATATAATTTTCTCTATCAAGCACTCATCATGGGTAGCAAACTGTTGGTGTAAATATGTACTTTACTATTTCCACTTAAGTTTACTTAGGTTAATGCATTAGTTTATTATTTTGCATTATTTTATTATTCTTATTTGTGAGACACTTAGGAGTTTGTGCACCTTTTTGAGTTGTCATGTTGACAACACAGGAGTACACAACTCTATTTTAGCACATGGTGTCTACAACACTAATTTGCATGTCACACCCTTGTAGGCTTATCCTCTCATCATTGCACTTACTTTTGTGCTTAATGGAGGATAACCCATATCTGGTGGACATGTGCTTGGTTTTATGACTTATCATGATGCTAATTATGAGGCATTCTAGATGTATCTTAGAGACCTTTATATACAGGCACTCCTAGTGTACTCTTATCATGGCATATTGAATATATCATCATTTTGATCATATCTCTCTCGGTCTACAGTTGTGCTTGTGTTTGAGTTCTTAGTTCTTGGATGAATTTTTCCCTTAGGAAAATTCTTACATGGTATTAGACCTTGAAGATTTTCTCATCACATAGCCATTCGAGACCACACTTGCTTCAACACCTTCGCCCGAATCTAGAGTACTGCAAAAATTGGGAGTGTCTAGAGCTAGATCTGACCTCACCATTGCATCCGAAACATTGATTCGGTGAAAATCAACTATAAAATCGACTACCTTGTCCCAAAGTTGACCGTGAGGCAAATTTTTTTTGCAAATTGGAACCCGGAGGTCCCGATTTGCAGTTTAGGTATGGTCATTATTTTCAGATTTGTGATTTAATTTTAATTCAGATCTATATTTTCTCTGTATTTTCGTCATTTTTTTGTGCAAATTTTTGGAATTTTTTTCCCTTTGGGTACCCAACAAAGATTTTTTTTTTGCAAAATTAGGTTGTCAGATCCTGGCTCTGCAGTGTGGAGAATTTATTATTTAATCGTAGGTTTATTTGATTTATATTGGCGAGTCTACACACATTGTAGCGACCATATATATTTTATTAATTCACAGCAGGAACCTTAGCAAAATATTGTAGTGAAAATTCTAATTTAATTGGTTGGCCTACCCACCAACCCCCTCCACACTCTCCACCAGAAGCAACATCCAAAGTCCCGAGTGAGTGCTTTTGTTTCATTGTCTGCGGCTCATTTCATTTATACAGGCTGAAGTCCACACCTGCATTGCATGTGGGATTATACATGATAATCCTAGCAGCCATTTGAAACTCTGCGGCAAAAAATTTGTCACCTACAAGTTTTTTTTGGCACCCATATATTCCAACCTCCGTCTGCAACATATTCCAGGCACATCCATTTGTTTCGACATCGTAGTTAGACTTCGGCGATGCAATTGGCTTTTCCTTCCCGTGTGCAAACAAATGGCATGCATTTCAAATTTTTTTAGTAGTAGCAGCATTCATTTCCCCAGTGAGTTCCATTTTCTTGATGATGCATAGAGTATTCCCAGTGATTAGCATCTTGTTGTATATTTTGGGCACCCCACTGTTGTTGCAATTTCTGGCAACCTTTTTTTTTTATTTTGTGATAGTTTTAAAATTTCAACCCCTACTGTGTGTTCAACTTCCTTCCCACCAGCAGCATATGCAGACCTATAAGGAGCTGCCATGCAACCCTTTTCATTTGTCCAACCTACAATCACTCGCTACCATGTGGACATACAACTGCGTAGTGACATGTGTACTGCCACTGTACCTTTTGCCAACTCAACAGACACGTAAGCCCAAAACTGCCATGTGCCATGTGGAATCTGGTAGTGCCATGTTAGCACAAGTATGACTCCCACATCATCAACTCCATACAATATAGACATACATTCAATGCACAGTCACCTAACACGTTAGCAAGGGGCCCAATTTTTTTGCTGACATCACATTTTTACTACGTTAAAATTGATGACCGTTTAACCATCAATAACAGTCATTTTACAAATATAGTGATAGCCATTTAAATATCAATTTTAGACACAGTTTTTGCTCCAGAACCCTCTTCAGATTGCATTTCAATTTGGCAGCATGACTTTGCAAGCCCATTACTCGGACATCCGGACTCCGATTCATGTGCAATTTTTTTTGAAATTGGGTAGAATTTCCTAAATTTTCTAGTGGTGATGTTTTTTTTTTTCTAGTTATGATGAATATATTTTGTAGAAATTGGATTTTTTGTGACTATACTTGCATAATCCTATGTTTTGCAACTTCAAATGCTCCGTACGGGCACATCTGGTCACTTTTTCAGGTTCTATTTTTTTTGAAAGTGCGTATTTTTTTGTCTACTTTCCAAATCTAAAGTAAAACTCTAGGGTTATGTGGAAAAAATTCTCACTTTTAGAATTAGGCCTTTTTCACCATTATAAAAGCTTTGATTCTTTTTTAGAATTGTTGTAAATCTGAGCTAAAGTGCTTAAGTGATAGATTTAAGCCTCATAAGGTAGTTGTAAAAGAAAAATCAGAAATTCCACTTTGTTCATTTTGACAAGTGGCCCATTGCATAGTGTCAAAAGCATCTTTTTTGGGGGGGTCTTTTGATTGAGTGAAAAGGGGGGGGGGGGTTGTGTACTGTGTTCTTGTGTCTCTATTTTATGTTCTTTTACTTTTTTTCATCATGGGTTTTAAATGTCCTCCTCTAACTTCATGCAACTATTCTACAATGAAAGATATTGCATGGAGTAGATTAATGGAAAAAGGATATAGTCTTTATGTTGAAGATACAATTACCAAACCTACTGATGCTAAAGAACTCATTGATTGGAAAATTCAAGAGCAACAAGCTTTAGGAGTTATCAAGAGTTGTGTACATGGGGATCTTCTCTCACATTAAAAATTGTTCAGAATCTAAAGAAGCTTGGGATAAACTTGAATAGTTGTACGGTAAAGTGGATGAAGAAAAGGGATTTCAAGTCGAGGATGATCTACTTCTCTTGGATCCAAAGAATTTTGACACAATTTAGGATTACATCATCAAAGCCAATGAGTATAGGGAACTTTTGAAAGATTGTGAAAATCCCATGAAGGATGTCAGGTTGATTCATCACATCCTGAAGAGGCTACCTTTTGAGTATGCTAACTTTGTTTCAAGTTTTAATACTCACAAATTGACCATGGGATCTACTTACTAGAAGCCTTCATTTGATGCATTTACAGAGATGTTGATTGCTGAACAATCTCACTTGATGGATTTAGGACTTCTCAAGTCATCAAAGACCAAAGCCTTGGTGGCTAGTGATGAGCATAAATCAAGTCAAGGAGGGAAAAGCAACAAGAAGAAGTAGTGGAAGCAAAAATCACAATCTAAGACACAACAATCCTCCTCTCTACAAGGCAATACTTCTTCCAACAAGAAGGGAAGTAATGAAAAGAAGGACAAACTATTTTGTGCATACTACAAAAAGCCAAATCATAACAAGCATCATTGCAACACAAAAAGAATTGATGAGTTAGAAAACCTACTCAAGAAGAACAAGATTCAAGTGCTAGGTACTTCCAAGGATTCTACTCCAAGCTCTTTGAAGGGTAAAGGGCAAGCACTTATGGCAAACACAAGTTCTTCTTCATAATGGATAATTGACTCAGGTTCCTCTTACCATATGGGTTCTTCAAAGGGAGATTTTTCTTCATTGAAGTAGTCAGAGGTACCACACATTTTCATGGGAGATGATAATAAAATGGAAGTTGAAGGGAAAGGACATGTGGAAATGGAAAATGGGGAATTTAAAGATGTTCTCTTCATTCCAAACCTTAGCTCCAATCTCCTATCAATTTACCAAATCACTCACCTTGGAGATGGTCATAAAGTTGAGTTCCTTCCAGATTCAGTGATGGTGCAAAGTCTTAAAGATGATTTCCTGGTTGCAGTGGAGAAAGTCAATGATGACAAGAGGCTTTATTCCTTCTCCCACTTTGTGCCTATGTCACCTTCTCAAGCCTTTTTGACTCACTCTACTTCAAACATCAACTTATGGCATGAGTATTTTGGTCACCTTAACTTCCACTTTCTTCAACAACTTTTCTCAAAACACATGGTCAAAGGTCTACCTAAAATCAACTTTTTTGAGGAAGAGTGTTCATCTTGTTCAATGGATATGAATCTCAAGGAGAAGTATGATAAAGGAAAGTCTTATCGAGCTCCAGTTTTTCTTTAGCTAGTTCACATGGTTTTAGCAACACCCTTTGTAGTGACTTGAGTCAGCTAAGGCTGCTACATCCTCACATTTGTTGATGACTTTTTGAGATTCACTTGGGTCTACTTCCTTCATCACAAGAATGAAGTGGTTCATAAGCTTCAAGATTTCAAGACTCATGTTGAACACAAGTCAAGAAAAGCCATTAAGGTACTAAGGGTGGACAATGAAAATAGATATGTAGACAGAAGACTCAAAGAATTTTGCAAAATTGAGGGGATTAATCTTTAGAACCCACCAACATTCAATTTGCATAAGACAGATGTTGTAGCTATGAGGATTAGGACTCTCAAAACCATGGCAAGTTGCATGATACAAGCCAAGTCTCTCCATCCTACACTAGAAGTTAAAGCCATTAGCAATGCTACTCACATACTTAACAAGTCACCTCATAATGCCTTAGATGGGAAGACTCCTTTTGAGACATTGTATGGCAGAAAACCAGTTGTGAGTCACTTTAGAGTCTTTGGTTGTCTAGCATGGGCAAACCTATATTCTAGGAGTTGCAAGGCACTGACACCTAGGCCTTGTAACTTCATAGGATATGACGATAATGCAAAGGCTTAGACTGATGAATCCTAAAACACATGACATTTTTGTGGAGAAGGATGTTCATTTTGAGGAAATTTCACACAGTTTATCCTCTACTCCTCTTTGCACATCATACATAGTGGAAACTGATAGTGATACCAACGATAGTGCTTCAATAGGTTTAGACACATGGGGTTCTATCGACAATTGTAGTTAGAGATCACATCAGTCCTATCCACATGCTTACATTGTCATAGTGAAAGGTCCATCATAGCATGGTACATCTTGTCTTCCACCTCCAACATCAGTTGACTTGGGAGACAAACTTGAGGACTTACATCTTCTCATTAATGAAGGTGATCCTTCTACAGTTGTTGTGAGGGCTCACTTTGACCCTCATGTACATTCTCTACATGATCAATCTTCATAGGTTGGTGTGATTGTGGATCCTTGTGAATATAAATTAGTGGAGGTCTCTTTTTCAGTTGAGGAGATAGATGGTTCAGTGGAACAAGTTCAATAGACATCCTTGCCAAATCTGCATTTGTTCTTTTTAGCACAGTTGGAAGGGGTGAACATCAGTAGCATCACAGGGATATTTGAGAAGGTTTCAGGGCCAGCATACATCTTTAGCAGTGTACCATTGCATTTGTTTCTTCCTAAGGGGAGGAACATCATTCTTTATTCTTGGACCAGCTTCTTCATCAGGGTCGCTTTCACTTGTCGACATTCTTCTTTGGGGGGGGGAGCCCATTCTGTCTCTCTTCCTTCTCTCATTCTCTTATGTATATACTGGATGTATGTTGTAATGGGGGGGTCTTGATTACTCCATCAATCAATACATTCCTATTTATCTCTCTCTTTGGGGGATGGTTTTTCCCATGAGGTTTTCCCTCTTTCTGTGCTTTATGAGAGATTGCATCTTCATTATGTACATCAGTACCTAACATGGCCTAGTAGCCAGGACCCATTATGCATCTTCATCCTATTTTTCATAAGCTTAAGGGCATTCCCCTAAGTTCCACTTAAGGGGTGGTGTTGGTGTAAATACGTACTTTACTATTTGCACTTACTTAAGTTTACTTAGGTTAATGCATTAGTTTATTATTTTGCATTATTTTATTATTCTTATTTGTGAGACACTTAGGAGTTTGTGCACCTTTTTGAGTTGTCATGTTGATAACACAGGAGTACACAACTCTATTTTAGCACATGGTGTCTACAACCCTAATTTTCATGTCACACCCTTGTAGGCTTATTCTCTCATCACTGCACTTACTTCCATGCTTAATGGAGGATAACCCATATTTGGTGGACATGTGCCTGGTTGTATGACTTATCATGATGTTGATTACGAGGCATTCTATTTGTATCTCAGAGGCCTTTATATGCAAGCACTCCTAGTGTACTCTTATCATGGCATATTGAATATATCATCATTCTGATCATACTCTCTCTTAGTCTACAGTTGTGCTTGTGTTTGAGTTCTTAGTTCCTAGGTGAATTTTGCCCATAAGCAAATTCTTACACAAACCTTGTCCCTATTAGGAAGAAGAATGGAGAAATTAGATTATGTGTGGATTTTAGGGATCTTAAGTAAGATTCCCTTAAATATCATCATCCCCTTCCTTCCATGGAGCAGATATTTTCTAAGGTTAGTGGTTCAAAGAGATTCTCATTTTTTGATGGATTCTTTGGTTATAATCAAGTGTTGGTCAAAAAATTTGATAGATAGAAGGTTGCATTCACCACCAAATGGGACACCTATGCTTATAGTAAAATTCCTTTTGGGCTAACAAATTCAAGTGCCACATTTCAAAAGGCAATGGAGATGGCCTTCAAAAACATGATTGAAAGGTTTCTATTGGTTTCCCTTTATGATATCATAGTATATTCAAAAAAATGTAGCAGATCATTTTGGTCATCTCAGACAAGTGTTCATAAGGTGTAGAGAGTTTGGGGTATCCCTTAACCAAAGCAAGTGTGTCTTTGCCACCAATCAAGAAAAATTATTAGGACACATTGTATAAAAGGATGGTTTAACCATTGATCTAGAAAGAACAAAGGTAATACTTTCTCTCTCCCTTCCTAGTCATAAGAAAGGTCTGCAAAGTTTTCTTGGTAGAATAAATTTTGTGAGGAGCTTTATCCCTAATTTAACTACCATGGTGAAACCTCTTAAAACTATGCTTAAATAGAGTATAATGTTTACATGGACCAAGGAAGGGAAGATAAGTTTTGAAGAGATCAAAGCAGCCATAGCCTCATCTCCTACACACATCAAAGAAAATTTTGAAAAGGATTTCATTCTTTATACCTTAGGTGGTGAGTCAAGCATTTCTATTGTCTTGACTCTAGTAAATGATAAGAATGAAGAACAACCTATTGCCTTATTTAGTGAAGGACTTAAGGAATATGAAGACAAATACAATTATGTAGAAAAGTAATCCCTTGCATTCATAAGAGCCTTGAAGAAATTCAAGCACATTCTATCACACAACAAGATCCATCTGTTAGTGCCCCATGCAAGTGTGAGGGACTTTCTTTTAAGAAAAGATATTAGTGAGAAGAGAGTAGGATGGATCACTAAGGTAATGGAGTATGATGTTGACATGTAAGTTACCATGTTGGTAAGAGGAAAGGGATTGTACAAACTAATGATCTCATCTCAAGAGTTAGATGAGGAAGTTTCTATGGTATTGATAGAGTAGGAAGAAGCAAGAAATGATAATCCAAGGAATTGGATAGATGACATGATGACCTTCTTTCCATGAAATGGATATCCTCAAGGATTGGATAAGACTAAAAGGAGACAATATAGGTTGTAGTCAATTTTGTATGCCATAGTTGATGGTATTCTTTTCAGGAGGGATTTTAGTGGAGCCCTAATGAGATGCATTGGTACAAACCAAGCTGAACGAATAATCAAAGAGCTTCATGATGGTCCTAATAGTGGCCACTTTTCATCAAGGACAAATGCAATGAAGATCATGAGAGCTAGTTACTACTAGCCATCCTTGTTCCATGATTGTCATAATTATGTGAGGAAGTGTGGAAATTGTGCCTTCTTCTCTGGTAAGCAAAGAGTTGTAACCCTTCCTTTTCATCCCATTCAGGTGGACCAACCTTTTGCTCGATGGGGATTGGATTTCATAGGCCCTATCAATCCTTCTTCTAGCTCTAGTCACAAATGGATTCTAACTTCTACAGATTACTTCACCAAATGGATAGAGGCAGTTGCATTGAAGGATGCCACAAAATCTTTAGTTGTTGAATTCCTTGATGGAATTATTACAAGGTTTGGTGCCCCTACAACCATTATTTCAGATAATGAAAAATATTTTGTAGGAGCTCAGATTTGTGTGTGGGCAATTTATCACAATATATATTTAAGCACATCCTCAAACTACTATCCTCAAGGCAATGTATTGGCCAAGTCATGTAACAAAATCTCAGTTAGGATTATAAAAAGGACTATAGAGGATAACTAGAGGTGTTGGAATCAAAAGTTTAAGACAACACTATGGGTTGATAAAATAACATCTAAGAGGGCAATTGGAAAGTCACCCTTGTGTGCTAAAATGTTGACACACTTCTATGCGTTATTATATCCAAGATTGCTCAAGATTGAGGTCCTGAATGGCGGCTCATAGCTCTCTATTCATGGAGTGCAAGGGTTTATAATGGAGGCCCTCAGTTTGACCTAGGTTGTGCCCATGCAAGTACACCATAAAATGAGAGATTCAAAAATCAAAATATGCATGCAAATGAAGATGCAAGCTAATCTAAATGAAAAAAATGCAAAGCAATGCATGACAAGAAATCTAATCTATGAAAGGAAATAACAATGCAATATTAATCTATGAAAGAAAATATGGACCTAAGCTAATATGAAAATGCAAGGATGGATCATGATGATGGAAGCCATGGATACATGAGAGAAGAAGACAAGAAGATAGAAGTTCTTCATACCAAGCTTTAATGTTCAAACTCCTCCAAAAATCACTCTCCAAACTTGCAGCATAACAATAGCATAATCATGGATGTCAAAAATGAGGAGAGGGCTCTCCCTTATAAAGAAGAATGGACAATTAAGATTAAGAGGCAATAATATTTAATCAAGGGTGGAGAAAGAATGATCCATGTGATACAAAATTCCACCAACGAGAAAAGAGGAGGAAAATTAAATGGAATCCCACTTAGAAACATGTGCATTTAGGTGCAAAGGAAAAAAAAATTATTTAATTTTTATTTATTTTCTTTTCTTTTTTCAAGTGGGATTTTATTTAATTAAAAGGGAGCAAGTTCTTTTAAGTAAATAGGAAATGTTTAATTAAATTAAAAGAGGGGTTTTTCTCTTAATTAAATGTGTATTAAGTATTTAATTAAAAAGAGAGGTTTTGTTTTAGTTAAATAAGGCTTAGGATAAAATGATCAAACCTTAGGAAATGTTGAAATAATTGAATTAATTACAATTTGATCAAATAAATTGATTTGAACTGATTTAATAAAATATTGCAAACCATTGATTTAGAAAATTTAATAAATTGAATAATTGGGGCTCGTAGTCTAGGCAACCATTTTAGGGTGCATACATTTGCCCCTCTTTGACTAATTTGTGATCAATTTGAGAACACATGTGGTCAAAGAAATAAATTGAAGTGTGAGATCGATTTGGGATCACAAAATAACCCAGATGTGTGGTTGATTGAGGAACACATTAGGAAAAAGAATACAAATAAATTTTAACTTTAAAAATTCACAGATAAAATTGATCAAGGATTGAAGTTGATAGGTACTTCTCCCTTGTGATTGAAATCGAAATGAGATAGAGTAGAAACAACAAAGTGATAAATTTGATCAAATCAAACAAAAAATAAAGTTCTTGATATAAGATGAAAGATATAAGAATCACAGAACCAAGGTAGATCATCAAGCATGAAATATTATGTCCCAAAGTGAATTAGAAAAAAAGAAATGGGGTGAAAGTGAATAGAAGGTAGAAATTTGGAAGATATGGAAAGAAAGAGAAAAAAGAAAAGATTTTTTTTTTGCAAGACATAGAATGCCCCAAAATCAATCAATTGTTTAAGATAAAAATTTTGATTAAGATCATGAAAGAAGATAATGAAATGAAGATCAAAACATGACCATAGTTGATTAAAATTCCACAGGAAAGATGAAGGGATAACCCTCTCAAACTCATAATGTAGCCTAAAATGCAAACCAACATGAAGTCTAATAATGCATGCTACATGAAAATGCAAAGGTTTACTTGCAATAGAGAAACTTTAACATAGGATTTTGTGTTCATCATTCATTAGAGAATGTAAAAGAACTTATTTTCATCACTGGAACATTATTAATGGACATCAAAAAATCACATAATCATCACTAGTCACAAGTGCAACTATGAAGATATGAATGTGATTTATATCAGATTGGAAAGTGGAAAGATTCTAACATAAGCATCAAAGACATAAAGGTCAAGATGACCTCGATTTTAGCTTACCCAATTTAATGTAGCAAAACCATGCTTGCATCAAGGCATAGATGTCTAGATGACCATAAGAATGATTGTGCAAAAGTAGTCAAGGATGACACCTCAAATCTCCTAAGTGCTTCAAGGGGACAACGAGAGACACTCTAGAGTTTCAAGAACACACCCACGAGTAGAAAACAAATAGAAACATGCCCCATGCCCCAAGTCCTCTAGCTATGCATCCTAGAGAAACTTATCAGACAAGGACACTCAACAAAAATCAATAATTGTCAACACACAAAGAAAAGATCATGACATAGGTCAAGCATTAAGTGTTGTGTTTAAAAATTTAAGTTTGTTAACTGATACTGAGTTCTGAGGATAAGGATTGAATTCTTGCAAGTAGCTAAGATCACATGATATAACTAGGTAAGACCAAACTAATAAGTGTTGAATAACACTCAATGTTAGGGGTTGTATTGAAAAATATAGTTGGGGTGGTGTTGAAAAACACCATTTGCAAGGTGTCCTAAAGACTAATGCAACCTGTAGACACCTAAAAATCCTTTAGAAAATAAAGTATTTTTATTTTCTTAAAAAGTCCCTGATGACATCATTATTTATTAATTAATTAATTATTTGATTAATTAATTTATTTTTATGCCATTGAATCCCTTTATCTTAATTAAAAATATTTAATTAAAGAATCCCTCCCAAAAATGTTTAAATCTTATTTAAACATTATTTCCTTATTCATTAATTATTTAATTAATAAATTGACCAAAAATCCTAAAATAAATAATTTATTTATTTTTTGCCCAAAACTTGGCCAATTTCTTTAAGACCACTAACCCCTTCCAAAATCTTCTAATCCTTCTTTAATTTCGATTAAAGGCTAATCCCATCATTTCCTACCCCTAATCCCAACTCAAAATATTTAATTAAGATTAAATATTAATCCTCATGTTTATTAAAAATATTTTAATAAATATCTCCTCAACCCAAACCCTTGAAATAAATAAAACTTTATTTATTTCCTAAAAACCTTATTTATCCTCATCCTAGGAAGTTCTAGACTCTTCTAGAAAGTCTTCATCCTCATCCAAAGCCTAGAGTCTTCTAGAAGATGTCAATCCTTACCTTTGACCCTAATCCTAATCCCCCCCCCCCCCCACCTAACTTTGTCACATTCCCTAAACATGGGTTAAGACTTGCTAACCCAAGCCAAAGCCAACAAATATCTCCTCCTTCACCCACCCTCATTAAATGCCATCCACTTGCCCATCTCAAACAATCCTAATCTAATCTTAACCCAAGCTTAATCCAAGCCTTAATCATTTGCACATTCCTAAGTCAAGCTTAAGACTTTCTTAATCCAACCCAAGTCAAAATATCTCAACTCTCTCACAAATATCCCAACCATGAAACTTTATGAAGCCCACAAAGCCATAAATGACTCTTGCAAGCCCATTCATTGCTCTTACAAGCCATTATGAGGGTCTTTATGAGCTATGAGCCTCCTTTTTTGACCCCTCAAACCCTCTTGCTCTAACCAATGACCCTATGACATGTGTCACTCTCTGATTAGCTGTAAGGAAGCACAATCCATGTGCTCTCCTCTCATTCAATCTAAACCTTCCATAAGCTTTCTCCCATCCTTGCATCCTAGCCCTTGATCCCTCAAGTCCTTTGCCTATTTAAGGAATCCTCTCCCAAGCCATTTTAACACAATCACCCATAGTAACAAAGTAATTCCATTTTGATCATGAAGTAAAGCCATAATGCCATTTTTGAGATCAAGTTTTTTACATAAAAAATCCATCCATCCACATCCAAATTCCAAGAATCCATTGAAGCTAGTTTGAGTACGTTGAGCATACATCCTAAATCCATATCCAAATTAGACACATCTATAAATCAAGAGAAAAATCTCATTGAGAGAGCCCCTTAATGGCTCATATTCTCATTTGAGGGCTTCTCTTTGTTTATCTTGAGGTTTATGTTAATTTAGTTAATGTTAATGCTTTTGTTTCATTAAGTTAAGTGTTTACTTGCATACTAAATTAGTGTAAATACAACCAAGAGACCAAAGCTAACACAATTATGCCCCTTAGACAAAGAGCAATTCCAAACCAAGGCAACAAGGACAAGGCATGATGGAGAAAGACCAAGTTTTGAGGACACGTGCTAAGAAACAAGGATGCAAAGGCCTCAAGTAGTGCCCATTTCTAGGTTTTCACCATTTGGATTAGCATTTTTTTTTGGAATATATAATTTTTTTTGGAGATACATCAAAGCACTTATTACTAAGATGATCATTTTTTTAGGACATTTTACAATTTTTAGAATTTTGACAATATATCATTTTTTTGGATTTTTGAAATATATCATTTTTTGTATTTTACAAGATCAATAAATATGTATAAAGATGCCCCCAGACAAAATGGGCATCATGGATAGAACTTCTTTAGGTGCAAGACATTGATAGGATTAGGGAGTTGTTCTCCCTCTACTATAGATAGTAAATAGGCACTAGACCTAAAAGTTGTGATAATGTAAGGTCCAAGCCAATTAGGTTCAAATTTACCCTTTTGATCTCTATTTTGTTGATTCTTAGGATTTTCACGTAGGACAAGATCTCCCACCTAGAATTCTCTAGGATGGACCTTTTTGTTGAATGTTTTTGACATGCACTTTTGATAGACTCTCATATGGTCAAATGATGCTTAGTGTTTCTCATCTAGAAGTTCCAACTCTTGAAGTCTCATGGCATGGTAGTCTTCATCTGTAACTAGACCTTTGAGGGAAAATCTAAGTGAAGGAATCTCAACCTCTAAAGGTAACATTGCTTTAGCACCATACGTAAGGGCAAAAGGAGTAACCCTAGTAGGTGTATATGAGCAATGTTAGTATGCTAATAGAAACCAAATTTAAATAAAACTTCTACAAACTAAACAAAATTCATAAACTTCAAGATAGACTAAGATGAACTCTCAATTGAGAATATGAGCCATTAATGGACTCTCTCAATAAGAAGCTCTGTTGTTGAGTAGCTTTATCTAAATGGATAGGATGTATGCTCAATATGCTTCCAAAGGCTTCAATGGATGATTGTGAATTTTTGGTGTGGATAGATGGCTTTAGTATGGATTTGGCTCTCAAAATAGCATTATAACTTTACTTCATGGATTGTGTTAAAATGACTTGGGAGAGGATTCCTTAAATAGGCAAAGGGTTTGAGGGATCAAGGGCTAGGATGCAAGGATGTGAAAAAGCTTATGGAGGGCTCAGATTGCATGAGAGGAGAGCACATGGATTGTGCTTCCTTATAGCCAATCAAGGAGTGACACATGTCACATGGTGAGAGGATGGAGAAAAGGGGAAGGACGAGTCAACAAAGGAGGCTCAAGGGATAAAATCTTCATAAAGACCCTCATAATGACTTCTAAGAGCAATAAAAGGGCTTGTAAGAGTCATTTATGACCTAGTGGACTTCATAAAGTTTTATGGTTGAGATATTTTGAGGGTGATGAGAGCAATTTCGACTTGGACTTGATTAGGAAGGTTTTAAGCTTGCTTAGGCTTGTGCAAATGATTAGAGGATGGATTAGGATGGTTTAGGATTAGCTTAGGGATAGGCAAGTGGATGGCATTTAATGAGGGTGGGTGAAGGAGGAGATATTTGTTAACTTTGGCTTGGGTTAGTAAGTTTTAACCCATGTTTAGAGAATGTGACAAGGTTAGGAGGGGATTAGGATTAGGTTTAAAGACATCTTCTAGAAGAGTCTAGACTTTGGATGAGGATAAAGACTTTCTAGAATAGTCTAGAATTTCCTAAGATGAGGATGAAGACTTTCTAGAAGAGTCTAGAACTTCTTAGGATGAGGATAAATTAGATTTTTAGGAAATAAATAAAGATTTATTTATTTCAAGGGTTTGGGTTGAGGAGATATTTATTAAAACTTTTTTAATAAACATGAGGATTAATATTTAATCTTAATTAAATATTTTGAGTTGGGATTAGGGGTAGGAAATGATGGGATTAGCCTTTAATCAAAATTAAAGAAGGATTAGAAGATTTTGGAAGAGGTTATTGGTCATAAGGAAATTGGCCAAGTTTTGGGCAAAAAATAAATTTTTTATTTATTTTAGGATTTTTGGTCAATTTATTAATTAAATAATTAATAAATAAGGAAATAATGTTTAAATAAGATTTAAACATTTTTGGGAGAGATTCCTTAATTAAATATTTTTAATTAAGATAAAGGGATTTAATGGCATAAAAATTAATTAATTAATTAATAAATGATGATGTCATCAGGACTTTTTCAGAAAATAAAAATACTTTATTTTCTAAAGGTTTTTAGGTGTCTACAGTAGGAGTACGAATACTCATTCTATAGGCCCACAAAGCCAGATTTATCTGTAAGTGCTAATCTCTACCATTCTTATAAACTATTCTATGTAATATTTTGAGAATGGTTTTATTTGATGCTTCTACTTGACCATTTCCTATGGGAAGTAAATGGAGGACTAATGTTGTTTTATCTTGAACTTCTTACAGAGTTGTTTGAGGTCCTTATTTTTAAATTGGCCACCATTATCAGTGATAATCTCAGAAGGAACTCCATATCTATAGATAATATGATTCAAAATAAATAGAGAAACTATCTTGCCTGAGGCAACAAAAAGTGGGATAGCTTCTACCCATTTAGTGAAGTAATCAGTAGCAATGATAATAAACTTGTTTCTACATGATGAGTTGGAATGCATTTTCCCAACAAGATCAAGGGCTCAACACTAAAACAACCAATGAAAGACAAAAGGAATGAGTTCCTTGCCTGAAGCATGTATTAGGTTACCATGTTTTTGACACTTTTCACATGACTTTCAAAAGCTACTACATCAATATGCATTATGGGGCAATAGTACCCCGCCCTAAGCAACCTTCAAGCCATGGAAATACCATTGCAATGTCCCCCATAGATGCCCTCATGGATGTCAACTAACGCTTGATTGAATTCTTCCTTTTCTAATAATCTAAGAAGTGTTCCATCTAGACCCCTCCTATACAAATCACCAAAGATAAGGGAATATTGATAGGTGTTTTGAATAAGGTATTTTCACTCATATCGGTTAAAGGTTTCAGGTGTAACACCATCATAAAGGTGCAAATAAATGGCACCATAACATGATGACTCATGACCAACAATGGTACAAATAACATGACTTTCTTGGGAATCATAGATAGGGTGATGTAGCTCTTCCACCAAGAATTCAAAAATTGATTCATGTTTCTCTAATTGAAGAAGTGAAGCAAGTGTAGCCATAATAGCTACTTTGTTTTCAGCTTTAGGGATTTGTAGAAATGAGACAAACGTGAAGTAGAATCTCAAGGAATCAACCATTTGCTTGTAAGGTACCAATTTCCTAGTTTTTGTTAAATAATAATCATTGGCTTGGTTGATTATTAGCTATGAATCCCCATAGATGTATAACTCTATAATTCTCCATTCTATAGCCATCTTAAGTCCATTTATTAAAGCTTCACCCTCAGCATTGTTATTTGTACATGGAAATAATAACTTGTAAGATTTAGAAATCATGTACTCATGAGGAGAAACAAACAACACACCATCTTCAAAACCATTTTGCACAAAGGATCCATCAAAGAACATCTTCCATGTTCTTTTAGTCATATACATGAGGTGCTTGTCTGGAAAATCAAATTGAATAGGTGCATCATCTTGTAGTGGGAAATCAGCCAATTGATCTGCTATGGCTTGCCCTTTGATTGCTTTACAGTAAACATACTCTATGTCAAACTCTGAAAGGATCATCACCCATTTAGAAAGTTTACCCATGAGGGCAGCCTTACCTAGTAAATACTCGAGTGGATCAATTTTTGCTACGAGGTGCATGATGAGTCCTGATAGTGCCCTATTTTTGTTAATCTTTTGCCTCATACATTTCCCACTTCTTTGGCATAAAATTCTCTTTTTGCTAAAATATTGATAGGAAATTAGAATATTTAAGTACTTCCTTAAAGAGGGAAGAATAGTTCCTAAAAAGTTTTTAATTTTATGAAAATGATATATTGTGACTAATGCTGCTATAGGAGCTAAGGAAACCAAGGATGCATAAGAGTGGAGCCAACTATTTGACTAGAGGAACAGTTTTTGAAAGTTATAGTTTTGTTATGTTATTTTCAGTAAATAGTTCAAATGAGAACAATTTTGGCCGTATGTTATTTTGGGCCAAGATCATTTTGTAGACAGTTATATGGCTAGCGGCCAAAACAAATTATCATCCATATTTAGGAATAGGCCGTTTGTCATTCCAACTTAGTTGATTCGGTTAAAACTTATTAAATCTATATAAGTGAATGTAAATCACAAAGACATACAACGTATGATATATGAAAAATACTCTCTTTATATTATCTTTGGAAATTTGTGATATTGAGAACGTGAAGTCTATGTAGTAGTTGATTTCTAGACATCTCTCACCTTGTGAACCAGAGGAGGGCCCCCTCTTGGAAAGCTTGGTGAGATCACTTTAGTTTATTTTGTGAGTATTTTGCAGAGATTGATTCTTTATGTATCTTTCTGTAGATTAAATTGAATGCGTGTATTTACATATTTCTCAATTATTAGAGTTCGTTGATGCCTGTTATTATTAATCAAAGATTTTATTGCTCGATAAAATAGTTGGTTGAAGCATTCATAACCATTTCACTTATTATTGCTTTACCATTGCTTAAATCTCCATTCACTCACTAAACCACTTCCTGTCCTATTCATCATATTTCCTGTTGCACTAATCATACTCCCTGTTACTCTTATCATACTTTCTACTGCACTTAGTATTAAAACTTGTTTATTGCAAATATCTTCCTGCAGCCACTAAACCTCTTGTCACAACCCAAGTAAAATTAGACCAACCTTTTAATCGGGCAAAACTTTGTAATAGCATTTGTGAAGACATTGTAATTAATTAATTAGAGGAGTGTGAATAATATTTGTGAATTATTTAGAGGTGTGTTAATACGTTGTGTGCAATTGTTTAAAGTGTTTACTTTAGATTAGAGCCCTTTTTGCAAAAGTAATCTTAGATGTGTGGAAATTTGAATAGTTCAATTTATTAGTAAGTAGTAATTGCATTCATAAACCTCTTGATTTATTATCTTCACCCCTTGTGCAAATAGTCATGATATCTCTCACAAGTTTACAAATCCTGGATTGACATTTTTAAGGGTATTGTTAAATCAATCATATACCATCAAGCTGAACCTCAGTTTTACCCAACATTTTTGGCACCATTTCTGGGGAAGAGATATTAAAGGCATGAAACTATAATAAGTCATGATAGGAACAGTGAGCCCTTGAGAAGTCTTGAGCAATTGTCAACCTTGCTTAGGATAGTACCTTTGGTTTCCACTGCAGTGAATCATTTAGGTGCATGAATAGGCCTAGAGATAGTCAAGGTAGATTTGTTAAGAAGGAATCTGTAGGTAGCTCAAAAAATCAAAAACCAAAAAAAGAGAAAAATCCATCATTTATAGAAATCAAACCAAGTGGTGAAGTTAAAATCCAACCATCCTCTTAATTCACCTCTCCTACTACACCCTCCAAAATCATTGAACAACTTGCAAAGTCATACAAAATTAGGTGTAGTAAGCCTCTAAAGCCTAAGGAACAACCCTTTAAAACATATTTTACACCTTGGGCAACCAAAGTTTTGGAAGAAGTCATGGCTGACAATGTTGAAAACAACAATGTAGGGGGAAATAATGCTGGAAACAACAAGAATGAAATAGTTCAACACAATACGACTTTTGAGTTCCCTATTCAACCTCCTGTGGATGATGCCCCTATGAAAAACATCCCTCACTCTGCACTTCCCATATTTAGAGGTTCAACCTCTGAAGATCCTGATATGTTCCTATTTGAATTTGATTTCCTTTGTAATAGCTATGATTATCAAAGTGATGCACACAAATTAAAGCTATTTCCATCTACTTTGAAGGATGTTGCATTATGATGGTTTAAGAGTCTTAGGGACATTAGAACATGGAACCAAATGAAAGATGCTTTTCTATCCAAATATCAGGAGTATTGTAAGACCAAGGAAGTATGGGATTAAATCTTTTGCATGACCCAACAAGAAGAAGGGTCAGTTGAAGATTTCTTGGAACATTTTGCCTTTAGTTTACAATGCTCATGGCGTCTTGATTTAACTTCAGAAACCATCAAGATGCTTTTCTTAAGAGGGATTCATGATGAAACCATGAATGCCTTAAATTTAATTGGAAAAGGAGATATTTCTAAAATTTCCTTTGAAGATATTTGTGATATATGCAAGAACTATTTGCGGTCTCATCGATCTATTCATAGGAATTCAAGTAAGTTTTCGACTATGGGTAATACATTAGGTATTTCTAAATATGAAATTGGTAATTTACTTGAAGACCTTAAAAATGACTTATTAAATCATATGGGAAAACAAATTAACACGTTGTATTCTTGTAGGAAACATGAGGAAGTTGAGAAGGCCTTGGCAGTATATTGTCCAACCTGCTATAAGAAACATGGACTAGAAGATTGCCCTTATAATTGAACCCATGTAGCATCACTTGAGGAGGCTAGTAAGACTTCAATGCTACAAACTCTTCTTGAAGGATTGATTCTTATGGAGTACACTGAAGAGCCAATTTACTAGATGGCTCCTCACTACTAGTTCTTACCTGGAGGGTTCTCCAGTGAATATATTCTCAGACCTCCTCAGTAATTCTCTAACCAAGGTCCATGGTATGGAGGTTATCAACAATCCTAACCTTATCAACAATTTCCCCAAAGTTTCCAACCCAACATACAACCATGGCATCAAACATGGAGGCCGCAACTTTCGTATCCACCTTCACAATCATCATACCTATCTTCACAACCTTATACGCAACCTTATCCTCCACAATAGTCTTTTGTTGCACCACCAATAATAAGCCCCTATCAACAAACTCAAAAATTTCTTCCTTCCATACCTTCATCTTCTTCGAATCTACCTTCAAATCCACCACAACCACCTAAACCTACATCCATGCCAACTCAACCAAATCCAAATCCCAATAATAAACCTCCTCAACCAATTTATCATAGTGAAGTGACTAATTTTCCCACTTATCCTATTAACTTGGTTGAGTTGGATGGTGTACACCTTAGATCTAGCAAAACTCTTAAAGGACCTATCACAGAGGTCCCAGATGAACCTGAAGAAGAGCTAAAAGAAGAACCACCCTTTCCTGATCAATTCATTCATAAGCTAGAGCCTAAAGAGCCAACACATTATGAGTTTGATATTTTAAATGAATTATGCAATGTTAACATAAAAATTCCTCTTTTGCAAGCTCTTAAGGATGTGCCAGTATACAATAAGATGATATGGGAACTATGTACCAGACGACAACAAAAGAAGAATCTAAAAACTATTCAAGTTATTGGACAACTTGTAGAATTAATGTTGGGAAATATCAACATCCCAAAATATGCAGATCCTAGTAGTCCTATCATCTAGGTAAGTATCGGTACAATTTTTATTCCTAATACACTTGTGGATTTAGGCGCTACTATAAATGTAATGACAAATGAAACAAAAATAAAATTATCCTTAGAGGGACTTAGACCTACTCCTACAGTGCTTCAAATGGCTGATCGATCCTTAGTTAGACCAGAAGGGGTTATAGAAGATGTCATTCTTTCCATTGATAGTTGGGAGTATCCAACCAATTTTATTATCTTGAAGCCCAAAGCTAAGTTAGGGGGATATCCTCTTATTCTTGGAAGACCTTGGTTAGCAGCAGCCAATGCCCACATTAATTGTTGGTCAGGTAATATGATTATTTCTAATGGTAAACAAACAAAAGAGTTGACCCGATATCCTCTTGCTCAACCATTATTAGACACCGATGACCCAACTTTGATCGGTATTGATTTAGATAATTATGTTCTAGTCCTTACCATTGAGCAAGTACAGTATTCTAAAGACCCAACTAATGAGGCCATCTTAGTGAACTTTCTTTAGAATAGGTATGAGTCTGATGATATCCTAGAAACTATGGTTTTCCCCTCTCATGCGACTGTTGACTATCCTTTTGGAAAATTTCCTTTAGTTGGTAACCCTTAATCTATTCAACATTTTCTCATGTTACATCAGCTCCTACCACATCAGTGTTTGTATAGCCCATTATTATATTTAGAAAAACCAAAAACATCATCAAGAACTACATCTTCAAAACCTATGGAAATCCTACCCGGGTGTACCCTTAATATTAATCCATAGTTAACACTAGCTCAGGTTAAGGATCTCATAAGTATGCTTAAAGAACATAAAGATGCTTTTGCATGGGAATATCAAGACATGCATGGTATTCATCCTGAAACTTTTACCCATCTTATTTATATTGAAGAGGGAAGTCGCCCAGTTTGACAATTGCAACACCAACTCAATCCTGCCTTGCATGATATTGTCAAAGAGGAACTCCACAAACTTTTGAATGTTGGATTCATTTATCCAATTTTTGATAGAAAGTGGGTATCTCCTTTGGTTGTCATTCCAAAGAAAAATGGTAAGTGGCGTATTTGTGTTTATTATTGAGCTTTAAATAAGGCTACTAAGAAAGATAATTTTCCATTACCTTTTATTGATCAAGTCTTGGATACCCTTGCAAGGAAGCGATTCTTTTCCTTCTTGGATGGATTTTGTGGATACAACCAGATTTGCATTGAACTAGAAGATTAGGAAAAAACTAACTTTACTTGCCCTTGGGGAACCTTTGCATACAATGTTCTTCCTTTTGGGTTATGTAATGCTCTTACGACATTCCAACGTGCAATATTTAGCATCTTTGCTGATCTAGTTAATGATTGAGTAGAATTCTATATGGATGAATTTACTATTCATGGGAATACCTTTGAAGAAGCTAAAGACAACTTAGAGAAAGTGCTTAAGTGATGTATTGACACTAATTTGTCTTTAAGTCATTAGAAATGTCATATGTTGATGATAGAAGGAATTTTTTTAGGTCATTTAATCTCATCAAAAGGTATAGAGGTTGATCCCAAAAAGATCCAAATAATTCAAGACCTCCCCACACCTTCGACACAAAAAGATGTTCAGAGTTTCCTTGGTCATGCCAAATACTATAGGAGATTTATTCAAAACTTTAGTAAAATTGCTTCTCCTTTGTTTGCCTTATTAGCTAAAGATGTTGTTTTCACGTGGACCCCCAAATGTCCAAAGGCCTTTGAAACCATTAAGAACAAGTTAGTAACTACTCCTTTTCTTAGAGGTCCTAACTAGAGATTACCATTCCAAATCCACACTGATGCTTTTGATTTCTCAATGGGAGCAGTGCTTGGAAAAAAGGAGGACAATCTCTTTTATTCAATCTACTACATCAGCATGAATTTCACTGGTGCTGAGGTAAACTATATGGTAACTAAAATAGAATTTTTAGCTATTGTTTATGCTATTAATAAATTTTGGCACTACATTACTAGTTATAAGGTGTTTGTTCATACTGATCATTCATCAATTCAATTTTTGATGAATAAACCTATGGTAACCGATAGGGTTATTAGATGGTTGCTTCTATTACAAGAATTTGATGTCACTATACTTGATAAGCCTAGTCGAGAAAATGTGGTTGTAGATTTCTTGTCCTAGATACCTCAGTCAGATAATGAAGTTGTTCCTATTGATGACTCATTCCCTGATGAACACCTCTTTGCAATCTCTGCCAAAAGTTCATGGTATGCTGACATTGCCAACTATTTGGTTACATGTGAATTTCCACTGCACTTCTCCCCTTGTGAGAATCATAAGTTAGTGGGCCTCAGTGGATAGTATACTTGGATCAATGGTCTTCTATTTTGAACCGACATTGACAATATCATGTGCCGCTGCATTCTTGAGGAAGATGTCTTTGACATTCTTTGTGCTTGTCATATTGAACCTTGTGAAGGACACTTTGCTGCTCAATGAACTGCTCACAAGATTTTGACTATAGGTTATTATTGGCCTATGCTCCATAAGGATTACAAACATTATGTTCAACATTGTGACTAGTGTCAGCGCATGGGTCATCCTACACAATCAAATGAGATGCCACTTCACCCTCAGCTTTCTATTGAGCCTTTTGAAAAATAGGGTCTTGATTTTGCTGGACCTATCAACCCACCTTCTAAAAACAAGGAATATATTCTTGTTTGTATCGATTATGTTACAAAGTGGGTTGAGGTGGTTGCACTTAAACATTTTTGAGATACCAAAGTTGCTGAATTCATATAGTCTGAGATCTTCACTTGCTTTGGTGTTCCACATGAGATCACTACTGATCAAGGACCTCAATTCACTTCAGACCTCATTTCTGTATTAATCAAGGAATATGAGATTTGCCACAAAAAAATTATCACCTTATCATTGTCAAGTGAATGGACAAGTTGAGGTAACTAATCGAGAATGAGAGAATATTCTTACTAAAACTGTTGCACTTCATAAGAGTGATTGGGCCACATGGCTTCCTAAAGCTGTGTTGGCCTATCGTACTATGTGGAAGACTACCACTAGTCTGACCCCTTATGAATTGGTTTATGGTAAGAAGGTTGTACTTCCCATTGAGTTCGAGATTAAGACTCTTCGAACTACACTTGAACTTAGATTGAGTCTCTCTGATGCTCAAATGGAACGACTAACACAACTCCAATCCCTTGATGAGTTACGTTGAGAAGCACTTCTTCATACTAAACTTGTTCAAAATCAATGGACATTGTGGCATGAAAAACTCATTCATCAGTGTTCTTTTTAGCCTGCCGATTGGGCACTTTTATACGACTCTTGATTTTAAGATTTTAAAGGTAATTTCATACAAGATGGCTTGGACCTTATGAAATTGAACATGTATATGAAAATGGTGCAATTCAACTCTACACTGTGGATTCTAAATGTCGCAAGCTTCTTGTTAATGGTCATCGATTGAAGCTATATAAGAGGCCTCTCTCGAAGGAAACTTGCTTTCTGGAGATTGTCAAGGAACTCACCATGGTTCCCTTCGGTCTCCTTTAGCATTGATAGTATATATCTATCATATACTAAATAACTATATATATATTTAATAAATAAATGAATTTAAAAAAAAAAAAGATCCAACAATGGAAACCAGGTTTCTAGCATTGTTGGCCAACTACTTGTTGAAAACTGGGTAATCCAACAACTTGTAGTTGTTAGACTTCCTAGACGTGAAAACTGGTTCGGCAGCGCTTCCAGGCGGCATTTGACTGAAAACTAATTTTTCGACGGTCTAGTGTCATAAATAATAATAATAATTAAAAAAAAATACAATCAATCTTTGTGACAAGAGGCTTTCTTGTTCCTGTCACCCCCTTCTCTTGGCATTTAGTGACTCTCCTATCACTTTGGCTTTTTCAAACAAACTCAACAACTCTCCTTGCCACGTGTCTCTATTCATGATCTTCGCTATTGATGATCATCCTTTTCAAATCTTTCTATTACAGGTTTCATTCCTTCTCACGTGCTACCTTCATTTTTCGAAGGTGTTCCTTGGATTTTTCGGCATAATTACTCCATATTTGGCTTGTGCAGCATGGATATTGCTCAATCATCACTCCATCATCAACAACCAATCCTTCTTCTACTTTTTAGGGAGTCTTCTTACCTTCCTTTTAGTTGTACTTTATTTCGTATTTTTTTAATCTATAGTTTTAGCAAAAACAAGACATTTTCTTGCCAAAGTTGGGGGGGGTGTCATACCTTTGCATTTCCCATTAATTATTTATGTTCCTACCACTTTCTCCTTATTATTTCTTCACACAAGTTGGAGCCCCATTACCAATATTTTACCTTTGCATTTCCCATTAAATGACAAATTTTGATCAGCCCTCCATTCCTCCCTGTTTGCCTTTTGGATTCAAAATTTTTCTGCTGTCATGGGTGGAAAATGTAAGCGGTTTCAACCAAACTCCATGGAAAAGTTACTGGCAGACAATGAAGCCTACAAGATTTTTCATCATGTGGGATGGTATCGATTCTTCTGTCAGCTACAGGGTTATGACCTTGCCATTGCTGAAGCATTTGCCCATGCCTTTGTTCAAGGTTTTGTGACAATACGGGGCATCACCTTTCTCATGATGGTGCAGACAATGGCTATTGTAACAGATCTTCCCCAAATTGGTGAACTATATTTTCCCACTACCAGTACACGGGTTACAAAATTAAGGACTGGCAAAACCAATTTTATGCAATGCAATGAGTCTGTGGAGGTTGTTAAGGGACAAGGAGCTCAACGCAAAACCCTTCCTTCACCATGGGATTCGGTAATCCAATTTATAGGTCAGTATATTACCTAGGAGGGCTACTTTAATTTTGTTCATGCACATCATTTATGGCTCATTCTTCATTTGAGGATAGGGCAATTGGTTAATCTTCCTTATTATCTGTATTATTCCTTGAAGAGAGCTTGCACTCAGTTTAGGGAAGGTCATGCAAATTCCCTAGCACATCATGGTTTAATCAAGCTACTGGTCATACATGGCCTTCAGCTCTAGGAAACCCCCATAGCATGGGATGCATTTGTTCACCCTACATATAATGCCCTTCAACCTCAGCAAAAAGAAACTGAAACTATGATTGAAGAACAAACCTCTCCAGGCCATGACCTAGAGATAATCCTTGTTTCTAAACCCTTGCAAACACCCAAAAAAGGCCTATGCATTTCCTCTAATACAAAAACACCTAGCCCTTCTTCAATATGCCATAATCCACTCAGGTCTGCTAGCCATTTAGAAAACCTAGCCAATGCGCTCAAGCCACTACAAATGCTGAAGTTGAAATTTTGACCAGTAGTTCTAATAAGAAATAGAAGGAAAAAGTGGACAAAGAATCTCACCATCAAGCCAGACATATAAAAAAATAGAGAAATGCACCATTCATAGAAAGTTTACTAAACTCTACCAATAAAGAAGACAATTTTCATGAAGGTGACACTACTGTAGACCAGTGTGATCCTCTACATGAATTGAAAAATCCAGGAGCAAATGAGGAAGGAGAAACCCTAGAAGGCCAAAATCTAAATCCTAATGAGGAACTTGAATTGCCATCTATGGAAGAAACAAGCCCTGATAAAACTGTGGAATCTCCAAAGAATAACCCTAATCAAGAAGATAGGGGTCAACCAACATTGGAAGTAGGAGATGAATTTGAATCCAATGTTTTATGGGAAGATGATATATTACAAAATACTCCCCAGAAGACCCATGGACAGGATGAAGATCATTTAAACAAAAATCCAGAAGATACTATCGAAACACCTCAAAAAGAAACTCTTCTGGGACATGCTATAGGAACTACATAGAGCTCCTATCACCTAGAACCTGATAAGGCCATGACATCACAATCTTTGACAATTTTTGTAATGCCTTAACAGGACCTTTCGAGTACTTCTAGTCTTCTTCTTAACCCTATTCCACTCCAAACGACAATACGAGGCATTCCCATGGTTACTGTCAATGAATTTCTGCATACTTTTATACAACTTCAGCAGGAGCTTCAACAATTCAAATCCAAGGTTATACTGTAGGATAATGTTAATAGTCCAGCTCTTGTCCCAAAAGAGTCCATGGAGCACCTTGACAACAATGTTCCATTTGGTTTGTATACTTTGTTTGCATGAGGACGTGCAAATCCCTCAGTTGAGGGAAGATGATGAGTCTTGATAGTGCCCTACTTTTGTTAATCTTTTGCCTCATACATTTCCCACTTCTTTGGCATAAAATTCCCTTTTTGCTAAACTATTGATAGGAAATTAGAATATTTAAGTACTTCTTTAAAGAGGAAAGAATAGTTCCTAAAAAGTTGTTAATTTTATAAAAATGATATATTGTGACTGATGCTACTACAAGAGCTAAGGAAACCAAGGATGTGTAAGAGTGGAGCCAACTATTTGATTGGAAGAACAGTTTTTGAAAGTTATAGTTTTGTTATGTTATTTTCAGTAAATAGTTCAAATGAGAACAGTTTTGGCCGTATGTTATTTTGGGCCAAGATCATTTTGTAGACAGTTATATGGCCAGTGGCCAAAACAAATTATCATCCATATTTAGGAATAGGCCATTTGTCATTCCAGCTTAGTTGATTTAGTTAAAACTTATTAACTTTATATAATTGAATGTAAATTGCAAAGACATATAATGTATGATATATGAAAAATACTCTCTTTATATTATCTTTGGAAATTTGTGATATTGAGAACATGAAGTCTATGTAGTAGTTGATTTCTAGACATCTCTCACCTTGTGAACCAGAGGAGGGCCCCCTCTTGGGAAGCTTGGTGAGATCACTTTAGTTTATTTTGTGAGTATTTTGCAGAGATTGATTCTTTATGTATCTTTCTGTAGATTAAATTGAATGTGTGTATTTACATACTTCTCAATTATTAGAGTTTGTTGATGCCTGTTATTTTTAACCAAAGATTTTATTGCTCAATAAAATAGTTGGCTAAAGCATTCATATCCGTTTCGCTTATTATTGCTTTACCATTGCTTAAATCTCCATTCTTTCACTAAAACACTTCCTATCCTATTCATCATATTTCCTATTGCACTAAATCATACTCGCTATTACTCTTATCATACTTCCTACCGCACTTAGTATTAAAACTTGTTTATTGCAAATAACTTCCTGCCGCCACTAAACCTCCTGTCGCAACCCAAGTAAAATCAGACCAACCTTTTAATTGGGCAAAACTTTGTAATAGCATTTGTGAAGAAATTGTAATTAATTAATTAGAGGAGTGTCAATAATATTTGTGAATTATTTAGAGGTGTGTTAATAACATTCAAAGACATTGTGTGCAATTGTTCAAATTGTGAACTTTAGATTAGAGCCCTTTTTGCAAAAGTAATCTCAGATGTGTGAAAATTTGAACCGTTCAATTTATTAGTAAGTAGTAATTGCATTCATAAACCTCTTGATTTATTATCTTCACCCCTTGTGAAAATATCTATGATATCTCTCACGAGTTTACGAATCCTAGATTGACATTTTTAAGGGTATTGTTAAATCAATCATATACCACCAAGCTGAACCTTAGTTTTACCCAATAGTGTATAGTGTGTGCAAGAATATAATGTCACAACTTTTGCAAAGCAAGCACAACTGCCAGACAAGCTTTCTCAATACTAGTGCAATTAACCTCATATGAAACAAGAGTATGACTAATGTAGTATATTGCTCTTTCTTTCCCATGTTGATCTAGTTGGGCTAATAATTCCCCCAAGGATGACTCTATCATTGAAATGTATAGAATAAGTGGTTCCCCTAGGATAGGAGGCATTAAAATAGGAGGATTTGTCAAGTATTTCTTGATTTGATCTATGCTCTTTTGACATTCTTCATTCCATACACATTTGACTCCTTTATGCAAGTTCTTGTTGAAAGGTTTAGGTCTATCTGTCAACTGTTAAATAAACCTCCTTATAGATTGAAGATGCCCTTGAAGACTCCTCATTTGACTAATGCTTTTAGGAGGTGGCATATCCATAATTGCTTGAAATTTTTTAGGGTCCATCTCTATTCCTTTTTCTAAAATAATGAATCTTAGTAATTTTCTAGAGGTGACTCCAAATGCACACTTTTTAGGATTTAACCTTAGTTGAAATTGTTCCATGCGATCTAGAATGAGTTCTAAATAATCTAATTGTGTATCTCTTTTCTTAGACTTAGCCAAGGTGTCATCCACATAATCTTCCATATTTTTATGCATCATATCATGAAAAATAGTTGTCATAGCTCTTTAATAAGTGGCTCCTACATTTTTTAATCCAAAATGCATAACGTTCCAACAATAGCTACCCCATGAACAAGTGAATACAACCTTTTCTTGATCTTTAGGAGCTATCTTAATATGACTATATCTGGAAAAACCATCCATTAAGAAATAAATCTCATAACCCATAGTCATATCCACTATCATTTCTATATTAGAAAGTGGAAAACCATCCTTTGGGCATGCTCTATTAACATCTCTAAAATCTATGCAAGCTGAAATGGTTTTGTCATCTTTTGAAACTGGTACAATGTTTGATATCCATTCAAAATAGTCAATAGCTCTTATGAATTTTGCACCAAGGAGCTTCTCTAATTCTTCCTTGACTAGGAGAGCTATGCGAGGATGCATCTTTCTCAATTTTTGCTTAACTGGTTTAACACTTGGAGCTACGGATAAGTGATACATAATAAGATTACTGTCCAACCCTGACATATTTGAATAAGTCCATACAAAATTTATCTTCTTTTCTTGTAATAATTTAGTGTAGGCTTCTTTTTTTGGTGATGACAAAGACTAAGCCAAATGTACCATTTGTGGAGCTTCATTCATACCCAAATTGACTGCTTGTGTTGGTTCAATGTGCACTGAAGATTTATCTTGAAAATAACTAGGGAGACAATCAAGTACCCCATCCTTAGGCACCTTAGAGAGGTTTTAACCCTCATATATGTCCTTTCTTTTTACTTTTTTCAGTTCTAACACTGCCACATAGTGGTTTTCACTGTCAGAACTCTTATTCTTTTTATTTTATTTTATTTTTATTTTGCGACTAAGGTACTTGATGTCTAGCTCTATCATTTTGGTAGTTGGTTCATTGGTGGAAGAAACTATGAGTTTAATGGCATTCAAATAGAAGGTTATCTCATAATCATGTTGAAATATTAAAAGCTCAGGTTTGTGATTGCATTGGGACCAATCAATCAAATCAAGATGAACAAGGGATAAATCAATGACTAGTTCAAGGTTAAGAATATGAATGATAGCTTTGGTGACTAAAGAGTCAGAGTCCATCAATTAATTTCCTAAATTACCCAAATTGGGATTCATCCTAACAAGTGAAGAATCGTCCACTAAGGTAACATATGAGTTAAAATAATCTAACCCTACATGTGAATCATCAACTAACTCAGGTTGAGAATTGTATGTATGAACAATATCAATATCCATATCAATCATTGAAGGCTCTGAGAGGGAGTCCCATTCATACTCATTGGAATCTATTTCTGAATCTTGACTAGGATGCTTACACCATGAAGGCTTGGGATGCTTGGATGTGGAAGCCTCAATATCATCAAGGATCACACTCTCTAGTTCTAAATTTGTAAATGTCTCATGAGATGTTGGACTATCTAAATCTCCCCAAAGGAGATTAGTAGAAGGGAACCAATCTTCACACATATTTTGTTAATTTTCCAAATTAGGTGTGTACTATTGTTCTTCTTCACTATCCAACTTATCAAGGATAGGAGCAACATTCTTATTGTGATTTGCACATCCCAGGCCAATCGACTTCTTAGACTTGCATCCGAAAAGAGCATGATCAAGAGGTTCAGCTCTAGCATCCAATCTATTATAAAGAAGGCCATGTCCAAGATAGCCTATCTTCTTGACAAAAATATACCTTCTTCTATAAGCTTTAGGAGAGGGAGTGAAGTTCTCGTTGTGCATATACTTTTCTTCTCTATAAATCCAATCTCTAACAACCACATCTTCTTTCTCATCTTGAATAGGCACTGACAACTGTAAAAATGTGTCCAATAATGTCATAGCTAAAGAGAAAGCTTTCATCTCTTATGAAGGTTTACCATAAGACCTAGGTGAATCTAGTGATGTTATGAGGGAGTTGAGTTGATATCCCCCCATGCCAAGGTCTATGGATTTGAACTTGTCTTTACATTCAGCTAAAGTTGCATCAAAATCATCTACTTCTCTATTGAGGGGAACATGAGTACTTGCTAAAATCAAGTTAATAGAAGAAGTATTATCCCTAGGTATACACATCTTTGTTCTATTGTAAGGGAACTTAACACACTGATGATAGGTAGACGATACTACTTGTATATCATGAATCCATGGTCTAACAATTAAAATATTGTATGCAAGGGGTCCAACATCAACTATTTGAAATAAAATATCTTTTTCAACAAGACCAATCCTAATGGGAAGGATGACCAAACCATTTGAACTTCTCTCTACCTCATCATAGGTTTTGTAATCTTCCTTCTGGTATCAATAACTTTTTTAGAATAACCTAATGTCTTTAAAAGACTCAAAGAAGAAATATTAAGCCCAACACCCCCATCTATCAACACACACCTAACATGGGTCCTATGGATCATGACCTCAATATGAAGGGAAAGATTGTGTGGATGGCTCAAAGATTTATCATCTTCCTTTTAAAAGGAAAGATAATGAGGGCTAGCAATATGATTAACCATGTTTTGGAATTGATTGACATCTAAATTTTTGGGGACATTTGCCATGTGCAAAGCATCCTCAAGGAATTGTTTGTGTCTTAGGGACAACTCTAAAAGCTCAAAGATCAAAATTTGAATGGGGGTTCTTTGAAATTGATCAACAAGATTATAATTTGGCCTAGGATTAAGCATTGGTTTTTAAGGAACATACTTGGATTGCACTTTTTTTGGCTTACTTGGTTGGTTTGAACTAGGTCCTTTGACAACAAGGGGACCTTAACTTCACATAACAACATTGAGAGTTTGGGAAGACACTTTCTTAGGTTTACTTTACTAGTTTGAATTGGGTCCTCTAATAACAAGGGGAACTTGAGATGACTCTCTAGATTGAGCACCCCTTGAACCAAAACAAGTTTTTCACCAAGGATAGGAGAGCTCAAATTTAAATCATAACCACAAGGATCTTTATCTTCCATCATGTTAACACTTTCTTCTACAACCTCAAGCATATTGACAACATTTTTTGCATTTGCATTAGTGTAATTAATTGCATCCTTGCAATTCTTAGGTTGGTAAGCTTCCCATTTCTCATGCTTGGGAAAAGGCTCTTTGAACATTGTGTATCAACATTGGTATTTAATCCATCTATTTCAAGTTTTCCATTCTCAATAAGATCTTGAACAATATGCGTAAATTTCCCATAGTTTTCAATATCATGTCCAATGCCATTGTGAAGTTTGCAATAGGCCTTCTCATCCCACCACCATGGCTTAACCTCAGGTATGCAAAACTTTGTGGCATCATAAAGGTGCACATGATTATGAGAAAGGAGCTTCATGAATATCTCTTCATATGAATCACCTAGATGTGTAAAGTTATGTTTCTCTTCTTTAGGCCTTTCTTGATATCTTGGCTTGTTACTTTGTTGATTGGCACTAGCCAAATGGAGAACAACTTGGTCTCTAGGCTTAGAGGAATCCACACCTCCATCATTAACCACTTGTTTTTTGTTATTCCAATATGTGTTCTTGCCTTTATCCTTGTTATTCTAACCATTGTTGTTGTTGTTGTTGTTGTTGTTTCCATTTTTGTCAAAGTACCTTTCTCTCTCAAAATATCCTCAATTCTAAATGCGTCTTCAACCATGGTATCAAATGAATAAAAAATTATCTTCTTAACTTTATACTTCATCTCAAGAACCATGTTAGTAATGAGGATTTCAATCTTTTCTTTCTCATGAATAGTCCTAGAATAGTGAGAGCACTGTTGTCTCCATCTTTGCAAGAAAGTAACAAAGGATTCTCCTTGATTTTTCTTTGTGTGACATAAGTCCAATAGCAAGATAGATCATGAAAGATTGTATGCAAAGTGTTGAGAAAATATTTGAATTAACTCAAGGAATTTCTTAACAGGAGGAGTTATATTAGTAAACCATTCCATTGCTTGACCCTTAAGACTCCTTGGAAATAATCTCATAAGGTATGAGTCCTCATGATGAAACTCAAAACTTATAATATAGAACTAACATAGATGATCATTCTGATCCCCATTTCCATCATATTTGTCATATTTGGGGATCTCAATTTTTTAAGGAAAATCTTTCATGTCAACACTTTTATCAAAAAGATTAGGACAAACTGAATCAAGTGAAAAAGAACTCTTGGGTGCTGATATTTGATTCAACTATTTCTTTAGTTAGTCATTTTCTTCTTTCATATAGGGATCATGCTTTTGAATCTTTTTGTCTACATCAAATTTGTAAGGGACCTTAGCACCCTTGTTGATTAAATGTTGAAAGCATGTGTCTCTATTTTGTTCCATATGTTGCTGAAAATGTGGGTCTTGTTGCATAGCCTTGAAATCATAAGAATTGCAATCAAAGCTTGAGCTACCACCTCCATATTGTGAACCATGATGAACATGTTTTGAAGGTTGTCTTAAAACTCTAGGAGGTTTTGTTCTCCTATAATCATCATGTCTTGAATCTCTCCTTCCTCTAGGACTAGGAGATGGTGAAGGTGTTGTCCAATGTTTTCCATTTTGTGGAGTCTCGAGAGGAATGAATGGAGGAGAGTTGTTTCCACCACCAATTTGCACATTGTTGAATTTATTGTCAAGTTGAAAATCCACGAGAAGGTCTTGTGCTTCTTGATAGGCTTTCCTTTCTATCTCAATCATAACTTGTCTTTTTTCCTATAGGCATCTAAATTGTTCTTCCTTCGTAGCTTATTCCTAAGGGTGTCATGAGTGGTGTGCATGGTCTTGACTATAAAAACTAGTTACCATTAAATGTTGCATTCACATGAGCGCTAGAATGCTCACTAATTTGATCATCATATTGGGATTTCTCTTCTTGATAGGTATAATGCATACCTTTCTTATCCCTTGGGTGTGCATCCAAATATCTATCCTCAATATGGGGTGAGGTTGGTCTATTTTCATGAGCAAGACCACCACTGAAAAGGTCAACATAGTATTCACCACTTTGATTCTTCTTTTGTGGAGCCATTATAAAATTCTTATCCATATCCGAGTGAAGTGATGCTAAGGGTGTACTCAACTCAACAAGGTCACTACTAGGTTGAAAAAAAGCTTCTAGAATATTCTTAGGTGATTGAAAAAACATAGGTTCTTTTCCCTTACGTATTTGATGAGTTTTAACTAAAGGTAATTGTTTAAAGATGACTTGAGGTCACTTTCCTTGATCTACTTGATATCTTATTGTAATCAACATGAAAGAAAAGGTATTAGGTGATAGGATAACCCTAAGAAACATTGGTACCAAACTAGGATAGTAAAAGCACTCACTTGTCCAAAAGAGATCCGATAAGATAAAATTTTGCAATAGGCATAAACCAACACTACCACAGAGGTGCCCACAACTTTGGGTGAATACCCTAGCACTTATGGACTAGGATGATGATTTTCCCAAATTATAAATAATTAAAATTGAATTTTCATGAAAGTGGATGGACAAGAGATTAGTAAGACTCTCCAAGCATAATATCAAAGAATCCAAAGTTATATCTTTCTCAACAAGGACGATCTCTAACTCATTGACTCCAAACAAGGTCACTTGTGAAATCAAAGATCACTAATTCAAGGGGTCAAAGCACAATAACCCAAAGCAAAAACAAGCTTCTAATAATGGGGTAAGTAGCCTAATTTGAACCAAATCAACCTAGGGAGACTAGAAATAACAGGATAGCAAAGTAGATTGAACATAAAGTCTCAACTCAGGAACTTGGATTTTATTTGTTTTAAATATCCAACTAGGTGTGATAAATTTTGAATCATGAACTAGGCATGTAAGACAACAATCAAGAATTTCAAGAAAACATCTTCAAACAATGAGAAAGGGACAAAGAAACCTTGCACATGAACAAGAATAGTGTTGTAGTATCAGTCTAATCCCTAGAACCACCATAGTGTATGTTCTCAAAATGTTTTCCAATCATGCACATAGTCCTAGAAAAGAAAATTTGGCAACACTATGGTTCTTAGTAATGTTCAACTCTACAACTTTTGCAATCTAGAGTGGGTGAAATCCAATCCTGGTGCACTAGGGTTTTGCCATATTTCGAGAATTTAATCAATCAAAGATATTGAGGAGATCCCACAACCCAAAAAAAGACTACACTTGTGAGGATTTCCCCCACAAGGACATTTATATAGTGGTTGCTACTACCATGCCAAAAATGGCTATTACTGCTTGAGGTTTTGTCTGTTGGAAATATTCAAGACTAGCTAGGTTATTGAGAGGGGAGGGGTGAATCATTAACCTCAAATTTTTTAACAAATTTAGAACTTAATTGCATTAATAAATTTTATCTACTACATACATAAGAAATAGAGAAACAGAAGACACCATGAACACAAGATTTGGTGACCTAGAAACCTTCCAAATAGAAAGTAAAATTGGGGTGGGGATGATACTCACAAAACTTCAATACTACAGCATAAAGTTGGCCTATTAAGGCTTACATTGATCACTTCTGATGATCTGCCCTATTAGGAGCAATTAGGACTGCTAGGTCCACCTTTTTAGAGGTTTTACGAACATACAATGAAGTATGCACTGGGTAAAGAGATTTTAAGAAAAGACTGTTAAGTCTACCTTGTGAAAGGATTTGAAGTTGATTCACTTGTTATGATGAAACAATAGATCTCTAACT
Organism: Cupressus sempervirens; assembly: GCA_028749045.1. Classification (NCBI taxonomy): domain Eukaryota; kingdom Viridiplantae; phylum Streptophyta; class Pinopsida; order Cupressales; family Cupressaceae; genus Cupressus; species Cupressus sempervirens. The sequence goes on along the minus strand of CM053783.1, from coordinate 791,158,665 downwards.
TACAACTAAATTGCTGATTGAGATCCTTGAAGTACTGATCACCTCTATGTGATAGATATAACTCTGCTACTCCTGATATGGCCTTGCAATACACTTCACTCTGTTGCTGATTCACATTTGCATGCTTACATTTCATTCACACTATCTCATTTCATTACATTACCTGCTTGGATATGATACAAGACATTACATATATATCGATCCAATTTATATAATTACAAAATCAACCATTACACAAGTTAACACCCATATTACAAAGTCAGCCCAAATGTAGATACTTGGTTTTTGAAAACTGACTTGGTGAAGTTCTGATACATGGCATCCACTGTCATTACTCGACATCATCATGCAATCGATAGAAGTTGAGGCTCAGTCCATACTAATCACTTTAACGTAGCTTCAAACTTGGTATACACTGGTGACTCGATAGATACAATGTAACTTGGTATAAACTGCATTCTTTGTTGGTAGACACTATTTTCATTCAACTTAATTAATGCTCACTTCGCTTGACTTAAGCTGTTAACTCGGTAGAAACTGTAAAGCTCGTTAAACACTAAACTACTCAATTTGAACTATAGTACTTGGCAAACATTGAACTACTCTATTTGAACTGGAATCTAAATAAGTGTTGTCACTAATAACAAACTTGACTATATGTCAACAATCTCCCCCTTTGGCATTAGTGACAAAAACACTTATTAGCCAAAACTTATGTACAGCATAGTGTGATACTTAGCTTCGTATGACATGCTGGTTTTTTAGAGATTTTTCAAAATTTGTCTTTGTAACTCTGTTATATATACATTTTCTTTGCATAATTCTCCCCCATACAATGTACATATCATGTTAGGTATATTGACATACTAAGTGTATCTCCCAATATGGTATCTTTCTCTCTTGATATTTACAAATATCTCTCCTCCTTTGTTATACATAAATGTCTCTCCCCCTTTTTGACAATAATGCAAAAGATTCATACACAATCTATTTATATGGAGACACCAAAATGTGAGAGAAAATCAAAATGTACCTTAAGAATGAGAGTTAAGGTCTTATCCCAATTATCTTACAAAACTTTGCACATCTGTAGAGCAATTTGAACTTCTGCAGAGAGCTAAATCATGTGATCTGCAATTCAGAAATTATTATCATGGATCAATGTTTTGGAATAGGCAATGTGCTTCTACATTGTATCCATGATGGGAAGGATCATATTCTGAATGTCTATGAGTGTAGACCAAAACCTTGCTTCCTCTCTCAACAATTTTACCTACATATCTAATAAGAATCTAATCTTCATATGATGTGCAGAGCTTGAACTGGGGTCAAGTTGTAACTGCTTTGCACTAGCCATAAAATCTTCATCAATTTTATTCAATTTACTCTTTATTTCCTTAGTATGCTCGGTAATATTACATAACTTTGCAAAAAGTGATGTTACATTTGTGTAAGAAGTTTCAAGATTTGTCAAAATTGAAGAAAGCTCTACCTGCTAGATAGCTATTTGCTAAGCAATGTGCTCAAGCACTTTGTTATCAAATTTCTTTTCTGCTTTCTCAATTAGCTTATCTTGACCATTGGAATCTTCATTGAATTTACTAGTTGTTTCTTCTAATTGTAACAAAATGTGTTGAGAAGTATCAACTTCAACACTATAGCTTTAGTCAAAATATTCTTTACATCCTCAATAATCTTATATTCTCTGTCTCTCTCTTCTTTGATTTCTTCTACTTTTCCTTCTTTTGAAGAAGTTGACCAACTATATACATTTGATCCATAGAGATATTATCAAAGTCTCATTTGGGAATTTCAATTTCCTCATCCAGATCTATATGTTCATTTATTTCCTTTCCACTAATCAAAATTCTTGGTTGAATCTTTGGTTCAACTATTTTTGAAGTTAATGCTTTAGATTTTGGAATAGAGATAATAGTGGAAACAATAGGACTAGCAGTGGAAATTTGTATAGTGCCTACTGGTGGAATACTAACTGGAATACTTATAGAATCCAAAACTGATTTATTTACCAAACTTCCCAAAACTGAAATATTTGCAAGTGAAGTACTGACAAAAGTATTTACAACTGAAGCACTTATAGGAGTATGCACAACTAAAGTAGTCAAAACTGAAGAATCCAAAACTGTACTTACTACTAGGGAGCTTATAATTGAAGAATATTTTGTATCCATTATTGAAGCTAACTTGGTAACTGAAGGATGCTGCAGCTCAGTGGATGAAGTGGTAGACACTTCTATTAGTGGTGTGCTAAGCTGAGAGGTAGCAGCGAGTGATTGGAAATTTGATGTATCAATGGTTGTCACAATCAAATCTACTAAAGCTATCTTCATGCTTGATGATGTTGCAAGTTTTTCTGGAGAGTGAGGAAGTGAGGCTATGATAGCCACAACTATCTTGACTAGGTGTGCCTTGCTTCCTCTGTAGCTTCTTCCTCTTTTTTTCTTAATCATCCTTCATTAACTCCTGACATTCTTCTACATCAATTGTAACAAATGGAGAATCTTCTTCATTGTCTTCATCCTTGTCACTTTTGTCGCCATTATCTTTGATTTCAATAGGATTTTCACTCATTTTATGAAGATGGAATATATTTTTCCATAGGGTTGTAGCATTCTTCACAACATACTCTATATCTTTCATCAAAACTAGACAATTGTTGAACTTTAAGATCATTTTGTTCTCATTGTCTTTTAGTGCCTTATTTACCTCTACATTAGTCAAATAGGGTACCAACTATTTTAAATGTTTGTGCAAAAATGTCTTTGATAGTCTTCTTGGTGAACCTTGACCTTATCTAACAAAACTGCAGGGACTTGTGATGTTAGCTAGTCTGGAGAGAATTTCCATCTACCCAATTTGTCCATGACCAGATCTTCAACTTCTTTCTGCTCTGTTGGATTCTTTGTCTCATACTTAAGTGCTTTAAAATTGTACACTCTAGAACCTTCTCTTAGTGTCTTTAGTCTTTCTTCAAATGTAGGAGGAGGTCAGTTGAAGATAACATCACTACTATCTTTTTTGGCTTTCTTCCTGGATCTCCTTGTGAATACTACAGTGGATGGCTTTGGTGGCTTGGTGATGATCACCTTGCCTTTCTTCCTTACTAGTTCTTCTTCCATTTCTAATTCATCTTCATCCTCTAATTCTTCCATATCTTCTCCTTTACCTTCGATTAACATAAGAGGGGTGCTTGTTGTTTTCAATTTTGTTATCCTCCTCTTGCCTTTGTTTACTGATTGTGGAAGTTTGATCTCAAGTTCAATTCTTTATTTTGCCTCATCATAAGTTCCAAAGTAAGATACCTTTGGATCTACAAGCTCATTTACCAAGGTTTCAATGATTTCCTTAGCCTCGTCAATGTTAACCTCATATGGAAGAGGTTTTACCAACACAACTATGGGCCTTACTGCCTGGATGTAGACTCTGTCACTATCTACCATAAAGAAAACATCATCCTTATAGTCTTCAACTAACTTCTTTGGTATCTTAAATTTTTTATTCATCTTTTCTTTGAAGGTTTCAAAATAATTATCCATGATACTATCAAAATTTTCACCCATTTCAGCAATGTAAATTAATTAATCTGATATAAAACTGGTGTATCTTTTCTCCATACAATTGTGCCTTTAGAAGGGAAAAACTTTTGAACATAGAAAAACAAACATGTCAACAATGAACCAAATTTGCATGGGTTATTCTTTGAAGTTCTAATGCTTTCCATGTTTTTGTTTAGCTACTTCAACAACAAATCTATTAAATCATATGACAGATTCTTCTTTATGACGTTATAAGCTAAGTCAATTGCTTCACATGACACACTATTAAGTCGGCTTGAACTATAAATCTTGTGTGCTATCACATGGATGCCAATTTTTAGTTTTGTATCAGTTATATTGCTTATTTTCATTCCTCTGTCATCCCATTCAGCTAGGGTTTTTTTTTTGTAACTCATCCCAACCTAGGGTTTTAGTGGCTTTAGCTTTGGTGAGCATGGGGAGACCAGTAATGTGATGTATCATTTTCTTGGTAAATAAAATTGGTTTCTCTAACCATAGTTGACCATTATGAACTTAGCTTATGATATGCCTAATCCATTTGATTTGAAAGTTTTGAGGTAGGTGAGGAATATGAGTTAAACCTTTCTCTTCCAAATGTTTATGCTTAGGTTTTAGAATTCCATTCACATAAAGTTCACTTAGGGCATTATCCATTTCAAGGGTTCCTATCTCCTGAATTATACATTTAAAGTGAGTTCAAATGTCATTTATGAGAAGTACCTTAGGTGGTATCTATGACTAAACTCCATTCTGGTCGAGGGTTTTGATGATCACTGGCACAAGTTTGAAGTTAGGGGCTTTCCATTCAACACCTCGCACCAACATTTTAGATCCTTTCTTGACCTTGTTGCTGCTACTGGATGCCATGATAACTCGGTAAGTTAAGAAAATTTTTGAAATTTTTTTGCTGCAAATTCTAGTCAAGGTCGCTTGAATGCTCTGCAAATCACTTTGTTCGCAATATTCTGAATTCTCGATGAAAATAAAGTCAATTTCCTACCTTTTGTTAAAGCTTCCCATTAATGCTCAATACGATGAGAGCCATAATGACATTGTGCATGACATCCTATCATCCACTATCTCTATGGATTGCTTGGTGAAAGCTTGTAACTCAGCAACCAAACATAACCATGTTATTCTCGACTTCGCTTGGTAGAGTCCATGACCCAACCTTGCTTGGTAAAGAAGTCAATTTGGTGATAACTATTACTGATCTTGCTGATGATTCTTCTGTATCTTGAATACCAATATGAATCTTTACTTCCTTTCGATTGGAATTGTTTAAGATGTGACCTTGAAAACATAGTTCCAGTTCTTCCTTAAGAACTTAATTGGAAATGGAGTCACCCACTTCTTGAGTGACATGACTATCATCGCTTGAACTAGGTTACTCATTAGATTTAGGAATCCATAGTTGTCTCATCTGCTTCCTGATACTATCTACTTTGGCTTTCTTTTCATCTTCAACTCTACCTATATTCATGCAATTCTTAGCTATATGACCAAGCTCAGTACATGTGTAACATCTTAAGGTGGTATCCTTTCTTCTCATGTGATGTCTAACACAATTCATGCTAATGTGTCTGTATTCTCCACAGTAATGACATCTACACCAATTGTTGTAGTCCCAATTGAATATTGCCTTTACAATTTGTTCAGCTAGATTGAATGGCTTAGATCCACATTCAAATGCCTTGTGACCTTGTTTCTTGCATTTGTGACACTTGCCTTTAAACTTTGGTTTTTATTTGCATTCATTAGCTTTATGACCATATTGACTACAATTATAACATTTACCATTGAATTTTTCTTTTTCATTACTCTAACATTTGTTTGATGTATGACCTATCTTACCATAGTGATTGCAAGTAGGTCTTTGACACCTTTAGGTACCTTGTTTGGAGGATTCACCTTTTTCTTTGTATCCAATTCCTACTTTACCTTTTTGTCTATAGAGATTCTGCTCATTTAGTTGATTCAATTGATTCATGTCTACTTGTGATTTCATCATTCTCTCATTGACTTGCATTTTAGTGTTTAGGTCATTTTTCAATCTTTGACTAATTTTCTTTTTAGATCTCAACTCCCTTCTTATTCTTTCATTGATTTGTCTTTCTAAATTTAGATCATTTCTTATTCTTTCATTTTTAGATCTCAGACTCATGATCTCTTAATTTGCATTGGAGAGTTGATCAATAAGATTTTCTTACTGAAGGGATTGATTTTGAATTTCATTGTTCCTTGCATCCAAGTCTTTTTTTGACTTATTTCTTTGTTCTGAGATTTCACACAATCTTATTGACTGAATTTCTTGTTCTCTTCTCAATTTTCTTACTTCTTCTTGCAAGGAACCATTCTTTTCTAGGAGCTCTTTGATTGCATCATTTTCTTCATCTGAATTGCTTGAGGGGAGAAATTCTTCAATCTTCTCTTCAACATATTGGTGGTCATTCATCTGATTTGCAAGTTCCTTCCTTATTTTTAGAGATTGAGAAAGATTCTCTTTTTCTTTCTTGAGTTGAGCTATGGCCATATCTAGATCTAACTTTTCATTGTCAATAGCTTTTTCAAGTCTGAATATCTCCATTGTTCTTGATCTTTGCTCAAGCTATCAAACTTTATCTTGAGAACCACAATGCTTTGATACTAGTTGCTGGAAATATTCAAGACTAACTAGGTTACTGAGAGGGGTGGGATGAATTAGTAACCTCAAAACTTTTAACAAATTCAAAACTTAATTGCATTAATAAAATGGATCTACTGCATGCATAAGAAATAGAGAAACATAAGACACCATGAACACAAGATTTGGTGACCCAGAAACCTTCCAAATAGAAAGTAAAATTGGGGTGGGGATGATATCCATAGAACTTCAATACTGTAGCATAAAGTTGGCTTGTTAAGGCTTACATTGATCACTTCTGATGACCTACCCTATTAGGGGCAACTAGGACTACTAGGTCCACCTTGTTAGAGGTTTTACGAACATACAATGAAGTATGCACTCAGTAAAGATATTTTAAGAAAAAACTGTTAAGTCTACCTTGTGAAAGGATTTGAAGCTAATTCACCTATTAGGATGAAACAATAGATCTTTGACTTACAATTGAATTGCTGATTGAGATCCTTGAAGTACTAATCACCTCTATGTAATAGATATAACTTTGCTGCTCTTGATATGGCCTTGCAATACACTTTGCTCTTCTACTGATTCACATTCACATGCTTACATTTCATTCACATAATCTCATATCATTACATCACCCACTTGGATATGATACAATACATTACATATATATCAATCCAATTTACATAATTACAAAGTTATCCATTACACAAGTTAATACCAATATTACAAAGTCAGCCCAAATTTAGATACTCGGGTTTTGAAAATTGACTTGGTGAAGTTTTCATACATAGCGTCCATTGTCATTACTCAACATCACCATGCACTCAATAGAAGTAGAGGCTCAATCCATACTAATCATTTCAACATAGCTTTGAACTCAATATACACTGGTGACTCAGTAGATACAGTGTAACTTAGTATAAACTACATTCTCTATTGGTAGACACCATTTTCATTCAACTTGGTTAACATTGGCTTTGCTTGACTTAAGCTTTTAACTAGGTAGAAACTATAAAGCTCAGTAAACAATAAATTGCTCAATCTAAATTGTAGTACTTAGAAAACATTGAACTACTTGATTTGAACTGTAGTACCTGGCAAACACTGAACTGCTCGGTCTAAACTAGAATCTAAATAAGTGTTATCACTAATAACAAACTTGATTGTATGTCAACATCGTCCATGTAGTTGACCTAATAAAGTGAATGTCCACTATCGGTTTGAACTTGAATCTGAATAAGTGTTATCACTTATAAAAAACTTGACGTTATGTTAAGACCATCCATGTAGTTCACCCAATAAGTGAATGTCCACTACAGTTAACACTCTCTAATCAAGGAAGACTCACAAAGTTGTACCACATGGGGACTTGGTTTTGATTCAAGAGTTCAGAGTTTCTGATATGTCCAAAAGGGAATAGAGCATACTCCTCTAGCCTCTTCACCTTACCCAAAAATAGCAAAAAAAATTTTTTGACATGCTAATTCAAAATCACCTCACCAAATTTTTAGAAAAGCCAATAATAAACACCACCAATCTCAAAAGAGAAAGCACTAATCGATGTTGAGGAAAAACCCAATCACAATAGTGAGATAATAACAAATATCCTTCCCTATCTACAAGGAGATCTATCTTTGAGAAGAGCTTTGCATGTAAGGCAAGTGAATGGAGCACATTCCCTCAAGAACTCCACAAATAGTTATTTATTCATGGAGTGTGCCCTCAGTTTGACCTAGTTTGTGTCCATGCAAGTACACAATAAAATGAGAGATTCAAAGATCAAAATATGCATGCAAATGAAGATGCAATCTAATCTAAATGATAATAATGCAAATCAATGAAAGAATGGAAATCTAATCTATGAAATGAAATAAAAATGCAATATTAACCTATGAAAGAAAATATGGATCTAAGCTAATGTGAAAATTCAAGGATTCATCATTATGATGGAAGCCATGGATGCATGAGAGAAGACAAGAAGATAGAAGTTCTCCATACAAAGCTTTAATGTTCAAATGCCTCCAAAAATCGCTCTCCAAACCTATAGCATAACAATAGCATAATCATGGATATCAAAAATGAGGAGAGGGCTCTCACTTATAAAGAAGAATGGATGATTAAGATTAAGAGGTAATAGGATTTAATCAAGGGTGGAGAGAAAATGATTTGTGTGAGACAAAATTCCACCAATGAGAAAAGAGGAGGAAAATTAAATGGAATTCCACTTAGAAATATGCACATTTAGGTGTAGAGGAAAAAATAATTTATTTATTTTATTTCCTCTTTTCAAGTGGAATTTTATTTAATTAAAAGGGATAAAGTTCTTTTAATTAAATAGGAAATATTTAATTAAATTAAAGAGGGGTTTTTTCTTGATTAATTAGATATGGATTAATTATTTAATTAAAAAGAGAGGTTTTCTTTTAATTAAATAAGGCTTCGGGTAAAATGATCAAACCTTAGGAAATGTTGAAATAAATGAATTAATTAAAATTTGATCAAAGAAATTGATTTGAATTGATTTAATAAAATATTGCAAACCATTGATTCAGGAAATTTGATAAATTGAATAGTGGGGGCCTATAGTCTAGGCAACCATTTTAGGGTGCATACAACCCTTTATGTTAGTATATGGTAGGGAAAAAAGGTTTCTAATTTCATTAGAATTCCCATTTCTAGAACTATCTCATTAGTGTGAGCTAATGGAAAGTGATGCCATGACAATAAGAATGGCAGAGCTAATGGAGCTGGAAGAGAAAAGGAAATAGGCCATGCAAACCCTAGAAACAAATCAATAGCAAATAAAAAAGAGCTTTGATAAGAAGGCCAAGGTCAGAATCTTTAGAGAATGTGATTTGGTATTAAAATGGGATTCAAATAGGGAAAAACTAAGGAGGCACTCAAAATTTGATACACTATGGAGTGGACCCTATGTGGTTATTGGTTGCAAACAAGCCAATGCTTTTCAATTAAGTAGGCCTAATGGTGAAATTCTACCTATTATAGTTAATGGACTATATCTTAAGTCTTGCTTTCAATAAGAGGTGAATATTTTATTTATATAATTAGGTTAGTTTCCTTCTTGTGGTTTTCTATTTTCCATAAGTGCACGGTCACATGTTTTTTTTAGAGGTCGTAGAGGGTTTTGGTTCTCAGTTTTAGTTATAAAGAGAAAATTTTGAGGTTCCTGGGTATGTTTTCTATGATTTTAGGGTTTTTCTAGGTGGATCTTCATGATTTTTAATGACTCTATATCTCAATGGATGCATAGGCTATTGGTTTATGCATAGCTAGCTTGCATCCCCCCTAAGTTGCTAGAATTGTTGGCAAAATTTGTCTTCTTGCCAAAATTGCCACATTTGAATTCAAATGTTAAACGGTTATGTCCCACCTTTAATATTAAACAATGCCATGGAAATGTGACATAAATGAAATAAAACCTTATTATATTTCCATATTCTCCTAAGTTATTTTTTTGGCCTCGCATCTTGCCCCACCATAAGATCTTAAGCAATCTATGACTCTCGCTTTCCCACATTTTGAAGATGCAAGTCCTTTATGCAATGTGAGGAAGTGACAATGTGACATGTTTCCAAGGTGGGGCCTTGCTTCTTGTTTGTGGGCAGTCATTTAACTATGTTGACATGTCGATGTGAGTTGGAATACAACTAGGATTCTATTTGTAGTTGCTTTCTCACATTCTGTATTTTTTCAAAGTCTCTAAAAATGCGGGAGAGCAAACTTCTACCATGTGGATTCATGGGCTAGGTTTTATTATATAAGCTACAACATGACAAGGTGATGAGTCAGATTGAGTTGGTCTATGGCAGACATTTCATTGGCCATGCCTTTGACATGGTCAGTTAGGTGGGTTGCCATTTTTTTCATATCACAAAGGGTGAAAGTCAAGGCTATGATAATATGACCAAGTTTCCTTGTTACAATCTTATGATCCAACATAAGATCATGAAGTCAATTATCAAGGCCACCAATGTGAAGATATGAAGTTATCATAACATCTTAGAAGTTGATGGTCACGACAAGTGATAAGGAAGGGTTACGATCTTATGGTTTTTGGTTGTCGTAAGGTCACAAGTGTAGCTCTAGAGGTCTTCTAAGGGTACAAAGACAAAAGGTTTGTTGTATCATCATGGTGATTGTAAGATCATAAAGAAAATTTACAAGGAGCTTGATGTCATGATAAACTAACCATCATAAGATCGTTGAGATTATTAAGAGTTTCCCTGAACATAAGATAGGTTGATAATTATATGAACCTCAAGTTGACCATGATAAAGGTGTTCACTTGTCTAGGCTAGAAAGGAAAAGGGTTTTCAACCAATAAAATTGCAAGAAGGTACAAGGTAAGCATCAAATATAATTAACTTTCTGATACATCTGACTTGGCATATTGATAGAGAAGAAAAAATGACTTGTTAATGGCGAATCAGACTTTTGATTGTTTGTAGATTTCTTTCAATATCCTCAGGCCTAGTAAATGTAAAAGGAGCATACACTTTATTGGAAATATAAGAGGAGTAACTAAGAGGGGAGGGGTGAATCAGTTACTACAAAAATAAATTCTAGATCCCTTTTGATGCTAGTACAAAATACAAACAAATAACTGAATACTATAGAAGCTTGGTAAACACATAAAATGTTGTAACTTGATAATAACTAGGTTAGCTTGGTAAATGATTAACATATAAACCTTTAGATGTTATTTGTGATTACCATTACTTTAACTTAGTTGCAAATACATAAAGAAAATAACATGAACACATTTGACATTAGGATTTAACGTGGAAACCCAATTTGGGAAAAACCACCAATAGCAACTAGTTACTAATTTTCACTCTTCTAAAGTGAGCCTTGTTAGGAGACAACCCTGGTAAAGGTTACAAAACACACTATTAGGTGTGACCATGTTAAAGGATTTAATCACCTTGTTATGAGTGGCTTGGTTAGAGGTCTTTGAGAATAATTCAATGGAATTTCCACCTTGTTAGAAGATTTACAAATAGCTATTAAGCCAATTCTATTAAGAGGTTTAGATCACTGCTACAATGTTTAGAGAGTAAAAATGAGATGACCTAATTTAACTACAACTAATTTACTGATTTTAGATCTTTGTTATAGCTTGTACTTGATCCTTCCTAATCAAATATGGCTTTGTTGTACCTCAAGGATATTCTTCTTATCCTTTGAATTCTCTTCCTCTACTTACCAAGAGATCTTCAATCACATCACAATTTTTCACACATTCTCTTGCATTTTCACACACTTGTTTGCACATTTTGAAATCATAACTTGACCTTATACTTATACCTTCCACTTTTTCAAGTTGGCTCAAATACAATTTATAATAATCAATATCTATCACTTTAGTCGGCTGGAATCAATAAATAGATTAATTAAACTCAATACAACAAGATAGGAAAATCTTTTGTTAGCCGACCTTGCTTGGTAGAAACTAACTCTGAAGTGATTTCCATTGTTAACCAATAGAGGCTTTATTAACACTAAAAACTTACAAAAATCCTTTGGTAACTGAGTGAGCTTAGGTAACACACACTTTCTGCAACTTTTCCTTCGACGCTCGAGTGAACTCAATAGACATTGCCATCTGAACTAGGCAAACATAGGAACACTCTGTAGACACTAAGAACTATCTTCATTGATCAAGTGATCTCAACATATGCTAACTAATAATTAGTATGACATTTGTGTAACATCAAAGACAACACATAATTAACCAATTGTATCCAATAATCTCCTTCTTTGGCATTGATCGCAACACAACATGTCATAGCACAATGAAATTTTGGATTTGAAAACTCCCTCTATTAGTATTAGCTTTTCCTTTCATTGAATTCTATCTGAAATGGTTATTAACAAGTTCATTTAGAACATTCTCCCTCTTTTATCATACTTCATCTTTTAGAAGACTTCTCCCTCTTTGGTTTCTAACTTTATTTTGGTTCCAAAAATCTCGCAGAGATATGGTAGTAAACTTCTCCCTCTTTGAAAACACATGCCAAAGACAATAACTTTGTAAATTCAAATGTACCTTAAGTACTAATTCATCTACAATACGCCCTTGCTAATTTTGCACCAACTGATTGATCTTCAATAGATTTTGGTTGACGCATTCACTAAACTTCATTTAGTGAATTTCAAATAGGGGAATGAACCCTAGCTTGCCTCTTAGATACAAAAATGCATCCTTAGGTAATGGCTTGGTGAATATGTCTTCAATATGTTCCTTTGTATTCACATATTCCACTTTGAATTCTTTATCTTGCACCAATTCTCTTAAGAAGTGATATTTTATAGCAATATGATTTTTTTTGGAATGCATTACAAGATTCTTTGATATGTTGATTTCACTGGTGTTATCACAATATATGACAAATAGATCTTTGATTTCTACGTTCATTCCTTCTAATAGTTGTTTGAACCAAAAAATGTTAGGGAAATTGACTGTTGTTGCTACATATTCTACCTCTACTGTGGATTCAAAAGTACAAATTTGTTTCTTGCTTGTCCAAGATACTAGTCTTTTACCAAGAAAGAATGCTCCACTAGTAGTGTTTTTTTTGTCATCAAGGCTTCATGCCCAATCAACATCAGTAAATACTTTCAAGTCCAAATTGCCTCCAAGTTTGTACCATAAACCATAGTCTTCAACACAAAAATACCTCATGATTCTCTTGATTTCCATCATGTGATTTTCTTTAGGATTTGCTAAGAATCTTGCCACTATTCCAACTGCTAGAGAAATATACGGCCTTGTGTGAACTACATACTTCAATTTTCCAATCATTGATTTGTAAGTGGTCTTATCTACTTCTTTGGAATCATCATTTTTGGAAAGCTTATGTTTAATAGACATAGCTTTTTCAACTGGTCTTGAATCTTCCATTCCAAATTTCTTCAGTATCTCCTTGATATACTTAGATTGAGTGATGTAGATACCATTCTTGTTCTACTATATTTACAATCCAACAAAGAATTTTATTTCACCAAACATGGACATCTCAAATTCTTTACTGATTTCTTTTGAGAATGCTTTGCATAAATCATCATTTCCTATTTATAGAGTGTCATCAACAAATATTTCTGGTAACAAAATTTTCTTATCTGGTCCTTCCTTGATATACAAACTATTGTTATCATTAGTTCTTTGAAAACCAATCTGTACCAAGTAATTATGGAGTCTTTCATACCAAGCTCTAGGAGCTTGCTTGAGACCATATAAAGCTCTGTGTAGTTTTCAAACCATGTCTCCTTTGCAATGATCTACAAAACCTTCTGGTTGTTCAATTTAGGCTTCCTCATCAAGAATTCTATTCAAGAATGCAAATTTAACATCCATTTGATATACTTCGAATCCTCTATGTGTTGTATATCCTAGTAAAGTTCTAACACCTTCAATTCTTACTAGTGGAGCAAAAGTTTCACCATAGTCAATACGTTCTTCTTGAGAGTAATCTTTGCATACCAATCTTGCTTTTTTTTTTGATACCTTTCCATCTTCATTCAACTTATTTCTAAATACCCATTCTGTACCAATTGCATTTTTATCCTTGGGTCTAGGAACACAAGTCCAAGTTTTTTTCTTCTTTATCTATTCTATCTCTTCATTCATTGCTTCAATCCAACTTTAATTTTATAGAGCATCTTTAACACTTCTAGGTTCAAATTTAGCAAGTGAACATGTACCTTTTAATTTGCTTCTTGTCATTGTTCCATTTGATTTATCTCCAACGATCTCATTAGGTGCATGATGTCTTCTGACATATCTTGCTAATATAGGATCCTTGGTCTTTGAATGAGTTCCATCATCTTCTTCTTGAATTTTAGTTTCAAGCTTGGGTCCTTCTGTCTGTGACTTGGGTCCATCAAGCTTGGTTTGAACTAGCTTGGTAGCTTCTGTTTGTGACTTGGGTCCTTGCAGCTCAGGTTGTGCTATCTGCAACTCGATAGCTATTGGAGTTTCTAGGGACTTGGGAGTTGAAGCTTCTTTTCTTTCAAATAGATTAGGAAGGGTATCAAGTTCATAATAAATGAATCTTCTATAGTCTTCAGGTTCCTTACTGCTTTCTTCTTCACTCTTTTCTACATATTCATCAATTCTGACATGTGCACTTTCTATATTTTTTGAGTAGATAAATTCAACCATCTGTATGCTTTGCTTTTGTAGGAGTATCCTAGAAAAATGCCTTCATCACCTTTTACATCAAATTTCCCTTTTTTAGATTCTTTGAATATGTAACATTTATAGCCAAATACTTTTAGGTAACTTAAATTAGGTTTGTAGCCATACCATAGTTGATAAGGTGTCTTGTTTGAATCTTTATTCAACTGAACTCTCCTCAAGGTATGAAATACAATGCTGATAGCTTCCTTCTAGTATTTAAGAGCAACATTCTTTTCAATCATTAGGGTTCTTGCACAATCCATGATAGATCTAATTCTTCTTTCTACTATACCATTCTGATGTGGTGTACTAGGGGTAGATACTTGTCTTTTGATTCCTCTTTCAATGCAGAAATTGTTGAATTCATGGGAGATGAATTCAACCTCTATCTGATCTTAGGCATTTCAACTTCTTTCTAGTTTCTTTTTCTACTCTTACCAGATACCACTTGAATTTTTGAAAGGCTTCTAATTTTTCTTTTAGATACATTAGTGTCATCATTCTAGAGTAGTCATCAACAAAGAGAATGAAAAACTTTTCTCCACTATAACTTTCTATTCCAATAGGTCTACATAAGTCTATATGAACAATTTCCAATACTTCTTCTAATTGATAGTCTTTTCTTTTAAAGCTTTTCTTTCCCATCTTACCAATTTGACAATTCTTGCATAGACCCATGTCAGGCTTCTTCAAACTAGGAATACCTCTTACTCTTTTATGTTTTCTTTTCTTAACCAAATTATCAAAGTTCACATGACATAGTCTTTTGTGCCATAACCAACTTTCTTCTATTTGAACAATAAAACATGAACAATCACTGAGATCAAGATAAAATAGATTACCTTTTGTTTGCTTGCCAGAACCAACCAAATTTCCTTTCCTATCCAAAATTTTGGCTTGTCCATTCATGAATTATACCTTGAATCCAATATTATTTAGTTGTGCTAGACTTAGTAGATTATGCTTTAGTCCTTCAACCCAATAAGAATTATCACACACAAGTTCTTTAGTCAACAAGATACATCATTTTCCTTATATGTTACAAGGTTCATTGTTTCCAAATCTTACACTACCTCCATTTTAATATTCTATATGCTCAAATTTTGTTTTCTCACCAGTCATATGATGTGAGCAGCCACTATTAATAATCCATATATCATTTTTGCTAACATGAGAGATAAGTGCCATCTTATCTCCTTCATCATTAGATTCATCTTTCACAGCAATATAAACCATTTCATCTTCAGTATTATCAAAATCTTTAGCTATGAAACAAGATTTCTTACCTTTGTCCTTGAAGTTCTTGTAGTTCTTGGAGTCCCTCTTACCTTTATGCTTATTATTTTTCTTCTCATCCTTCATTTCCTTGTTTGGACACCTAGCAGCAATGTGACCAATTTCTTCACAAGAAAAGCAGATCAGAGGAACTTTGCCTTTGTAATTTTCTCTTCCTTTGGAATACTTCCTTGCAAGTAGGGCTTCAACAACTTCAAGATCACTGTTTGAACTTTCTTTTGATGATCCATCTTCTTGACTTCTTGATTGACTATATTTTTACTTTTTACCCTTTTCTTTGAGTGAGAGTTTAGCTTTAAATGTAAATTCAATATTCTTTGAAGCATGAACATAGTTATCATAATTGTCTAACTCAAAGGCTGTTAATCTTCCAACTAGAGCATCCAACCCTATCTTATTAGTTGGATCACATCTCAGTTCTTGAATAGCAGATACTCTAACTACATAAATGGGAAGAAGAATTCTGTGCACTTTACTTACAATAGTTTCCTCCTTGATATCTACTATAGATGGTTTGATTGCACTTACACTAGCCTTGATTCTTTCCACATATTTTTCAATGTTTTCATTTTCTCTCATTCTCATTTGATCAAATTGTTCTCTAAGGCTTTCTGCTTTGAATCTTCTTACATTATCATCTCCTCCATAGATATCTTTCAGTTTGTTCCACATTTCAAAAAAAATTTTGCAATCTTTTACTTCATCAAATTTAGCATAACTAAGAGTAGATGCAATATCAATCATCATGATATTGTGATTCTTCTTTTCAACAATATCTTCAACTGATAATGTTCTAGTGGGAGTCTTGTATTTAGCATCAAGATACTTGCAACCTGAATCACTAATGGTAGCCATATGTAATCTCATAAGTCTTTGCCATGCTACAAATTTGTTTTTGTTCATCTTGGAAATCTCTCTTTTGTAAGACATCTTGATCTTTAGATTAGGTCCTTGAAACCTTCTTTGCAAGCACCAAAAGCTCTGATACCAATTGTTGGAAATATAAGAGGAGTAACTAAGAGGGGAGGGGTCAATTAGTTACTACAAAAATAAATCCCAAATCCCTTTTGATGTTAGTACAAAATCCAAACAAATAACTGAATACTGCAGAAGCTTGGTAAACACACAAAATGTTGTAACTCGGTAATAACTAGGTTAGCTCAGTAAATGATTAACATATAAACCTTTAGATTTTATTTATGATTACCATTACCTAAACTTAGTTGCAAACACATAAATAAAATAACATTAACACATTTGAAACTAGGTTTTAACATGGAAACACAATTTGGGAAAAACCACCAATAGCAACTAGTTATTGATTTTCACTCTTCTGAAGTGAGCCTTGTTAGGAGCCAACCTTTTTAAAGGTTACAAAACACAATGTTAGGTGTGACCTTGTTAAAGGATTTAATCACCCTATTAGTAGTGGCTTGGTTAGAGTTCTTTGAGAATAATTCAATGGAATTGCCACCTTGTTAGAGGATTTATAAATAGTTGTTAAGCCAACTCTGTTAAGAGATTTAGATCACTGCTACAATGGTTAGAGAGTAACAATGAGATGACCTGATTTGACTACAACTAATTTGCTAATTTTAGATCTTTGTTCTATCTTGTACTTGATCCTTCTTGATCGAATATGGCTTTGTTGTACCTCAAGGATATTTTGCCTATCCTTCAAATTCACTTCCTCTACTTACCAATAGATCTTCAATCATATCACCATAATTCACACATTCTCTTGCACTTTCACACACTTTCTTGCACACTTTGAAATCACAACTTGACCTTATACTTATACCTTCCAATTTGTCAAGTTGGCTCAAATACAATTTACAATAATCAATATTTGTCACCTTAGTTGGCTGGAATCAATAGATAGATTAATTAAACTCAATACAACAAAAAAGGAAAATCCTTTGTTAGTTGACCCTACTTGGTAGAAAGTAACTCTGAAGTGATTTCCTTTGTTAACCAACAAATGCTTGTTTAACACTGAAAACTTATGAAAATCCTTTGGCAACCAAGTGAACTCAGTTAACACTTGCTTTCTACAACTTTTCCATCAACGCCCAAGCGAACTCTATAGACATTGCCTTCTGAACTATGCTACAAACACATGAATGCTCGGTAGACACTAAGAACTATCTTCACTGCCTAAGTGAGCTTGGAATATACTACCTGAAAATGAGTATGTCATTTGTGTAACATCAAAGAGAACACACAATTAACCAATTGTATCCAACAACACTCATCATTTGATTATCCATCTACCCAACTATGCATTGTTTGACACTGTTTCCATCACTTCAAGGTTTACTCTAGTCAGGGTTTCCATGATTTTTATGCCTCTGCAAGTGTACCAAATCAAATCTATCATTGGGATCATCTCAATTGTCCTCTGAGCATTTAATGGAAGTGGTTGTGGAGTAACCTCAGTTAGATATATCTCAGTTATGCCTAAGCTATAGAGGCATATTTTTTAAATCTTTGTAAGGGTTGATCTTTCTCTAATTCTCTAGTATTGTTTCTAGACATACTATTGTGATTTCTCATGCCTTTGAGCCATTGTAATCCTTTTCTGAGTCTCTTTTAGCCATTAACACACTATGCAAGATTTCTTTGCCTCTAGTTAATGTTTTTTGTCTATATTCTGCAATTTGCATGATTGCATCTACTCTTGGTATTTGAATGATATTAAATGAAGTCTCTTCCTATAGGATTCTCTTGTTGTCTAATCTACATGTGGTTGTTGAATTAAGCAAGGTTTGAATTTGTATTCTTTGAGGTTATAACTAGTTAACTATGCATTTATGGGCAGAGATAAGGTCAAACACTCTATTTTGGTTCATCACCCCCTTAGATTAGATTAGGTACTTTTATTTTAAGCATTCCTTCTCCTTTTTTCTCTTCAAGAGTAGTTGCGTGCATCCTAATAGCAAAGGAAGCCAACCTTCTCTGGAGACTCAACCTCATAGTTCAAGTCCCATAGCTTGGAGGTTATTTTCATGTTTCACAAGGTTGTCCTTAGGCAAAAACTTTGGACAAGGGTGTGAACTTTTGTGACAACAGCAATATATGACATAACTTCCAATAATATGTCTTTCACATCATGAATATATTTATTTTACTTTTTCTCTTTCTTAAATCATTCTTGTACAATATTTTCTAGCACATAATTCACTATATGAAACCATGGAATATGCATGAAAAGTGTTTGGATTACAATTAAATATAATTATCACTTTATCTAGTGTTATAGGATTGGATCTATTAGACATTGTCTCCTTCTTTTTCTTCAATTTCTTTCCTTTAGAACCAATAGTGCTTGAACTTAGGGATAATTGGAATGTCATTGGAGATTAAATATTCTAATTTATATATTTGGGTACTTCATCTATCTTTTTTCCATTTGTCTTATATCCTTGATCAACATGTTTAACTATAATAGTTTGTGTATGTAAACAAGAGGCACATCCTTAGATTATTTTAGTGTAGAATCAATTTGTGCACTATCTTTCTTCTCCTCTTCTTTATTTTCCTTTTGTTTCTTCTCCTCCTCTTGTACAGTGGGAGATGGATCAATTAATGTATGATGATACATAAATTGGTGTGTAAATCTTGATTGTATTAGGTACTCCTTTTCACATTGTGAAATACTTTGTCCTTGCCTAATATTTCTCTTGCTCAGAGGTCTATGGCCTTGTGACTTTTCTCCTATAGTAGAATCATCTACTTTGTGTTATGTTACCTCTTCTACTGTGCAAGTATTTCAATAATCTCCATTTTCATTCTTTTGTTTGGTGTTTGTGTTTTCTCCCCCTTGTGAATTTTGAGCTTGTTGCTCGATATATGTATATTTTTTTATCTCCATTTGTATCTATTGGAATAGTGTCTAATAAAGAATGTAAATAACCAACATGGATATTACTTAAATTTTGTGGTTCATTATGTTCTTTAGGCTTAGGATATTCTTTAGTTTTTTCAACTACAGGTGAAAAACCTAGTATATGGGCATGATCTGACTCGGTGGATACTAGACCTTCAGTATGTTTTTTAGGTGTCAAACATGAGATCTTCAACTTTCTTTGTTACTTTAACTATATCTTCACCCATTAGATCTTCAATGGTGACCTTTTCTTCTCTCCCAAGTATATCTTCTACCATTTCATGTACAGAATCAATAACATCTTGTGGTGAAATATTATCTAATTCATCTTCTTTGTTATCAAGTTTAATGTTCTTCTAGGGATCAATATTATCAATTTGAATCACTTCCTTTGGATCTTTGATATTGTATATATGTTTCTAGATCATTTGGGAACCTTTGTCAACATATTGCAAATTTCCTAACAAAACATACATAACTCTTATCTTTTGAACAAATCTATTCTTATGTTTTTCCAATGCATTATTTATTTCTTCAATTCCAAAGTTAGGCTTAATTGTAGTAGGTGATCTTCCTCTCAATTCCTTTTTCAGTTTTCAATGCACATTTCCATCTATTGTCAATTCTTTGATAAAGCTCATCAAGAATCATGTCTTTGATTTCTAGAGGCATGCATTTGATTTTAGTCATCATATTATTAAGGTTTATTCTTTCTTTTCCTTTTCTTCATCACTCATAGCATGATACTTGATATGCTTGAATGTAGATAAACCCCTACTTTCTCTAATGGATTCAATTATTTTATCAATGGTCTGAAGCTTCTTTTGTACAATAACTCTAAAATTAATTCCCTCATATGATTTTGTCCTTTTTTTATCCTCAATTTCCTCATCATCTTAAAGACTTAGTTTTATTCTTCTCTTTTTTGTCTTGCTAGTAGATATAGATGCTTCATTTATTTTTTGGTAAGTCTTGACTTGTGATTGTGTAGGCTTAGTTATTTTGACAGTTCCTTTCTTTACTAGTGGAGTAACCTCTAGAGTAGTTCAGGTTCTAGACCTTGTATTCTTGGGGCTTTGTTGTGTAGGAATTGATCTCTTCTTTCTTTAACTTTTTAGATTCAATAATAACAATAGATTTTCCTTTGTCTTCCTCTTCCACAATATCTTCTCCCTTTCTTTCAATATCATTATAGGTTGATTTTCTTCTTTCTTACCAAATGTTCTCTCCAATGTGTAAATAATTTTCTTAGACTTCTTATCAACTTTGGTAATAATATTGTCCATGTTGGTCCTTTCCTTTGCATCCTCATATGTGCCAAAAGGTATGGCTGAATTTTCTATAGGTTCATTGAGTAATACTTTTATTGCCTTAGTTGCTTGATCAATATTAATCTCATATTCCATGGGTTCAAGCCATGCAACCCTTGGATTCACAAATTTAAGATTAATTGTGTCAATATCCATAAGAAAATATATGCAATCATGATATTTGTCAACCAGTTGATGAGGTATCATGTATCTTTGGTTCATTCAACATTTGAACTCAGTGAAATATGTAGGCATGACATTCTCAAAGTGTTTACTTAACCTTTCAATATACTCATTGATCTGGTAAATAACAAGTTTTTCTATTTTCTAATTAACTTTTCCAATTGTAGGGAAAGATATTTGCATGTAAAATAATATACATACTAATAGTGAACCAAATTTACATGTGTTCAACTTAGCCACTCAGATAGTCTTCATGTTCTCAGTTAGTTTCTTTAACTATAACTTGACTAGGTCAAGTTTGTGCCCCTTCACAATTTATTGGCCAAATAGACATCAACACATGGAACACTATTGGGTCTTCTTGATTGGAAGATTTTATATGCAACAAGATATATACCAAATCATGTATCCAAATAAGCAATCATGGAAATATTCGAGCCTCTTTCATCCCACTATGCTTTGGTACTTTCTTTGATGTCATTCAAATAGCTTTCACTTTTTCTACAATAGGGTATCCTATTACCATATGTATGGCATGTGTGAGACCTTTTTTCTTGAGATGTTTATGTTCATCTTTCAATTTCCCATCCAGATAATTTATCATATACCTTTGGTACTTCATGGTCTCCAACTGTTGGAATATTCAAATATGGAAAGAGTACTTATGAGAGGGGGGGGGGGGGGAGTGAATCATAAGTATCAAACTTTAGCCAATAAAATTTTAACTAAAAGTAAATTGTATGCATATCAAATAAACATGTAACAAAATACATGCATCAATAACTCACAACACAGGAATTTTGGTTACCCAGAAACCCTCTAGGAATAAGAAGGTAAAACTGGGGTGGGGATGATGCCCACAAAAATTACTGCAGCAATATTGTTCAACCACTTCTAATGGTTTGCCCTGTTAAAGCCTTTACACTGTGTTAATAGTGACTTGGTTAGGGGATTTGCAAACACTTAACATGAAGTGTCACCTGGTTAAAGGATTTTAATCACCTAATCAAAAGGTTCTTACAAAATAGCTGTAAAGCTAACCTATCACCATAGGATTTTTATTCTAATACAATTGCTAGCGAGTATTAGATGCAATAAACCTGATAGATTACAATCCTTGATTGTTCTCCTGATATTGATCCTTTGTGATCTGATAAGTCTTGCTTCTGAAAATAGATTTGCGCCCTTATATGTCCTTCAATATGTCTCATCTCTCACTATTACAGTGAAATTTCATCTTCCTTATAAAGACTCCAAAGACTTAGGGTTTGTTTTGGATCTACGATTCATATTGAATCTCAATTTCCCACTCAATACTTATCTTTTGCTGATTGGTTGCATACCTTTTGCATTTTTCTTATTGGCCGCATGCAAATTGCATAGGAAAATTAAAAGATTTGATCTTATCATTCAATCCTTCGAGATTTACCTTCTGTCGGCTACAAAAACTGTTTGTATCATAATTTGTGCAATTCCAAAATTTTATGCTGTTCTACTGAGTTACTCGGCTCTTGAAGTATTTCTGACACTCGGCACATACTTTTTTTTGGATAGCTCGGCACTTGAACAAAAATTGTATCACTCAGCACATGTTGTGTTCGACACTTATTATCACTCGGCACCTATTGTCACTCAGCACTTGTTATATCACTCGACACATATTGTGCTCAGCACTTATTATCACTCAGCACCTGTTCTTGATTTTGGTTAAGTGTATTGACACTCAACTGTCATATTTATTCTTTAAGCTAACAATCTCCCCCTTTGACATGAGTGGCAAAAACACTTAATTAAGATCCACGTGACTCAGTAATTTATCCTTTATTCAAACTTTGCTGCCAAAATTTGCTATCTCCCCCAAAATTTCACAAAATTTTCTGTCTCTGCTATCTCCCCCTATTATTATACTTATCATTATTACTCCTATACTCAATGCTATCTCCCCCTTTTTGACACTTATGTCAATGGTCTTTACAGTGAAATGCCATACTTGGCCAAAAATGAGTTGTTTACTTCAAGGAGTACCTTCAGAGCTGCATCCCAATTTGCTAATGCAACATCCAATGTCTTATGCTGGATGGCAATCTCTGCTGCTAGGTGTACAAGTCCATCGGATGAAGAAAGGTTGGGATCTTTCTTGAGGACTGTCTTTGCATTTAGCTTCTCCTTGTGAAGTAACTCCAAATGAGAAGTAATTGATGATTGAATTTGTATCAATTTGGCTTTTGTGGTTGCCTCGTCTACTACTAAAATAGCTAGCTCTCTTTGTGTGTGAAGCGATTGGACAAAATGCTTCTCACTCTGAGCTGGATCTATGGGGGGTTGCATGCTAAAAGTTTTCAGATTGTTTTCCAATCTCAGTATTTTCTGGCTAGTGTCTTGTGTGAATGTGGAAAAATCACACAACTTGTTGTACAAGAAAAAAATGTTTCCTAGTACAATTTTAACTGTTATAACTTTCTTTGCCAGTTCTTCTTGTGACAGTGCTATATCACCGGATATTTTACTATTTACTTTACCTTGGAACTTCTTTTCTGACCATTCAAGCAATCTGGCATTTGTTTCCTGGTCTTCATTAGTCACCTGGTCAACTATATTAGATAGTTGTTCCATGATTGGTCTTGACTCATCTAGAGATTGTAAGCCAAAAGCTTTTGTGAATATGTCTTTAATTTCATTTAATGTAAGCTTATACTTGTATTCCTTTCTTAGTGCTTCTTGTCTGCTTCTTTTGTCTAATGCACTCTCAATTTCATTAATCTTTTATTTAGTAAGAGTGCTAGATTCATAATATGGGATCTTTATTTCTTCATCAAGCTCGAGAACTCCATAGTGAAGTCTCCTGACTGCCTTTGATGAGCTCGAGCTTGGTGTCCTAATTTGCAACTGTAGTCCATCTGTGCTCAGCTGCTGAAGAGTTTGTGTAGGATTACCATATTTTGGTAATGCAACCAATGTTTGTATTGCAGTCTCGTCCTTTTTCTGTGTCTCTTTTTCTTTAGCTTGAATATCCCTTTTATGAATGCCAGGTGGGGTTGAACTTGTTGATTGTTCAAATGTTTCTTTTATTTCCCCTGCTGCTATACTCGGCACTTGGAGTGTATCAGTGATTATACTTGGTGGAGGTGGTGGTGGAAGGAATAGAATACCAGTAGTTTGTGTGGTCAAAGGTGGCACTTGTGCTTTTACCTTGACTTCTGGATTCTGTAATTCATCAACATTGACCAATACAAGATTTGAACTTAATTTTGCTACAACTGATGATTAGTCAAGGATTTCCAAATCCTCTGCAGTTAATGGATTGATGTTTATATTTGAAGTATTTGTAACATCCTTTATTTTTATGATATCTGCAGGTGTGATAGTGGCATGAGGAGGACTAGGAGGAGATGCCTGTATGTCTTGCATACTTTGATCTTGTGGCTCAACTGTATCTTTATCTTCCTCTTTCTCCTCATTGTGTGCCTCTTCTTCCTTTTCTTCTTTACTCTCCTTCTCCACTAGTTTCTTCTCTTTTGTTTCTAATGCTTTCTTTTCCTTTGTCTTGACAATTGCTTCTGCCTTATATTCTTCATTATATACATCTTCAATTTTCTTGTAAACTATTTTCCACAATCTTGTGGATTTGGTAACTACCTCTTCAATTTTATTCTGCAATATACTAAATGCTCTATACTTGGGAGTGAATCTATTAGTATGCCTTTTTATGGCATTTATTATTTGATCTTTAGTCAGATCAGGCAACAATCTTGCTAATGTAGACTCCCTTATTTCTTTTTCCATTTGTAAACAAAAATGCCATTTATCCTCTACAATTTTATACAACTCTCTCGGCATAGATTCATCTAATTCTAGAGGTGTGTGCTTATACTCAGCCATCATAGCATAGACAGATTCCTCTAGTTTATTTTTCTCTTCTTTGGTGAGCTTAGAAAAATTCAGGTTCTTTAGACCTTTCAAATCATTATTTCTAATTTTTGAACATAATTTATCAACAGCAGTCTGAGGTTTGTGTCTTACCACTTGAAATTGACTGTTGTCCTCTGACTCTGTTTTCTCCTCATCTGTTTCAGGTTGGGGAATACAATTCCTTTTCTTTGTCTTAGCAGCAGTCTTCTTTGAGTCTTTCTTCCTTCCTCTTGCCTCTTCTTGGGCTTTTTGTGTTGTAGCCCTTGTGGTAGGTCTCCTTGATGCAGGGGCAGCCACTTTCCTTCCTTTGGATTTAGGAGCAGAGGGAGTTGTGGTCTTTCTCTTAACTGGTGCTTCCTTGGCTTCTTCTACCTCAGCACTTTCCTCTTTGTCTTCTCCTGACCCTTGAGTCTAACTTTGAAATTTATCTCCTTCTTCTTCAATGTCTTCTCCTTCTTCTTCTGCTGTTCCTTCTTCTTCTTCCACACCAAACTTTCTTTTGATTTGTCTCACCATTTTCTCTTTCATCTTTACTACTGAAGCAGTCTTCAAATCTATTATTACCTTTGATTTAACAACATCATAGGTTCCAAAAATTTGTGCATTTTTATCAGCTTCTTCTACAAGTAGAGCTGTTATTGCTACAGAGGCTTGATCAACATCAAGTTTATAACCTAGTGGCCTAAGCCATCTTATTCTAGGTATAACTGCTTGTATGTAAGTATAATCTATATCTACAAGAAAACAAATGTCTTTTTCATATTTTTCAGTCAATGAGACTGGAATTCTCATTCTTTTTTTATGGACTTTTTGAAGTCCTTAAAATAACCTTTCATTTGGGCATCAAAATTTTCACGCATTTGTTCAATGTATCCATTAATTTGTTCAACAATTGTTTTATCTGGATTCCATTTTACTTTCCCTATAGAAGGAAATTCTTTCATTAGATAGAAGAACATACACATCAAAACTGATCCAAATTTGCATTGAGCTCCCTTTCTTTTCCTTATAGCTCCAAGATTTTCATTAATCTGTTGAAACATGAGCTCTGCCAGATCATAAGTGTGATCTCTTTTTATTATCTTGTATGCAACATCAACTACTATACAAGGTACACTATTCAACCTGCTTGATTGATAGAATTTGTGTGAAATAATTCTCACAACAAAATCTAATAGGCAATCTGTGACTGTGTCGATAGTCATTCCTCTATTGTTCCATTTGGCACTTGTATTTTTCTCTATTATTTCCCTTTTGTCACTTCGCAGGTTCTTTGGCCAATCTAGGGTTGGAATACCAGTAACCCTATGAACAATTTTCTTGGTAAATTTTACTGGCCTTGACTCTAACCAAAAAGCTCCGTCATGTATTTGGCTCAAAATTATCCGTACCCATTCTGTTTTAAAAATAGTCAGAAATGCTAGGGTTTTGGTCAATCCTTTTCTTTCTACTATTGAAAACTCATTTTTTAGTACTTTGTTTTCACACAGTTTATGATATGCATCATGAATTTCTAAGTCTCCTATGGCACCAATTTTGCAATTATAGCATCTGCGAACATCTTGTACCATAACAACCTTATCTAGAATAACTGATAATGCTCCTGCAGGATCATTCTTGTATGCTACTTCTGGAATGGGCTTAAATTCAGGTTGGTTTACTTCGTTACTGACCAACTGAACTTCATGACTCTCTAAACCCTTGGTGGTTCCTGACCCAGATGCCATTGTTTGCCAAACTAGGGTTTATAATTCAAACAAGTTTATAAGTCCTACATAGCTCAACACTTAAGTAAAATATCTTAAATCGACGAAATTTATCTTGAATCATTGTTGAAATCTTTTACGAATGGCTTTGAGCTGTTCTTGATCTTCTCCGCTCCTTTTTCGGCTTTGCTTCTTGTTCAAATGGTGAGAAAATGATAAAAAATCAGATTTATGTACCCTTCAAAATAGAGTAATAAATGCTTAGTACGCTGCCAACTGTCTACTCGGCTCTTGAAAGGTTTCGTCATAACTCGGCTTCCATTATGTTTTACTTTACTCGGATCCTATTGATATTTCATAGCTCGGCATCAACTATTAACTCGGTCATTGTTAGCAACTTGGCTCTTGAAGACAATTTTGACATATTTTCACAAAGTTCTTAATTTTGACTTAGCATCTTTATTTATGCTGATTTCATTTTTGTAGCTCTTATATGTCTTGGGACTGATTTATGATGTAACTCGGTTTATCAATCCCTCACACTTATTCTTTACTTAATTTGATGAAGTGTGATCACTTGACCTATTAGGTGAAGTGATCTATGTATTTGATGTGCTAGACTCATCTTTCTTCCTCCATGTCTTATTCATTTCACTTTTGATATGTCCAACATCTATCTTTGCCTTTCCATTGCTGAACTCAGAACTTGATGCCTTTGACCTTGTTGGGCAATTCCTGCTGACATGACCAATTTTTAAGCAACTGAAACATGTGGTTTGACTCAACCATCTTTTGTAGTTCCCTCTAAAATGTGTTATTATGCAATTCTGTGGGATATGTCCATATTCTTGACAATAGTGACAGCTGTTCCTGGTGTTGTAATCCCAAAATTCATGGTTTGATGTCTTTGTTGGTTGATTTACTGTCCTCATAGGTTTTGATCTGCATTCAAATGCCCTATGTCCATATTTTTTGCAATTATAACAATGTACATCAAATCTTTGAGTCCTTGTAACATTGGATTTGCAATTTTGAGTCATATGTCCTTGCGTGTTGCACTTGTGACAAAAACTTTTGGGTATTTTTGATTTATTGAATCTTCTACTCCTGCACACATTAGCTATATGTCCCTTCTTATTACAGAAATGACAAGTGGGTTTTGAATTCTTACCTTTATCACTTCTTTGTTCAGCATTCTTTGATGATTCTCCAACTTCAGTGCTATTGTATCCTAGTCCTGATGTATCATGGGTAGATTTTGGTGATTTCAGCAACTGTTCAAAGTATTTGATTGCTTCACTTGATTTGTTGAGATTCTCTGCTACCTCTTTTTCCCTGTTCAATTCATCCTACATTTGTTCATTTTGCATCTTCAAGGTAGAGATCTCAATATCCTTTACATTAAGTTCATGATGAAGGTTCATCATTTGCGCAAGTGTATCCATCTGCATGTTTGAGATCCTTGTCAGTTCAGTACATTTTTCTTCAAGTTTGTTTGCAAGATTCCTTTTGTCATTTTCCATCATGACCTTATCATCAACTGCTCTTTTCTTTTATTCAGTAATTTCACATATCATTATAGCCTGTGATTCATGTTCCATCTTGAGAGTTCTTATTTCTTCTGCTTGAATTTTATTTTTCTCCATCAGTTCTGCTATTGCTACATCAAACTCTTTAGTGTCTCCACTAGAAAATATGTTGGTGGTGTCAATCTCCTTGTAGTGTATATCATTTTCAGCTATGGCTAGATCCTTTCTCTTTTTTAATGAGTTTCTCAATTTTTTTTTGAATTCCTCCAAGCTATGCAGAGCGAGTTGCACATCTATCACCTGATTTTCAATGATCTTTCCAAGTTTGAAAGCTTCCATCTTTAGATCTTTTCCCTCCAAGCTGTTAGGCTATTTCTTGTGAGAAGCTGGCAGGCTCTGATACCAATTGTTGGAATATTCAAATATGGAAAGAGTACTTATGAGAGGGGGGGGGTGTGTGAATCATAAGTATCAAACTTTAGCCAATAAAATTTTAACTGAAAGTAAATTGTATGCATATCAAATAAACATGTAACAAAACACATGCATCAATAACTCACAACACAAGAATTTTGGTAACCCAGAAACCCTCCAGGAATAAGAAGGTAAAACTGGGGTGGGGATGATGCCCACAAAAATTACTGCAGCAATATTGTTCAACCACTTCTGATGGTTTCCCCTGTTAAAGGCCTGCCCTGTTAAAGGCTTTACATTGTGTTAATAGTGACCTGGTTAGAGGATTTGCAAACACTTAACATGAAGTGTCACCTGGTTAAAGGATTTTAATCACCTAATCAAAAGGTTCTTACAAAATAGCTGTAAAGCTAACCTATCACCATAGGATTTTTATTCTAATACAATTGCTAGAGAGTATTAGATGCAATAAACCTGATAGATTACAATCCTTGATTGCTGAATGCAGGCTCCTTTTTCACCTTCTCCTGATATTGATCCTTTGTGATCTGATAAGTCTTGCTTCTGAAAATAGATTTGCACCCTTGTATGTCCTTCAATATGTCTCATCTCTCACTATTACAGTGAAATTTCGTCTTCCTTATAAAGACTCCAAAGACTTAGGGTTTGTTTTGGATCTACGCTTCATATTGAATCTCAATTTCCCGCTCAATACTTATCTTTTGCTGATTGGTTGCATGCCTTTTGCATTTTTCTTATTGGCTGCATGCAAATTGCATAGGAAAATTAAAAGATTCGATCTTATCATTCAATCCTTCAAGATTTACCTTCTCTCGGCTGCAAAAACTGTTTGTATCATAATTTGTGCAATTCCAAACTTTTATGCTATTCTACTGAGTTACTCGGCTCCTGAAGTATTTCTGACACTCGGCACATACTATTTTCTGGATAGCTCAGCACTTAAACAAAAACTGTATCACTCGGCACATGTTGCGCTTGGCACTTATTATCACTTAGTACCTGTTGTCACTCGGCACTTGTTATATCACTCGGCACATGTTGCGCTCGACACTTATTATCACTCGGCACCTTTTCTTGATCTTGGTTAAGTGTATTGACACTTAGTTGTCAAATTTATTTTTTTAACTAACACCAACTTCACCAAGTTTACAATGATAAAATGTATGGATATCTTGTACCAAGAAAACCCTTAATGGAATATATGATAATGTACCAACCTTGTCAGTTTGGGTAGCCACTTTAGGATATAGTTTGAATTTTATCTCTTCACAATCCTCATTTTGAATTACTCTAACAATGTTGACCTTGGTCTTCCTCTTTATCATTGTAGATCTTGATGCCATTATCACAAGTCAAGGTTTTAACAAATATATATTCAAGCTTCACCAAACTTGCACCAAATTCACCTTCACACCAAGATTCTTCACCAAATTTTCATTCACAAGGTTTAAAATTTGATCTCATGCTTAGATAGCTCAAATTTACACAATTTACTCTTCAAACTTGGAAATGCAAGATGAGAAAATGAACCATAAAAACCCTAATTTATACAATAAAAGTTATTTTAATATTTAATATGGTATATCAAATTCTTCCTACCACATACTTTCTTTCCAAACTTCACTTGGTGTCTATAAGATACTTAGGCAAGAACCACTTCCATCTTTAACTCAGTTAGTATAGTGAACTCACTCAGTTGACATTTACCTTGACTTCTCTACTTGGTATGGATTTATCAATTTCATTAACTTCATACATCCCATAAGTTTTCCTAATGCATCATACATTATGTTGATATGGACTTCATTCCATTGATTTAAGGAACTAATGTAAGGTTTGACAATTCAAATGTAATTCCATAGCTTCTTATAAGGTTTAGTTTTAAGTAGAGGTTTCACCTAATCCATTGGATGAGGTGCCACCATCAATTCCATTTGATTTCTTATTCTCTTCTATCTTCCATATCCACTATTTATTCATTTTTTCACGAAATTCATCAAATTGATCTTTCCTTTTCCTTTTGGATCTTCCTCTTTAGCTGTTGATGCTTAGTATCTATAGTTCTTTCTTAAGTGACGGACTTTCTAACAATCATAACACGCCATTCCAAGATTTTTCCATTAGGTCTTCCTTCAATGTGTAAACTCATGCAATTATCAGCAATATGACCATATTTTCCACATGTAGTACAACTATACCATGTATTATAGTCCTAGTTGATCATATTACCTCTCTTTCTCGGTGTCCAGATGAAATTCTTCTATGATCTGCAGTCTTGTGACTTGTGGTTAAACTTATTACAAGTATAAAAATAGCCATTTAATGCATACTTTTTAGGGG
Organism: Cupressus sempervirens; assembly: GCA_028749045.1. NCBI lineage: Eukaryota > Viridiplantae > Streptophyta > Pinopsida > Cupressales > Cupressaceae > Cupressus > Cupressus sempervirens. The sequence continues at coordinate 791,127,658 of CM053783.1, read as the reverse complement.
ACTGATTGAACTTGGATCTACATTTTTTTTTTTGGTCACCATACTTATTGCAATTATAAAAATAACAATCAAATTTAGAAGTAACATTGGACTTACCAATTTTTCTCTTGCAAACATTTGTTGTGTTTCCAGGTTTTCCACAATGATAAAATATAGGATTCTTAGGTTTGGGATTTTTATACACATTCCTTTGTTTAGATTTTTTGGATGATTCTCATTTCTTGGTAGTGGAATGCTCGATATAGCCTAGTTTAGATGTTTCTCTCAGTTTCCTTTTTCCTCTAAGTTGTTCATCAATAATTTCTATGATTTCCTTTGATCTCTTCAAACTTTCATTGGTTTCTTTCTCTAATGTTAGTTCATTCTTCAACTTTTCATTCTCACATCTCAATTCAAAAATCGCTTCCATATTCCTACCAATTTAATTGTTTGCACTAAGTATTTGGTTTACCATATCATAGTGATTTTGAGTAAATCTAATGGTTTCTTCATCCATAGCATCCAATCTTGTAGTGATCTATCTCTTATCTTCTTCAATCAATCTTTTTTCATCTTCAACTTGCCTCTTTTGTTCTGGCACTCCTAGTAGATTGCAACTCTTGTTCTCTTTTCATTGATTTCATTTTCTTAGTAAGTTTATGATTTTATCTGATAGATCAACTATGAAAACATCAAATTCATCAAAAATGTTTCCATTAGATAGCCCCTCAATCACTTCTTGATATGTTGTTATATTCATTTGTTAGGCAATTTCCTTCTTTTTACTCAATTTTTGCTTCATTGTTTCCTTCATATCATATAATTGATTTGGCACTATCCTTAGTTCAAATTTTTTATTTTCAATGGTCTTGTCAGGCTTATACCTCTCCATAATTCACATTTTTTTTCCAAGGTGATAAAACCCCTTAATAAGAGAAAATATTGTAATACCAATTATTTGATTATTATGGAAAGATGGGATTCTAATAGGGGGGAGGGGTGAATCATCCTTTAAAAATTCAACTCACAGACTAAATATGCAATGCCCTTGCCCATTTTTGTAGCTCAATAAACATATAATAGTAATCATAATACTTTTAAATGAAAGTAACTTTGTCTAATCTAGTTTGGATGAGACCGTATACATATGACATAAGATCATCACAAATAAAAAAAGTATTTGGTCATGCATAAACCCTTGGTTAGATGGAAAATTATTGTAGGGATGGTGCCCAAAAATCCACCACTACTGAAATAAGAGGATTCCTTGTTAGGGCTACAATGTGGTGTCACTTCTGTTGACTTACTCTACTAGGAGTACCACAAACATAAATATTAGGATCCATCTTTTTAAACCTAATTTTTACAACACTATACTAGTGTGTACTCATAAAGAGATTTTACAAAAGATTATTAAGTCTATGTTATGAAAGGATTTAATTTGATACAGTGATTAGAGAATAGTAGTAAATTGATCGATATAATGTAACTTAATTTCCTAGTTCAAATCTCTCTTCTGCTCACTGATACATCACCTCTTCTTGTGACTGCTAAATCAATTCCTTCCTTACACTTCTTGAATCTCTCCTCATCCTTTTGTATTAAACCATTCTTATCATTACATGACTATAGTAGCAAATCTCATCTCAACACAAACTCTAAACTATTCTATGTAGGTCCTTAAATAACTTACTTTTTCCTCTTCAATATTTGACCTTGTTAGGGTTTTCAAGTTCTCTAGAATGTATCATAGATCAAAATCAATGATCCAAAATAGTCTTTATTTCATACTTTTATTTTTTCTCATTTTATTGACCTTCTTTGCCTTAGAATCATAAATATTTAATTCACATTTACAAAGAAATCTTTTCCAAATCTTTTCCTTGATCTATGTAAATCATGTTTCTCACTCAGTATGATCATTACATAAACCTCTATGCCATTTCATATTTGTATGTAACCTCTATACAACTCAGTGTTTATTATGTTCTTGCTTGATAGTCATGTTGTCATCACTTGGTGTCCTTAAGACTTGTTAATGCTTATAAATCTTGGTGATATCTATGCTTGGTTAATCTTTGTCTTTTTGAGTTCTATTGTGACATGGTTATAACTTTCCATACTTAGACTACTTGGCTCTTCTTTTCTCAGGCACTATAGTGTAACTTGGTGAATACCATGACTTAGTAACTTCATTCACTGATCAATGACTACTATCTTATCAATTTCCTTTTGAGCTATTTGACACTAATGAAAAGTTGACTATGTCTTAGGAGTAACACTGTCTTAATGTAGACCAGGTATTGTGATCATTTGTTAAGGACCACCCAATGAGCTTTGAGAACTATAGGGTATTTAGATTGAAACATTAACTGAGTAGTAAGGACATCATACCATGTAAATAAATTTCCAGCTATCATATACACACACACATATATGTAACTATTATATATATACATATATACATACATCTATATACATACATGTATGTATATATATATGTGTGTGTGTGTGTATATATGTATGTATACATATGTATACATATATATATATATGTACATATATGTATAGATATATATGTATATATACATATAGATATATATATATACATACATATACATATACATATACATATACATAGATATATATACATATATATGTATATATACATATATATATATACATATGTATATATACATATATATATATATACATATATATGTATATATATCTATGTATATGTATATGTATATGTATATGTATATGTATGTATATATATATATATATATATATATCTATATGTATATATACATATGTATCGTACATATATATATACATACATATATATATATATACATATATACACACACACACACACACACACACACACACACACATATAGTTACACAAAGACACATAGTTGAAGAACCATTGTATCTAATCATAGCTTTAAAAATGTCTTTTTTGATATCTAAAGTAAACTAGTCATTCATGTTTCCTAAAACCCCATTAAAGGATACATTAATTTTAACCAACAACAAGTATGAGTATGTAAGTTTGAATTACACACACACACGCAAACACACACACACACACACACACACATGACCGTAAAGGAAATATTAGTATTGCTTATTAGTGAAAAAGACTTAGTCATTCACAAGGTAGAGTTGGTTGGTCAACATTACAACTGATCCACAATGAAGGTTGAACTATAAAGAGAAGTAGTGCACATTTTTAGTCTCTACCGAGTAGAATATAATCACCAAGCATACATGGGCTTCCAAGCTATCCAAAAGGTAACACATCATATTAGCCAATTGCTATATGAGCTGAGCAATTTAGAGTTAAAATAGTTCAAGCTAGGTGAAGTCTATGTCGATGATTAGTAGGAAGAACCAAGCATGACCAATTGTTAGAGGCTATATGTGTTGAGTTATTTAGTTTGAGTATATGAGTTTGGAATAACACAAAATATTATGTAAAGTATTTTTCCCAACATGAAATGTGTTTCTTTGGTTGAGGTGAAGAACAAGGAGGTAATTACACTTGTAATTGTGCATAACTAATCCCTATGTAGTATGAAGAACCAATCAAAAAATTAGAAAGATTAAGTGATGAAAAGGATTAATGTAGATCATTGATTGTGATCTAGAAACTCCTTTAGATGGCTATTTAAGAAGGGTTCCATGACTAAATTATGTAAGGGTTGCATGAGAGCAAGTTGAAGGATGTTGATGGTACAGGGGTACTTAGAAATGTCATCATTTTGGTTTCTAGTTGGTTTGGATTTTTGGCATGTACTGACTCTCTCCAAGTCAAGGATGTGAGTGAGTTTAGACATTTTCAAAGTCATCTTTTTGGGTTGTAGTTTTTCCTAGGTAGATGGTTTTGGGTATGTTTGTCAGAAGAGTTTGTGTTAGGGGACATAGATCTAGAACCATGAAAGTAGGAGGAAGGTATGATTTTAACCCATATTGTCCTCTATGATGTTTTTTCATCCTCTTGCATGGATTAGAGCTCCTAACATGTCATTAGGGAGTTAGAAAGGGAGAAGATGTCAAAAAGATGTCAATTGTGCAACAATTGGGAAAAGTTGTCAAGGAATCTTATCTAAACCATAAGATACAACATCATAATAAGGAATGAATCAAGTAACAACTACTATCATCTAAAAATGATATCAAATGCATCTAAATTAAAGCATAAATCACAAGGGAACATTCTCTGGGTACACTAAAGTACCAAGTGAATATCCAGCATTGGCCTTAAACTAGAAATAGATCATCTCTGCACACCAGTCCCCAATAGTAGTATAGGTAACTACACCTCCCAACCATGTGGTAACCCACAACCCACTCCTATTTTGCTAATGGAGATAATGATCTAACCACAAACACATAACATAATCATCCATTTATGGCATACACTCATGCCAAGTAGTATAAAGGATTGAAACTAAGATCATGAGACAATGCAATACAATAGGTCCTAGTCAGACACTCTATGGGTCTACTATGTAGGGAATCTAGTGGAGAGTAGATTTTTTGGCATCACAGAGCCTAAGATAAATACCTAATGCAATCACTCCCTTGGGAGGCCATAGTGCTATGTCCCCAAATGAACTATGAATAAATGAGGCCCTTAGATAAATTGACAAGCACATACCTTCAGATGAGCTTCATAGGTACATAACATTTTCTTATCTTAGGTAATTACCCATGAATTCATTTAGTTATCTCTTATTAGAAACTTCTTCATGCATACCTTGTCAAGAACATGACCCGAGGTTACAAGAGAGGCCTCTCCACTAGTCTACCCTACATACCCATGCTCATCACATGATGAGTGCCCATAGGCAATGCATTTTCCCAACCTAACCCCAATTAACATAACTCAACTGACAAGCAACCGGGAGCTTAGGTCTCACAAGAACTCAACAAGTGCATGCTCACATGCTCATGTGTGGGCACACCAACTACACGATGATCATAAATAACAAGGGCTAGATGAGAAACAATAAAAAACCAAGTATAACAAGATCACTCAAGTGGCCTATATCTGGGTGTATAGATTCTACATGAATCCCAATGAATAAAGCATCATGAACTCACTCAACTAACCTAAATCTAGGACTACAGATTCTACATGAACCCCAATGTCCATGAAGGGGAAACATAACATGAATACAATCCATTTCCACCATCCAAGGAAACAATGCCAAAATCCCAAAAAAATATGGGTGGTACATAGATCGAGGCAAGAATAAAAAGTGCAAAACTAAAAGTTCTTGGATAACAACAAAACTAAAACCTCAATTCAAGAATAGGATCACAAGACCAAGGGTCCAATAAAATTCACCAAAGAGGCACAAATTCCCAATCTAGAAAATCTGGCAAGAGACACATGTCCACAAAATCCACTATGGAATCATGAGTTCAGATCATGAAATAAAATACTTTGGAATGTCCTATAACCATTCCAATTCCAAGATCTTAATCATTAAGGCAAGGTCTACAAGATCAAAACTCTAAATAAGACAAACAAAGAAATGGGCAAAAACCTTGATGGCACGTAAAATGAGACAATACCAAAACACCCAAAACTAAAACATCTTGGAATTTGATAGAATGGAAAGCTCATTGATCAAATCTCTCCCAACATCACACTTTTTCAAATAAAATCAAGGACCCAGACACTTCATGGAAATCCAACAGTATTAGAACTCTTAAACTTACATTTCTAATTTTCTACAAAATAGAAATGTTCACCCCTATCTAACTAGGTGATATGAATGTGTAAAAATGGAGGGCAATGCTAGTTCTACACTCCCTAACATTTAGCAAAACAAAACATAAGCTGAAACAGAGTTAAACCAATATAACTCCAAAGCCTTAGCTCACAGCCAAGGGGGGGAAAAGAATAAATACCGCCATAGAATAAGGAGGATGCTGAATCAGATGAAACCATCGGCATAGCAGAGCAATCCTGATATGAATACAATAAGACTAACCTCGCAAGGATGTATGAAACTAAACTCCCACAACAAGGAAAACTCTAATTTCTCACAAGAGGGTTTGGAGGAATTTCCTCCAAAATCCTCAAATAACAAAGTGAGAAGTGAGAATAGACTCACTTTTAGCCAATATATGCACTTTTGCAAAGTGAGATATTAATTAGATTATTTCAATTAAATAATCTAATTGGATCCCTTAACCCAAATTAAATCAGATGATCCTAATCGAATTGGAATCCAACTATGACAAATTAGCCAGCCACAAAATAAAGATTAAATTAAATAATTAAACCCTTCAGCCCAAAACAACATTTAATTTAATCTTTTCTATGACCAATGTGGAATCCTCAATGCACAAACACACTCACAGGTCTAATCACATAATGCATTATGAATATGGCTTTACTAATTACTAGAGGATTAGAACAACAATAAAGATACATCGCCCATACAGGGATGATATTGGCTTAACATGAAAGGTTTGATCACTAACTCCATGTGCCACTATCAAGGATATAAGTCTTGCATAATAAACAAATAAAATCAAGTGTAAATGCACAATAATAATAGCCAAAGCAACAATTATGCAAAATCACATAATTAAAGCATCTAATTAATTTCATTTAAATAATCCATTTTGCATAAAAAATGAAATGAATAGGGTAAATATTTGTGGCACCATCACATCATAATAAACCCAACAATATACATTGATAATCCTCAGTGAAACCATCTTAACACATCATAATCACATAAACTAGGAAACAACATATTCAACTAGATAATGCAACAATATAAATCAAATCACCCCTACGGTGTAAACCACTCATGGTCCTAATCATGATCACTCACAAGAATGATCATCAAGGTTTCATCCATCAAGATGACTTGTAGAAATCAAATGGGAGAGGCACTACATCATCCCCCCAAATGACTAGGCTTACTCTTGGAAGCCTGCAATCCAAGAATAGAAACCAAACACACCAACTACAAAGTAAAAAATGGAAACACTCAAGGAAACCTCATCGACTTCTTCATGATTCCAACCAAATCACTCCAACATTCACAAAGCATCTTGCTGACCACTAAATAAGTCAACCATGGAGAAAAAGGGTGTCACAATGACACAAAGTCCTTCAACAAGGAACTTCCCATGTGCTAGGAAAACTTGTCTAGCCACATCTCTCAACACTTTGAGGTAAGGAATAAGCCACTCTACCTCATCAACAGGTGCCCAACTACAACATGCACCTACCAAGAGACCACAAAATAAGGTCAAAACATAAAGAACTTCCAAAAATATTGTAAACCATGGGGAATAGCTGTCCTAAAATTCCCAAGAACACTATCATGCAACACATGAGCATTCTTGAATCCATGTATACTTACCCTTTGAACAAAAAGGATGATTATTCACTACCTAAATTACATACTCCAAAATGATACTCTTCACAACTAACCACCATGCATAGGAGCACTTAGTCTCTATGGTATAAAAGGCTCAACTATCACTGGGAACTAGGGTTACTTAACCCAACCAAATAAGTTATCACCTTTCCAAAAGGTTGCAAAGATTTTCATCAGTGGACAAAATCATGTAATAAATTCATACCAACTCACAATATGGTAACATGTGTCCAATGATACCATGTCCCTCCAGCAACATGTTGGAGATACTACACTCAACCTGCTACCAAACTCAATCTCCAGCCTCAAGTCAATCGTAAATGAGAAACTTGACTGAGATAAGCTCTCGAAGATCCAAGTTTAGGGAGAAAGAAACTGCAAAGTATTAGAACTAAGAGGGATTCTCTCTCAACCTTTGTACTAAATCATCCCAAGATGTGTTAAGGAGAACTCACAATTCCACCAACCATCAAAATACTCATTCAACACTAACAGAGCTAGTGGCATAACCACACTAGACTACTTCCTCTAAAGAGGAAAGGATACAGAGATTTTCCAAAGTCAAAATCCAAAAGAAGGATTTGGGCCCACCAAAAATATCGAGTCACTGACAAATGACAAAGGAAGCATCTACTGCAAGCAAGGAAACACTCACAATTTACACTGCACCTCACAGAAGTGTGAAAAAGTGTTTTTTGTTCTCTAAGTGACATTTTGCATTAGCACATTCTCATGCAGGATTTATCACATAACTAGGTGAGATAATGCAATTTCCTAGGTGAGAAAATGCATGACAACATGTTTACTTGCATGAAATTCAATCAACACAAAAATTGCCTTCACTTTGAAGGCCATAACTTTCACATCTAGACTCTAATTGACTTTGTTCCAAATGCATCAGAAATCTCTCAATGAGGATTCAAACATGATGGAGTTTAGAGAGTCCTAAGACACAAGATTTTGAGCCATCACTCAAGATAAAACACATAGGAAAAATTAGATAGTCTAGGTTACCAAGACAAGCACAAACAAAACATCCAAAACAACCAAAGATCAGACATGCCCAGATTGACAAAAGACATGAAATGAAAGGTAATTCACACATCAAAACCATAATTACTTCTCTCTCATCATTTCATTAGTTAACCATAAGACAAGCATTAATGCATAATGCAACTGAAAGGTTTTAAAAGCAAGGATTCAAGAGTTACTTACCATAAAAATGGTACATATCTTTTCAAATTTATTTCAAGAATAACATTACATTTATTTTTCATTAAAAAAATTTCATTTTCAATAACACATTTACCTCTATTCACAAACACACTAGTCTATTCTCTATGATATTATCCTTTGTACATACTACCAGAGGTTCGAGATGAACATGAAAGAGTCACAACACACAACTGGGCAGCAGTAAAACACATTCAAAATAGTCATCATGAACCAAAAACAAAAAGCCTAAATTTTTCAACTCCAAAAGTGAATCTCCAAAGAGCTCATTCCAACAATAAATCAAGTGTGATAGTAGCCATAAAGAGAGTGATAGAGAAATTAATGACTAGTCCAAGAAAGGAGAATACAAAAAACCAATGCTAACCCAACAAAATGAGGAAAGTATCTCTAGCCAAATAAAATAAGGCATCAATCAAATCACATTACATGTGATGACTGAGAATAGTCACACAAGAGGGATAGGAATAGATCATCCTAGTAGCATTAGAGAGCACATTGACACACATCAAGTAGTATACCATTACTAACCTCATACATATGTGTACTACAATAATTTCCTTAATTATTTTCCATGTAATGCAAATTTAGATATACAAAAATTCTACTAGAATTTCCATAAGCTTAAGAAGCAAGCAGTTTGGGGACATAAGTCTTTAACCCAAAGGATCTAATATAATACCTACTTTTTTGCAATGTTTCATAATATACACCCATTTCTTAATGAAAGGCAGCTCTATCTTTTCTTCAGACTCTGATGACATTGAGAGCATTAGCTTAGAGGAGGAGAATGTTTCCTCAGGAAAGAAGAAAAAAGGTCAAGATAGGAAACAATCCATAGCTACAACTCCTAGCAGGAAAAGCCCTAGGGATCATGACCAAGCTCAAGAAAAAGAGGGTTATGTTGAGGAGGAGGAGGAAATGGATATGGAAGATTCTGACAAAGTGTCAGAGGAGGAGTTGGAAGAGGAGAACCTTGGGAAAAAATAGAAGAGGGAGGTAGTGAGAGTTGAGGAGACTAGAAATCAGAGGATGGATGCTATTCCTCTTCCCCTCTCCCCTATCCAGTCTTAGCCTCCTTCGGAGGAAAAAGTGAATGTCATCACTAGTGAGAACGAGGGGGAAGTGTAGGTCAAAAATAGAAGAAAGGCCTGGAAAAATTTCAATGTGAGGATTGTTACTATGGGAATTTTTAGGGAAGTTATGAACCCTCAGATCTTGGTGGACAACCTGGAGTAGCCTAGGCTCAATGAGCTCATAGACCCAACTATCCTGGCCATTTCAGACAATGCAAGGGAGACTGGAATGAACCTTCTGAATAATGCCCACAGTAGTATGATTGACAACTTTAGATCAATCAAATGGCTCTTCCATGAGCTGGAGGAAGTTAGAGAAAGGGTATCCTAGATGGAAAGTACTAAGAATAAGATAGGTAATGATAGCCAAGAGGACTAGGATAACAGAGAAAGCTTAAATGAAAGAAGATTTAGAAATCTTGAAAGCTACAACCACAACCTGGCAAGTCAGATGATTTCTCTCTTGAGTTCAATGAATGAAAACATCCAATCCCTTGCTGGTAAACTTAAGGACAGGGACTTGCTGGTGGAGGAGGGAGGACAGAATAGGGATAAGGCCAGGTCAGATGATGACAAGGCCACAATTAGTACATTTACTAGTATGGATCAGGGCATGGAGAAGGTCCAGGATCAAATGACAAAGGAGCAACAAAAGATAGTCGAGGCAGCTCAGACTATGCAGGAAATGGAGAAGATAATTGAAGACTAGTTTTCTTGTCTTTTGTCTTTTCGTCTTCCTGGCTTTTGGCTTTTGGATAGGCTTTATGTAGTTTGTTTTAGTTTGTTTGTTTTCTGGCCTTTCTGTGGGCCTTTGTTTTGGGCTGGGCCTTTGGGCTTTTTTTTTCAGCAGTTGGACCTCTGTTTTGGCTAGGCTTCTTTTGCTTATTATCAGCCTTATTTTTGTAAATTTTATGGGTTTCGGGATCCCTTAAAACTTGTTTATCTTATAAAAAACATTTCATTACTAAATTGACATAATGCATAATCACAAATAAGATTTAGTTATTTATTTACAACATGAGAATACAAGGAAAATAATGCACCTTACTCCACAAGGAGAAACAAAAGAGACACTCAAAGCCAACACATGGTTACCAATTAGTGGCTCCATCTAAGAGGGTCATAGAAACAACCAGCCATGCTAAGGCACATTGATTCTATCTACAAAACAAGGAAAGACCAACTTCCTTCTCTCATACTATTCTAGTCACATCTATTAGACAAGCAAGTTCATCACAAGTAGATACCCAAGCAACAAAACTCATGAGCTCTCAAAGAGACACTCACACTCACACAATTGTAACATCAACCATGGGGACAACATATACACATAGATCCCAATGTTTGAACACAAGCTCTAATTCCAGATGTAGTGCCCCACCTATAGATCCTTGGGATAAGAATAAATTAAAGCCAATACATTTTTTTAAAAGGTAACAAGCATGGATTCAGTGATCATCAACATGCAACTGATCTAAAGATCACAATGAAAGACTTAACCAAAAAATCCAAGAAACCAATGATCTCCAAGCATCACTACTTACCAATGCATCCAAAAAAATCTATGAAAGTTTACACAAACCAAAAACCATTAATCTCAAACCTGTCGAGATCTCAAAACACCCTTCAAATCTCATCCAACAAGTCTAGAGATACATGTTGTTTTCCCAAGTAGGTTTTTGCATAAAAATCAGGCAATACTTTTCTAGTGTCATATGACACTATATAAAACCACTAGGCGATACTTTTCTAGTATTGCATGACATTTCTTACAACTACCAAGTGATACTTTCTAGTATCACGTGATAAAATTTACTATTACCATGTGATAATTTACCCATGTCACATGATAGAACTTTCTATTGCTATGCAAAAATTTCAAGTATCACACGATATTTATTCCTATAGTCATGCTATACTTTTCTAGTATCACCCAATGCTGAACCAATGTCACCCAATTTTACAACAAAAAAGCCAGATGATAATTCTAGAAGGAAGATAGAGTTAGAACCTCCACATCAAGGAGTACCAGAACCACTTTAGTTGAGGCATAAACACTCGAAAGCATAAAGGAGATCAAATATATCTAACATCTAATCCATATCATCTAATGTAATCATACAGAAAGCAACATCATAATAACATACATGTGCATAAATCAAATATCACAATAAGGAAAGCACCAACAATGAAGCCAGACCAAAAACAATTGTGCTTATTTCCCCCATCCATAATAGCATCATGAGACCTCAAAGGCCTTGTCCATCCCCCAAACATGAATCTCAAATTTCCAACAAGATAGTTGGAGTTGTACAATGAGATAATTCCTACTAGTACTATAAATAACAACATAAGGGAAAAATACATCTGATCATGCTAATCTATCAATAGCAACACTATCCAAAGTAGTGGTAAGGAATCTCATCTAAACCATAACATACAACATCATAATAAGGAATAAATCAAGTAAAAACTAATATTATCTAAACATGATATCAAATGCATCCAAATTAAAACATAAATCACAAGGGAACATCCTCCAAATAAACTAAAGTACCAATTGAATATCTAGGATTGGCCTCAAACTGGAAACAAACCATCTCTATACACTAGTCCTTAGTAGTGGCATAGGTAGCTATATCTCCCAACCATGTGCTAACCCATAGGCCCACTCTCACCATGTTGATGGAGATAATGAACTAACCACAAATACATAACACAATCATCTATCCAGGGCTAACACTCATGCCAAGTAGTACAACAAACTGAAACCAAGATCATGAGGCAATGCAATACAATAGGTTCTGGTCAAACAATCTATGGGTCTACTATGTAGGGAGTCTAGTGGAGAATATATTGCTTGAAATCGATCACAGAGGCCAAGCTAAACACCCAATGGAATCACTCCCTTGGGAGGCCATAGTGTTATGTCCCTGGATGAACCACATAGATATTATGCCCTCAGATAAACCAATGAGCACATACCTTTGGATGAGTTGCATAGGTACCTAATTATATTTTCATATCTTAGTTAATTACCGATGAATTCATTTAGTTATCTCTTATTAGAAACTTCTTCACGTATAACTTGTCGGGAACATGAGCCAAGATTACAAGAAAAGCCCCTCCACTGGTCTACCCTACATACCCATGCTCATTACATGATGAGTTCCCTTAGGCAATTCATTTTCCCAACCCAACCCCAATGAAAATAACTCAACTAATAACCAATTGGGAGCTTGAGTCTCACAAGAACCCAACAAGTACACACTTATGTGCTTGTGTGTGGGCACACCAACTACACAATGATCATAAATAACAAGGGATGGATGGGAAACAATCAAAAAACAAGTATAACAAGATCACTCAACTGACCTATATCTAGGAGTATAGATTCTACACAAATCCCAATGAGCAATACATCGCCAAGCATCATGAGCTCACTCAACTGGCCTAAATTTGAGAGCACAGATTTTACATGAACCTCAATTTCCATGAAGGAGAAATATAACATGCAAGGAAACATGGAATACAATCCATTTCCACCATCCAAGGAAACAATGCCAAAATCCCAATAAAATATGGGTGGTATGCAAATCAAGGCAAGAATAAAAAGCCCAAAACTCAAAGTTCTTAGATAACATGAAATTGAAACCTCAATTCAAGAATAGGATCACATAACCAAGGGTCCAACAAAATTCAACAAACAGGCACGAATTCCAAATCTGGAAAATCTAACAAAAAGACACAAGTCCACAAAATCCACTATGGAAACACATTTTTAGATTAGGAAATAAAATACTATGGAATGTCCTATAACCATTCTAATTCCATGATCTTAATCATTAAGGCAAGGGCTACAAGATCAAAACTCTAAATAAGCCAAACAAAGAAATGGGCAAAAACCCTGATGATACACAAATTGAGATAATGCCAAAACACCCAAAACTAGAACATCTTGGAATTCAACATAATCAAAAACCCATTGATTAAATCTACCCAACATCACACTTTTCAAATAAAATCAAGAGCCTAGACACTTCACAAAAATCCAACAACATAACAACATCTAAACTTGCATTTTTGATTTCCTATGAAATAAAAATGCTCACCCTAGTCCAATTGGGTGATATGAATGCATAAAAAGGGAGGGGAACATTAGTTCTCTACTCCCTAACATTGAGCAATACAAAATAAAAGTTGAAATGGAGTTAAACCAATAAAACTCCAAAGCTCTATGTCACATCTAGGGGGGCAAAATGAGAAATACCATCGTAAAATAACGAGGGCACCAAATCAAATGAAACCATCAGCATAGTGGAGCAATCTTGATACAAATCTAATGAGACTAATGATATGTCAAACCACACTACCGCAAAACGAAAAATTTTGATTTCTCACAAGAGGGTTTGGAGGACTTTCCTCCAAAATCCTCAAATAACAAAGCACGAAAAGTGAGAATAGTCTCACTTTTAGCCAATATATACACTTTTTTAAAGTAACATATTAATTAGATTATTTTAATTAAATAATCTAATTGTCTCCCATAACCCAAATTAAATCAGGTGATCCCAATTAAATTGGAATCCAACCATAACAAATTCGTTGAGAATAAAATAAAGATTAAATCAAATAATTAAACCCTTCAACTAAAAACAATATTTAATTTAATCATTTTTGTGACCAATGCAGAATCCTAAATGCATAGACATGTTCATAGGTCTAATCACATAATGCATTGTGAATCTAGATTTACCAATTACTAGAGGATTAAAATAATAATAAGATACATTGCCCTTAAAGGGAAGATATTGGCCATGAAAGGTTTGACCACTAACTCCATGTGCTATTATCGGGGATATAAGTCCTACAAAATAAATGAAAAAAATCAAGTGTAGATGCACAATAAAAATAGTTGATATGACAATTACACAAAATCACTTAATTAAAGCATCTAATTAATTTCATTTAAATAATCCATTTTGCATAACAACTGAAATGAATAGGGTAAATATTTGTAGTACCATCACATCACAATAAACCCAAAAATATCCATTGATAATCCTCAATGAAACCATCTTAACACATCACAATCTCATAAATTAGGCAACAACATAATCAACCAGATAATGTTGGAAATAACAATGGGAAAGTAAACTTTGAGGGGGGAGGGAGAATCAATACTTCAAAACTTTAACCATAAAACATTCACCACACATTCATCTCATAATGTAGCATGTAAACTAAAATAGCTAACTACACAAATCCATTCACAGCATGAAACAAATAACACATAATACATGACACCCACAAATCTTCACTACTACAATTGTAAAGTATATCCTATTAAGGTTGCAATTGTTTGATCATAAACTATGATCTACCCTGTGAAAGGTATGCCCTGTTAAAGCCTTATAGAGACTATTAAACCTTAGCTTGTTAAGGATTTCAACACGTTGCTAAAAGTGTGCCTTGTTAGAGGACTTAAACTTGCAATAAAACAAGCACTTAGTTAAGAGATTTACACAAGCCTATTAAGACTACTCAGTTAGGATATTTACTCTACATCACTTGTTATAATGATTCAACACCATAATCCTTCAGTTAGCACTCTTCTGCTACATCTTAGATCTTCTCTTTCCAAGTATATCCTTGATCCTCCTGATGAAATATGTCTCCTATGTCCTTTTACTTCCCTTCTCTGTTCTCTCTAACTAATTTTGCAATTCATATTTGTGCCATAAACTCCATAGTCACCACAAATGCTCTCTCTACACTTAGCATTTGTCCTTCTCTCCTCATATACACATGCAAACTTTTTAGGGTTTTCCCTCCTTAAAAAGACTTAGGTAAGCTAGGGTTAGGTAGGAATCAATGATTTTGATTTATCCATTTTGCCACTTAATGCATCCCTTATTATGATTGGTTGTATGTACTACATAGGGATTCTCAATATACCTTCATATATATCTTCTAGAATCATATTTTAATCCTTATGTCAGCCCAAGAATAGTTTACATGGGAGTTTGTGTCATTACAAATAACTATGCCAAAATTGTTTACTCGCCACTTGAAAGCTCTGATGCTCAGCATTAACTATTTCCTTAATGCTCTAACTTGGCTCTTGAATGACTTGGCATCCATTATTTTACTCAACATCTAAATTACTTAACATATATGGCTTGGTCAAAACTTGAGTGACTTGGCACATACCATCTTCTCATCACATACTGGTGCTCGACACTAACTATGTACATTGCTTGGCATGCACTACTTACTCAGCACATATTGAGTTCCGTTAATTAACAACTTAAGTGTTTTATCACTGCCTTATGAAAATCAAAATGAGATCAACAATATCCCTCTTTGATATGAGTCACAAAAACACTTTTTCATGCATATACAACCTAACTTATGTGCATAACTCTGATAATTTGTATACATTACTTGGGTCTCATACAAAATTATAAAATTTCCAATATTGATGACATGATTATCACACCTTATTGCACCAAAATTTTATAACTTCGCCTAAGTTGATATTTCCTTTCTATAACTGAATTTTGTACTCTTGTTGAGTAAGTGCATGTTCTTTAGTTGTTGCCTGTTTTAGCATGAATACTCCCCTTGACTCAAAATTGTACTATGCATTTGTCAATGTGCAAAAACTTTATAATCCCCCTTCTTTGATACTTATGTCATTTGGGTTGTACAGTGATAGTGTGTTTATCCAAAAACAAATTTTGGACCTCTATGATTATTTCCAATATTGCATCCTAGTTATTTCATACTACTTCTAAAGAGTGGTATTGAACATCTAGCGAGGCAGCAAGGTCAACTAGGCCATCATGTGTTGAAAGTTGATTATCTTTCTTCATTAATGTTTCAATGAAGGCTAGTTCCTTATGAAATACTTCCATGTGCGGGGTCAACATGGACTAGATACTAATCAAGGTAGCCCTTATGTTTGCATCTTGTGTTTATAGTGCAGCTAGCTTACCTTGAGTAGATAGTAGTATTTGAAAGTGAGTTTGACTTTGACCAGGAGATAGTTTCAATGTTGTACCTATGGACTGTAGATCTCCTTGTAGCTAGTCAATATCCATCTATACTTCCCATGTGAATAAAATTCATATCACAAAGCTTTGTGTATAGATAATAGAT
Source organism: Cupressus sempervirens (assembly GCA_028749045.1). Classification (NCBI taxonomy): domain Eukaryota; kingdom Viridiplantae; phylum Streptophyta; class Pinopsida; order Cupressales; family Cupressaceae; genus Cupressus; species Cupressus sempervirens. Next base: position 791,110,783 of record CM053783.1, on the reverse strand, counting down.
ATTCTCCAACACCTTTTTCACATCCTCTATTTGGTTGCTAAATCAGCCCGTCTTAGTGCAATAGCCCTTGAAATCTTTTCAAGAACTTTAGAGTGAAACTTATTTTCAAACCATTGTAGAAGTTGAACATTGTAATCTAGGTCTTCATCCTTGATCTTATCAGCTATGTTGACTAGTTTCTTAATGATTGGTTTTTCCTCACTCAGCTTTGGTAGACTGAATGCATCAAGAAATATCTCTTTGATGTCATGAAGTACTTGCTTCTACTTATGCTCTCATCTAAGTAACTCTTGTTATTTCTTCCTTTCAAGAAGTTCCTATAGAATTATCATTTTTTTTATGGTGATTATTGCAAGATCAAAATTTGGTAGTTCAATCACCTCATCTAAGTTCACATCTCCATAAGATGTACCTTCAACATACTTAGGTGTACTAGGATTAGGCCTTGATATTTTTAAGGGTGTAGCATCTGTACTCGGCCATTGAAGAGTTTGAGTAGTAGGGGGTGATACATAAACTAACAAGGTAACCAAGGTCTATATAGAAATTTTTTCCTCTATCTTAGTAGTCAAAACTAACTCTTCAGACCCTATCCTTTTCCTTCTCTTTTTTGTCATCTTCACCTTGCAACTGTGAGATAGGTGTAGGGTTGTCTTCCTGACCTATGTGAACTTTTTTCCTATCCTTCTCAATAGTTAATACTTCTTGTACTAAAGTATTTGGCACTAAGGTGCTGACATCTAGTGTCACTCAATCCTTCCCCTGATATAACACAATGGGCAATGCAATTTGTGTATCAGTTGTGATACTTGTCTATTCTTTAAATTTTGTAGATTAAGGGGGAACTTTGGATGTTTCTTGTAATTTCTCCCCTACAGATGCCAATTCTCCCTTCTTAGTCTCATCTACTCTCACCAATATAGGATGACTACATAATTTAGCTATAGTGGTGGAGTCAATCAAAAGTTTCTTCATGTCTTCATTTGTCAAGGGATTGATGTACTGAGTAGAGTTGCTAGGAACATCCTTAATTTGTATTGAGTCCTAGTGACTCACTTGGTCTTCATATGGGGGAATAGTACTCGACATTTGTACCTCTGGTACATTCTAATGATCCCACTGCTCATCATCAACTATGGATTTTGCTACTTCTATTGTTTCAGTACCTATTAGTCTTTCTTATCTCCAACCTTCATAGGAACTTGATCACTTGGCTTTTATGTTGTCAACCCATAGATGACTTTCCATATCTAGGTGCTCTATTTGACAACCTCTTCAATGTTATTTTGCAAAATATTAAAAGCTCTATATTTGGGGGAAAATATCCCCTTGAATTTATTCATGGCTTTTTTCATCATTGCCTTATCCAAAGCACACATTACTCTGGCAAGTGTAGTCTCCCTAATCTATCTTTCTATTGTTAAACTATACTACCACTTCTACTCAACTTGTCCATAAAGACTCTTTAGTAGTGAGCTATCAATCTCTATATACATGGTCTTAAATGTAACCATCATCTTATATATAGCTTCTTCCACCTTATTCTGATCAATCTTTCCTAACTTATCAAATACAACATTTGCAAAACCAAACAAATCTACATTATTTTTAACATTTTCACACAAGTTATCTACATCTGATGAGGGATTGTGGCTTACCACTTGAAATTTATTGATGTCATCTAATTTTTTCCTCTCCTCATCTAACTTAGCTGCTAGAGTGTATTTTCTCCATGTATATATATTCTTTTTAGGTTGGCTTGGCTTTACTGAGGCAATAGTCCTCTTTCCTTTTGGTTTATCTTCTCCTTTACTTTCTTGGTGGCTAACCTTGTGCTGTATCTGGTTGTAGGTACTACTAGCTTCTGTTCTGAAAGTTTCACAAGCTTGTTCTTAGGTTTCTCCAATTTAGGCTCATTTTCTTTCCTCTCATTTTTTTCAGCTGGCTTAGGTTCTTCCTCGACTTCTTCATCCTTGATACCTTCTATATTCTCTTCTTGATCTTCTCCTTGGCCTTGAGTGAATTGCAATCGGGCTTCAACTTGATGTTCTTCATAATTTTCATCATCATCTTCTTCTCCTCTCTCCCTTCACCAAATCTCCCCTTAAGCTTCTTCATAAGCTTATTTTTCTTCCTTATCATAGTAACTAACTTCAAATCAATAGTGATTCTTGACTTATCTTCATTATAGTTATTAAATGAGGTGGTACTCTTGTCAACTTCCTATGCTAGTAAAGTTGTAATAGCTATAGATGCCTTATCTACATTGACTTCATAAGGGAACGGCTTCAGCCATCTAACCCTAAGTATGGTTTCCTGCACATATGTGTAATCTACATCAACTAGAAAGAAAACATCATTTTAGTATTGTTCAACTAGTGATACAGGAATCCTTAGCCTCTATTTCATAGGCTTCTTGAAGTCCTCAAAGTAGCTTGTCATTACTATTTCAAAATTGTCTCCAAGCTACTCAATTAGATCTACAATCTGTAATGTCACTGGCCTATTGGTCTTCCACACTATTTGACCAAATGTTGGAAAAGCATTCTACACATAGAAGAATATGTAGACAAGTAGTGAACCAAATTTGTATTGTGCACTCTTTGTCTTTCTTATGGCCTCCAAGTTTTCTAATAACTGCTAAAGTTGTAACTCAACAAGGTCATAAGTGTGATCTTTCTTCACTATCTTGTATCCCAAATCCACAACCATGCAAGATACACTATTCAACCTGCTCGATTGAAATAAATCATGAGCAATTACTCTAATTGCAAAGTCAATTAGGGTATTTGAAATTGTGTCTATGGACATTCCTCTCTTATACCATACTGCCCTTGTATTTCTCTCAATTACATCCTTTTCATCACTCTGAATAGTTTTAAGCCTTTCTAGGGTTGGATACCCTATCACTCAATTGATGATCCTTTTAGTGATCTTAATGGGTCCATTTTCTAACCAAATAAAATTGTAATGAATACGACTCAGAACAATGTGTATCCAATCATTCTTAAAGACTTGAGGAAAATATAGGGTATGATATAACCCTTTTTTTTCAACAATCTTGTGCTCTTCCCTCAAAACTTCATATCACATAATTTATTGTATGCATCTCTTCTTTCCATGTCTCCAACTTCTCCTATCTTTCTAGTGTAGCAACATCTGACATCTTGTATCATTAAAAATTTTGGTGGTATCATCGATAGCGCACTAGATGGATCTCCCTTATATGTTATCTCAGGAATAGCTTAGAAGGGTGGTTTTCTAACTTCATTTCTTATTAATTGCAAATTAAAAACTTAGTTTCCTTCCTTCCAAATATTAGTAGAAGAGCTAGACACCATTTTATGTAACTAGGGTTTGCAAGAATTCAAACAATGAAACTTGACACTAGTGAAATACCTTTTGAATCTAATGTATGATAATGAGTAGCAACTAAATCCAATTCACAAACACTTGAATCTTTCTCCTCAATTTTTCTTATACTCTTCGTGAACTCTTCGATCTTTGATGAATGCAAATGAGTAAAAAATTGTCTATATAACCCTTGATATTCAAAAATAAATGCTTAATGCTTATACAATTGTAAGCTCGACTATCATAGGATTTCTCACTCATTCAACTTATACATGATTTTCACTATGCTTGGCAACCACAGTGAGCTCGGCCACTACTAACATAATTCCATCACTCAGAAATAACATGCAAACTAACAAAACTATAGATTTCTTCTAGGTTCTAACCAACACATTGCATCTTAATTCATGCATATATTATCTTTTTAGAACTTAGATTCTTGGAACTAATGTATGAAATAACTTTGAAATATCAGTCCCATGCATATCTTATTATTGCTTAGTTGGGGGTGATGTGATCACCTAATCCATTGGATGAAGTGACCTCATCTAAACTTGATATGTTGCATTCTTCCTTCTTCTTCCATGATTTGTTCATCTACACTTTGACCTTCTCAACATTGGACTTTTCTTTTCCTTTAATGTTTCCATTACTTAGCATTGGTGATCTAGTTGAATAGTTTCTACTAATATGACCAATCTTCAAGCAACTAAAGCATGTAGTCTCACTCAACCATCTATTCTAGTTGCCTCTGAAATGTGTTCTAATGAAATTCTTAGGAACATGTCCATATTCTTGACAATAGTGACGACTATACCTTGTATTGTAATCCCAATTGTAGGATTTTCCATTTTGTTGTACCTTTTTTTGCTTGCTTGATATCCAACTGGCATTATATCTACATTCATATGCTTTATGTCTGCACTTCTAACAATTGTGGCAATATCCTTCAAATCTCTATGTGCTTGAGGTCTTGGTCCTGCATTCATGTTCTTGATGTCCTTGCTTGTTGCACTTATGATAGTAACCCTTGAATTTCTACTTAGGATTCTGATTTGCATTGTTGCTCCCATAAACATTTGCTATATAACCTAACTTTCCACAATTATGAAAAGAGGGTTTGTAGTTCTTACCTTTGTTGTTTCTTTGTTCACCACTTTTAGATGATTCTCCTTCCTTAGTGTTGGTGTATCCCAATCCATCAAGATCATTGTTAGATCTAGGAATTCTCATCAGTCTCTCAATGTATCTGATGGCTTCACTAGGTTTGTTGAAATTTTCAAAAAAATCCTTATCTTTTCTTAGTTTATTCCTTAGTTATTCATTTTGTAACTTTAGGGTTGTGATCTCAAAATCCTTTCCATTCAAGTTATGATTGGCAATAATCACTTGATTCATTATTTCCAGTTGCATGTGAGCAATTTTATTTACCTTTGATGTCTTCTTTTCTATTCTATTGGTCAGTGTTCTTTTGTCATCTTTAATCATGACTTTGTCTTTCTCAAATTTATTTTTCTACTTTGTCACCTCACATAGCAATATCGATTGGACTTCTTCTTCTATCTTAAGATTTCTGACCTCTTCAATTAGGGCACCATTCTTTTTCATTAGATATGCAAGGGTTGCATCAAAATCACTTGACTTTCAATTCCCAAACAATCTAGTAGTGTATTCCTCTTGGTAATGAGTGTCATTTTTCTCAATAGCTATCTCTTTCCTTCTCCTCAATGAACACTATAGTTCATCTCTTAATTCCATGAGTTAGTGTAGGGAAATCTAGACTTCAATCTTCTGGTCTCTATAGTCTTTCCCAACTTGTAGACTTCCATCTTCAAATCTTTCCCCAAAGTTGTAAAGCTTTCCTTTCTAGAGAACAAGGCTTTGATATCAATTTTTGGAAATAACAATGGGAAAGTTGTAACCATAAAACATTCACCACACATCCATCTCATAATTTAGCATGTAAACTGAAATAGCTAACTACACATGTTCATCCATAGCATGAAACAAATAACACATAACACAATAAGTTTGTTACCCAGAAACCCTCCAATGAAAAGGTAAAACTAGAGTGGGGATGATACCCACAAATCTTCACTAATGTATTTGTAAAGTGTATCTAATTATGGTTACAATTATTTGATCATAAACTATGATCTACCATGTGAAAGGTCTACCCTTTTAAAGCCTTACAAAGACTATTAAATCTTACCCTACTAAAGGATTTTAACACCTTACTAAAAGTGTGCCTTGTTAAAGGACTTAAACTTGAAATAAAACAAGCACTTGGTTAAGAGATTTATACAAGCCTGTTAAGACTACTCTATTAGGATATTTTCTCTACATCACTTGTTAGAATGATTGAAAACCATAATCCTTTGGTTAGCACTCTACTGCTAGATATCAGATCTTCTCTTCCCAAGTATATCCTTGATCCTCCTGATTAGATATATCTCCTCTATCCTTTAACTTCTCTGCTCTATTCTCCCTAACTAATTCTACAATTCATATCTCTCCCATAAACTCCATAGTCACCATGAAACAATGTTATCTTGCCTTCTAATAAATTTGGTGGGACTTTAGCAATGGTTTTAGTAGCATATCTGATCTTTTCTCCAAGAAGGTTTCTTCTTATTTTGAGAAGATATTTTACTAGTTGGTTGCAATAACGATGAAGATTAGATTTGGGTTTTAGTTGAAGAAAGATGAGAGAATTTTTCCTTCAGTAGAAGATGAAGAGTGAAGATGACAAGTGGAAACCAAGGATTAGATCTGACCCAACTTCTTTCTTCTACATATTCTTTTCTCTTCTCATTCTCTAGGGTAGCTTCTAGTCTATTGAGCAAGACATTAACTTTGATTCCACATTTTTCCAACATTTTTGCTTTGTATGAACAACGGTTATGAAGTCATACTGATATGTTCTCATTTTTTTCGTATTTAATAAGTTATTTTCATGCATCTTGAATGTATTTGTCTCAAAGAAATGAATACAAAGACAACAAATAGAAATAGTTTCACTTTGATTCTTGTCTCTTGTCTTTGAGTTTTGCAATCTTTTGTGATTTGTGGACAAAGATCAAAGATCCTAGTTGCAATTTGTTTAGCGTTGTATGTCCTGATATATTTTCTTGTTGATTCAAAGAATCAAGTAAATGCTTGATGTATTCTGATAAGGTTGTAGATTTCATGGAAGGATTTTGATAAGCATGAGATACATTATGAAATCTAATGTCTCATTCACATAGTGAATAGATAGATCACAAATTATCTTGATGTATGTTGTAGTTTATGTGATACCCAATGGATTAGGCACTAATCTCATTTGGAGAATGCATACTTTTTTGTTTCATATCTGGTACATGCTGAAATCAATCTTAAATCAAAAGCATTTTCCCTTTTATGTTGAAGAGAAAGAAAGCATAACCCCCACTTAGCTTGTGAACACATATGTTATGTTATTGATCAAGTTGATTAAAAATCAACCCCATAGCTCCCAAGAATCACCTACATGCAAACATCTATCAGAAAAAGAGAGAAGCAAATGCTATGGAGGCTAAATTCCTAGATCCATAAATGAGACATCCTTGGTGAGAAAAAAGAGAGATTTCTATAATCAAAAGGGAATGAATCAATAATTACAAAGAGAGATTATCCTTATAAAGGAGATCAAAACCCTAAAAAAGTCTAACCTAGGTTGCATCATAATAATTAATAAAAGAATTAATTATTAGATGCCTAAAGTTTAGCTTAAGCAAACTATAGTTAATTAGGAAATTTTTTAATTACTCTAATAGTTATTGGGTATTTCATACCTTTCTTATTACATGAGTATAGAAGATTCAAGGTTTAATATGATTTATCTAGATTCAAAACTGTATTTTGCACTAGTCATATAAATGAATCTAATGTCTACTTGGCTAGGTTTTGCAAAGCCTGACGTGTAGAAGTATAGCCTTATAGTTGGCTTGGGTTATATTAAAATTTCATTCAGTACAAGAGTTAGTTTCCCTTAGATACATTTTGTTTCCAGCTACCTAGTAGTTAAAATCACTATCAAATTAGGAGCAAACAAGATGAACCAAGTGAATTACCACAAGGAGAAAGAATATCTAAACCTATATTAGAAAAATATGTGAAACGACACCATACACCTAATAAAATCATTGGAGAAAAAGATTCGGGAGTCATGAAAAGAAAAAAAAAGGAATAACACAAGTCTACTATGTGAGTTTGAGCCAAGAACAATCAAAGATGCTCTAGAGAATTAAGATTAGATTAAATCAATGAATGAGGAGATTGATCAAATAGAGAAGAACAAGACATGGACATTGGTACCAAGATCAAAGGATAAGAATGTGATTGGACATAAGTGGGTATTCAGAAACAAGATGAATAAAAAGGATGAAGTCACAAGGAATAAAGCAAGAATTGTTTATAAGAGTATATCCACAAGAGGAAGGAATTGACTATGGAGAGAAATTTTCCCTAGTTGCAAGGTTGGAAGGAGTAAGAAGATTACTTGCATATGCTTCTTACAAAGGATTCAAGGTATATCAAATGGATATGTTCAATCTACATTTCTAAGTGGAATCCTAGAAGAAGTCTACATTGAACAACTTGAAGGATTTGTTGACCCTAGTACGAAGAACATGGTATATAAATTGAAAATAGCATTTTATGGTTTGAAAAAACCTACTAGAGAGTGGTATGAAAGGTTTCATACATATTTGGTGAAAATTGGTTTTGAAAGAAGTAATGACAATGACAATATATATTTGAAGAGTGAATATGAGAATAAGATATTGCTAGCTAAAATACTTTTTGATGATATCATATTTGGAGGACATAATTTACTGTGCAAATCATTTTCTAATGAGATGAAGAAAGAATTTGAGAAGATCAATGTTTGGAAAGATTAAATTCTTTGTTGTTTTGTGATCTATCAAATGAAAGGAGGTATTTACATTACACAATCAAATTATATCAAAGAGATATTGGAGACCTTTGGAATGGAAGAATCAAGACTAGTTGGAACACCTATATCTACTGGAAATAAATTTTTAAATAATGATGATTCTATTGAAGTGAATCAGACATTGTATAGGTAATGATTGGCAAACTACAATATGTTGTTCATACAAGACCTCGCATTGCATTACTTGTTGGTATTGTTGCAATATTTTTTGCAAATCCTAAGAAGAATCACATGATGGCTATGAAAAGAAGATAGAGATATCTGAAAGACACATAAGACTATGGTTATGGTACAAAAAGAATGATAAGTTTAAGATGAAAATTTACACATATGCTAATTGGGCTGGAAATATTATGACATAAAGTGTACAACTGGAGACACTTTCTTTTTGGGAAAGAAGTTAATTTCATGGACAAGCAAGAAGAAAAGTTGTATTTAATTGTTCAAACATTGGATGGATCAAGCAATTTTTGGAAGTTATGAAGGAAGAGATTACTAAACCTGTGGTGATATATTATGATAACAAAAGTGCTATAAAAATATCTAAGAATCTTTTGATGTACACAAAGACCAAGCATATTTATATTAAGTATCATTACTTGAGGGAATCATTGCAAGAAAAAGAAGTGAGACTGGAATATGTGAACACCAAGGAACAAATAGTTGATATATTCACTAAGGCATTACCTAACGATGCATTTGTGTATCATAGAGGTAAGTTAGTGGTCATTCCCCTATATGAAGCAACTTGAGAAGAAATGCAACATTGCATCAATTGTTATGATGAAAATATCTTACAGATTGATGTAGGAGATCATATTTTAGGATCAAATGCCTAAAGTTGTGAAAAGGAAGTTAGTTGTGTGAAGATGAAGCTATAAGTTGGAACATGGTGATATAGTCAAATATGAAAGAGAGAGTGATAACTCAAGGATCATTCATAACAGTGATAAAGAAGAAAGTGGGTATAAGTGGATGATGTCTTTGGCATTGTTGGTGAGAGTTACCATCCACTTAAAAGAAGAGGATGAATATGAATAATTCAATCTATTAGAGATTGTCAAAGAGAGACTCATTACAATTGGTATTACATTGTCAAAGAATCCACAATTGCTATCATAGAGGGAGAAATGTGAAGAAGCAAAAGAGAGAGCATATTAGAATGAAACTAATGGATGAGAATCAAAATAAAAGTAAGGATATTAATGAAGATCTAATATAGAATGCAGAAGAAGCTGATAATGAAAAATTCAAAGAATACATTTTCCATTGCATGGTAACTAAAGGTGTTTTTGTCTATACCAAAAGGGGAGATTGTTAGAAACTATGATTGGAACAATCATTATGTTGTCATTGATGTCAAACCATATTGGTAAGACATTTGCTAATAGTATAGAGTGTCATATTAGTTGATTGATGAAGAGGATTTGAAAAGAGAAGATAACAAGGTGAACTAGTAAAGTTGTTGAGTAAAGAGGGGTAAGTATGATAGAATTAAGATGGGAACTTGATCAGTTAGTATTTGACAAGATAATGTGTTGTTTGATGATTATATTAAGTGAAGAAGAAAGATTAGTTGAAGTGTAGAAGAGATGTTTGATGAAAGATAAGAATTGAGTGAAACACTAAGATTTATTGAGTGACAAGTTACTAGGTCAATGAAGAAGTTGAAGAAGAAGATTAAGGAACTTAAGTAATAGCTAAGAAAATAGTACTAGACAAGTGATGGTAATGGCTGAGCAAGATGAAGAGAGAACTGTAGTATTGACTAAGTGTAGAGATGATCAAGCAAGCCACTATAAGATGAGTGAGATAGATAAGTAGAGACTGAGCTACACATTGATGATCAAGCTACACAATGATGAGTGAGATGAACATAGTGATGACCGAGTGTAAGTAAATTAATGGTTTGTGAAAGAATCAAGATTTGAGATTGAGACTGTTGAATTTATGAATTGGTCAAAACACGTAAATGATAAGGATTAATGAGCTAGCATATTTAATGCATAAATTGAGTTTGTTAATAAATCTAAGGCAATGATTTAATGAGAAGATTCCATATGTTTCAAGAAATAAGAAGGAATAAATGATAAAAAGATTCAATGAATCTGATCAAACCCTAAGATCTATGGTTATGTTTAAGTAGAAAAAGATTAAAGTTAACTATTTAAGGAGGTACAAGAGATGTTTTATGGTTGTTGGACTAGAAAATTTGAGAAGAACCTATGAAGAATAGATTTGATGAGGAAAAATTAGAAGTTGGTGAAGAGTGATTTCTTGAAGGGTTTCCAAGAAAATTAGTGATGGAGAATGTGATGAAGTCCATTTAATGAACTAGGAATGAGTCGAATGGAGATCTGAATTTGTAAAGTGAGTTGTATTTTATTAGATCAAACCTAGTTATTACTTTCTAATCATTTTGGCAGTAAATTTTTTTAATCAAGGTTGACCTAACCGTCATATTGTAAATCCTTTAATAAATATGACATTCTAATGGAATGATCTAAGGACCTCTAACTAGGACACTACTAATAGGGTGATAAAATCCTTTAACGGGGTCATACCTAACATTGTATTATGTAACCTTTAACATGGTTGGCTCTTAATAGAGCTCACTTCAAAAGAGTGAAAAGGGGTAGCATGTTAATTGGTGGTTTTTCCCAAATTGGGAATCCACATTAAATCCTAGTGTCATACTTTTGTGAATGTTGTTTTCATGATACATGCTATCTACTATTATATATTTATGTTATTCAACATATACTAAACAAAAAGCTAGTGATGAGATGAATAAGATGGATTACTAATGAATTGCCATATTGGTTGAGTGAATTTATGAGTTTGAATAAGTTGTTTGAAGTTTCTAAAAGTTTAATTGGTACATCTAGACTTGATGATAAATTACTCACCCCACCACCCCCTACTAGTTATTCTATCATTCTAAAAAGTTTGAGTGATCCATTTCCAAAACCAATATGCATAAAGAATTGCTGAAGTCTTCACCCACTTTATTACAAATACAATCACCTTCTTATCCAAATTTATTTATTTCTTTTATGATCAAGATCTTATCTACAAGAGCTTGGTAGCTAAGAGTTCCTCTCACTACTCTTTCATTCAATATTGGTTGAACATTCCAATCTGGTGATAATTCTTACTTTGTTGGTAGTGTGCGAAACAAAGTTCTCCACTTCCAATCTTTCTATAATGGTTAATGGTAACCTAGAAGGTTTCTTTAATATGTCAAATAAAATTCATCAAGAGGTCCCAATTTCTCATTTTGTCTTTGTCATAATGGAAGAAGCTTTAAAAAATTCTATTTAGAATTCTCATAAAGAAGGAAATATAATTGGGGTTCAAGTACCAAAAAATACTCAAAGTATTACCCACCATCAATTTGCAGATGATGTTCTCCTAGGAAAAAGTTCTAAGGGGGAAGTAATGCAATTTAAGAACATCCTAAAAATATATATGGAAGCTTCATTTCAAAAGGTAAATGATGATAAATCAAATATTTTCTTTATGAATACTAAACATGAAATTGAGCAAGAAATTTATCATATCTTGGGTTTCAAATCCAGAAATTTCCCATGTAATATCTTGGGATTCCTCTAGATAAGGGTGCTAGGAGCAATATGCCTTGAGAGGATAGCATAACCAAAATCCATCAAAAAGTGGATGGTTAGAAAGGAAGATGACTTTCCAACATAGGTAGAATAACAATAATCAAATTTGTCCTTACAACTATCCCAACTCACTGAATGTCAGTTCTTCCCCTCAATTCCTCCAACAAAAACAAATTAGAGGTCAAAATCATGAACTTATTTTGGAAAGTGATGTGAAGGATCCCAACTCTAAAGATCTTAATCTCCTCTAGGTGTCTTCTAGGATTATTCTTAAGCCTTTTATGGTTTTCTTTCTAATCCTAACTCAAGAGGAACATCTCCTATATTTCCCTTCTTTACTGATCCTCACCAATCAAGGTAATCACTCCCTAATCTCCTTCTTACCCCTTTGCAATTTTTGGGCTCAAATCTCCCAACTAACAACCTATGGCCAACTCCAAATGTTATATGGCATGGTAGGGCTTCTTCACATGTCAACTGGATATTTTTTAGGGTCATTGTAACTCCAAGAATCATAGTATTCTTAAAAATCTCCTCAAATCTTCTTTTAGGCCTTATAGCCTTTAAGCCCCAATTAGGTTTCTTAATCGTCCTTTCTTGTAGTAACTTCCAAAAATCCTTAGTGAGGCCCCAAAATAACCATGGTTATTGACACCCTTTTCAAAAAACTTGAATATTTTCTAGGTCTTGCTCCCTCAAGTTGTCTGTATAATGACTTCCTTAAAATAGGGATATTTATAGGAGTTTAAGTTACTCTTGTTGTTTGATCTTTCTTGGCTTCAAGGAATGATCAAACAATCTCATAATTACCACAACTCTTGACCATAGGTCCTTCCTTCCACACACTCCATGTTCCAACTCTTGATTGGCATAGACCTATCACTTTCTTCCTTCTTTTAAACTCTACAACATCAAGTTTCCTAGCTAAGCACACTAGGTCTTGCCTTGGGATTGATAGTAATGATAGAAAAAAAGGGACTCCAAAACAGATATTTATATTATGTATACACTACTCTAGTTGATTCCAAAGGTCCATGTTGGTGCATCCAATGGAATTCAATCTAGAGCCATTTTTGCATAGGCTAATCTTAAAAAACCAGTAAATAGGAATATGCAAAATGAATTTATTTCTCCTGCCTAAATAAGACTTAGAAATTATAAATCCTAAACTAAATTAACTATCAATATCTACTTCTTTATCATGTAGTAAATCTTCTCAAATCAATCCATTGAAACATAGATAATCAAGTTGCAAGGAGACTATGGTAAACGAACTCAAAATAGTTGTTGTGTTTAGTCTTCCAATTCTATACATAAGAATTCCAATCCTCTATCTTTGTTTGAAATGAGCTTGTATATCTCATAAATACATGTCTCAACTATTCAAACTAACACCAAACTATTTCTTGGGTCATTGGTGCAAAATTATCAATTGTTGTCAATGCAACTTTGCAAAATTGTGAAGTTATCATTAACAACTTTTGCAATTTTTGCATTTTTAGCACTTTGTCATTGTAATTGACTTCTAAGGGGTCCAAATTGGCCCTTTTAGATTGAATAGAGTATTTTCATATCATTTCACTCATTTTTTGGTCAAAATTAATATTGGACCAAGGTTGACCCAACTAGACAACTTTTACCAATAGATGACAACTTTTGTCCCAAATCTTAAGCAACCTTTTCCATCACCTAAAATGACTTCTAAACCATCTAATCAAACACTTGGGACTATCCATAAGAAATTATTCACTTGTGGTATATCCAAGACCACTACAAGCCAAAAAAAAAAGAGTAGGGTTAAGCCTCAAACCCTAGGTGCTCTTGCACCAAAAAGGCTCCTTGGAAAATAAGAAGTTTTCTCTTATTAAATGGGAAAATATTTTTAGATCACTTAAGAACAATGGTCTTGGCATTAAAAACTTATCTTCAAAAAAATTATATTTAGAAGCTAAGATTGTATGGAATCTGCTTAAGGAACCAAATAGGAAATGGGTGTATATTCTTTTCAATAAACATGTCTTAAATATTGAACCAATAAATTTGTTATGGGCTCATAATCATCCAAAAGGGTCTAGAATTTGGAATTTTATCAAATCTTGCATCCCTATCATAAATGATAAACTATCTTAGGGTGTAGGTGATGGAGAATCAATTTTATTTTGGGAGGACTCATGGGCATGATACGCTCCTTTGGATTAAAGAGGTCTAGATCAAAACATCAAGAATATTCTAAGAAAGCAAACTTGGGTCCTGCCAACAAAGACTAACACTAAGTGTATCTACCTGATTCTTTCTAAGCTTTGTGGAAACTTTTAGATTTTTTCTTCTACCTTCTATTCCACCAAAGATTCTTTGGGTAATAGATTTACCATGCCATCCTTTGAGGTTTTTTGTGGTTGGTTGACTTGAGAGCAAGCTAAGCTCTCTCAATTGGATTCTCTCACAAGCTCACAGAGTCATGCACTAGTAGCTTGACCATCTTTAGGGATGAAGGAGAAGACTCAGAAATCTCATTCTACAAAGTTTTAGATTAATTCCAGCACTCATAGTTCATAAGGACCACCTCCTCCTAAAGGGGGTAAATCAAATCCAGAACGACCAAAATGTTCTTATTGTAATAAGCCTAATCATGATGAGTCACATTGCTTGAGAACAAGTTAGATGGCTCTCTCCTTTAGAAGAGCGACATTGATATTCCTTCTACTTCTCACAGACCTTCATCATCATCATTTTAGTTAGATGGTAAAGATATAGGAAAGGGTCATGCATTATGTGCAAGTACTATTCCTCATTCTTATAGATGGTTACTAGATTCAGGTGCTTCACACCATATGACATCTTATCAAGATTTGTTCTCTTCTTTTGAGGCTTCTCCTACTCCACACATTTTGATGAGGAACAACACTATTATGATTGTATGTGAGAAAGGTTCTATTGACATTGATGATGGTACATTTCATGATGTACTTTGTGTTCCATCTTTGTCCTCTAATCTTCTCTCTATTTATTAGATTACACACAGTGGGATAGGGAAGACAGTTGAGTTTGCATAGAATTTAGTGCACATTAGAGATAGTGAGAAAGGAAAATATTATTGCTATAGGGACTGTTGATCATGATCCTTGCCTATATTCCTTCACATTTTGGTCCACCATCTCTAGTATCGAAGACTCACTCTTTTTTTTACAAGTGTCTATTGAGGTGAAGTCAGGTCGCTTGAACTTATGTGTAGTTCCTAAGACCAGTGTTGTGACTTCTACACCTCCACCTCGTGTTCAAATTCCATTTCTTGCACAGGATCACTCTTTAGCATTGCCTACTATTATAGCTCCAGTCATCGAGCCACCTACTGCAGTTGTTGAGGATATATTAGAGGACATACATCTCCTCTTAGATGACAGATTCAACACATTTTTTATTCCACCTCCATTGGAGATTCCATTTTAGGATTCTCATTCTTTCTCCTTTGAGCATCAACTAGGACTTCCAGTTACACCTTACATACATGGCTTTTATCATGCTTGTCCACTACCTTTGTTTCCTTCAAATTGGAGTCATATTGGTACGTTCATCAACACAAGAGTTCTGCCATTCTGGGGGGGCTATGGAGTCTTGTGATTCTATCATGGAGGCTTCATTATACTTATGGTATTAAGAGATTCTCTTGAGATGTTTCATTTGTGCATTCTTTTCTATCTCTTTTTGGAGTAGAGTTTTTCCCACTAGGTTTTCTCTATTTCTCCATTTCATAGAGATTTCATTGTGATTGGGTACCTCATCATACCTTGTTGCCGGGACCCAAGTTTTCTTTCCACATTGCATTTTAGTTTTCTTTCTCTTTCTACATTTTTTTTAGCTAGTTAATTTAATTTCATTAATTTATATTACCTTTTCTCCCTTCTCAAAATTTCACTTTATGCACCTTTTGCATTCTTATTTAATAATTAATTAGTAATTATTAAATAGAATTTACCTTTTAGGTTACCCTTTGTACCTTTAATGGTTACTATTTTCACAAAAGCTTGCACCCTTGTCCAAAGTTTTTACCTAAGGACAACCTTTTGAAATATGGAAACAACCTTCAAGTTGTGGGACTTTAACTATGACGTTGAATCTTTAGAAAAGGTTGGCTTCCTTTTCTATCAAGGTGCACGTAACTACACTTGGAGAGGAAAAGAAAGAAGGAATGCATGAAATAAAATCTACCTATTCTAACCTAAAGGGGTGATGCACCAAAATAGAGTGTTCAAACTAATCTCTTCCCATACATGCACTTATGAACCATCATGACACCAAAAGATATACACATTCATACTTGTTTTAATCTAACAATCACAAGAAGATTAGAAAATCCAAATAAATGACACAAGGAAGAAGAGAATTCACTTATATATCATTCATAGGCCGAAAGGAGATATAATCATGCAAGATTATAGATATCCACAATACACTAATGAGAGGAAAATAGGTCTTTGCACAATGCATCAATGTCTGAAGAGATAAAGTAGAATATCATATAAGTTTAGGGGTAAAGGGAATTTACAATGAACTCGTAGAGAAATATTAGAGAAAATAGAGAAGAGTCAAGTTTTTTAAATATTATAAAATCTGCCTTTATAGCTCATGCATAACTAAGATATTTCTAACTGGAGTTACTCCACAACCACTACCTTAAATGTTTCAGAGAATAATCGTACAACCCTAGGGAAAATATAATCTTAGCACAGATCCAAATACAATGAAATCCAATATTTTTCCAAAATAGAGCCTTGAGAAGACAAAATGGCACCATTAAATTACTCTGACCAAGTAGATGGATTAAATAGGGGTGGGAGTGTTTTCCTTCATTCACTGCGTGTAACATTCATTGGAAAGTGGTTGGAATTGATCATGAAGATCTAATCATGCAAGAAACCTTATCTTTCTTGCTTTTGGCTTGACAAATCAAAAAAGTCAATTGAATTATGCAACCAAGATAGGCCATGTGGGCCAATAATCTTATTTCCTTTTTCCACCCCAACAAAGTCTACATTCATTTGACCACCATATCACCTTGACTGTGACACCTTCCAACTTAACCGCGATGTCACATAACAATTAGCCTTAATTGTGACAGCCTTTCTGGGCTCACCAAGACATGTGGCAAGACCTCGCTATGTCACTATAGCTAAAAGGTCGATCATTTTCCCATAGTGACAAAGTGAGAGACATCAATCTTCCTCAATTTGATGGCCTCAAAGGTACACCCAACCTATTAGTGCACTAACCAATAGAAACACAACCCCTTGCCAACCTATCTGACACTAACCCACCACACCATAGCCCACCAAACTGAATGGACCCACCTACCATGTGTCCACTTGTCTTTTATCAAGAAAATTCCTATAGTGACAAAGTGACCACCATTGATCTATTTGCATTGGATGGTGGAAAGTATAAATTGAGAACATGTGGCCCACAACCTTGTACAGCCGTATTGTGGCCAATGAGAAACCAACAAAATGTTGACGTACCTTGACAAGTGCCCAGCTATTTTGACAAGAAAAAGGGTCCATTGGTTCATCACTATATCACATGAAATAAAGGTCATGCAACTCTACATAGCGATAAAGCAACCACCATGGATTTGCTTTCATCAGACGGTAGGAGGTAGAAACTTTCACTCTTCGAAATAGCTAACCCCACATGTTTCTTAAGAATAAGATCAGAACCAAGCAAAATTCCCTTTACGACTTTACAAAATCTAGTAGCTTTGTAAGATCTCATGTCTTCATCTTTGGCCTTAAAATCCTATGACATCTCTGATCTTACGATATCCTCTTGGCTATTCTAGCATATCACTAACATTTCTCCTTCTTGACGCTAGGGTTAAAGCTTTTTTCGTAACATTCCTCCAACCACTTGACTGGCATAGAATCTTAAGCCTTTCTTTCTCCTTTCCCAATCCTTTGATTCCTTGAACTTATGGCTCCCCGATCTTATGAGTCTGGCATAACATCGTAAGCCTTGAATTTCACTTTCCTGACCCTTCAATTCCTTGATCTTATGAGTCTAGCATAACATCATAAGCCTTGAATTTCACTTTCCTAACCTCTCAATTATATCATAGTATCAAAGGACCTCACCTTTTCCTTGTACGATCTTACGGTATATTGTGGCGTCATGACCCTTTGAAAATCATCCTACAATCTTATGGTGGACCCCTTGTTGTAGCATCTTACCCTTATGATTTGGGCTTCCTGACCATACAACATCTTATTTTATGGCATTAAATATTGAAGTGGTTGTTTATCCTTTGAATTCAAATGGGGTGATTTTGGCAAGAAGGCAAATTTGGTCAATAGTTATCTTTTTTGGGTTTCAATCTCCTTCTATAAGGATAGATTGTTTGTAATTATCTTGCATCTTTTTATTCTCTACAATAGGTTTTTACATTTAGGTATTATTTGAGCTTTTTCGATTTGTATTGTGTATTGATCAAATCCTTAATTAAAGATAGTAACTCATTGCTAGGTTGAAAATGAAGAGATTTAAAGAATACTCCTTTTTCAGATAACCAAAAGAGTTGTTTTGAGAAAATTGTTTTTAATAGATCCTTTATCATTAAAAATAGGTTTGGCAAACTGATTTGGGTTTGTTCTAAAGATTGGAGCAACAAGGCCAAATAGGGTTATAATTATTTAGCCTCACCCATGAATTATTTAGTATTGACACTCCCTATTGATCTTTATGGGGATAAAAATTATGCCCACAAAGCCAAAACCTTTTTACAAGTGGCTATGCATAGGAAATTTGTAATTGTAGAATGGATCAAAAAAAGGGGCTATAAAGTATTAGCCCCAACTGATGATGTAACTAAGAATGCTATGAATGTATGTGAAAGAGTCATATCAATTTTTTATATTTTTATTAATTTCAAAGTCTTAGTTGGCTAGACATTATGCTAATACAATAGAGTGCCATATCATTTGATTGATAGAGAGGATTTGAAGAAACTATGTTGATGATAGAGTGTATAAGTAAGGTATTCAATGGGCACTTAAATGAGTTGGAAAGTGATAATGTAATATTGTTTTTATTGTTTTACAATCATGTAATTTTGTAATGTAATGATGAAGTTTATGTATTCACCAAGCTATAAAAGCTACACCAAGTGACAGGGTGAAAGAAGGAGTACACTATTGCTTGAGCTCTATAGTGTTAACTAATTAAATCATGTATTAATCAAGTGACATACTCCCCAAATGAAATATAATATTCATCGAGCATGATCTAGAAGAAAAAGTAAAGAAAGATAGAATGTGAAGCTGACTCTTGGTGAAAATAAAGAATGGTCGAGAAGATCAAAGGCACACGTCAAAGTTAGTTAAAAGATTAACGACTGAAAAAATACAATGATGATTTTATGATGGGATTTAAACATGATAAGGACGAGAACAAAGTTTAATAGATCACAATGTTCAATGAAGGTTCTATTTTCTAAGTGACTAAGTACATTGAATCTAAGATCTTATGGATGTGGTTAATTGACAAAGTCTTGAACATTCTAGAAGTTGAGAGTTTACTATTTAAGGAGATGTTGGACTAAGTTTTTGGTTGTTGATTTTGTTGTTGGTTGAATGCTAAATGAATGTGAATTATTGATAGAGAAATAAGAATCAAGGTGAACTAAGAAGAGAAGAAGGAAGATCAAGAAGAGTTTGAGTGAAGTAAAAGTGTGAAGAAGTGAATTAGCCAAGCAGAGATCAAAGAAGGAAGAAGATAGAGTAGAATTGAGATATGAACAAGTGAAGTAGTGTTAATCTTATAGATCATTTAATTGCTACATTCTGATCATTGTAGTAGAAAAATATCTTAACTGACTAGACCTAACAAGTCTGTGAAATTCTATATGGTAACATTATCTAGTGATATTCATAAGTCCTTTAGAGAAGGCCACTCTTTAGACAAGATAAAGGAGTGATAAGTTCTAGATGATCTTTGTGCTAAAACCCTCTAAATAGGTCACCCTAAAAATGTGCTTGTAAGACTTTAACAAGGTTGGCTCCTAGTAGTGCTAACTTCAAAAGAGTGAAATTATTTGGTTTGTCGGTTCCACACTACTTTTCCTTTATAAGGTTTCCATGTTAAATCATGGTGTCAATGTGTGAATGTTGTTATGTTGAAAGTTAAATTTTATGATATTTACTTTATAATACAACTCGATAACAACTAGGTAATAGGAAGATAAAAGCTAAGTTATATTTCTAATGCTTGGTAATAAAAGAAACATTGAGATATTAGTTTGGAGTAAACTTATTAGAAGATTGAATTGTGAAGTTGAATGAGATCATTGATTTATTGCTTTTGATGTTTGTGAAGTTTGATTGGTACTAAAGTGTTTGAAAGACATTTAGGATGACCAAACATTACTAATTCACCCCTCTCCCCCCTTTGTTATCTAGCAATTGGTATCAGAATATAGTGCTTGGAGGAAGAAGATTGAAGGAAATTGATCTAAAGATATGGATATGTATAAGAGAGAGGTACCTAAGGTGAACAAGGATAATTTCTCCTCATCGCAAAATAGAATGAGGCTATATTTTTTTGGAACTGGTGACAATACTACATATCGATTGGTCATGAATATACTGCACATCCACTTCCTATGACCTTGGAGAAAATGACTTAGAAGAGAGACCACAATAGTTTAATGATTGAAATTGAATCTTCCCTAAATGATCTTGAGTTTTATGATATCAAGAAATTTGTTAATGCTAAAAAAGGTGGGACAAGTTGACACTTGTACATGGTGGAAACACAAATATGCTAAGGGCTAAAGCAAAATTTTTAAGAGGCGAGTATGATGACATGAGAATGAAAGAAGGTGAAAATGTTGTGTAGTATGTAAACTGAATCAAAGAAGTTGTTAGTGCAATCAAGTTTGCTGGAGGAGTTACTAGTGATTTTGATATTGTAAGTAAAGTTCTCAAAAGTCTTCTACCCATTTATGCTAGAAAAGTTTTTGCAATTCAAGAAGTTAGAGCTATTCCTAGAAATGATTTGACACTTGATAGTTTGGTTGGTTAGTTGACTACATTTGAGTTGGGAAATTATGACAATAGTTTGGTTATGCTTTGAAATTATTTTAAGTCCTCACTAACCATTGGTAATTCAAAGAAAGAGAAGAGTAGTAAAGATGAAACTAAATCTGTATCTAAAGATGATATGGATGATATTGAATGATTTTTTGCAAGGAGATTATCAAGAGGAAAAGGTAAATTATCATTGATATGTCTTAAGTGTAGTGAAGTTGGTTATTTTGTAGCTAAGTTTCCTAACAAAATTACAAGTGATAGAAATGACAAGAAAGATCACAAGTACATGAAGAACAAGGAATACAAAGATGAAGGAAAGAAATCATGATGCATTGGTAAATAATAGCACACCAAGTCTAGTTCTGATGATGAGAAGGAAGCTGTTGAGATGGTATATGGTGTTACAAAGGAAGATCTAAATGGAGCTAAAGGTATCAGAGTGAAAAAGCCCTTATTTTAGTTGTTAGCAAGAATGATACATGGATTAGAAATAGTGGATGCTCACATCACATGATAGGTGATATTAGTAAGTTTGATAAATTTGAAGAAATTTATAATGGTCTTATTTTTTAGTTAGGTAATGATATTCCATGTCTAGTGAAAGATACAAGATTATTAAAAGTATAATCTTTTGAGTGTTGCTCAGTTGAACAATTTAAATCACAAGCTGGAGTTTTAGAATAGAAAAGTCAAAATTTCTAATGATGAAGGAAATCTTATTAGAAATGGAATGCAAAAAAAAGGTAATCTATTTTATCTTGATCCTATAGTTGAGACATGTTTGTTTGCTAAAATTAAGGATCTTTTCTTATGATATAAGTGATTGTGTCATGTAAACTTTGAGAACATGGTGAAGGTTAGTAGAAAGAAAAGAGTTAGAGGCTTACCGAATCTACATAAACCAAAGAATGCTATGTGTAAAGAATGTCACCTTGTTAAGATGATCCAAATTCAATATTTTCAAGAAACTCACACTTCTAATAATATTTTGGAATTAGTGCATATTAATTTGTGTGGACCAATGAGATTCAAAAGTTACTATGGCGAAAGATACTTTATACTATTTGTTGATGATTACACTAGAATGATGATTATTGTGTTCATGAAGGTAAAATCACATGGTTTTGATATGCTCAAATGGTATAAGGCTAGAGATGATAAAGAAACTAGTAAACATTTGAAATGTCTGAGATCTTATAGAAGTGGTGAATTTATGTATGTTGAATTGACTAACTTTTGTGTTGAAAATGGTATCAAAAGATAGTTATCAACATTGAGACCATCACAAAAAAATGGAATTGTTGAGAGATGAAATGAATCAATTATGATTCCACAAGGATATTATCGATTAAAATTTTTTCTGCACGAATATTTTGGAGAGAAGCTATAAGCACTGCAGTTTGTACTCTCAACCAAGTTTAGCTAAAGAAACAAACATATAAGACACCTTATGAGATCTATTATGGGCATACACCTAATGTGAGTTATTTCAAAAAAATGGAAGTAGGTGTTACATTCACAAGGATTAAAGGAATGGTAAGTTTGATTCAAAAAGGGATGAAGGTATTTTCCTTGGATATTCATCCAAGAGAAAAGCATATAATTGTTTGAAAAAAGTTAATAACACAATGATTGCAAGTGCAAATGTAAGGATTGATAAGTTTTCATATAAGAATGATGTGGAAAGCAAGAAAGAACCTAAATATTACAAAATATTTATTTATGTGTATGAAGATGTACCTAATACATTACCTAAGTTACAACATAGAGCTATCGAGCATCATCCTACTTTACCCATGCAATAGATAGTACACCTAGATTAGGAAGTTGAACCCCAACTGAGTGAGAATAATGTTGAGAATTAGATATCTGAACTTGTATTACAAAAATATGTGAGAAATAATCATTCATCTAAACAAATCATCGAAGAGTGAAGTGTTCGAGTAGTGACAAGAAGTAAGTTAAAAGATACTACATGCTTAATTGCTGATTTGAACCTAGAATAATTAAGGTTGTACTTGAAAATGAGGATTGGATAAATGTTATGAATGAAGAAATTGATCAGATCAAGAAGATGGTGACTTTGCACTTAAAGTCTATACTGATGTTGATTGGGCTAGTAATTTTAATGATAGAAAAAGCAAAAGTAAAGAAGATTTCTTTTTAGGAGAAAGATTGATAACATGGTTAAGCAAGAAATAGAGTTGTATTTCACAATCTAATGTTGAATCTAAGTATGTTGTTGTTGCAAATAATTATTCAAATATTGTTTGGATTAAGAAACTATTGAAAGGAATACAAGAAGAGATAACTAATCTTGTTACTGTTTATTGTGATAATACCAATGCAATAAATATATCAAATAATTTGGTGATGCATGCATAGACAAAGCATATATCAATCAAGTATCACTACTTTAGGAATCAAGTACAAGATAAACAAGTTAGGCTCAAATATGTGAAGTCTAAGGAGAAAATGGAAAACATATTTACTAATCCATTGGCTAAGGATGCTTTTAAGTATCTAAGAGGTAAAGTGGGGGTCCAATCTCTATCCAAAATTCACTAAGTGAAGATGCATGTTGCATCAATTCATGGATGAACAAAAATATCTTTGTGGAGTTGATGCAAGAGTTCACACTTAAGGATCAATTCAGAAGTTGTGAAAATGATTATAATAAAACTCATGTAAAAAGTACATGCAAGGTGCAGGGCATAACTACAAGGTTTTATAGTTTCACATTGGAACTTATAGTTACCTTTGGAATTTTTTCAAAGGGGGAGAGAACAAGTAAGGACGATTAAATCAAATATGGAGTGATATACTATGAGAGAGAATCTTTAAAGAGAATGTGATGAGGAATGTATAAGAAAAAGAAGAGAGAATTAGAAATGAGGATGAAATACAAAAGATATAGAAGATTAAAGATACTGCTAAGTAGAGAGAGATCATATCCTAAGGGGGAGATATGTTGAGGATTGATTCTAATGAAGATACAGACTAGGTACACCTGATGATGAATTTTTTTTATAGAGAATCTAAATAAGAACCTAGAGTTCAAAAGTTGTACTTTGTTAATGCATACATTTGATTATATTATGTAATGTTTTGTAATGTAAAATCAGATGCTTATGTATTGCCATTAGTGCCAAAGGGGGAGATTGTTAGCCTCAAATGATGATATAAATGAGAAAGCTATGAATGTATGTAAAAGAATCATATCAGTTGTTATGTTTTCATTGATGTCAAAGTCTTAGTTGGATAGACATTGTGCTAATTCAATAGAATACCATACAATCTGATTGATGAAGGGGATATGAAGAAAGTATCTTGATGACATAGTTGTTAAGTATGGTATTCAATGGACACTTGAATGAGTTGTACATTGATAATGTAATATTGGTTTGAGTATTTTACAATCATGTAATTATGTAATATAATGATGAATTTTATGTAGTCACCAAGATATACAAGCTACACCGAGTGACAAGGTGAAAGAAGGAGGATAGTATTGTCCAAGCTCTACAATGTTAATCGGTTGATGTATTATCTAAGTGAAATATGATGTTCACCAAGTATGAGCTAGGAGAACAAGAAAAGAAAGATGGAATCTAAGGCTGACTTTTGGTGAAAATAAAGAATGTTCAAGAAGATCAAAGGCACAAGTCAAATTTATTTACAAGATCAATGATTGAAAAAAATACAATGATGATATGATGATGGAGATTTAAACATGATAAGGATGAGTAAAAATTCTAATGAAAGTTATATTTTCTAATTGATAAAGTAAATTGAATCTGAGATCTATGGATGTGGTTAAGGAACAAAATCTAGAAGAATCTAGAAGTAAAGAGTTTAATATCTAAGGAGATGTTGGACTAGGCTTTTGGTTGTTGATTGTGTTGCTACTTGAATGTTTAATGGATGTGAATTATTGATAAAGAACGAAGAAGAAAAGTTAATTGATTAGAGTAGAAGGAAGATCAAGAAGAGTATGAGTGAAGTGAAAGTGTGAAGAAGTGCATCATCCAAGAAGAGATTAGAGGAGGAAGAAGACAAAGAAAAATTGAGATCTGAACAAGCAAGGTAGTGCTAATCTTACAAATTATTTAATTGTTACTTTCTTACTATTGTAGAAAAAAAAAATCTTAACCAAGTAGACCTAACAAGTCTGTAAAATCCTATATAGGTACATCAATTAGTGATGGTTGTAATTCTTTAGAGAAGGGCACTCTTTAAACATGATCAAGGAGTGATAAGGTCTAGATGATCTTTATGATAAAACCCTCTAACTAGGTCACACTAAAAATGTGCATGTAAACCTATAAGAAGCTTAGCTCCCAGTACAGATCACTTTAGAAGAGTGGAATTATTTGGGTTGCCAATCCTGAGTGGTTTTTACCTTGACAGGGTTTCCACATTAAATCATGGTGTCAAATATGTGAATACTATTATCTTGCAAGTTGATTTTCGTGATATTTACTTTATATTGCAACTCAATAACAACTAGGTAACAATAAGATAAAAGAAAAGTTATATTTTTGATACTCAGTAAAAAATAAAATAGTCAGATAATAGTTTGCAATAAACAAATTACAATATTGAATTGTGAAGTCGAATGAGATTATCAAGTTATTGCTTTTGATGTTTATGAAGTTTAATTGGTACTGAGGTGTTTGAAAGGCTTGTAGGATGATCTGATTAGGATCTAGGACTATTACAGAGGAATGCTAATTTATTACATAGAATTAATTTAAAACTTTTAATGAATCAAATTATTGTAAATGAAATAAGAGAACAACAAGATTAAGCTGATAAAAGAGACAATGAGAGAAAGAAGATGCAAACAATTTGATCTTGAAGTTCATCCGTATGGACTACGTCTCCGGGTCCGGCTCCAATAGGGGAACCGATCCGATTATCTCCAAAAATCAGGTACAAATTTTTACAAAGTCATTCCTTTGAAGTACAACAACATCATGCTATTTCAAAGTACAGGAATAAACACTTCAAAAATCTCCCTTACTCTCAGCACTTCGACGTTCTCTCCTTTTTCTAAATGCCCCTAAGAGTCTCCTAAACCCCCTTTTTATACATGAAATTAGCCAAAATAGGGCTATAACAAAATTTACAAAAATAACCCCTTCAATTAACTCCCCTCTCGAAATAACCTGTTAGCCATTTTTAACAGATTTGGCACATGTCAATTTTAGGGTAAGAAAACAACAAATAACCTTAATTTGCTAAGGTTGGCGGGTTTATAATTTAAAGGATAAATATTGACTGCGCTAAATATATTTCAAAGCGCTAAAATAGCACGTTGGTAGTTCATAGTTTTGAAGAGGCGCCGGTCGGGGGTTCCAACCCTGCCGGCGGCCTCCTCTGTGTCCATTTTCCGCCGAAACAATGTTTATATAAAATCTGTGCCCTTTACATTTTAAATGAAACAAATGGCCTAACGGTGATGAGTCGGGCTTTAATACCAAGTGGTCGCGGGTTCGACCCTGTCGGCCGTCAATTAGATTTTTGCATGGCATTTTTATTTTATTTTACTTTTGTTTATTTATTTATTTTTAAAAATATATTTTTTTTAATGCCATGCCACCTTGGACTTCAATCGGGCATCATTTTCACATACGATCTCTGTTTTTGACGAAACAAACATCGTCAGAGAGCTCTCGACGAGACCTTCGATTTGATGTTGAATTTGACCAAATTTGGAGAGTTTAATTTTTTTGCCTTTCTAATAGCTTTTGTACCCAAATTTGACCAACCTTTGACTGGCCCTAACTTTTGTGTACGGACTCCTTTCTCGCCCGTTCAAATTGTGTTGGGTCCAGAATTTTGAAAAATTTAACATGGTGCTGACCTTTGAAGTTTTTGGGATACTTCAAATTTTGGTGAAAAAAAAAAAAAATCCTCTGGATCAATCCTCCCCACTGAAGAGCTTTCGGATCACCGAAAGTTTGGATTACTCAGAAAGAAGGTGAGGGTATAGTTCCCTCACTTTACCAATCTCCATCCATCTTGCCTTTCTTGGATGCATCCCCTTCAATCCCACTCGGAGGTATTCAACTGGTCCTCTTCGTGAAGTTCTGACATTCCTATCTAGGATAACATCTTCTGGCAATTATGACATATACTTTGGTGAAAGATCATCAACTGATGGTACCTAAACACCGATGTCTTCGTCAAAGATCATTGGAGGCTCATACAACTTTAGATTCTCAACATTGACAACTGAGTATATCTGCATGTATGGAGGAAGATTAAGGTAGAAGGCATTGGTACCGATCTTTTTCAAGATCTCAAAAGGACCATACCTAATAGGATTGAGCTTCCTTCCTTCACCTTGCATTCTTTCCTTGCTGATATGTAACCAAACTCTGTCACCAACTTGAAATTGGTGATCAATGCGATGCTTATCATGGCGAGCCTTGTATTTTGCTTGGCTCTGCTCCAACTGTGCTTCTACTACCTGATGGATTGCTTGGACCTTCTGGATGAACTTTAAAGCCTTTTCTACATCATGGCATTCATCTACAACATCGTCCTTTTCAAAAGAAAAATCCATTGGTGTCTTTGGCAAGTAACCGAAGCAAGTCTCAAAAGGAGACCTCTTTGTAGAAGAGTGTGTCGTATGGTTGTAAGCATGCTGCACATAATGAAGACTTTCATCCCACAACTTAGGATGTTTGTTGCAGTAGTTTCTAAGTAGATGCACAACTGTCCTGTTCACTACCTTTGTCTGTCCGTCCGTCTGCGGATGGAAGGATGTACTCTTCTTCAGCTTGGTGTCCATAAGTCCCCACAAAGATGACCAAAATTCTCCTAAGAATCGAGAATCTTGATCCGATACAATAGAAGTGGGTAACCCAAAATGAACCCATACATTTTGAAAGTACAAATGAGCAGTCAGTTCAGCAGTAACTTGCTTTTTACAAGGCATTAAAATACACATTTTGTTGAACCGATCAACTACTACATACAAATAATCATGACCCTTCCTAGAAATAGGTAAACCTCCCACAAAGTCCATAGATACACTTTCCCATGGACGGGATGGTATAGGTAATGGTGTGTACAAACCTAATTTCCTATTACTTGGTTTACTGGTTGCACACATTACACATCCTTTTATATACTTGGTGACAGTTTCCTGCATATGAGGCCAGTAACAATATTTCTACAATTGAGCTAATCTCTTACTTACCCCAAAATGTCTAGCAATTAAAGAGGTGTGTGCTTCACGGATTACATGTGCCTACTCATCTTTAGGAATGCATAGTTTTCCCAAGTGGTACAACAAATTATCCTACACATAGTAATCTTTCTCTTCTACATGTTTACCCTGGATTAAAGTTGCATAGATATCCTTAAAGTTCTCATCATTAGCATATTGTTCCTGAAAAATTTCATGAACCATAGAACTATTTCAAAGGATTATCAAAGCATTCTGAATAGGAGGTCTAGAGAGCATATCTGCTACTTTGTTATGGGCACCATTCTTATACTTAATTACCAAATGAAACTGTTGCAAAAAACCCATCCACCTAAAGTGCCTACTTTGTTGCAACTTGGATTGTGAATGCAAATATTGTAGTGGTTGGTGATCAGTATGGATTACAGTTTCCTTTCCCATTAAGTAGTGCTTCCATTTTTTAACACTCTGAACTAAAGCATAAAGTTCTTTGTCATACGTAGGATAGTTACTTACTGCTCCTGAAAAAGTTTCAGAGTGGTAACAGACTGGTTTACCTCCTTGCATGAGTACAGCTCCCATGGCAAACCCACTCACATTTGTCTCAATCTCAAACGGTTGATGTAAATCAGGTAGAGCTAGAACTGGTGCAGTGCTCAACTTTTCCTTTAAAGTGTCGAAAGCTTTCTGTTGTGGACCTCCCCACTGAAAAGATGCCTTTGTACTGGTTAATGCATGTAATGATGATGCAATGTAAGAGAAGTTTGCAATGAACTTCCTCCAATATTGAACTGCACCTAAAAAACTCCTGACTTCTGTGACTGTACTTGGCTTAGGCCATTTTACAATACATTCAACCTTCGTAGGGTCTACTTTCAATTGACCATTCCCTACGACATAGCCTAAGTACACTAAGGATGTCCTTGCAAATTCGCATTTAGACATCTTTACAAAAAGTTTTTCTTTTCTCAGTACATCAAGTACTTTCTTTACATGAATTACATGATCATCCCAAGACTTACTAAATACAAGAATATCATCCAAATAGACTATGAAAAAATCATCAATAAAGGGATGAAAGACATCATTCATGACTCTCATGAATGTAGCTCGTGCATTACAAAGCCCAAATGGCATGACCAACCACTCAAAAAGTCCCTGTTTTGTCTTAAAAGCAGTTTTCCAAATATCACTTTCTGCAATTATTATTTGATGATATCCACTACGTAAGTCTAGCTTAGTGAAATAAATTGCATGTTTCAACTGATCAAGTAAATCATCAATTCTAGGAAGAGGGTACCTGTTCTTTACCCTTATCTTGTTCAAAGCCCTGTAGCCAATACACATTCTCCAAGTCCCATCTTTCTTTGGAACCAACACAATAGGAGAACCACAAGGAGAAGTACTAGGACGAATAACTCCTTTTTCAACGAGCTCCTGAACTTGCTTCTTAATTTCTTCATTTTGTAAGACTGATAAATGGTACATGCCGATATTAGGAAGTGGTGCATCTTGCTGCAACTGAATCTCATGTTGTATCTCTCTCTTAGGAGGCAATCCTTTCAGTTCCTAAAACAAGTCATCATAAGAGGAAACAACTTTGACCATTTCAGCTTTATGTTTTGGATCACATCCCTTAAATGCCTTAGATATTTCATCTTCTTTGGCTTTTACAATCATCAACACAAAATTCTTACTAGAGTTGACTAACCTTTTCATTTTACCAGCATTGACTAATGCCAGATTAGTCTTAACCTTATGTGCCCGTACAATGTATTCAATCTTGTCTTTAAACAAATGATATTTATTTTCCCCCCTATAGAAGATAGCCTGTCGATCATACAAATAGGGACTCCCAAGTACAAGACCACAAATATCTAAAGGGACTACATCAGCTTCTACCTCATCTACAAAGTTTGCAATGATAGCAAATCTTAACTTGCATTGTTTAGTTACCTGTAACTATGCATCATCACAAACCCATCCAAGAGCGTATGCTTTTGGATGAGGTGTTGTAGTCAAGTTAAGCTTTTTAACAACTTCCTTAGATATCAAATTAACTTGGGAACCCGTATCAAATAATGTATCAACCTTATTATGCTTGATAACAACTCAAATGTGAAATAATTCATTCCTTTGCTTATCATTCTTAGGAGAAGATTATTTACTTGTACTTGCACTTATGCTAGAAGAACTTGGAGCTGATGAAAGAGATATACCCTTTCCTTTACCTTGAATCCCGGTAGCAACAATCTTTGTCTCATCTCCGGAGTCAGATCCAAGATCTTGTTGAATTACAGCAATAGTTTTCTGTTTACCTTTGTTTCCACCATATCACTTTGGCCTCTTTTCAGGATGTAACTTCTAGCACTTAGAATCATCATGTCCTTCTTTCTTGCAATGTGAGCATGTGGGTTTCTCACCCTCTTTCTTTATTGTTGCTGTCTTTTTACCCTTTCCTTTTCCTTTGGACTTTTCCTCAGACTTAGATGGCTTTTTATCAGAATTATCAATGAAAGTACCCTTATCCCTTGATTCTAAATGCGTTGCCTAGATACATACTTCATCCAAATTACAAGGATTCAGGATGAGAATAGAATGCCTTAGGTAAGAATGAAGACCACCTATATACTTGAGTAAGGTGTCCTGGGTATACAATGGGACATTTAATGAAATAGCCTTTTTGCGAAATTCATGGGTGTAATCCTGGACAGACTGACCTTTCCCTTGCCTAAAATATTGCCAGTTCATCATTAACTGTTGCATATGGCCTAGGGGGTAAAATTACTTCTTTAAAGAAGTAACAAATTCTGACCAAGACAAACTGAACTTACCATGTTGTGAAGTTTCATCTCGAGACCTACTCTCCCACCAAGTTAGGGCTACACCACCTAATCGAAGAGTGGCTAACTGAATTCTGTCAATATCATCTACAAGGTTTTGAACTCTATAGTGGACTTCTACTTGTTGAATCCAGTCATCTAGTTTCTCGGCATTTAACACCCCACAATATTTTGGTAAGTCAAACTTTACATCTAACTTAATCTGAGGCTTATGTCCTCCTTTGAAAATATTAGAAGACTCGGAATGGGTAGAAGAAGGAGAAGAGGGGGAAGAAGGAGAAGAGGGAGAAGAAGGAGAAAAAGGAGGTGTCTTTGGTGGATCACGATCAACACCTTTCTTTTTCCCTTTGTCCTTTCGAGTTGCACGTCGTTGCATCTTCTCTTCTCTTTCTCGTACCAAAACTTCTACCATTGTTTGCAAATTCTGAAGAGTCTTCTAGATACTCTTATCTTGAAAAGCTTTTCCACCTTCATCTGCCATTTGTGATGATGGTTTAGTCCTTCATTTTCCAATCTCAGGATTGTATTCCTCAAGCTTTCCTTCGCCTTTCTCAATCCTGGATCTTGTTAGCATTCAAATCTGCAATACTAGTCCAACAAATCTCTGATACCAAATTTGATCTGATTAGGATCTAGGACTATTACAAAGGAATGCTAATTTATTACATAGAATTAATTTAAAACTTTTAACGAATCAAATTATCGTAAATGAAATAAGAGAACAACAAGATTAAGCTGATAAAAGAGACAAGAGAGAAAGAAGACGCAAACAATTTGATCTCAGAGTTCATCTGTATGGACTACGTCTCTGGGTCCGGCTCCAATAGGGGGACTGATCCGATTATCTCCAAAAATTAGGTACAAATGTTTACAAAGTCATTCCTTTGAAGTACAACAACATCACATTGTTTCAAAGTACAGGAATAAACACTTCAAAAATCTCCCTTACTCTCAGCACTTCGACATTCTCTCCTTTTTCTAAATGCCCCTAAGAGTCTCCTAAACCCCCTTTTTATACATGAAATTAGCCAAAATAGGGCTATAACAAAATTTACAAAAATAACCCCTTCAATTAACTCCCCTCTCGGAATAACCTGTTAGCCATTTTTAACAGATTTGGCTCATGTCAATTTTAGGGTAAGAAAACAACAAATAACCTTAATTTGCTAAGGTTGGCGGGTTTATGGTTTAAAGGATAAATATTGACCGCGCTAAATATATTTCAAAGTGCTAAAATAGCGCGTTGGCAGTTAATAGTTTTGAAGAGGCGTCGGTCGAGGGTTCCAACCCCGCTGGCAGCCTCCTCTGCGTCCATTTTCCACCGAAACAATGTTTATATAAAATTTGTACCCTTTACATTTTAAATGAAACAAATGGCCTAACGGTGATGAGCCAAGCTTTAGTACCAAGTGGTTGCGGGTTCGACCCCGCTGGCCATCAATTAGATTTTTGCATGGCATTTTAATTTTATTTTACTTTTTTTTATTTATTTATTTTTAAATATATATATTTTTTAATGCCATGCCACCTTGGACTTCAATCGGGCACCATTTTCACATACGATCTCCGTTTTTGATGAAACGAACATCATTGGAGAGCTCTCGACGAGACCTTCGATTTGATGTTGAATTTGACCAAATTTGGAGAGTTTAATTTTTTTTCCTTTCTAATAGCTTTTGTACCCAAATTTGACAAACCTTTAACTGGCCCTAACTTTTTTGTACGGACTCCTTTCTCGCCCGTTCAAATTGTATTGGGTCCAAAATTTTGAAAACTTTAACATGGTGCTGACCTTTGAAGTTTTTGGGATACTTCAAATTTTGGTGAAAAAAAAAATCCTTCGGATCATAGGATAACCAAACATAACTGATTCACACCCCCCCGCTCTCAATTATCTAACATAAAGATTCATGTAGATGTATTCTATGCAAGATGGATGAGGAATTTGTTGACACATTCTTCTTAATTATCCTTATAGTAGAGATTTTTGGCTCAAAATTGGTGCAAAGTTAAATTGGGAATCAACCTTTCATAATAATCTTATTAAACATCTTAAAAGTTGGCCGAAAATGCTCCATAAAGGCCTATACCAAAACATTTGGAAGATTTCACCTTCTATAATAAGTTTGGAATTATGGAAACAAAGGAATTGTTGCACCTTCCAAAACAAAGACATGTTAACTCAGGCACTAGTTAATAAGATTGAAGCTAGTATCATCAAGACTTTGAATAATAAAATTGGAAGTCAAAACCACTATTAGAGTATCTTCTCTATTATGGATGTCATCATGTGCAAGAATTGGTTTGGACTAATCAATCTACATCAATTTGGGAAAGGAGGCTCTATTAGTAAGGATGAAAGAGCTAATTGCAAATGGGGTCCTCCTAAAGTTGGTTGGTTCAAGCTCAAATTTGATAGAGCCTCTAGGGGTAATCTAGGGAAACCAAGTATTGGTTGTGTGATCCACACTCATGAAAGCAAGGTGATTTCTAAACTAGTTAAATCTTTGCATGATACAACTAACAATCTAGCAAAAAAATTATCTTTAACAGAAGGTTTAAAACTTAGTAGTGATCTAGATATTATCATACTAGAAATAGAAGGCACTTCCCAGATTGTTATCAATGTATTAAGGGTTGGTAAACCCCCCAATTGGAAATTTTTAATCATTTTTTAAAAAAGAACTAGATTTTTTAAAATCCTTTGAAGACTTCAATTTTGTTAGAAGTTGTAATCTTTCCTTGGTGTGTTTATAAACCAAGGTTAGAACTCATTTCTTTATTGTTGTAATATATTAGGATATAAGCCAAGGTATCCTAATATATTTCTTTTTTGTCCTTTTTCCACTACATCTTATTTTGTCATCTAGTGGAATATGTGAGGACAAATATTTATTGTAATTTCTAATTTTAGATTATTCCTCCTTAAGGGGAATCTCACACTTGGCCTCACACACTTATGAATGGTGGCATTCATAGACATGGGAGTTACATTCTAACTCCTCTCTCTCATCTCTATTTAAGAGATGACCCTCTTCTCTCATTTAACAATGAGGTTTCTTCCTCTTCTCAATTATTGTATGAGCGAGTGCTCTCTCTCTCTCTCTCTCTCTCTCTCTCTCTCTCTCTCTCTCTCTCTCTCCCTTCTTAGGCTTTTCATGCCTCATTCATAATGTCACAAGGGATTTTCTTTGCTTTCCCCTTTCCAAATATCTTGTCTCATGGTGTTGGAGCTTGAAGCTTTCTCTCTCCTATTTTATGGTAATATCTTTTCATGCATTTACTCACTTAGATTCTTTCCTGGTATTGCTTATTTAAAGATTTCTTTTTCCATTTCTAACAATCTTTGTTTTGAGTGTTTGCATGAAGGTATGATTTGAAGGAGACTCTTGAGAGAGATTTCACTAATTTCTTCTTCAATCCTTCTAAGATGGAAGAAATTGAATTTTTTTTGAGTTTGGCTAGTTTACTGCAAAACTCGATTAACTTCAGTTTGCTCTAATTTGTGCAGGTTACTTCTTATTTTCTATTATTTTTCATCTAACCCCTTTTGGAAGGCTTGCCGCCAAAGGGTTTTCCTATCTTGATATCAATAAAAATTGTGATTAATTTTCCATCTTTTTTAAATAAAAAAAAAATTCTTAAGAATGATTCAGTCTTATCAGACAGCCTCTTTGATGGTATATTGAAGATTTTTCGTGTTGTCTTGTTATTCGAGTTGCGTTGTTGTTTGCCGAGGTTCTTTGGCTGCCATTTTTTTAGTGTTCTCCATTCTAGTTTCACCCTTGCCTCAGCCCTGCTACGTCCTTCCCTGAAAACATCTCTAAAGATTGTTGGTTCGTATAAATCTTTTCTGGAACCTCAGTTCCAAACTGCAGATTTGCTGAAACCTGCCCACCAATCTGTGGCTCGGTTCTAATTTTTGACTGCAAATCACCGGAACTTCGGACCCCATCGGAAGGGCTCTTGGCATTGAAAACCCCCTTCTTTCTCATGTAAGACCACCGGCTCTTCTTATTTTTGCCGCCTGCCTCACAATATATATATATTCTCTTATTTTTGACAGAAGAGAATGGGAAATGAGGAATATTGTTTCCCATAAAATAGTGATCTAAGTTCTAAGTTGCCTAGTCATAGATGATGGATCTGATTCTGTATCTCTTGTTACTTGAATTTTAGCACCTGATTGGTGCTGAAGATATTTAATAGTTTCTGCACCTTTCCCATTAATTAGTCCAACCTTAGCATTAGGTACATCAACTTTCCGTGTTGATGTCTGAACTCCATAATATGATCCCGGTTGAGTTGCAGAAGGATAATCACCATGCTGCAAACTTCCAATAGATTGCATCTGGGCTTTTGCACTAGACTATGATCGGACAAAGATCGCCCCAGATTGGATGAAGTGTTATGAAAGGAGATGTATGTGCAACCTCTGACCAATTTTGGGAGTCCCAAAACATAATGCGGCCATCGGCAACGCCGATGTAGGGCCCCCTTCCCTGGGGGTTGAACGCGAGGCTTTCAGGCCCCTGGATTTGGTTCAGGAACTTTATTTCAGACCTTTGAAGCCTATTTTCAGCATCATTAGCAACAGGAATCTCTGACCATGATGGGCCTTCGACAGCATATGCTTCGAAGTCGAGAAAATTTGCAATAGCACTATGGCTGAATGGGTCGGTGGCTGCATAAATTGCAAGTACAACAGTCGCTATTGCAACCAGTTTTCCAAATCCAATCCCTCCTGCCATGCTTCACCTATTCATGATGCTTGTCCGAAAAGAAAATTAAGCAGCATTTATAATGGCGCCCGATTGACTCCCTGGACAGTGAGGTGAAGGAGCCCGAGATGGTTGTGCCTGCCAAACCCGCCAAGGAGTGTGCCCTCTTTCTCTCAAATATTGCTCAGACAGTTGCATATGTTGTAGATACGGTGTTTTTTTAGCAACAACGACTATACTCAAAAGATAATATTTTAAAAATGAATCAAATGAAATGAGAACCTGCAACTACTTCTTGAGAAGCATTGTCCACAACATCGAAGAAGCTGCCGTTTTGGAGCGAAATTGTTGCGGCAGGTTTCATCTGCAAGTGTTGTCTGTGCTTCATCTCTGCCAAATCGACCAGGAGTGGCTCCAAAAATCCTGACAGCTACCCAGACATATCTTACAATGTCAAAAATAGCACCCAAATGATGGTAAGACCTACAGAACTGCTATGTCAGTTACTACCAGGAGGACGACTCTCATGCACATCACGGTATTAAATAGGCCCTTTTCATTCTTTATTTGCTCTTCTTGTTATTATTGTATTTGTCTTTATTCGACCATGCCTGTTAAGTAAATCTACATTCTTTAATAAGAAAATGTAGTATTTTTAAAAAATCTTACTAATTATTGTAATTAGATTTTTCTATTTCACATTTATCAAAAATTAATAAGAGACTTTGTCTTTATTCATCATATTCATTCTTCTTGATATATTTTTTATAGAAGTATCTTCTCAATGTTTTTTATTAAAGGTAAATATTATGACTTATCGTATATTTATTTAAGTATATATGGGTGCACACATATATATCCAAATAAATATATAATTTCATTTATGACTATTATGATTGAGAACTTGTTATATACTTTCACAAAATGAATTGAGTACTCATGTTTACCCTCCATGGAGTTTTATACCTGATATCTATATTTAGTTGATCTTCCTTAAATCTCTTCATTTTACTTAATTCTGATTGGATTATGAGTAATCTTACACATTTGCCTTCATTGTGATATTTTG
Organism: Cupressus sempervirens; assembly: GCA_028749045.1. Taxonomy (NCBI): domain Eukaryota; kingdom Viridiplantae; phylum Streptophyta; class Pinopsida; order Cupressales; family Cupressaceae; genus Cupressus; species Cupressus sempervirens. The sequence goes on along the minus strand of CM053783.1, from coordinate 791,073,914 downwards.
ATGTGCCCATAGTTGCACTTTTATGCTTTTATAGCATCGTTCTATGCCCATGTTGGCACTTTATGGTTTTATACCATTGATCTACATGATTTAAATGATATTTTGAGTTGCATAGGGAGCCAATTTTTTCAAGGATAACTATGTAGGTCCCCTCAGTATAACTGATACATAGTTTCCTTATCTGGCCCATGGAGTATCCCTCCATCCTATATTGGTGTGCACTCTTTTATATGGAGTTTCCCTCCATTTGATCCTATATGTTCCATTTTGATAGGATAATATTTTTATGGAGTTTCCCTCCATTTGGTTCTATTGGTTCCATTTTGAAAGATTGATATTTACATGGAGTTTCCCTCCATTTGATTCTATATGCTCTACTTTGAAAGGCTAATATTTTTATGGAGTTTCCCTCCTTGTTGTTCCATTTTTGCTCCTCAATGAAGAGGATGCTATTATTGGAGTTTTCCCTCCAAATTCAGATGATTTGATCCAATTTGAAGGCAATATGTTGTTATATCCTCATAATCCATTCTTTTGATTATCCTAACAAAAATCATGATAATTCTAATTTGATCAGCATGTCTCTCTTTTACTTTATTTTCATATATTAATGTGATAATGATCTGCATAATTTATTTCTTAGATCATGAGTCATGCATGTTATGGATTGATCACCCATTAACTTGCCGCGGGATGATTCATTAAGTGGACTGTCTATATCCACATGATTGATGCAATGTTGTTGCACGTATCATTCGTTGGCCTTGTTTGTGGTCATTTGTGCATTAGTATAATATTCTTTTCATGAGAGCATTGATCAAGCTTTTTATTCAATTTGTCCTTATTGACAATTTTTTGAGCATATACTTTATCTTGATATCAGGTTATCTCCATTGTTTTGTGGTAACATGTTTTACTCATTGTTTTGTGGTAACATGTTTTACTCATTGTTTCTCTATGAGATTTTTATTATCCTTATTCAAAAGGATTTCGAATTTGCATATATGATGGCATTCTACTTGTGGATATTTGTCTTGTTGTTCTCCTTTTTTTTCAAGTGATCCATCAAGGAACCTTCTTGGTTTTCCACATATGAAGAGGTGTCTATGCTTCCACTTGATTACATTCAAAGGACTCATGTACTTCTCTTGGATCTACAAATGTTCCATATGGCTTGAAGACAATCAAATTATTTCATATTGAAGATTAAGTTGTAGTTTTTTGTAAAAATTATGGGTTTAATACCCTTTGATGTAATTTCCCCAAGTAAAGATTAAAGGGGGGTGTTAGAAGTTGTAATCTTTCCTTGGTGTGTTTATAAACCAAGGTTAGAACTCCTTTCTTTATTGTTGTAATATATTAGGATATAAGCCAAGGTATCCTAATATATTTCTTTTTTGTCCTTTTTCCACTACATCTTATTTTGTCATCTAGTGGAATATGTGAGGACAAATATTTATTGTAATTTCTAATTTTAGATTATTCCTCCTTAAGAGGAATCTCACACTTGGCCTCACACACTTATGAATGGTGGCATTCATAGACATGGGAGTTACATTCTAACTCCTCTCTCTCATCTCTATTTAAGAGATGACCCTCTTCTCTCATTTAACAATGAGGTTTCTTCCTCTTCTCAATTATTGTATGAGTGAGTGCTCTCTCTCTCTCTCTCTCTTCCTTCTTAGGCTTTTCATGCCTCATTCATAATGTCACAAGGGGTTTTCTTTGCTTTCCCCTTTCCAAATATCTTGTCTCATGGTGTTGGAGCTTGAAGCTTTCTCTCTCCTATTTTATGGTAATATCTTTTCATGCATTTACTCACTTAGATTCTTTCCTGGTATTGCTTATTTATAGATTTCTTTTTCCATTTTTAACAAATTTTAATCATATCGATTATGAAGATAATATGATGGCTGACAATCTAGCTAATAAAGGAGCAGGCAGTTTGGATTTTAAAAAATTAAATAATTAACCCTTAATAAATTATAAATATTACTTAGTTTATTATTAACCATATTTTGTCTTGTCAATCTATCTCTCATTCCATTGTTTAAGTTTTTGTTGTTCATGAGGAATATTCTATAATTCCTTTGTTTCCTCTTCCTCTTGGTTCTATGCATATTTATAATATGTCTTTACTTTGTGCTAAGCAATATTTCAACTAGCTCCCCTTAGGATAAGACTTTACACTTATATATTAAAATATTATCTCATATTTAAACACCTCTATAAGGAGGTCTACATAATCTCTTATACCAAGTTTAGCAATAATCCCTAATATAGTTAGAGGATAATCCAATTTTGTCCCAAGAATCTACCTGAGATCAAAAATGATATTTCAAGGGTTCCATCTTTCGATATTGTAGGCTAGTCTAGAAGCATTAAGGAATGAGCTCCGTACTCAAGTCAAGTAGTTGAGTTATGTTTAATAATTCTCTTTTACCCTCATTATTTTATTTTTTTAGGAAAAAGTGGCAAGCCATTAATATATCAATAAATAATACTAGGTCAAGGTTCACAAGGAAAGAAACCAATAAGAAAACCCTCAATCCCTACTGAATACAAAAGTCTACATTTTTCGTGATTCCTAGATTACATAGTTTGTGGAAACCAAGAGAGAGAAACCATACTCGAAGCTAGAATGCACATATCATATGGGCTACAATCAATGTATCTAAACTCTTTCATAAAATCTAGCTCAAATAATTCATGAAATATGATGCAAATTCAAATGGAATGTGCATAGACAAGTCAAAACATGACCAAAATGGTCAGTAATTATCCTTGAGTCATGACCAGAAGAGTGTTGAATCTGGAAAGAAGTACAAATCATCAACCTAGCACAAAACCAACATCCGATAATCACAAAGTTGAACTAGTCGACATAGTAATATTCATAGAGAAGTGTGAGCAAGTACTAGATTGGTTAGTAAAAAAAAGGAGGGCACCACTAGAAGCCATCGCAAGGAACCAAATAATAGTGTAGTACAACCAAAACTCTAGTGGGGCAACACCATTAGTAGAATTTCCTCCTTATCACAAGCAATCCATGTGTATAGAAGACACACTTCAGAACTTATCAATAGGAAAAATAGGTATTGCATTGGCATCATGAGATAAAGATTGTAAAAGTGTAAAAAAACTGGTCATAGAAAACAAAAATACAAGGCACCCATTAATCAGATAAAATAGGGACTACTCTAGTGTCTTGAAACAAAATATTCCAAGTGAGTGCAAGGAGCCATCTATAACAAACAAAAATCTACAAATCCAGGTCTATTCTTCCATTGGGACCATATGTCACCCACCCTCACTCTCATCCAGTTTCAGATTGGAGAACGTCGTCAATAAACCAACAATATCATAGTGGTGGGGAAGAAGTCTAACAAAAAAACCATAAAACCAGAGGAAAACCAAAGAAGGTGCAATAATCATATGAGGATGAGAGAAGCCAATATTAGGAGCACATGTTCACACAAAGTAACACCCATCCAAGCGAATGACTATGTATGAAATTCGTGACCAAGTATGGTTAGGATAGCTCATAAGTTGGAAATATTTGCAAGGAACAATTAAAAGGAAAGAACTTGACCCACATTCTATAGCATATGCCAAAGTGGGTGAATGTGACATGATCAAATAGAACTTTTCAAACTATCCACGATAAGCTTAAAATCCCAATTAGATTTCATATGTTCTTGTGGAAAAATGCTAGCAACAAATTCACATCCACACCAAAGATCATATTTTTTAATAAGCTCCAATAGTACAATGGAGGACCTAATTTAAGGGAACATTGTGCAGTTGATTATGAACTCAAGATTCTCCCAACATTGAAAAAAGTCTATGATGTGAGATAAAAATATTGAAGCTATCTGAGTTGGAAAGATGAACATTTTTTCAGATGGAATGAGAACTTCCTCGACCCCAATGATACATTTTATAGGACTAAAGCAGAATGAACATGGGCATATAAATACCTGAGCTAGCTAGGAGTCCAAGATAGGGTTCTTGAATGGCATTTCCCACTCAAAAAATGGTAGTCTGATTTTGAAATCCTTAGATAGTATTCCATATTTAGAGAGACAAAAAAATATAGTTGAGAGTGAATAATACCAAGTAGGAATGGGTATAAATAGAAACATATGAAATGGCATTGGGAAATGCAACATGACATGTTAAAAATATACTTCATCAATCAAGGTACCATGCAAGAATAAAAATTCATTGCCCACATGCCAACCATCAAGCTCCATAAAGGAATTTAAGAAATTTATTTTCAATATATTCACTTTCCTTCTTTGAACAACATTGCAATAAAGGATGATAAATGAGCAAAGTAATTTGAAGTGATATACTCTACATAATCCCAATGTACTTGTAGCAAAAGAAATGATAAAGGTGTCATATGAAAGAGAGTAATTAAACTCATTGAATGCCCCAAGGTACAAATAGAAAATCAATCAATCACCTCTAATCCATCAAAGATATCATAACCTATTGAAAGTTCGAGGAAAACCATTACACGGGTATGTTGAGAATGAAGATATCCAAGAGTAGTTTGGAAGAAAGTAAATGAAGACAACTAGGAAAGTACATGTTACTTGAGGCACCACCAGTTAGAAAACAAAAAAATTATTTACCCTTCATAGGAATGAAGAAAACCAGTTACAAAGTTAATGTGAGAGAAGATAGGTACATAATCTAGCAGGACTCACTCCATCCAAGTTAATAGCCACTTCGAGTCAAGCATAGTTAGTATTGATCACACTTGAAATTGTTGAATCTAGTGAAATGTTGTCACACTCAACATTTGAAAGAGCATCTAAATGGCCTAGAGTTTCTTATTATCCCTATTGGATAAGAATGAATGATGGAAGATAAATTATCCTAGAGTTTCTTCTTATCCAATGAAGAAGAAGGGTTGTATGTGTTAATGACATACAAGGAAATATCATAGTGTTTGAAACTTAGAAGTTACCAACCCACACCTTGGTTAAAAAATGACTTGGGGTTCCATAATTTAGTGCAACCACTAGAAGCTCCTAAAATTTTGAGATGGAAAAATTTCCACTTGGACCATTTAGCCATTAATTTCCAATAGGAGTCCTCAGATAACTTTTTCTCCTAGAGAATCACAATATCACAATGAGAGTTGTCAAGAAGATTCTTGACCCTCCCTCTCTTATTAGAGGCATGTATGCCTCTGACATTCCATGTTATGAGCTTCATATCCTTTGAGGAGAAAACCTATCTTTCCTCAAGACTCTTTTAATTAGGGAAGAATGATCCAACTATTTGGAATGGTCGTCAGATGATGCTTCCATTTTGAATTTTTCTTCCATAGTAGATTGGATGCCAGCTACAATTTCCTCTTTCATTTTTGCACTTTTAGACTTTCTAGCTCTGGGCTTGGGGGAGATGGGATAGGAATCAATAGGGATTAGGGATTGGTGGAAAGATAGGGATTGTGAGAAGTTAAAAGAAGGAACCTAGGGATCATGAATAACCAGGGGTGATTGAAGGGGACTCAAAACTAGAGGACTCTTGATAGGCCATTATCCATGGCGACCAAAACATGATCAAGACTACTGATATCTAACTATAAGAAAAGACTAGAGGTATTTATGAATTGGTTTGTGGGAAATGTGATAAAGGTTGTTTCAATGAACATTTCCTCTTGAGAAATGATATCAAACTATTTGGAAGCCACTTTTACAAGTAGATCATTCTCCATCTCAATTAGATCCTAGTCAAACTTAGCACCCACAAAGATATCAATAACTTGGTTAGAAAGCCCTAGGGCCAAATTATCCTTTGGTTCATCATGAAACATAATGTGATGGATAACAGTATCTTGAAAACTCTTAGGCTTGACCCTACCTCCCAAAGGGAGATTGATGAAACAATTTTGGGTGTAATCCTTGTGTTGAAGGTAGATTTCAAGAATGCCATATGATGGAATTTGTCTTTAAAGATGAAAGTGAGTCTAGAAATAATCATAAAAATACACCTTTGGACTAAGGAACACAGCGAGATGCCTTGAGTCTTGATGTCTGAATCCAAAAATGTCTTCATATGAGGCTCCAAGTCTTTAGAGCACATGGTAGGGTGAGGAGTAATGGGACTAGAGTAGCTTAAGGGAGTGACAGGTGATGAGAGAGATGGATCAATTAGATTCTCTTCACACACAGGGAGGACAGGAGTGACAAAATGAGAAAGAGAGATGACAATAGGTCCAGGGTGACATAGGAGGCTAACTAGTAGAATATCCTCATACAAGATCACCTTAAGATTTGAAGCCACCTAAAGAATAAGTGTGTGAATGACTAATGCAGTTGGAGACATAGAGATTTGGGTGACCTCCCAAACACCTTTAGGGGAAGTTGTTGGAGATAACCTTCTTACCTCATGGAATACTCACTCACAAGATGAGCAAACTTGTCGATCCACATCCATACTGAAAGGAACTAAGAAAATCCTTATTTCAAGAGATCCATGTTGAGATTTTAGTGAGCATTTAGAAGGGTTGGTGTAGTGGTCCTCACAAACCAATACGGTATCCAATGAAGAGCCCTAGTGGTCAATGTTGAAGTGCTCTAAGGAAGTAGAGAGTGAATGGATAGTGAAGACATCGAGAATAATGATATGTTGGACCAATGTACCCCATTGAGAATGAACTATGTTTTCAAAAGGGATTGGCATCATAGTCTTAAGAAATAAACAAACCTTGATTGATAGTTGGGTATTTTCAAAGGGAATAAGATCATGCTTGATGAAAATACCCAACTTGTTAGGTAGCATTTCAATGATTTTGGCTAATCTACATTTCTAGAGGTAGACCAAATAGAGTTATCCAATGCAACATAAATTCACAACAATTAGGGCCCAGATTGAAGTTGGGTATGTAAGCTAGAGTAATAATACCATAGCATAAATAGAAAAAACCTTTGAACTTGAAATTAGTCTTTGAAAAAGACTGAATGAAAAAGGACCATAAAAAATTGTGGATCTGAGTGATGGAATAATACATCTTTTTGACCCTTTCTAATTAAGCATGAACCAATCCCTGATGTCATCTAATTTGAGAGAGACATTTTGTAGAGGAGAGACATTTTCCTAAGGAAGGAATTGTGTAGCAAAATCATGCTTTTAGGAAGAGTAACCTCTACATGGCTTTGATGTTGAAAAATTCCTCCAAGTGAGGACCTGGAGAAGGAAGCACATTCCTTGCTTGTTGATGATCCACAACCTTTTTCTTTTTTCTCTCGATCCACTTTGTGTGCTTCTTGGATGGGGCCTTAGATTTATTCATGATTTTTTTAGACTTAAGAGGCTTAATGAGGAACTCTTCATAGAAGGATTAGAAGGGGGTTTGACCCTCTAGGGAACTAATGTTATTGTTTTCAACTATTCATCTCCACTATAGAGCTTTCTCCTTTTTCAAAAGTAGAAAAACTATGAGGAACTAATGTTGTTGTTTTCAACTGTTCATCTCCACTATAGAGTTTTCTCCTTTTTCAAAGGTGAAAAAAATATGAGGAACACCATGGGTTGTAGTCAATTTTTTTTACTGATGGCTACAAAAGGGGAACCAAAGGTAAAGGGGTCTTGCCAATTGGAAGATATTTGGAAATATTAAAAGGGGATGCTTCTTCCCTTTCCTGTGGGCACCAATATGAAATTTTGGGTTCAGAAAAAAGGTTTGACTGGTTGGACAACTACTTTCTTGTAGATGATGTTAGAAAATTGTTGAGAGTTTGTTATTGGTTTGTCAAAATTGTCATTCCAGCCATGTTGAAGCTTCTCTGCAGATTTGTAGTTTTGAAATTCTCTTCCTACCCATGAACCAGTTGCTCTCATCATCCCAACAACCATCCCAATGGTCCTTTTAATATTGAATTATTTTTTCATATTAATTTTAGCCATTTGGCATCAAGGGAAAGAAAAGAATATAACTTTCTCCCCCTAAAGTCTCTTGTTGACCCTGTTAGTAACAAATTTGTCCTTCAAAAATAAATACAATATATGACTCAAAACACCCAAATAGAAGAACAAGAAGATGCTAATAGTTGGATGAGTTATCATTGATTGATAACTATCCTCTAAATTGAGAGGTACAACTCCCTCTTATAAAGTCTTACAATGAATTAAATGATTGGTTATGTCTTTTAAATGAAGACATGAAGGTTTTCTAACATCCACCCATTAACATGGAACGAATGCAATTACAAGTTTTAAGAATAGGACAAAGAAGGAAAGTGTACAAAATAGCCACACAACCATTTACTGAACCTTTCATCTAAAGAAGAAAATGAAAGAGATTAAATATTTCATTTCTACAAGCTATGAGCAGCAAGACTAAATTTGAAATAGGAAAGAAAAGACCATACTATCTATTTCATCCAGAAAAATAAGTACGCAAACCTCAAGTTTTGGCATGTAAATATATTTCTTTTTATTCCAAAAACATAACAAAACAACAATACTATTATTTCATCCCTACTATTATAATCAGTTTGCAAAAAAAAAAAAAAAAAACTCTCCCTATTCCCTTTACAAATAGAAATGTCTTCTTCCCTCTATCACATGACTTGTGAAAAAGAAGAAACCTTAACATTCTAAATTCTTCCAAATATATAGTCTCCTTTGAGAAAGCTTATTTAGTTTCTTTTGTAACTGAAACTTTAGAACTTCATGTTACCCAATTTCAACTTCCTCCACCTTTTTATGTTTTATAAACATTATTCTTATAAATATAAGAATAAATACAGCTATCAAATTAAGGCCATACACAATTTGGATAGGTGGCATATGTCAGTGATGAGATGTTGTCATGATTTCATAATTGTCATTAACAGTTTTGATAGTTCATGCAAATGCTCATAATGTTTAATTTGTAAGTTATCTAACAAAACCATTGGAGAGGATTTACAAAACTAGGATTTATAAAACATATCTGACAATCAACTCAATACAATAGTTAGATTGAAATCTATTCCCCCTGAAACATGATTCATTTTTATGTTATTATTTTGTGATTATCATGGATAAATTTGATAGTACTCCACTCAGACACCCATAACTTTTGATCTAGAATAAATCTTGCAACATTGTTTGGAGAGGATTTAGAAACCTAGGTTTTCTCAATTATATCCAAAATTTAGCTCAATCCAATCGTTGGTTTAAAAGTTATGATGCTTGTACTGAGACCCTTTGTTTTCCTATCAAAAAATCTATAGTTATAGGTTGTTGTTGTTAAAAACTAGATAGTTTGAACCTGCAAACTTGAACTTTGAACTTGAACTTGGTTCAAAGTTCAAGTTGAATATGAAAACTTTCCAACCTGAACCTTGGTGATTCTGACTATTTAAACACTTGAACTAGTTGAACCATTTGAACTAGTTTCTCCTCAAAAATTGAACCATTGGGCTGCTTACAACTCTAAACCACCACATTTCAAAGTAGTGAACTTGAACATTGAACTTGAACTTAGTGGTTAAAGGTTAAAGTTCAATAAGAAATTTACGCTATCTATTTGTTTTCATAGGCTTGTACTAAAATATCAATATCTTTAACATTTGATAAAAAATTGCCAATCGCTCCAGTATGAAATTGGAAAATTTGTCTCTCAACAACATATCAAAAATGGAGAGAAATCCAATAGTTGAATTTGGAGATATTGCCCCCACACTAAGACTGTCATTTTGAACTTTGAACTTTGAACTTGGAACTTCTACAACTGAACTTGAACTTTGAATCTAAACTCCCAAACATATGGATCTACATTTTGAACTTTGAACTTTAAACTTTGAGATTCAAGTTCAGTTTCAACAAGATTTTAAAACACTGCTTCTTCATACATCAAACTTTACAAATGTGTCATTAGTAACAAAAGCCAATAGAAAAAGTAAACAATTTTAGAATCTTTTCCCACCAAAATGATCTTCAAAGTTTAAAACTTAGATGCCAAAAATATGCTTATAGCTAGCTTTGACTAGAGATGTGGGTCATAAGGGACAGAAAGAAACTAGAACTCTCTGGTAGGAGAGCAATACTTATCCATTAGGGAAACAGAACCGGCATACAACAATGATGAAAAGGGACTTCCTATAGAGAGGAGAAAAGTAGAGGAAAACCAAAAAAAAACTACACTACCAACACCACAAAAGCAAGATACTCCTAGGCACAACAAAATATTTATGTATAAAGGATAGGGTGAGTAGTCAATACCTTGAATAACACACTTCCCTAGTCATGGAAAACCATTAATTAGTTGAGAAAAATATGTGTCAGTGTGAAAAAGAGGTTGAAAAATAGAATGCATCACTCCAAGAAATCATTCTACAACAAATATGAGTAAGGATATGACCACCATGTTTTGGACAAAATTTTGAATCAGTATGTCAGGCCTAAACAACCATTCTGCTCCATAGAATCCTAATTTTTCATGTGCCCTCTGCATAAAATTTCTTGGATCAACAAAATAATACCCCAACTCCATAATGAAGATACTACATCATTCTCAAGATAATCTCCAATACATGGATTAACCTTGACATATTAGAACACTTTAGCATTTAAAGCATTCTAAAAATATGAAGACACTTCATTCAACATAGGATCAACATTAGCTAAAATAACTACATCTGGCCTTGCTACAGCCAAATCTAAAAACTCTTTATCCAAAATCAATGTATCAAACAAGTCAATACTTGATTTTTGGGCATCTTCTTTCTTAATATCTGACAAGCATCCTTCAATTACTTCTACCTTGTGCAAAGAATTGCCACTCAAGTGGGTCAATGATGATTGGGGCTGCAATTCTTTAGCATTCTTACCCTCCTTAAGGGTTACATACATTACATATTTTTCCTTTTCGTTAAGACATGCAAAGTTTAAAGAATTTTCAGAATGGCACACATTAGCTTCACTTTTAGCACAAACCATTTCATGCAGGTAGATATATTCTACAATAGACTCATTTGAAGAGCCACATTCATTCTCCTCCCAAGGAAAATGGAAAACCTCATAGTTAGATTGTACATGAGGCTGAAAGTGTTCATTTTAAAATATGCTAGAAAAAGGATCACTTTCATCACTTTTAAATTCAGGAAAAAGAATGATACTAGAAAAAACTTCTTAGCTTACACCATCTTTCCTTACTAATGATTGATCTTCATATGGCTACAACACTTTGATTTGACTGTCATGATGTCAAAAATTTATTTCATAATTTCCTCTTTCGATTAGATTTTTAGAATTAGAATAGCTCTTTAAATCTGATTTTCCTTTGTTATCAAAACCAAGTCTATTTTCAAAGTAATAGGTTGATCACAATCTTCTAGAATTTCAAGAACATCTTTATTTACTCTTTCATGAAAATCAAAAACCTCATATTCCAAGAATTCATGACCCATATAAGCTTCAAAACCAAATGATTCTTGCATTTTAGTCTTCTCAAGATCTTGGGATGCTCTGGGCTATAGCAATTCTTCATTCTTTAGGCACTCAAATTGAAAATATTCATAATCAGCCTACAAGGGATTTTCTATTTTATCATTATCACCACTATACCTTTCTTGGTCTTGTTGATTTTTCATACCTTCCTAAATAATATTAGTGGTTGAAATTGCATTACATGATCCAAAAGAAAAAGAATCAAATTCTAAAAATGGAGAGGTCATTGGTAAACTCTCATTTAATTTAACACCACCAAGCTTTTCCTCAACAAGAGGCACACCAAGGCAAGTCATTAGATTTATTTCTGAGAGATGTGGTCATCATTATATTCAGCATGCAAGCAAAAACCTTCTATCATATTCAAAGATTCATTTTTAGAAGATGTGGGCTCTTGAAGATCTTTATCATCATATTCAACATGTAGATGATATATTTCGGTCATATCATTGGGACTGTTTTCCAAAGCAGGAGGTATTAGCAAATTCTGACAAATAGAAATAAGAGGTGTTAATTTTGCCTCTTTGAGAACAAGCCTTATTTGAGTTGGCTTCACCTTCTGATAATGTTGTTTTTCATAAGTACATATTTTTGCCTATGAGGGTTTAGCACATCTTAACCCCTTGATGATCATATCATCATCCAAACTAACAACCTCCTTTTGTACATCTTGCAACCTCTCTATTTTTAGATGCAAGAGTAAAAGTCTAACTTTGATTTCAATGGCAACAATGAATACACACAACTAATTATGTTTATTTGGTTGACTGCTTGGGGGAATCTTAGAAATAGTTATATTGAATCTACCGATAAAATCCCTTATGGCATCCCCTTTTTCCTTCTTGATTTGAAAGAAATTAAGTAGCAATTCAGTAACATCAAGTGCGAGCACAAACCTTTGAATAAATTTTATCTCAAGATCATTCTAGTAGGTAATCTACCCATCTAGAAAATTCTGGAACCATTTTGTTGCACTTCCAGTGAGGCTCCTGAAAATTAATCGAACAAAGATGTTCTCTTCTTGCACACCAAATATCTTGTAGGAAACTGTAACCACTTTGATGTGATCATTGGGGTCTTGGTTTATGTCACCAAAAAAAAAAGGGGAGATATTCCATTGACCTTTTAGGTAGGGTTGAATATTGGGATAAAGAAAATGGCCCAATTTGAGCCCTGCATGGCTAGGCTACAACCAAAGCCATAACACACCAGACCTCTTTTACCAACTCGAAACAAAGTCACCAACCTCCATCCTTGGGGAGGTACCTTAAGATATCTAAGAAAGAAAGCACTGGGACTTCTCTTTCTTCCCCAATAGAGTTGCCAAAAATCTATTAGTAATAGATTTGTCCTTCAAAAAGAAATATGATATATGAGTCAAAACGCCCAAACAAAAGAACAAAAAGATACTAACAGTTGGATGAGTTATCATTGATTGATAACTATCCTCTAAATACAAAGGTACAACTCCCTCCTATAAAGATTTACAACCAATCAAATGATTGGTTATGTCTGTTACCTGAAGACACGAAGGTTTTATAACATCCACCCATCAACATGGAATGAATGTAATTACAAGTTTTAAGAATAGGACAAAGAAGGAAAGTATACAAAATAGCCACACAACCATTTACTAAACCTTTCACAATAAAGAAGGAAATGAAAGAGATTAAATGTTTCATTTCTACAAGTTATGAGCAAAAAGACTACATTTGAAATAGGAAAGAAAAAACCATATGATCTATTTCAACCAAAAAAATAAGTACCCAAACCTCAAGATTTGGCATGTAAATATATTTCCTTTTATTCCAAAAACATAACAAAACAACAATATTATTATTTCATCCTTGTTGTTACAATCAGTTTGGAGAAAATTAAAAAACTCTCCCTATTCCCTTTACAAACAAAAATGTCTTCTTCCTTGCAACCACATGACTTGTGAAAAAGAAGAACCCTTAACATTTTGAATTCTTCCAAATATATAGTCTCCTTTGAGAAAGCTTATTTAGTTTCTTTTGTAACTAAAACTTTAGAACTTCTCGTTACCCATTTTCAACTTCCTCTATCTTTTTATGCTTTATACACATCATTCTTATAAATATAAGAATAAATACATGTATCAAATTAATGCCATATGCAATTTGGGTAGGTGGCTTATGCTGGTGATGAGATGATGTCATGATTTCATAATTGTCACTGACAGTTTTGATAGTTCACACCAATGGTCATAACGTTTAATCTATAGCTTATCTCACAAAATTGTTTGGAGAGGATTTACAAAGCTAGGATTTATATAACATATCCGACAATCAGCTTAATCCAACAATTAGATTGAAATCTATGCCCCCCCATTTTTATGTTATTGTTTTGTGACTATCATGGATAAATTTGATAGTACTCGACTTAGACACTCATAACTTTTGGTCTAGAATGAATCTTGCAACATCATTTGGAGAGAATTTAGAAAACTAGGTTTTCTCAATTATATCCAAAATTTAGCTCAATTCAATGGTTTGATTAATAGTTATGATTCCCGCACTGAGACCTTTTTTTTTCATAAAACCTATAGTTACAAGTTGGTGTTGTTAAAAAATAGATAGTTTGAACCTGCAAACTTGAACTTTGAACTTGAACTTGGTGTTTCAAGGTTCAAGTTTAATATGACAACTTTCTAACCTGAAACTAGGTGATTCTGAACAATTTAAATGCTTGAATTGGTTAAACCATTTGAACTAGTTTCTCCTTGGAATTTGAACCATTTGAACTAGTTTCTCCTTAGAAATTGAACAATTGGGTTGCTTTCAACTCTAACCCACCACATTTCATAATAGTGAACTTGAACTTTGAACTTGAACTTAGTGGTTCAAGGTTCAAGTTCAATATGAACTTTAGGCTATCCATTTGGCTTGATAGGCTTGTACTAAAACGTCAATATCTTTTACATTTGATAAAAAATTTCCAAATGCTCAGGTGCGAAATTGGATAATTTGTCCCTCAATAACATATCCAAAATGGAGAGAAATCTAACAATTGAATTTGGAGATATTGCCCCCACACCAAGACTGTCATTTTGAAATTTGAACTTTGAACCTTGAACGTCTACAACTCAACCTAAACTTTGAATTTGAACTCCCAAACATATATGTGGATTTGCATTTTGAACTTTGAACTTTGAACTTTGAGGTTCAAGTTCAAGTTCAACAAGATTCTAAAACATTGCTTCTTCATATATCAAACTTTACAAATGCGTCATTTGTAACAAAAACCAATAGAAAACTTAAACAATTTTAGAATCTTTTCCCACTAGGTTGATCTTCAAAGTTTAAAAATCGGATGCCAAAAACATGCTTATAGACCCCATATGACAATGATATCTACCTTCATTTCATTAGATCTAGTCATTTTATTCACACCTTTTGGGAATGAAAATATCATAGAAAATCACAAAGTTCTCATTAAAAATTTATTACCTATATTCCTTATGAATGAATCATATATTTCTAGAACCCATATACTTTATAGATTTCTAATCTATCATCATTACAATTATTATTATCCCCTTAGCTCTACATGTATTGCAATATTGTTGTCTAATCTTCTAGATTAAGCAATCAATATAGTTAATATTTGCTAGGCTAATATGATTCATTCAAGTTGATTAAGTTTAGCTCTTGCTAATAGCTCATCTGGATATTATCTTTAAACATCTCGTTAGGCCTTAATTGCCAACTATTAGTAGTTTGCTCCATTGACAAGTGTCAATCATCATCTAGCTTGACCTCCCTTATATTGTGATTCATCTTCCAAAAGGACAATTAGAATCACAAACATTATAAGATATTAACTCTTGCTCATTATTAAGCTACAACAATTATAATCTTATCAATTTCCCATGTCCTGATATTTTTAGATCCTTCATTACTTCCTCTCCTTTATTTAATCCTACTTTTGAAAGAACTCATTTCTCATTGTAACTCTTACATCCTTAGTTGTTGATATCCCATCCTTCATAAGTCAACCACATATTCAACTATTATCCTATTTCATTCACATGAAAATGGGATAGTTGTCTTTTTAGGGATTTGTAAAATTAGAGAGATGGAGTAAGGTTCTAAAGGTATTAGATGACATAGTATGGATGACAGTTAATAGATTTCTAGGAGAGGAGCATTTTGATTATAGACAAACATGGAGGATGAACAGTGAGGTAACTAGATGTTGTATAGCTTGCTTCTTAAGAGTTTGTATCAACCAATGAGATACGATGAGGTTGTGTGAAATTTCTTTTGACCCTACATGGATGAAAGGACTCCACAATGTTGTTTTTAAAATTAATAGTAGATTGAAGATTCAATATCTAGAAGCTTACATGAATTGGCATATTGGGAGCTTTAAATTAGCCAAAATTCTAAAATGTTTGATAATGTCTATTAGAGACCCTCCTGCTTTTGATAAGGCATGGCTAGGAATGGTATCCAATTTGCATCTCCTTCTTACATGGTGTAATGTTATCAAAGAAAGAAATAATAGTGGTTGGAACCTCTCTTTAAGAAAGTGAAGATGATTTTATCTCCAATTGCTATATGGGAGATCATAACACGTTTAAGTTTATACTACCCAAGCTCAAGAAATCAAGCAAACCGAAGAAATCCAAGATAGTCTTTGTGTTAGCAAGCTTCAATGGATTCAACAAGGACAAAGACACAAATGAGGATTTCATTATAATTCATTGTTCAGAAGCATAGGGCTTTCTTTCTTAGGTATTTCTTTTTTCATATTTGTAGATAGTTTGAAGAAGCTATTAATGGTTTTGACTAGATTAAGAATACAATCAATTTTTGGCATAATCGTAGTTTTATTTAAGCTCATTGGAACAATGTAAGAACAATAACTAATAGTTTCCATAAGCTTTTATCTATTAAAATCATATTAGAAAGAAGGTACCTATGGGCACTTTGATTTGTATAATGAATACTCTAGAAAAACATATGCTTTAGAGTTGGTATGATGAATAACTTTTTAGGCTTAATGATTCTATCCAAGCACTTAAGTTTTTTATCAATTGATCTATGTAATGTTGAATTATTATAAATTTACATATTACAAATTAATTGATATTTGTGTATTAAATTTCTATATTTATTTGATATCGAAATGGTGATATTTATAGGTTTTAATATGAGGTTTCCATATTGAAAGAATTGCTTGTTAATAGTATAATCAACATCTAAGAGTATTTTATCAACTTCTATTTCCATCCTCTTGGCTCAAGTATAGATATGCTTTAAGATAATAATATCTAGTTGCTTGAATAAAAAATAAACTATCTTTGACTTATTAATAGATGAAATCCATATGTCTTGCGATAACAAATATACAAACATATCAAAGAAGCTTTTAATTAGATAATTTTATCCCTCACTTAGTTTTCAACTACTTGCGTTGATTAATATTTATCAAATAAATGAGAAATTAATCATTGAGAAAATACCAAATTAAGAAAAGTTGCTCAATTTGACTATTTGTTTTTCAATCTTTGTTCAATGTCCATGATTTTGTTGATTTTGATAGTAGTCTAGAATTACAAATTTCTCTTTGCTTTAAGCACATCTAGTATAGATTAGGTTAATGTGTGCATGTTAACACTTTATAAGCTCTCCCCCTTTGAGGTTCGCTCCTGACCCTTGCAGTTTAGAAAGTTGTTTGATTTTATTTTTTATCGGTAAATAGTCAAAGCCTAGATTGATTATTGTTATATTTTGTAATTATTTATTATTATGTGTTAAGTGAATTCGAACCCAAGACCTTCCACATGAGAGGCTCAAAAGTTATCGTTGTGTTGTAGGTGCTTACCTTAGAAAGTTATTTGATTTATTACTTCCTTACTTTTTGTGTTTATAATTCCATCCCAATTTTTTAACTACAAACCTATTTATCACTCCTTATTCCCCGTTCTTAGTAGATTTATCTAATATTTATCTCCAATCATAGTTTTTGTCATTATTTATTCCTTCTTAATTTTAACCTTTTTTTGTCTTCTTTGGATTTGGTTTGGCAGAACTATGATACATATGTCAGATCCTTTCATTCCTATCTATTTAGACTAGAAGTTTCATCCTCTTTATTCATCCAGCAAGTTGTTAGGGTATTTGGTGGATAATGCATGTTTGAGAATCATAGAGGCTCTTAAACATAATAATATTGCTAGATACCCTCTCTCCTTTTGTTATTTTTTCATATTAGGTAGGTAATATACCTCGAAAGGTCTTTCATTGCTAGTGAGCTCATGTGTTGAGGTAGTCCACTTCTCAATAGTATGGATCAATCTCCCACATAGTCGTTTCTCCTCTTTTCTTATGCCATGTTTTATGATTTATATATTATTTTTCTTCTAGTTTTTCCTTTTTTCTTATGCTTCCTCTTTGTAACCTTTTCTCCTTCTCTTAGGTCCTTTTGAATCTACTACCATTTTCTTTAGCCATAATTAGTTTACTGGCAGAGTTTGTGTTTTCCCTTCACACCCTCATTTATAAGATGATCTTCTTTCTTAGGTTTCTTAGATAAGTGTTGTTTGTTAGTTTCCTCTTTATCCTTCAAAGTGTGGTGCTATGTATTAAGTTTCTCTTAATGTGGGATGCTCTCCCTTTTTGTTGTTGTATCCCGAGAACAAACATCAATAAGGTGTAAGTATCCAACATCAAGGCTCTACTCTTCCCCTCTACTTTTTTCTATCTAGACCTTGGAGCTTTGACTCAGATGGTAAGATGATAAAAAATTTCATCATTAGCTCCCTTTTCTAATCAATCCTCTATAAATAAATTATTAATCATTTACTACATAGTCGTTGGAGTTTATTGTTGGAATCAAAGAGATAGAATAGTATATGAAAAAGTAGTAAGTAGTAGGTTTAATATGAGAAAGCCAAAGTCAATTGGAAATACAAAGCAGATCAAGAGTTTGAGCCCTTTTGGGATATTAGAATTGATTATTCTTTTCTATTGGTCATCCGATTGTCATCTTGGTGTTTCATCTTCCATGTATTGGCAAGTCCACTCCTTTATATATGGTGTTCCTATCAATATAGCAAGCATAGGTTTGTTTATTGACAAGCTCAAACATGGACACAATAATAAAGCTACATGGGTCTGATTCTCAAATTGCTTTTGATGGGCCTATCACACATCTTATGATTAAAGATATGCTTCTATCCTCACATTTTTTGGTCAGTAGGGCAGTCTATAGAATTCTTGGTAAAGAATTCATTTTTAATATTGATTGTTATCAAATTCTCATAGACATTACTTCAATGTTTGTTGCAATGGTGCATATGGTTGAGTTTAAAAATTCAACGTTGATTTATTATGTAGAAAGTTATTCAAGAGTGTATATCTTGGAAACGTGAAGAAGGTTTTGATAAATATTAGTGAAGAGCATCTGATTCATAGACCATGTAACCATGACATAATCTGATTGGCAGGAATAATGTGCCTATGTTCCCCATTGTGTTCACTTCAGATCATAAAAGGTTTAGAAAATGGAAACCTATCATTAGAAGAAATGCAAAAAAATCAATGTACTTCATCTAAGATTTTTGCCATCTTAAGGGTGGATTGACCATTTTATGAATGAAGATTAGGTTGGTATATGGGAAGATGAGGACAACACTAGTCATGAGTTCATAAATCCAAACGATCCTTTTGAATGAGCTATCATATCTAATGCAACTCCTCTTCCTTAAATGCTACCGAAGCTTTAAATTTGAAAATAGTTATGAAAAAATGGTAACATTTGGAAAGACCCATTTGGACGTCTAGAATCTAAAAGTTTGTAATTCTTTCGCATGTCTTTTAACTCTTTTAGTAAATGTATTAATCAAGGATAATATGGAATATTTATTTGACATATTTGAATATTGTTTAAAGTAATGTGTTAACCCTCCTCTAAGGAGCTAGTTGTGTTTGTATAATTGTGAAATTATAGGTTAAGAAAACTATTCATGATTATAATTTCATAAAGCATCTTCATCCAGACAATCATATCAGAGACATTTATCTATGTTAACCCTCTGATGGTTCAATAAGACACATAAATACTTGACACCTATGAACCCCCAAATGCACTATTGACATCCCTTCCCTAATTCAAATTTATTGAATAGAATTCAAACTTCTCTACATGTGTCTCTTCATGTAGTACAAACTGTGACCTCCAAGAATAGATAATTTTGAGCATATGACTTGGGATTTTAACAATAAGGGCCCGTTTGGTTGTTGGAATATGAATTGAGAATCGACATTCATAATTCTAAATTTGGGATTTTGGAACTTGAAATCTAGATTACCGTTTTGAGAATTTGATTTGAGACCATTTGGTTCACCAAGAATTCATTATAAGAATACACGTCCTCTGTTTGGTTGCACATATTTGGAATTGGAATACCAACTAGAAATTTTATTTTTTATTTTTTATACTTTTAACATAAACAAAATGTGTTTTTAATAAATAATTTTAGCTTGATTTAAAATGCGATTTAAATGTACATTACTCGATTTTGAAGCCATTTCATTTACAAATCTACTTGAAGCTTATATTTTAAGTGTAGTTTCATAATGATTTTTATAGTTTTAAACTTCCTGGTACAATTCGCCATGTCCTACTTGCATCAACACTAAAATTTTAACACTATAATTCATAGAAGCCTGCATGTCATTTTGGGTAATGCTAATGATTATGGCTTTAGGATTTAACTATTAATCTATTCCACTTGTGGTGAAGAAGAGATGCTAAGAGAAATAATGAAAATGGGTACCTTGATGTAGAACACTCCCATATCCTACAACCAACAACATTATAACTTTTATATGTTATTGGAACAAACTATTAGTTAGAAGATTGAGAATTCAACATGTTTTAATGGTTTTTAAATCCTTTATTTGTTTTGTTGCACAATATAGGGTTTTAAAATCTAAGGAACCATTATAGCTCTTCTAATGAAAATTTTATGAGTTAACTCTTTGCTTTTGTGCAAAACCTGTAACCATTAATATAGAGGAAAAATCTACCACAGAGCAAAAATTCTTCAAAAAACTATGAAAGAGTAATTTGCTAGAGTAGGAATAACCAATAACCATGCACACACACAAATCATAAATTCTTCAAAATTCACCATTAAAATGGTTTATTTTATAAATCTACATGCTCCATGGGGAATCATTCTAATTTTATGCGTGATAAAATATGACAAATATAAGGTTGTCTACACTTTTCACTTAACCAGTGGATCGATCAACTATCACAACTATCAAAGATCTGACTAAAATAAAATCCAACCAAAAGAATGAAAGTGATAGAATAATAAAGGATTTTTGAGTTTGCAGGGAGCACTGTTATAGTGCAATCACTTGTCGGATTACACAAGCATGGTTGAATTGAGAATTAAAACACTGTTTAGCAACAACGATAGGAAAGAAGGGAGGCGACATGACACAACATTACTGATAAGAAGCAACAATGAGTAAAGGTGACAACATATATTTGCAGACAAAAATGAATAGTAAACCAAATAGGTCTGTGGTGGACATAATTTTTTTAGCTTTCAATTAATTTGGAATGCCCATTTTCTTCCTATTGAAATTAAAATAGATATATGAGCAATTCCATCTATTTAGATGGAATATCAAATCTTTGATTTAGGGATAAATGAAGATACGAAATACTCATTCCGCATTTGGAGACCAAACAATAGATTAGGAATTTTAGGGCTCGTTTGGTTGATGGAATAGGAATAGGAATAGAAAAATTAGAATACGATTTTTATTTTGTGTTTGGTTAATGGAATAAGAATAGAAAAATTTGGAATACGATTTTTATATTCCCATTTTGCCCTTAAAATGAGCTTATACTCATTCCAAAAAATCGCTGTCATTGGAATAGCCATTCCTATTCCCAATATTACATGCCTATTCTCCATTCCTATGCCTACAATCAAAATTTCAAATTCTAATTGTTGTCCAAATCTGCTCGATCCAAAGGTGCCCTAACATCTAAATAGCAAAAGCTGTAATGCCACCTTTCCAGTATCCACTTCATCTCCCACAGTTTTTCTCGTGCGAACCTAGATACAGATATCTAGAAAGAATAAAACTGGAGCCCACAAAGTATTAAATTCCCTGTACAGGTGGCTTTCAAAAGATCTAGAGCTTCGACTCAAAAGATGGCGCTGACGCGTAGCAGTTTGACAAATATTCAGCTGTTTTTCAAATGAAAACTCCAAAACCATTGCAGCAGATCATGTTTTTCAAATGAAAACTCCAAAACCACTTTGCGACTCTGGATATATGAAGTATGTCTGCATGTAACCTAATTTTGTGTGTATGGCATAGAGATAGTCGCCTTAACATTTTCTTCTCTCGTATTTCGGAGGTTTATTCAACAGAATTACTGATTTCTTCCTTCTAGAACTTGAATTTCTAACTTTAGACTAGACCTCCCATCGGGGAATTTGTCATCTGTTTATAAAATATATATACACCTTTCTGGAAACTGTTCTATTCGTCTGTTTTATCAATATCTGAACTATATAGAGAAAATTGAGTTCTTTTTCTATTTGAGTTCTTGTTGCTGAATCTGTGGTATACATTTTGCTTTTGAAAGCTCTTAATTCAATGGATACGACTGGATTGAGGAAGCCATTGTCAATAGATGATCTCAATTTTGATGAACTAGTCATCAATTCTCCTGGCCAAAAGAGAATCCAGAGCATACCCCATTTGAGCGAGGATGTAGAAGGTTTACCTAGTTTTACAAACCCTTTGATGCATAATCAGTATTTTAATCCCATCGAGGGTTTTTTTTTGACGGAGACGGATATGGTCATGGAGAACATAGCCGTAGACTTGAATACAATAGAAACAGAGACCCAGATACTGTACCATAGGGCAGGGCCTAGGTTGAAGGTTTGTTTCAGCCCTCATGAGGTCAAAGCTGCCATTGTCACATGTGGGGGGCTCTGCCCTGGGCTAAATACAGTTATAAGAGAGCTTGTATGTGGTCTATGGTTTCAGTATGGAGTGAGGGATATCAAGGGGATTAAGTCTGGTTATAGAGGATTTTATTCATCAGAGCCCGTGGATCTATGTCCTAAGTTAGTGCACGGTTGGCACAAGAGAGGTGGGACATTGTTGGAATCCTCAAGGGGAGGGTTTGATCTGAAGAAGATAGTGGATGCAATTGAAGATCGTGGGTTTAATCAAGTTTATATTATTGGGGGGGATGGGACCATGAGGGGTGCCGTGAAGATTTTTGAGGAGGTTCGGAGGAGGAAGCTGAGGATTTGCATTGCAGGGATTCCTAAGACGGTGGATAATGATGTGGGAATCATTGATAGATCTTTTGGCTTTCAGACAGCGGTTGAGACAGCGCAAAGTGCTATTGATGCAGCACACGTTGAGGCACAGAGTGCAACCAATGGCGTGGGGCTAGTCAAGTTAATGGGACGTAATACAGGGCACATTGCACTTCATTCCACATTGGGTAGCCGCGATGTGGATTGCTGCCTTATACCTGAAAACCCATTTTATCTTGAAGGAGAAGGGGGATTGTTTGAGTTCTTGGAGCAGCGATTGTCGGAGAATGGGCATTTTGTGCTTGTTGTTGCAGAGGGGGCTGGACAGGATTTGATTCCAAGGACCTCTGAGGAAAAAGAGAAGAGGGATGAATCGGGGAATCCCATCTTTTTGGATGTTGGGCCATGGCTCAATAATGAGCTGAAGCAGTGGTGGAAGAAGCATCACCCCGATGAGCTCTTCACGGTGAAATATATTGATCCAACTTACATGATCCGAGCCGTACCGGCCAATGCTACTGATAATATCTACTGCACTCTCCTAGCTCATTCTTGCATACATGGTGTCATGGCAGGCTACACAGGATTTGTCGTTGGACCTATCAATGGGAACTATGCCTACATTCCCTTGGTCCGGGTGGCTTCTACTCAACACCGTGTTGATATCAATGATCACAAATGGGCATGGGTGAGGTCGGTTACCAACCAACCAGAGTTTTCAAAGATCACAAAGTCTCGCAAGGAAGATTGATTTCCTGCACATTTATCGAGCATGAGCATTACATTATTGTTTTGAAGATGGATTACAACCCAGCGTTTCAGATCACTTACTATAAATTGGGTACTTCCTGATGTCTACATATCGATTGATTTGGAGTTCTGTTTTACTTTTGGATCAAATTATCCTAGGGGTTTTCCCTGAGTCTGGCATAAATTACTAAATGCTAATAAGCATGAATATGATTACGATAGATGGTTGCATCTGATAAGTTACCGTTTTCATCCTCTTATGATCATTTTTTAGTGTAGACATCATTTATGATGCTTGTATAATCTTTATGGAACGCATACTGCGTTGTAAATTCTGAAATTGAAAGTCTTTCTTTTTCCCATTTAATAAAAGATGTTTGTGGTTTTGTCAGTGAATAATTATACAATAAATTTTAGCTCTAAATTTCACCCTTCTGCATAACTCTTTTTATTTCTTAATTAATGATATCATATTTCCACAATCCATAGTTTCATTGCTAATGCTGTTATGTCTGGACTAATGTGGAATTTTTTTTCCCATTAGTCCTTTTTACTTGTTTATTATCCTCTGCTGTTTTATAACAAATGCATATATAGTGTCACTGATAATTGATGAAAATGTTCACTGTCATCTCTATAGTTTTTACAAATTGGAGAAAGAATCATGAAGTTTATGATTGCGTGTTTCAATTGGAAAAGTTTTCCACAAAATGCTGAGAATTACAATCTCATTGACCTTATTTTCTTGTCTGCTAAACGTTTATTCTTATTCATGTTTAAAATGTTTAAAACCTTTCATATATAAATTCGTATTTCTTCCCTCCCTACCATACATACGTGCAATAACATATGAAGCCGAATTTTGTTTTTTCTAATTAGTGTGCATTTCCCTCGTACATTATAGCTAGGAGTTAATTTACTGTCAATAAATCTCCCGTACAGATATGGTAGTCCCTTCCATTCAATTGTTATTTGTTAGCAGCTCATCAGGGATTTGCCATGCTATCTTGTCAGTCAGCTGAAAGAAAATCAACTGAAACTCTCAAGTTCTGAACGCAGAGGACAAGTAGTAAATAATTTACACAATCTCACCCTGTCTTTGATAAGCCACATTCATGGGAGGGTCTTGCGAATTTTGCAGAGGCGCGACCTTCTGCCAAATCTGATGCTCAGCTTTTGGCAGTTTACCCAATTGTAATTCTGTTCTGATCAGCTTCCTCAAGATACTTATGGGCCTTCCTCACCTGAATTGATCCAGTGAGTGGAGATAGCATGAAAAAATGGGTGGAATCTTCCTACTCACCAGACACGTCCCAAATATGGTGAAGCATCTGTTAGCGCCGACTGGGATGTCGTGTCTGTGCTCCTTTTGGAAGATATTACCTCTTCCCCCTGTGGCCTTTGGGCATCCTTGTTGGCCTGAAGTTCAATAATCTCCTTTTTGTTGTGATGTGGAGCCTAATCAGAATCAGAGGTTTATACGGTGTGGTTTCCCCCAAGATTATTTTTATGGGGTCCCTAGGTGCGCTCGTTGTCATCGTACAGGGTGGGGTCGAGAGGCAACACCCCCGTAGGGTATTTGGGAGCAGTGCTCCCTAAGCCAAAAATGACCCTACTATTGTAAAGGGCGTTGGCTGTTATTTTTCTATTGCACGACTTATTCTAGCCCATTTGTATAAAATGGCGTAGGGTAAGGGATTTCATTATGTATGGTGATATTGTAGCTTCTTGCAGTGGTATTGAGCTGTAAGGGATTGTGGATTGTAATTACTAGATAATAATAATATTGGACTTCTTGTTGGTGGACGTAGCCCAGGGATTGGGTGAACCACGTTAAATCTTTGTGTCTTGTGTTTTCTTATGTGTGATCTATTATTTTCTGATATTGGTTATATTTGCATGCAACTGTTATTTCTGTCCGTGGAGTATCCTTGTTGGCCTAAAGTTCAATAATCTCTTATGTGGCCAGAGCAAATCCAACCTCAAGTGTGTGAAAACCAGAGCTATTCCTCTAAGAAGCTTTCTTTCATCCCCAGTCTCCAACAACATAAATCACAATCTTGCCCAGTATGCTATCCCTTTCACAATTTAAGCAGAAGGATCCAACATCTGAAATTAGGTCCTAGATGTAGCCATTTTCCTATGATACCCTCATGACAGAATCAACAAATGTAAGTTAACAAAAAATAACAGTGCTATACATGGGCACAACTGAATCCTTCTTTCTAGGATAGGCTACTTAGGCAAGAGTGTTTGGCCTCTAACAATAATACCGCTGGTCTGATCTCTTTGTTGCTCCTCGGTTATCACAGGAGGACCTGATTTCAGTTGTGTGCTCAGTGCGTAATCTCCTTGCCCCCAGTATGAAACATCTTTTAGCTTCTGATTGCTATCCATGCACTGTGTGTAATTTACAAGTGATTTACTACAGCTGCGGTATTCCTATGATGGGATTGTGCTTCACGAAAATACTACCTCTGCTTATCACTCTTGCATTGTCAGTAAAACTTATGACTGGAGCATCTTCTGAGTATGTCCTCAACTAATATTTCTAAACTTTCAGACAGTACAATTGATCGTCACTCCAAAGGAGCCATGTGCAATGACTCATATATCCAGCAATGCTAGAATAATAATTATGAATAATTACCATGTGAAAAAGTCATTTGAGAAACTAGAGTCATAAAAATGATAAGTAGATTAGCATAACAAGTAGTTCAGAAATAGAAAATATACGACTGTCTGAATCTCATTGAGGGCGCAACTTAAATGCAGTACAGTCTTTTGGATGTGTTGTTTCCTTGTATATAGCAGAATTAGAAACTATCATTTTATTCCTAGCACTTGTAATTCAATTTAAATGCAACAGAGTCTTTGGAATGTTGTTTCCTAGTAAATAGTAGAAACCAGCCTTCTAATCCTAGCACTACAAAGGGATATATCGCGGCCTTGCTCAGATTTATGCTAGATGTCATGGCCACTACGTCAGGTTCTTCACATTGTTATGGGGACCTTAATTAAGAAATAAAGAAAATGGGTTCTTTTAAAAGAGGATGGAGTTAGTTCTATGTTGTCTATGGGCGGCTAGGCATCACCTGCAATGTTGGGGACAGACGAATGACATCCCCTTCTTGACATTAGTCTTGCCTGAAGATGGGTATGGCCTGCATTCTCAACCATTCATTGGGTGAACAGGCATTGGGAGGACAGCATAGATAACCATCATCGCATAAGGATAAGATAAAAAACAGATTATCCAGCTTTGGCTTCGCACAATGAGTTTCTGGTCGTAACATAAACATGAAGAATACTGTGAACAGTGATCTTTGCACTTCTCTACCTTGTCTTAGATTACCAAAGTAGTAAATTCCAAAGAAACCAAATAGTTGGTAGAATTAGAAGCAAAGTGGAAGACGAACATACTATTCAAACAACAAAGAAGAGCAATGGCAGGAGAACATTACATATAACAGACTGACAACATGCCAAAATCGCTTTTGCAATTCTTCAAGGATTAAATATGTGGGTGACAATGCTTTCCAAGCTTTTGTGAAGCCTGTCACATTTTCCACCATTACGACTAACTCCTCTCATGGTGTCAAGCAAGTTTGGGTGGTTGCAGTTGCCCTGCTATATATGCAAAATATGGAAGTATCAAAGCTGTTCTGACAAATTCCCTCAAAGAAATGCGGTTTTGTGAATATCGTGATCATAGGATTTCAACAGAATGGTTTTTTATGGAGAAGCTTTTAGGATTCTCAAAGAAATGCCTCAAAGAAGAATTGTCTTGTCACTCTTGTGGACTACAATAGTTGTGATATACTCACAAACTGGGTTCTGTGGAAAAGGCCTTGGAAATTTTCAAGGAAATCTAACTGGTAGGTGTAAATATAAATTTTACGACTCTTTTCAAGTATTATCCCTGCTTATGCCAAAGTGAGAGCCTCTGAACAAGTATGGATCTCCATCAAAGAACACAGGGAAGAGTAATGATAGCATATCATGTTAGTTGCTCAAAGTATTTGTCGAAGTTTGGTGTATGTTCCTCTATGTGTTCTCTACAATTTGGACAAGACCACATCAGTTGAGGGATGAAGAGTTGCAGAGTAAATGCAAGTGTTCATGGGGCATATTCTCTACAGTTTGGACAAGAATACCTAAGCTGCGGGATGAAGAGTTGCAGCCATTAGTTGCAGAGTCGATAGAAGTATTCATGAGAATGTGGAAGGTAATAGTTACAGCTGTTCCTAAACGAAAACAGAAGGTACCTACTGAAGTAGACAAGCTTTATGAATTAGAACCTATAAAGGGTAGGATGCAAAGGAGGAGTTTCCATTTCTAACACTGTTCTTGAGGCAAGTTTAACCATACTGTGTTCCGTTGAACCATAGAATTTGACAGAGATTTCCTAATATTGCACTTTCTGATATTATTTTCTTGTCCTCCTGCTATTAATAATTTAATTTATGCCTGCATAGATGAGAGTTTTTATGCCAGAGGGCAATATTAGCCTATAGGAAGTTCTATTTCTAAGTGTGTATTGAACCTTTTTGTTCTATGCTTATTATAATCCAGTTGATTTATCCTTCGCAATTATTGTGATACCCTGAGGATAGGGCATAGCTCATTAAGACACCTCATCTTTCTGTTATTGTCTTTGCTTTACGGTATCTTAATAATGATGTATCCATGTGTAACAAAATAGTTTGGAAATATAGGTAGTGATGCTTCGGTTAAATTTTGAATTCTTACTTGGCAATGGAAGTAGATCTTTAAGAACCAAAGTTGAAACCCAATGGATTAAGGCAATGCTTTGTTAATAACATTGGAGTAAAAAACATTTTTTTACGTGCTGCTCTATAAACTAAGATGAAGTTAGCATAGCTTTTGACACAATCCTTTGTATTAATGATAAGTAGAATGGAATAGCTGTAAATATTATTGAGTATTTAAATTGTGTAGTTTATCATTTTGTATGACATTTGAATGGATGTATCGTTACATTTCAATAGAGTTTGACTATATACATATTCAACTCTGTATCTTATTAGCAACAACCTGGGATTGTAACTACCATATATGGGGGCATAATTAAAAGCAACGTTTCGTAGCTTGTGCAAAATCTGAACTTGGGATGGTAGCGATCTCAGCTTAGTCTCTATTTTTTTCTAATGGGGCATGGGAAGGCTTGAACCGGTGATTAGTTTTGTAGACATTGTGAGTTAATTTGTGACAATGGTCATAATAGGCCGGTGTAGACAGTGAATTTCTTCAACTAGGTCAATGACATGAGCTTAGAATGGATTATGGGATGTTTATGTAGAATTATGAATAATATTGGGATGATGTTTAATTTGAGATTTCAATGCCTTTCGATGGAAGCTCCTTGGGATAGTTTTGAGGAATTGAAAACTTTTGGAATCTTGTTTTTTTTCAACATATTTTCAAACATTATTAATTGTTGGGATTAATCTAAGGGAATATTATTGAGGTATTATTAACCTCTAAAAATCAATAATTCTGAATAGATTTTTACAATCCATGAGATAATTTAGATTCGGTTGCATGAGTTTTGTATCAATGTTTCAAATCACACTTAATGATCTATGATCAAGATGGTAGAAGGCATAAGAAGAAAAATGGTAATGGATCATGGAGTCTGATCCAAAATACTAATGGAAAACTATTGACACGATTGAATCTAGAAGCAACATACAAATTCTAAGAATAATTCAAGAGATTATTGTAGAGTATGAGATAGCAATCCAAAAATATGGTTTTGCTACTAATCAATAAAATTTATGATTTGGGGCTTTGTTTTGATACATGTTTTGGTAAATGGCAATTTGTTACACTATCTAGTCCTAAATCTTCTAATGGTTTTGTTGAGCATCGTAATTGCACGATGACAATGATAGAGATTTGTGAGAATCTCTCTCATGACAAGTCAGTAAAATATAGACTCCAACGATAGGTCAATTGAAGATAAATATTTTTATTTAACAAAGAGGCCGTTGTTGGTTTAGTGAAGTCCATTCTATAACTTTGGAACACTTCGAAAATAATTAGTGAAAAATCACTTTTTTTTGTATTTTTTGATTTCTTTGATACATGCAAATCTAATATGTGGCTAATATGAATTTCTAATTTAACCAGATTTGTGAAAGCGAATTACAAAGAGATAAGGTAACAATAGAGTAAACAAAGTACAAAAAATGAAATCTAAATAGACATTAGCCTCAACGATAATGTGTACAAGATTTGTGAAAGCAAATTGCAAAGAGATATGTTAACAATAGAGTAAACAAATTACAAAAAAATGAAATCTAAAAATACATAAGCCACAACATGAACATGTTTGCGAATTAAATCTTCAAGGGGATGGTAGGAAACCAACAAATTTAAGAGCAACACGACCATAATCTCCTTAATAAATTCATTAAGGAAACTTTATAAGATAGTATGCTTTTTCCCAACTCATACAATCATTCAGCCACAGAAGGGTGTGCACATGAGACAAATTCCTATGAACATATGTGTAGAAATCCCCTTCTCTAATTTGTCACTACAGAGGTATTATGTGGTTAATTGTGAGAAACTCCAAAAAACTAAGATCACACAAGCATAAAAAAATAGTATGACTATTAGCTCCTTCATTATTCATAAACTATTAATTCACAAAGAGAACACACATTCCAACAAGAATCACTACATAGAATGGGAGCACCAATAGCATACTTTATTGCATCAAATGTTGGCCTTGAATACATATTACATTCTTGTATTTATAGTGAACCCTCTCCTTTCTTAGGATTAATGAAACAAAATCAATAATTACATTGCAAATATAAACAATATCAAAACATAATAAATCGTGCAAAAGAGAACAGAAGACACAAAGATTTAATGCGGTTCACCCAATCCTTAGGCTACGTCCATTAAACAACGAGTCCAATGTTCTTATTATCCAGTGATTAGAACATGATTACAATATGTAATCCCTTACAGCTCAATATTGCCATAAGAAATTACAATCTCATCATACATAATAAAATCCCTAACCCTAGGCCTTTTATACAAGATTTTGTTGCTTACAAAATTAAGGCTAAAATACGTCTACCAATAGAAAAAATACAACTCTCATCGCCTTTTACAATATTAAATTCATTTTTGGCTTCAAGGCGGCTAACTCTAGGACCTCACAAGGGGTGTTGCCCCTTGACCCCTAGAGCTCCAAACCCCTATAGTAAAATATGGGCGGAAACCGCACTGAATGAAGTGGGGAAGAATTAACCTCAGAGTCTAATTAGGCTCCACATCACAACATCCTTCATGTCATTTTTGGAGCTAGGATTTTTCCCATGCAAAGAGTATGCTTATACTATTGAAGTAAAGCTAAATATATACAAACAACCCCTTATATGGTGCTAAGTAGGCCCACACTCTTAATTTTGTTCATTAAATGGTGCATGGGCTTTTACATGACTCAAAACTATAAAGAGAAGAAGAAGATAAGAGGGGAAACATCTCCAAGAAGAAGCTAGAGAGCTTAGGAGCCTTCAAAAAATAGGAAGTCGACCTCCTCCATGCACATCCACCAGTTAACTACTGCTGAGCTCAAAAAATGCTGATATAGTGCATGAAAATGCCAAATTTAGAAATTAGCATCATGACTGTCAGTTGTCTATAATCGTCACACATGCGAAGTTGCAGACATGCAAAGGTAAAAATTGGGCATACTTCAAAATCTCAAAGCTGCAAAGTTGTTGACGTGTGCACTTGCAAAGGTAAAAATTGTGCAAACTTTGAAATCTCAAAATTGCAGAGTTGTGGAGGTGGGCACATGTGGAGGTTCATGGGTCAAAACTAGCAGAAATCTCTCTAAGTTAAAATCTCAATTTCTAGCATTTGGGTCTTATTGTGGCTCGACAAAAACAATGACTGTATGAGCTATCTTGAACTTATCTATAGTCATTGTGATTTCTTGGGGATCCGATAAATCAAGTGCTTTGTAGTTAGCCCTTATGCCCCTATGAAAATCACTTACCTCCTTTCAAACTCTGTCAAAACTCTCCTTCTGACTATCTAATTCCTTTATCCTCGACTTTGAAAACTCTCCTTAAATCATCTTTGAGGAATCTTCTTTGAAGGATACCCGAAATTGTTGTACTACTGCTTCTATTGAACATAGGTAATCTCTAGAGTCATCCTAAAATCTACTTTCAAAATCTTGCCCTGGGCCTTTTCTTGCATGTCCTAGATATCTTTGAACATTGTTAACATGGCTGGACTTCCTCCTTGTATTTTCTCAATCCAATCATTGAACATGTCCAATTACTTAGTTGTGACACTAGCTAGCAACATCCAATATTTTTGACCACTCATCCTCTATAGAGCCGTTAAGTCATTAGACCATGTTGAAATCTCATCAACCAACCCAAAATCTTGTTCTACTACACTTCTTTGCAAAATTCCTAATGCCATATAGTAGCCGCATATTTATTTCTACGATTTATAGTCCCTGCTCTTCAAAATTGTGACATCATCTATAGCAAGCATCCAAAAATGAATCTATTTGTGGTGGGGTCAAAGGTCATTTCTTGAGGGCATCCTTTAATGCTATGTCAAGGTTAGCAAGGTCAATGGGACCCGTTACCTCTTTCAAAAAATCTCACAATATTTCATTCTGTTTCTTCAAAACTTGGACCTCTTCCCTACCCCAATCCAACTAGTAAAATACTTGCTTCATGCCCTTGGTTGTCAAAAATTTCATCATTTCCTTAGTGGGCTTCCCCAATACAATTTCTTGCATTTGGTAATCTTGGGGAGTTATGGTCTTCGGATCAACATGGGGTGGAGGGATGGAAACCTATGTGACTAAATTGTTTCGCTTGTCCCTCATGATGAAAGCTAACTATCGAGGATCCTCTTGAGGAGGTGATGTTGACTGTAGAGCTTCAATGAGGACTAACATTCACTCAATCACACGTGTAATAAATGTCCTCCTTCAAGTTTCTATTACTCATGTTAGTCATTTTTATTGACCTAATGGTCAAATCATTTATCTATTAGTGACTTAACAATTAGTCAGTTGGTTACATCGCTACCAAGCTCTAAAGTTGCTACTAAACTTATCATACTACTAGCAGTGTAAGCCAAGTGTTTTAGTTGCTATCGAGCTAATCAAATAGATTACAGTTAATGTCAAGCTTCATCGTACCTATCAAGCATCTGAGATAGAGTATAGTGTTAATCGAGCTCTATAGTGTCTACCAAGCTGGCAGTGTTAATGAAGTGAACATAGGTAGTGTTGATTGAGCCATTCAGTGTCAACCGAGTCTACCGAGTTTTAAGTGGTCGTCAAGTATCTGGTGCTGACCAAGTTCCTATTACCCCAAGTGATAAGTATGGATCGAGCATCTACATCAACCGAGTGCCAGAGTTTGCTGAGTGTTCACAAGTGTTGCTGAGTGTCAGAACATCATCCGAGTGGTCTTTAAAAATCAAGTTACAGTAGTGAGCCGACTTTGTGAAGATTGTTTGAATTTGGAACTGTAGCTGACTTCAGATGGTAATTTATTGGATTGGTATATATATATATATATATATATATATATCCACTATAATCATATTGAAGAAGCAAGAAACGGAGGAGTGCAAATTAGGAAGGCCACAAGCTATATAAGGAAAAATAGAGACTTATCTATCATAGCAAGGTGATCATTGTATTTCAAAGGAATCTCATTTAGCAAATTGAGTTTTAGATCAAAGATCAACCATTGATTCATCCTAACAGGTGCATCAGTCAAATCCTTTAACACGGTGGACTTAACAGTCTCATTCCAAATCTCCTAATAGAGTCCATACTTCATTGTATGTTGTAAATCCTTTCACAAGGTGGACCTAACAATCCTTATTGCTCCTAACAGGGTAGATCATAAGAAGTGATCAATTGTAAGCTTTAATAGGATAACTTTATACTATAGTAATAAAGCTTGTGGTTATCATCTCCACCATAGTTTTACTTTCTATTTGGAAGGTTTATGAGTTACCAAATATTGTGTCGGTGTTATGAATGTTTTATTTCTTTTATTCTTTCATGCATGCAATTAGATCAGATTATGTGGTGGTGGTTTAATTGGTAAGTTTAATTGGTTCTTGATTCACCCCCTCAGTCACCCTGTCTATACTACATTTCCAACAATTGTATCAGAGCATTGGTTCTCACATCAGAAGCTTAGTAGCTTGAGAAAAGATAAGAGACAATGGAAGTCTATAGACTGGAGAAAGCTATTGATAATGAAAAGTTGGATCGGCAATTAGCCATGGATCAATTCAAGAAAATGAAGGAGCAACTCTAAATCCCTGAAAGGAAGAAAAGATCTTGTGGTACAAATGAATGACAATCTCTACATTGAAGAAAGAATTGAAAATATTTGTCAAGAAAGAAGTTCAAATGAAGTTGATGCTGATGTAGCAATCAATCATAAGATCTACTTGAAAATAATCTTACTCTTCATGAAGAAGTCAAAAAGTTGAGAAGAGAACAAGAAATTCAATCAGTCAAATTGTGTGAATTCATGGAACAAAAGGACAAAGCCAAAGAAGAAATAGAAGAAAAGGACAATGAAATTCATCAACTATCTCTTCAACAAATAGATTTGATTGATCAAATCAATGAAGCAAATCAAGAGCTTATCAACTTGAGGACATAGAATGAAAGATTGTAGAATGATCTCAGCATAGAGAAGCAAACCAATGAGAGGATGATAAAATCTCATGAAAGCATGAATTAATTGAATGAACAAACTCGATTTAGACACAAAGACGAAGATCAATTAGGATACACAAAAGAAGGTTAATCATCTCAACAAGGAGCTCAAAAGAACAAAAGGCCTACATGTAATCATTGTGGAAAGGTAGGAAATACATCAAACGAGTTTTGGAGTAATGGTAAATCAAAGTTCAATGGAAAGTGTTACAATAGAAACAAACTAGGACACAGAGCAAGTGAATGCACAGAGAAACCTAAGTTTGAAGGAATGTGTCACAACTGCAACAAACAAGGACACAAATCTTCAGAATGTAAGACCAAGAAATGGAACCCAGTAGAACAAATTGTAAAAGCTATATTTGGTTGGGATTACAACACATGGTGTAGATGTCACTACTGTGGTGAGTTTGGACACATTGGAGCAAACTGCATAAACCATCACACAAGGAAGATAGAAACTACAAAGAGATGTTTTGTATGTATATAACTTGGACATCTTGCCAAAAAAAATATGAACCGAGGAAGAGTTGAAGATGAAAAGAAAGAAAAGGATGACAATATTAGAAGTCAATATGAGGTAGCAATGGGTAAAGAAATCTCTTAGCGATGCAAATCATAGTAATGGAAGTGTTGACACCCAAGTCAATGAGTTGGGTAACTCAACCATTTCAACCTAGTTCTTTATGGAGATTACTGGAACTGTGATTATAAGAAGAGATCTCACATCAATTCTAGTCAGAAAGCAGAAAATCCATATCAACATTCAAGATGCACAAGGATCACTAAGTAGATATGACATTTGAAGACCTTACCGAGAAAGGTTGGGTTGCATAACCTTACCTTGTTTTAGATATAGATACCGAGTTGGTGACTCTACTGAGCACTGAGTTCAAACTGAGTGGTGGTAACTTTACCAAGTTGAAGGTATCTTCCAAGCAATAAAGACTTAACCGAGTGGAGGACAACCTGTCAAGAGAACAATTGTACAATGCATTTATGGAAATTTTAAAGTGAATTTCATTAAAAGGGAGAAATCAAATGATTTGTTTCACCATGAGTTTCCAAAGCATAGAGTGAAAGAGCATTCTAGAGCCCCGTGCAATTTGAAACAATTGTTGTTGAAGTTTACTCCCATGTTTGAAGCTTTACCGAGCAAAATGGCATCCTCTAGCAGCAATGTGAAGAAGGGTTCAAAAATGTTGGTTCGAGGAATAGATTGTAAAGCACCTGCATTCAAATTGAGTTTGATAGTTGTAGAAACAATTGATCTTACTGAGTGCAATCACAAATTCCTCCCAAGGTACTTCTTATACATGATATTCGGTCATTTTACCACTATTCAATTTAAGAGTTGGGAACCCTAGAGATGAACCAGGTGTACAATGAGTTGTGTGTGGATGGTGTCTTGAAACTCGAGCACAATCATCTAGAGACAAAAGGTCTAACACATATCTTACATATTCCAAGGGATTTCCAAGGGAAATGGATTAGGTTTATCTTAAGTCGAGTCCACACCATGCATTTGTGCTTGGACCATCCCATTTAGATCATAAAGAAGATGATACACAAAATAACAAGGTTGTCAATGCTGAACAAGGCAAAGACCACAAAAACCCTTGGTCAGGTTGAACTGACAAAGAGGACTCTTGTTGAGTGGGATGGAAGAGGCATGAAACTAAATGGAGTTATAGACATGGAGATTAAGTTCGGTATCAATGTCATTGCACACAAGATTTACAACTCGAGTCATCTAAACAACGTTTCTTGTGAAGCTGTTAACCTAACATACAAGGTGGTGAAGAATAACTTATCCTTCAACCTTGCCAAGTTGCTATTGAGCTAGTTCAATAAATTATGGACAACATCCATGTAAGTTTGAATCTCTGTTGACTTGTTTATTCTTTTATGTGAAAAACTTTTTCCCTTCCAAAGGAACTGTGGTGTGGAAGAAGGATACACTAGTTTTGTATCAGATAAATGATTTTATAGTAGAAATGGGTGAAAATTTTGATAGTATTACGGATAACTACTTTGAGTCTTTTGAGGAGAAAATGCACAACATATACAAAACCCCTAAGAAATTAGTGGACTATTATGAGCAGGACATTTTTTTCTAGTGGATTGTGATAAGGTCCATATACAAGCAACAAGGTCAAGAGTGGCATGGGTTAACCCTCTGGGTTTTGAAGTTAACATAGATGACACAAAGGATATAATCGAAGCTCTCATTAACGAGCCACTAGACCCCAAAGCACCATATTTTGGCACATATGAGGAAGCAAAGACTAGAATTGCATTAGAAATCAAACTACCTCAAGCCTTGAAAAGAGGAAGAAAGAAAGTGGAGACAATTCTTAAGGATAGTAAATCATCTAGTTCTCCTCTTTTGCTGACTGAAGGCAAAGGAGATGACCTTGAGGAAGAAGAAGGAGAGGAAGATAATGTAGAGGAAGAAGAACTTGAAGAAGAGGAGCCTCCCAAGAAGAAAGGGAAGGTCATAATTACCAAACCTATAAAGTCCTCCCTTGCTGTGTTCACCATAAGAATGAAAAAATCAAGGAAGAAATTGAAGTTAGGTGATGATGATGATGATGAAACAGAGAAAATCATATTTCAGAAGACTACCCCTACCCTTGTAGAAAGATTGAAAAGAGTAGAAGGAGGTATGACATCTTTCAAGATTCTTTAAGTATGACACTAGGAGTGCAGAGGAAACAAATAGAAGATGCCCTAGTGGCAAACATGGAAAAATGGAAATACTCTCTTGATGAACTGATCAAGAAGGTTCTTGACAATATTCTAAAGGCAGTTACACCTATATGGGAGAATGCGCTTAATGTTGCAAAAGACATTAGAGAACAGACTTTGAGGCAACTTATGCCTAATCTGCCAGACAAGGAAGTAAAGGAATCATTGAAGAAAAATGAGTAGAAGCTTACACTAAAATTCAATGCATTACTTATACTATCAAAGGACATAGAATCTATTGTGAAATCTAACACAATAACATGGAAGAATATCTATGGGTTGCACAAACCTAGTTAACAAGTTGTGCAAATTGATGACAAAGAAGGTTGCACAAACCTAGTTAACAAGTTGTGCAAATTGGTGACAAAGAAGGTGTTAAGAAAGATGATGAAGAAATAAATGATGATATTGAAAATATAGAAGGAGATGATGCAGAGGATCAAGAAGATCAAGAAGCAACAAGAGGTGATCTTCCTAAAATTCAGAGTATTGAAGACTTAGATCCTGAAAAGATAACAATAGAGGTAATGGCCTCCCTCCCTCTATCTCTGAGAAAAGCCTTAATGTAATCCAACTCAAAGAAGGCTATTACTGAGTTAGTTGAGGTAAAAACTACTTCACCAAGCACCCAACTAACCAGTGGAGCAATACTACCGAGTGTAATGATGAATGAAGTTTCCATCACTTCATTTGCCGAGCAACAGGCTCAAATCATCTCAACATTAGTGTCATAGCCAACATCAGTAAGTTTTCCTGCCATATCGATTATTGATAGTTTTTCTACTATTGTTTCATTACTGAGTGTATCAACAATAAGTGCAATGATAATTGAGGTTAAGCCTCAACTAAGCACATAATTTTTGAGCAAAGAAAAATAAATTTTCCTTCTGCTATTCAAAAGGAAAAGGGTAAAGAGGTAGAAGCCTCTAAGGAAGTGCCACGCCCTTAATATTGATATATATATGGTTATGAATAGTCAACTTATGACTATCTTAATCCTTATTTAAGTCATGTTATCATTATTATATTATTATTTAGGTAGGTAGGTCAACCTAGGTGTTATGTAGGGTTGTGTCTATTC
This sequence comes from Cupressus sempervirens, assembly GCA_028749045.1. NCBI lineage: Eukaryota > Viridiplantae > Streptophyta > Pinopsida > Cupressales > Cupressaceae > Cupressus > Cupressus sempervirens. The sequence goes on along the minus strand of CM053783.1, from coordinate 791,035,757 downwards.
ATCCTAAGCATAATTAGAGTACATATAGGAGGTTGCAAGTCTTATTTCAAGATCACATTGTGAAGTGTGTTTTCATTGGAGATATTTGCAGGTTGCCCCCTCAAAGTGGCCTATTATTCTCAGTTATTATCAAGTATTTATATAGTATTATATATTATTTTTTCTATTGTGCAAGTTAATTCATTACAAGTGGTATCAGAAAATGATCTTGGCACCATAGAGGCAAGATTTTTTATCAACATTGGGGCGATTTTGGGAAGAGCATAACTTTCAGATTTTAGCAATTTTTTCAAAGATTTTTAAAGAGATTTTGAAGACCATATTAAAGAACCTATAGTCCAAAATTTAGAGGAATTGGAGCAAATTTGAGCAAATTATTGCATAATTACTATTTCTACACAATTTATTGAGATCTTCATATCTCTCACATCTTGTTGAATTGAAGTATAACTTGTATTGGGTTTTTGAATATATAGTAGAGGAGCCTAAATTTGAAAGCTTGGAGAAATTGAAAAAAAAAAAAGAAAGATATTGTAAAATTAGGAAAATTCTCTCTCAAGGCAACACGTTTGGTAATTTTTTGGGATTTTTTTTCGAGTGAGGCTATCTTGGCCCTAGGAAGTGACAATAAAAAAAATTAAAGATATCAGAGAGTTTACATTTCATTTGGGGGATTTATTTTTAAAAATATTGGTTTCCATCATGAAAAGGCCTTCAACAAGAGGTAAAAAGAATGCTACCACACTAGGGAAATCCTGTGATCAAAATTGGGAAACAACAAAGGATAGTAATCCCAATGAGGAACTAAGTAAGTTCAAGGAAGAGTTTAAGAGGGATATGTGTGACCTACGAGGAGATATATTAGATATACGAAGCATGTTAAGCACCTATATGAATGAAACAAGGAAGGAGCTCTCAAGCAATCAAGATGAAACCTTCAAGTCGACTAATAATGACACAAATTTTAATACTCCTACAGAATCTAGGAATTTATTTTCCAAAGGTGGATATGCACAAATTTGATGGCAAGTATCCTCTAACATGGATAAATCAAATGGAGAACTTTTTTGAAGTACATCAAACCCCATATGGACAAAAGGTCATGATGGTTGCCTTATATCTAGAACCAGATCAATTCATTTGGTATCATTGGCTTTGAACTCATAGGAGGAAAAAGGGTGTCACCATATCATGGTCAATTTTTATAGAAGAACTACAAGCACAATATAGAAATAGTTTGATAGAAAACTACTTTAGCCAACTTGCTAAGCTTCAACAAATAGGATCAATTAAGGATTATATTCAAAAATTCTAAAATCTACCCTTAAGAGTGGACACAATTACAAAGGAGAAATTGAATGATTTATTCTTGGGTTGTCTCAAGGATCACATTCAATATGAGGTACACATGTTTTGTCCTAGCTCAGTAAATGAGTCTTTTATATTGACACACAAGGTAAAGGAGAAGTTCTTGATTCCTAAAAAGAAAGGGGCTAATGTGACAAGAGAAAAAGGATATTCCACCTTCTCTTCCTTAACCTACTAGGTTGACTCCACAACAAATTGAAGAGAAAAGAGAAAAAGGGTTGTGCTTAATTGTGATAGCAAATATAGTCGAGGAAATAAATGTAATAAAAAAAAGTTTTTCTATATTGAAGGTCCAAGTGAGGAAGAATGGGATTAACACATATTAGAGAATGATAGGGAGTCTAGTTAGGCAAGGTATTACATGATTCTCAACCAATCATTTCTTTTCATGCACTTTTAGGTTTTAGTGCACCACAAACTCTCAAGGTAGTGGGTTCCTTAAAGAAGCAGAAAGTAACTATGTTGATCGACTCAGGTAGTACTCATAATTTCATCAATAAAAAGTTGGCAATTCTTCTATATTGTTTTATATATCCAACCCCAAAGTTTTAGGTTTTGATTACAGATAGGGGCACAATTAGTTTTAGGTTTTGATTGCAGATGGGGGCACAATTAGTTTTTCAAGGAAGTGTCATACCATTAAATTATCCATGAGAGATTATCAACTTGATACCCCAATGGTTGTTGAAGATATTGTTTTGGGAGTACAATGACTTACTACATTGGGAACAATTAAGATGAACTTCCAAGAACTATTCATGAGATTTAAAGGAAAAGTAGTGGAGCTAAGGGGGTTGAAGGCTAAATCCCCATAGATGGTAAGCTCTCATCAAATGAAAAAGTTTATTAAGAAAGGAGCAAATGGATTGGTAACCCAACTATGTCCATTGGAAGTCTCACAATCTAATGCTCTTACTCATCCAGATTTACAAACAATAATTGATTGTCACTCAATGATTCTTGGAGATATGACTAAAGGACTTCCTCCTAAGAGGGATCATGACCATGCCATACAACTATTTCTAGGGATCCAACCACCAAACATCAGGCCTTATAGGTACCCAAACATACATAAAAGTGAGATAGAAAACATTGTTGAGGAAATGCTAGAGGTAGTAATTATCAGGCATAACTGAAGTGCTTACTCCTCACTTGTGGTGATGGTGCATAAGAAGGATGAAACTTGGCTCATGTGTCTAGATTATAGTGTTCAACAAGTACACTATTAAAGATAAGTTTCCTATTCTAGTCATCAATGTTTTGCTAGATGAATTAAATGGAGCTATGTATTTTACCAAGTTATATCTTAGATTAGGTTATCACCAAATTCAAATTGAGGAAGATATTTGTAAGACACCATTTCGTACTTATGAGGGTCATTATGAATTTTTGGTGATGTCATTCAGTCTTACCAATGCACCTTCTCCATTCCAAAGTTTGATGAATTCCATTTTTAAGAAGTTCTTGAGAAAGTTTGTGTTAGTATTTTTTGATGATATATCAATTTATAGAAAGACTTGGGAAAAACATTTGCATCATGTAGATCAAGCATTACAATTACTTGAAGATCATCAACTCTGTGCTAAGCCATCCAAGTGAGCTTTTGGTCTTAAGAAGGTGGAGTATTTGGGACACATAGTTTCAGATGAAGGAGTAAAGGTGGACCCCTAACAAAATTAAGGCTATCATGGAATAGCCTATTCCAAAAACCATTAGGAAACTGAGGGGTTTCTTGGGATTAACAGGGTACTATAGAAGATTTGTGAAGAATTATGGTCGTATAGCAACATCCCTCACCGCTCCATTAAAGAAGGATTCTTTTCATTGGAATGAATATGCTAATGTAGCATTTGAGCAATTGAAGAAGGCTATGTGTACAACTCCAGTGCTTGCCATTCTAGACTTCATCAAGGAATTCATTGTGGAATGTGATGCTTCTAGAAATGGGATAGGAGTAGCTATCATGCAAGAAGGTCAACCAATTTCTTTTGAAAGTCATCAATTAAAAGGTAAAAATCAGCTGAAATCTATTTATGAGAAGGAAATTCTAGCAATCCTTCATGCAGTTAAAAAATGGAGGCCTTATTTAATGGGTCGATACTTCAAGGTCAAGATAGATTATTATAGCCTAAAATATTTTTTGGAACAAAGTCTATCTTCAGAGGAGCAACAAAAATGGGTCACTAAGATGTTGGGATATGACTTTGAAATTGTATACAAGAAAGGAAAGGAAAATATTGTGGCCAATGCACTTTCTAGGAAGGATGAAAAAGATGAAGCCTTATTGTGTGCCCTTTCAATATTACAAGAAAATTGGGTGGAAGAAGCTAAAGTAGAGTGGCAAAATGTTGTTGTAACAAGTAATCTCATCCAACAAGTAAAAAGTGACCCTAATAGTTCAGATAAGTTTTGCTTAAAGGGGGATACTATTTGGTATAAAGAGCAGTTGTATTTTTGCAAAAATTCCACTATTAAACACAAGATTCTCACAAAACTACATGAGTCCCCAATTGGTGGTCATTCAAAATATTCAAAGACATATCATCGGGTCAAGCAAGATTTTTTTTGGGAAGGGCTAAAAGGTGATGTTCAAAAATTTGTGGCCAAATATTTGGTTTGTCAAAGAAATAAGGGGGAGATAGTTAAGACATCAGATCTCTTGTAGTCATTGTCTATTCCTAGCCAACACTGGGAAAAGGTATCCATGGACTTCATCACAAGGCTTACCAAATCTAAAGTTCATAATGTCATCGTGGTAGTAGTTGATCACCTAACTAAATATGCACGTTTTATTGCATTATCATTTCCTTTTACAATAAGTATAGTGGCAAAATTTTTCTTGGAGAATATCCAAAAGCTACATGGTACACCTAAGGTAATTGTTAGTGATCATGATCCTATCTTTACTAGTCACTTTTGGAAAGATTTATTCTCATGTTTGGGTACTCAATCGGCTCATAGTTCTTCATACCATCCTCAATTAGATGGACAAAATGAGATTGTTAATAAATTTTTGGAAGGATATCTACGTTGTTTCACTTCAAAGAAACAATCTCAATGGGTAGATTGGCTACCTCTTGTAGAATGGTGGTATAATACTTCTTTTCATAGCTCATAAAAAATGTATCCATTTTTGGCACTTTATAGATATCATCCTCCTTCCATCACATCATCATCAAAGGTGTCACCAAGAGTTTAGGCATTAGAAGACCACTTGCTTCATCAACAAGAGGTACTTTCAAGACTCAAGGAGAATTTATCTATTACACAAATTCAAATGAAACAACAAGTGGACCAAAATCGTAGTGAAAGAAATTTTGAAGTTGGGGATTGGGTCTTCTTGAGATTGCAGACTTATAAACAAACCTCAATGAAGCAACAAAAAAAGAATAATAATTTGTCTCCAAGATATTATGAACCATACCAAGTCATGCAAAAGATTATTAGTGTATCCTACAAGCTAAAGTTGCCACCAACAACAAAGATACATCCAAATTTTCATGTTTCTTGTTTGAATAAGGTAATTGGGAAAAATATTCCTATTCAAACAATACTACTAGAGCTTGATGAAAAAGGAAGAATAATTTTGAAACCAGAGTGCATTCTTCAAACATGCATGAAAAAGTTGAGGAATAGAACCCTCAACCAATCTCTCATCCAATGGAAGAACTTACTAGTTGAAGAGGCCACATGGGAGGATGAAGAGTTCATTCAAAAGAATCCACGCTTGGTTAGCATTGAGGACAATGCTTCTTTCAAGAGAGGGGGCATGCTACGCCCTTAATATTGGTGTATATATGATTATGAATACTCAACTTCTGGCTATCTTAATCCTTAATTAAGTCATGTTATCATTATTATATTATTATTTAGGTAGGTAGGTCGACCTAGGTGTTATGTAGGGTTGTGTCTATTCATCTTAAGCATAATTAGGTATATATAGGAGGTTGTGAGTCTTTTTTCAAGATCATATTGTGAAGTGTGTTCTCATTGGAGATATTTGGAGGTTGCCCCCTCAAAGTGGCCTATTACTCTCATTTATTATCAAGTATTTATATGATATTTTATATTATTTCTTCTATTGTACAAGTTAATTCATTATAAGAAGACATTGATCTAGAGGAGGACATTGTGATACCAAATTGGGATCTTTTCAATTTGACTCCTAATTAGATGGATACCCTTGGTGAGCTATGGAAAAAGAGGGAAAAATAGCAAAAATTAAGAGAGGAAAGGAAAAAGAAAAACCAAGTGCTAGAAGATATCAAAGGAATATTCATTGATGCACTGGACATTGAGGTTGATGAGAAACAACCAATTTTGGATCAACTTGTTGAAGTAGCTCACAAGTACAATGAGGAACTGAATGGTCAAGATAAACTTTTGTAGAGGGCAGAAAGAAAATTTGAGAATAAATTTTTGGAGAAGATGGCTTAGAAGATAGCCATTGATCAAGTAGATTTGTCTACTTTTCTTGCAAATTTTGAAAATTTTGTAAATAATGTTGTTACCTTGTTTGTAAAGTTAAGTGACACATCAATTTTCACTAAGGAGATAAAGGATAAATTATTAAAGATGTTGATTTGAAGGCAAGTGCACATCAATTGTCACTTCGTCCTAGTTATAGTTCTGCACATTTTGTAAAGATCAAGTATTTGACAGATCTTTAGGCTGAATTGTTAAGGGAAGAAGCTAGGATAAGGGCCACACTTGTAGAAATTCAAGGCATGATCCTTCCCAACATGAATGCAATGCAAAAACATATTGCACATGCAAAAACATTGATCTATGATAAACATTTCTCCATAGTTGATCATATGATGGAACTTTCAATAGAAGTGCAAATAACCTTACATGCATCAAAAGTCTTGCAAGAGAATTGGGACAAAACAATGACCATCATTTTGAAGGTACACAATGATTTCTTCTCATATTTTGGTGTTACCTTGTAAATTTTGCATCTTTGGCATTTATGTCAAAAATGGGGAGTTATATATATCAGATATATGTATGGGGGAGTTGTAATAAGGAAGGAAACCCATGAACAATATATATGAAAGATGTATATTTAAAACGTAAAATTTGTTTACAAAAGCAATTTTGAAAAATAAAAAAGGTAAGAAGTTATCGAGTTGAAGACCTAGATTGTTAATAGGGGGAGTTTTGACTTGTATTTTGAGTATTCAAATTTTTTGATATGATAAGCGTTTTTGTCACTAATGCCAAAGGGGGAGATCGTTAACTTGATGGTCAAATCATTTGTCTATTAGTGACTTAACACTTAGTCAGTTGGTTACATTATTACCGAGCTCTAAAGTTGCTACCAAGCTTATCATACTGCTAGCAGTGTAAGCCAAGTGTTTCAATTGCTACCGAGCTAATCAAATAGATTACAATTCATGTTGAGCTTCATAGCATCTATCAAGCATCTAAGACAAAGTATAGTGTTAATCGAGCTCTATAGTGTCTACCAAGCTGGTAGTGTTAATGAAGTAAACAAAGGTAGTGTTGACCGAGCCATTCAATGTCAACCAAGTCTACCGAGTTCTTCAGTGTCCGCGAGTCATCTAGTGTTGACAGAGTTCCTGTTACCCCAAGTGATCATTATGTACTAAGCATCTACATCAACCAAGTGCTAGAGTTTTCCAAGTGTCAGAACATCACCCAAGTGGTCTTCAGAACCCAAGTTACAATAGTGAGCTAATTTTGTGAAGATTGTTTGAATTTGGTATTGTAGCTAACTCCAAAAGGTAATTTATCGGATTGGTATATATATATATGAAATATATCTTTTCATATCCAATGTAATCATATCGAAGAAGTAAGAATCATATGAGTGCAAATTAAGAAGGCTACAAATAGTATAAGGAAAAGCAAAGAATTATCTATCACAACAAGGTGATCATTGTATTTCAAAGGAATCTCATTCAACAAACCAAGTTGCAGATCAGATATCAATAATTGATTCATCCTAACAGGTGCATCAGTCAAATTATTTAACAAGGTGGACTTAATAGTCGCATTCCAAACCTCCTAAAAAAATGCATACTTCATTGTATGTTGTAAATCCTCTCACAAGGTGGACCTAATAGTCCTTATTGCTCCTAACAGAGTAGGTCATCAAAATTGATCAATTGTAAGCTTTAACAAGCTAACTTTATACTGCAATAATAAAACTTTTGGGTATTATCCCCACTCCAATTTTACTTTATGTTTGGAAGGTTTCTGGGTTAACAAATATTGTATCAAAATGTTATGAATGTTTTATTGCTTTCATTATTTCACGCATGCAATTAGATCATATTATGTGGTGGTAGTTTTATTGGTTCCTAATTCACCCCCCCACTCTCAATCACCTAGTCTATACTACATTTCCAACAATTTCAGGGTTGTACCTAGTAGAGATATGAATTGAGTAGGTGATGGGGTTGTCACAGATGTTATTCATTTTCTTTTATCTATGCGCCTCTCCAGAGTTTTCTCTACCCTATCCTAACACCTATGTGGCCATTATTTTCCTAGGAGGAGATGGAGGCTGTGATAATGTCGACAAAGCCTATTCGACTATAGAAAATTGATCCTCTTGAGCTAGGCTACTTTCCTCTCCATCTGTGGTTGTCTAAGTTTGTTCTTTTGTGGTTGGAGGAGGCAAAGGTATTGTATCCTGCTCTGGAGGAGGTAGAGGTGGTGTCTCTAGCTTTCCTGGTGGAGGGAGAAGTATATCTGCCTATACCTGCAAGAGAAGATGAATAATATTTGAGTCATTTCCTTTTGACTCCTTACATGGTGTGTCCCTTACCTCTCCTTCCTTTTGGCATGTTCCCATAGTCATGAAATCAAAATCAGAGTAATCAAACATATTTGAATCATCTCTAATTGTCATTTTTGTCCACTCTTCTCTTGACTACTTGATTCCTCAATTTGAATTGGTTGGTCTTTAGTGTTGGGTAGAGTATGGGTTTGAATTCACCTCCTTTCCTACTCTTGTACAACCCTAGCTAAGCATGTACTCCTATTTAGTGGGACGCAGTCAGTTGGATCCTCTTCCCCTTCTTCTAGGTCATCCAATATAGTTTCAAGGATAGAGTGTGACATACTGCTACTCTTTTTCTTTTTCACTCTTCCTCCTTTTTGCCTAGTGACTATGTCTCAGTCCTTTTCTTCTCTGGAACTAATGGGGAGGCTTTGATTGATCTTGAGGCTCTTCTTGATGTGCTCCTTCCTCTATCACCCTCACCTTCCTCTTTTTGTTTTTGGTCTTCTCCTTCCTGTGAAAGTAGACTACCTCTCGATCATATTAGTATTTCATTTCAGGTCTTATTGAAGACTTCTCCTTCCAGGTGGGTGTAGTGACCTTGGCACCTTTTCCTTTCTTAGGTCATGTTGGCTCTTTGAGTGAGGGTACACTGGGAAATGGGTCCAATGGGAAGGGTCTGTGTACACTATCCCTAGTTATCTTGACCACATGTCAGACTCGGTGTTAGATGTCATCATTTTCTTCCTTGTCCCCTTGACATTCGTTATTGGGTGAGAAAACACCTTGTCCCTAGTATATGTGGGATCTAGGATATTGGGAGTATACTTATTCTACACTTTTTTTTTGATATGTGTAGCCCTAAGACCTTTTCTGCCAATGTCTGATCCATTATGTGATAGTCCATGATCTAGACTTCACAATCATCCACAAAATTGAGCTTGTGATCTTTAATGGATGCATCAAGTATGAAATTATAATTTTACAACATGCTTAAGCATTCCTATGTTGTCAAATTATAGATGATCCACTGGATATTCCTTTAAGGGATATTTATCTCATTCCACCTCATAAGAGGCAATATCTCTTTTACTTGACCTCATAAGTGTTGAGATATTTTTGAAAACATGAATATTGATGCTATTCCTATGGGGAAGTATTGCAGATATGTTATTATGATGATATGATACATTCATGACTGAGTTTGTCATTGGTGTCAACATAGAAATTTTTTGTGGTATCTAATAGAAGAACAATGGAAAGATCGAGATGGTATGGGTGACCAGTTGAGTATTCTAACTATCTGACGATATGAGGGATACATCTAAGTATCTAGTATATGTAGTTAACAACAGAAGAAGAAATGATAAGTCTAGAAGAAGTTATGTAAGCTTTGGTGATGTCTGCTTTGAGATAGAGTTTACAGAGGCATGTTTTGGTAAACTTGTTATATCTCTTAGTAGAATTGTTATTCTAAAAATTGAGGTTAAGAATGTGAAGAAGACATGTTGGAGATGACGTGGCTAAGTTTTCTTGTCATAATATTATGTGTAAAGAAATTTATTCAAGTTGCAAGGCATAAGACTAATGTTATCACTAAGTATAACATATCCTTAATGTGGTCCTATAATGATTAATTGGGAAGGCCTAACAATTGACTCTAGGAATTGTTTTCTAGACTCTATATAAAGGAAGGACATTTTCCTTTATCATGTAGCATGGTATTATCTGTAATTGTATTAATGCAAAGTGATTGTAAGTAACAGAGAGAGTAGAATGCGAAGTTGAGAAAAGTAGAGTAGGAGTGAAGGAAACTTCATTGCTGAGGTTTTGCTAAGTGATCCAAGGTTTAATATTTGGATCTGAGGTTTGTGACCTGGTCTATAAGGTCTAACAGTGATTGATTTGGTTGATAGAACAAAGGAAATAGGAACATAATAGTAAATTACTTATTTGAGTAGTGAGCTCTTCTTGTAGTTGAAATTGCATGTTTGGGTGGTGGGCTCATCTTGCACACATTGTACTACAACTCCTAACAAGGTTGGCACAACTCCTAACTGGGTTGGAATCTCCTAACATGGATTCAAAGTCTCCTAACAGGGACTCATATGTACTAAATGTTGTAATAGACTCCTAACAGGGTCCATCCTCTAACAAGGAATATTTATATTAGTACATCATCTTGTGAGCATCATTCCCACCAAGGTTTTCCCTCTTTTCAAGGGTTTCCCTAGTCAAAAAATCTGGTGTAATTGTCTATGTACATCTTTGTATGGTTTTTGTTTACTTTGGTTGAATGGTTAAGTTTATTTAAGGAGGATAAATGTTTAAATTGTTGGATAATTGATTCACCCCCCTCTCAGTTATCTTCATGGACTATTATTACTAACAGGTGGTATTAGAGCATCAGGTCCTTGAAGATAAAGTTTAACAACTTTGGGAGATCCATGGCGAGCATGTTCAGGGAAGATAGTTTGAAGTTCGATGGACCAAATTATGACAATTAGAAAGAAAAGATGACACATCTATTGTGTATGGATCTAGCATATTGGATTTGGACATAATCAACAAAGATAATCATGGCTGAAAATGATTTGGAAACTTGTACCAAAGTAGAAATAGATCTTTTTATGTGTGACATGAGAGCTAGAGAAGCATTATTGACCACACTTCTTGAAATTGAATACAATTAGGTAAAATCACTTGCTACTTCATATTTGATTTGGAAAGCTTTGGAAAATAGTTTTGAAGGTGATGAAGATTCTAAGAAATTGAGGCTACAAAGTTGGATTTGTGCATTTAAAAATGCCAAAATGATGGAAGATGAATCTGTAAGAACATTTGTAGGTAGAATATCAAAAATTACTGTAGGTATTAGATCTCAAGGAGGAAACAAAGTAGATGATGAGATGATATGGAAGATATTGAAGAGCTTAACACCACCATTTAACCCAACATTTCAAATGATATAGTTATTGATATCTTGTACCAAATATTTCACAAATGAGACATTGCTTGGAAGACTTGAAGCAGTTGAGAATGAGCTTAGATAGTCCAGAGAATTGACTAGAATAGAGACAGCTTTCAATGCCTTGAAGATTTGACCTATTTTATCAAGGAGCACAAGTGCTAGAGGAGATTTTGCTAGTAACAACATATCTAAGGAAGACAAAAAGATTGAAAAAGAAGCAACCCTTTTGGTAAGAAGAGAAAAATGAGGTAAGAAAATCTTTAAATGTTGGACTAGTGATGAATATGGTCATTATGCATCTAAGTTTCCTAAAAGAGAGAAAAAGTACAAAGGAAATTAAAAACCTAGAAAAGATGGAGTTTTGTATGCAAATGAAGAAAATGATATTGATGAACAAGCAATAAGTGCTAGTGATGATGAAATTAGATTTTTGGAAATTAAAGAAGAAAGTCCAAAAAAAGTAGCATTGGTATCACAAGTTGAAAAGAAATCTGATTGGATAATTAATAGTGGTTGTTCACATTATATGAATGGTGATATGAACAAGTTTGTTCACTTCAAAAGTCAAGATGGAGGCATTGTGAGAGTTGGAAACAATGTAGCATGCCAAGTTAAAGGTATTGGATCTACAACTCTTGATGCTCAAACTAACACTAAGGATGTATATTTTGTTGATGGTTTGAAGCACAATCTTTTGAGTTTTGGACAACTAGTGGACAAAGGTTATCAGTTGCAATTCATAGAGAAGACATGCATGATCAGAGAAAAACATGGAAAGGTATTTGGAATAGGAACTAGATCTAGAGGTAATGTATTTTACTTGAATCCTACTAAAGTGACATGTTTGGTTGCAAAGGTAGATGACAGTTGGTTATGACATAAGAGAATTTGTCATATAAACTTTGACAGTATTGTGAAGACTAGGAGTATGTTTGTAGTTAGAGATTTTCCAAATATTGTAAAACCTACTAACACAATTTACAAGGAATGTGTGTTGGAAAAGCATAACAAAACTTCTTTTCCCTACAAGAAGTTTACTACTACAAAAAAATTGGATATTGTACACACAAATGTTAGTGGTCCTACAAAGGCTAAACGATTCTATAATGAAAGGTATTTTATGATTCTAGCTGATGACTTTTCTAGAATGACGTGAGTTGCATTTTTTAAAGAGAAATTTGAGGCATTTGATAAGTTTAAGATATTAAAGAATAGAGTTGAGAATGAATCTTGTATGAATATTAAATGTTTAAGATCAAGTAGAGGAGGATAATTCACTTCAAATGATTTAACATATTTTGTGAAGAAAATAGAATCAAAAGACAATTATCAGCTCTGAGAACCCCTAAACAGAATGACATTGCAGAGAGAAGGAACAAATCCATTACAGAAGCAACAAGAGCTATGTTAGCTGAGAATGATGTATCAGAGATGTTTTGGAGAGAAGCTGTGAATATAATAGTCTACCCTATTAATAGAGTGCAAGTCGGGAAAGACACAAACAAGACCCCTTATGAATTATGGTTTGGTCACTCACCTATAGTTAAGTATTTCAAAATTTTTGGAAGTAAGTGTTGTATCAAAAGAGATGATGATATTGGTAAGTTTGATGCTAGAAGTGATGAAGGTATGTTTCTTGGTTATTCATTAAAAAGCAAGGCTTATAGATGCTATAATTTGAGAACTAAGACTATTATGTAAAGTGCAAATGTGAGAATTGATGAGAAATTTAGGATACAAGAGAAAGTAGTTGATTACAATTTAGATGATGTTGTTGTTACTAAACCAAGGAATGATGAAGTATTTCTTGATACTAACAATTATTTGTAGAATGAAGGAGAGCTAAGGTAGGAACAAAGCTCAGAACCTTCAATAGAGCCAAGAGTTCAGATAGCAACTCCTACTTTAGGAAAGAATATGATAAAGAATCACCCATCTGAGAAAATCATCAGAAGTAGAGATAAAGGTGTGATGAAAATAAGTAGAGTAAATGAAGAACTATGTTTGATATCTCAAGTTAAACCTAAGAATGCACATAAAACATGTAAAGATGATTAGTGGAAACAAGCTATGAAAGAAGAACTAGATCAGATAGTAAAGAATGAGACATGAGAATTGGTCCCCAAACCAACAGACAAGGATGTGATAGGAACTAAATGGGTATTCAAGAACAAGATGAATGAACAAGGTGAAGTTGTAAGAACAAAGAAACATTGGTATGTAAAGGTTACTCAAAGCAAGAAGGAATAAATTATGAGGAGACCCATGCTGCAGTGGCTAGAATAGAAGTAGTAAGATTATTCTTAGCCTATGCAATAGAAAAGAAATTCAAAGTGTATCTGATGGATGTCAAGTCAACATTTCTAAATGGAGAACTTGAAGAAGAAGTGTACATAGAGTAGCTTGAAGGTTGTCCTTTGAAAAATGATAAGGACATAGTATGCAAACTAAAGAAAGCATTGTATGGCTTGAAGCAAGCACTGAGAACTTGGTATGCAAGGTTGGATAGACATTTGACAAAGCTTGGATATAGAAAAGGTATGGCATATAGTAATCTATATTGGAAAGAAACTGAATGGTTTGATGATTTTTGTTATATTTGTTGATGATATCATATTTGGAGGAAATGATGAAGAAAGTAAGAAGTTTGTAGAAGAAATGAAGAAAGAATTTGAGATGAGTATGATAGGAGAAATGAAATATTTTCTAGGATTGTAGATTGTATATAATAAAGAAGGAATCTTTATTTCTCAAACTAAGGACTTGAAGGATTTACTTAAAAGGTTTGATTTTTAAGCATGTAAACTTGTTGGAACACCTGTGGTAATTGGACACAAGTTATCTACAAAGGATGAGACACCTACTATTGAGCAAAAGAAGTATAGATCTATGATCAAAGGATTGCAATATTTGACTCCCATAAGGTGATATAAAAAATTTAGTTGGATTTGTTGCAAGATTCCAGGTTGATCCCAGAGAAGCACATTATGCAACAATCAAAAGGATATTTATATATTTGAAAGGAACATCAAAGTTTAGATTTTGGTATGAAAGATCTAATGATTTTACTCTAAGTGCTTATACTAATGCTGATTAGGTAGGTAGTATGGATGACAGAAAAAGCACCAATGGTGGAGCCTTCTTTCTTGGAGGAAGATTGGTTTCTTTGCTAAGAAAAAAATAGGATTGTACATCACAAAGTATAGCGGAAGTAGAATATGTTGCGAGACCAAACAATTGCAATCAAGTTGTTTGGATGAAGCAGATGCTGAAGGATATAAGGATAGACATTAGTGAACTTGTTGTCATATATTGTAACAACACAAGCACGGTAAATATGTCTAAGAATCTTGTGTTGCATTCAAAGACTAGGCACATTTCTATTAAGTATTGTGCATGTTAAGAGAGAAAGTTGCAAAAAAGGAAATTAGATTGGATTATGTGAGCACAAAGGAGAAAATTGCAAATATATTCACTAAGCCTCTCCCCAAAGATACTTTTGAGTATTTGCGAGGTATGCTAGGGGTTATGCCTCTTCCTACATCACAGTAGAGATGCAAGAATCAGTCTAGTGTAATAGAGCACCATTATTTGTCTCAACTGAATGCTGATGCTTCTTGTATGGGGGAGTATTAGAGATGGATAGAGTCATCCATGACTCTTGTTGAATGTTTTTTTGAAGATTTTCTTTGGACACTTGAGCTCGTAAGAATTAGTTGTTGTAGAGTTTGATGCAGCGATGTTGGTTGTTGAAACCTTTGACATTGATGTCAATGGGGAGAAGTTCGACATGAAAAACATTATGAGAAGATTATGAGGAAGAATAATATGTTCAAAAGAAGTACAAAATGGAATGACAATCTGATAGAAAGCACATTAAGGTATATCAATGGGGACAATGATTGATGAAGAGGATTTGAAAAGTAAGATGAAAAATCTTTTGTTGGTATTCTTGGAACTAGATTTTTTCATCTATGTTGCCATCAATGCCAAAGGGGGAGATTTTTGAGACATTGTTGAAAGCATGAATACTAATGATATTCCTATGAGGGAATATTGTAGATATGTTACTATGATGATATGTACATTCATGATTGAATTTTTCATTGATGTCAACATAGCTATTTTTTGTGGTATTTGATAGAAGAACAATAGAAAGATCAAGCTAGTATGGATGACTAGTTTAGTATTCTAACTATTTGAGGATATGAGAGATACATTTGTGTATCTGGTATATCTAATTAATGTTAGAAGGAGAAATGGTATGTCTAGAAGAAGTTATGTAAGATTTGGTGATGTATGGTTTGAGATAGAGTTTACAGAGGCATATTCTAGTGAACTTGTTATATCTCTTAGCAGAGTTGTTATTATGAGAATTGAGGTTGAGGATGTGAAGAAGACATGTTGGTGATGACATGGCTAAGTTCACTCATCATAATATTACATGTATGAAAAATTATTCAAGTTGCAAGGTGGAAGATTAATGTTATCGCTAAGTGTAATGTGTTCTTAATGTGGTCCTATAATGATTAATTGGGAAGACCTAACAACTGACTCAGGGAATTGTTTTATGGAATCGATATAAAGGAAGGAAATTTTCCTTTATCATGTAGCATGGTATTTTATGGAATTGTATTGATGCAAAGTGATTGTAGGTAGAGAGAGCAAAATGTGAAGTTGAGCGGAGGAGAGCGAAAGTGAAGGAAACTTCATTATCGAGGTTTTGCTGAGTGATCTGAGGTTTGATATTTGGATCCGAGGTTTGTGACCTGGTCTATAAGGTTTGAAAGTGATTGGTTTGGTTGATAGAATAAAGGAAAGAGGAACATAACAATAAATTACTTGTTTGAGCAGTGAGCTCTTCTTGTAGTTGAAATTGCATGTTTGGGTAATGGGCTCATCTTGCATACATTGCACTACAACTTTTAACAAGATTGGTACAACTCCTAATAGGGTTGGAATCTCTTAACAGGGACTCATATGTACTAAATGTTGTAATAGACTCCTAACAGGGTCCATCCTCTAACAAAGAATATTTATATTAGTAGATCATCTTGTGGTCATCATTCCCATTGGAGTTTTCCCTTTGATCAAGGGTTTCCCTAGTCAAAAAATCTGGTGTAATTGTCTATGTGGATCTTTGTATGGTTGTTGTTTACTTTGGTTGAATGGTTAAGTTTATTTAAGGAAGATAAATGTTTTAATTGTTGGATAACTGATTCACCCCACCCCCACCACCCTCTCAATTTTCTTGGTGGACTATTGTTTCTAACAATAAAGTCTAATGTGAATGGGTCATATCCATGTCTTCCTATGTTTCATGTGGATCCTTGCATAGACTTAACTAAGTTGTCTGGCTATCTCTAGAAAAACCAGTCTATCCAAAGGATACCCTGGTAGTTTCTTTGGGGGTAATAACATACCAACCACCCATATGTATGTGAAAGTGTGAAATTGAATAAAACACCCTCCAACTTGGTTAACTTTGGTCATTGCTTCAACTAATAACCTTTTCACATAATCCCCTTCTATGAACCAGAATATTGCTAAGATGAAGTTGTCATTAACTATTCAGTACTCTTTGCTATTAACTTGAAGCTCCTTTTGCACCAACAAAGGGTACATAATGTGTGGCCATGCATTGGCATCTTGTATGCTTCCCCCTCCTGGTAAGCCCTATGTATTCTTCCCTAGCGGAAAGAAAATACAATACATATGATGACATGTAGAAGTGAGGGTTGATTCTGATTGAAGTCAATTGTTCATTTAAGGAGTCACTAATAATAGCGCTCCAATCTATCTTTTTGGCCCTTGTCTTGAACAATTCAATGAAATGTACCATCCATGTCTCTAGATGACTTGTTGTAGGAAGGCCCATTAGCTAGCTCAAAAGCACTATGTAGTAATGAATGTATGAAATCATGTAGTACCTAGTTATATCAACTTTTCCAAGCTTGCTATGTGGGGTATGAGTGATTAAATATTTCCCCTACACTAACATTTTTCCTTTATGATGCTCTCTGTACCACCTCTCCCATAATACTCATTTGAGATGGGAAGATGAAAGACCCTCTCTATATTGTTTGGCCTTATGTCTAGGATAGTTTCTCTAGTGACTGTTTTAACTACCTTCTCATCAAGGACATAATGTTGTGCCAGAGTCATAATTAGTTCTAATAATTGTATAGAAGTAGGGTGTTGCACAAGATTGACAAGTCCATTTCATATTATTGTCAAGATAATCTCTGATCTCTCATGTAAATTATTGTATAGCACCAAGAACTCATTCCAATAAAATATGTCTCAGTTCATTGTCTTGAATATTTGAATAGAGGTCTATGAATCTTGTATTCTTAGGGACCCCTTTGAACTTGAAGGTCACTAGTTTTGATGATATCTTCAATTTTACTCTTGAGGATGAGGTAGAAGTCATGGTTACCTACATCAAAACATGTTGTCAATAACTTTATTGGTATCTCAAATGAATGAATGATGACATGATGACATGTAGAAGTGAGGGTTGATTCTCACTGAAGTCAACTATTCATCTAAGGAGTCACTAATAATAGTGCCCCAATCTATCTTGTTGGCCCTTGTCTTGATCAATTCAATGAAATGTACAATCCATGTATCTAGATGACTTGTTGTAGGAAGGACCATTAGTCAGCTCAAAAGCACTATGTAGTAATCAATGTCTTCAATCATGTAGTACCTAGTCATATCACCTTTTCTAGGCTTGCTATGTGGAATATGAGTGATTAAATACTTCTCCTCCACTAAAATTTTCTCCTTTCTAATGCTCTTTGTACCACCTCTCCTATAATACTCATCTGAGATGGGAAGATGAAAGACCCTCTCTATATTGTTTGGCCTTATGTCTAGGATAATTTCTCTAGTGACTGTTTTAAGTACCTTCTCATTAAGGACATAATGTTGTGCCAGAGTCATAATTAGTTCTAATGATTGTATAGAAGTAGGGTGTGGCACAAGATTGACAAGTCCATTTCATATTATTGTCAAGATAATCTCTGATCTCTCATGTAAATTATTTTATAGCACCAAGAACTCATTCCAATAAGATATGTCTCAGTTCATTGTCCCGAATCTCTGAAAAGAGGTCTATGGATCTTGTTTTCTTAGGGACCCCTTTGAACTTGAAGGTCACTAGTTTTGATGATATCTTCAATTTTACTCTTGAGGATGAGGTGGAAGTCATGGTTACCTACATCAAAACATGTTGTCAGTAACTTTATTGGTATCTCAAATGAATAAATAATTCAAAAAGACCTTTAAAAACTAAGTAGTAGAGACACACAACTGAAAAAAGACATAAGAAAGGAAAAAGAGGGAGTTGTGTAGGTGTTCTATGTGATAATGTGTAAAAAACTTTGGGGGGGGGGGGGGGGGAAAGATGGTGGGGGCACATTGCATATGTACCTGCATGGTTTGGACGATACGTAGGATGGAACGTGGAAATAGGGGCAAGGGACATGTGCAGGTTGTGCACATGCACACCAGTGCATGGTGTGTGAATAATAACCCTTAGTGAGTTGAGTTGGATATGTTGTAGAGGTAATTAGGTGTATAACTCAATGCCCATCAGATACAAATGAGCCCTTATGGACCTTTCTCTATCTATTTATAGCCAACCAAAGGCCCACTAATGTCAACAGACCTGAGCACATGTGCAGCTGTGCACTTTTGCACCTCCACAATGTGCATAGTTATTGGTAAATGTGGGGGACTTGTACTCATGCACATAAAAAAGAACTCACTCAGTGGAAGAAACTAGAAACAAGATGATTAAATTGTCACTGCTAGTTTCCAAGTATCCTAACGATTGAGACCTCTTAGGAGAGGCCCTAAAACTTAAGGTTAAGACATTGGGTTATATAGTGGAAAAAGTATGGAGGTCCCCATTTTTAACTTCAAAAAGGGGGCATGTGTTGTGAAACCACAATAGGTTCTTTTATAATATTCTTTCTTCTTCACTTTGATGAGGAATACCACTAAATGGTTATGAAACCTTGGCATATGAACTTGTGTTTTTCTTACTTGAAAGTTTGGCAAGCAAAGCTACATGCAACCTCCATCCTAATTAGAAACAATTATGTAGGCAATAAAATTGGCAAGAGAGTACCTTTGTGCCTCAAATTTTTAGGGGGGAGTTTAATGGATAATTGTAGGGTTTGGGATTGTACCTAAACTAACAAATTTTCTCTCTTCAATATACTTCCACATGACCTTCAATTCTACACAAAGTAATGGTGAAATCAACCTTCCAATTAATATGTCCTCATATATAGGTTTGAGCCAATGAAAGACAATCCATCATCATCAAGTTTCTCTACTTGGAGATTTATGGTATTTGGAATTTTAAAATTTGTTCTAATCTTGGATGAATCTTTGGAAAGCTGAAACGAAAACTATGTTCCATTGAGAGCCAATTTCACAACATATGTTCAAATATCTCCAACTAGTTAAAGTAGTAGAAATATCTAACTAGAGATAAATAAAATGTGAATTATGCTATAAAAATAGAAAATGTGATGATAGAGAGTTTTTGGTCCAAATATAAACATCTCGACCAAGAATGACAATGCACAATTTTTTTTGAGAATAGAGAGAAGTGAAAGCACCTTCTGCACTTCTTTGACCAATTTCAAAACTTAGAAATGAGAAATGTGATATCATAGGTCAAATAATGAAACAAGTAATAAGATCTAAATGACTAAATAAGAGAGAGAATAGATAACCAAAAGAAAATATTTGTGTAATCGAATATCTCCAATAAACTTGTACACATGCAAAAGAGGGAAAATGTTTGGAGTCTTGCTTAAGTCAAGTCCTTTTTTGAGTGTTTCCATCTCCCCAGTAGCTAGATAGAAAGATAGATAGTAAAAAATGAACATAGTTACAAATGATTTAATAGATATCATTCTCATAACTTGTAAAGAGTTGTTTGCAAGTAAGAGAGAAAGAAAGAGTGAGAGCCAAGAGATTTGCAAAGAGAATATGAGAGAGAATTAAGATAGTTTGTGTAGAGAGAATATGGATTTCAAAGTTAGAAGAATAGGGAAAGAAAGAGTTGTTGAGCTATTGCTGAATATTCCAAGCCCTTTTCATTGACCTAGGCAAGTGTAAGTGTTCAAATGCTTGGAAATGACATTATAATGAGAAAATTTTATAGGATGTTAGCATGGTGCATGGACATTCAAGCTATGCCTTAGTGTCAAGATAAATCCAATTTAAAGGTGACAAGAGACAATAAAATCATGTGGTCAATGCAATATTGATGGAAGAAGTTAATTGTTGAAAAGTGACCCTAATCAACTTGAGAGGGAACTAGCCTACACAAATGAAAAGGGATCAAAGACAAAAGTAGATACAAAAATGTAGGTGATATTGCAATGTATATGCAATTTTTGACTCTATATTTTCCCCCACTTTAGGGGGCTTGTGAAGTTACATGAATATGCTTGCTAAAGGAAAATAAAGAGATTTATGATGCCAAAAGGATACTATAGAGGAAGTAGACAACACTTAGAATTGAGGAAGCATGCCATAAGGTGCTAACCTAGAAAACAAATTCAATTGATAGAAAAATTCCATAAGGCCATAAGGGTTGGAACATTATAAACATATATATATTTAGACAAGAATACAATAGCATATACACAAATCAAAATTGTTGGAAATTACAATTTTTATGTTTAGATTGATATCAATCCTACTAGAGATACATTTACTAATAGTGTAGAGTGGCATATCATTTTATTGATGAAGAGGATTTGAAAGGATGAGATAGCAAGGTAAGCTAGTCAAGTTGTTGAGAAGAGAAGTTAAGTATCATGGAGTTATAATGGGTACTTGATAAGTTGTTCATTGATAAGATAATGTGTTGTTTAATAATTATATGAAGTAAAGAAGAAAAGTGAATTGATATATAAAATTAATGACAAGAAGTTGAGTAAAACTCTAAGCTTGACCGAATAGATCAAACCTAGTTGTTACTTTCTAACCATTACAATAGAAAAGTCATTTAATCAAGGTTGACCTAACAATCATTTATAATCCTTTAATAAAGGTTTCATTATAATGGAATGATCCAAATTCCTATAACAAAGCCACTCCTAACAAGATGATTAAATCTTTTAACATCGCCACACCTAATAGTGTGTTTTGTAGCCTTTAACAAGGTTGGCTCTTAACCTCGATCACTTCAAAAGAGTTTAAAAGTGGTAGCATATTATTAGGTGGTTTTTCCCAAATTGGGTTTCCATGTTAAATATTGTTGTCAAAGTGTTGTGTGTATGAATGTTGTTTACATGTTATTTATTGTTTTATGTTACAGTTAGTCGGCATATATTGAAATGAAGAGTTGAGTAACTATGTGAATAGGTTGACTTGCTAACGAGATGTTATATTGATCGAGTGGGTTTATGAGTTTATTTCAGTTTTTTGAAGTTGTTAAAAGTTAAATTGGTACATCTAGAACTGAGGATAACTAGATAATTGATTCACATCACCCTCTTTCTTAGTTATTCTAATCATTCTAACAATTGGTATCAAAGCCTTGGTGCTTGTAAGGAAACCTTGAAGGGACTTATAGCTAAAGATCAAGATGTACAAGAAAGAGATACCCAAGATGAACAAGGAGAACATCCTAGTATGGAAACACTTGATGACCTTGTACTTATCTAGTATTGGAGATTCTACATCATACTACCTAGATAATGAATACATTGAGATACCTAGAGCTATGATAGTTGAACAAATGAAAGAAAAGCATGAGCACAACCAAATGATGATTGAACTAGCAACAACCCTAAGTTATGCGATGATGTAAAGGAATGCACTGCTCTAAAGAAAATGTGGGATAAGTTGACTTAAGTCCATGGAGGAGAAAAAAATGTAATGAGGGCTAAGGTAGAAAGCTTGAGAGGCAAGGTTGGTGATATGAGAATGAAAGAAGGTGAGAATATTGCACGATATTGTGGCTGAATAAAAGAAGTGGTGAATGCTATCAAAGGTGTTGAGGAGACACAATTGAAGATACCATCATAAGAAAGGTATTAATAACTTTACTTCTTGTTTATGTTATTAGCGTTTCAGTAAGACAAGAGTTGAGATGTACACTTGGTAATGATTTGACCTTGGATAGTAGTTGGTAGACTCGCTACATTTGAATTGTCAAATTTTGATAATTATACACCTACTACTATTGAATCTTCTTTTAAGGCTCAACTAACCCTTGATAGATATAGAAGAAAGAAGAATTGTAAATGTGTGGAAATTGATAGTGAATTAGATGATGATCTTAATGAAATTGAAGTATTATTGCCTAGAAGGCTAGCAAGAGAAAAAGGAAAATTCCCTACAATCTATTTTACATGTAACAATTTTGGTCATTGTTGCAAGGTGTCCTCAAAGAGATGAGAAGGATGAATGGAAAGACTTCAAATACAAAGGAAAGAGAGACAATAGAGACAATCGAGGTAACAAAGAATACAAAGATAAAGGTAAGAAATCTTGCTACATTATTGAAGAAGATGGTTTTGATAGTGATTTTGATGATTGTGGTGAAGTTGTTTATGTTGCAATGAAAGATGATTCTGATGAAGATGAGAAAATTGCATTAATTTCACATGTGAAAAAAAATGATAAATGGATAATTGATAGTGGTCGCTCACATCATATGACTACCGATACAAGTAAGTTGGAAAAGTTAGAACATTATAATGGAAGTAGTGTTAAGTTTGAAAATGAAACACCATGTTATTATTGGAAATGAAGACAGTAACTAAGAGAGGAGGGGTGAATCAATGACCACAAAAATAATTCCCTTTCCCTAGATGTCAAATCAAACTTTTTACTAATAATGCATTACTATCCACCTCAGTTATAACTAAGATATTGTTGTTACTCGGTTAACAAAGTAATCTTAAGAATATTAATATGTTTTAACCTTTAGTAACTTAGTTGCAGAAAAATAAAGCATAAAGAAAATAACATGAACATAGATGACACAAAGATTTAATGTGGAAACTCAATTTGGGAAAACCACTATACAACTAGTTACAATATTTTTCACTTTTCTAAAGTGAGTATTTTTAGGAGCTAACCCTATTAAAGGTTACAATACATACAGTTAAATATGACCTTGTTAGAGGATTTAGATCACCCTATTAGGAGTGGTCTAGTTAGAGGTTTTCAAACACTTCAATCATGAAATGACACATTGTTAAAGGATTTACAATGTGACTATCAAGTCAACTTTGTTGAGAGATTTCTTCACTGCTACAATGGTTAGAAGGTAACAATAATTTTGTTAGAAATACTTTAGAATAACTGAGAGTGCGGGTGAATTAGTTATTTAAGGTCCAAATTTCCTATTCAATCTTTTCACTAAGTATAGTGAGCCCATTCAATTATTTATTCATCCAAGCTTTAACTTTTCTAACCAGCAAGTTAATGTAAATCAACATGTACGCATAACACATAAGAAATCATCACATAACACAGTGATTTATGTGGAAACCCAATTTGGGAAAAACCACTAGTAACATGCTACTCAATTCTCACTCTTTTGAAGTGATGCCCTATGAAAGGCCTGCCCTGTTAAATGCTTACAATACATTGTTAAATGTGACCTTGTTAGAGGATTTATCCACCCTGTTAGAAGTGGGCCTAATTAAAGGACTTTAGAGCATTCACTTGGACTGTCACCCTATTAAAAGATTTACAAATGGCTATTAAACCAACTTAAGTCCATAGGATTTCCATATCTAATACAATTTCTAGAGAGTATTAGAAAATTTTTGACCTGATTACAACATACAACTTATCTTGCAGATCTCAGATCACTTCTCAGCTCATACCATTTCCTGGCCTTCAATCTCTGCAACTCCAATAGCTTGCCCTCCTTTCATGCTTACTCTCCTTAAGTCTCCATGCTCAATGTACCAGTGCAATTATCTCTTCATGACCACTTGTAGAACCAAGCCTCTATGCTCTTCCTTCTCCTAGATGTCTTCTTCATGACACCCTTCTAACTACTTCACAGTTTGGCTCTTCAGCAGCAATAGTATCAACATCATTTTCTTCTTGGTCTATGAATCCTTAAATAGAAGTCTTGTAGTTCTTTTTCCCACCCAATTCTTCCTTCCATTAATTTAAGTTCATATGGATTAGGTAGGATTCATTGCATCTAACCCATATTTTGTTTCCTCTAGAAACTTCTTGAATAATCCTCTTAAATTCACTCAAAAATGGTTTACATAGAATTTTGTGCCACCAGTTCATCATCCTTATCTTCCAACTCATTCACAAAATTCAAGGTAACCACTTTGTCAGCTTAGATTTGGAAAATCTTCATCATTTGAAATAATGCAATAGCTTGGTACTATTGAAATACTGGTGCTCGACACATACTGTGTTACTTGGCATCAACAATGTTTTTCCTGATGCTTGGCACCTGATCTTCACTCGGCACCAAATAGGATTTTCTGATGCTCGACACCAACTAGGATTTTTTGATGCTCGACACCTGATCTTCACTCAGCACCTGAAGATCACTCGACACACACTAGAATTTCCTATTACTCGACTCCAACTGTGAATTTTCTCAGCTTCAACTAACTTGCTCGAAACCTACTAATGATCTTAGTTTAAGCTTTGCATTCAACCTTGTTACAACTTCTTCCTCCAATGTTTCTAAGTGTGACCAACCTCTGTATCTTTGAGTATACTATTAATAAATCATTTAACCATTGTCTTAATTGATCCATGCACTTCATTACAACATCATAATTCAACCTTTCCCTTAGGTGCTCTTGTTACATCTTGTTGATCAAATCATCTTCATCAATCAACTAAGTGATAGTACTTGGATCTTATAAGCAAATGTCATTCCTCCAAATAGAAAGTTTGACATCAATGACAAAACAATGATTGAAAATAACAACCTTCTTTCTTTGTAGCAATCTCCCTCTTTGATCTTCAACAATGAGCTTTTCAATCAGATTTCCAATAATCTCCCTCTTTGGCATTGATGGCAAACCAATCTGATCAACTATTAGACTAAACTATTCAACCACAAGTTTACTAGGTTAGAACAATAAGTCAAATGCCAAAAAGTAGATTGTAACTTCACATCTCCTTCAATTATTTTGATTGCTTCATTTATGTTTCTCCCTCTTTGCTGCTATATCCTTGTTCTTTGTTTTTCTCCCTCTGTATTACTCATCTTTTTCTATTCTGATCAACTTCTAATTATTTCTATCAACTTCTCCCTCTATCTTCATTTGATCACTAGACCATCAGCATGTGATCAGTTTCTCACAACTTCTCTTGTTGATCAATTTTTTTCTATTTCTCCCTCTTTGACAACAATGCCAAAGACATATTAGCATCTTAGTATGCAAGTGTAGCTTTTCCAAGTTCATTCTATTTCTCCCTCTGTCACCTTTCTTATGACTGATTTGGAACTGCAACCCTTCTATTACTTTAGGCATGAATCCTAAAGTAAGCATCATTTGCATCAATGTGTAATATCTTTAGCAATTAGCTCATTTGATGCATGTCATTCTTGCTTTTGTTTCAAGTAGCCTTGGCTAGGGGTATCACCCCTAACTTAGCTCTAAGATACTCAAAAGAATCTTTAGGTAGTGCTTTTGTGAAGATGTTAGCAATCTGTTCCTTTGAGCTAACATATTCCATCTTCACTTGTTTCTCTTCCACCAACTCTCTTGCATAGTGATACTTGATTGCAATATGCTTTGTTTTAGCATGTATTACAGGGTTCTTTGATATGTTGATAGCACTTGTATTATCACAATAAAGCATCATACACTCAGTTACCTCTTTCTTCATACCTTGAAAAAAAATTTTAATCCATATAATATTGGTGCAATTTATAGTAGTTGCAACATATTCAGCTTCAATAGTGGACTATGAGGTACAACTTTGCTCTTTGTTGGTCCATGTAATCAACCTTTTTCCAAAGAAAAGTGCTCCTCCACTGGTACTTTTTCTATCATCAATGTTACCTCCCCAATCTGCATCAGTGTAAGATTTTAGTTCAAATTTTTCACTCCTCTTGTAGTACAAACCAAGGTCGCCAGATCCTTTCAGGTACCTCAGTATTCTTTTCACTACCATTAAGTGAAATTCTCTTGGATTTACAAAAAATCTGGTCACTGTTCCAATAGCTAATGCAATGTTTGGTCTACTATGTATAACATATTGCAACTTTCCAATCATTGATCTATACACTGTCCGATTCACTTCAATAGACTCATCATTCTTAGATAGCTTGTGTCCTATTGCCATTGGTGTGCTGACTGGTTTTGAGTCTTCTAACCCAAATGTTTTGAGTATCTCCTTGATGTATTTGGATTGGGTCACAAATATGCCATGCTTCAATTGATGTACTTGTAATCCAACAAAGAATTTGTTTTCTCCAAAAATTGACATCTCAAGTTCATGCTTTATTTGATCAGCAAAATCTTTGCAAAGAACATCTTTTCCTATAAATATTATATCATCAACAAAGATTTCTAATATCAAAATGTCTTTACCTTTTTCAGCTTTGATATACAAGTTGTTGTTGTCATCTATTCTCTCAAATCCTATCTTCACAAGATATTTATGCAATCTCTCATACCATGCTCTTGGTGCTTGCTTCAATCCATAAAGTGCTTTGTGTAGTTTACAGACCATGTCCTTGTTCTTCTCATCAACAAATCCCTCTAGTTGTTCTATGTAGACTTCCTCTTCTAGTATACCATTATGAAAAGCATACTTCACATCCATTTGGTAGACTTTGAAACCTTTTATGCAGCATATTCAAGTAATGTTCTTACTCCTTCCATTCTTGCAACAAGGGCAAATGTTTCCCCATAATCCAATCCTTCTTCTTGTGCATAGCCTTTGCAAACTAATCTAGCTTTGTTTTTTGTTATTTCACCATTGTCATCAAGTTTTTTTCTAAACACTCATTTGATACCAATCACATTCTTATCAGTTGGTCTAGGAACTAGGGTCCATGTTTTGTTCTTCTCAATCTGCTCTATCTCCTCTTCCATGGCTTTTACTAGTCATCATCTTGTAGTGCATCTTTCATTTTTTTAGGTTCAACCTAGCTTAGCAGACATGATTCATTCCTCAGTCTATTCCTTATCATTGGTTTGACATCCTTGTCACCAATGATTTGATCTACAGGTAATGTCATCTCACATACTTGGCTAATCTTGGTTCTGTCCTTCTTTCCATTTTTGATCCTTCAACTTTAGAGTCATTTTGTTCTTCTTCATCTGGCACTTCATCATTTCTTTCATGTATACTATTTTCAGAACCAGAATATTCATTTTCTACATTCTACAACTTGACTTCTGAATGTAGCTTGACATTCATAGGCCGAGACTCGACATATACTAAAATTTGTTGTTGATTCCCAATTTGAGTTGCATCATTGTCTTCAATAGTCATTCCTTCATAGAAGTATACAAAGGATCTATAATCCTTTGATTGCTTGGACTCATCAATTTGAACTTCCTCATGCTCATAAAAATTTACATTTGCACTCTCCACAATCTTGTTAGTGTTAGTGTTCAAACACATATATGCCTTACTTCTAGTGGAGTATCCAAGGAATATGCCTTCATCAGTTTTTTCATCAAACTTGCTATTTCTAGTATCTTTAAGAATATAGCATTTACAACCAAATACTTTGAAATGTTTGACATTAGGTGAGTGACCATACCATAATTCAAAAGGTGTTGCATTTGTACCTTTCTTGGCTTGAACTCTATTTAGTGTGTAGACTACAGTACTTACAGCTTCTCTCCAGTATTTTAGTGCAACATTTTTCTCCATCATCAAGGTTCTAGTATAGTCAATCACTGACTTATTCCTTCTTTTAGAAATACCATTCTGTGGTGGAGTTCTTGGTGCTGATGTTTGCCTTTTGATACCTTTGTCATTGCAAAATATTTCAAATTCTTTTGATGTGAACTCACCTCCTCTGTTTGACCTTAGGCACTTTAGATTCTTTCTTGTTTCCTTCTCAACTTTGGCCAAATACCACTTGAACATTTAAAATGCATCATATTTTTTCTTTAAAAACATAGCAGTCATCATCCTAGAATAATCATCTACAAATAGCATTATATACCTATCTCCTAGGTAGCTTTGCACTTCTATTGGACCACACAAGTCTGTATGGACTAGTTTTAGTACTTCATTGGAAGTGTATGTTTTGTTTTTGAAACTAGACTTAGTCATCTTCCCTAGTTGACATTGTTTACACATTGTGTTTTTAGGTTTTTTTAATTTGGACAATCCTCTGACTTTGTTCTTTTTGCTAATGTTGATCAAATTATCAAAGTTAACATGACATAGCCTTTTATGTCACAATCACACATCTTCAAATCTAACAAAAAAACATGTTGCATCTTCCATATCTAGGTAAAACAAATTACTCCTAGCTTGTTCACCTTTGATTTGACATGGAGCATCATTACCAAATCTAACACTATTTCCATCATATTGAGTAAAGGAAATGAACTTACTTTTGTCTTCTGTCATGTGATGTGAGCATCCATTGTCTATGATCCACTTTTCATTCTTGTTCACATAGGTAACCAATGTTGTTGCTTTATCTTCATCTTTATCTGATTCATCCTTCATGGCCACATAGACTACTTTATCATCATTCTCATCAGAATCTTCTTCAACAATGTAGCATCTCTTGCCTTTCTCCTTGTAGTCTTTGGTATCATCTTCCCTCTTGTTCATGTACTTGCTTCCTTCTTTGTAGTTCTTCTTCTGTGTACATCTTGCAGTAATATGACCTACTTCATTGCAATTAAAACATATGATAGGGAGCTTACCTTTGAATTCACCTTTTCCTCTATGGAATCTCCTAGCCAGTAGTGCTTCTAACTATTCCACATCTTCCTCATCTGTGCTGCTATCACTGGATGCATATTTTCCTTTTCTCTTCTTGCTTGATGTCTCCTCCTCAATGTCTTTTATCGTCATCTTGGCCTTGAAAGTAGATTCAAGGTTCTCAGGTTTGTAGTTATCAAAATTGGACAATTCAAATGCAGTAAGTCTTCCCACTATTCTTTCAAAGGTTAGTGTGTTTCCTTGTACATAGCTTAGCTCTTGGATGGCCGAAACTCTAATAGCATAGATAGGGAGCAGAGTTCTTAAGTATTTGTTGATGACAGTTTCTTCTTTCAATTGACCACCTAGACTTTTTATTGCACTTACCTCTTCTTTCATTCTTGCAACGTATTGAGCAACATTTTCACCTTCCTCCATTTTCATGTCATCAAAATTTCCTCTTAGGCTTTCTCTCTTTGCTCTCTAGACATTTTGATCTCCTCCATAGATATCTGATAAGGCTTTCCACATCTTGAATGCAATGTCACAATCTTTGATGTCATCATATTCTATATAATTAAGTGCAGAGGCAATCTCTAGCATTGCTTGATTGTGCTCCTTCTTTTTATTCAAATCATCTGTAGTAAGAGGTCCTGCTTGCTTTTACATGTTCTATTCCAATTGAGGTTTGTGAACAGTCACCTATTGATCCAAGGTGCGATTTCATCAGACTCTACCATGCAACAAAGTTGTCTTTTTCGAGCTTGGGAACTTCTCTCTTGGACATCTTGATCTTCCTACTTCTAGTACCTTGAAACTAAATCAACAGATGGCTTTGATACCAATTGTTAGAAATACTTTAGAATAACTGAGGGGGGGGGGGGGGCGCGGGGGGTGGTGAATCAATTATTCAAAGTCCAAATGTCCTATTCAAACTTTTCACTAAGTATAGTGAGCCCATTCAACTATTCATTCATCCAAGCTTTAACTTTTCTAACTAACAAGTTATTGTAAATCAACATGTAAGCATAACACATAAGAAATCAACACATAACACAATGATTTACGTGGAAACCCAATTTGGGAAAACCCACTAGTAACATGCTACTCAATTCTCACTGTTCTAAAGTGATGCCTTGTGAAAGGCCTTCCCTATTAAAGGCTTACAAAACACTGTTAAATGTGACCTTGTTAGAGGATTTATCCACACTATTAGAAGTGGGCCTAGTTAAAGGACTTTAGAACATTCACTTGGAATGTCACCCTGTTAGAAGATTTACAAATGGCTATTAAACCAACCTAAGTCCATAGGATTTCCATTTCTAATACAATTGCTAGAGAGTATTAGAAAATATTTGACTTGATTACAACATACAACTTATCTTGCAGATCTCAGATCACTTCTCAGCTCATACCATTGCCTGGCCTTGAATCTCTACAACTCAGACAACTTGCCCTCCTTTCAAGCTTACTCTCCTTGAGTCTCCATGCTCAATGTACCAGTGCAATCATCTCTTCATGACCACTTGTATAAGCAAAGCCTCTATGCTCTTCCTTCTCCTAGATGTCTTCTCCTTGACACCCTTCTAACTACTTAACAGTTTGGCTCTTCAATAGCAACAGTATCAGCAACATTTGCTTCTTGGTCTATGACTCCTTAAATAGAAGTCTTGTAGTTCTTTTTCCCGCTCAATTCTTCCTTCCATTAATTTTAGTTTGTATGGATTAGGTAGGATTCATTGCATCTAACCCATATTTTGTTTCCTCTAGAAACTTCTTGAATAATCCTCTTGAATTTTCTCAAAAATGGTTTACATAGAATTTTGTGCCACTAACTCATCATCCTTATCTTCGAACTCATTCACAAAATTCAAGGTAATCACTTTGTCAGCTCAGATTTGGAGAATCTTCATCATTTGAAATAATGCAGTAGCTCGGCACTATTGAAATACTAGTGCTAGGCACATACTGTGTTACTCGACATAAACTATATTTTTCTTGATGCTCAGCACTTGATCTTCACTCGGCACCAACTAGGATTTTCTGATGCTCGACACTTGATCTTCACTCAGCACCAACTAGGATTTTCTGATGCTCAGCACTTGATCTTCACTCGGCACTTGAAGATCACTCGGCACACACTAGAATTTCCTATTACTCAGCTCCAACTAAGAATTTTCTCGGCTTCAACTAACTTTCTTGGCACCCACTAATGATCTTAGTTTAAGCTTTACATTCAACCTTGTTACAACTTCTTCCTCCAATGTTTCTATGTGTGACCAACCTCTGTATCTTCGAGTATGCTATCAATGCATCATTTAACCATTATCTTAACCGATCCTTGCACTTCATTACAACATCATAACTCAACCTTTCCCTTAGGTTTTCTTGTTACACCTTGTTGATCAAATCCTCTTCATCAATCAACTAAGTGATAGTACTTGGATCTTATAAGAAAATGTCATTCCTCCAAATAGTAGGTTTGACATCAATGAAAAAATAATGATTGAAAAAAACAACCTTCTTTCTTTGCAAGAATCTCCCTCTTTGATCTTCAACTATGAGCTTTTCAATCAAATTTCCAACAAATTTGACTTGATTTACGAAGCAACTTCCTTTGTAGGTTCAAATCTCTATATGGCTTGATCTTTGGATCCTTAGTGATCATAATATTCTTTGCAACTTATCTTCCACACTTTCTTGCTCTACCTTTTCCTTTGCTAACATATCCATCTTATTCCACATTCCAATTCTACATATTGTCCTTAGAATTTTTCCTTTCTTATATATCCTACGCCTTGACAAGTTAGCTTGAATACCCATTTGAATAATAGATAAACATCCAAATAGTTGGCCTAGATTAGTTAATTATTAGACAATTGTGTTATGTTGACACTCGGTCAATACTGAGATTGAACATTCAATTAAGACTGGAAGTCCTTTGATGTCCAACCACTTGGTTAACACTGCAAGAAGGACATCCTTCATTAACTAACTTCTTGATTAACACTGAATTTTCTTCATTACCTGACTACTTGGTCAATGCTGAAAATGCATGATTAATACTGCCAGTCCTTCATTGCTTGGTTAATACTGACATTTGTGTAACATCAATAGCAACATACAATTTGAGTAGTTGTTTTCAACAAACTTTTTCTTTGGCATTGATGGCAACACAACATGCCAACATACAATGATAAAAGTATGAGCAATTAGATAATATCCTTAGTTATATTCTTATTCAACTCCCTCTAAGATTTTTTCTGGACTTGTTCCTCCTACATTTGTCAACACTTTGACATGTACTTTTCTCATTTTCTCCCTCTTTGTTGTATACTTTCCATCATTTGAATATTTTCCTACCAAGATACAAACCTCTCCCTCTTTCTCTTTTACATCAATTCTCCTTTGTTGACACTAACCTCTCCCTGTTTGACATCAAATGCTAAAGGATACAAACTTTAAAGTTACTGTGTACCTTTTTTACAAATTCATATGCAATATGCTATGCATTTCACACCTAAAGTGTGACAATCAACATCAACTTGATATATCTTCAATGGAACTTGGTTGATGCATCACTATCTTGTGCATTAGTGAGCATCGGATAGGGGAATAACCCCTAGTTTACTTCTTAGACACATAAATGCATCCTTATGTAAAGCCTTAGTAAATATGTCTGCTATCTGCTCCTTTGTGTTCACATATTCCAATCTTATGTCTTTTTCTTGAACCAATTCCATTAGGTAATGATACTTGATTGTAATGTGTTTTTTCTTTGTGTGCATCAGATGGTTTTTTGATATATTGATTTCACTTGTGCTATCAGTATAGATATCCATTAGTTCCTTGATTTCCTCCTTCATTCTTGGTAGTAATTGCTTGATCCATATTATGTTAGGACAATTGACTACTGCAAAAACATACTTTTCCTCTTTTGTAGATTGAGAAATGAAATTCTTCTTCTTGCTTGTCCAAGATACTAATTGGTTTTCAAGAAAGAGGGCTCCTCCACTATTCTTTTTCTCTCACCAATACTTCCTACCAATTTGCACCAATAAAGGTTCTTAACTCAAGATTTCCTCTTTTGTTATACCATAAACCATATTCTTCAGTTCCTTTTTAGGTACCTCAGAGTTCTTTTAATTACTGTCATCATGTGATTTTCTTTAGGATTTGTAGAAAACCTTGCAACTATGCCAACTGACAATGCAATATCAGGTCTCATGTCTACCACATACTAATTTTTCTCAATCATTAATTTTTAGGTAGTCTAATTTACCTTTTTTAAATCATCATTCTTTAAAAGTTTATGTCCACTAGACATAGGTGTTCCAATTGGTATGGAGTCTTCCATTCTAAATGCTCTCCATGTTTCTTTGATGTATTTTGACTGAGTGATGTATATGCCATCATTCATTTGATGAACTTCTAGACTAACAAAGAATTTTATCTCTCCAAACATAGACATTTCAAATTCTTTCCTCATTTCTTCAGCAAATTATTTGCATAACATATCATGTCCTCCAAATATGATATCATCCACTAATATTTCTGCAAGCAATATCTTGTCCTGTTGTCCTTCTTTAATATTAAAATTATTTTTATCATTTGTCTTTTCAAAACCATTTCTTACCAGATATCCATGAAGTCTTTCATACTGTGCTCTACGAGATTACTTTAGTCCATATAGGACTTTGTTAAAGGCTACAAAATACACTTTAAATGTGACCTTGTTAAAGGAATTAATCACCCTATTAGGAGTGGCCTTGTTATAGGACTTTAGGACATTCCATTAGAATTCCACCTTGATTAAAGGATTTAAATATGACTGTTAGGTCAACCTTGATAATTAGTTTAAACTAATATAATGGTTAGAAAGTAATAATAGGTTTTGATTTGACAAATGCAACTCACTTTGAAAATAAAGATCTCCATTCAACTCACAAGTTAATCCATTAACATGCCTTCATTGATATCTTAGTTTTTTATTTTCTTGGAAACCCTTCAAGCATTCATACTTCTCCTCTTCTCAACTCTTCTTAGTCTCCTTCATGAGTTCATCAGTCAATAGCATAAATTACTACTCCAACCTTCAAAAACTCTCCAAGGTTAGTCCTTGTACCCACTTAAATAGGTAATTTTGATCTTTTTATGCTTAAACATCATCGCAAATCTTAAGGTTATGATCATATTCAACACATACAATGAATTTATTCACCTTTTTGTTCATCCTCTTCTTTTCTAGAAACTTATTCATGAATCCTTACATAGAAATGTGCAAATATATTTTCCCTTGATATAAATGTTCTATTTCATCCATCACTATCTTCAACATGCTTTCCATATTCCAATAAATCAACTCTGACAGTTGGAAATTATGATTTCTCATAAACTATCAAAATGTGATCCCTCGGCCAACACTATGTTTTGATACTTGATGATCACTGGATCACTCAATCGCTACTAGATTTCTTTCTCGGCACATATACTTTCACTTGATCAATACAGATGCTCAATCAATAATATTTCTACTTGGCTTATACTATGGGTCGGTTGACACTAGGATCACTCAACCTGTATTGCAAGTTCCTTAATCTTCTGTTGTATTACCTGGTCAAGCCTATGCATTTGGTCTATCTTTGATCACTTCTTCAAGGCTTTAGTACAACTATCTTGTTAACTTGTAACATGACTTAAACAATCATTTTATCTTGTCAAAGTCTAATGAATCAAGTGTCCATTTGTAGTTTCCTCTTCATAACTAAACCTTTCATCTAGGTGCTTTTATCATGACCAACTCCTCAAATCCTCTTCGTCAATCAAATAGATATAACACTCAAATATGATAGAAAATTGTCTTACCAATAACATTTGATACCAAAAACAATATAACAATTGTAGTTTCCAAGATTAAATTTGAGGAAGGGTCGTCATTATTCCCTCCATGATCCATGCGAGGTGATTTTGTGTGTGTGTGCCATGAATAAGATGTGAATGAATTGTTAAGTGAATGTTTAGTTATTTAAATTATTTTGTAATTTGATTTTTTTAGGTAGTGGATATATATTTAATTTACATTGAGTTGATTTATTTAGTTATTAATACATATTATTTAGAATGTAAGCATGTGTGTTAGGAGCTCAATCATACTCAATTAGGAGGTGATGTTAGTTATAATTAGTAGGTTAGTGGTTTGTTAGTGAAATAAAAATAATTGAATGTTATTAGATTAATAAATTTAAATGAGATAATTTTCCTATAGTGAGTAGTGAATTTATATATATGTTGTTATGCACACATGTACTTAACCTTTTAAATGATAACCTAATAGATCAAACTTTGTCAGAGGTTATGGGTCAAAAGGGGTCATAGGTTACCTTTTAAATGATAACCTAATAGATCAAACTTTGTCATAGGTAATGGGTCTAAAGGGGTCATAGGTTAACCTATGACCCCTTTGAACATATTTTTTGACAACATATGTCCCTAGGGGTCCTAGGACCCCTAGGGACATATTCTAATTGATTATATGGGTTGCAAGGAGTCATAGGTTAACCTATTACACTTTTCAACATGTTTGATGACAACATATGTTAGGACCCCTAGGGATGTATTCTAATTGTCAATACTTTTGATGAGAACATATGTTCCTAGGGGTTGTGGGGATGTATTCTAATTCATCTTATGGGTTGAAATGGGTCATGGGTTAACCTATGACTCCTTTTGACACATTGGATGACAACCTATTCTAATTAATCATATGGGTCGAAATGTTTGATGACAACATATGTCCCTAGGGGTCTTAGGACCCTTAGGGACATATTCTAATCAAAAGGGTTCATAGGTTAACCTATGACCCTTTTATAACATGTTTGATGACAACATATGTCCCTAGGGGTCCTAGGACCCCTAGGGACATATTCTAATCAAAAGGGTTCATAGATTAACCTATGACCCTTTTATAACATGTTTGATGACAACATATGTCCCTAGGGGTCCTAGGACCCCTAAGGATGTATTCTAATTGATCTTATGGGTCAAAAGGAGGCATAGGTTAACCTATGACCTCTTTCAACATGTTTGATGGCAACATATGTCCCAAGGGGTTCTAGGACCTCTAGGAATGTATACTAATTGATCTCATGGGTCGAAAGGAGTCATATGTTAATCTATGACCCCTTTTGACATGTTTGATGACAAGATGTGTCCCTAGGGGTCCTAAGACCATTAGACATGCATTATAATTGCTCTTATGGGTAATTTATGACATCTTTTGACCCATAAGATCAATTAGAATGAATCCATATGGGTCCTAGGACCCCTATAGACATATATTATCATCAAACATGCCAAAAGGGGTCATATGTTAACATATGACCCGTTTCAACCCATAAGATCAATTAGAATACATCCTTAGGGGTCCTAGGACCCCTAGAGACATATGTTGTCATAAAGCATGTTGAAAGGGGTCATAGGTTAACCTATGGCCTTTTTCAACCCATAAGATCAATTACAATACATCCCTAGTGGACCACTAGGGACATATGTTGTCATCAAACATGTGAAAAGGGGTCATAGGTTAACCTATGACCCCTTTCAACCCATGCAATTAATTAATATATGTCCCAAGGGGTCCTAGGACCCCTAGGGACATACGTTGTCAACAAATATGTCGAAAGGAGTCATAGGTTAACCTATGGCTCCTTTTGACCCATAAAATCAATTAGAATATGTCCCTAAGGGTCTAAGGACCCCTAAGGGACATATATTGTTATCAAATGTGTCAAAAGAGGTCATAGGTTAACCTATGACTCCTTTTGACCCACACAATCAATTAGAATATGTCCCTAGGTGTCCTAGGGACATATAATATAGTATATTAAAATATAACATAACATATTATAATATGATATAATATAGAAAAGTATAATATGAATATATTAAAACACATAAACAAACATCATTTGTAATATTGTTGGTACACTTCACTTGGATCATGGATGGGATAATAGGACCATTCCTCAACTTTCAATCCCCACCCTCTATTTTCAATTTGACTCCTTAACATATTTAAGTGGGAGATATTGTGTATCCAATATACTAGATTCCTAATTTTTTTTGGATACCTGATTAGGCTTATTAATTACCAAGCCTCCTTGGTCAACTCAAAAAATGCGATTTCTTCACATTTAGGTGACTTCTAGACTTTGAGGAGGTACTTAACATCTTTTAATATGACCAAATTTGTTAAAATGAAAAGGGTTTCTTAAGGATGTTCTCAACTTTCCAAGAGTATAATTGTTGTCAAAATATGAGTTCGATAAGTAATTATTACTTATTTTTAAATGAAGATATCTATACAGTGTTGATTTACATACTGATTGAAAAATGGCTATAACTTTCAAATTGTA
The DNA here is from genome assembly GCA_028749045.1 of Cupressus sempervirens. Classification (NCBI taxonomy): domain Eukaryota; kingdom Viridiplantae; phylum Streptophyta; class Pinopsida; order Cupressales; family Cupressaceae; genus Cupressus; species Cupressus sempervirens. The sequence goes on along the minus strand of CM053783.1, from coordinate 790,998,358 downwards.
AAACATTTTTGAAATTTGAAAGATGCATCACATTCTATGCTTTGCCCCTTATAATAATAATAAATTGAATTAAATTTGGTAATGTTTTGAATTAGTTAAGGTGGTAAAAAATGAGCCTTTTTTCTTTAAATGTTGTAGCATAAAATTCATAATTAATTTTTTTTTGGAATTAAAATACCCAAAAATATGCATCACATCTAGGCATGAGACTACTTCTTATATCTAGAATCTTATAAAAAATATTATTATATGATTGTGGTTAAGGTGGTTAGACATACACCTACTTCTTATTTTTGTCTTGAAAATTTTGTACTACTACATTAAAATACACATTTTTGACTAATCAGGTTAAATTATTTTCAGATAAGATCTAATAGTTTAGAAACTACATTCAATTTCCTATAGATTCTATTCTTGCAACTTTTTAATATAATTTTCATAACTAGCTCAAAATTGCATGTCAAGTTGATATAAACCTAATTTGTTGATTTTAGACTATTACTTAAGGGTATAGTTTATCCCAGTATGATCCTACACATAACCTATCTTTTCTAAGAAATTTTTTTATTCCCTCCTAAAGGTCACCATGATCATTCATGTCATGGTGTGATGTGAATGGGGAAATCAGTGAGCAAGATCTTGATCTATCTTTCATTTTTTCTTTTCTTCATGTGATTTGGTCAAGTATAACCCTTGCTTATCCAAACATATGATCATTTATGATTACATGGTGTACTTGGGAGAAATCACTTGTTTGTGGGTTACCTAGTCTCATTTCCACTCTGATTCCCATTAGGTTTCATTTGTGATGTGAGGGAAATCCTTGTGTGTTTAATTTGAGTCACTCCTATAAAAAAATGATGACAAGGACTTGATGTTCTTGTTAACCTTGACTAGTCCCTAATATTTCTATATTAAATTAAGTGTTCAACTACATGATGGTTATCGTTATGGATAATCCCATGCTCAAAGCTTCAAATGGATTCCATCTCATCCCCCCATTTCACAACAAGGAAACAACAAAAATAGTCATTTTAAAATCCTTTTCAAAATCATTCTATCAACATCTATCCTAAATCCTTATCATGTCTTGAAACCTTTCAAAAAATCCCAAAAAAATCCTTTAAAGTCTCCAAAATCCCACCCATTCATCCACCACATCCTAAGGGTTCAATTTATCCCTCATGTCCTCCATCCTATCTCACAAATTTGTCTAATTTGTACAATTGGTCTCCCCTTATCTTGTACTCCCACAGTGATAGTATAAGCCACTTTTAAACCTCTTCCATTCTTTCTGCATAGTACATCTTGCCCCAATTTTCTTACCTTTTTGAGATGTGATCTAGTCTCCTTTTCTCTCCCTGTCACCTTCTCAAGGGGGCATCACATAGTAAAGTCTTTTATTAATAGTGGGGTAACCTAGTTGATTTAAAACCTTCTTTATGTAATCTATTATTTAAAAACATCTTTGAAATAGTGTTGTACCAACACTATACGAAGAAGGGAAAAATGTTGACGCTCAAATTTGATCACATAAATTTTTAATCAAATTTAGTCATCTTCTAAAGCATAATTTAATAAAATATTTAGTTTTTAATTATTTTAGTGCTATCGCCTAATTAATTAATTAATTATAACCCAATTAATAAATTAACAAACAACCAATAGTCTAAACTATTAATAAAATCCCCCTTCCTCTATTAAATTAAATAAACCCAAAACCCATTTAGTTTAATCTCCAAAATCCCTCTCTATTTAACTAATTTAATTAATTAATTTACTCAACCCACAAAATCATCCTCTAAACCAACAATTACCCAAACTCATGTCATGCGTCAATAATTCCTCTTCTAATTAATTAATTCATTTATTTAGTTAAATCCCATGAACTAGTAATTCCTCTTTTAATTAAATTATTAAATTATTAAATTATATCTCATGCACCAGTAATTTCTCTTTTAATTAAATAAATAATCATTTAATTAAATCTCATGCACCAATAATTCCCCTTTTAATTAAATAATTTATTTAATTAATTAAGCTCACACACTAACCTTTTTCTTAACAAATTCATCCACCTCCCACATCATCCAGTCAACTAAGTCACCTCATCCACCTTAACTCCAACACATCACCTCCTCTTCCATGTCTAAAATCACTCTCTACATCAGTTGCATGAATTAAAGAATGATTTACTCTTCCTAACTTGATCCCAAGTCCACTCTCATGCCATATCTCCCTCAACCACCTCTAAACACATAAGTCTATCTCCTTCACCTATATCAATCAACTCAAGCCTATCTCACACTTCACTTAGTTAACTATCCATCACCAATTCTTATCTCCCCCTCACCCAATTGTTTATAAATTGAACCCTTTGCTCCTCATAAATCATCCACCTTCTAAGTAGAATTATATACCATTTTGAGAGCTAATTACTTTCAAAGCACTATTTGGTGATATTTAGATTTCCACACATCCATCCATGATCCTTACTTATTGAAGCATCAAGCATATAATTGAGCACATATCCATAATCATGATCATATCTATAATGCTCTACTTGGAGATCCTTGGAGCATGGATAAATAAAAGTTAATACATTTTTTTCAAGGGATAAAACATGGATACATACAATATCAACATGTAACTGATCACAAAGATCGCAATGGAAGACTCGACCAAATAGTCCAATCAACCAACAATCTCCAAGCGCCACTACTCACCAACACATTCATTAACCAACTATGTGAGTTGAACATACAATATCCATTTCCAATAATAATGAACATACAAGGAATCCTAACTACTCATCCTAAAAGATGACTAAACTTGAAATCCTAAAAAAACTATCTAAGTCTAAAATCTTGAAACCTGCTAGGATCATGAATCTTTATCTTAACTCCTGGAGGACTAGACCTAGCTCAAATGAATTATCACACACACACACACACACACACACATAAAATATATCTTAAGTATAAGAAAGACTAAAGAATAATGAATAAGGAAGAAGAGAATGTCAACTTATACTTGAGCGATATATTTTATATATCCCTTCACTATAGGAAGAAACAAATCCCAAAAGGGTATTCAAAACACCCTCCAAAACACATCCTACAAGTCCAAAAATACCTACTATTTTCCCAAGTAGGGTTTCACATAGAACTCATGAGATACTTTTCCACTATCATGCAATACTTTTCCATTATTGTGCAATACTTTCTAGTATTGTATGACATTGTTCACTATTGTTATGCAATGCTTCTTACATCTATCATGTGAAACTTTTCACTATCAAAAGATATAATTTACCATTACTATGTGATACTGGATAGTATTGCACAATATTTTTCCCTATAGTTGTACAATACTTTCTAGTATCGCCAATGCTAAACCAATGTCATCCAAGTTTGCAAAGAAACACCCAAAGATCAAATTAGAAGGAAAATAGAGTTAGAACCTCCTCACAGGGGAGTACTAGAACCACTTTAGTCAAGGAGAAAACAATTGAAAGCATAAAGAAGATCAAATTACTTTAACATCTAATCCATGGCATTCAATGTAGACATGTGAAAAGAAACATTGCAATGAATATACATGAGCATAAATCAACCATCTCAATAAATAAAAATAATAAAATAACAAGGGAAACATACTCTAGAATGCTATGTATGACCATGTGAACATCCATCTCCAAAACCAAACTAGAGGAAGGCCAACTCTATACATCAGTCCCCAGTAGTGGTATAGGTAGTTATGCCTCCCAACCACATGGAACCTATAAGCCCGCTCTTGTCATGTTGATGGAGATAATGATCTGACCACAAACACACACAATACAGTCATCCATGGATAACTCTCAAATCGAATAGTGCAGAGGGCTAAAACAAAGATCATGAGACAATGTAATACAACAGGTCCATGTCAAACACTTTATGGGTCTACTATGTAGGGACTCTAGTGGAGTGTAAGTCATTTGGCATCTAAAAGCCCAAGCTATATCTAGTGTAGAAAAAATCCCTCAAGAAACCATCACACTAGTGAAAAATTATTAACTGTATAGGCCACACCCTTGGGTTAACCAGTCAAGTGTTCACTTATCTGATATTAAGTTTTAACACCCATTTATTAAGTTAGTCATCACTTGTTAGATATTCTTCATGTTACCTTGTCAGAATATACACTAGGGTATATCCACACATCTACCCTACATAAAAATGCTCATCACACAATGAGTTCCCAAAGAAAATGCAAGTTCCCAACCCAATCCCAAATGAACAATCTGTCAACTGGCCTATTTTTGAGATTTTGGGTCTTGCAAGATCCCATCAAATGAATGTGCATGTGATTGTGTGTGGGCACAACCAACTACACAAAATCAATACTAAACAAGGGTTGTATGAACAAGAATCATCACGTATTAAAATCAATCAACTGAGCACATTGTCGGGAGTACAAATTTGATATAAATCCTAATGCAAGAAAATTACATCTATGGTTGGATTGGGAACCTCATGGATAATCCAAGTCCATGACCAATGTTAGTGCCAAGAGACCCATAGAAAAAATGGGTTGCACACAAATTGAGGCAAAGTCAAAAATGCCCAAAAACCAATGTTGATGAAAATCAACAAAATTGAAACCCTAGTTCCAATCGGGTATAAAACCCTAGATATCAAATAAAATTTGGGTTTAGAGTCTATATGAAAAGATGACTAGTATAATAGTCCAAAACCCCAAAACCCCACACCAAAAAGAAAAAAAAGCTCATACCTACCCAACTGAGTAGAGCCAACATACAGGAATGTTGGGGAACACTAGGTCTTTGCCTCCTAAAAGATCAATACCAGAAATAGACTTAGAAACAGAGCTAAAAAAATAAATCAAAGAACCCTACCTTGTAACCAAAAGGGGACAATAGGAATTCTTGTTATAAAATAATCACACTGCAAAAACCAAAAAGGCCTCAGTGAACTAAGGTATCCCCAAGCCAGATACAATGAGATCAATCTCATGATGATCCCATGCCTGTAGCTTCCGCATCAAGCAAAAAAACAATACATCCTTAAGAGGATTTGGGATTTTCACTCTCCAATTTCCAATTTGGAAGAAAGAAGTGAAGAATAATTCCCTTTTTGGGATATATATTCACTTTAAAAGTGAAATATTAAAACAGGAAAATAAATGGCTCACTAAAATAAATCCCTCCTCAACCTAGAGAAAATTGAGTAATTCCAATTAAATGGAATTCAACCATGAAAAAGCTGCCAGTAGTTAAAATAATAAGACCAAAAACAAAAATACCCCTAAAACATTAAATCACAACATTCCTTAATAATTTCTGTGACAAATGTGGATATCTAAATACATAGACATAATACTGGTCTCATCACAAATGCAAATGAATTCAGATTTATTAAATCACTAGAGGGTTTAATTAATAATTAAACAAGATAGGTCACCCATACAAGGACGACATTTGCTAAGTATAAATAGTCAAATCACTAACTCCATGTACCACTGTCAGGGATATAAATCATGCACACTAAACAACACAATCAAGTGCAATTGCATATAATGATATAGCCAAAGCGATAAATACATTAAATCATATAATTAACCATTTATTTAATTATATTAAAATAATCTATTTACATCACTCACTGCATCATAAAACATCTCAAAACAAGAATGAAGTAAATATACATAGCATCAAATCATAGTATCCAAAATCCAATAAGTCCACATTATAATCATAAACAAATTATATGTTCGAATACAAAATAGCTAGGTATCATCATAAAGCATCATGTCACATCAATAAGCATCATCACACAAATATGAGAAAACTAAACAACATAGTATCTATCATCTATGACACTAGCAAACAAAATATAGTATTTGACCATTAGGTTGTCTTGAATATCACAAAATATGAGTATCAAAATATATCTCAAATCAAAATGTAACAAGGTATGAATCAAAATACAATAAGGTACAAAATGCAAACACAAGATGCACTACATCCTTACCCACTAGGCATAGGCTTACTCTTGGTAGCTTACAAATGATAGGGGCATATCTCTCTCAACCATGTGGCATCCTCCGAAATAGTCAAGGTCTCATCACTTGAGTCCCATAGGGCGCTTCCCAATTCTATCTCAACCCTTGAGGTTCTACCTAATGGTTGTCAATCATCAAAAAAGCTCTATGAGATCTATCTACATCCCCTACTATGGGCTCTGACATGGCCACTCCTCTACTTAGTCCTAATGATGTCTTTACTTAGTTCTGATGATGTCTTATGAGGACATCATGTCGCCTTATGGCCAAGTTTACCACAAGAGAAGCATTTACCCCACCATAGCTATAATTGTAATTGTGCCCTCCCTGAGGTGTACTAGGTTGCTGGACACTCCCCTTGCTAGAATCATGTTGTCTATACCAAGATGGATAACTCTTTCATGTTTGACCATCTCAAGGATCATCCCACTGATCCTTTCCCATAGTACTTGAGCCTTAACCACCTTATTAGTCACTTCGAAACTCCTACTGAAAGTGGTTCCTCTTACTAAACTAATTGTGTACACCTTTCAAAGGTGCTAACTAGGTCTGAGGTAAGGGTGCTCCTGACCCTATAGGTTGTGTACTCTAACTCTATGACCCTACTCTACTATTGAACCCTCCCACCACATTGTCCTCAACAATCCTTGCGTTCCTAGTAGGAAAGGCAAGTGTTCTCAGCTGATGCATATGGATATCTCCAATGATGGAACATACTTAGTCCTAATTATAACATTTATAAAGAAACTACACTTGGTTGTTTTAAGACCTATGAGCTAGTGTTTGGGAAAGTTGCATCAGAACTATACATCACGTAATATGACCAAATTTGTATCAAATTCATAGCTAGTCACATAGATATGTTTGGTTAGGGATCAATGTTTCTCCTAGTTCAACTAGGATTTCCATGCACAACCTTTTGCAACATGAAAAGTACTTCCCCTAATTGTGTTCCCCAAAAGGTCATTGAATTATGATGGTGAAAACACAAGTTAGAGGCATTTTAGGTTGAAAACCCTTTTAGACCTAGCATTTTTTTGTGGTTTCACAATGCACACTCCATTTTCACATGAAAAATGGGGACCCCCTACTCTGAAATTTCCCCTTTGAGGCTCCTAGTCTAGAGCCCTAGTCCTTTTGGACCCTCCCTAGGGTCTAGGTCAAACCTTGGTATTAGAATAGGGAAGTTTTGGTAGTTTGATATAGAAGAAAATAAAGTTTTGGAGTTAATTGTGCTTTAGGTGTACACATGCACATGTGTCAATATGCACATTGCACCCCACTCTAGGGATGGACACATGTGTATGTGTGTACCCTTGGAGGGTGCGCACCTTCATAGGTGTGCACCTATAGGGGTGTGCACTGGGCACCCAAGGTCTATATAAGACCTTGATCCCCTCCCCTATCTCCCACTTTTCTCTTCATTCCCTCCAAACATCGCACCTTCACACATGTACCCATTGTGCTGCTCTACAACTTTGCTCCTTCCTTGCAAAATGCAACCAAACATCAAGGTTAGAACCTTGAGAGGTGCACATGTGTGCACCTTTGTACAAACCTAAAACTTAAAACCTAAAACCTAGACCTAACAAAAAAGACATAATGGGCTTCAAAGAGGTGTGCTCCACATACAACAGAAAGACAAAGGCAACTCACCCCAACATTGCACAAGTGGCTTGCACATGTGTGTACCTTTCAAAGGTGTGCATGTGTAATGATGTATAACTATGCACCAAACCATTTCAAGGCTAAATCAACACACTAGCACACCTATAAGGGTGCACTAGGTGCACTAAGTTGCACATCAGGAGTTTTTGGGAGGAAATACTAAATTTTGAATTTTTTTTTAGTGGCTTTTGCTTTATTTTTATGATAGTATGAATCTCATAGAGTCTCATTTTTATCTTCTAATAATGTAAGACTAATGTTTTCCTCTTTTGTGCATATAAAATGGTATCCTCATCATCTTCCATAGTAGAGAAAATGACAACAAAACCTATTGTATTCAAATATCAAGGAACACCAAAAACGTCACAATTCTAGTATGTGCATGCAAAAATTCGAGACATGGAGTTGGGTGACAATGAGTAGAATGTATTCCTTATAATCTACAACAAGCCCAAGGAAATGTCTTCTAGGGTATATGCACTAATTTGGTTAGGCCTAGTGAATGTTGTGTCCAATCCCACATTAGTTTAATCTTCAAAACTAATAATGATACCAGAAGAGCACTATGTGATTGAGGAAAAGGTTGTAAAAAGCATAACTAGAGAGATAGTCTTAGGCCTCTGACCTCGAAACATAGAGAAAGTGTTTCACCTTCCAAGGCTGGACCAATACCTACAAATCCCATATCATGGATCATAATGGTGGTATAGAGAAAATGAGAAAGAGGCAAAGGATCTAGTGTAGATCTCATTTTTTATTGATGGGACACCTTTAGGACACAAAGTAGGCAAGGTGGATATGACCAAAGGTTACATGAAAGATAACAATGGATACTCAATTATCCTCCTAAGAAGAATTATGGGTCTTCCAACAATAGGTCATCTTCAAACATCAATGGTTTATTTCATTGAAACCATAAAGACTGCAAAGATGCCCATTGATTGGGCCATCATCCTAAGTGATAACTTGGATGAGAAACTAGTCCATTGTCAAATCATGCCCTTTATTTTACATGACATCATACATGGTGTACTTGCTAGCAGCCAAAACCACTAATTATCCAAGCCTATACAGAAAGGGAAGCATGCAAGACGCAAATGCTTGACCCTATGTGGTATACCCACAACTCATAAAAAAGAAGCTCCCATTGCAAAGTGTGGAATACAGAGTGGTTAATGATAGTTTAATCTTTTCCATAGTCTAATTTATTGAAGGAAATTACACAAAGAGAATTTTAGTAGAGGTGATAACCAAAATCATAGAGATAGGTGCCTACTATATTCAATTTAAGACCTTCATATATCTTTGAGTAGCTAGTACTCTTCTATGCCCAAAGAAGCTCCTAAGATACACCTCAAATAGGCTCATGCTCTTGGAGATAGCTCACCAACTCACTTATGCTTATGATAGAGTGAGGTAACAACATAAGAAGACATGGGTCTGGTTCATTACAATTGATGCATTTGAGGTGAAGCATAAACAAGACATTGACACCTTTGATTCTGAATGGGATTAGTATCCCTTGGAAGAATAAAACTCTCCTCACCCTTTCTTCAACAACATTCAGATGTTCCAACATCTGGTAGGGAAAGAGTTTCTTCATATTGAAGCATTGGAAGACCACTGGATGAACACTATACATTACTATGATGTCTATAGAAGGGACTATTATAATATGCAAAAAATGTGCTCAAAATGAAAATTCCTTTGAAGTTCATAGAGAAGGATGCCCCTGAAGTCATGGATCCTTTGTACAATAGAGACAAAATCTATGGTAGGCCTATCATTAATGTTCAGATAGGGAGAGAGGAAAATAATGACATAGATCATTGGACCAGACATGTGGTCAAGCCAACAAGGGAGTGGATCTAGAAGCCATTTTGGATGGATCTAGTTCCCTAGGAATAACTTCTATCTACAAGCCACAACCAGGCCTATCAAAGGTAAAGGTGTATAGGTCACTGTACCAAAATTCCTTGGTAAATCCCTAATAAGGCTAGAAATGGTACATCAACATGAGTGGGAGGTTGAGTAATTTGAGGTTGACAAGGGAAAGAAGAGAAAAAGGATACCCCTAGGTCAAAGAGAGCAACTCTAAAATAGGTACAACTTGAGAAGGGACAAGCTGGGCAACAAGAAGAGACAATAGATCAACCTCCAGTGCATACATAGATAGAACAATAGTAAGAGGAACAAGCATAGGAACAGAGCATCTTGCCACCAATAATTATAGAGGAAGAATCCTCCCCTTGGCTCCAAAGAGAGAAATGATAGAAAAAACTATGGTGGGTATATAGAGGAGGAGATTAGAGAAGAAACCTACTCCATCCCCACAAGTTCCAAAGACCATCCTAGAAGCTAAGGATGAAGAATAAGGGGAACAAATAAAGTATGTCCCCTTGAGCTAGAGAACCCACTTGGTAAAAGCTACAAAGGAAGAGAGGAGAAGAAGCTCTATACAAACACTTCCATCTTCTCCAAGAGAGCCTATCCAAGTACCAATTTTAGAAGATGACCAACATAAGTGGATATAAGAGATGGGGAATGAAGTAACTAATGTCTTCCACCTCTTAAAGTTTGACTTTATGCCAGTGGGCACTGAGATGGTGGGTGAGAAGATCAAAGATACTCCTATGAGTAAGCCTTTAGGAGAGGATTGGAATCAATTTCCTTCTCTACATCAAGGACCTTTGGGTATTCCACCACCACCACCATCATAGTATGTGGTTATTTTGGATAAAGGATCAATAACTTCACCTCCTTTGGTCATTCAAGGAACAAAAAAATAATAGGAAACCAAGGGGAGTTCCAACAACTTCATGCCAATGAAGTATCTGAGGAGGGACAAATAATGGTAGAAACTTAGAAAACTCCTCAAGATATAGAGGTTAGGTCATTAGCCCAACAGACCACAACGACTCCTATTGAAGATATTCCTTGACATGAGAAGACTTTAGAGAGAAGTGATAAGGGAAAGGATCATGTTGGAGAACCAATCTCTTTATCCAAGTATATGTCACCCACGGGCACCACACCATCATGGATTAAGAGGTAGGTTGTGTTCTGAAAAAGAGGCACTTGGACATGATAGTAGAGAATGGAATGAAGAAATTGATTAAAGTAGTAAAGAGGCTTGAGCCATGTAAGGGTGATGCAAGAACACTAACTTTCATTATGAAGAACCAAGATCAGAACCTTCTCATACACATTAGCATTCCTCCTCATGCCAACACCAAAGAACTAACTCTTAAAGATTACCAAATCAAGGAGGTCATGTTAGGAAAGCCCATGGTGGACGTGACCAAGGTACTGATCACTACAAGCCTAAAAGAGGCATTTCAATGTATGGATTAGGATGAATCAGAGCTAATAACATTGTGTAAGAAGAATGAGCTACATAGAGGCTACCTGAATGAAGTTGTGGGACCTATTGGCCTAAAAAATTTAGAGGTCACCCATGGAGCTGGACTAGGAAGAAAGTAGTCAGAAACACAATTGGACCCATTTTTGGAGGCATGTTAGCAATGTCATGATAGTTTTGAGGATAGGGGAGTTCAAATAATATAGAGCAATCCAAACCTATTGCACAATAGCCAATAGAATGCTAAAAAGTTGGTTTCCATAGCAAACCAAGATTTTGGGCTGATGGATAAAGTACGTACCTAAGTCATGGACTTGCAAGCACTAAGATTAATAAAAGGTCAATAGTACCAGATGTTGATGGAGGTATACATTGTTGAGGAGCTTGATAATCTCAATGGTTGGATTTAGAAAATATTGGCAGGTAATAAGGTAATATAGGGATTACACGAGGAAATCCAACAAACTAAGAACAAAGCTCAAGAGTAGTTTTTGGAAGTGGAGAGGTACTATAACACCATGTGCCTTGAGATATTTGAAGATGATTCTAAAAACAATATTTTTTTGGTGCAATAAATACTCAACCAATTTAGAGGAACATTTCAAGAAGCTTCATCAAAAGATGATATCAGGAAAACCTTCAAAACTGAAGAAGTATTGTTGGAATTGAACACCAAGCTTGAGGATTTTGCGAAGACTTTAGAAGTCAATAATTATTAGAAAGTAGTAATGAATAAGTATGAGGCTTTAGATTTACTAGAAGGTAGTCTAATAGTAGAGATGATTGAGAAGTCCAAGAATAAACATCTAGACATCATTTTGGTCTAAAGGGGAAGAAAACCCAAATGCTAGAAATTTAGTTTTGACACTTAGAAGATTTTTAGATTTTTTGGAACCTATCACCAAGGTGTGCAGATGTGATTTTCATAGAGGTGCCCCAACAATTTTTAAGAAGAAGTAGTGCACCGATAATTAACTGTCAATTTCTAATTTAGAGGATTTCATGCACCAAAAATGCATTTCGAGAACAATTCAACTCCTAGAAACACTTAGAGAAGGTCGAGCTTCCATTTTTAAAGCTTCCAAAGACTTCCAAATCATCTCACAACTTCCTTCTTCTTATATTCTTATTCTTTCATTCTTTTGTGTCATGTAAAAGCTCATGCACCCATTAATAGATATAAATGAGGGTGGAGACCTAATTAGCACCATTTAGAGAGTTAGTTTGTATATAATTAGATTTGTTTTATAGTTTTTATCATGAGTTTGCATTTTAGGAGCTCTCACTCCCAACACAAAAGGAGGATATGATTTCTTATAAATACATGGATGTAATATGTACTCTAGGCCATTATTTTGATGCAATGATATATGTTATTGATGCTCTCATTCTAAGTGTAGTTATTGTTTCTAGAGTGCATTATTTTTGTGAATGTATGTTTATGAATAATAATGAATCCAATAGTTTTCTTGTGTTGTTATGATTGTGTGATCTTTTAGTTCTGGTGTTTTTCTTGTGTTGATGAATTATATTGTTGTGAAAAATTGGAGAAAGGATCATCCATTGTTCTTACATAGTGTTTTTTCTTACATAAGCGCACTTTCTATGGCCTTGTGATTTGATGACACATGAAAAAAAATTTAGTATATATTGAAATTCCCATTGATGATTGCATCAATGGAGTTGAGGAATCATTGCTCCTAATTTCATTGGTTTCCTACCTTATCTTTTTGATGATTTAATTTGCAGACGTGTTGTTACCTTGGTTTATGTCCATTAGGAATTTCTCTTTTAGTTATTTACTTTAATCTCTTGTTACCCTATTTTTGTTATTTTATTTTCAAACACTTGGTTAAAATAGGAATTCATATAGTTGCATAAATAAATTGCATTCATCATAAAACACATAATACAAAAATATATCTCTTTTGTGGTTACATTTCAAACAACAAATAGATTGTCCAAGATTGGTTCAAACCAACAAAGGAATCCTCATGACCATACACATTTATTTTTGATGGGTACACAACCCAAGCACAGAATGGACACAATAGGAAAGGTTAAATTTTATTAACTATGAAAATATGCTAGTACACTCAGTGCAGAGAAACATACTCCAAAACATGCCCTATGGGCTTACAATAGCATAAATCTGGAGATAATTTTTTCTCCCAGTACCTTCTCTCAAACTCCACTCCGAACTGCCATTTACAATACCTGAAATGTCCTTAAATAGACCCCAAAGGGTTAAGGATTAGGAATACATTCTAGAAAGTGCTAGTTGGCATCCACCAACCAAATAGAAGGCTCCAAAAGTCGCATTAGAAGTTGGCGCAAAACTAGAAGAATCTAGAAACGGTAACCAAACTTCTGGGAGGCATAACTTTTGAACCATAGCTCCAATTGACGAACCATTTACATTTTCGAAAAGCTCTTGAAGTGATCTATAGCCCTATGGACCAACTGTGATCATCCCCCATTTTTTGGCCCTATAAAAGGTCATTTAATGCCCTAAACTTGACTTTGAAGAATTCTTAGGAGGTCTCCAAAAATTGAAAAACTGTGATAACTTTCAAACCGTACAACCTTTTGACCTGATTCTTTTTCTGAAATATTCTAAATTACAATTTTAATCCTCCCTCCAATTTACACCTTCTAATCCACCATAATTATGGCTCAATTATATAGTCCTATTTTTTTGGCATTTACACGTATCCCAAGGTGCTCAAATAGTCTAACCTAGATCACTGATAGTGGAACTGTGAGAGTTGGAACCTTTATTTGACCCAAATGGGTATCTAGAAATGAAAACACATGAAATAGAAACTAAGTCTAAGTACATTATTTTTGGGTGACACAAGATTGCCCTTATACCTCTGGATGCTCCTGCATCAATTTTCAATTGGGCAAACCTAGTAGGTTGTAAAACTACCCATAACCTTGAAGTTGGTCCTTGATCATCTTTTCAAGAGAGGGATTTGAAAGGATCCATGTCATTCAGCATCGTACAAAATGACAACTCAATAGGTTTCAAACCTAGTTTTAAAAAATTGAAAATTTCTACATTCAAACTACACCAAATGATGTTAATACAATTTTAGGGATAGCTAACACATTCATATGCACTTTACATTTTTTTAGCATGTCATGAATATGTACAAATAGTCACCAAGTTGTGGAAAACCAAAAGTTGCAAAAAAACCAGTACACTCTTATTTAGTCACTGTTGTCACAAAATTTGGACCCTTGTCTAAAGTTTTTACCTAAGGATAACCTTGTGAAATATGGAAAGAACCTCCAAGCTATGGGACTTGAACTATGAGGTTGAGTCTCTAGAGAAGGCCAACTTCCTTTGCTATCAAGATGCACCTAAGTATTCTTTGAGAGGAAAAGGGAGAAGGAATGCATAGAAGCAAACAACCTAATCTATTCTAAGGAGGTGATGCACCAAAATAGAGTATTTGATCTTATCTCTACCCATAAGTGCATAGTAAACCAATTATAACCTCAAAGAATATAGATTTAGACCTTGTTTAATCTAGCAACCACATGTAGATTAGACAAAAAAAGAATGTTATAGGAATAAAATTCACTCAATATCATTCAAATGCCAAAAATAGATGCAATCATGCAAATTAAAAAATATAGACAAGAACATTAACCAAAGGCAAAGAAATCTTGCACAGTGTATTAATGGCTGAAAGAGATACAATAGAGAATTACAATAGCTCAGAGGCACAAGAAATTATAGTAGTATGCATGGGAAGCAATACTAGAGAAATAGAGAAAAATCAACCCTTTGAAAGGGTACACAACTTGCTTTTATAGTTCAATCATAACTAAGAAACTTCTAGTAGAAGCCAAGAAATCAACCACTATTATCAAGTTGTGGAGGGACATTAATGTTGATACAAAAGGATTTGCTCAAGTGCCCACCCATATGCAAAAAATCTGATTTCCATACGCTTATTCAACTCTAGAAGGGACATAAATGATGACCATAACTAAAGATTGGGTAGATGGAAAATTTATTCACTAGGCTAAGAAACAAAAATTAGTTGTAGATGATCGAAAAGATTGATTTGATCATTAAGAGCCATCCTTTCTATTCTTGACACTCACCAAATCAGATATATTAGTAAGTCAAACATATTCAAACTTCATCCTATACCCTTCCTATAATTTCATTGGTCTGAGATCCCTTTGTTTTCCAACTTGGACAAGTGAAACACCCTCATGGTCAACTCAAAGTCCTACAATCCTATGATCGTCAACCTATCTTAACATCAGACTCCTCTTAGAACTTCTTTATGATCCTTTGACAGACCATATTTCATAGCATCAAGCATCTATCTTGTCTTGCAATCCCCCTACTAGACGATCTCATGACAACACTATGGTGTAGGGTCGTAGATCAATCAGTTTTCCTTTACAATGTTATGGGCACATTTTCTTGACCTTACAATCATAGTCTAGCATAACATCGATAGTAGCAACAGTTAAACTCTATGATCTTACGATCATAGTCAGCTATCCCCTTGATGTGATAACAAAATCCTTCTTTGTAGCTTCAGAGGACCCTTTAACATTGCCTATGATATTACAACATGGTTATCACAAGATCACATCCATTTCTTAACATTTTCGCAATCATCCATTGTTACGATGTTACAATGGCTAGATATTTTGACATTGATAGCTTAATCTTCCCTTCCTGCAATCTCACAAACATAGTCTATATTGTAAGATCATGTGACTCCTTCACCAGCCTAGAAACATGTCAAGATCTTGCTAAGTCAATACGGGTATCCTTCATGCAACTTCTATTAGTGCCAAAGTGAAAACCACATGATTATAATTCATTTGACAATCCCAAAAAATCTACTAATTCATGTCAGATTTTGACCAATAACAATGCTTTATTTTGCCAATCGTCCAACACTGATCCACCTAGTCTAACAAGTCTTTAATTTTGTTGCCCACCAAGGGGAATGATGTCACAAGGTCCACATGTTGCAATGTTGCTTTTTCACTTTCCATAAAACCCTTGCGACTTCATAAAGTGACAAAGTGATGGTCATAGATCTAGGAAGATCTGACGGTAGGGAAAGTTGTGACTCCATGAAAATAAACTTAGATTCACATGGAAATATAATAAGGTTTTTAATTTAGTTATTTCATATTTCCATTGGGTGGGTCTTGGAATTTAAATTCAATTTTTTGGTGGGCAGGCATTTTTGGTTAATAGTCACCAAATTCAATCCTGAACATGGCACCAAGTCATGAAAGACACTTTTAATAACCTCCTATAAAGTTTCCCAATTTTATTTTTAACTTCTTGAACATTATGTGAAGTCGCTTTATCTTCCAAAAGTTCTCAATATAGCCAAAATGTTGTGATGAAACTTTTTGACAACTTTTGTAAAATGTTGCCACTTTTATCAATTTGCACATCAGGACTTGAAACTTAACAAAATTTGTTATCAAATGACTAAAGACACTCCAAGACCCTATATACCCCACTAGGACTTGTTGACCAAGTTTAACCATGATGACTTATTCAGGTGCATCATGTCATTAGTCTCACAAAATGGGCCTTATTACATTTCTGCTTAATCCTTGAGACCTTATTCTATCCCCAAATATCACTATTATATCCTTATCACCCATGGCATCCCATAAGCCTTCAAGCACTTGCATGGTCTTTTTAAGACACTCCAACACAAATTTTGGAGGTTTCAAAAGTGCAGTGGCTTCTACTTTTCAAATGTTATTTTTTAGGTTTTTAAAATATTTTAAATGTATATAATTTGATTTTTATATTATTTAATATTGCAAATATATATATCAGAAAGTCATAAGGTAAACTCAAAAATATATAAATTATGTATTGTTGATTACAATCTAGAACTTTCAAATATTATCTATTTAAAAAGGGTTATAATCCTAGGATCAATATAGAATGGATAAGTGAAAGTGAATGCACAAGTGAAGGAGAGAACAAGGATAGAATAGAGTAGGAAAGGCTAATTATGAAAGGAGCTAAGATAGAGCAATCTAAGAAATGAAAGAAAAAATAGAGATATCAGATTAAGAGATCAAATTGAGACATTGAACAGATGAGACCCAAAATTAGCTTACATAGAAAACTAAGGGTCAGGTACTAAATTGGTTCTATAAATTTGAGTTAGGGAAAATATCTTAATCGAGTAATCCTAACAGGTCCATGTAAATATCCTAATAGAGTCCTTACTTGATTGTAAGTGTAAAATCCTTTAATAGGGTAAGACCTAGCACTCTTAATAGCTCTTAACAAGGTAGACCTTTCACAGGGTAGATAATATATTATGATCAAACATTGTAACCCTAATAGGTTAACTTTATTGTTGCAACAGTGAAGATTTTTTGGTTTCATCCCCACCCCATTTTTTCCTTCACATGAAGTATTTCTAGGTAACCAAATCATTTGTGTTATTTGTTGAATATTTTCATGGATGTGATGTTTTAATTTACAATTCAACATTATAGTTTTGATGTTAGATCTTAAGATATGAGATGAATTAGGTGTGGAATCAGTAATTTTTTTTGCAAGTAAAAGCTTAAGAATTTGATTCACCAACTCCCCCCTCCTCAATATCTTGTTTCCCATTAAATCCTTCCAACAATTGGTATCAGATTATCAATTCTCTTGGAAGAAGCCTAATAGCTTGAGGGGATCAGATCTTGGAGATGGAGGAATACCTAATAAGGAAATTCATTGAGAACCAAATGATTGAAATCAAAATCATATTGCAACAACTTGAAGGAGTGAGAGAAGATTTAAGAAAATCCTTGAATAAAAGGAAAGAGTTGGCAATTCAACAAAATGATATACAATACTAGGGAGCTAACACAGAAGGAGGATTTGGTAGTGAAAAGATTGGTGATAGTGATGTAGCAATAACATAACTACTAGAGAAGAAAAACATTTTGAGAAAAGAAGTAGAAGAACTCAAGAGAGAACAAGAAACTCAATCAGTAAAACTATGTGAAGTGAATGAGAAAAAGAAGAAATCTAATGAAGACAAAATCATGGCTGGTGAAGATAAAAGACAGGAGGTAACCAGACTTGAAGAAAGATCATTTGAAGTATAGAAGCTCACAAAAAATTAGTTGGATATGATGAATAAATTAATAATTTCTACTTAGGATGAAAATGTGAAGGATTTGGAGATCACAAGTTTAAGGTCACAATATGGGAAACTGAGAAATGAGTTAAGGGCTAAAAAGGAACTTCTGGAAAGAATGAACAAACCAAGTGAAGCTATCAAATACTTTGAAGAACTGATGAGATCACCTAGATCAATAAGAGATAATTCTATACTAGGATACAAAAAACACTTTTTATCTATTGAAGATGGAGAATCATCAAAGAGTGGAGAAAAAAGAAATGCAAAATCCAAAGGCAAGCCTACATGTCATCAATGTGGTAAACTTGGAGATACAACTAACATTTGTAGAAGCAAGAATGGTATGAAAACTTTTAAACCTAAGTATATTGTTAATTGCTTTAATTGTAAGAAGGTAGGACACCAAACACATGATTGCATATCAAAGAAAATCAATTCACCCACTACATTAGATTTGAAGGACATTGTTATAATTTTCAAAATTACAGAGATAGAGCTCATGAGTGTAGATCCAAGACAAAATCTAATTGGACATTTGATAAACAAATGCATGAACCGAGGAAAGGTAACTCTAATAATTGGGATTAAAATACATGGACAATTGTCACTATTGTGGAGAATATGGGAACATTTCAAAGAATTGTATTAAGATGAGTTCAAAGGAAATTACAAGAAATGGTTGAATGGAGAACTAGTTTGTTTTAGTTTATTAAAGTTGGACATGATAGAAGAAGTTGTAGAACTAGAGCACCAGCACCAAACAATGGAAATGACAAAGGTAAATAAAATATTGAAGTGAAGAAAACATGGAAAGAAATAGTGGAAGCTGGAAGTAGTGGATCAAGGAAAGATGAGATCACCCAATCCAATAGATCAAGTGATCACACGACAACTAACTAATAGAGGAAGGCATGTAGGAATTGTATAATTAATGATATATCTTACATCAATTCCTAATATAGATGTGTTAAAAGTTTATATCTACATAAGAAAAGATGCATAAAAAACAAATCTATAGAGAGGAAAGTTAACAAGAATTATTTACTACTTAGAGTACCGAGCATCACTAGAACAATTTATATTGACCAAGCATTGCAGTATGGACCAAGTGATCAACTAAGTTGATGTGTTGACCATTTGAATTAGTGATGGCTGAGTAAGGTAATGACAATCGACTATTTATAGTATCAATTTATATTGACCAAGCATTGCAGTATGGACCAAGTGATCAACTAAGTTGATGTGTTGACCATTTGAATTAGTGATGGCTGAGTAAGGTAATGACAATCGACTATTTATAGTAAACATGGAGACCAAGCTAGCTATCATACACCTACCAAGTATGAGAATATTTATTACAGACGTAAAATGGTAAATTGAAGGTATTTATCGAATTCAGGCATATATTTCTATTTATCAAGCAATTTGATAGCCCACAAGTGGTTCAAAGGGGATTAAGGTAAACTTAGCAATGAAGCAAGTGAACCACAATGAAGCATTGGAAAATTTAATAAAATGAGTAAGTGTTACTTTTAGTGTCAAGTTAATTGTTTTTTGAAGTTATTAAAGAATAATTTGTTTCCAAGTACCCTAGATTGAAATGGCATCAGCAAGTGATATGTTGAAAGTGAGAAACTCTCAAATTGTGAGGAATGACCTATGTCCTCCAACAAATTTTAGTAGTAGTGTGAATTTTAAAGAAACTAAAGATGATATTGGTGCCTAATCATCAATTCCACCTAGGGTTTTGACTCTATAAGATATGAGATCCTATTATATGTGCAAAGTAGGAGAAATCAAATATTTTGAGATAAGAACAACTTATGATAAGTTAAGCAACAATGGTGTACTGAAGGATGAATACAAGATTGATGTTGAGAAAGGGCTTACCCATGCCCCGGGTTTTCCAAAAAAATTCAAAGTTGAATGGATAAATATTGTCCTAAGTTGTGCTCATAATATGAAGGCATGGTTAGAAGGAGGTCCAATCAAAATTAACAAGGCCATAATATTCCAAGTTACTAGTACCCTACCTTGGAAAAACAAAAGAGTATAAGGAGCACAAAATGTAATGAGATTAAAAAATCTACTAAAGAAAAGTGGAATGGTAGAGGGATTTCAATTGATGGTATTGGAGATTCTATGATTGAATTTGCAGTACATGTGATAGAAAACAAATTGTACCAATCTAGCAAATTGAATAGTGTGTCATATGTTGAAGTAGATCTAGGCTAAAAAATTGTCAAAAAGGATCATACTTATGACCTTGCCAAGCCACAACTACAAAAATTTAGAAAGAATTTGGGAGAAATTAGGAAAGAAAAGAATAAATCGTGTAAGTTTGGTTCTTTGTTAGTCTATATATTCTTTTATGTATAGATTATTTTCTAACGGTTGGTACTATAGTGTGGGATAGGCACAAAATAGCTATAGAATAGA
Organism: Cupressus sempervirens; assembly: GCA_028749045.1. Lineage (NCBI taxonomy): Eukaryota > Viridiplantae > Streptophyta > Pinopsida > Cupressales > Cupressaceae > Cupressus > Cupressus sempervirens. The sequence goes on along the minus strand of CM053783.1, from coordinate 790,977,655 downwards.
TAAATGAATTGATAAATCAGTTGGGAGAGAATTTTGAAGCAACCATGGATAACTACATTGAGGAATTCAAAAGCATGATGAAAAATTGAATGAGGATTCTTAAATATGTCGTAGATAGATATTTTGTTGATATATTTTTCATGGTAGACACAAATTTTGTTTATACATGGGAATTCTTACCAAGAATTTCATGGTTAAGGTTTATGCTTTATGAGGTTAATAGAAGCAATGACTGCACTCTTATTAGAAGATTTTGATGCAAATATTGAGTCATTCAACACAATGAAGAATTAAATGAATGTGGAGTCTAGTGAACCCAAGATAGAAAAGAAATAAAGAACAAAATTCTTGAGGAAAAGGAAGATGAAGAAGAAAAAGAATATCAAGATACAACAAAAGCCTAAAAAGGAAAAGGTGTCGAGCCCAAGGAAACCAAGCAAAGGAAAGTGATAATTGTAGACCCCAAGGTTAAAGCTAATCTCAAGAAAGGTGTGCACAAGTCTGCTACACATCAAGAGCCTAAAAGGAAAATTATAATAAGATCAAAGAAAACCTGGCACCTGATAGTTAAATCAAAAGGAAGTCAAGCAAAGAGAAATCATGTCAATTCACTTGAGGATAACATTCCTAAGAGACCAACGAGAAAATTAGTTATAGCTGAGGAGGAAGAATACAATGAAGAGACTGAGTCTGATGATCCAAGAAAATTGAAGATTGTGCTGAGACCACCTCACTCAATTTTGGAAAAGGTATGTCAAGAAATCACTAAACTTGCAAGCTTGACAGGTTTCAAAGAGATTAATTTTGATTCCCTAAAAGAAGATAAAAAAAATTAGAAATTTTTTTATAGGAATGATGATACAGTTTAAGACTACACCTATAGAGGTGGGTGATGGGCCTCCAAAAGGCCATCTTTCTAAGTTATTTTCATCTTATTTTCAAATAGTTATCTTGCAAATAGTTATGAATTTATGGTTTCAAGTAAATAAACATATGGTTTTATATAAGTGTGTGTGTGTGTGTGTGTGTGTGTGTGTGTGTGGAAGCATTAAGTAGGAATATGGATAGTTTAAAGATGCTATATTTACTTGAATCCATGGATATAAATGGTAAAATGAAGTAGTATTACATGTTGATAAATTATTCCCCATATATCCATATATGCTATGTTTTGGGTAGTTTTCCTCCTATAACCATAGGATTTGCAAGAGTGGTAATTTGAACTTTACACCTTTTCTCTAATATTGACAATGAAAATAAATATATGTATATGGAGGTTGTGTGTCTATTGATTATTTTGCAGGTATTTTCTGCGAGTATTCAAGAATCAACATTCCATCACTGGAGTAGTCAAAGCCAATTATATTTCTAGACCTTCACAAGTGGAGAAAATAATTTATGTCTTTCTATTGTTGCAGCACACAAATGTATCTTCCACAACCTGCTATATTTCTAGAGGATTTATTCATGGTTAATGTTGTTTCTCTTTCAAATTTTATAAGTCAGTAATTGATCCTCATCAATAGAGTGACCTTAGATTTAGGAAGCAGTTATAGTTTCCTTTTAAAATAATGAGTGTTGTAGCTTTGAGCATAGTTGGGAGAAAAGAATAGAGTGAGTTGATTTTCCTAGTAGCAAAGTGTGATACTATTTTTCAATCAAGTGTAATCTTTCACCATTAATGAATACAATGATAGTTCAAGTTTATATCTCTTTTCTTGATTGTATTTTTTGTTTACTCATCCAAGGGGGCCTACTTGGTGAGTGAATTATTTTGTTAGGATAGATTTCATTTCCTCTTTTTTTCTAAGTAAAGTAGAACTATGTTTCTCATGCAACCATTGATAATAGAATTAGTTAATTGTTCCTATAGAATAGGTGCATAGATAGGTTTACCATTTGCAACATTATCTCAATCTTTAAGTTAAGTGGTCATTTCAGTTTCTAGCATAGGTTTCCTTTAGCATTTCCTTTTCTTTAGTTGTAATGACTTGAAAAAGAATTAGAGCATATACTTTGTAGTCATCATTTCAAGTTTACACTTCCAGATTGATAACTTAAATGAATTCAGTATAATATTTTAAGTAAAACACATGATGTTGTCTAACCATATAATCATTGTGAAAGAATGTGCAATCCTTTGTTACTAAGGTACTAAACTGACCAACCTTTTTTGGCATTGTTAGGGATGGTGTCTATCTAGTTTGACCCTAAAGTTATTATGTTAGTTTAAATTTTGCATTATTTTGCATGCGTAGAAGAAGAGACCTCCTTGGGATATTTCTTCCTCATAATACTCATGAAGATATTTTAAATCCTGAGCCTAAAGAACTTCACAGTGAGAACAAAGAAGAACCTTTTTAAAATCCATCTATTGTTTCTCAAGAATGAATACCCTCATCCTCTAAAGAATCCTTGCATTTGAATGATCTTCTTGTTGAACCTAAATACCAAGACAATCAACTTCCCCTTGTTATCTATCGACCACCATCACCAACTCCTCCTCCAAGAATGGGTCAACCTCAAACTGGACCTACATTTCCTTTTCCTATTCCTCCTTATCAAGGTAATAAAAATTTGAAGAACATACCTTCTTTTGCTCTTCCCAAGTTCTATGGCCTAATTAGTGAAGAGCATGAAACCTTCCTCTTTAAGTTTGATATCATTTGAAAAAGTTATGACCATACAAATGATGCTCACAAGATGAAGTTGTTTCCATCCACCCTAAAGGAAGCTTCTTTAAGATGGTTCATGGGGTTGGGTGCCAACGCTATAGCAGATTGGCCTACAATGAGCAGTTTGTTTTTTATAAAGTATAAAGAATACTACAGGGGTTAAGATTTAAAAGGAGATGATCTTTTTAAAATGTCCCAAAAAGAAGATGAAACCTTGGAAGTCTATGTCTTGTGGCTCATGTTCAACCTATAGCATAACACATAGCATCGACTAAATGAGGAATCAAAGAAACATCTTTTTCTGAGAGGTGTAAATGATGGAAGTATTGAGGCTCTAGATCTTATGGTGGGAGGAGATATCACTTGGAAAAACTAGACTAATATATAGAGTATATGTTTGAATTATTCCAAGGCCACTATGAAGAAAGGTAGAGGACTTAGAGACCTTCTACATAAGTCTAATGATGGTTTAGGAGTATCTAAAATGGAGCTATTCAATTTACTGTCCAATTTCAAATAAGACATCATTAATGATGTAGCCACTCAGTTGGATACCATGTAGGAAAGAAGGAAGAAAGATGAAGTTGATGTCATGTTAGTTAAATACCATCCACATTGTAGGGAGAAGAAAAGGAACTGTAGATGCAAGTCTTTTGCAGTCTTGGAGACACAACCAATGCCCACTAAGTTTAAAGTCATTGATGAAAATGAAAAGATGCTTTATGTTGTTCAATGAAGGCCATGGGCTTAAAGAAAAGGTATATCACAAGATCCTCTTCAAAATTATAATTGTAGCAATCAATGGAAAAATTCTTAGAATACTAGTTTTAGTGGGCATAATAATTGGCAACAACCTCAGCAAGGTTTGCAACAATCTCCACAGGGTTGGCAACAACCTCTGCAAGGTTGCCAGCAAAGCCAAAATCAGAATAACCAACCCAGTCAATAAGCCTTAATGCCACCACCTTAGCAGAAAGCTCTAATGCCTCCTCCTGTAGCCACTAATACTCCCCCTAAGAAAACTCAACTACTAGTTCAACCTTATCATAATCCCAACAATACCAAATAGCCAGCACAACAACAGAGTTATGTTATTTCTTTGAATGATATCCACTTAAGGTCAGGCACTACTCTTTCTCTACCAAAAAAACCTATAATAATTGAAGTTGAAGATACCTTAGCTGAACCAGTGGATGTGTCAATTTAGAAGACCTCTCTTTTAGCTAAATAACCTACATTTCCTCATAGGTTGATGGAACAAGGCCAACCTACAAAAACCCAAGTAGTAATTTATTTTCTTAATTATCTAAACTCAAGGACACTAAAAATACCATTAATTGATGTTATTAAGGAAGTTCCTTCCTATACTAAAGTTTTTATGGAAGAATGCATCAAACAACTAGGAAGAAAGAAGGACCCAAAAACTATTCATGTCTTAGGATAATTGTCTGATTTAATGTTGGAGAAATTAACTGTACCCAAATATTCTGACCTTGGGAGTCCTATGGTTATTGTCACCATTCATCAAATGAAAATTCAAAATTTTTTAGTTGACCTATGAGTATCTATAAATGTCATGACAAAGGAGGTATTGTCTCAATTGCATATCATTGGTCTCAGAGAAACACCAACCATACTTCAGCTTGCTGATAGTTCTACTATCAAGGCAAATGGTGTGATAGAAGATGTCATAGTCATCTTAAACTTTTGGGAGTATCCAATAGACTTTTTTTCCCTTTCCCTAAAGGCTAACATGGGTGGATATCCTTTAATTATAGGGTGACCATGGTTAGCTATTGTAGATACCTATATGGCTTGCCAATCTGGGAAGATGAAAAGAAATAATGCTATCCATACTAAGAACCTAACTTTGCACTTCCCTACTCAACCATTGTTGCTAGATGACTGTTAGCCATTCTTTCCCTCCCACCAAAAATTTGAATTTTAGGTTTTTAAAGCATTGTAATAGTCCATATTTTAAAATTCAAATTGCCATCCATGAAAGGGATATGCAAAACCTTAGTCTTATCTTTATATGCCTAAGTGTTTAAATCTATTAAATTTGCATGTTATATCCTTTAGGGTTTCAAGTTGTGATCTTGCGATCATCAAACAAGTCAAGGTCAATTCATCATAGCATCATGAGTATAGATGGTAGAGATACAGAGTTTTGATGTTGCAACAAGGGGGATATGGGTATGATCTTACAATATTCAATGGTTTGTAAGATCATTAGACCAAGGTTTTAGATTGGAGATGTTAAGATATGAAGGGTTTTTGTAGCATTAAGTTATGAAAGGAATGTGAGGTCTAATGATCATAGAAGGGATGAGGCAATTTTTTTATGTTATGATAAGTCTATTTATCATGAGATCACAAGGGCAAGTCTTCTAGCTTCAAATGTTATGATGTGGATTTTATCGAAATATCATGTGGTCATAGCATCATCATGTCAAGTGATTGCAGATATAGAAAGTAAGAGTCTCAATGCTAGATTGGTAGTTGCATTGTAGGATTGTTAAGCAAGCTAGGAATAGGTAAGATGATATGATGGTTGTAGTGTCATAATGGTAGTAGGATCATGAGCCAAAAAGAGAACTTGCATGATGCTATGAAATGGTCAATGATCGTGAGATCATGGAGTTGAATTGTCAAGCCCCCAAACTTACAAAATGGTAGCAATTATAAGATCATAGGTCCTATGTGTCAGAGGAGATAACAATTGTTTGCATTTTATTTGTGCTTTACAAAAGTGGGCCAATTTCTCAATGTGCATTCGTCCACCATTGATCTCAAAGTAAATCTATGACTGTCATTTTGTTGCTATAAGAAGTTGTTGGATCTTTAGCCATGGAAACATAATGAGAGCTCGCCACATGGAGATGGTAGGACCAGCCCATACAAGGATTTTTTGAAGGTTTTTTTCCATAAATGAAGCTCCAACTGTCAGGTTACTATTCACTACAAATATAAACATAGAGAAAAGGGGTATTTTTTCATGGTCATTCGATCTTCTAGGTTGAACAATTATTTCTTGATCACTCTAAAGAGCTATAGGATGAATATACATAGTGACATAATGACAAGCTACCACATGTCTAGGTTGATCTAATCTCTTTAGTTCCTATTGTCATAGTGTCACAAGTGCCAGTTTCAAACGGTCAACCAATCAGATAAAGGTCAAATCATAAACTTGACATGCCTTCCACTAAAAGAATAGAAAGGATGTCTTCCAATATTATGATACCAATCGTGTTCATGAGATTGTGAGGGTAAATGAAAGGGTCTCCAATGTTACGACATAGTCAAATCATAGGATCTTGAGGATAGAAAGATTGGCCACTGAAGGCACAACATAGTTAGTTAGCCATATTTGTAAGGTTGTAGATGATAAAGTTCAAAGTTGCAATGCTATTATACGGTGTTGTTGCAGTGTCATATGGCCATAGCATCAAGGGGATCATAAGATTGTGAATCAGGTGATATAGTGTTTCAATGCTATGAATGATTAGGTGATCGTAAGATCTTAGGGATGAATTTCTAGGCTTTCTGTTGGTGTAATTAAATATTCACTAATTACACTTACTTAAGCTTGCTTAGGATAATGCATTGCATAATAGTTTGTGATTGAGACACTTGGGAGTTTACACCTCAATTAAACACATGGTGTAGGAGAATTCCACTCTAAGTGGTCATAGTTGTTATCTCATTCCACATTTAGTGCACATATCATATTATCATCCTCACCATCACACATACTTCATTACATAATGGAGGATGATCCACCTTTCATGGATATGTGATTCTACCTTGTGTGGGTGATAGTTTATCTTCTCATTATCATTGTCTCTTATCGCCTCTCCTATATAAGGAGGCCTACTATGCACATTTCAAATCAATCTATTGGATGTCAATCAAGTCCATTATCAATAATAGTATTCTTGAATCTTTATGCAATTGTCTTGCTAATATCTTGTCGAATTTATCTTGGTCTTTCATTTGATCTTGGCCGCGTTGTAGTCACCTAAAAGTCTAAAATAGTATCATAGCTCTCATGGTGTGAAGACCTCTTCTCAAGAAGTGAAATCTTGGCTTGACTTATTTTTGGTGTAGCATTGGCAATTTGGACATCACAATTTGGAGGAAATTTTGGGATTTATATTTTGTGACCTTCTATTACAGGTGAAAATGAGAGCTTGCTGGTGCAAATCAAAGGTTGGCATCATATATAGGAGGTCCAAAAACCCCTAAATAAAATTTTGTTTCATCCAAATTGAACATCTAAAGATAAATCTAAATCCATTTGATTTTTGAAGGTGCAACGGTGGCAATTTAGAAAAAAAAATTTAGAGGCGATTTTCAACCAGCAATATCTTCCTCATACATACTCCTTTTTACGAGCAATTTTTTTGTTTTGGGGTAGAATTTCACAATCTACATAGTGGTGAAGGTGATTTTGAATCTTTGGCTTTGAATTTTTTGGAAAATCACAAATCCCATTTTTTGCAACTTTCAAGGCTTTGTTTGGGCACATCTAGCAACATTTTCAGGTGTAATTTTCTTTGAAAGTGAATGATTTTTAATCTACTTTCCAAATCTATAATCAAATTTTAGTGATTTGAAGTGGATGTATCACTTTCAAAAATAGGTCTTTTTTAGCTATATTTGCATTTGGTGAATACTTGGATTTCAATTTTCTTAATTGAATCAGTAATTTGAAGGAGTTATCAGTTGATTTCGATCATTCTTTGATTCATTATGAATTTATCAAAAGTTCCATTACTCCATATAACTATCATGAATGAAAACAAGTAGTTTCTAATCAATTTATGACTATTGGATTGCTTAGAATGATTCTTTGACAGGATATAGAACCAACTACAGGTGTTGCAGAAAGAAAGAAATGGTTTGATAAAAGGGATAAAGCACTTGGCTCTCTTAGATCTACCATCTCCAATGATTTTTTATATCATATTGCATCCTACACACATCCTCATGATGCCTGGACAACATTGGAAGGAATCTTTGGTAAACTTGATAGAATAACGAAACTCAAATTGGAGAATGAGCTTATAGGTCTAAGTCCATGTGATTTTGATAATATTCAAGACTTTTTCTGTAAATTTAATTCCATTAGGTTGGATGTGGCATTACTAAAGATGATGAGCAATTGATATTATCTATTCTTTCCAAGCTAGGTCCTTAATATTCAATCTTTGTTTCCACATTCTATGCTACTATGGATGTTCTTGGTAATGCATACAAAATTCCTTCTCTTGATGAATTTGCAGCTCAACTCACAAGGGAACAAGCAAAGTTAGCACACATGGGTCAATTGAATTCTTCCAAGTATCAAGCATTTGTTGCAAATGACTCCTCTCCAAAGACTCCCAAAGGAAAGGGAAACAAAAAACACAAGGATCCTAAGAAACATGACAAACATGATGACTCTCCTTCACAACTTAATATTGAATCCAAGTCCTCTTCAAGAGAGGAAACATCTAGAAGAAAGAGAGATAAATGTGCTTATTGCAAAAGTTAGGATATGATGAGCATAAATGTTTTCATAAGAATATTGATGAGCTCACTCACATTCTTCAAAAGGATAATATCTAGTTTCTATCATCATTTTCTTCTCCTTCTTCTCAATATTAGGTAGTTGCTACATCTACATCATCATCTATTGGCAAAGGACAAGCACTCATTACTTCCATACATCTCGAGAAAGGTAAATGGCTTCTTGATTTAGGTGCATCACATCATATGGCATCTTCTATGGATATATTTTCTTCTATTGAGCCTTGTAATTCTCCACCTATATTGATGGGTAATAATACATACATGAAGGTTTGTGGGAAAGGTTCTATTCCTATGGGACAAGGTACATTTAATGATGTTCTTTGTGTACCATCCTTGACCACTAATCTGCTTTCCATTTACCAAATTACTCATGGGGCATAATTTAAGATTGTTGAGTTCACTCCTGATTATGTCTATAATAGGGACATGGAGACTAGAGATTTCATAGCTATGGGATTTGTTGATCATACATCACCCATGTATTCTTTTGAACATTTTGTGGATAATGATGATGATATTCATGATGTACCTAATCCTTTATCAATGGTTAATAATTCATATGAGGAGAACATTGCATATTGTCCATGGGTACCTAAAATGGCCCAATAGCCAAGACCCATCTTGCATTATGGGTTTAAGTGCATTCCCCTAAGTTGCACTTGGGGGGGGGGGGGGGGGGGATGTGTTGGTCTAATTAAATATTCACTAATTATACTTACTTAAGCTTACTTAGGATAATGCATTGCATAGTAGTTTGTGATGGAGACACTTGGTAGTTTTCACCTCAATTAAACACATGGTGTAGGAGAATTCCTTTCTAGGTGGTCATAGGTGTTATCTCATTCCACCTTTAGTGCACATATCACATTATCATCCTCATCATCGCACATACTTCATTGCATAATGGAGGATGATCCACCTTTCATGGACATGTGATTCCACCTTGTGTGGGTGATAGCTTATCTTCTCCTTATCATTGTCTCTTATCACTTATCCTCTATAAGGAGGCCTATTATGTACATTTCAAATCAATCCTTTGGATGTCAATCAAGTCCATTATCAATAATAGTATTCTTGCATCTTCATGTAATTGTTTTACCAATCTCTTGTGGAAGTTATCTTGGTCTTTCATTTGATCCTGGGGGTGTTGTAGAGTTACCTAAAACTCTAACACTTTTGAAACTATGAAGGGTAATGTTGTCATGTCATCATATGATCATAAGATCATGGGAGGCATAAATGGGAAAAGGGCTAGTTTTAGAGTAGTCATCCATCGAATGAAAGGGAAAAGGTTCAATCAAAGTTTTCAATTGACAAAGGCAAGTAATTCAAGGATCTGATCTCATGATATACCATTGTTCATGACATCATAGTTATAAATGGTGAGACCACTAAAATCATGATAAAGGTTAAGTTGATCACAATCATAAGATCGTGAGGGTAACAGTTGCTACTATCAATGTTATGATATATTGCAATTGAAAGATTGTAAGGTTGATTAACTAAGTTTGTAACATCACAAGGAAAGTTAAAGGGTCCCTTGACCATATGACAAATATTAGATCATAAGATCTCAAGGGAAAGTTGATGGTCCTATTACCTTATGCCAAGAGTGTTTTCATGTCATCATGGTGTCATGAGATCACAAATAAATGGTGTGTCAAAGGATCATGAAGAGATTTCAAGGAGGGCTCAATGTCATGATAAGTTAACAATTGTAAGATCACAAGGGAAATAAAGGGTGCCCTCAACCATGAGATATACTAGCAATTCCAAGATCATAAGGGTCAGTCTGCAAGTTGAAGATATTACAAAGGATTTTGATTTCATTGATGATTGTAAGATTGTAAGACTCTAGGTTGACCATGATAAAGGTGATCAGTTGCACGAGCCAAAAAATATAATAGAGGGGTCTTTGACCAATGAAATTTTAGGAAAGGTACAGAGTGGAGGTTGAATATGCTTGCCTTGCTGATATGTCTAACTTGGTGTGTCAAGAAAAAAGGAAGAGTGAATATTTAATGGTGAATTAGATCTCTTAGATTGTCTACAAGTACTACTTTTGTGCACTCTCCATGCCTGTTTAATGAGATTTCATCCTCTTGTTTTTGTGCTTTACCCATCTACCTAGTCAGAATAGTAATGGCCATTATTTCTATCTTCTCAGGGCTTAATATTTCATGAAAGATATGATGACCTACATCTTGATGTGTACCATGATCAAATATTCCTACTTTAATGGTAGTATTTGAGTTATGTCTTAGGGAAAAAGCTATCTCATTTATGCTTGAACTATAAAATAAAATTTTGTAACCCTTCTTAGAGTTGTTCATTTTCTCTAATTCTATACTAGTAAGCATTCTATTCTTTGTTACTATAATTTCCTTTTTCCTATGATTCAATATAATTCTCTGTTGTACCTCATTCTCCCATCAATATTAGTGCAAAACTTTCTTTAATTTTTTGGTGTTTCTATTTTCATTCTTCAATTTGCATGACAGTATCTACTTTTGCTTCTTGGATGTTATAGAGTGAAGTTCCTTCCTCATAGTATCTAATTTAGTTCTTGATTTGCATGTGATTATCAAGTTAGTGCGAAGGTTGAATCAATGTATCTTGATATTATATTGATGAGTAGTGCATTGTTAGGTAGAGATAAGGCCAAACAAACTATTTCGATGTATCACCCCTTTAGATTAGATTAGGTATTTTGATTTCCATGTATCTCCTTCTCCCTTTTCCTCTCAAGAGTAGTTAGGTGCACCCTGATACTAAGTCAGCCTTCTTCAAAGACTCAATCTCACAATTCAAGTCCCATAGTTTGGATATTTTTTCCATGTTTCACAAGGTTTCCTTTAGGTAAGACTTTAGGCAAGAGTGCAAGCTTTTGTGACAAAAATGACCAAATAATCTAGCCAAACTTGGATAATAATGATCTAGAGGTCAATTCCAGCCATCATCTAATGATGATAGGTCAAGAGTCATTTGTAGCCTCTCTAGAAGAAGATGAGATCATTTCATATATTGTCATGAATGAGTATGGAGTAGAGCCTCAGGTGTGTCCTCAAGCAGAATGTATCCTAGAAACTATATTACCACCTTTAAACACACCTCAGCATTCAAAAGCTTCTCAATTAATTCACTCATTATTACCTCATGAGGTGGATTCTTCTCTTTTTGTCCAATTATTCATGGAAAATAAGGTTACTAAAATAGAAGTTGGTCTAGGAAGAGAGTTTAATGTAAACAATGCCTTATCACCTTCCTAGCAAAAAATTATGTTTCAGTTACTACTAAAATCAAAAAGATTTTTCTTGGGACTACATGGACATGAAAAGATTAGATCCTATGCTCTACACTCACAAGATCTACATTAGTCCTGACTTCACACCTGTCTGATAGCCTCAGAGGAGAGTCAACCCTATTTTGAGGGATATAGTTAAAAATGAGCTCCAAAAACTATTAAGTGTTGTTTTTATCTACCCTATCTTTGATAGCCAATGGGTCTTACCCCTAGTTATAGTCCCAAAGAAGGGAGGAAAATGAAGAGTTTGTGTAGATTATAGGGAACTCAATTCAGCCACTGAGAAAGACCACTTCCCCTTGCCATTTATAGATCAAGTTATTTACAACATAGCTAGCAAGAAATATTTTTATTTTTGGATGTTTTTAGTGGTTACAATCATATACAAATAGCTCTAGAAGACCAAGAGAAAACAACCTTCATGTGCCCTATTTTTCCTACTCAATTTTACCTTTTGGCTTGTGCAATGCCCCAACCACATTCCAACAAGCTTTCATAAGTATCTTTTTTGATATATTTTCTAATTGTATGGAGATCTACATGGATGATTTTATTGTTTATGGAACTAATTTTGAGGAAGAAAAAGAAAAATTAGAGAAGGTACTGAAGAGATGCCAAGACTATAACCTTTCCCTAAATAGTGAAAAATGTTTTATAATGATGGAAGGAGTAGTACTAGGTCATTTCATTTCAACACAAGGCATCCAGTTAGATCTGGAAAATATTGAGGTCATTACTACCTTGCCTATGCTAGAGAAGCAAAAGGATGTGCAAAGTTTCCTTAGACATGTTGAGTATTATAGAAGATTCATCAAGAATTTTAGTCAACTTGCAACACCCCTTTATAACTTATTAAAAAATAATTCTGAATTTTCCTGGGACTTTGAGTGTGCTACATCTTTCTTATAGCGTAAAGAAGTTCTCACCACAACACTAGTTTTGAGAGGGCCCAATTGGGGATTGCCTTTCCACATTCATATTGATGCCTTAAACTATGCTATAGTTTTAGTACTAGGCCAAAAGGTAGACTTAGTTTAATATGGTATTTATTTCATCAATTTAAATTGTCAAGGTGTAGAGTTTAATTACACAGTTACTAAAAAGGAGCTACTTGCAGTTATAGATGCACTAAATAAATTCAGGCACTACATTACTGGATATGAAATATTTGTTCATATTGACCACTATGTTATAAAGTGCCTAATGAATAAGCCTACAATATCAGGAAGATTGGCTTGTTGGTTGCTACCTATGTAGGAATTTGATATCACCATAATAGATAACCCCGATAAGGCCAATGTGGTAGTTGACTTTCTCTCTCGATTGCATGTCCCTAATGATCCCACAACCATTGATGACATTTTTTGGATGAACATCTTTTCCTATTGTCAGCTCAAAATTCATGGTATATAGATATTGCAAATTACCTAACCATGAGAAAGATGTTAGTTCACTTCTCTACTAAAGAAAGAAAGTTACTAGCTAAAAAGAGCTTTAACTATTCTTGGATTTTTGGATTTATGTTTTATACTAGTCTTGATCAAGTAATACATTGGTTCATAAGAGAATATGAAACATATGATATCCTAAGGGCATTCCATGATGAGCCATGTGGAGGTTCTTTTGCATCCAAGAGGACAACCTTTAAAATATTGACAATAAGATACTATTGGCCAAGTTTACAGAAGGATACAACTAGATACACAAAGAAATATTACAAGTGTCAATGCATGGGGAGACCCACTAAATCAAGTGAAATGCCCCTGCAACATCAAGTAGTTGTTGCACCCTTTGATAAATAGGGGATTGACTTTGTAGGTCCTATTGAACACTCTTCATAAGGTAAATCCTATATTTTAGTTTGCATTGATTATGTAGCTAAGTGGGAAAAGGCCAAACCCAAGAAACATCCAAGGGCTAATAATGTTTCCAAGTTCTTGTATGAATCCATCTTTATACAATTTGGTATCCCTCGAGAGTTGACATCTGATCAAGGGGCTTAGTTTACATCTAATCTAGTAGCTTCTCTCATGGAGGAATATACAATTTGACATGCTAAATCATCACCTTATCATCTACAAGCTAATGCCCAAGTAGAAGTTACCAATAGGGAGATGGAAACCATTCTCACCAAAACAGTAGCACTCTATATGAAGGATTGGGCCACACGCCTTCCTAAAGCTCTTTGGGTTTATAGAACCACCTAGAAATCTACAATGGTTTTCACTCGTTTTGAGTTCATCTATGGTAGGTTAGTTGTAATGCCTACAGAGTTTGAATATAATTCATTGGGGACTTCTCTGGAGCTTGGTATGGAACTTACTATTTTTTAGCAAGACCAAATTCTAATTTTAAATAGCCTTGATGAATGACATAAATCTGCATTGAATAACATCAAACTCATCCAACATCAATGAAAATAGTGGTATGATAAGTTTATCAAAGATTTAAAAAAAAAATTTAGGGGATTGAGCACTTCTTTATGATTTTAGCTATCAACACAATCTAGGAAAGTTTCAAACTAGTTGGTTAGGACCGTATGAAATTGTTGTTGTTTTTCCAAATGGAGTGGTCTAGTTGTCTACTATTGATCTTGTTTGATTCATGTGACTTGTCAATGGGCATCACCTTAATCTCTACAAAAAATGAGTCAGTCATGAGTAGTTCTTGTAGTAGTTCCAACACAACAATGATATACTTGTTCCTACAGCCAAAGATTCTGGGTCTTCTACCCTGACTTTTTCTAATTCTTGATTTTGTTCAAGATTTCCATAATAAAAACATTCTTTTTTAAATTAATTTTCTCTATCATACACTCCACCTCACTCTCTCTCTTCACCATCTTTCCATCTCATCTCATCACTCCATCAATTTAGGTGATCTATTTCATAACACTTTTCCTATAGCACTCGCTAGGTTTGTGCCACATAACCTTGTATATATTTTATTTTATTAATTCTTTATTAGGAATCTACATTGTTTGAATTTATTACTCTTGCATGTCTTAGTCTAGTGGGACCCATGACCTTACCTAGTTGGAGGTAGGGAATATTCATTTTTCAATTTTTCAAATCGCATGTAAACTTTAATTTTTTGTCTTATGAGATGAATGTCATCACATGTTTAATGACTTGTCCTTCTATGATTATATCATTGAGGAAATTAAGTACATTAAAAGTTGAAGCTTAACTGTTAATGATATATTAGAAATGTGTTCAAGGTGACTAGCTTGAGCTCGAGTGAAAAATTATGAGACTTGATGCAAGAAAAGATATCATGAGATTTCATGCATTAAAAATATTTAATTCCAAGTAGAACGTAGTAATTTTATGCCTTTTTTTTTTCTATAACATCTGGTGTCTTAACACTATGAGTTTTGTTAATTCACCATTGTTGAGTTCTAAGAACAACATGTTTTTTTTGTTCATAACAATGGGTGGAGGTCTTCAAATATTTGAGCCAATCAATCATAGGGTTTTCTTGGGTGACATAGCCAGTTGTGAGATGTTTTAGGAAAGAGAATGGTTAGACTATTGCCTCAGTCTTAAGGGTTTCGATAAAAAGTTTTCTCTTCAATTTATGAGCACCTTGAAGAATAGCTTTGCAATGGTCAAGGGCTAAAAATTCAATTTATAGAAGATGTGGTGGCTAAAGTCCCTGGGTTACCCCAGGAAGGAGAAAATTGGGTAAAGGATTTTGATTTACGTACAGCTAGGGAATAGTCCAACTTGCAACCTGACCCTCTACTGGACATAGACAAGAAGCAAGGTACTTCCAGATTATCTTTTCTCTTGGAGTTTATCTAGCCAACAAAATTTATAATTTAGTACTTCTCTTGTGAAGGTCATTACAAGTGCCTATATGTTCTACATTTCAAAATTTTGGCTCATCTACGACATGACTATAGATAGTGATAAGGATTTTGAAGAATCTAAAATGTCTAAGGCATTTGAAGAAAGTACTATTATGCAAGACACTTGTGAGAATTCAAAAAACCTTCCTTCTAAGGACTACCTAGAATTCAGACAAGAAATTTTTGAAGAAGCGATAAAAAAGCTCAATCAAGATGGATTAGAAACATTGACTAAAGTAGTAGTTGAGTCTAGTAAGGAAGAGAATGTGGTGACCCAAGAAATGAAGAATGCTCCACACCAAAAAGTGCCAACAAAATTCCTCATCCAACATCTAATTGGATAGAGATTCTCAAGAAAGAACCTTTACCACCATCTAATTTGTCTACACCTATGTCTGCAGGGATGAATTTGTTTCAAAAATTGTTGTGGGAAAGAGAAAAATGGAAGCTAGAAAGAGAAAAGTTAAAACATGTCATTAATGAGAAAAGTAATCAGTTGAAGTAGAATTTAGACCAAAATGAAATTTTAAGAGGAAGATTGAACAAATCATAGGGTTAATTCCTAGACTTATGGAATTTTGATCACCATCACTGGTGTATGCATTATTTCTTAAAGAATAGCTTGTAAATTTCAAATTGACAAGAATTGTGGAAGGAATTAATCCCCCCATTTCAAATCCTTGTGATTTTTATGATGCATTCCAGTCTATTCCAATGCATTCAAAGAATTTTTTGTGTGAATTATATCTGCATAACTAGGCAGTTCCTAATGATACAAAGTTGATGTAGGAGATGTGCAATTGAGAGCAGTAATTTCTTCGATGCATAATTAGATAAGTAGGGAAAACCAAGTTATTTCATATAGGGAAAATGAAATGATGGATCCTCTACTTATAAGACCAAAAGTTCAAAATTCTCACTAGACATTTCTAGATTGGATTTGTATTCTAGGCAACCAAGGCAGAGCTAATAAAGTATACCTAGTAAGAGAACAAGCCTTTTAAAATTGGGAGCAACATTCATCTCATGATGTTTAACAATAATTGTTGCTTCACAAAAAAGGTGGACACAGATGCCACATGACCTAAAGATAAGGGAACCCCACTCTCCTCAAAATTTAACTCTTTCCACTGATAGAATTATATGGTATATCAATTTGGAATGAAGTCTGTACCAATACTAGCTCCCATTAAGGTTTCAACCTCCCATTCTCCTACAACCACTACTAGAAGTAAATGATAATACAAAGGATCATGATATGTCCACAGAAGCTTGACGATGGAGAAGGCTCAAGGAAAATTATGGATACTTTGGTTATGTTAAGAATGAGCCGGGGGACAACTAGTAATTGGAGAGTTCAAGCTAGAATCAAAAATTTCATGGTTGTTAGGGACCAACAATAGCTTAGTTTGGGGATATATATATATATATATATATATATATATCTGTGGAAATGTGAAGTAGGAATATGGATAGTTTAAAGATGTTATATTTGCTTAAATCCATAGATAGAAATGGTATAATGAAGTAGTATTACATGTTGATAAATGTTTCCCCATCTATGTTATGTTTTGGATAGTTTTCCTCATGTAGCCATAGGATTTTCAAGAGTGGTAATTTGAACTTTATACCTTTTCTCTAATATTGATGATGAAAATAAATATATGTAAATGGAGGTTGTGTGCGCATTGATTATTTTGCAGGTATTCTCCATAGGTATTTAAGAGTCAACATTCTAGCACTAGAGTAGTCAAAGCCAACCAGATTGCTAGACCTTTGCAAGTAGGGAAAATCATTTATTGTTTTCTATTGTTGCAATGCACGAATGTAGCTTCTACAAATTGCTATATTCCTAGAGGATTTATTTGTAGTTAATGTTTTTTCTATTTCAAACTTTATGAGTCTATAATTGATCCTCATTAATGGAGTGATCTTACATTTAGGAATTAGTTGTAGTTTCCTTTAAAATAATGACTACTATAGCTTTGAACACAGTTGGGAGAAAAGAATAGAGTGAGTTGATTTTCATAGTAGCAAAGTGTGATACTATTTTTCAATCAAGTGTAATCTTTCACCATGAATGAATAGAATGCATAGCTCAAGTTTATATCTCTTATCTTGATTGTATTTTCTATTTACTCATCCAATGGGGCCTAATTGGTGAGTGAACTATTATGTTAGAATAGATTTTATTTCCTTTTTTTTTAAAGTAAGGTAGAACTTTGTTGATCCTGCAACCATTGGTAAAAATAATTATTGAACTATTCTTGTAGCATAATGCATATATAGGTTTACCATTCACAACATTATCTTAATCTTTAAGTTAAGTTGTCATTTCAGTTTCTAGCATAGGTTTCCTTTAGCATTGCCTTTTCTTTACTTGTAATGACTTAAAAAAAAATTAGAGCATATACTTTATAGTCACCATTTCAAGTTTACACTCCTAGATTGATAAATTAAATGAAGTTAGTATAATATTTTAAGTAAAATACATGATGTTGTCTAGCCATAGAATCATTGTGAAAGGATTTCCAATCCTTCATTACTAAGGTATTAAACTGACAAACTCTTATTGAGTTACTGAGTGCAAAGCCATCAGAACCATTGATTGAAACACTTGAACAACATGTGACATCTACTCATGAGGAGAAATATTAGGTACGTTTATCATTTGAGAAGGGTAAATAATTACATTTTTCACTTCTAAGTAATATAACCCCATAATCTTAGATTATGACTCAATCATAAGAGATGGCATATGAGTCAATAAGTCTAGTTGAGCTAATTACTTAATCCATGTATGACTTAAACAATTTGAAATTGGAGTAAATGCAAGAGTTGAAAACCTTCTTGAGTTGTAAGGAAAAGCAAGAATAGCTAAGGAGAGAGAATAAAAAGAAATAGGTATTAAAAATTGTTAAAGATATTTGTGTAGATGCATTTGGAATAATTGATTTCAACAATCAACATCAAATTTTGGATTAGTTAGTGCACATAATTGATAAAGCACAATCAAAAAATAGAGAGACCAATGATAAATTAATGCAATTGTCTAAAAGAAAGTTTGAGCACAAAGTATTAGAGAAAGTCTCTTAAGAATTTGTACATAGACAAGAAGATCTTTCTAAATTAGCCATATAGAAGCAATTTTGAAGACTATTCATACTTTGTAGATAAAGCTATGTGATGTTGAGTTCTTCACATTGGAGAAGCAATGATCTATTGATATAATACACACTTACATGAGGGCATGTATAGTTTCATTGAGCAAGAATGCAAGTTCAAGATCACCCTCATACAATAAGTTAACATTTGGATAGCTAGGGTTAGTCAAGCTCGTAGCTTGAATAAGTGACATGAGGAATAAACTGATATTAATTCAATTGTAGTTGTTACCACATTTGGAAATTATTTAGAAGAAAGTATCTATAGAACATAATATCCTAAAGAAAGACACAAATTTTTAAAATATTGAAAGCCTCATTGATCTAGCTGTTGAGCTAGGAATTTAAATTGAAGTTTTGAAAAAAGTATAGGAGTAGTGGAATAAAGGATTTGTAGAATTTTTGGCAAATCATGAGAAGTTTTTTGAGATATATAAGTTAGCCCCAACAAACTAGAGTTCATAAGTGACAAAAACAAGGGGGAAATGAAAGAAGAAATACAACAAGGGGAAATATTAGAAATGAAAGAAGAAACAAGGGGAAATAATCACTATAACATTTGGAGTCAAATTGCAATGACGATGTGATTTATTTGTGAATTTTATGTTTTTTTTGCAAGTGTCCCCAACATCATCATTATACTAAAATTTTTATTGTAATTGTGGTGCTTGTGTGATTATAAAAAGAAAAAGAAAACATGACATTAATCATTCCCCATTTGACCAATTGTGGATAGTTGCACACAAAAGAGTGTGGAGAGCTCCAAACGAGAGTAGAGAGCTCTACACATTGGTGGAGATTAGTTGCAATGGATCTAGGATTTTGTTGTCATGCCCTTGTGATCTCTTCATTTCATTGTTGTACCTTGTGATCTCTGAGCCCTTGTATTGTGATTTCATTGTCATTTCATGCCCTTATGATCTTTGTGCCCTTTCTCTATGATTTGCTTCAAGGGGAGAAGAGGTACCTATGTAAATATTCTTTGATTTTTCTTTGAAACATGTATCTCTTTATATTTCCCCTAGTGGGTGATTAGAGAATATTTTCTTTCACTTGGGGTCCTAAGTCAAAGATTTGTTCTAGAGCCATCATTCCCTCGGGGATGTTGTTGTTAGGGAGATTGAGGATTTCATCCTCAATGTTATTCTTCTTGATGTCATCTAAATCTTAATATAATATTAAAATACCCCTATGTTAGCTAGAAAAGAAAGGATGTGTCAATCATCTTCAAAGATTTGGAGGTGAGTGATATTGTTCAAGATGGAGAGCATTGGGACCATCTTAAGAAAGATCACTTAAGAATATTCATATCTGAAAATGGAGAAAAAATGTAGCACAATAAACCAAATCCACATCAATAGGTACATCATAAATATTATTTTAGCCTCAAATCAAATAGTCATAGCAAGCATATTACATTAAAGCCACACACAATCTAAGAACCATGAGTATGGCTAACATAGTTGAGCAACACACTAAAACTGTTTATGATAGGCATTCATGATTGCAAGAATATTGTAGATATACACTTTGAACAATTTTGTGACAAATTTAAATGGCTCAACTCTTTAAAGAGTGTGCTTGGGGTTTCTAGATTTTTTAAATAGAAATATTATAAATCTCAATCAACTTCTCAATATTCTAGATTCCCAACTTTATATAATTAGCTACAAAATTCACAATAGTAAAGAACAAAGTGAACTTTTCATTATAAATCCCATGATTGTTGGAAACTATTTTCAGTTGTAGTTTTGTTTATGTAAAGATTTGTATTCTAAAATTGATGTAATCATTTAGGCTTTATGTGTAAAATAAATATGTGATCAATGCCAAAGGCCTCAATTGTAGCTCTTTGTCAGGTTTTCTAGAAAAGTTTTTGTCAATTTGTGGTGCCAATAGGGTTTCATGTGTCTAGTTGACTTAAAGTAAACTCTAGTGTTTGGAGATATTTTTCAGCCTTTGATTTTAGTTTTGTTTACTAAAACCCCTAAGCATTAATTATTCGTTCACTAATGAAGTTTTCCACAATAGGATTTTGGGATTAATTTGTAAAGTTTCTATTAATAGCATCAACCTTGAATCACCAATATTATTTGGTTGTTCTTTTATTGATCAGGGTTTCAGTTACCTTCAAAGGATCTAGATATTTCATAGTAGGTGCTACCAAACATGTAAGAAAGTAATTATGTGTGATCTTCCTACCCTTTTTTTGCATTGCCTTGGCGTGGAAGAGGAGTAAGTGTTATCTATACTTCAATAAAACATGTAAGAAATTGTATATCTACAATAACATGGTGTTTGTGTTTACATCATCTCTAACAGTTGTAATAGAAAAAAGGTGAGACCAACTACATTTTCTTGTATATCAATTTACTAAGTTTCATCAAATACCACCTCTTTGAATCATATAAAATTAAGGTTTTACAATAAAATTAAGGTTTTACTAAACTTGATGCAATCTCTATCAAAGATCTTTACCAACCACATAACCACTACAATAAGAGGCAAGGGAATTTGTTAGTCTCTAGAAACAGTTGGGATGAAATTTGGTTTTGGCTTACTAGAAACACTAGTACAGGAATATCCAAGAAGGGAATTTGTTCTAGCAAAAATAATTTTTCTTTTATTATGTCTATAAGTAATACAAAATGATATGAACATAATTAATGCTGCCTCCATTGCCCCCCCCATACAAAGTTCTAGAGTACTGGTGCTCTACCTAACTCATTTGGCATAAGATCCTTCTCTTTAACAGAATTACAATACATTAGTAGTCAGCCTAATTTCATAAAGATCTTGACATAATAAGAACAATAACATTTGACCTTCCATATTTACTATTCAATTTCTAAAAGTTTTAAAAAATAATCACCCAACTAGCAATTTTGATCCAATGAGAATACCCATTTTAATACCAAAAGATGGTGTCCAAATGTAGGTGGGTTGTTCTTGCTACAAGAATTCAGTCATTTTCCCAAAATATATACGTCATGTTAAATAATTTCAAATTTATTGAAAATATAACCTCCAAAACAATTATTCATTTGTTTAATTAGATCCAACTCTCTAGGGAAAAAAAAAAAAAAAAACACTTAACTACATATTTGAAACAGAAGTGTCAATTCTATGTGTTACTTATACTAACACATCTTATGGTGGATTCTAAATCATTTTATGAATAAAAATAACTTCATTAATCCAAAACCAATAGCATCTCAATATCATTATAATAAAGGTACAACCACATGATTCAAAAACTTGTAACTAAACCTGAATGCCTCATCTTCAATAGTCTAGTGACTTAGATTTATTCTCATCAAAATATCAATGCTTTGAATATTCTACTTGTGCACTGGCACACCCAAAAGAATATATCTCCACCTACAACTCACTCAAATACTTATGAGTTATGTAGTTAATGTTATATTAGCATATTATTTCTTCAAAGGGTTTCATCTATGATTCACAATAAAGTATATACATAACAATAATTTGAAGCTCTTAAAACATATAATGTGATTTTAACTACAATTCAACTATTTTTCTTAGCACATGATGATGCTAAATAAGATTCATTATGTCTTACCATAATAATTTATCTCTTCAAAGAAAAAACTCTATACTTTCAATTAATCTTCAAATTCAATTTTGTTCTTCATTTGGAACCCATGCATCCAATGTAGCAATGTACTCACCCAATACTTATAACTAACACTTTAAATTGGTATTTGTTATAATGAATCCAATCTAGGTGTATCATCAAACCATTAATATACATTTGAAATTATTAAATTCTAAATGATCACATACTAGTGATCTCCTATGCATTCAATACCAAAAACATCATACAAGTTGATCCCAGAGGTGATTTCCTTGGCAATTTACCTCCACATCAATCAACAATAATACCACTCATCTCATGCATCTAATAAATGTCTTTCACCTCTTCTCTAAAAATTTATTTTATTTCTCAAGTTTTTGAATGTTATTTTCTTATGTGGAATGGTGGTTGAACATATTCAAACATGAATTAGGGCCTTCTCAAGAATGTCATGGTTGCCCTTCTTTCTACTTAAGTTGTGGATAAAATGGAATGGATAAGCTTATGTAAAATGAAGTCAGGTTAATTTTTTTACAAATACATATAAAGATTGAAAATTAGAAGGAAATTAGAATATCATTTTTCTTTTGTATTTTTAATTAATGGTAGGAGATTTCAAAAATATGATTTAAAACTTAATTTAATTTAATTTAATATAAATACATACATCCATGCATCTATACATACATACATACATACACACATATATGTGTTTATATTTATGTATGTATGTATATATATAGAGATCTTTTTAAAGGTGCTTATTACATCTTAGCACAACAACAAAATTGATCCAACTACATACATTTTCCAAAATCAAAATAATAAAACAATAAAACTCACTCAACCCTTGCTAAGAAACTTACCTCAAGATCCTGCACAAAAATAATGCAAACTAGGAAAAATGGGCAGAGTTCACAAGAAATTTTACAAAAACATATCATAGAAGACATGTTTAAAAAGAAACAATCACTAACCCAATTAAATTGGTCTAGTTTCTGATTAACTGGTTCGTGTAGACACCTAAAAACCTTTAGAAAATAAAGTATTTTTATTTTCTGAAAAATTCCTGATGACATCATCATTTATTAATTAATTAATTATTTAATTAATTTATTTATTTTTATGCCATTAAATCCCTTTATCTTAATTAAAAATATTTAATTAAGGAACCCCTCCCAAAAATGTTTAAATCTAATTTAAACATTATTTCCTTATTTATTAATTATTTAATTAATAAATTGACCAAAAACCCAAAATAAATAAAAAATTGATTTTTTGCCCAAAACTTGGCCAATTTCCTTAAGACCACTAACCTCTTCCAAAATCTTCCAATCCTTCTTTAATTTTAATTAAAGGCTAATCCCATCATTTCCTACCCCTAATCCCAACTCAAAATATTTAATTAAGATTAAATATTAATCCTCATGTTTATTAAAAAAGTTTTAATAAATATCTCCTCAACCCAAACCCTTGAAATAAATAAAACTTTATTTATTTCCTAAAAATCTAATTTATCCTCATCCTAAGAAATTCTAGACTCTTCTAGAAAGTCTTCATCCTCATCCTAGGAAATTCTAGACTATTCTAGAAAGTCTTTATCCTCATTCAAAGTCTAGACTCTTCTAGAAGTTGTCTTTAAACCTAATCCTAATCCCCTCTTAACCTTGTCACATTCCCTAAACATGGGTTAAAACTTACTAACCCAAGCCAAAGTTAACAAATATCTCCTCCTTCACCCACCCTCATTAAATGCCATGCACTTGCCTATCCCTAAGCTAATCCTAAACCATCCTAATCCATCCTCTAATCATTTGCACAAGCCTAAGCAAGCTTAAAACCCTCCTAATCAGGCCCAAGTCGAAATTGCTCTCATCTCCCTCAAAATATCTCAACCATAAAACTTTATGAAGCCCACTAGGCCATAAATGACTCTTCCAAGCCCTTTTATTGCTCTTACAAGTCATTATGAGGGTCTTTATGGAGATTTTATCCCTTGAGCCTCCTTTGTTGACTCATCCTTCCCCTTTCCTCCATCCTCTCACCATGTGACATGTGTCACTCCTTGGTTGGCTGTAAGGAAGTACAATCCATGTGCTCTCCTCTCATGCAATTTGAGCCCTCCATGAGCTTTTTCTCATCCTTGCATCTTAGCCCTCAATCCCTCAAGCCTCTTGCCTATAAATTGGATCCTTCCCCTTTGCAAAATAACACAATCCATGAAGTAAAGTCATAATTCCATTTTGAGAAGCCATTTTACATCAAAACCATACCCTCACACCCAAATTCCAACTCCATTTGAAGCCCTTTTTGAAGGATAAAGCTTGAGCATACATCCTATCTATTTAGACAAAGCTACTCAACAAGAGAGCTTCTCATTGAGAGAGCCCATTAATGGCTCATATTCTCAATTGAGAGCTCATCTTAGTCCATCTTGAAGTGTATGAGTTTTGTTTAGTTTGTAGAAGCTTTATTTAAATTTGGTTTCTATTAGCATACTAACATTGTTCATATACATTTTGGCACGCCCGGTGGGACCCCGCATGGGTCATCTTCATTAGTTTTTTTAGTCAAGTTTTGTATGTCATTTGCTGATTTTGGCTAATTTTTCTTTTTTTTGTGATTGGTAAGATTGTATAAATTGGTTTTGTAGGTCCACATGAGCATGAAGAAGACAAAGGAACTCATAGTCTATCTCATAGTATTTGCAGATTTTTCAAGCTTATAGGTGGACAAAGCACTTGGAATTCTTCTTCCTCTTCTTGTCTATATTCTTCTTATTCCATCTACTTCTTCTTCTTCTTGTGGGAGATCTTGGCCATTTTTTTTAAGGAAGCAAAATCATACACACTTCTTTTTAGTGCTTAAAATGAACCCCCAAATCATACTTAAATCCATTAAAAAATTAAAAATTTGCAAAAGAGAAAAAATCTTTTAACAAGTGAAGCTAAACCAATCCAATCATTTGCATCCTTGCAACATCAAGGTTTTAGATGCATTCATGCAAAGTTAGGAACACTTCATTTTTGGAAATTTAAAAAGAACTTCAAGTTTCCATTTCAAAAGGTTCAAAATCAACACTAAGTGCACACTAAAATCTAAATCAAACTCAGAGCATCAATCAAGGATAAAATGAACCTCATTTGCAAATATTTTAAAGTTCTTTTAAAAATCTCATGAAAACTAAGAGTCCTAAATGGTTGCCAAAAATTATCCTAAAAGCTTTGTTATTTGTTCCAAACGAATGTCTTGTTGCAAAATTTTGAATGTTTCTTAGGTTTTTCATGCATCAAAACAATCTAAGAATATCATTTTTGGGCTTAAAATATGCAAACTAGAACACAAAATCTTGAATGAAAACCAAAGTCCAAAGAGTCATTTTCACTTATGAGTCCAAAACAATCTTGAATGATCTAAGGTTTAAACAAAGCACTTCAAATTTCTTAAAACAACACACAAAATCTCAATCTTGAATGCTCAAAGGAAAAAACTTGAATGTTTAATCACTTGTCTTTGAATGCATGTTGCTAAAATCACTCTTGAGTGCCATGGATTAAAATCAAGTTTGTTTTTTTTATGAATGCATGATTAAAACAACAAATCCAATCTTGAATGCCAAGGATCAATTAACCATTGCAATATCAAACACTTCATTTGAAGCTTCTAAAATTGAACAAAACAAATCTCTTTTCCACATGCAATTTAGGTAAAGTTTGCTTTTTGGACATTTAAGAAACTTTGTTAAGTTAAATACAAATTTACAAAAATCAATTTGAGTAGTTCCTTGGACTCACCTCTTTTCTAATCACCCATCAATTCAACCATTGGTTTCAATCTCAGCGCCATTTATGGGGATGGGTCTACTTGAAAAAGGTGTTAAATGTTCCACAATCTAACTCACTCACTTGGTCTTTGAATGTTTGCTTTAACTTTATCAAAAAATTTAAATGACCAAAAATCTAGATTAAATCGATCACACTTCAAGTTTGGGCACTAAAATTGAACAACTATTGACGTGGAGGGCCTCCGGGCGCGCGCTTGACAAATCAAGTCTCACACATCTTTGCTTTGGGCTTAAAACAAAATCACACCAACTCTTGAATTCTTTAAAGGAAATTAATTGATACTTGATGTGGAGGGCCTCCGGGCATGTGAGTTTTCTTTTTTTGACCCTAACTCTTCTTCTTGTTTGCATTCTTCGATCGATTTACTTTTGTTGGTGCTTCAAGTTGGAATTGAACATTGTCTCTTAAACATGAGTGCTTGCAAAGTCTAGATTAGCACACATAAGAGTCAGTTGGTAAAAGAACAAGCGTGTTTTTTTTAGTCCAAGGTCATCCAAGTCTTCTCTCCCCTTGTCATCTTTCAAGGCCATCTTGGGTGCATAAGATTAGGATCCAAAATCTTGTTTCTTTTTAGGAGGCCTTCTTGGGGATTTCATCACCCCTTGGATGACCTCAACTCCCACGTTCTGACAAAGTATAAGAACCAGGAGGTGAATCGAAAGACACCTCTCTTGGGATCAAGGTTTTGTCACTCAGGCTAAGCCTCAAGGAACTTTATACCCTTGAGAAGTGAAAGAGGAGAAGTGGGTTACCGCTCCTCTCGGCTGTGTGACATCTTTTTGGTTTCATCTATGGATTTGGGCCTCACGTACCTTGGGTATATTGAGGACTCCCTAACTAAACCAACTGTCAGCCTTGTAGACAACCATCTAGGATGTTAATGTGCTTGAAGCGACTGATCAAAAAATTTGTAGAACACACACACTCCTTGGCGCAAGTATCACATTCTGGGAATCAAAACTTCTATCTGGTTGTTTCTATCTATTGCTTGGTCTTTTACTTATTGAATGAATGTTTGCCAAACTTGGTCAATCCTAGCTTAGGGTACACTTAGTATAGTCACTGCCTATTCCAGAAGTTGAACAAGTTGAAGCAAAATAATCAAGGTCTCTCAAAGCCAAGAAAATTCAAGAATTCATGTCAGAGCAACCCAAACCCAAACAAAAGTTTCACAAAGTTAAACTCAAGCCATCTCAGGCATACCAAGAACTTTTAGCCAAGAGAAAAGAAATAACACCAAGCCCACAAATTGTCAAACTCCACAAAGTAGAGGACAAAGCTGCTAACGAAGCACTTCAAGAGGCTTGGTTAGAGTGCACCATCAAATTTAGCCAACATCTAGGAATTAATCCTGCTTATGCATTACCAACTAGGCATGATTTCTATGATTAGAAACCCTTGTTTCTCCACATCTTCTTGGATAAGCTTCACTTTAGAGTCATCTTTGTAGAAAAGCTAGCCATCTTAGGTTATCCCCTTAAGCATTATTAGCTCATCCATCTCATTTAGAATCAAACCATCTAGCCAGCAATCCAAAAACTGCACATCTAAGCTTTCAAAATTGTTGTCACCTTGCTAAAAGTTTGCCATTCCTAAAAAATTTCAAAACCACCAATCTCACCAAGGTTATCCCTTTTGACAAAGCTTTGTCTAGGGTAATCTGGCTTTTCCACTTGTTATCCCTCATCACCTTGAGCTAAGGGTTGGGATCCACAAGTGGTCAATCTCGTGTTCTTCCTAAAGGATCATTAGTCTATCCTTAAGTTGACACAATCACCACCAAGCTTGCACATAGGAAAGCAGACCTTTTGTACTTTGGCAACATATCTTTGAAGTTAGAATCCCCAACCCAATCCTCCTTAGATTTTGTCATATAGCTTTGTCTCAACCTAGGAAATCATTTGCATAGAAAAGACTTCCTCCCTTTTGCATCCACCAGCATTTGTTGCATCTCATCCCTAGGAGCATTTTTCATGCCACCCGTCACTCACTTAGCCAAGAAGAAAGAAATAATGGAGCCCTATCATTTGGATCGAACAGCCTCACCCCCCTTGAGCACTCAGCCATCCTTCAGCACAGAGAAAGCTATGCCATCATCTACTAACATTGAAGCTTTTATGAACCAACCAGGAAATGCAGTATTGGTAAATGCCATTATAGACAAGAACAAAGAGACAATAATGGCTAATTTTCGAAGGGACAATGTAGGAACCTTTGACTTTGGAAGACCCCCTCCATTATCAAATCCATCTCACCCATTGTTTGGGTAGCTGCCACCACCCATAGGCTCTTATGATCCAAATTATCCTCAATATATGCCAAAAGAAGAGCCTCCGGCCAATCCATATGATCCAACAGACCCAAACATACCATCATCCACCCAAGTTGAAATCTCCAAGCCGCAAGCCAACCCAGCCACCACCACTCCATCCTTGGTTCATACCTCTCCGCTCCAAACCCCCTTCACTATTGTTGCTGTTGCTCCCCAACCCAACCTTCCAAATCCACCCATCTCCCAAATCAGTGCTAGCATCTTTGGCCAACCTCAGTAATATACAATAGGGATGCCACCCATGGGTCCAAGTAATCAACCTTTCATCACCCCTAGCTTTTTCACCATAGCCCAAAGCACAATCCCATCATTTCCATTAGGTCTTGGAAGCTCGGTGCCATCAACCACAAATCCACAAGCTACTACCCTCACTCCACAAAGCTATCAAACCCCACAAGCTACTACCAATGTTCTGCCTAGCTCTCAAGTGACCCAAGCTCCCACCACCACTCTACCAAGCTTCCAAATCTAGCCACCAAGCTATCAAACCCCATCAATTCCATTTCCTAGCTTTCAATTCTCACCACCTCCACCACCAACTAATCCATTACCTCCTATTACCAACTACTTTTTAATGCCACTTCTAGGAGGTAACCCACCAATCCAGCCAACCACCAATTATTTGTAGGTACCATCCCAAATGGGGGCGCAGCCCACATACCTTGGTCAAACCCCACAAGCCCCCCGATCCTTTCCCTAAGCTTCACAACCATCTTATACCTTACCTCCACAAAGCCATTCATTTATCCTGCAGCCAACTTATATTTCTCAATCCCAACCTCAAATTCCATATCAACAGCAAGCCTCACAGCACATGCAGCAATATGTGCCACATCCCCCTCAACAACCCGTCATCCACCATGTAGCTGCCCAAACAATGTACAATCCCTATCAGCAAATCCCTCATAGCCATCTATATTCAGTGGTCCCATCTAGCGCATACCTACCTCAAGGCACTCCTACATTGGGGGCACCCCAGCCATCACCTATCAATTCAAAATGGGAGCAAATGAAGACAACTCTGAAAGCCATCCAAGAAGGGAATGATCCGAAGATATTCAAGTTTGAGAATGTGTGTCCTTACCCATTTGACTGAGCCATTACCATGACACCATTTCCCAAACACTTTGAGGTACCCAAATTTGACAAATTCAGAGGAAAAGGAGACCTTGTCACATATGAAAGAATTTTACATGCACTGCCAGGACGTGGCATACAATGATGTCTTCCTCTTGCGCCTTTTTCCCAAAAGCTTGGCTGGACCAGCTCTTGAATGATTTTACAGAATCCCCTATGGCACAATTAAAAAATTTGTTGAATTATCTGAGGCATTCGTAGCCCAATATGCCCATCTTGTTGAAACAGAGCTATCAATAGTTGACCTTGTCCACATTAAGCAAAAAGGTGGAGAAAGCCTTGCTGAATACCTGCAAAGATGGCAAACCCTTACCACCCGCATATCCTGCACCTTGCCAGAGTGCCATGTGGTGAAAATGTTTATTGATAATGCCCATCCTAGCTTGGCTCACCACATGACCATGAACTGTTTGCATACCTATAAAGATATCAAAGAGAAAGGAATGATCCTTGAGCAAGGACTCATTAAAGATGGTGTGGTCAAGATTTAAAAAGAGGCCAACCAAAATAAATCATATTCCAATGACAAGTCTAGATATTGGAACAAAAACAAGCATGTTGCAATAGATGGCGTCACTGACACCAGACATGTGAATATTGTTGGTCCTTCTCACAACCAGTCCAACCCACCATATCAACCAAACAATCAACAAGCTATCAACTACCAACAACAGAATAACCAAAGCTATCAAAACCACAATCCAAGACCCAACTTCCAAGGGTATAGCAATCAAACTAATTCCATCAATGTAGTTGTAGGAAAAAAGCCCAAATTCCAACCTACACCTAGAAACTATACACCCCTTGGTGAGCCATTGGATGTCATTTTTGAGAAATTAGTCAAGGAAAACCTCATCAAATTTCCTCCTACCCAGAAAATTGACCCAAGCCAATCCAAAGCTGCATGGTACAAAGACAATGAGTCCTACAAATTTCATAGGGTAAAAGGTCACGCTACCCTCAGATGCATGAAATTGAAAGACTATGTGTAGGACTTCATTGATCGAAAGCAAATCACTGTTGGTGCCCAAACCTCTCCCAATGTAGGCTTACAGATCTATCAAAATGCTTTTCCTCCACACAACAACCAAAATCCTGGAAAAGCACCTATCCAAACCAACAACAACAACACCAACAACCATCAGCCAAACCAACAGCATGGGAAGAACAATGACCACACTTCATCCTATATAGACTATGGTAGCCTTATAGGTTTTATATCCAAGAAAGAGCCTTCTGTCAATGTTATCAATATCCAAGGACCAAACAATGAGTGTGCAGTCACCACTCAAAGAGCACGATTTAACATTGCAGGCCCACCAGTTTCACCAGCACCATCAGCTCCGTCAAAAAGCTAGTATAATATCTTGGAACACCTTGGGAACATGCCAGCCCAAATCTCCAT
Organism: Cupressus sempervirens; assembly: GCA_028749045.1. Lineage (NCBI taxonomy): Eukaryota > Viridiplantae > Streptophyta > Pinopsida > Cupressales > Cupressaceae > Cupressus > Cupressus sempervirens. The sequence continues at coordinate 790,946,759 of CM053783.1, read as the reverse complement.
TTTAGACCTTCTTCGCACTAGTCCTATGTACAAGAACATCCTTGACAGTGCTCTCAAAGAATCCTGTGTCCCTTCTGATATCAATGCTACTAATTTTTGTAATCTTGTTGGACACCTTTCATCCTCATGTGCCCTATCTTTCAAACCCACCGACATACCCGTGGTCGAGCCAGATCACACCCTTCCACTTTGCATAGCCATTATGGTATCCAATTTTTTCGTGAAAAGAGTAATGATAGATAATGGATCAGCCTTGAATATTTGCACCCTAAAATTCATAAAACAAGCTGGGTATACTGAGGCAGATATCATCAGTGAGGTTATCACCATCAAAGCTTATGACAACTTGGAAAGAACCACAGAAGGAACTATTTTGTTGCCAATCAAGGTTGGGCCCATCATCCAAGGGACACTCTGCCATGTTATTGATCTAAAACTACCATTCAACATCCTCCTCAGTCACCCATGGATTCATGCCATGAAAGTCGTTCCATCCACTTACCATCAGTGCATCAAATTTCTGCATCAAGGCACTGAGGTAACCATCCATGCCGATCCAGAACCCTTTTCTTACTGCAATGCGGTTGAAGCCTCATATACAAACCATTGCCCTGGAATTGATATCAGCACAGCCATTGCTAGCTCATCCCACACTTGTAATGACCCAGAAACCATCCTCGCCTCCACCCTATCTACCGTGAAGATCAATAAAAAAGTCTATGGAGAGTATAGTCTATCAGATGCCTTTGTTGTCGGGGCACTCCCACTTGATCCACATGCCCATGGAAAACTAACATATCACAAAGCTAAGGAGATTCCACCTCCTCGATACAAATAGTTTGGCCCAACAACCTTTGTATCCTCAAAAATCCCTCTTCATGAGGAGCTCACTCCGGATATCAACAATTGGTTACATAAGGATGCACCTCAAAGAAATCAAGCACGCCTTGATCAATTCAGCCAAAAGTATCCCCAAGAACATAAGCTCATCACTGAAAAATGGAACTATCAAGGTCGTGGTCTAGGACCAGAAGAAAGAGGCATGTAGTGCCCCATCGATGCACACAAGTGGGAATCAAAGTCAGGTCTTGGCTTTGGCATACCCACAACTGGGGGCACCAATGAGAACGGTCACGCTTTTTCAAACATTCACTGCAACCTTGTTGAAATTGAAGACATTCCTGAGGAAGTTGAAAAGAGAACCTACAATGATATCCTAGACCAAATCTCCCTCGAAGGCTCTGTTCTCCAAGAACTATCCATCCACCTCATTGACCTACCACTCACCCATCCACAACTCATAAATTGGGACCAACCAAGCGTCATACACATTGATGAGTTCACATCAAAGGAAGCATTTCTGAGATTCATGGGAGCTGAAACACCTCACAAGAAAACAAAGCTAGATTCAACCTATATCTACAAGCTAGATCCCAAGGGGTATATTGGAGAAAATCCACAACCTAGTTCCGATACACCCAAAACTGGAACTAAGGTGAATCTGAGACTAGCTAAGGCAGTGAAGAGAACCCCTCAGCAAGAGCATCCAGAGTGACAAGTAAAACATGAGGATTTAGCATTACCTCCTCAAGATAATCGACCAAAGATATCTTCTATTCTAATTGAGGATACTAGGGAAGTCAACATCGGTTCTTTAGAGATCCCTAGGCTTGTTCACATTGCTGCATCCCTATCACAAGACCAAGCTGATCTCCTCTTTGAGGTCTTAAGAGAGAACATTGGCCAATTTGCATGGTCATATCAAGACATGCCAAGACTTGATCCAAAGCTTTTAGTTCATCATCTTGCAGTTGATCCAAAGATCAAGCCCGTTAGACAAAAGCTTAGAAAAATGCACCCTAAGGTGGCATTATTGGTCAAAGCTAAATTAGAAAGAATGTTAGCTGCTAAGGTTATCCGACCTATCGACTACTTAGAGTGGATCTCCAACATGGTCCCTATCACTAAACCTTCCGGTGACATCAGAATCTGCACTAATTTTAGAGATCTTAACAAAGCTTGTCCAAAAGATGATTTTCCCTTGCCCAACATAGATATGGTTGTAGATCTTACAGTTGGACATGAAATTTTGTCCCTCATGGATGGATTTTTTGGGTATAATCAAATCAAGATTGCAGAAAAGGATCAGCATAAGACATCATTCATTACCCCTTGGAGAACCTTTTGCTACAACATGATGCCTTTTGGCCTAAAGAATGTTGGGGCTACCTATCAAAGAGCTATGACAGCCATTTTTCATGATCTCATCCATAGCATTTTGGAGGATTATGTGGATGATATCTTGGTCAAGTCTCATACCTTCATGGATCATCTTGCTGACCTGGAGAAAGTCTTTGATAGGTTAGCCAAATATCATCTCATGCTGAATCTCAAGAAATGTGTCTTTGGGGTCACATCTGGCAAGCTTCTAGGCTTTATAGTTTCTAAACGAGGTATAGAGATCGACCCCAAGAAGGTCAAGGCTATCTTAGACATGCCTCCTCCCCAGACACTATGACATCTTCGTTCTCTTTAGGGAAAGCTTCAATCTATTCGGTACTTCATCTCCCAGCTTGCAGATAAGTGTAGACCATTTTCACATTTACTGAAGAAGGATGAGAACTTCAAGTGGGATCCTTTATGTCAGTGCAGCTTTGACCATCTCAAGCAGTATCTCATTAATCCCCCTATCTTGGTTCCACCATTTCCTGGTCGTCCCCTAATTTTGTACATATTAGCAACACCTACTACTCTAGGGGCACTTCTAGCACAGCTCGATGACTACAGCAGAGAAAGAGCCATCTACTACATCTGTAGAACCCTAGTTGGTTATGAACTCAATTACACTCCTATGCAAAAATCTTGTTTGGCAATTTTTTTCTCAACTCAAAAGCTTCGCCATTACATGCTAAGTCATACCATCCAACTAGTCTCCAAGATTGACCCTCTCAAGTATATGCTCTCCAGAATAGCACTTATAGGCTGTTTGGCCAAATGGGTTATGCTCCTTAGCGAATTTGACATCCAGTATGTGGACAGAAAGGCAATCAAAGGGCAAGCTATAGTAGATCACCTAGCTAATGCACCTCTAATAGATGCTTATCCGTTGATCACAGAATTTCCAGATGAGCATATCTGTCTAATTGAAGAACAACCCCCATGGAAAATTTATTTTGATGGCTCATACACATCTCATGGATCAAGGGCAGGAATATTGTTGGTCACACCTCAAGGAGATTACATTCCAAAAGCATTCAAGCTACAATTCCCTAGCACCAACAATATAGCTGAATATGAGGCCCTCATAGCAGGATTAAAGATAGCTGCAGAATGGAACATTGCTGAGCTACAAATCTTTGGCGATTCTCAGCTCATCATCAAGCAAGCCCTAAATGAATATCAAACCAAAGATGAAAAGATATTACCCTACAAAGAGCTAGTTGATCAGCTAACCCAACATTTTACAAGGCTTCAGTTTACACAAGTGCCTCAAATATAGAACAATGCAGCAGATGCTATGGCTACTATAGGCTCGCTCTTGGAAATTCCCCAAGCAGCTACACAGTATGAGTTTTTAGTGGAGCAGCTCCTCACACCCGCCTATGTGAATGAGGATTCAAACCGTGTTTGTATCTTGGTTGGTCCCCAATCTCCTTGGTACCATGAGATTCGCGCTTACCTTAATGATGGTATCATATCCCCTCACCTCACATGTACCCAACGCCAAAACCTCATCCAAAAATCATCCCGCTATGTTATCATAGCCAATACCCTATATCGTCGAGGTTATCACGATACTCTCTCTCGATGTTTAGACCAAAATGAGGCCGCAATGGTGTTAAAGGAAGTACACTCTGGACTTTGCGGTGCCCACACAAGTGGTATTGTCCTAGTGTGACAAATCCTTAGAGTAGGCTATTATTAGCCTACCATTGAAGAAGACTCCTATGACTTTGTCAAAAAGTGTCTCCCATGTCAGCAACATACAAATCTTGTGCACGCTCCAGCACAGGATCTATAGCCTATTGCACCATCTTGGCCTTTCGCTTGTTGGGGCCTTGATCTAGTTGGAACTATCACACCCCTCTCATCTGATGGACATAAATGGATAATAACAGCTACAGACTATTTCACTAAATGGGTGAAAGTAGTCCCCCTAGTCTCAGCTACAGGAGTTCAGGTCTCCAAGTTCATCTTGTACCACATTGTTTGCTGCTTCGGCATCCCATCAACCATCTTCATCGACCACGGAGGTAACTTTGAAAATCTCAACATGGAAGAATTATGCACTTCCCTTCGCATCCATCACTACTTTTCTAGCCCATATTTCCCACAAGGTAATGACCAGGCAGAGGCAACTAACAAAACCCTCCTCAAAATCCTAAAGAAAGTTGTCAATGATTCCGGCCGTGATTGGCACCTACAAATAAATCCAGCCCTATGGGCCTATCGAACTTCCTTCTGTACATCCACAGGCACAACTCCATCCTCCCTAGTGTATGGTGCTAAAGCAGTACTACATATAGAGGTTGAACTTCCCTCCTTGCACATATCTTTGCAAGGGCAAATATCAGATGAAGAATACAGAGTAGCTCAGCTCACCCAGCTAGATCTCTTAGACGAGAAGCGACAACAAGCCTATGATCATCTCATAGTCTATCAAACTCATCTCAAAAGGAATTTCAACAAGAAGGTGCTTCCACGACACTTTTAGCCACGTGACATGGTCCTCAAAGAAAACATGAAAGTCCAAGCAAATCGAGAAAAGAAAGGCAAGTTTGAACCTACATGGCTTGGTCCTTATGTTGCCACTACTTCCTTTGGCTCTGGAGCCTATCAGCTATCTACACTGGAAGGAGAACTCTTGAATGATCCTACTAACATCATTCATCTCAAGAAGTTATGTGCTTGAAGATCCTTGGTATACCCAGCTTTTGAAAAATACAAAAAAAAAAAAAAAATAGTAAAGAGAAATAAGTGTCCAATGGTGAAAACTTGGCAATTCAAGCGCCTTGGATAGGTACCTCGGTGAAAACCTGGTAATTCAGGCACCTTGTGTACTAAGACTAATCCATTATCTATCACTATCCTATCCCTCATCCATTCACCCACCATCCCATAAAACACTTGCTTGTTTCCTTGGTGTTCCAACCAAATATCCAAAATCTAATGGAGCTTGTAAATACCTCCTGTACAGCTTGTAAAATCTTGTACCTCAGCTTGTATTATACCTTGTAAATCTTGTACCATACCTTGTATATCCAAATCTTGTCCAAATTTTGAAAAATTCTTGATGACATCATCATTTATTAATTAATTATTTATTTAATTTATTTATTTATTTTTATGCCATTAAATCCCTTTATCTTAATTAAAAATATTTAATTAAGGAATCCCTCCCAAAAATGTTTAAATCTTATTTAAACATTATTTCCTTATTTATTAATTATTTAATTAATAAATTGACCAAAAACCCCAAAATAAATAAAAAATTAATTTTTTGCCCAAAATTTGCCCAATTTCCTTAAGACCACTAACCTCTTCCAAAATCTTCTAATCCTTCTTTAATTTTAATTAAAGGCTAATCCCATCATTTCCTACCCCTAATCCCAACTCAAAATATTTAATTAAGATTAAATATTAATCCTCGTGTTTATTAAAAAGGTTTTAATAAATATCTCCTCAACCCAAACTCTTGAAATAAATAAAACTTTATTTATTTCCTAAAAATCTAATTTATCCTCATCCTAAGAAGTTCTAGACTCTTCTAGAAAGTCTTCATCCTCATCCTAGGAAATTCTAGACTATTCTAGAAAGTCTTTATCCTCATTCAAAGTCTAGACTCTTCTAGAAGATGTCTTTAAACCTAATCCTAATCCCCTCCTAACCTTGTCACATTTCCTAAACATGGGTTAAAACTTACTAACCCAAGCCAAAGTTAACAAATATCTCCTCCTTCACCCACCCTCATTAAATGCCATGCACTTTCCTATCCCTAAGCTAATCCTAAACCATCCTAATCCATCCTCTAATCATTTGCACAAGCCTAAGCAAGCTTAAAACCCTCCTAATCAAGCCCAAGTCAAAATTGCTCTCATCTCCCTCAAAATATCTCAACCATAAAATTTTATGAAGCCCACTAGGCCATAAATGACTCTTCCAAGCCCTTTTATTGCTCTTACAAGTCATTATGAGGGTCTTTATGGAGATTTTATCCCTTGAGCCTCCTTTGTTGACTCATCCTTCCCCTTTCCTCCATCCTCTCACCATGTGACATGTGTCACTCCTTGATTGGCTATAAGGAACCACAATCCATGTGCTCTCCTCTCATGCAATCTGAGCCCTCCATGAGCTTTTTCCCATCCTTGCATCTTAGCCCTCAATCCCTCAAGTTTCCTATAAGTTGGATCCTTCCCCTTTGCAAAATAACACAATCCATGAAGTAAATTCATAATGCCATTTTGAGAAGCCATTTTACATCAAAACCATACACTCACACCCAAATTCCAACTCCATTTGAAGCCCCTTTTGAAGCATAAAGCTTGAGCATACATCCTATCTATTTAGAAAAAGCTACTCAACAAGAGAGCTTCTCATTGAGAGAGCCCATTAATGGCTCATATTCTCAATTGAGAGCTCATCTTAGTCCATCTTGAAGTTTATGAATTTTGTTTAGTTTGTAGAAGCTTTATTTAAATTTGGTTTCTATTAGCATACTAACATTGTTCATATACAGTTTGATTACAAATTCATGTAGAACTGATATTAGATTAGGTACAATAAAATGAACAATTAGTTGTTCTCAGCTAGCATGATCAAATACAATTTTCCAAGGTGATAAAATTGCACATGCATATGCATCACTTGCATGCTAGGTATGAAGCTCATTCCCTAACTTATAAAAAGTGGTTGGATATAAAGGTTCCATACACTAGCTCAACAATGGAATTCAAGGATGTAACCATGCATGTATATGCACAATCTCCCTATGAGGATCCCAAGTATCTACTATTGATGTTAATTTGGGTATCAATATATGATCTAGAATGTTATGAAGTACTAAAGTCAATGGTAACTTCTCCAATGTCTCTAGAAAATGTAGCATAGTTTTAGGGTCCCTTGGCTCCCAAGAATTTGTAGTAGCTATTCTCACTTCTAGAAGAATAACTTCAGTGAAGAGTTGAGTGTTAAGTCAAAGAAGCAAGTTCATCTTCTATATAAATTCTATAATCATGAGGCTCATTCCCTTACAGAATCCTCTACCACAATGAAATTACCTCTAAACCATGCAAAGGATGTTGAAGTGGTTTCCAACCTTGAAACACTCTTATAAGCAATGGTAAAGAAAATATACATGCAATACATGAAAAATTTCACAACTTGTAGTCCTCCTAATATTTGGATTGTGAATGTCAGTCTCAAATTGGTTTTGACAATTGAGTCTCAACACACTTAACCAATTCTCAAGATGATGCCAAGTATAATGTAGCAATCAAGCTACAGTGTGTGCTGAGCCAGAGAATTCAATATGTATTGAGTGAACTTTAGGTGCCGAGTGATCTTCAGGTGCCGAGGGAAGTTCAAGTGCCGAGTGATAAGTGATGCCAACTCACTATAGGTGCTGAGAAAAGTATAGATGACAAGTGAAATAGAATTACTATAGGAGGCAAGTGAGACAGAATTCCTATAGGTGCCAAGCGTCAGCAACTAGTAAGTGTCAAGTAACACAGAATCAGCATATGAGTTTGTGCCTTTACAAACTCAAATGTAAACCATTTTTGAAGTTGACATAGGATGAATCTTGAAGGATCCTAAAGATAGGAATGAATATTTTGCATTACCTATGTAATCAATATGCAACCAATAAGAAAAATATGGAGAAGGCATGCAACCAATAGGAAAAGTGCAAGAATTGAGTGGGAAATGAAGATTAAATATTGATCATAGATTCATACCTAACCCTAAGTCTTCAAAATCTTTAAAAGGAGGATGAAACCCCATTGTATGCACATGAGAAGTGGATGTGAGAGAAGTGTATGGGTGAATTATAGCAAATTGTAGAAGGGTGTAAAGACTTAGTGAAGAGCAGAGCAACATTGTAGAATCTAGTTGATCAAGAACAAAGTATTAGAGTTTTAAAGAGTGATATATCAGATCAAACAAGGATCAAAGCAGTTAGAGAAAAATAAGGATCTGGAATTAGCAATTGAGGATTGCAAGTTATCAGGTCAAGAATTTCTAATACTCTCTAGCAATTGTATTAGGATTGGAAATCCTATGGACTTAGGTTAGCCTAGCAGCCATTTGTAAATCCTTTAACAAGGTGGCCCACTTCTAACAGGGTAGTTAAATCCTTTAACTAGGTCACTTGTAACAAGATATAAAGTCTTTAATAAGACAAACCTTTCGTAGGGTAGACCATTGGAAGTGGTCAAACTTTGTAACCTTGAACAGTTACATATTGTTGCAGTGATACTTTGTGAGTGTCATCCCCACCCCAACTTTACCTTCTTATTTTGGAGGGTTTCTGGGTTACCAAATCTTGTGTTATCTGTTTTCATGCATGTCTTTACTTTTATGCTCATTAGATGATTTAGATGCATGTGAATGATATAAGCTAAAAGGTTTTGAAAAGGTTAAAGTTAGTTACTTTTGATTCACCCCCTCTCAAAAGTAAATCTTCCCACTTGTAAATTTCAACAATTGGTATCAGAGCAAAGTTATCACAAGAAGGAGCATTACAACTTGGAGAAAAGATGTGGAAATGGAAGTCTAAAAATTTGGGAAGATCATAGATAACCCATCAATTGATATACAACTTGATTTACATGCTTTGGAGGAAGCCTGAGAAGAACTGAGAAAATCCTTAATGAGAAGAAGAGAGATTGTCATAGCTGAGAATGATACACAATACAAGGAGATTGACACCTCAAACCTATTTGAAAATGGAGATTCCAAAGAGTTTGATGTATAAATAGCAAACATAATGGAGAATAATAGAGCTCAAATAGAAGAAATCAAAACACTCAAGCTTGAACAAGAATCACAAGCCATGATGCTCTATGAAGTAATTGAACAAAAGAAAAGAGCCATTGAAGACAAGGCTATGCTAGAAGAAGACAAGAGAAACCTTGCCAATAGACTAGAAGAAAATTCAATTGAGCTTGCAAGAATTTCAAATATGTTGCTACACATCCTAAGCCAAATGATGAATGCACATCATGAACTGAATGTCAAGGATATTGAGATCTCTATGCTGAAGATGCAAAATAAACAACTACAAAATGACCTGAAAAGAGAAAAGAAAATTGTAGAGAGCTTCAACAAACCCAATGAGGCAATCGAGTACTTTGAGTAGCTACTAAAATCATCAAGGGCTAGCAATGATACTTCAGGACTCGGTTACTTTAGAACTAAACAAGGAGATTCATCCAAGACTGCAAAAGAAAGAAGTAACAAAGGTAAGAACACTAAACCTACTTGTCATTTATGTGGTAAAAAATGACATACCTCTAATGTATGTAGAAGCAAGAATACTCATCAGCATGACAAACCTAAGAATGTGAGTTATTGTCATAAGTGCAAAAAGAAAGGACATTAAGCACATGGCTACAGGACTAGGACTATCAGAACACCAATATTTGAAGGTCACTGCTACAATTGCAAGAAGTATGGACATAGAGATTTTTAGTGCAGATCAAAGCCTATGTGGAAACTAAATCAGCTAGCAAGAGAAAATAATGGACATCACTACAATTGGGACTACAACACTAGGTATAGTTGTCATTACTGTTAGGAATATGGACACATTCCTGAAAATTGCATAAGGACAAATTTCAGAGGGAACTACAATAGATGGTTGACTGAAACCACATGTTTCAGTTGCTTGAAGACTGGTCATATCAAAAAGAAGCACCCAAGGCTTAGCCAAAGAAAAGAAAAGCTCAAAAATGACCTGTTGAATAGCCAAAGGGGAAGAAAAAGGCAACAAAGCCAAGCCCAACCAAGTCAACTATAAGGACATATACCAGGGTTATAACTTCGATGGCAAAGGAATAAGAGAAGAAAAAGGCAATAGAGAAAGGAGGGCCTATAGAATCAAAGAAGAGAAGAAAGTATGGTGTACCTCCTAAATCATATGAAGAAAGGACAGAGTCTAATGAAGATCAACTCAGATTGGTAAGACATTCTACCAAGTCAAAATTGGAAAGTGTTTGCAATAATATTAGAGATAATGCAGATCTAACTAGTCTAAAGACCATTGATTTTAATAAGTTTTCAAAGGAACAACAAAACATAGTAGAAGAGTCCATCTACACTATGATGTCTAAGTTCAAGACCACTCCACTTGAACTAGACAATTCAATGCCTAAGGAGCTAAGCTCATTAGTTGAAAATAAATTGCATTACTGTCTCAAAATGGAGAAGGAAATAAGGGAGTCTACATTGGATCATGTAATGCTAGAACTAACTAAAGGTCAAATAACTAAGGCTAGTAAGAAACATGGGAGCAAATTTGCACCCAAATATAGAGCCTTTAGAATTTTGCAAAATTAGATTGAAGATGTTGTACAAAAATCCACATAGATGTGGAAACTAATCTATGGATTGACAATAGTAAAGGAAGGTTAGGAAGACCCTTTTGAGGTGAGAAATGATGAAGAATAAGAAGAAAATGAAAAAGAGGAAGAGGTAGAGAAAGAAAAAGAAGAGGAAACAATGGAGAAGACACAGGGTGAAGAGGCAATAGCTAAAGAGCAGTAGATAGAACAGAGTGTCCAAGACACCCAACTGCCACCACAAGGTCCTTCACATACAACACCTATAGAAATAGTAATTGTAAAGGATTTTTCTAAGACTTTAGGTTAGAACATCAATCCACTCACTGCAGAGGATCTCAAAAAGATCCTTCACCAAACTACAATGCAATCACAACTATGTACAAATCCAATTTTGGTGAGTGTGGATGAATTGCAAAAGGTTGTAGCATAAATCACAAGGGAGAAGGTGAATACACAAGAACCACCTTCACAAACTCCCATAGCTACAATATATTAGAATAAAGAGCAAGTAACATAGGATACAACTACTAAGGTTGATCATTCAATCATAGCAACAACAACTGTCAAGGAGCCAACAAAGGAACAAGCAGGACTAAATGTTCCTACAACACAAATCCAAGGTGCACCTCCTCAAATCATCATTATTGATAAAGGTAGTAGAGAAGAGGATAACGAATAGGAGAAAACCCCTAAGGAGTAGGAGGCAATATAGACATTGGTGAACTTGCCTACCTCAGGGACTCCTACTAAAAAGTCGAGCACTAATGCAGTACCATTGCAGATTTCAACACTAGGCTAGAGCTCCACCAAGGTTACAAGGGTACTTCACTATGGAGATCCTACACTTGATGAAGAAATAGTCATACCTAGTTATGACTCTAGAAAAATGAATTTAGCATATTTAAATGAAGTGCAAGAGGCACTGGAGAGAAGGAAGAAACAAGAGATACTAAAAAATGAGTATAGACAAAAGCAAGCACTTATGGAAATCAAAGACATATTTCTTGATGCATTCAGCTTGCTAATACCTGATGAAACACAACACATCATGGAGAAATTTTCCAACATAGTGGACCAGGTATAGAATGAAGACATTGATACAAATTTTAAACTATTAGAATGGTCTAAAAAGAAGTTTCAAATGAAAGTCAATGAAAAGATATCTAGTGAAATAACACTTTCACAAGTAGAATTGGCTAAGAAGGATGAGAAATTGAAGATAGTACTTGAGAATATCATCTCATTATACTCAAAATTGTGTGACTCATCATTCTTCACACAAGAAACTAGCCAAAGGATTATGAGCTTGGAACAAAATCTCAAGATTTCTAGCACACAGCTACCCAAAGATCTAGCTCAGAGTGAGAAGCATTTTGCAACTTTGCTTCACACCCATAAAGAGTTAGCTATATTGATAGTAAAAGAGGCCAATGTCAAAGCCAAACGAATACAGATTCAATCTTCCATTACCCCACATCTAGAAGTTCTCCATAAGGAACAGGCCTATGCTGAAAATGTTCTAAAGAAAGACCCTAATCTTTCTATCCTAGTAAGCATTGTACATCTTGCAGTAGAGACAACCATCCAGCACAAGTCACTAGAAATTTCTTTAGATAATTGGGATGCTTCTTTGAATATGATTATGGAGGTAAATAAAACATTTTTGGAGAAATATTCCATTCATTCTTAGGACCCTTTGACATAAGTGTCAAAAAGGGAGAGATATAATATTTTGGGGGAGATGTAAATAAAAGAGGGAGATAATACATTCTTTGATGGAAGTAATAAAGAATATCCAAAGGGGGAGATATTCAAATTTTGAGGAAGTAATAAAGGAATAAAGCCAAAAGGATGCAAAATTGCAAGAAGATGTGAAAGGGGGAGTAGAAACAAAGGCAGAACACAACAAAGCAGAAATAGGGTACAAATAGTTATAGAGTGCAGACAAGGCAAAGAGTATCAGATACATTAGTATGAGACAAATTTTGCACAAGGGTTTTGGTTATAGAAATGCCTCATCAGCTCAAGGGGAGTTACAAGATTTTTGAGGTATACAAAATTTTTGAACAAGTTTTTGAAGTCTTGTAGATATGCTGAACATAATATGTAGTATACTCATAGAGATCAAATTTATAATGCCTAGTTAAGTTTTTTTGCCACTCATGTCAAAGGGGGAGATTGTTAGTCTCTGATTGGTTTTGATAATTAAGTATCAACACACTTAACCAATTATCTAGATGATGTTGAGTATAATACAAAAGTTGAGCTATAGTGTGTGCTAGGCTAGAAAATTCAATAGGTGTCGAGTGAACTTCAGGTGCTGAGTGATCTTTAGGTGCTGAGTGAAGTTCAAGTGCCAAGTGATAAGTGATGCCAAGTCACTATAGGTGCCAAGCAAAGTATAGATGCCGAGTGAAATATAATTATTATAGGAGTCGAGTGAGACAAAATTCCCATATGTGTTGAGCATCAGCAACTAGTAAGTGCCGAGTAAAATAGAATCAACATATGAGTTTGTGCCTTCACAAACTTAGATGTAAACCATTTTTGAAGCTGACATAGGATGAATCTTGAAGGATCCTAAAGATAGGAATGAACCTTTTGCATTACCTATGTAATCAACATGCAGCCAATAAGAAAAATGGAGAAGGCATGCAACCAATAGGAAAAGTGCAAGAACTGAGTAGGAAATGAAGATTAAATATTGATCATAGATTCATACCTAACCCTAAGTCTTCAAAATATTTAAAAAGAGGATGAAACCTCATTGTATGCACATGAGAAGTGGATGTGAGAGAAGTGTATGGGTGAATTATAGTGAATTGTAGAAGGGTGTAAAGACTTAGTGAAGAGCAGAGAAACGTTGTATAATCTAGTTGATCAAGAAAAAAGTATCAAAGTTTCAAAGAGTGACATATCAAATCAAGCAAGGATTAGAGTTGTTAGAGCAGAAAAAGGATCTAGAATCAAAAATTAAGGATTGCAATTTATTAGGTCAAGACTTTCTAATACTCTCTAGCAATTATATTAGGACTAGAAATCCTATGGACTTAGGTTGGTGTAAATCCTTTAACAGGGTGGCATTCCAAGTGAATGTACAAAAGTCCTTTAACCAGACCCACTTCTAATAGGGTGGTTAAATCCTTTAACCAAGTCACTTTTAATAGGGTGTAAAGTCTTTAATAGGATAAGCCTTTCAAAGGTAGACCATTGGAAGTGGTCAAACTTTGTAACCTTGGACAGTTACATATTGTTGCAATGATACTTTGTAGGTGTCATCCCCACCCCAGTTTTACCTTCTCATTTTGGAGGGTTTCTGGGTTACCAAATCTTGTGTTATCCATTTTCATGCATGTCTTTACTTTTATGCTCATTAGATGAAATAAATGCATGTGAATGATATAAGCTAAAAGGTTTTGAAAAGGTTAAAGTTAGTTACTTTTGATTCACCCCCCTCTCAGAAGTAAATCTTCCCACTTGTAAATTCCAACAGTGAATTCTCAAAGATACTTGCAAATGATTCCAATGTCATATTACCTAACACAACACTTTCCTGGATTCTATCCAGTGGTCCCATAATATCCTCTATGTTGTCTAGTAGTTGTTGATGATGTGTAGTCTCTTTCTAAAGTCGATTTTCCTTATGGTATATTTCCATAGACTCTCTCTCATACCTTAAATTCTTATCAAACTTATGAATATATGCCTCTACCATATTTAAAATCAACTTCATATTGTGTTGTAACTCTAGCATACATGTTTGATCATCAATAGCTTCCATTTTGACATACAAGTTTTCAAGTTTCATCTTCATTATATGTTTGGTTTATCAATGATTTCCTCTAGTTCGATTATGGTGCATTTCAACTAGCTACTCCAATGATGCAATCACCCATCTATCTCTAGATTTTGCAAGCACTTATTGTTTTATAGAATTTAGATACATACTAATAATTCCAAAGCCATAAACCTAAAGAACATCATGTGTGCATCCCACTTTAGGGATAGTTGGATTTTACGTTCTTGTGCATATGTTTCAATCACTTCCTTCAAACTCATTTGAGGTGCACCCATGGAATTATTCAAGCGAATCTCACTTCACATATAAACTAAAGCTTTTTGTTGAGCATATGTTGTTGTTTCTTGTTACTATTGAAGTGCCTCAAATTGGTGATGTTTCGTCACCCTAAGATAGCTTGCATTCTCTTTAGCCCTAGGTTGTTCCACAATTGTACCCTCTATATACTTATTCATCATTTCAAGGGCTACATTTAGTAGACTTCTTATCCTTCACTAGTAATAATATTAGGGTGAAATAGTCCTTTCCACCCTAAAAACCATTGTCTTACTTCATTAAAATTAGGAGTTGAACAAGGCGAATGATACAAAACCTATTGTCACTATGGAAAAAATGATACCTCCAACATTGCAACCATATGATAGATGGGAATAGAAGATTCCCAAGCCATAACCCATTTAAATTGGTCTAGTTTATAATTAGTTGGTTTGATTACAAATTCCTATAGAATTGTCATCAGATTAGGGACAATAAATGAACAATTAGATGTTCCAAGCTAGCAATATCAAATACAGTTTTCCAAGGTGATAAAAATGCGTATGCAGATGCATCACTTGTATGCCAAGCATGAAGCACATTCCCCAACTTATAATGAATGGTTAGATGTAAAGGCTCCATACACTAGCCCAATAATGGAAGCCAAGGATGTAACCATGCATGTATTGGCGCAATATCCCTATGAGGATCCCAAGTATCTACTATTGTTATTAATTTGGGCACTACCATATGATCCAGAATGTTATGAAGTACTAAAGCTAGTAGTAACTTCTCTTATGTCTCCAAAAAATGTAGCATAGGTTCAAGGTCCCTTGGCTCCCAAGAATTTGTAGCAGCTATTCTTACTACTATAACAATAACTTTAGTGAAGAGTTGACTGGAAGGAGTTGAAGAAGCAAGTTCTTCTTCTGTGTGAATGTCATAATCACAATGATCATTCCCTTATAGAAGCCTCTGCCATAATGACAATACCTCTAAAAAACAAAAAGGATGTTGAAGTGGTTCCCAACCTTGAAATAGTCTTCTAAGAAATGGAAAAGAAAATGTAGATGCAATACATGAAAAATTGCACAACTTATAGGCCTCCTGATATTTGGACTATAAATTCTCAAAGACACTTGCAAGTGAATCTAATGTCATAGCACCTACCACAAAGCTTTCCTAGATTCTTTCCAATGCTCCCATAATGTCCTCTATGTTGTCTAGTTGTTGTTTTTGTCACATAGTCTCTTTCTAAATCCATTGCTTCTCCTTTCGGTGTATTGTCACCAACTCTCTCTCATGGCTTAAATTCTTATTAAACTTTTGATTATCTACCTCTAACATATCCAAAATTAACTTCACTTTGTGTTGTAACTCTTGCATAGGTGTTTGATCCTCGATAGCTTTCATTTGAGCATTTTAGCATTCAAGTTTTCAAGTTTCCTCTTCATTATACATTTAGTTTATCAATTATTTCCTCTAGTTTTATTATGGTACATCTCAACTAGATGCTCCAATGATGCAGTCACCCATCTATCTCCAGATTGTGCAAGCACTTGTTGTTTTATAGTATCTAGATAGATACTAATAATTCCAAAGCCATAAACTTAAAGACCATCATGTGGGTGTCCTACATTAGGGAAAAATTGGATGTCATGTTCTTGTGCATATGTTTCAATCACTTCCTTCAAACTCAACTAAGGTGCACCCATGGAATTATTCAGTTGAATCCCACTACCCATAGAAAATGAGGCTTATTGTTGAGCATATATTATTGTTTTTATTTCTGCTAAAGTGCCCCAAATTGGCATTGCTTTGTCTCCCTAAGATAGCCTACATTCTCTCTAGCCCTAGGTTATTCCATAGTCATACCCTCTACAACTTGATTCATCATTTCAAGGACTACATTTAACTAACTTTGTGTTGGAATTCTTTTAGAATAACTAAGAGGGGGGTGGGGGGTGAATTAGTTATTCAAGGTCCAAATGTACAAAATAAAACTTTTCACAATTCAGTGAACCCATATAACATTCTTAACCATGCATGCATTCATTGTGTGTTAACCAAAATTGATATGTTATTGTAAAATTAACATGCAAAAATATAAAGCATAAAACACAACACATCCATCAACACATTTGACACAATGATTTAATGTGGAAACCCAATTTAGGAAAAACCACTAATAACATGCTACTCATTTTTCACTCTTTTGAAGTGATGCCTTGTTAAAGGCCAACCCTGTTAAAGGTTACACCACACACTATTAAATGTGACCCGGTTAAGGGATTTCAATCACCTTGTTAAAAGTGAGCCTTATTAGAGAAATTTTGGCCATTCACTTGGAATGCCACCCTATTAAAGAATTTTCCAATGACTGTTAAGTCAACCTTTCTCCAAAGGATTTACCCTAATCTGATATAATTATTAAGATGTAATAGTAGAGCTTTGATCTAATACAACTTAAAACCTTACTTATAGATTACAGATCACTATTCAGTCCTCAACTCTATTAGGCTTCCAATCTTTTTATCTCTGACAGCTTGTTCACCTTTCAAGAATTCATCCTCATTAAGCCTTCTTTCTTAGTTTGCCATTACAGACTTCTTCTCTTGGGTCACTTGATGAAGCAAACCCTCTTTCTTCTCCTTGTCAGATTTTCACATCTAAAATTTTCTAACCTCTATCCAACATTGCTTCATGACCAAACATTCCTACAAATAGGAAATTAGAACTCTTTTTTTTGCTCATTATCCATCACAAAAATTAGGGTTTTTGATGGATTAGGTAGGATACAATGTATCTACCCATATCTTGTCTTCTTTAGAAACTTCTAGAATCTATTTGAATTCACCTCCAAAATGATTTACATAAGATTTTGTGCCTCTAGATCATCAATCTTGTCTTCCTCCTAATTTACAAGTTCCAAGAAAACAAACTTGATAGCTTTTATTTAGTGAATCTTTGATCTTTTTCATAATGCAGCAGCTTAGCATTATCAATTTATTGATGCTCGGCACAAACTATGTTACTCAAAATCAACTAGATTTTACAAGTGCTCAGCATCAATTGAAAATCACTTGGCATCTACTATCTTGCTCAGCACCTACTAACTTGCTCAACATCCACTAAAAATTGCTTTCACTCGGCTCCAACTAACTTTTTGCTCAGCTTGCACTAACCTTTCTCAGCACCTTTTATTAACTTGGTCAAGCTTAGCAAATGAACTTTGTCCAACCTTATTCTTCCAAACTTTCTAAGTGTAGCTAATTATTTTGTAACCTCAAGTAGATTATTAATACATTATCTTATCACTGTCTTAATTGATTCTTGCACTTCAATACATAATCATAACTCAACCTTTCCTCTAGGTACTTTTGTTATGTCTTGTTGATCAAATCCTCCTCATCAATCAACTAAGTGATAGTGCTTGAAACATATAAACAATTACCTTACCAACATGTAGCAGGTTTGACATAAGTGACAAAATAATGATTGAAACACATAGTCTTCTTTCAATTATTTTTCTTACTCAAATGATCTTTTCGATTATATATCAACAATCTCCCTCTTTGGCATTAATGGCAAACCAAATTGATCAACCAGTCAAACAAATGCTAAACACCTTGTTCTATCAAACTAACTAGATCAAAACAATAAGGCAATACCAAAAAAAAAGTTTTTTAATAAAACTTCTCCTTCTATCAGCAAATCCCTCTTAAGTTACAAAATATAGCAATCTCTTCTTCCATGGATTAGCAAAATATTTGAATATCTCCCTTTTTTTTCTGCTTTCTCCCTCTTTCTTTCTTTTAGTCTTCTAATCTTTTGATGATGTACGCTCACTTCGTTGTTCCTCTTGTGTACTATACTTTCTATTTACTTTCTCCCTTGATTTTTTTTCTATGATCATCTCCATCTTGATTAGTATGCACTTGATTAGTTTAATGTATTCTCCCTCTTTGACAACAATGCTAAAGACATATACTCAAAACTTGGCATCTTTGGTATATGTAGACATAGGCTCTTACAAGCTCTTCAATTTTCTCCCTCTATCACCTTGCTTGTGACTATTTTGAAGTTTCAATTTTGTGATTACTTTAGGCAATTTCCTAAAATAAGATCCACTGCATCAATTTATATGAAATGAATGTTAGCTTGTTTGTTGCAGGGTATTCCCTCTATCTTTTACATAGCCTTTGATAGGGGTATCAACCCTAGTTTATCTCTCAGATACTCATAGCATCCTTAGGTAATGCTTTGGTGAAGATATCAACAATTTGCTCCTTTGTGTTGATATATTCCATCTTTACCTCTTTGTTTTGAACCAATCCCCTTATATAATGATACTTTATTGCAATGTGCTTTGTCTTTGTATGTATTATAGGATTCTTTGATATATTTATAACACTTGTATTATCACAATAAAGTGTCACTAGTTCAATGATCTCTTCCTTCATTCCCTTTAGTAACTATTTGATCCATACAATGTCTATGCAATTAATAGCAACAACAACATACTCTGCTTCAATAGTAGATTGGGAAGTACAACTCTACTTCTTTCTTGTCCATGTAACATGTCTTCTATCTAAGAAGAATGCTCCTCTACTGGTGTTGTTTCTGTCATCAATATTTCTAGCCCAATCAACATTAGTGTAGGCTTTCAGTTCAAACTTTTCATTCTTCTTATAGTATAAACCATACTCTTATGTTCCTTTCAAGCACCTCATTATTCTTTTCATGGCCATCAAGTGATTCTCTCTAGGGTTAGCAAAGAATCTAGCAACTATCCCCATAGCTAATGCAATATCAGGTTTGCTATGTACTGTATATTGCAATTTGCCAATTATGGATCTGTATAATGTTTGATTGACCTCAACTGAATCATCATTCTTTGATAGCTTGAGTGTTGTTACCATAGATGTACTTACTAGTTTTGAATCCTCAAGTCCAAATGTCTTCAATATCTCCTTGACATATTTTGACTGAGTGATATAGACACCATACTTCATTTGATAGACTTGTAATCCCACAAAGAATTTGATCTCCCCAAACATTGACATTTCAAACTCTTGCTTCATCTAATTTGCAAAATCTTTACACAAAGTATCTTGTCCTCCAAATATTATATCATCAACAAATATTTTAGATAATAGTATACCTTTTTCTTTATCTATCTTCATTTACAAGTTGTTGTTATCATTTTTCCTTTCAAATCCAATCTTAATAAGATAAGTATGAAGTCTCTCATACCATGCTCTTGGTGCTTGTTTCAATCCATACAGGGATTTGTGCAATTTACATGTCATGTTCTTATTATTTTTATCAACAAATCCTTCTGGATGTTCTATGTAGACCTCTTCTTTTTATATGCCATTTAGAAATGTAGACTTAACATCCATTTGATAAATTTTGAAACCTTTATATGCAACATAAGCAAGCAAAATTCTTACTCCTTCCATTCTTGCAATAGGGGCAAATGTTTTACCATAGTCAAGTCCTTCATCTTGTGCATATCCTTTGCAAACTAGTCTTTCTTTGTTTCTTGTCACTTCACCTTTCTCATCTATCTTGTTTCTAAATACCCATTTTGTGCCAATCACATTCTTGTCTTCTGGTCTAGGAACTAGACTCCAAGTATTGTTTTTTTCTATCTACTAAATTTCCTCTTCCATAGCCTTATACCAATCATCATCTTCCAATCCATCTCTCACTATCTTAGGTTCCTTCATGCTTAACAAACATGATGCACCTCTCAACCTATTTCTTGTCTTTGGCCTTTCATCTTTCTCTCCAATGATTTGATCTATAGGATGGTGTCTTTTGACATATTTGGATAGTCTAGGCTCAATTCTTGTGGCTACATTCTGTCTCTCAGCTTCAGTATCACTATGTATATCTCTATCAAGTGTTTCAACATATCTTTCATGTGTGCTAATCTCAGAGTCATATTATGCATTCTTTTCATTCTGCAACTTGGCATTTGAATCCAACTCAGCATTCACAAGATGTGACTTGGCAGTTGTTGAATATTGTTGTTGGCTTACTGCATGATTCATAGCATCTTCTTCAGTAGGCATTCCTTCATAATAGTATACAAATGTCTTGTAATCTTCTAGTTCTTTTGTAGTTTCAGCCTCATGTGCTTCTATAAGCTCATCAAAATTCACATTTGCACTTTCCACAATTTTGTTAGTGATAGTAATTAAACACTTGTAAGCTTTACTTCTTGTGGAGTAACCAAGGAATATACCTTCTTCTTTTTTTACATCAAACTTTCCACTCCTAACATCTTTAAGAATATAGCATATGCTTCCAAATACCTTAAAATATTTCACATTAGGTGGATGACCATACTATAGTTCAAAATGTGTAGAGTATCTTTCTTTACTTGCACATGACTCAAGGTGTATACAGCTGTACTTAAAACTTCTCTCCAGTATTTTAGAGCAAAATATTTCTCCATCATTAGTGTTCTGGCACAATCCATTACAGATATGTTTTTTCTTTCAGAAATTCCATTTTGTGGAGGAGGATCTCAAACTCATGTGAAGTGAACTCACCTCCTCTGTTCAATCTCAAGCATTTCAAGCTCTTACATGTTTCTTTCTCAACTCTTGCCAAATACCATTTAAACATTTGAAAAGCATTTTATTTTTCTTTTAGAAACATGACTGTCATCATTCTAGAGTAATCATCAACAAGTAGCATTATATACCTGTCTCCTTTGTAGCTTTGCACTTCAATGGGTCCACACAAATCAGTATGAACAATTTTGAGTATTTTCTTAGAGGTATAAGCTTTACTTTTAAAGCTTGACTTTTTCATCTTACCTAGTTGACATTGTTTGCACATTATATTTTCTATTTTCTTCAACTTAGGTAAACCTCTAACTCTTTTCATGTTGCTCATACTAATCAGATTATCAAAGTTAACATGACATAATCTCTTGTGTCAAAGCCATACATCATCAAATTTTGAAATAAGACAAATAGAATATTCTATATCCAAATAGAACAAATTACTCCTAGTTTGATCACGTTTTCCAATCAAGTTTCCATTTTTATCATATATCTTGGCTAACTTATTCTCAAACTCAACTTTGCACCCCAAATTATTCAATTGTGACACAATCAACAAGTTATAATTCAATCCTTCAATATAATAATCATTGTCACATGAAATATTGTCTATGAGCTTGATAGAACCTTTTCCTTTTGTTAAACATGGTGCATCATTACCAAATCTTACACTATTTCCATCATAACAGGTTAAGGTAATGAACTTACTTTTTTCTCCAATCATGTGATGTAAGCATCCACTTTCAATGATCCATTTGTCATTATTGTTCACACAAGTCATGAGTGTAGTAGCCTCATCCTCATATGATTCATCCTTCATTGCAATATATACCACTTCATCATAATTTTCATTAGAGTTATTTTCATCAGCAATGTAGCATGACTTCTTACCTTTATCTCTGTAGTCCCTTTCATCATCTTCTCTTTTGTTTTTGTGCTTGTTTCCTTCTTTGAAGTTCTTCTTCTATGTACATCTTGTTGCAATATGGCCAACTTCATTGCAATTAAAACAAATGATAGGAAGCTTACCTTTGAATTTACCTTTTCCTTTGTGAAATCTTCTTGCCAACAATGCTTCCAATTGTTCAATGTCTTCCTCATCTATACTGCTATCCCTGGACACATACTTTATCTTTCTTTTCTTCTTCTTTGGCTTTACCTCCTTAGAATCCTTCTTTAAAAAAAATTATTTGAAAGATGATTCAATACTCTCTGGTCTATAGTTGTCAAAATTTGATAACTCAAAAGTATTGACTCTTCCTACCATAACTTCAAGGGTTAGATCATTTCATGGCATACATCTTAACTCTTGGATTGTAGACACTCTAATGGCATACACAGGAAACAATGTTCTCAAGACTTTACTTAGCACAGTATCATCATCTATTTTACTAGTAGCATCTTTTATTGCCTTAACAACTTCTTTTATTCTAGCAATATATTGAGCAATGTTTTCACCTTCTTTCATTCTCATGTCATCAAACTTACCTCTGAGGCTCTCTGACTTGGCTCTTTGAATGTTTTTGTCTCCTCCATAGATGGTGTCTAGGGCATCCCACATATGCTTTACACTTTTAAGGTCTTTGATATCATCAAACTCAACATAGCTTAGGGAAGAGGCAATCTCCAACATCATCTAATTGTGCTCTTTCTTTTTCTT
Source organism: Cupressus sempervirens (assembly GCA_028749045.1). Lineage (NCBI taxonomy): Eukaryota > Viridiplantae > Streptophyta > Pinopsida > Cupressales > Cupressaceae > Cupressus > Cupressus sempervirens. The sequence continues at coordinate 790,923,899 of CM053783.1, read as the reverse complement.
CAAATCTTCAGTAGTAAGGGCTCCTATTGGATCAACATGTGCTACTGAAATGAAAGATTGTGCATAGTGTCGAAGTCCTCCAAGGTGTAGCTTCATCAAACTTTTCTATGCAAGAAATTTATCTCTATTTAGCTTGGGTACTCTCTTTTTGACATATTGATCTTTATGCTTTTAGTACCTTAAAACTAATCCTTTTATGCAATTGTGCTATGATACCAATTGCTGGAATTCTTTTAGAATAACTAAGAGTTATTCAAGGTCCATATGTACACCATTCATCCAATCTTTGTAGCTTTGATAACTTTTTCACCCTTCAAGCATTCATCCTCATTAAGCCTTCTTACTTAGTTTGTCATTGCAGACTTCTTCTCTTGGGTCACTTGATGAAGCAAACCCTCTTTCTTCTCGTTGTCAGATTTTTGCATCCAAAACTGTCTAACCTTTATCCAACATTGCTTCATGACTAGAAATCCCTACAAATAGGAAATTATAACTCTTTTTTCCGCTCATTAACCATCACAAAAATTAGGGTTTTCAATGGATTAGGTGGGAAACAATGTATCTACCCCATATCTTGTCTTCTCTAGAAACTTCTCCTAGAATCCATTTGAATTCACCTCCAAAATGCTTTACATAAGATTCTATGCCTCTAGCTCATCAATCTTATCTTCCTCCTAATTTATAAGTTCCAAGAAAACAAACTTGTTAGCTTTTATTTGGTGAATCTTCAATCTTTTTCATAATGCAACAACTCGACATTATCAATTTACTAATGCTCAGCACATATTTTGTTACTCAGAATCTATTGTAAAATCACTTGACATTAACTAGATTTTACTGGTGCTCAACATCAACTAAAAATCACTTAGCATCTAGCATCTTGCTCGGCACCTACTAACTTGCTCGACATCCACTAGAAATTTCTCTCACTCGGCTCCAACTGACTTTTTGCTCGGCTTGCAGTAGCTTTGCTTGGCACCTTCTATTAACTTGGTCAAGCTTAGCAAATGAACTTTGTCCAACATTATTCTTCTAAACTTTCTAAGTGTATCCAATTATTTTGTAACCTCAAGTAGATTATCAATACATTATGTTATCATTGTCTTAACTAATTCTTGATTGAAAATATTATTTGAGTAAGAAAACTTATTGAAAGAAGACTATGTATTTCAATCATTATTTTATCAATAATGTCAAACCTGCTACATGTTGGTAAGATAATTGCTTATATGTTTCAAGCACTATCACTTAGTTGATTGATGAGGAGGATTTGATCAACACTTTGTATCCTCTCATTAGCAAGAAGATTGGGGTGAAATATCCACCCTAAAAACTATTGAGTTACTTCATTACAATCAAGACTTCAACAAAGCCAATGATACAAAACCTACTGCTACTTTAAAAAAAATGCAACCTCAAACATTGCAGCCATATGATAAATGGGAATAGAAGATGCCCAGGCGATAACCCAGTTAAATTTTTCTATTTGTTGATCAATTGGGTTGATTAAAAACTCCTATAGAACTATCATCAGATTAGGTATGATAAAATGAACAATCATATGTTCCTAGCTAGTAGGATCAAATATAGTTTTCCAAGGTAATAAAACTACATATGTAGATGCATCACTTATGTGCCAGGCATGAAGTGCTTTCCCCAACTTATAATGAATGATTGAATATAAAGGATTCATATGTTGGCCCAATAGTGTAACCATGCATGTATTGGCACAGTCTCCCTATGATGATCCCAAGTATCTACTAATGTTAATTTGGGCATCACTATATGATCCAGAATGTTATGAAGTATTGAAGCCAATATTAACTTCTCCCATGTATCTAAAAAATGTAGCATAGATTTAGGATCCCTTGGCTCTGAGAAATTTGTAGCAACTATTTTCATTGTTGGAAGAATAACTTCAATGAAGAGTTAAGTCTAAGGAGTTGAAGAAGCAAGTTTTTCTTTTGTGTAAATTTCATAATCATGAGACTCATTCCCTTGCAGAAGCCTCTACCACAATAATATTACCTCTAAACCATGCAAAGGATTTTGATGTGATTCCCAACCTTGAAACATTCTTATAATAAATGGCAAAGAAAATGCAAATGCAATACATGACAAATTGCACAACGTGTAGTCCTCCCAATATTTGGATTGTAAATTCTCAGTGACACTTGCAGTGATTTCAATGTCATAGTACCTACCATGACACTTTCCTAGATTCTATCTAGTCCTCCCATAATATCCCCTATGTTTCCTAACTATTGTTTCTATCATGCAGTCTCTTTATAAATATGCTCCTTCTCCTTCTGGTATATTTCCAAAGACTCTCTCTCATGCCTTAAATTCTGATCAAACTTTTGAATATATGCCTTTACCATATCTAAAATCAACTTCACATTATGTTATAACTCTAGCATACACATTTTATCCTTGATAGCTTTCATTTCAGCATTCAAGTTTTCAAGATTAGTCAACACCCTCACTTTCAGACCTCTCATGTCAAGCACTTTATGTATTGTTTCAATACCATGTTCTTGCTTCTAAGTTAATAGTTCTTCAACTACATTTTCTTGTAAAACATTAATTTTGTTGAACAATTGTAAACTCTTAGAAAGTGCATTTTTTTTTTGTTATTAGTATTGATAGACTTCCCTTGAACAAAATCAAAATGAAGAGGCATAAATGGAACACAAATTATGACATTTCCTTCATTGCACCCATATCTTATCTTTATGTCCCTAAGCTAGACAATAATGTCTATTGGTTCTCATCAACAACTAAGATAATTAGTTATATACCACTATCAAAACTTATCAATGATAGAAAGATAACCCAAATACATAATCAATATGAAATAGGAGTTGTGTTGATGTGGTAGATGGAGATATAAATAGAGCATATTTATAGGGGTGAGATGGGTGGATCATTGGGTGAGAAATGTGATGAATAGGGATGAAATGCAAAGGTGGGGCATTGGAAATTAATAATGGTAAACTTGATTTTCTATCATCCATTGATCCTATGGTTGCACTGTAAAAGGTCCTACATACACTATCAAGACCGTTAACTCAATTGACATCAATTTGACCTCAGACTCCTCAAATACAATAGAGAGATGATGAGTTGATGCACCTAGTTGAGACTTATATATTAAGTATTAATGTAGTTTTTAATTATAAGAAAAGTTCAATAATGGTTTTTATAGTATACTCTTTTATTTATTTCATTAAATAAAATGCATATTTGTTATTTTTAAAGAGGATTCTGAATAGGTTAAAGGCCATGGCCCAGATGATGATACTTCAGGTGGTTCAAATACATCACATGTTCCATCCTACACTTGTGTTTTTCTTGAACAATATTTTCTTAATAGCTCTAACAATCTTGTTTTTTTGTGCTCTAACAATATTTTTTTTTTAAACTCCTAGCATTGATCCTGTATTGATTATGCCACCTACTACAAGGAATAGAACCAAAGAGGTAATGTTAACTACAATTTTAGCAACACGTAGCATTTCCACAGATGTGATGGAAACTCCTATTGGTGAGTAGATTCCTATTTTTCTCTCTCATTTTACATTTGTTTATTTTACATGAACTATTATTTCTTAGGGGGCATTTTGTAATATTAGATTCATTTTATGAAGAATGGGATGAGGATATTCCTAGCTATAGATGTGTTATATGTATCAAAATAATAAAGAATTGTGATCAATTTCTCATGAGAAATAAAGATGGTGTTAGAATTCTTTAAAATAGCTAGGGGGGGTGAATTAGTTATCCAAGGTTTAGATATACAAATAAAAATTTCCATAGCTTAGTGAACCCATATCCATAAAACATATTCATCATGTGTGCATCCATTAGGTTATACAATCACTTAAACTTGTAGGTTACTATCAAATCAACTTTGTAGAAATTTAAGCATGAAACATAATAGATTCAACAACACATTTGACACAATAATTTTACATGGAAACCCAATTTGAGAAAAACCACCAATAACATACTACTCATTCTCACTCTTATGAAGTGAAGCCCTATGAAATTCCAACCATGTTAATGGTTACAATGCACACTATTAAATGTGACCTAGTTACATGATTTCAATCACCCTATTAAGAGTGAGCCTTGTTAGAAGGCTTTAGATCATTCACTTGGAATGTCACTCAGTTAAAGGATTTACAAATGACTATTAGGTCAACCTTAATCCAAAGGATTTACCCTAGATGGGTACAATTATTAAAAAGTAATAATAAGTCTTGATCTGATAACAACTTACAATACACCTATAGATTACAAATCTTTGTTTTTAGTCCTCCATTCTGCTTGGTTTTCACACACTTCAGCTCTGATAGCTTGTTCGCCCTTCAAGTATCCATACCCTTAAGCCTTCTTACTTTTCTTTCCAATAGCAATCTCTTCTCTTTGGTCACTAAATGAAGCAGTAACCTAGACTCCTTTTCTTCCTTAGATTCTCACACATAACAACCTTTTCTTTTGACCAGCATCTCTATAATTAGAAAATTTAAATCTTTTGTCATTGATCCTCTATCTTCCATTTTAGGGTTAGGTAGGATTAGGTAAGATTCAATGAATCTATCCATCTTTTTATTTTATTGTCTTCTAGAAACTTCTCCTTCAATCCTCTTTGAATTCTCCTAAAAATGGTTCATCTTGAATTCTATGCCACCGACTCATCAAGCTTATCTTCCACACAGTTCACATAATCCAAGAAATTAGACTTGGTGGCTTAGATTCATCAAATTCATGATCTTTCTCATAATATTGACACTCAGCATTAACTTTCTTCTAATTCTTGATACATACTACATTGCTTAACATCCACTATCAAAACACTCAACACAAACTAAAGTTTACTGTGCTCGACATCAACTAAACTTTACTCGGGTAACATTGTATCACTTGGCATACACTAATATTTAAATTTTCTTGGCTCCAACTAATTTTTTGCTTGGCTTACACTAACATTGCTCGACACCTACTATGAAAATTGTTAAGCTTGGCAAACATAATTCATTTTACTTTTTCTTCTAAACTTAATTAGTGTATCCAACAATGGCAACCTTAAGTAGATAATCATGCACTATAATATCATTGTCTTAACTGATCTTTGTACTTCTTTTCCATATCATAACTCAACCTTTCCTTTAGATTCTATTGTAACCTCATTTGATCAAATCATCTTCATCAATCAAACAAATGATAGTACTCAAATCATCTGAGTAATTGTCTTACTAGCAAGTAGCAAGTTTGACATTAGTGACAAAACAATGATTGAAACATATTTTCATACTTATATCAATATGTTTTCAACAATATCCCTCTTTAGCATTAATGGAAAACCAAAATTATTTAGTACAACCAACAATAATACAAAAAAGAAAATAATTCCTTATATTGAAGTCTCTCCTTCTATCAACAACTTTCATCTTCTGAATAGGTTACAATTTTTTGTTCTGAAAAGACAATAAACCTACTCATCCTTATGACTCCCTATGGATCACTTCTTATATCTCCTTCAACATTATCTCCCTCTTACTAGGTAAATATAATTAGTAGGTACACTATCTCCGTCTAAGTAAATATTCCATGTTTCTTCTATCTATATCTTCTATCTCCCTTTACATATCTCTTTCTAGATTTCTCCCTCAAGGTTTCTACTTTTCTCCCTTTTTTTTTTGTTTATCTCCCTCTTTGATAACAATACTAAAGACTGTTGGGTGATGCGATGCGCTCCCCTACCCACAAGTGGTTAATTATGTGGTGTTCCATGTTCACTAACAGTCATGGCTTTTGGTGCAACGACAAATGGGCCCTACAATTGGTATCAGAGCCTAGTTTTGGCCTGGTCATGGGTTCAAATCTCCCTAGTGCCTTCCTGACCCATGTAAGCACCTGGTATTCACATCGAGGGGGAGATTGTTGGGTGATGCGACGCGCTCCCCTTCCCATAGGTGGTTAATTATGTGGTGTTCCATGTTCACTAACAGTCATGGCTTTTGGTGCAATGACAAATGGGCCCTACAAAGACTTGTCATCTTAGTATGAAGATATGAAAATTTTTAGTTTCTCCCTTTGTTGCCTAGCTTGTGACTAATTTGTAGCTCTAGCTCTTTAATTAATTTAGGCAACTCCTAAAGTAAGATCCACTACATCAATGGGTAACATATGTCAATCATCTTGTTTGATGCAGGCCACTTCTCATGCTTCTTAAATAGCCTTGGATAGGGGTATCACCCCTATTTTATCTCTTTGATACTCATGAGCATCCTTAGGTAATGCTTTTGTGAATATATTAGCTATTTTCTCTTTTGTGTTAAGATATTCCATCTTCATCTTTTTATCTTGAACTAATTCTCTTAAGTAATGATACTTGATTGCAATGTGCTTAATCTTTGATATATTTATAGCACTTGTATTATCACAATGAAGTATCACAAGTTCAGTGATTTCCTCCTTCATACCTTTGAGTAGATGTTTGATCCATACAATGTTTGTACAATTTACTGTAGCAACAACATAATCAACTTCAACAGTAGATTAAGATATACAATTTTGTTTCTTGCTAGTCCATGTAACCAACCTTTTTCCTAAGAAAAATGCTCCTCCACTAGTGTTCTTAATGTCATCAATATTTCCAACCCAATCAACATCAATGTAGGCTCTCAATTCAAATTTATAATTTTTCTTATAGTATAGACCATAGTCTTCTGTTCCTTTTAGATATTTCATTATTCTTTTAATAGACATCAAATTATTCTCCATCTTACAACTATCCCAATAGATAATGCAATATTAGTTTTGTTGTGTGCTACATATTATAATTTTTTAATGATAGACCTATACAATATTTGATTCACCTCAGTTGAATCATCATTCTTTGACAATTTATGTCCTATCACCATAGGTGTGCTTATAAGCTTGGAATCTTCCAACCCAAAAGTTTTCAGTATCTCCTTTACATATTTTGACTGAGTGATATATATACCATATTTTATTTGATGTATTTACAAACCCACAAAGAACTTGATCTCTCCAAACATAGACATTTCAAATTATTTCTTCATTTCATTTACAAAAGCTTTACATAAAGTATCTTGACCTCCAAATATGATATCATCAACAAAAAATTTAGATAGTAAAATACCTTTTCCCTTTTTTTTCTTCAAGTACAAATTATTTTTGTCATCAGTCCTCTCAAATCCAATCTTCACAAGATAATTATGAAGCCTTAATACCACGCTCTTGGTGCTTACTTCAAACCATATAAAGCTTTGTGTAGTTTTCATACGATGTTTTTGTTGTTAGAATCAAAAAATCTTTCTAATTGTTCTATATGAACCTCTTCCTCCAATATACCATTTAGAGATGTAGACTTAACATCCATTTTATAAACTTTACAACCTTTGTATGTAGAGTAAACAAGCAGAGTTTTTACTTCTTCCAATCTTGCAACAGGAGTGAATATTTCTCTATAGTCTATCCCTTCTTCTTGTGCATATCCTTTAAAAACTAATTTTTCCTTGTTCTATGTGACTTCACTATTTTCATCTAACTTGTTTCTATACACCCACTTGGTGCCAATCACATTTTAGTCTTCTAGTCTAGGCACTAGAGTCCATGTCTTATTTTTCTCAATTTGTTCAATCTTATTTTTTATGGATTTACCCCAATCCACATCTTCTAAGGAATATTTCACTATTTTAGGTTCACACATGCTAAGAAAACATGTATCATTTCTCAAATTTTTCCTTTTCATTGGTCTTACATCTTTATCTCTAATGATTTGTGTTGTAGGGTGATGTCTCTCAACATATTTTGACAATCTTAATTCTACTCTATTTTCCTCATTTTGTCCCTCAACTTCTAAATCACTATGTTCATCTCTATCAGGTAGTTCAACATCTCTTTCATGTACACTAATCTTAGAATCAGAATGTGCCTCAACTTTATTCTGTAACTTAGCACTTGAATGTAGTTTGATTCCTGAATGCAACTAAGCATTCATAGTATGTGACTCGGCAGTCATTAAAACTTGTTGTTGATTTGCAACCTGGTTTACAACATCTTCATTAGCAAGCATACCTTCATAAAGATATACAAATGATTTGTATTCCTCTGGTCCCTTCATAGGTTCAACTTCATGTACCTCTATATATTCATCAAATTACACATTTTCACTTTCCACAACCTTGTTAGTGTTAGCATTTAAACACTTATAAGTTTTACTTCTTGTGGAATAGCCAAGGAATATACATTCTTCACTTCTTTCATCTAGTTTACCATTCCTAAAATAATTTAGAATATAACACTTACTTCCAAATACCTTAAAATATTCTATATTGGGTGAGTATCCATACCATAGTTCAAAAGGTGTTGAATGAGTACCTTCCTTGACTTGCACACGGTTCAACGTATAGATAGTTATACTCATACCTTCTCTCCAATATTTCAAAGAAACATTTTTCTCCATCATGAGTGTCCTAGCATAGTCTATTATAGATATGTTCCTCCTTTCAGAAATTCCATTTTGTGGAGAGGTCTTAGGGGAAGATGTTTTTATTTTAATTCCTCTGTCATTACGAAACATTTTCAACTCATTTGATGTAAATTCTCCTCCTCTGTCAAATCTCAAACATTTCAGACTTTTACTTGTTTCCTTCTCAACTCTTGCTAAGTACCACTTAAACATTTGGAAAGCATCAAATTTCTATTTTAGAAATATAATTGTCATCATTCTAGAATAATTATCAACAAATAGCATAATTTATTTATCTCCTTTGTAGATTTGCACATCAATTGGTCCACACAAATCAGTATGAACAATCTCTAATATTCCTTTAGAGGTATGAGTTTTACTCTTAAATATATACTTTTTCATTTTTCCTAACTGACACTATTTACAAATTATATTATCAGGTTTTTTCAACTCAAGCAAACCTCTAACTCTTCTCATGTTACTAATACTAACCAAGTTATCAAAATTAACATGACACAACCTGTTGTTCCATAGCCACACATCATCAAATTCTATAATTAAATAAGTAGCATCCTCTATATCAAGGTAGAATAGATTACCTCTAGTTTGAGCACCTTTTCCAATTAGTTTTCCATCAATATCATATATCTTAGCTATCTTATTCTCAAACTCAACCTTACAACTTGAACTATTTAGTTGTGACACACTCAACATATTGTAGTTAAGTCCTTCAACATAACAAGAATTGTCACAAAAAATCTTTTTTGTGAGTTTGATAGAGCTTTTTCCTTTTATCAGACAGTGCATCATTACCAAACCTTACACTATTTCCATCATAATAATTCAAGGTAATGAACTTACTTTTATCTCAAGTTATGTGATGTGAACACCCACTTTTAATGATCCATTTGTCATTCTTGTTTATAGAAGACACTAGTACAACCACCTCATCCTCATCAAAATCATCCTTCATTTTAACATACACCACTTCATCATCATGATCGTTAGATCTATCTTTTGTTTCCTCTTTAGCAATGAAGCAAGAATTCTTGTCTTTATCTTTGTAATCTTTTTTGTCTTCATATCTTCTACTTTTGTACTTGTCTCTACCTCTATAATTCTTCTTCTTTGGACATCTAGCAGCAATATGACCAACCTCGTTGCAATTAAAACATAGGATAGATGACTTACCTTTGAATTTTGCTTGACCTCTATGAAATCTCCTTGTTAATAGTGCTTCAAATTTTTCTACATCCTCCTCATCTATATCACTATCACTAGAAACATGTTTTACCTTTTTCTTCTTCTTCTCATTAGGTTCCTTCAATGATAGCTTGGCTTTGAAAGTAGATTCAACATTGTCATATTTGAAGTAATCAAAATTAGATAGCTCAAAAGTAGTGAGCCCACCTACCAAACCTTCAAGAGTCAGATTATAACCTATTACACATCTAAGTTCTTATATTTTAGTAACTCTAATAGCATAAATGGGCAGTATTATTCTCAAAACTATTCTTAGTACAATCTCATCATCTATCTTACTCGTAGATCCTCCTATTGCATTAACAACATCCTTTATCCTAGAGAAATATTGAGCAAAATTATCACCTTCTTGCATTCTCATATCATCAAACTTACCTCTAAGACTTTTACATTTGGCTCTCAAAACATTTGGATCACCTCCATAGATGGTGTGTAGAGAATCCTAGATTTTCATTACACTGGCACAACCCTTGATATCATTAAACTTGGCATAACTTGGGGAAGATTTAATCTCCAACATTGTATGGTTGTGTTCTTTCTTTTTTTTTAGATCTTTAGTAGTTAGGGCTCCAACAGGATCAACATGCTTAGTAGTAATGGTAGATTGTGTGTGATCTCCAAGACCTCCTAGGTGTAGCTTCATCATACTTTTCCATGCAAGGAATTTTTCTCTATTAAGCTTGGGTACCTCTCTTTTTGACATCTTGATCTTTTGCTTCTAGTACCTTCAAACTAGTCCTCTTAAGTAGATGGCTTTGATAAAAATTGTTGAAATTCTTTAGAATAATTGAGGGGGGTGAATTAGTTATCCAAGGTCTAGATGTACAAATAAAAAATTTCACATCTTAGAGAACCCATATCCATCAAACATACTCATCATGCATGCATCCATTAGATCATACAATCACTTAAGCTTTTAGATTACTATCAAATCAACTTTGCAGAAATGTGAGCATGAAACATAAAAAATTCAATAAGACATTTGGCACAATGATTTTACGTAGAAACCCAATTTGGGAAAAAGCATTGGTAACATGCTACTCATTCTCACTCTTTTGAAGTGATGCCTTATGAAAGTCCAACCCTATTAAAGGTTACAATGCACACTATTAAATGTGACCTCATTAAAGGATTTTAATCACCCTATTAAGAGTGAGCCTTGTTAGAGGACTTTATATCATTCACTTAGAATGTCACCTGATTAAAGGATTTACAAATGACTATTAGGTCAACCTTAATATAAAGGATTTACCCTAGACTAGTACAATGATTAGAAAGTAATAGTAAGGCTTGATCTGATAACAACTTACAACACATTCTACTTAGGTTTCATACACTTCAGCTCTAATAGCATGTTCACCCTACAAGCATCTATACCCTTAAGCCTTCTTACTTTTCTTGCCAATAGTAGTCTCTTCTCTTTGGTCACTAAATAAAGTAGTATCCTAGACTCCTTGTCTTCCTTAATTTCTTGTACATGACAACCTTTGCTTCAGACCAACCATCTCTATAAATAAAAAAATTAGATCTTTTTTTGTTCATCCTCTATCATCCATTTTAGGTTAGGTAGGATTCATTTAATCTACCCATATTTTCATTTTATTACCTTCTAAAAAATTCTCCTTCAATCCTCTTTGAATTCACCTCATAATAGTTCATCTTGAATTCTATGCCACTAGCTCATCAAGCTTATCTTCCACATGGTTCACACAATCCAAGAAATCAAACTTGTCAGCTCAAATTCATGATCATTCTCATAATGTTGACACTCAACATTAACTTTCTTCTAATGCTTGGTACATACTACATTGCTCAACATGCACTATCAAAACACTCAACATGAACTAAAGTTTATTAGTGCTCAATATCAACTAGACTTTACTTGGCTAACATTAAAATTTGACTTTGCTTAGCTCTAACTAACTTTTTTCTTGGCTTACACTAACATTTTTTAGCACCTACTATATAGATTGTTGAGCTTGGCAAACATAATTCATTTAACTTGTTCTTTTGAACTTAATCAATGTATCCAACCTTGGAAACCTTAAATAGTTAATCAATGCACTATAATATCATTGTTTTAACTGATCTGTATACTTCTTTTCCATATCATAGCTAAACCTTTCCTTTAGGTGCTATTGTTACCTCATTTTATCAAATCATCTTCATCAATCAAACAAATGATAATATTCAAATCATCTAAGCAATTATCTTACCAGCAAGTAGTAGATTTGACATCAGTAACAAAACAATGATTGAAAAATATTTTTATACTTGTATCAATCTATTTTCAACAGATGGACTCCCCCTGAGAGTAGTCCAACTTCTAATTACTTTAAATATTGAACCTTTCTTGAAGATTTTAGATGTTAATGGGGAATTTAGATGTTAGGGGGTGGGGGGGTTGGGCCAAATAAGCTTCCACCTTCACGTGGTTGGCCCTAATTAGTAAAGAATATTAAACTATTCTCAAAATAAAGTGATGCTCAACATTAACATATGATTTTATGACAACTAACTTGTGAATCTCTTGGTTTTAGGAAATGTAGAAAGAGCCTGTAGTTTGATATACAATCTCAATTCATATGCATATGACATCAAGTAGAGCTAAAACATGCAAAAAGTTTTCATTTTTCTTAGAGGTCTTTAATTGGGTATTTTAAGTTATAGATCATCACAAAAATTATAACTTTAACTCTTATAGGCAAGGGTAATGTCCTCAACATGCAAGCAAATCAAGACTTTCTATGTGATGGCTTGCTGAGGAAATTCTCTCAGCCATAGTAGCTACAGTTCTAATGTTCATGATGGTTTATATTTTTGAAAACTTAATAGACCTCTTAAATAAATGTAAATAAGGTTCATTTTTTCAGCTCCACCTATTGCCCATGCATATAGAATGTAGATGCACGTGCATTCTCGATTCAAAGTGGTAGAGTCTTATTTTGGATGCAACAGAAAAATGAAATGCACAAGAAGATGTAAAAATGATGTCAATTCTATAGATCTGGAACCTTTTTTTATCACATGTATCCACATGAATATGAATATTTTGTCACAAATATCATTTAAGAATATTTTTATCTTCATATTTTAGTTTGAAATAGGTGTATTTTTTCCATTGATAATCTTGTAGTCCCTAGATATTTCAGATAGCCCACTTCACCAAAGGACATGTTTTACAAGGTACATGTTCTAGAGTATATTTTTTTCATGGATTATGTATGAACTCTTAGAGATATCTGCTTTAGAAGAACCAAATTATCAATGTTGTATTATTTGGTTTCTTTTTTTCATGTATAATTTCATCATTTGATGTGATATGGGAAAGAAAAACAATCTCTAGATACACATCATTTATCTTCATAATTTTAAATGATTGTAGGCATAAAAAATTAAATGGATTCTATTAGAGAGAAATTACCATTCAAATGGACCCTGAATGAATATTTATATTTAAGAAAAAGTGGGAGCTTTGAGGGACATGTATTGATTTCCCAAATCAATATTTATATGAAAGAACACATGGGAGTTTTGAGGGACCATCCATGGACTATCCATGGAAGATCATGAATCTACTCCATTTTATGTTTTCAGCCTCCTAATGAATTTACTATTTTAATATTGGACTATGTGATTTGCAGAAAGATGTGAAACTAATGAAGGGCGTGGGCTTGGATGCATATAGGTTTTCCATATCCTAGACATGGATATTATCATGTGAGCCAATTTTTTAACCCTTAAACAAAAGTGACTAGAAATCAGCAATGCCCTTCTTTAAAAGGTTTCCTCTTTTTGGTGAGAATAAATGGCATAATCAAAGGTGGAATTAACAAAGTTGGAGTGGCCTACCACAACAACCTTATCAATGAACTCTTAAAACATTGTAAAAATCAATCCCGTTTTCTATTATGGACATAGAAATCTCTATAATTTTATGCAAGCCATAACAAAATCATGTTTGCAAATATAAAGCCTTTTGTGACTCTGTTTCATTGAGACCTTCCACAAGATTTGGAGGATAGCTAGGGAGGCTTTCCTAGCAAAAAAATTGTGTATGAAAACCTTCCAAATTGTGAAATCCTTTTTGTATATATGCCCATATATTATCAATGTTGACATTTTTTTTTATATAGGATTATTCTAGGGTATGTAGAGAGTAGATAAATACTCCTAGAAATCCCATACTTACACAAGTTACCCTTAATCAATTAAGAACAACTTTTCCCTTTGACCATCCTATCCATTTAGGCTTGCTCATTAGCTTTGAACTTCATTCTAAGCCTCCCTAATGGTTAATTTGATCTTTCAAGTGTTGGAGGCTCTTTCTATGGTGTACTAGACTTCTTCACAACCATTTCCCATAATCCATATAATTGGTTTCTATATGATCCCATTAAACTCATGCAAATCCTCTATTAGGCCTAGTAGCCCTTAATTAGCCCTCTTAATGGACTAAATTGGGATTTGTGCAAAATTTTCCAAAAGGAGGCTCCAAAAAAACTCCATGATGGAATACCCTTTTCCAAGGTCTTCAAGATTCTTGGGGTCTTGGGTTTCCATTTTCTACTAGATGCCCTAACCCTATTTTTAAGGGTTTGCTAGGGTCCATTGGCCTTTTAGACTAGTTAGCAACAAAAGATCTCTTGCTCCTTCCCTAGGGATCTTGGAAACTTTTCCTTTTGCATGGAGTGACTCCATTAAATTCTCTACCATGAAACAACACCTGTTCAATCCAAATAGCTCTGCCCTTGCAAGAATACCTCTTTCCTTTTCTCAATTTCTAGCCAAGTACAACATTGTCTCGCCTAGCGCACAAGGAATTGGCTTGGCCCATCACTTCTAACTCCATAATTTTTCCCACATAATATCCATGATTTATACTAGCATTTCTTGAGGTTTCATGAGGTTTCAACCATGGGGAATGTTGGTAGACATCATTTTTCCAAGCCTGCCTAGTACAAGCTAGTAAGTAGACTATTTAGCAAAACATTTATTATGCACACCAATGGATTGTTCAAAACTTATAACCAAAAAAAACTTAGTGAAAATAATGTAGAAACTATATTGATAAAAAAACACTAATTCAAATCACATAGCAATCCAAAACTCAAACTTTCATTCCATCTATCATTAACTTGTTGATCTATTGTAGGATGTCATACAATCCCAAAATTTTGTACCATATAGAAGTGACTTCTAGGGACTTACATACTCATTCCATACCGAACTCAACTAAATTTCATTCATTGGTAACTCCTCAGTAACTATTAACCAATTTTTTAATTTTTACAAGAAAAGTTGCACTTTTTGCAAAATTATCAATATGCAATTTTTGCGAAATTGATAATTTTTGCATTTTTGCATACCTTATTCCCCCAAAACATACATGGAAGATATTTAGGCCATAATTATACCATTTCCATGTTTACCTACCCCATTATGCTTATTTGGACCTCTAAAACCACTTTTGCACTTTTTCCTCCTAATCGACAACAAATGCATCATTACAACTAATTTGCTCATCTCATGCATTACATTAGTGTTTGGTGTTTCACATGCAGGACTCATGACTTCATATTCCTATCTACTAGGTCTCATGTCTTATCCAAACTCCTAGACCCTTATTTACTTATTAGTGACCTAACCTAGGTACTCTTGCACCATACTCCCCTAATGAGTTGAAAAGTCCTTCTAGGACTTTAAGAGGGAATGACATAAAGTTCAATGCTCTTCTTATTGAAATCTCCTTCTACAACCCAATTGGCCTCACTATTTATTTTTCCCTATCACTTCACAAGATGTTTCATGTAGGTTTTGTTCCAAGTCACCTTGTGCACTTTGGAACTCAATACGTTTTCAGCTTACAACTTGTTTTTAGGTGGCTTGGGTAGGGTTGCTACAATGTCTTGTAGGTCTGTATCCTTTGGTGGAATGTAAGATGGAGTGGGACCCTTGTATGTTATTAGATCTGCAATATTAAAAGTAGTGGAGATAACCATATCTTCTAGTAGATCCACTTGGTAGGCATTGGCCCCATACTTGGACAAAATTTTACATGGTCCCATCTTTCTCATCTATAATTTGTGTGATTCTCCCTTGGATATTCTATGCTTGTTATGATGGACCATGGCATAGTCCACAACTTCAAATTTTACATCTTGCTTCTTGGAATATGTCCTTTGCTTCATATTGTTTGTATTTTGTTCCAAGCTTTATTTGACCATGTCATGAACCTTTCATGGAAAAAGAAAAGTCTTTAACCACTCCACTGCCCTCTACACCTACCTTCATATCCCTTGACTTAAGAATTCCTCTAGGATTTACTCCATAGACCATATCAAAAGGACTCTTCCCAGTGGATGTATTGATAGTATCATTGTAAGCATACTCTTCTTGTGCAATAATGTGGTCCCAACTTTGACCATACTCTTTGGTCAAACACCTTAAGAGGTTCCCCAAGCTCCTATTGACCACTTCTATCTGCCCATCCATTTGACAATGATAGGCAAATCCAAATGAAAGATTAGTGCCCAGTTTATGCCACAGAGTCTTCCAAAAATGACTCATAAACTTAGTTTCCCCATCAGACACAATGCTAAGAGGCAATCCATGTATTCTTACTACCTCTCTAAAAAATAAATTAGCAATAGCACATGCATCATGTGTGGTCTTACATGGCACAAAATGAAACATCTTATTGAATCTATCCATAATGACATAGATACTATCATAGCCCCTACTTTGTCTTAAGTAGCCCCAAAATAAAATCCATGCTAAAACATTCCCAAGGCCTTTCAGGAATCAGCAATGGTTGGTATAACCCTGCATTGGTGGTAACTTCCTTGGCTATTTGACAAACAATGCAACACTCCACATATTTCTTCACACCCTTGCTTAATGTAGGCCAGTAGTAGAACCTTTAGACTATATCTATTATTTTATGAATTCCAAAATTCCCACTCAAAGAACCATTATGCTTCTCTTCTATGAGGTTTTCTCTGATAGAACCCCTTAGAGCACAAGTTGATTGCCTTTGAACAAGAAGCATTCTTGCAAGGTAAAATCAAAGTATTCATGATGAAAATGGTTAGCATAATCGACGCACAACTTATAAGGTTTGGAAAAACCTGGATCATCGAGATACATCTCTTTGAAGTTCTCAATCCCCACACTCCTAATCTACACTTCTTGTGCAGTCAGCAACCTACTTCTAAGTGCATATACAACTTTGTGTGTAATGTCATTTTTATGTTTTATGGTGAAGGTATATGCTTGAATGTACTCCACCCATTTCATGTGCTTATGACTCAACTTGTCTTGGGAGTTGAGAAAGCTTAAGGCCTAATTATTAGAATATACCACAATTCTTTATGCAATAGATAATGCCTCCATTTCCTCAAGGCTTGAACCAATGCATACAACTCAAGGTCATAGGTAGAATACTTCCTCTTGGCTTCATTCAATTTTTCACTATGAAATGCAATTGGCTTACCCTCTTGACTAAGTACTTCTCCAATAGCAAGGTTATTGGCATCACACTCAATAGTGAATAACTTCTCAAAGTTAGGTAAGACCAAAAGAGGTTGGGTGGAAATCTAATGTTTCAACTCCTCAAAGTTCCTAGTGGCTTCATTAGTCCATTTAAACTTGGCTCTAATCCCACCTTTTATAGTCTCTAGCAATGATGCACACATATGGTTAAAATACTTAATGAACTTCCTATAGAATTGTGCTAAACCATGGAAGCTTCTTATCTCTGATTCAGATTTGTATATTGGCCAACAAAGTATAGCCTCCATCTTGCTAGGATCCATCTTGAGTTGTCCCTATGAGATGAAAAAACCCAAGTAGACCAACTCCTCTGTCATAAAATTGCACTTTTCCAAGTTGATGGTGAGTTGAGAATCAGATAACCTTTTCAAAACCAAAATTAAATGCCTTAAATGTTCTTCCTTGGTACTACTAAAAATCAAGATATCATCAAGGTAAATTACAAAAAACTTACCTAACTAATCAACAAACACTTCATTAATGAGCCTCATGAATGTGGAGGGGGCATTTGAAAAACCAAAGGGCATCACTAGCCACTCATAAAACCCTTCAATAGTCTTAAAATTTTTCTTAGATTCATCTCCCACCTTAATCCTTATTTGAAGATACCCACTCTTTAAGTCAATTTTGGTGAAGTACTTTGCATTGCCCAAACATTCAAGTAAGTCTTCAATTCTTATGATTTGGAATCTATACCTAATCATTATCTTGTTGATTTCTCTTGAATCTTTACACATTATCCAAGTACCTCCATTCTTTAGCACCAAGATACACATGGGTTTACTCTTTTTCTTATCAAGCCATGGTCTAGCAACTCTTGCACTTGCTTGGCTATCTCTTCATGTTCACTACGTGTCATTTTATAAGACTCCTTATTAGGAAAATGTAAGGAATAGAAAAGATAGAGCAAGGAACGAAAACAATCCAAGTAAGTTAAGTGTGAAACAATGTTACCATGAGATAAGAAAAATCCAAGAGCATACACCAAGATGGTTCAACAATGGAGACAAAGATTTATAAGGGGAAAGCAAAGAAAACCCCTTGTGAGTATTATGAATGAAGGCAAATGCCTAGAGAAGAGAGAGAGTGTGTGTTGGAGCAAAATAGCTCAATACAATAACATCAAAATGATATGTAGAGAAGAAAGAAAGAGGAGCATCTCTTTTAAAGAGATGAGAAAGGAGTTGCATGTGTTCGCATGTGTAACTCCCATTTCTATGAATGCCACATTCATAATAGGTGTGTGCAAAGTGTCACAATCCTCTTAAAGAGGATAAACTAAATTCCTTAATAAAATAATTATAAAAATGAGTTGTCCTCACATGTGGAATAAAGGAAAAATAATGACATGTCCTCCACATGTGTACAATAGGACAAACTACATTAAGTATCCTTGGAATATCCCAATTAAATACATCCAAAGGAAGATTAATGTTTCTAACATGGTATCAGAGCTTGGTTACTAATCCTTGTTTTAAGTTTTGTGTTGAAGGTTTCCATTCATTGGAGCACACCTTATTTGGAGACATTATTGAGAGAAGAAGTTTGTGTTGTAGTTGTTTGCTCATTCTAACATCTTTTGTGTGCAGGTTTTATTATATAATATTTTATCATTGTTTACTAACCCTCTTTGGAAGGCTTGCCGCCAAAGGGTTTTCCATTCAAAAAAATTCAAATTTTTTTTTGCTCTTTTTTTGTAAAGTATGCCGCCAAAACAAGAAGCATTACTTCATAGCACTCATTTATTATAAATTGTGCAATTTTTTTTTTTTTTAATTATTTATATATAAAGATATATATTTATTACTCTTATGATTTCTCCTTTATATTATTGAAGGAAATCATAATTTAAGTGTGTTTGTTAAAAAACCATAGATTAGTTTTTTTTTTAAAATTTAAAACATTTCTTATATCTCTAATTTAAAATTTATATTCTTCTATATATGAAATTTTAATATCTCTAATTTGTAAAGCGGAATCTTACAATTTTTTTGTAATTTAAAGTATTTAGTTTTTTTTTTAAAATCTAATATATTTTCTTTTTTAACTTTAAAATATAATAGTTTTTCCTATATTTTTTTTAAATTTATATCTTCAAATATATCTTTTTTTATTTAATAAATCTTATGAGATTTTAAATCTTTTCTATCTCATTCTTTCTAATCTTTTCATTTAGTTTTTTTAGTATCTTATATTCGCCTGCGTATTTCTAAATCTTATTCATGCCTTTTTTGTGTTACCTTCCATTTATACCTCCTCTGTAAATCTCGCACCAAATCTGCTCTTGTTTTTGCATTTTCATTGTTTGTTCAAGGGCGCTTGCGCTTGTTTTCGTGTTTTCTTTCTCTCCCAGGTTCGAACTGCGGACCTTTAGTTTGCAATATTGTCATGCCTCAGTTTCATTTCTACCCCTGTCGTGCCTCTTTCCTTTGTCTGCCCTTTCGTCACTGCTTGGGACTTGCTCGTGCATGCTATATTCATGATTCCGCCTGGTTAAACCCTAGTTGCAACATCTGCTAGTCTATTTTTTTGCTTTGACCGAAATCCTCTTCTCTTGGATCTGTGAAATGCATTTTTTTAAAGTTATTTTTAATATAAGTGTTTTACATTTCTTTTATTTAAGTTGTTGCATACTAAACAATCGGGTTTGTTTTGTTTTGAGGTCATTTTTTAGAATAAGTCTATTACGTTTTTAAATATAGTGTATTACTTTTTTAATCTTATTAAGTGTTCATTAATTTTTTTTTCAATTATAGCTTTAAGAAATTATTGGTGCATTTTTTTCAGCACTTGTTTTTATTATTAAACTTTGTTTTAAGCACTCTTGGTTTATTTATAAAAAAATTTAGGACTATTGGTGTTATTATCAATCTTGTTGAATTAAAACCTTTACATATATCATTGATTATTCATAAGGATCATAATTTTTGTCCAAAGTTTGGTTACTTAAATTCTAAGCTTTCATTATAATTCCTTCATTAAGGAATTTCTTAGTTTATCTTTAATTAGTTATAATTGATTAAGCACTTCTATAATGAAGTTATAAAATTAATTTATAACTTCACATCTTGTCAATTATAAGTTGTTTTTAAATCATTTCAAATTATTAGGAATCCTAAATATAGCGAGTTGGATTCATCTATCTGTTATTCAGTTTATCCAATAATCATTTCAGGCTATAATCATTTAAGTATTCTCTTCACCTCTGCTTTATTCTTTTAATTATTCTGAAAACGCTTCTGCATTATTATTTTTAGATTAATCATTATTTCTAACGTTTCTTTGCAGGGTTGTATCATTTTTTTCCAAACACTTAATCATAGTTCTCTTAGCAAGTTTTAATTTACTTAATTCCCGTTAATTTTTTTAAGTCATATTTCTATTAGGGAGGACATTTTTTTTCATAAAGATGTCAACCTTAATTCTAGAAATAAAACTTAATCATATTAATTATCACTCTTGGAAAACACATATTTCATTTATATTTCATTTTAAACACTTGTTCGAGATAGCCACTGGTCCTTCTGTTGAACCTGGTTCAGCAGCTACCCAAGATGAAAAAGATACTTGGAAGCTTAAAAATGAAGAAGCTTTAGGATTAATTGGTATTTCTATTATTCCATATTTATATGTGTTAATTACACACTGTTTTAAAGCTCATGATGCCTGGTTAATTTTGCAAACCAAGTATGACAGTGGAGATGAATATCGCAAAATACAATTGCAGGATCAACTTGAAGATCTCAGGTATATAGATTTTAAGACCATGGATGAATTTTTGTTAAAATTTGATTCTATTAAAAGTCAACTTGTTGCTTTAGGTGTTTAGTTAGATAACATTCGCTTAATTCATATTATTCTTAAAAAGTGTCTTCCTAGATAGTTTCAACAGTTTATAACTAATGTTTATGCACAGCTTGCTATTCCTACATTAACTACTCAGTTAACTTATGTTATTTTTCAAAATTTATTAAGAGAGGAAGAAGCTAAGCTCATTTAGTTTGGTACTCTTAAATCAACTGAACATGCATTTATGTCTCAAAATTCAAATAATAATAATAATCATAATAACAAATACTATAATAATAATTCTAATAATTTCAATAATAAATCTCATGCCAAATATAACAATAATAACAATAACCATAACAATCATCATAATAACAATCGTAATAATAATAATCAAAGGAATCATTCAAATTCCAAACCTCATTGTTCTTATTGTGGCAAAGATGGTCATGTTGTCAATAACTGTTTTAAAAAGCAAAATGATAAAAAAACCTATGAACAACAATAACCATAATCAAAAAACAAATCATAAAAAAAGTAACTCGAATGGTTCCAATTCTTGTCATGCTTTTACTTGTAGCTTTAATGTTTTAAGACCTTTAGAGTGGATTGTTGACAGTGGTGCATCACAACATGTAACTTCTCATAAAGAAATTTTTGATTCTCTGCAACCTGATATTGCTAACATTCCTATTCAGTTAGCTAATAATCAGACTTGTAAAGTTGAAGGTTTAGGTGATGTCACTATTCCTAATGGTAAATTGCATGATGTATTGTATGTACCTAATCTGAAAACTAATTTGGTTTTTGTTTCAAAGTTATGTCAGGGCTCTAAAGTTGAATTCTATAAAGATACATGTTATGTCATAGATCCTCAAACTAAACAAGTGATTTCTCATGCTAAAATGGATAATGAGAACTTATTTAAATTCCATGAATTTTCTAGTTCACGATATTCTTTACATACTTCCATTGATTTCAATATATGGCATGAAAGACTTGGCCATTTAAATTCGAATTATATTACTTTAATGCAAAAAATATATATGGTTGATTGCTTGCCTCACATTATTCCTTCTAAGATTGCTTGTACTGGTTGTCTAAGTGGTAAGATGCATAGGGAGCCCTTTCCAAGTGGTAAATCATGGCGGGCAACTCATAAGTTGCACCTTGTCCATAGTGACCTTTTGGGCCTCATAGAGAATAACTCCATCCAAGGTTCTCGGTATGCACTTACCTTTGTTGATGATTTTTCTAGATGAACTTGGATCTATTTTTTGCATAGCAAGGATCAAGTTCTTGATATATTCATTGAATTTTAGTTTTATGTTGAAAGGCAATCTGGTTTTAAACTTAAAATTCTCAGAACTGATAATGGAAAGGAATATGTGAATAATGCTTTTCACTCTTACTTGAAATCATGTGGAATTAAACACGAGCTTACTATTCCTTATACACCACAGCAAAATGGTGTGGCAAAAAGAAAGCATCAGACCATTGTTGAAATGGCTAGATGCATGTTACATGCTAAGAATCTGCATTATAAATTTTGGGCTAAAGCCATGTTTTGTACAACTTATATTCTTAATAGGACTCCTACCAAAGCTCTCAAGGATATTACTCCAGAAGAGGCTCGGTCTGCTAGGAAACCTAATTTACATCATTTACAAATTTTTGGATCCGTTGCTTATGTTCATACTCCTAAATAGAAAAGGAATAAATTAGATGCTAAGTCTTCTCCTTATATGTTTGTTGGTTATGATGAAAAAACTAAGGGTTATCATGTTTATGATTCTACTACTAACAAAGTTCAAGTTGCTAGAGATGTTTGCATTGCATAAAATAGTGTTCATGACTGTTCTACTACACATGATGCAAAATTTAGTGGCACTAAAATTGTGCTAGTGGAGGACCAACCTCCTTCTCTTAACCCTACTCCTCCTCTTAACCCTAAAACTCAAGAACCACCTATTATTTTTGCTTCTACTAGTAATTATATTCAAGTAGCTACTAATGATGCTTTTATTGATAATGATTCTTCCTCTGGTGATGATTCCATTACAACTAAATGTAAACCTAAATGGGCTCAAAACTTAATCAATGAAAGTGATGACTACATTTCTAGATTTAGTGGAATTAAACATAGAAGGATTAATTATTGTAATTATGCTTTGATGACTACTCTTATGAATTCTAATGATCCTAAGTCTTTTGATCAAGCTAACTCTCAACCTCATTGGCAAAAGGCCATGCAAGAGGAATATGACTCTTTAATTGCTAATCAAACTTGGGACTTAGTCAATTTACCTCATGGAAAGAATATAGTTTCATGTAAATGGTTATACAAAACAAAATTGAATGCTAATAATGAAATTAGTAAATTTAAGGCTAGATTAGTTGCTAGAGGTTTTTCACAGATCGAAGGATTAGATTATAATGAAACTTTTGCTCCTATTGCTAAAATGCCTACTATTAAATTAGTTCTTGCTTTAGCATCTAAAATGAATTGGCCTATTCACCAAATGGATGTTAAAAGTGCCTACTTAAATGGTGATTTACATGAATAAACCTATATGGCTCAACCTCTTGGATTTGTTAAGGAAGGTAGTGAAAATCTGGTTTGCAAATTGAAAAAATCTATTTATGTCTTAAACAATCACCTAGAGAATGGTATTCTAAAATTAATTCATTCTTTATTTCTCAAGATTTTTCTAGAAGTAAGAATGATCCTAATTTTTATATTAAACATACTGAAGATGATATTATCATTGTTATTGTTTATGTAGATGATCTAATTCTCACTTCTAGTTCAGATGCTTTGATTTCTGATATTAAGTTTCAACTTAAAGAGAAATTTCAGATGACTGATTTAGGTATTTTACATTACTTCTTAGGTATGAAAATTTTCCAAAGTCCTAAGGGTATCTTTCTTTCTCAAAGCAAGTATGCTCATGATCTTTTAGAAAAATTTAAGATGAATGATTCTAACCATGTTTCAATTCAATGTGAATTAGGAACTAAATTAATGGCTGATATGAATACTCCTTTTGTTGATGAAACTTTGTATAGGCAATTGGTAGGAAGTTTAAATTGTTTAACTCTTACTAGACCTGATATTTCTTATAGTGTTGGTTTAGTTTCTAGATTTATGTCTAAACCTCAACAAACTCACTTTAAAGTTGCTAAAAGAATCTTAAGGTACATTAAAGGAACTATTAATATGGGATTATTTTATGATGCCAATTCTAAATTTATTTTACATGGCTATACTAATTTTGATCTAGGTGGAGATCCCAATGATGGTAAATCCACTTGTGGCTATTGTTTCTTTGTTGGTTCAAGTGCAATTTCTTGGAAAAGTAAAAAAGAACACTCTATTTCCCTTTACTCAACTGAAGCTGAATACAAAGGTTGTACCAATGTAGCTAAGGAAGCTTTATGGCTTAGAAGACTTCTTGAAGATTTAGGTCTACCTCAACAAGCACCTACCCCTCTACATTGTGACAATCAAAGTGCTATTGCCTTGGCAAAGAATCCAATTTTTCATGCAAGGACCAAACATATTTCACTTCAACATCACTTCATTCGAGAACAAGTTGAAGACAAGCAAGTTACTCTTCTTTATTGTAAAGGTGAACATCAAGTGGCTGATATTTTGACAAAACCACTTTCTAAAGAGAGATTTCAATTTCATTGTAAAAATTTGGGTTTACAACCCTTTGATGTAAACTCCCCAAGTAAAGATTAAGGGGGGGTGTTAGAAACATTATTCTTCCCTTGGATGTATTTAATTGGGATATTCCAAGGATCCCTAATGTAGTTTTTCCTATTGTAAACATGTGGAGGACATCATTATTTGTCCTTTATTCCACATGTGAGGACAACTCATTTTTATAATTCCTTTATTAAGGAATTTAGTTTATCCTCCTTAAGAGGATTGTGACATTTGCACACACCTATTATGAATGTGGCATTCATAGAAATGGGAGTTACACATGCGAACACATGCAACTCCTTTCTCATCTCTTTAAAAGAGATGCTCCTCTTTCTTTCTTCTCTACACATCATTTTGATGTTATTGTATTGAGCTATTTTGCTCCAACACACTCTCTCTCTCTTCTCTAGGCATTTTCCTTCATTCATAATACTCACAAGGGGTTTTCTTTGCTTTACCCTTATAAATCCTTGTCTCCATTGTTGAACCATCTTGGTGTATGCTCTTGGATTTTTCTTATCTCATGGTAACATTGTTTCACACTTAACTTACTTGGATTATTTTCGTTCGTTGCTCTATCTTTTCTATTTCTTATAGAAAAGCTTCTCCAAGGATGAAGTCTATCTAATGACTAATATCACTCTTGGGTGAAAATGTGTGCTCTCTATCACCTACAATGTCATCAAACTGATTTAGCAGTTCTTACACTTCCTTAGGTAACTAAGATTTGATGGTGCTTTTTTCATTTTGGGGATTGACAACAATGGCATACCCTATGCCTTCTGCCTTCTCCTTCCTTCATGGTGTCATATTGCCATGGCCTCCCTAAAAGGAGATGGCATGCATCCATAGGTAGTATATCACAAAGAACTTTCTCCTTATTTTTTCCAATAGTGAAGTCTACCCATGCTTGTTCTTTCACCTCTACATGCTATACATTATTTAGCCATGTGACCCTATAAGGATTTTTATGAGGAAGATTTTTAAGTTCCAACTTATCTATTGCTTCTTCTACCACTATTATATCAATAGAACTAGAGTCAATTATAACCTTACATACCTTTTTTTGTACCTTACATTTTACCCTAAATAGGGCTCTCCTTTGGCTTGGCTCCTCCTTCATAGGCTCCCTAATGAGTGTCCTAAAAATCAGATCTCCTTCTTTTGAATCAAGTGGGAGATTTTTTGCCTTCTTATTTCAAGCATCTTTTTGAACATAAGTCACCTTCCTTTCCCATGATGAAGAATCCTTCTCTAGACACCTATAAGATGGATGTCCTAGCTAGTTGTAGTTATAAAATTTCTTGATGGCAAAGTATGAAGGTCCTATGCCTTGACTATTATTTCTACCCCTTAAACTATTGTTGTCTTTGCCTCTTTGATTGAATCCTCCTCTTGGACTTTTTGAACCACTTCCCTCATTTGGTTTACAATCCCCTTGGGATCTAGATTCTTTGCCTCTTCTGCCACCAAATTTCCCTCTCTAATTTCTTTTATCTCTACCTTTACCTCTACTTCTATTGTTGATGTCTTGCTTCTTCTTCAACTTTTCCTCAACCTTAAGTGCTAACTATTAGCACTTTTGTATTATGTTGTAAGTTCACAATTAAATCTCCTCTTGAATATTCCACGTTAAGCCATTGACACACCTCACTATCTTGATGCTTTCACCTTCTTGCACCTTGGATCTAAGGCATAGATTTTGGAATTCTTCAATAGAGTTGGCCACATCATTATCTATTTGCTTGAGATTCTACCTTTTGTTATGCATATGCACTTCAAAGTCCTTAGGAAGGTAGGTTTTTTTTACTTGGCTCACCATACTCTTCCAATTTTCATAGGGCTTCTTACCCTATTTCACTCTTTCATCTGAAATAAACTTCCACCATGTGAGAGTTGCTCCTCTCATCCTTGCCTTTGCCACTTTCACCTTTTGATCTTCTATTACTTTCAAAGTAATTCTCTATGCCTTCCAACCATTCCAAGACATGTTCTTTATCCAACTTCCCAAAAAAAAATGGTACTCCTAATGCTTTCTTATTCAATGCTTTAATGGCCCTAAGAAAAGGTTTCTTTGCTATTTCAAGATTAGGTGTGGGTACCTCCTCTTCATCAGACAATTTATGCTTCTGCCCATGACATTCCTCTTGTTGAATGAACTTATTGGTCACTGTTTCAACCTTGAGAGTTTCTCTCTCAAGGGTTGTCTCCAAGGTTGTTATCTTAGCCTTCAACTCTACATTCTTCTCATCCTATTCTTGAGCCTTCTTAGCCAACTTTTCATTTCTCACCATGGTGGATCCTATGTATATTTCTCCTTCGCTTGCCAGACTATTGGAAATATAAGGTAGGCTAGGTTATTGAGAGGGGAGGGGTGAATAGAGAACCAATAAAACTTTAACTTACTTCACCAATTAATCCTTCGTATATTATTCCAATCTAATTGCATGCATGAAAGAATAAAAGCAATAAAACATTCAAAACATTTTGACACAAGATATGGTGACCCAAAAACCTACCAATTAGAAAGTAAAACTGGGGTGGGTTGACATTATAGTCAAGTTTTCCTATTAGTGACACACACTTAATCAAATGGTTAGTAGCTGTCAAGCTTATCTTGCAGTTTATTATGTTAACCAAGTAACTTAGGTTTTACGAAGCTCTACAGTTGCTACCAAGTTCTAGAAATAGTATTCAATTTACATTGAGAAGTATCTACCAAGTTGATGATTATAAATATAAACCAAGCTTCATAGTGTTTACCAAGTTGCACAGTGAAAACCGAGTTATCTAGTATTTTTTGATTTCACAACATCAGTAATGTGAATCTAGTGTTGGCCGAGTTGGGATGTGTCAACCAAGTGATTCAGTTTATATGTCAAGTTTTGTAGTGTTCATTGAGTCACTAGTGTTGATCAAGTTCAAACTACTTAGAAATGACTAGCATGAGTTGAGCTTATGCATCTACTGATAGCATAATGATGTTGAGTGTTGACAATGGTTTTTGAGTATCAAAACCTACCCGAGTTTGTCTTCAAAACCTAAGTACTAGTAGTTGGGCCAACTTTGTGTATTTTAGTGAAACTTGTATTATAGCCAACTTTGATGAATTGTAATTTGGATTGGTATATATGTAATGTATTGTATCACATCTAAAAAGAAGAAGTATGAGATGAATATGAAATATTTGTGTAAAAGTAGAAGTGCAAAGTAAGAAGGTTGCAAGCAGTATAAGGAGCAAGAAAGATTTATCTATCATAGCAAAGTGATCACTACACTCCAAAGGAATCTCAACCAAAAAATCAAAGTTTTAGATTAGAGATTAGCCACTAGTACATCCTAACAAGTGGAATAATTAAATCCTTTCACAAGGTAGACTTAATAGTCTTTTGTAAATCTCAGTACCAAGTGCATACTTCATTGTATGTTTTGTAAATCCTTTCACAAGGTGGACCTAGCAGTCTTTATTTCTCCTAATAGGGAAGATCATCAAAAGTGATTAATTGTAAGCCTTAACCAGCCAACTTTATACTATAGTACTAAAGCTTAAAGGTATCATCCCCACCCCAATTTTACTTTCTATTTGGAAGCTTTTTGGGTCACCATATCTTGTGTCAAAGTATTATAAATGTTTTAATGCTTTCAATTTTTCATGCATGCAATTAGATCAAAATATATATGAAGGATTGATTAGTGAAATAAGAATAAATTTAATTGATTCCTAATTCACCCCTCCTCTCTCAATAACCTAGCCTATCTTATATTTGCAACAATTGGTATCAGGGCATTGTGGTTCTTAAAGAAGAAGTTTAATATCTTGAGCAAAGATCAGAGGCAATGGAGGTATTTAGACTTGATAAGGATATTGACAATGAAAATCTAGATTTGGAATTGGCTATGAGGCAATTTAAGAAAGTAAAGGAGCAACTCTCTCAATCCTTTAAAAGAAGAAAAGATCTTGTAGCATAGATGAATGACAAACTCTACACTAAAGAAAGAATTGAAGATATCTATTTAGAAAGAAATTCAGATAAAGCTAATGAGGCAATTAGAAAACTATTAGAAAAGAATTGTAACCTATTGGAAATATTATGAAAGGATAAGTTACTAAGAGGGGAGGGGTGAATCAATAACTAATAAAACTTAATCCTTAATGAGCAATTAATCCTTCATGAGTATTCTGATCTAATTGCATGCATGAGAAACTGAAATTATTATAGCATTCATAACACTTTTGACACACAATTTGGTGACCCAAAAACCTTCCAAATAGAAAGTAAAACTGGGGTGGGGATGATACCCACAATCTTTAGTACTGTAGTATAAAGTTAGCCTGTTAAGGCTTCCAATGATCACTTCTGATGATTTGCGTTGTTAGGAGCAATAAGGACTGCTAGGTCCACCTTGCAAAAGGATTTACAAAAATACAATGAATATGTACTCAATAAAGAGATTTACATAAGACTATTAAGTATACCTTGTGAAAGGATTTGACTGAGTCACCTATTAGGATAAAATAGTAGTTGATCTCTGATCTCCAACTTGGAGGGATAGAATAACTAGGGCCAAAGGCACACACAGCTATCCACTCCACCCTGCAAGAGTCAACACAATGGAAACACAACAACGAAAAAACAACATCAAGGAGAGAAGGGAAAAAATGCTTCTTTATTCATTAAATAATCCACATACATGCCCAATTGTAAGGCCTTCTAGGTTATGACTAAATACAAAATTACAACTTCCAGATTCACGATCCAACTTCAAGTTCACACTTCCAGACTCATAACCCCTATTCTCCTCTTTTTCAAATTCCCCCTAAAACTTAATCCTAGACCTCTTTAAATACTTGTGCAGCCACAAGTCAGCCTATCACAAACTAAACTTTACATTAAATTCATGCATAGTCACAAGTTAGCTCATAATAACTACCTATACCAAAATTAAATGCAACAAACGTTGGCCCCAACTGGAACTAGACATAGACTACTCAGCAAATATAGACTTTACAAAATATTGGAACTCTACATCTGCATGAACTCGGCATCCAAAGGAATCACTTGGCAGCTACTATGAACTCAACATCCTCCAATGCTCGACAAACATGGAGAACTTGGTAACTATTGATGTTTTAAAATGAACTAAAACTACTAAGCAACAAAATGCTTATTACCAAGATGATAGTACTCACACAATCTAAAGACTAGCCAATTCTTATTAACAATTTCATGTGCAAAGCATTTGGGCCCAACTTCAACAAAACCAAGGGTGGTTTTCTACTCTTCTGGCTCTATAAAACCAGGGTGGGTATACCCAGGGATGATTCAAGACTATGAAAACTGTATGAGAATTATTTTTATTTTCATTCTGATTCTCATCTCAAATCCTCAAATACATACACAATTCTTGATAGCTTGATAAACACATCCCATATAATAGATATGACCAAAAATTCTTCTATAGATCTGCAGGTGTTCTCAGCAATAGTGACTAACTGAAGCTAAACTATTCCATGCAGACAAGTACTGGCCAACTTTGAACATCTTCAAGAAATCAAAGTAAAATTTGATTTGATGTTGCATTTTGACAACCATTTGTGATACTTTTCTCTTTCAGCTGGATCAAATTTGATCAGTGCCCAATCCATTGGGGTTCAAAGTCTATAGAAAATTCTTAGATCTAATTTGTTTCCTTGCAACAAATTCTATTAGCAATTCTTATCAGAATTTATCATTCAAAACCCTTCCCACTACTACAGCAACCTTCTCACATTCACCAAAGCTTTTACTTAATCCATTGAATTAACAACAGTGATAAATAGATATACAACCTCACTAGATTGCATTCAATTTCACAAGCCTTTACTTATACAATATCAAGATAACCAAGTAATTAAAAGGAGACAAGATTCAAAAAGAACTGATATGGGGATAGTTCATAATTTGTATTCATTTTCCTTGAAAATTGTATACAATTTATAGTAGACTTAGAAATACCTTCAGAAGAAACATAGATCATTATATATTCATGTATTCACAAGATCTGACAAAGAAAATACACCACCAATTCATTCCAAAACAATGGACCAAAGACAGACTAAGTATCACCTAGACAAATAGAATTCAGACCTTTTCTCTAGCCCTAGAATCTCACTTATATAGTGTGAGATGCAACAAGCTTCAGGCTAAGAGAAAATGACAAGTGTCCTTTACAAGAGGAAGACATAGACATTTTTTAGGAAGTTATGCCAATCGTACATTCTCTTTCTGGCTTCTATCTATCACCTCCTTTCGTTGATTTTGCTCCAACGATGATTCTGTCGTATATGTAACTGTTAAGCTTGTCCCTGACAAAATCTATTCTGATGATTGCACTCTATCCTAGACCCGTGGGTTTTGTCAAGATAACTACTTTGTGAAATTCATCTTTACTTCCCACTCTTCTCTGATCATGCCAAGCTTCAAAAATAGTGGAAAAATTACTTAGTGCACAACCTTTGAGTAGGGAGACAATGTGGCTATCAAATATAACAAAATGGGTAACTTCTGATTCCCAGCCACGTCTACTTTCTTAACCACCTTTTGACCAAAATTTTCCATCCACTAATACAAAAAGGGTGCATGCTAACAAAAATCGAGAAAGACCATACCCGTGAGTATGAAATCTTCTTCACCTTCCTCAAAAACTATGCACAGGACCCCACACATTTATGTTACCCTGGCATCAGGCTAAGATATCTTGAAATTTTTTTTAAAGGATGATGTTACTGCTGAGAGGGCTATTATCTTACCAAGTTCATTCATTATCCTTCTCAAAACCTTGGTTACTTGACTACGACATCTTACAATAGTTTCAAAGAGATGAAACTTTACGAAAACACTCAGGATTACTAGTTTTCCTCTATCAAAAATCCATATACTTCTACAAGGGACAAAACACTTGTTTTCTGCAAACCAGTTTGAACTAGTATGCAGGATATTACAATCCTAGGCCCAAGTATTTTTACCTAGTAATCCCTCTGCTATCCACAACCCAGGATCCAATGAACTCTTTGGAACCATCCTTTGATTAAACCATACAAGACTGAAAATTTTTCGAAAATAATGGCATGAGAACTTACTTGGAGTTTCTTGCTCTTCGTAACTCTACAATTTATCTTTGAACCAATCACTTCACACTCGTGGCAGATTTATCTCGATCCTTGCAATAATTTTCTTCATTCAGAAAAGATTTCAAAATCCTTATTCGTGCAAGGTGAAACTGAGAAAATCTTGCCTGTTATAATATGTTATTAACTTCACATGCGAAACTTTTCACATCTTATTAATGTGCAGAGTGCCACCACCTTCGGTATTTAAAACTTTTTTGTCAATCTTAAAAATCATACGATCATGGGGTACAGAGAGAGATAACTAGGTATTGCACTCGACAAGTTGGCCCTCTAATCCAATGAAAATTTCCCATGTACATAGCTCTTTCCTTGATGGCGCTTCTGTCTAGACCCACTGGCAATTGAGGACACATGTCAGTAAGTCACTACTTTTCTATACATAAATAACGAGCACCTTGCTATAGTAAAGCAATGACAACCATCGATCTAATCTTGATCTTGCAGACGATATGTTATTGTACTACTTAGAAGATAGCGATTGGCCCTCATTCACTATCTCGCTATACATATGGTTCGAGCAACTTTTTATGGTGAGACAGCGATGGCCATTGATTTGAGATTACATCAAAGGTGGAGGAGCTGCACCAAGTACCCTGAGGAAAAGTGGGTCCTACACTCGCTATGTCACAAAGACTAAACATCATGGAACTCTTTATAGCGAGATGGTGAGGATCGTTGATTGAAACTTGATTTGGCAATTGGGATCTCTCGAATGTTTTTATGGGTCCAAGGCATTTCTAACGTAGGAGAATCTGCACTATTGGCAATCAAAAAAACTTTATTTTGAGCCTGGTCAACCATCCACATTACCTCAGGTCCCACCAGCTATTGGTTTTTATGGTGCCTCGCTACTTCGATAACGGCGAGAAGTCAGGTTTTTTTTTGATAACGAGGTAGCGAGCTTTGATGACTTGAATAGAACTTGGCGCTATGAAATACAAAGACCCATCAAATCATTATTGTTCCTGCCAATTGTTTTTGACAACAATTAATGCTTGTCATGCCACCTGGTCACACCATAGTTACTAATCAAAAATCTAGGCCACCGTGCTTTTGATTTTGCGACACCTCGCCACTTTGCTAATGGCGATATGGCAAACTTTTTCGACAGCGAGATAGTGAGACATTGGAAAAATCATCATTCTGGCACCGATTTCTGATTGTCTCCAACTGCGTCCCTATTCCTATTCTGACAGTATTTTTCAGGTGTTCGTGACTGAATGATCAGTTAGAAGACAATTTTCTAACTACCGTGTCTTCATCTTGCGATCCCATTTTACACTTTCAGGCACTTGCTACCTTGCTATACATAAAGAGTGCTCATGTTTTCATAGCGAGGAAATGACAATGGTGGATCTACTTAGAGTGGATGGCTGGGAAATTTTGGGAGAAAAAGCAGCTCGGGGAGCGAAAGATGTAGTGCCTGCCCCTAGTTTACATTTTTCGAGCTACATTTATGATATGATTGCCAAACTCTTTTAGGCCAATTTATGTTTGATGAGTAGTATCATTATTTTAGAGATTATCAGAGGATGTTTACACTCAGTTTATTATATGATGAGATTACTTGGTACTCTATATTTCGTGCATGTATGATGATTATTCAATGGTTTTAGTTATCGATGATGATTAGTTAGATGGCTTATTATTTCATGTGCCTCTTATGGATACTTACCCCATACTGCATGTGTATGGTGTGCGTGTTGTTTTATTTATGTATGGTGTTTCTGATATGGTTAAGGAAGGGAGTCGTAGTCACCTGCTAGTCGGGATCTACATGATGCACCACTTCTTGCCATTGCTTGTTTAGCTTAGAATATTGTGTTTGTACATGCGTGGATTTTATGCAGGTTGCAGGTACCGGGTATCGACTTCCCTGAATTGTCAGGATGAGCGTACCCTATCGCACTGTCTCAATGGTAAGAGAGGGGAGATAAACTCTTAAGTCCAAATCCTAAACCCTTTAGCCAATTGTCCTAATTGATAATTAGGACAAGTATCTGAGTTAAGTACCCTCCGAATGCATCAAATGATGTAATTTTGTGATTATAACCCTTTTGTTTGATTTGGTATGTATTTTTCTATGATGGGTTTTCGTATGTTGCTTTATGAGTCCTTGGTGTATTTTTCTATTAATTAAGTCTAATTAAAAAAAGACTAATTAATGATTTAATTTTAATAAGGAATTATTATGATATCTTTATATTTAATTAATTAATTAATTAATTAAATAAAAGAATTAAAGTTGGAAATTAAAGTTCAAGATATATTTAGAACAGGATAATATTTATTTAATTTAATAATAATATATTTGGAGTTCATTTTAAATAAATGCTAAATACTATTGTTATTTAAATTAATTAAATATGTTATCAATTAAATTCTAAAATAAATTAAAAAGTTGAAAGATATTAATTTATTAAGAATTCTAGATCGCATGATCTAAACATGAGTTAAATATAAGAATTAAATTAAAAGATTAAATTATAAAAATTAATAATGTTATTTTAATTTCTTAAAAGTGCACATAAGATTTAAAGTAATAAATTAATTAAGAATAGAAGTCAAGTGAAATTTTAAATAAAGTTATTTAATCATTCAACTTAATGTGCATGAAAGTTGAATGCAAAAGAATTAGAAAAGATAATAAAAGTTAATTTGGAGTTAACTGAGTTGTGCAAAGAGTCTTCTCGGGTAAACGCACAATTAGTGCCCCGAATTGAGGAGAATTTGCTTATCACAACTTTGGGGGTTCATTTTTGTGATATACGAAGTTGGACGAGAATTTTTGGGGGAGACAATTTTGGAAGCGAATTTCAAAAAGCGGATACCAAGAAAGTTTTCCAGAGGAAGGTTATTGAGAGGAGCGAATTCTTTTACAGTTCCTGGAGATTGCATAATAGCATCAGAATTAGGTAGGGTCTGGTGTTTTCGATTATCGATTTAATACGCAATTATCCTTTCCTGTCTTCTTCGTGTCTGAGGTTTGTAAATCTGAAATTCCTTGTGAAGAATACTTAAACATTACGATATTGGTATTTATCAGTTACTTGTTTATAAACTTCTTCAAACATGAGATTTAAATGGGAAGGGTTGAATTTAATACCGAGATTCTAGATTAAACGTTTGGATGAATGACTATATTTTCTATATCAAGATAGAGGAGGAAACAATATTTCTAGGCATATATTTATATATATATTAAAAAATTAATTAATTAATTAATTATTTTTAATATATATATAGTTTTAAAATGTTTATATATATTTTGATTGTACACCCTTTTTAAAAAAAAAATTAAATTAAAAAAAATATATAATTTTTATAAGTTTGTGGGGGGGGGAGGGAATTACCCCGTGCCCAAGCCCCACAGTCGGCTCAGCCGACAGACCTGCGTCGCAGGTACTGCGACAGCAGGTACGACATACCTGCTGCCGCAGGCCCTGCGTCCGCAGGACTGCGGCAGGCCGTCGGCTTATTTAAGCCGGCGGTTTTATATTAAAAAGTTTGATTTTTATTTTTTTTATTATTATTTTTTTTTAAAAAATATATATATATAGTTTGTAAATTTTTTTTTTTTTTTTTAATATATATTATTTACAAAAAATGATTTTTATTATTAATTAAAATTTTTAATTAATAAAATTATTATATATTTTTATTTAATAAAAGTTTTATTTTATTAATACTTAAATAATAAATATTAAATGTATTTCACATAAATGGTAAATATTAAATTATTGATAATTTTGGTTAAATATTAATAATTTAACAATTAATGGATAGATTTAAATAAGTAATTAGATCAAATGATTATTGATTACTTTAACTAAAATTAGTTTAATTAAAGTTAATTAATAATGAATACTATCTGATTAGATAGTAGATTTGGAAGATTGACTTAATGGAAGTTATTATAGAAAGGGTTAATCGTAAAGGGGGTAAATATGAAAACTTTGTTACTTGAATTCGACATTAAACTGAAACATAAACCTTACCTTAACTCAAATAATATACTTTCAGATCCAATCTCTGAGACTTTGATGTTGTCTTTGTACTTTGAATGTTTTGGAGTTGGTTTAGCGTTGACCAGTTCAGGTTGTTACCAGAGGCTCGGGGTTGTGAATGTGATGTCATGATGATTTGGTCTCGATCTTTCTTAAATCGACCATGGTAATGTGATGAAGTGCTCTATGACATGATTGTGTTTACTGTTTGTGATTGCTTTCCAGTTTCCTTGTGTGAAGCTGAGATGTATGTATTTGAGAATACCTAACTTAACCATTTCTGAGTCTCGATCAGTTTTACTTGTATTACTTTCTAGTTGCTCACTAGAGAACCATTGGATTTGTGACTTATCATTGATGCCTTCAGTTGATGATAGAGAATTGTCGTGATTACATGATTACTATTTGATGTTATCTGTTGCTCATGAAGAACTGATATATTTTGTGGATTATCTTTTTATGATATTTTTAGTTGCTCGTATAGGACTGAGATGGTTTTATTATGATTCTTTGATTTATGAGTTCATGAGCTAGGGTAGGTTATCTATGTGTAGAGTCAGGAAGTGGCTTGCAATGGGGGTCGGAGCCCTAAGAGGCTGCCTTGAGAAACCCATTGTAAGTCGTTTTTAATAAGTGAAAACATTTACACTAAATGAGAGAAAATGAACCTAACAAGATAATTGTATGTTCTCTCCCATGCCATGAGTGCTAGTACAGACTAGGATGGGGTAGAGAGGACGCTTGGTTACGACCTTGCATTCCATAGTATGCCTCGTCAGTACGAGAGTATACTAGTGGCCGCAGGATCAGTAGGGACCCGAGATTCCTAAGGGATTGCTCGGGTAACTTCTACATGACTTTTGCGATGACACTTTCCCGCTTGCATATTAGGTTTCCTACGTGTCTTGTGGTACCTCTGGGATTTAGATGTCGATCTTTTTAGGAACCCTTGAGTTAGCATACTTATAGGATTTCCTGGACTTAGAGAGTATTTATGATTATAGGTTTTGTTATCCTATTTGGGACTTGAGACTATCTCCTCAGCGCGATGGGAGTGGACCATTTAGGTTCCACGCGGTCGGGTGGTAGTGCTTCCACTCTTACCATTGAGATCCGTTCTGTGGTCACCGTGGTTGGAGATTTCGTGATTGGCATTTACCTACACTATGTTCTTGGATTAGTATGATGGATGGTTAGATTTTATGATAGATGTTTTATCATTATGGATGTATGGATGTATCATGTATGGTGAATAATTTTATATATTTTTACTGTACTTTGTATCATGGATTTGAGGATGTTGTATCTTGATCTTTACATATGTATATTCTTTTAAGCCTTTCATACCCTGTGACATGTACAGTGGATGAATGAGCATTCCGAATTAATTTGCCAAGGAGCATTCGGAACAAATGTATATTATGGACATTGGAGTTTCTGATTATTCTTTTATATGTATGTGTTAGTTGTTAGACTAAGAATTAATTAAATTTAAACGTGACTCAACGTCTTTGGATCTTTAAGAAATGTAACTTGCAATGTATGTTTGTCGATGATTACATGTTATTGCTTCCACTACTATTTGTTTGATGTGTATGTCATACTTTCTTACTTTAAAAAAAAAAATGTTTAGCAAACTTAGTAAAACTTTAGGTTAATTCTTTTGGATCCCTTGGCGGGGCGTTACAAAAGATATAAAAGGAAAAGAATATTTGCCCGATTTGAAATTTAAACACTTCGCACCCGACAATTTATGAATGGAAAGAAATGTAGGGTTTTCCTAAAATTTTCAAAAAGGGGAGCAAACAAATGACTTATCTAAAAACCCTATTCACCACTAAATGAAAATTTTGACTTTTCTACAACTAGACAGAGGATTTCTATCAAACGAAAAGTCAAACCAATAGTAACCACAAAGAACTTGGCAACCAAAGGATCACTTGGTAATCAAAGGATCATTTAGCAACCAAAGGAATCACTCAGCAGTAACTAAGAACTTGGAAACAACTAAAAATTAGTGCTCGACAATAATTGGGATTCAAAATTGTTAGAATCTGAAAAGATTAATAACCCAGAAAACTAGTGCAAAGAGTAAATATCTAAACTATGAATGCAAATGATACAAAATCAAAATAGCATCATAGAGTTAGTCTCCAAGAGAGTAATACAAATGCTGGAAGCAAAATAGCATTAAGAGGATGCAAAAATAAGAGATACAAATACAAGCCAGGTAGCATGCTTATATAGGCTAAGAAGAGGGAGGAGGTGGCAACACCAACCAATGAGGAGCAACCATCTATCGGACTAAAGATAGCAAAGTATCTTCCCAAGATAGCTAATGGATGCTCACATGTAGGAAGGTGACACCTCACAACCATTCACCTAATAAGACATGCTTTATTAACCTAAGCGAGATTATTAAAAGTGTAGGAAAAACTTAGCAAAATAGAAAAAATAAAAAACTACACTAACAACCCCCCATAAGCGAAGCTTAGGTGGATGTAGAAATGGGTCCCGGCAACGAGGCCATGTTAGGTACCCAAGTACAATGCAAGAAGATGCAACCTCTGAAAGTGGGAAAAGAGAGAAAAGCACAAGGGAAAAACCCTCCCCCAAAAAGAGGTAAGAACCTAGTGAAGAACTGAAGAAGTCTCCCACTAGGGAAATTGTCCCCTAAAATAGGAACAAGGAGTGATCATGAAGAAGTAGCATCACTGAAGCATGAAGAACCGCAAAACTCTGTCAAAATGCTGATCTGTAGAACCCCCATGGAAATAGAAGGTACGAACCATCAACCAAAGGAACCTCCATGGAAATAGAAGGCACGAACCATCAACCAAAGGAACCTCCATGGAAATAGAAGGCACGAACCATCAACCAAAGAAGCATAGAACAACAATATAACCTCCCCTTAAGTTAGGTGAGGTGACATGCAGCTGAAAAGATGGGCCAAAAATCTCCTACAACACAGAAGCCAAACACATCGAGACTGAGGTACAAACACAAATAAAGGCATGTATTGTCGACACTGCATGAGGAATTAGAGAAAGAGGGCCTATAAGTGGCAAACAACTATCCCCCCCATGGCACTGTATATAATAGTGCGAGTACAATGAATCACAATGATGAAAAGGATCCTGAATCGCAAGAGTGGCACTTTATCTCAGTGCGTTGCATAAAGATGCTTACAATGAATATCAACAATGATCAGAAAAAACATAAGGCTGAAAAAATAGAAGGTAAAGCCCAAAATGAAGCAACTGAAGCAACAAAATCGATCTCCGGACCTGAAACAAACAGAATATCCACCATAATGCTAAAATGCAAAAGACTGAATAGGATGTGTCTGGAACAGAATCTGGAACAACAATCAACATCACTAGAAAGAGCACAGAAAGAGCTTTCCAGCGATATAAAGAAGTCCAAAAATGGAGATCGAAAGCTCAAGATACGCCTCCCGGAGTGCAAAATAGAATATCTGACTTTGATTGCCATAATAGGCAACCAAACTGTATCAAAACTCAAAAAAATCTATACCAGTATCTCTGTCTCAGAACCATCTTTTCGACGCTTCTTTCGAATCGGAAAAATACCTCCATATGCAAAAGTTATGGCCAAAAAACCACAAGTAGGTCTTGATTTCAACGCATTACAAACCCTCATGAAGAGCATATGTTAAAAGTGAAACTTGGGCACAATAATCAAGGAAATGAATAGCACCACTGCGATCTACTCAAAAAATCATGCACTTTCAAAAAAAGAATCGCCTCGATATGAGGTCGTATGAGAAAGTTATGATCCTCCGAAGTTTCCAAAACAAGAACTGTGCACAGTCACGGCTGAGAATCTACAATTTCTGAAGAATTCATGCATGAAAATCAAAAAATAACTCCAATAGTGGATAGAGCACAAAAAAATAGCCAAGTTCATAACAAGAATCATCAAAATCGGAGTCCGTATGAGCAAGAACGAGACATTTGAAAACTGCATTCAAATCTGCGGCTGCCAACGGAGAGGGGTATGGCTGTAGCTTTGCATGCTCGATTATGAAAAATATACAGCTTGCATGCAAAATCTAAAAGATACCCAGATGGTTTTTCGGGGCTACGAACAAAACTCAGAAAACATTTTTCTTGCTGATGAACAAAAGATGTTGCTGTAGTGTAAATCAGACGCCTTTAACAGAAAAAAATGGCTCCAAAAATCAAAAAATGACCCCAGCAACCAAAATTTGACATGAAAATGCTGGATCAGCTTCTCAAGTCCATCAATGGCATGCTGGAACCTGCAAAACTGATTGAAAACTCCAAATATGCAAGTTGGTTGTCAGATTTGAGATTGAAACCCCAGAGAAAAATTATTTTTGTCAAAACTTTTATGATTCTCAAGATCATCCAAAGATGCAAGAGAAGAGCATACTTCATTTTTCAAAAAACTAGAATAAAGTTTATTTGCCCCCCCCGAATCTCTCAAATAAGGAAACTAAAATCTACTCTTGCACATAGAAAAGCTCTGATACCATGTTAGAATCTGAAAAGATTAATAACCCAGAAAACTAGTGCAAAGAGTAAATATCTAAACTATGAATGCAAATGATAAAAAATCAAAATAGCATCATAGAGTTAGTCTCCAAGAGAGTAATGCAAATGCTGGAAGCAAAATAGCATTAAGAGGATGCAAAAATAAGAGATACAAATACAAGCCAGGTAGCATGCTTATATAGGCTAAGAAGAGGGAGGAGGTGGCAACACCAACCAATGAGGAGCAACCATCTATCGGACTAAAGATAGCAAAGTATCTTCCCAAGATAGCTAATGGATGCTCACATGTAGGAAGGTGACACCTCACAACCATTCACCTAATAAGACATGCTTTATTAACCTAAGCGAGATTATTAAAAGTGTAGGAAAAACTTAGCAAAATAGAAAAAATAAAAAACTACACTAACAAAAATTAACTGGTAAAATGAGCAAAAGTGTTGGATTACAAGGCAACGTAGGATGCTCCTACATCACAAGTACACACTAGCTGTCACTTGACCCAAGCTACAATTCTTCTCACTACACAAAGATCATATTTTTGACTAATATGCAAGTAAAATTATTAAGGAAAGAAGTTAGGATTAGGGCCACACTTGTAGACATTCAAGGCATGATTCTTATGAACATGGATGTATTGCAAAAACACATTGCACATGCCAAAACTCTCATCCATGATAATAACTTCTCCATAGCTGATCACATGATGGAGTTATCAATAGAAGTAAAAATTGCATTACATGTAAGCAAGGTGTTACAAAAAAATTAGGACAAGACAATGTCATTGATTTTGGAGGTACATTCAGACTTCTTGTCACATTTTGGCATTACCATGTAGCATACACCTTTGGCATTTATGTCAAAAAGGGGAAGCAAATGAGAAGATGTGACAAAGGGGGAGAAGATGAGAAGAGAAGATGTAATATAAAGACATGAGATATATAGTAAGTAAAATGTATATAGATGTATGGGGGAGCATCATAATATTATACATAGACATGTACAAATAATTAGAAAATATCTCTTACAAAAGCAATTTTGAAAAATCTCAAAAATAAAGCATCTTACCGAGTTGAATACATAGGATGGAAAATAAAGATTGTTTTTGAACTCAGAACTTTGAGAATTCAATTTTTGATAGATAACTATTTTTGTCACTATGCCAAAGGGCGAGATTTTTGACATTATAGGCAAGTTTTTTTATTAGTGACACATAATCAAATGATTAGAATCTATTGAGATTATCTTGTAGTTTACTATGTAACCAAGTAACTTAGGTTCTATCAAGTTCTACAGTTGCTACTGAGTTTTAGAAATAGTCTTCAGTTTGCACCGAGCAGTATCTACCAAGTTGATGATTATCAATGTAAATCAAGCTTCATAGTGTTTACCAATTTGTATAATGCAAACTGAGTTATCAAGTATTTGCCAAGTTTACATCATCAGCGATGTGAATCTAGTGTTGACCAAGCCAAGATATATCAACCAAATGATTCAATTTATATTTTGAGTTTTGCGGTGTTCACTAAGTCACCAGTGTTGACTAAGTTCAAACTACTTGGAAGTGACTAGTATGAGCCAAGCTTCTACATCTACTGAGATCATGATGATGCTAAGTGTTGACAATGGTTGTCAAGTATCAAAACACACCAAGTTTGTCTTTAGAACCTAAGTACCAGTAATTGGGTTGTGTATCTTGGTGAAACTTACATTGTAGCTGACTTTGATGAATTGTAATTTGGATTGGTATATATGTAATTTGTATTATATCACATCCAAAAAGAAGGAGTATGAGATAAATATGAAGGATATGTGTAAAAGTAGAAGTGTGAAGTAAGAAGGATACAAGTAGTATAAGGAGTAGTAAAGATTTATCTATCACATCAAGGTAATAATTACACTCCAAAGGAATCTCAACTAGAAAATTAGAGTTACAGATCAAAGATCAAGCACTGGTTCATCCTAATAGGTGGAATAGTTAAATCCTTTCACAAGGTAGACTTAACAGTCTTTTGTAAATCTCTTTACTAAGTGCATACTTCATTGTATGTTTTTTAATTCCTTTCACAAGGTGGACCTAGCAGTCCTTATTGCTCCTAATAGGGTAGATCATTAAAAGTGATCAATTATAAGCCTTAACCATCCAACTTTATATTGCAGTGCTAAAGTTTGTGGGTATCATCCCTGCCCCAATTTTACTTTCTATTTGAAAGGTTTTTGGGTCACCATATCTTGTGTCAAAGTATTATGAATTTTTTAATGCTTTCATTTTTTCATTCATGCAATTAGATCATAATACATATGAAGGATTAATTGGTGAAATAAGAATAAGTTTTTTTGATTCTAGATTCACCCCTCCCCTCTCAATAACCTAGCTTATCTTATATTTCTAATAGGGTGGGGATGATACCCACAAGCTTTAGTACCTCAGTATAAATTTAACCTATTAAGGCTTATAATTGACCACTTCTGGTGATCTTCCCTATTAGGAGAAATAAGGACTATAAGGTCCACCTTGTTAAAGGATTTACAAACATATAGTAAAGTATGAACTCTATTAGGAGATTTAGAAAAAGACTATTAAGTCCACCCAATTAAAGGATTTTTTGATGCACTTGTTAGGATGAATCAGTGGTTGATCTTTGATCTACAACTTTGATTTTCTAAATGAGATTCCTTGAATTGCAATAATCACCTAGTTGTGATAGATAAATATTTTTTATCATATATACTACTTGTAGCCTTATTTAATTCGCACTCATACACTTCATCTTCCTTCTCAATTACATACTTGGATATGATACAGTGAGTTACATATATATCAATCCAATTAACTAATTACTAGAGTTGGATACAATACTAATTTCATCATAATTCACAAAGTTGGCCCAACTACTGTAACTCAAGTTTTGAAGACAAGCTTGGTGATGTTCTGATACTCACCAAACACTATCAATTCTCAACAAATTATGGTACTTGGTTGAAGTTGAAGCTTAGTCCATATTGATCACTTTCGAGTAGCTCAAACTTAGCTAGCACTATGTGATTTGGTGAATACTAAGAAACTTAGTAGCAACTAAATTACTTGATTGAGACTACAGGACTTGGTCAACACTAGATTCTCTTTGTTAACATTGCAAGCTCAGTAGACACTAAATAGCTCAATTAAAACTAGATTTTTCATCTCTTCTACTAGATAGATTCTTAGACACTGTTGTGCTTAGGTTATACTACAAATTATCTCTAATACTTGGTAGATACTATGAAGCTCGGCATGAACTACAAACTATCTATTTAGCTTAGTAGCAACCAAGACACTTGGTTAACACTATTGGATGAATGATAAGCTCAGTAGCAATGTAATCAAATAACTAAGTGTTGAGTCACTAAAGAAAAATTGACCTTAATGTCAACAATCTCCACCTCTGGCTTTAGTGATTAAAACATTTATAAAAAAATCTGAATAAGTCAAAAACTTCCTTTATCAACATTTTGTGTCTTCAACTTGGTTTGACTTCTTGCTGTTGTAGCTTGGTAAAATACCTTTTTTCTGACATTTCAAAATTCCTTTTGTAAAGATATGT
The DNA here is from genome assembly GCA_028749045.1 of Cupressus sempervirens. Lineage (NCBI taxonomy): Eukaryota > Viridiplantae > Streptophyta > Pinopsida > Cupressales > Cupressaceae > Cupressus > Cupressus sempervirens. The sequence continues at coordinate 790,879,772 of CM053783.1, read as the reverse complement.
ACATATTACTATACTACCCCACACATATATCTCTCCTATACATATATCTGGTGTGTAGTATTTTTCTCCCACTTTATCAATAATATTCTCCTCCTTATTGTTAATAAGAATAACATTTATTTCTCCCTATTTTTGACATAAATGCCAAAGGTTTGTAATATCTACAAGTTAATACCAAAATGTGACAAGAAATTAGAATGCACCTTCAAGATTAGTACCATAGTCTTGTCTTGATTTTCTAGCAATATCTTACTTGCAATAAGCTATCTACACTTTTGTTGATAGTTCCATCATTGTTAGCTATCGAGAAATTGTTATCATGGATGAGATTCTTTGCATGTGCAATGTTCTTTCATAGTGCATCCATGTTTGGAAGAATAGATGTATCACTCAATTTGATAAATAAAGAAACAACGTTAGTTGCAGATGTTTCCAGTGTGGCAAGAATGTTAGATAATTCTACTTGATCTATAGCAATCTTCAGTACTACTTGCTCCAACACTTTATTTTCAAATTTTCTTTCAGCTCTCTACAACATTTTTTCTTGTCCATTCAATTCCTCATTATACGTGTGGACAATCTTAGCTAACTGATCTAGAATAGGTTATTTTCTATCATCCTCAATACTCAAAGCATCAACAAATATGCTCTTTATGTCCTCAAGGAATTGATTTTTCTTCTTCTTCCCTTCTCTAAGATTTTATTTCTTATCCCTTTTCTTCAAAAGTTCTCCCAAGGTATCCATTTGATCAGGAGTAAGGATAGAGATATCCCAATTTGGAATAACAATGTCCTCATCCAAATCAATTTTGTTCTTCTTTACTCTTTTCTTTTGAAATTATAGATGAAACAATTTCTTTTTCTTTTTCTTTATTGAGAACTTTAGTCCTCAATAGAGACTGAGTCTCAAGTATCATTTCACTAGATGTGGATACATTTGATATTCAAAAAATAGTAGAAACAAATGGAATAGCAATGAATGTAGTGATAAATGGAATACTTGTTGTGCTTGGCTATTGCTTGGTAAAACTTGATGTTGGAGGGACTAGCTACTCGGCAAATGAAGTGTTGGACACTTGAGCCAATGGGCACTTGAGTCAATGAAACATTTAGCAACATAGATCCAGAGACTGGTTGGGTGCAAGGTGATCTAGTGGTACTCGGTATAAGCCCTCTCCAAGATTGATTGTACTAAGGCTTTGCTTAGAGAATAAGGAAAGGAAGTCATAATCTATGCATCAATCTTCTCTACATCAAATTCTTCAATAATTTGTATTTCTAAAACACTTTCTCTAGTGACTTCATGTTCTTCCTCCTCATCATTAAGATTAACATCATCTATCTCATCATCCTTTATTTCTACATCTTCTTTTGCATCATCATCTTCACCATCTTTTACATCAACATGCACAACAAAGTCACTCGGTTTGTGCAACCCATAGATGTTTTCCATGTGGTAGTAGTATACTGCACCACAGATTCAATGTCTTTGAGAAGTATCAGACATGTATTGAATTTGAGAGTGAGCGTCTTCTCACCTCTTTCTAATTGAAAATTGGCATAAGTTGTCTCAAGGTTTGTTCACTGATGTCCTTAGTAGTCTTCATTGCATTATCCCATCTACTTTTAATTTCTTTTAAAAGTTCATTAGAAATTTTTTGTGAAAGCTCATAAGGTAAGTATTTCCATTTATCCAATTTTGTCGTAAGGGTATCCTCAATCTTCTTTTTCTCTTCTTCATTACTAGTCTCATACTTGAGATACTTAAAAAATGCCATACCTACTCCTTCTTCCATCTTCTTCAATATTTCTTGAAGGGTAGGTGTAGGTCTCTTAAAGTTAATCTATTTAGCTTCATCTTTACCTAACTTCAGCTTCTTATTCAATTTTTTTGTTCTTCTTGTAAACACTATAGGGGAGGACTTAGCAGGTTTGGTTATGATAACCTTCCCCTTCTTCTTGGGAGGCTCTTCTTCCTTGGATTTAGTTTCCTCTACTTGATCATCTTCATCTTCATCTTCTACATCATCTCCTTTACCTTATGTTAGTATTAGAGGAGAGCTTGATCACTTTGTATTCTTGATTATTTTCTCTATCCTCTTCCTTCATTTGTTCATTGCATGAGGTAGCTTGATATTAAGTTCAATTCTACCCTTAGCCTCACCATATGTGCCAAAATATGTTTCCTTGAGATCCATAGGCTTCTTCAGTAGAGCTTCAATAATATCTTTAGTGTCATCAATGTTAAACTCATATGCCATAGTCTTAACCCATGTCACTCTAAGTTTGACTACCTAAATGAAAAAAATTTCATGGTCAACCATGAAATAGATATCATCCTCGTAGTCTTCTACAAGTTTCCTTGGAACCCTAAATTTTCTCTATATTTTCTCCTTAAATGTTTCAAAATAGTTGTCCATAATTCTATCAAAGTTTTCTCCCATCTCTTTTACAAAATCATTGATTTGATATAGCACTAGAGTATCTTTCTTCCATACTACAAATCCTTTGGAAGGGAAAAAATTTTGAACATAAAAGAATAAACCTTTCAAAAGAGAACCAAACTTACACAAATTATTCTTTGACACTCGGATGCTCTCCATATTTTTGTTGAATAGATTTGGCAATAGCTCAGAAAGGTCAAAAGACAAATTGTTCTTCACAACCTTGTATGCCAAGTCAACCGCTTCACATGACATGTTCATCTAGCTTGAGCTATAGATCTTGTGAGAAATTACATGGATGCCAAACTTTAATTCCATTTTAGTCACACCACTTAGCTTCATGCATCTTCTATCCCACTCGATAAGATTTTTCTTTGTCAGTTCTACCTAACCTAGGGTTTTAGTGGTCTTAACTTTATTCAACATGGGATCTTATATATCATTTTCTTGTTTACCAGAATGGGATAATCTAACCACAACTATCCATTGTGAACATGGCTCGGGATAAATCTAATCCATTTCACTTGAAAATATTTTGGCGCATAAAGCCCTTTGTCTCCAAATGTTTATGTTCTAGTTTCATAATGCCATCCACACATAGTTCATCGAATGCTTCATTCATCTCTAGGGTTCCAAGATCCTAGATAGAACAATGATAGAATGAACAAATGTCATGGACAAGAAGTAACTTTGGTGGAATTTGAGATTGTACTCCAATGGGGTCTAGTGTTTTTGAAATTGCTAGACTTAGTTTGAATGTGGTAGCATTGCAATCCACTCCATGAACCAGCATTTTCAAACCTTTCTTGACATTTATGCTTGAAGATACTATCACTTGGTAGGGTTTTGGAAATGGGAGAATCTTCAACAACAACTCCTTAAATCACTCAAAGGCTTTGAATTCACTCTTCACTCTATGCTTTGAAAATTTATGGTGAAATAATACAATCAATTTCTTCCTTTTAACGAATTTCTTCTTTTCAATTTTTGTTAATGCTTCATATGCATACTCACTCGGTAATAGGTTTTCCTCCACTTAGTTTGGTCTTTAGTTCTTGGAAGACACCTTCAACTTAGTAAGGCCTCCTAACTGGGTAGGAACTATCAACTCAGAGAACTTTAAACTTGGTAAGATTACCACCACTCATTCTAAACATGGTACTCAATAGAGTTGCCAACTTGGCATCTATATCCTAAAAAGATATGCAACCCAAACTTGCTTGATAATATCTTGGGTTTCCATCAACATTCAGTGATCCTTATGCATCTTGAATGTTGATATGGATCTTTCTGCTTGCTAGCTAGAACTAATGTTAGATGACTTCCTCTGAATCATAGTTCTAGTGATCTCCATAGGGAACTAAGTTGAAATGATTGGACCACCCAACACATTTTGGGTTTCAACAATTTTAGGACTTTGGCTTGTATTCTCTGGATATTTTTTCACTCATTTCTACCTCATTTGTTTTCTAATGTTGTCATCTTTGGCTTTCTTTTCATCTTTAACTCTTCCTATTTTCATATAGTTCATGGCAAGATGTCCAAGTTCTATAAAAATAAAACATCTCTTTGTAGTGTCTCTTTTCCTCATGTGATGTTTTACACAATTTTCTCCAATGTGCCTAGACTCACCACAATAGTGACATCTACACCAAGTGTTGTAATCCCATCCAAATATTGCTTTCACAATTTGATCTATTGAGTTCCACTTCTTGGTCTTACACTCTGAAGATTTATATCCTTGTTTATTTCAATTGTGACACTTTCCTTCAAACTTAGGTTTCTCTATGCATTCACTTTCTCTATGTCCATGCTTGTTACAATTGTAACACTTTCTATTGAATTTTGCTTTTCCATTGGTCCAACATTTGTTTTATGTATGACTTATCTTACCACAATTATTTCAAGTAGGTGTTTTGTTCTTTTGAGCTCCTTATTAAGATGATTCACCTTCTTTTGTATACCCTAATCCATCTTTACCTATGTGTCTATACTAATTTTCTCATTTAATTGATTCATAATTTCTTAAGATTTCATCATTCTCTCATTGGTTTGCTTTTCAATACTAATATCATTATGTAGTTTTTCATTCTCTTTCCTTAGATTGATAAGCTCTTGATTTGAATCATTGAGTTAATCAATGAAGTCTTCTTGTTGAAGGGATAGTTGATAGATTTCATTGTCCTTTTCTTATATCACTTCTTTGGCTTTCTCTTTTTCTTCCATGACTTCACATAATCTAACTGATTGGATTTCTTTCTCTCTTTTTAGCTTTCTAACTTATCCTTAAAGATTTGAATTTTTCTCTAATAGATTTTTAATTTTTATATCAACTTCATCTAAATTTGTTTCTAAACATAAGTCTTCAATTCTTTCTTCAATGTAGAGAGTGTCATCCATTTGTGCTACAAGATCTTTCCTTCTTTTCATGGTTGAGAGAATTTCTCCTTTCCTTTCTTAAGTTGTCCAATGACCAATTCCAAATCCAACTTTTCATTCTTAGTAGCCTTATCTAGCCTGTATACCTCCATTGCCTCTTATCTTATCTCAAGTTGTTAAACTTCTTCTATGAGAACTAGATTCTCTAATATCAATTGTTAGAAATATAAGTTAGACTAGGTTACTAAGAGGAGATGGGTGAATCAGGAACCAATAAAATTTTAACTTACTTCACCAATTAATCCTTCATATATTATTCTAATCTAATTGCATGCATGAAAGAATGAAAGCAATAAAACATTCATAACATTTTGACACAAGATATGGTGACTGAAAAATCTTCCAATTAGAAAGTAAAACTAGGTGGGTATGACACCCACAAGCTTTAGTATTATAGTATAAAGTTAACCTGTTAAGGCTTACAATTGACTAGTTTTGGTGATTTTCCCTATTAGGAGTAATAAGGATTATAAGGTCCACCTTGTTAAAGGATTTACAAATATATAATGAAGTATGCACTCTGTTAGGAGATTTAGGAAAAGATTGTTAAGTCCACCTAGTTAAAGGGTTTAACAGATGGGCCTGTTAGGATGAATTAGTGCTTGATCTCTGATTTGCAACTTTGATTTACTAAATGGGATTCCTTGAATTGCAATGATCACCAACCTATGATAGATAAATATGTTAGAAATAGGGATTACTGAGAGGGGGTGGGGGGGGGGGGGGGGGGGGTGAATCAGTAATCTACAAACTTTAGTTGCCAACTGGATATTATTTCTTATTCTAAACCATGCATAACAAAGCAATAAAGTAATATTGAATAGTAATAGTAACAATGCACAAAGATAACTCATAACACCATATTTTGTTAACTAGGGAAACCCTGGCCGAGGGAAATCCCTAGTGCAGATGATACCCACTAGATAATATACTAATATATAAGTTCCTTGTTAGAGGATGGACCTTGTTTAGAGTCAACGAGAAAATTCAGTATAAGGAGTCCCTATTAGGATACTTTGAATCCCTATTAGGAGATTCCAACCCTTTTAGGAGTTGTGGTACAGTAGATGCAAGATGATCCCATTGCCCAAACATGCACTTCCAATTATAAGAAGAGCTCACTGCCCAAACAAGTAATCATACTTCTAGGATAGGTATTGTATCTTCTTCCTTGACTGATCTCTAATCTTCAGCTTGATCTTAGATCACAAAATAGCTCATATAAAATTTTGTATATATCACTTTCACAAAAGTTTGTATATAATCACAATTACAAGATAACACTTGCAATCATAATCACAATTTGCAAATTAAAATTCTTATCACAAAATGTCCTTTGCATAAATACCGTGACTTTACACAAATTGTCACTAGGTTAGGTAAGACCACAATCCACTTTTCCAACGTAGAGCAAACATCTAGGATGTTGGCTTTAATTGGACAAGTAATTATCTTGTAAATAAAATAATCCTTTCCTTTAATTTCATTGTCCTATTTCACTTCAAATATGATTATCTCTATTTTGTACAGTTTGTACTAACTTCCAAGGTTATACACATCATCAGCAAAATGTATACTATCTCTATCTAACTTTTCTAGTCATAATATGACATCAACAACAAGTTATAAACAAAACAATACACTGTTGTAAACCAAATTCTATACTTAGACAATCTTCTGATTACCAAACACTAAGTATCTTTATTTTTGAGGTTTCCTCTTAGCATGTACATCATGTGTTTCCATAAATGACAACAATTACATATCACTATTAGCCAATTGTCAACAATCTCCCCCTTTGGCATTGATGGCAACAAAATAGGGAAAATTGGCTAAGTGACAAAAACTTAACATAACAAAATAAATAACACCTTACATTATATCTATTACAATTGTTCAACTTTACATAAGCTCCCCCTTACAATATGCTTCACAATCTTTTGCAACTACTCCCAATTTTTTGCAAGTACTCCCCCTTTGACATCAATGACAAAGGTCAAAAATGTCAAAAATATATCCAAAAATGTTGTCCTTATGCTAATATGATCTTCATGCAATCATCAAAGTTTTCCTTTAGATTATCCATATCCTTATTCCATGTCTCCTTTGTGGATTTAGCTAAGGTGAGAATTGCACATAAATCATATGATGCAATCTCAACTGCATTAAGATTTGAATACAAAAAGTTAGAATATGTATCCTTGGCCTTGACACATTCCTCCAACTATTTCTCAACAAAATATAATTTTAGAGAAATAGATTCTCTGAAATATAATATCCTCTTCAAAATTTATTCTCTGTGAAGTTCCAGTTTCCTAATATCATTATGGATACAAGCAACTTGTCCTTCAAAATTATCTACTTTACAAGATGGATGCTAGATCTGGTTAGATAGAGCCTCTAGCTCACTCACCTTTCCTTCTATCTAATTGTTGATTTCTTTAGTCAGCTTGTCTGATAAGGTACATTTAACATACAAAGTTTTCCCATCCTATTGGAATTTTTGAAGTTTTTAATGCAAGTATCAAAATTAACCAAATCATTCTTAATGTTTTGATAGTTGGTGCTAAACAAGTTAGCATCATGGGAAATATGTGCCTTTGATTTAGCAATATTTAACAAATTGGTAAACTCTTCATCAAATGTTTTCAGCACTGCTTGTGCCCTCTATTTAAGATCTAATTCAATGTGTTGTATTGCCAAAGTATTGTGCAATCTGTCAACAACTTCCTTTAAAGTTTTTTGTAGTTTTTTCATTGTTCTATTCTTCTGTATAAGCTTAGATAGGGATGAGATCAGATCTATTTGATCATCATCATCAGTACCTAAATTGGCAAGAGAGAGCGGAGTAGATAAACTATATGGTTTAGTATCATCCTCCCTTTGTTTCTTAGCTTCCTCTTTTATTCTTCTCTCTTCTTCCTCTTTCTTTTCTCTTTCCTCTCTTTCCTTTTCTCTCTTCTCTTCCAATCTTTTCTTCTCATCTTCCTCTATTTTCATTCTCATCTCTTCTTCTACAATTCTCTTCTTATCCTCCTCTTCCTTTCTTTTATTTTCTTCCTCAAGCAATTTCTACTTGGCCTCCTCTATTTTCCTCTTCTCAAATTTCACTAACAATGTTTTTGTGTTCCTCATTGTTTTTTTTGGTTCCAAAATTCCTTTCATGGTTCCTTCTATCATTACCAATGTTCTTTCCATCATTCCTTCTATTCTCAAAGTATCTTCCATTATGCCTTCTATTTCTAAAGTTTTTGTCCATTCTGTAGTACTTTTTTGTGTGTTTAAAGTTGTTGCATAACTAACATACAGGTGCTCTACTTCTAGAATTCTACTAATCATTAGGTGCATGACAATTCTAAGCCATGTGTCTTAAGTTGTTACACTTATAACACATGATCTATCTTTTGTCTTCATAGGATCTTCCTTCTCTCAATGTCCTTTCATTAGATCTTCTTCTATCTACAGGGTTAGTATTTTTAGACATTCTACTATTTCTTCTATGATTATCATACTTAGCTTTCCTATAATCAATTGCACTATGACCCATTCCATTAAATTATGAAAATAAAAGTCCTTAACATAATTAAATGACTTATTAGTACAATCTCTTTTCATATGACCTATTTCATTACATAAAAAGAACTTACCTCTAAATTCATACTTGGTTTCCTTAGAAGATTCCACTTGCTTTGGCTCATCCAAAACTTCAACTTCCTTGCCTTGCTCAACTTATTTGGATTTATCAAAATATTGATTGGATTCAATCTTATCATCAAATTTATATTTTTCTTTCAAATCTAACCTAGTCTTAGGTTTCTTCATAGGCATGTTAATTAAATAACCAAGACCAGTCTTATCATAAGTAGGTCTCTATATTGACATTGAATCATCAAGTTTTTTTTGCTAGAATAAAGCTCGTCAAGTTGTTTCTCACACTATGTTAATTCACCTTTCATAATGGTATTGTACTTATGAAGTTCTTCATGATCTTCTTTCAATGTTTCAAACTCAAATTTTTTCTTTGCTAGACTTGCTCTTAGATCTAAATTTTTAGTCTTCAAATCAAATTCAATTTTGCTAGGATCATATCCCAAAGTCAACTCCAAATTTGTAATCTTCAATTCATGCTTCAAGATATTTTATTTTGTCTTCAACTTTGGATAATCATAATCACTAGTTCCAAATTCAGTAGATTCAGGCTTGGATTTGAGACGTTCAATCTTCTCTTTCAATTGACCAATGTATGCTTTGGAGTCTCATATATGTCCTTCAGCATATATTTTTCTTCAGTAAGGAGATTAATTTGTTCAAGAGCTTCTTCAAGGTTTTTCATCAATTGTTCCATATCCATAGGGATCTTACTCAAGCTGTTAAGCCTCTTCAAAGTAATTGTGCTATGATACCAATTGTTAGAAATAGAGATTACTTGGGAGGGGGGGTGCGGTGAATCAGTAATATACAAACTTTAGTCACCAACTAGATATTATTTCTTACTTTAAACCATTCATAAAGAAACAATAAAGTAATGCTAAATAGTAACAATAAAAATGCACAAAGATAACTCATAACACCATATTTTGTTAACTAGAGAAACCTTGCCCAAGGGAAAACCCTAGTGGAGATGATACCCACTAGATAATATTCTGATATATAAGTTCCTTGTTAGAGGATTGACCCTGTTAGGAGTCAATGAGAAAATTCAATATAAGGAGTCCTTGTTAGGAGACTTTGAATCCTTATTAGGAGATTCCAAATGTGTTAGGAGTTGTAGTACAATAGATTCAAGATGAGCCCACTACCCAAACAAGCACTTCCAATTAAAAGAAGAGCTCACTGCCCAAACAAGTAATTAGACTTCTAGAATAGGTATAGTATCTTCCTCTTTGATTGATCTCTGATCTTTAGCTCAATCTAGATCAGAAAATAGCTCATATTAAACTTCGTATATATCACTTCAACAAAATTTTGCATATAATCACAATTACAATTCACAAATTACAATTCTTATCGCAAAATGTCATTTGCATAAATACCATGTCTTTACAGAAATTGTTGCTAGGTTGGCTAAGACCACAATCCACTTTTCCAACTTAAAGTAAACATCTAGGATGTCAGCCCTAATTGGACAAGTAATTATCTTGTAAAAAAAATAATCCTTTCCTTTAATTTCGCTATCCTATTTCATTTCAAACGTGATTATCTCTGTTCCATACAATCTGTACTAACTTTCAAGGTTATACACATCATCACCAACATGTATACTATCTCCATCTAAATTTTCTAGTCATGATATGATGTCAACAAAAAGTTATAAACAAAACAATACATTGTTGTAAACCAAATTCCATACTTAGACAATCTTCTGATTACCAAACACTAAGTATCTTTATTTCCAAGGTTTCCTATTAGCATGTACATCATGTGTTGCCATAAATGAAAATAATTACATATCACTATTATCCAATTATCAACAAAATATCTATTGTCCCTTATATTTCTTATAGCCTTCTTTAATTCACACTCATACACTTCATATTCCTTCTTAATTACATATTTGGATATGATACAATGAGTTACATATATATCGATACAAATAACTACTTACTGGAGTTGGCTACAATACCAATTTCATCATAATTCACAAAGTTGGCTCAACTATTGTAACTCAGGTTCTATAGATAAGGTTGATGATGTTCTGATACCCAACAAACACTATCAATACTCAGAAAACTTTGGCACTCAATTGAAGTTGAAGCTTGGTCTATACCAATCACTTTTGAGTAGTTCAAACGTGGTCAACACTATGTGACTCAATGAACATAGAGAAACTCGGTAGCAATTGAATCACTCAATTGACACTGCATGACTCAGTCAACACTAGATTCACTTTTTTAACACTATGTTCAAGGTAGACACTATAGAGCTCTGTTTACACTAGAATCTTCATCTCTTCTACCAAATTGCTCGGTGGACATTGCTACACTAAGGCTATACTACAAAATGTCTTTGATGTAGTATCAACATGAACTAAAAACTATATATTTAGCTCAATAGCAATTGAGACACTCGATTAACATTGTTGGATGAATGATAAGCTTGATAGCAACTATAGAGCTCAGTAGCAATGTAACCAACTGAATAATTTTTGAGTCACTAATCGACAAATTGACCATAATGTCAACACAGACATGCACTTATTTTCCCAAAATTAATTATTCTCTAACACCAATTTGATGGGACTAATCTAGAATATGTAGGTAGAAGATCAAGACTCCTAGAAATCCCCTAATTATGCAAGTTTCCCTTAATCAATTAAGAATAACTTTTCCCTTTGACCATCCCAACCATTCAGGCTTACTCATTAGTTGTGAACTTCATTCTAAACCTCCCTAATGGTTAACTTAATCTTGAAAGGGTTGGAGGCTCTTTCTAGTGTATACTTGTATTCTTCACAACCATTTCCCACAATCCATGCATTTTATTTCTATACAATCCCCTCAAACTCATGCAAATCCTCTATTAGGCCTAGTAGCCCTTAGTTAGCCCTCCTAATGGCCTAAATTGGGATTTGTGCAAAATTTTCCTCAAGGAGCCTCAAGAAGGCTCCAAAAAAACTCCATAATGGAATACCATTTTCCAAGGTCTTCAAGGTTCTTGGTGTCTTGGGTTCCCAACCTCTACTAGATGCCCTTTTCCTAACCCTATTTTTAAGGGTTACCTAGGGTTTATTGGCCTTTTAGACCAGTTAGTAACAAAATCTCTCTTGCTCCTTCCTAAGGTATCTTGGAAACTTTTCCTTTCACATGGAGTGACTCCATTCATTTCTCAACCATGCCACAACACTCATCCAATCCAAATAGCTCTACCCTTGCAAGAATACCTCTTTCCTTGGCTCAATTTCTAACTAAGTACACAATTGTCTCACCTAGGGCTTCCAAGGAATTGGCTTGGCCCATCCCTCTTGAATCCATCCTTTTTTTGACATAATATATATGATTTCTACTACCATTCCTCAAGGTTTCATGAGGTTTAAACCATAGAAAATGTTGGTAGACATCATTTTGCCAAGTTTTCCAAGTACAAGCCAAAAAATAGACTGTTTAACAAAACATTTATTATGCATGATGGAGTCCAAATTTTTACAAATTTTGAAGCCTCCATTTATGAAATAATGTTGGAAACTTAAGTATCTTAATTGATTTCATTTTCTTATTAGAGATGTGAAAGAGGAAGTTATGTATGTCACTCTTGAGGTTTCCTAAAGAAATCTAATACATTGCATGTATGAAGAAATTGGTTCCAATATTGTTTATAAGTTTCACAAATGGCTTGGTTGTTGCAAACAAAGTTCAATATGAAACATAATTGATGGAATTTATTAATGAAACAATTCCAAAAACAAGGAATGAAGTTAAACTATTCATTAAGATAGCTTAGGAAATTATATTAGAAGCAGAAGTGGGTCAGATAGTGATGGATCTTTTAAAATCGAGTCAATCAAATATGGCCTATGTTAAATGTAGGGAGCATAACATAGATAGCTGCTAATGCAAAATCTGTGCTCTATCCTTTCTTGAAAGATAATGCAAATGCAGTTGTAGAATTAACTAATGTATTGTCTAGAATACCATTATTCAATATTGCTTATGTGTGAGAGAAATTGGAATTGCTTTCAAAGACCTGCTCAGTCTAGATGAACTTTAGGAAACAAACTTGTATTACATTTATAATTTTCATCTCATAAGGTTGGTACTAGCCACCCAACAATTGTTGAGCATATTATTCTTCCATGCATAAGAGCTATAGCTTGTGCCTACACTCTTCCAAACAATAGTAATCAAACAAATATTGAGGGGCCATGTGTATGAAGACATTTCAAACATAGAATTGCCTAATTCAAATTTGATGAGAAGAGAGCTATAGTTTTCTATATTATGCAGTCTAGATTCAGAGAAATGTAAGATAGTGATATCACCAATGTTGGGGTGTGCAAATGAGTCTTAGAAATATCCCAAGTTGGATTGATGCTAGTCTAATACATGTTTAGGGACTCAAATCTATTCATTTACTCCCACCAAGGTTAGAGGGTGCAAATAAAGCTATTAAACTATAGCAGTGACAATATTTTAAGAGCAGTGAGCGATAACAATAGACATGAAGTTTACATTTAGACATGTGAAGGGAAGGTTATGCAATATATGCAGATTTCATGTGAAGTATGTATTGTTTTTATGCAGTAGTAGGATAAAAAAATAGTGGACATTATAGATAGGCAATAATAATATTGAATGGAATTAAAAGAATGTCCTATATGGTAAATAAAAATACAATCTGCTATTGGTCTTTTAAATATAGTGAACAAGTAGTAGTTCCAGAAAAATAAATGCATAACATAAATATTTAAAACATTCAAGGTATTCATCTAGTTTACCAACTAATGCAAATTTTCAAGTTCTTCTAAGTCAGGCAAGTGTTGAAATAAAAAAGAAACATACAATGATTTATAAGATGGAACATGGAGTCTATATGTAGAAGCGATAAGGAACTAGTATATGAACTAAAATTACAATTTTCTTTCAATATAAAATGGTTGTTTGAACATAAACAAGGTAATTGATAATAAGACTAGAAATGAAACATGGCCCTGAATGTCCAATGATAGATATAAATGGCACTAAAAGAAAGCATTCACTAGCGGCATAAGAAGATACACGCAACATAATTGTCCCTAGCTAGAAGAAATTCAGGGGTCTAATCTGCTTGAGTCGCATATGCATAGGAAGCCATAGACTCCCAATCAAGAAGTAGAAGGAATAAGGATACAAGAGTTGCTTCAGATTGGAGGTTAGAATTGAACCATGATAAATGTATGCTTGATGAAAGATAGTCTAAGGAATTGAAGAGCCTGATAAAATCACAAAGTCATAGATATAAGTGTCTTCAAAAATCTCAATACCTCACAAAACCTTCTAGATATGAGAAAAATATTATTTTCCATTAGTCAGTGGCCTCTAACATTGTTCTCTATTTGTTGAAAGATAAAGAATCACCATGGAGGGATAGAATTCAAACCAAGCAACCAAATCAATGCAATAGTATGAATAACAATACGGAGGAGTTCTAGCTTGAATTCAAAGCATAGAGAAAAAGGTTGAAATTAACCTTCATTCACGATAATGGTTTGGAAATGTATGCATGGAATGGAGGGACCTGTGTGGTCAATCATCTTCTATACCTAGCAATATTGAAGACTTCTACTCCATACAAAGTCCAAGGGATGTGCCTAATGGACGAAAGCCCCACACAGCTTTGGAGAATGATCCTCAAGCTATACATCCAACAATACAAAGGATTCAAATATATTTTTTGGTTCATAATCTTCCACTTCCTAATTTGACAGTAATATGTCATTAATTAAAATATTGATTATGGGGTAAAGTTTATATTTGAAGATTATAAAAAGAAAGTCATTAGTTATTTGTTACAAAAGGGTGCAATGGTTAATAATGCCCCTTCATCCATTATAAATTTAAGATGCAAAAGACAAACAAGTGACAATTCATATTTTTTTGAAAAAATTATATACTATGATGCACTTATGATGTATTATATTTTTTGATTGGTAAAGGAATAAGCGATTGAACAAAGCTCCTATATTTTGGATTACCGAGTAAATTTATCTGTGATTCCAAAATTTAAATTCGCAATAAATTGATCATATGTAAGGAGTGTCTTTATTGTGATTTATTTCTAGCATAATTATTTATTTTATATTTTAGAGTTTTAAATTATTATTAAATTGTGTCCGTTGTAAATGTTTTTATTAATTTCTATAAATATTTTAATATTTGGATGAGTGGACTAGGTTATTATTGCATTTTAAATTTGATAAACATAAATATTGTGAAATATTTAATTATTTTCATATTTATGTCTAGTTTGTCTCCATATGCCAAGAGTTGAAGTGCATCCTAGACAAGTTTGAAATTGCATACATATAATTCATCTATCATGTATGAATTGTTAAAATTGTTTATAGTTTAAATCTATTGTTGTACATTTCAACTTATAATATTGGCTCTGATTACCCATTTAATTAAGCATTGATCTTTTACTCTTAATTCATAATCCATATGTTGGAAACTGTTTCATTTCTTTCCATTGAGGAATTAATATATTCATTTTTTGTGTTCATTCTTTATTTAAAACATTATCACATTTAGTTATTAATTTCATAACATTCATATTCTAATCAATCTATTATAAGTATCTTGGACCTAAGTGTGTCATTCAGGATTAGGTTCACCTGCCTTGGCCTTGTAGAGCTAGAAGCATAGGGGATTTTGATCGCATCAATCAATCCCATCAAGTTGGCCTTAACCAATTGGATATCCCAACATTGAGTAGGCAAGGCTCATAGGATTCCAATCTATAGTTTTGGGAACCAATAGATTGGTGACTCTACTGGAGAGAGTTACAAAACAAACCCTAAGAGTTTCTGATTGTAGACTACTAAGAGTTAGATTCTATTTAATTTTTTAAAAGCATTTTGTTATATTTAAAATTCTAAATTGATAATTTTTTTACAGTGCATTTTAATTTCCTTAAATATTTTTGATCTCTCATAATTTTTTTGTGAATCTTAAAAAGATTTGATCTTGTAGAAGCATTGAATGTTTTTCTTTAAGCTTTTTTTGTAGATTGAATCTTTGGTGAGGTATACTCTATTGGAAGGAAGAACTTAGATTCTTGAAGATTATTCATTTCCTCCATTTGGAGGTGGTGACTCTATTTTGTACTGATTGGTACTTCGACAAAGGAAGTGTCTAAATCATTAGTGACTCTACTAAGGGAGAAGAATCAAAAAGTAGTGCTATACAATTTTTTCAAATGCGTCGATCATTTCAGAAAAAGCCTTTTATTCCAAATCACATCAGGCCATTGAATTTTAGAAATTTTGATTATGAACCTAGCAAGTTATCTCCAAAGTTTTCACAACTGGTACCAAAGTTCCATGGAGAATGGGATAAATTGGCAATTCAACATTTGGATGCATTCTATACATTTATAGATGATTATGAGATTTGTGCAGAAGATCAGGTAATGAAATTATTTTCCAAGACTTTGAAGGAAAATGCAAGACAGGCATATGAATCATTACCCACACAATGCATCTCATCCTAGAAATATTTTCAACAATGATTCCTATTTGAGTTTCATGATACAAGTGAGGAAGATGACATGTGTTATGAACAAGATGAAAATTAAAGCTTGGAAGAGGATCATTACATGTCTCCACTTGATACCTTTTTCAATATAGAAAGATATGAAGGTGAGACTTCAGCACATTTGTTTTTGAGAATGATGAACACCTATCATGAGATTCCATCAAGCTTTAAGCCTCCTTACAAGGAACTTCTAAATAAAATTCTTGAGTTGAGAATCTCGCCAAAGGACTCTGATATGAAGCTTCTTCTTCAGATATGGGATCAAGCTATTAAAGATGAAGAAAAGGATACCAAAGAAACACAAGAATATAATGATGTTTTGGATTCAAGTATAGAAGAAATTTTGGATCCAATTAAAGAAGAATCTGATCATGATGAGATTGGTGAGGAATTAGATTGCAAAGAAAATAGAAATGATGAAGGGGATTCTCTTAGTGTGGATGAGATTTTGACATTATTAGATATGGAATATCAAAAGTATGTCAAAAAGGGTGGTCAAATTTTTCTTCCCATACACAAAGAAAATTAGATTAATGAGAAACAAATTGATGTGTCCTATAAAACATTTAATGAATGAGAAAACCTATTCATCTCTACAAACCCATATCACTTTTATGAGGAGGAAAAAAATGAACTAGAAGGAGTATATAGTTCTCAGAAGGATGACATATTTGTTGAAAATGTTCCTTTTGGTCTAAGTACAGAAAGTTATCTATTCAGATGCAATTTCAAAGAATTTTTAGATCCTATATATGATGGATTGGAAAAATGGAATGAAGAATGTAGCTCTTATACATTTCATGAGGAGAATGTTAGAATTCAAGAAGAAGAATAAAATGCATCCAAGCAGGACTTCCAAATCATTTCAGATCTTTTATGCAATGAAATAATAGAAAATCTAGACATAATATCTTGTGAAGATGAAGTAGAATAGCATGTGATATATGAGCATGAGAAAGTTTCGGATGAAGGTTCTCATGAGGATATTCTTGAGGTCTCTTTCTTGAGACCATTGTTTGAAGATGATTTTTTATGTCAAATATCTAAGCACTATGATGAAAATAATATACCTAATGATGATGTTGAATTGGACACAATTTGTGATATGCATTTAAAAGATGAGACATCTTCCAACTCATCATATCAGAGAGGAATGCAATCATGCAAATATGGTGCTGAAATTTCTCTAAATATCCTACCTAATCAACATGAAGCAATGTTTTCTATGACCAATCAAAAACATAAGGATGTCATAGTCAGCAAAGATCGCAATATATTTAATAACTCCTTAACAACAAAACAAAATTCATATGCCAAGGATTGCATTTAGGAAGCACAATCAATAAGTATTGTTCATAAAAATGATGTGTGTGATACAGGTATTAAATATGAGTAACATACCGAGGTAAGTATCCTTGAATACCTTGTGGCGATATTTGTTAATAATATGCTTAAAGAATTGCTTTCAAGTTTTCATCATCCATCTTTTGAGGATTTTTCTTTTATGTATACTAATCAAATCAATGAAGTAAGAAAACACATGCTTGAATTAAATAATCAAATTTATTTCTTTCTAAAAGATTCTATTGATAAGGAAAATGTAAATTCTAATCTTGAATAGGAAATCCACATGTCGTGTGATGATTTTTTTATATGTAGTAATGGATTAGATTTTACTTTTGGGTGATATGATATCATATTTAGGAAGTCCAAAGTGTTGAATGATCAAAATAAGGTGTTTGATAGAGGAAAGAAGTGATGTTCATTTTTGGGGGGCCTGGGGCCACCCAATTTCACCGTGCACTATGTTAAGCATGAATGTTCAGTCTGCTCCTCCAGAGATAGTTGGAATTATCACTATGCCCACAAGAGGCATATCTCCCCAACAAGAGCCACTGATGGAGCCCAATTTTTTCAAATTTTAAGGCCTCAATTTATGAAATAATGTTGGAAATTTAAGTATTTTAATTGATGTCATTTTCTTATTAGAGGATTGAAAGAGGAAGTTATGTATGTCACTCTTGGGGTTTCCTGTAGAAATCTAATACATTTCCTGTAGGAATAAATTGGTTCCAATATTGTTTATAAGTTTCACAAATGGCTTGGTTGTTGCAACAAAAGTTCAATATAAGACATAATTGATAGAATTCATAAATGAAATAATTCCAAAAATAAGGAATAGCTTTGAGTCCCTAAACAAAGTCAATCAAATATGGCATGTGTTAAATGGAGGGAGGATAACATAGATAGCTACTGAGGCAAAATCTATGCTCCATACTTTCTTGAGAGATGATGCAAATGCAATTGAAAAATTTACTAATGTATTGTCTAGAATACCATTTTTCAATATTGCTTGTGTACGAGAGAAATTGCGATTGCTTTCAAAGACCTGCTTAGTCCAAATGAAATTCAGGAAGCAGACTTGTATTAAATTTATAATTTTCATCTCATAAGGTTGGTACCAGCCACCCAGCAATTTGTGAGCATATTATTCTTCCATGCCTAAGAGTTATAGCTTATGCTTACACTCTGCCAAACAAAAATAATCAAACAAATATTGAGGGGCCATGCATATGAAGACATTTCAAAATAGAACTATGTAATTCAAATTTGATGAGAAGAGAGCTATAGTTGTCAATATTGTGTAGTCTAGATTTCAAGAAATGTTCAGATGAAATTACTGGTAGCATTCAATATAAGACAATGATATCAACAAGGCTAGGGTGTGCAAATGAGTTTTAGAAATATCCCAAATTGGATTGATGTTAGTATAATAC
Source organism: Cupressus sempervirens (assembly GCA_028749045.1). Taxonomy (NCBI): domain Eukaryota; kingdom Viridiplantae; phylum Streptophyta; class Pinopsida; order Cupressales; family Cupressaceae; genus Cupressus; species Cupressus sempervirens. Next base: position 790,860,884 of record CM053783.1, on the reverse strand, counting down.
ATGTTTAGGGACTCAAAGCTATTCATTTACTCCTACCAAGGTCAGAGGGTGTAGATAAAGCTATTGAACTATAGCACTGACAATATTTTAAGAGCAATGAGCGATAACAATGGACATGAAGTTTACATTAAGACATGTGAAGGAAAGGCTATGCAATATATGTAGATTTTAGGGTGAAGTATATGTTGTTTTTATATAGTAGTATGATAAACAAATAGTGGGCATTATATATAGGCAATAATAATATTGAATGGAGTCAAACAAATGTCCTATGTGGCAAAAAAAAATACAATCTACTATTGGTCTTTTAAATATAGTGAACAAGTAGTAGTTCTGGAAAAATACATGCATAGCAAAAGTATTTAAAATATTCAAGGTATTCATCTAGTTTACCAAAAAATGTAAATTTTCAATTTATTCTGAGTCAAGCAAGTGTTGAAATAAAAAAGCAACATACAATTATTTATAAGATGGAACATGGAGTCTATATGCAGGAGTGATAAGGAACTAGTATATGAACTAAAATTACAATTGATTTTTCATATAAAATGGTTGTTTGAACATAAAGGAGGTAATTGATAATAGGACTATAAATGAAACATTGCCCTGAATGTCCAATGATAGATATTAATGTCATGAAGAGAAAGCATGCACTAGTGGCATAAGAAGATACACACACAATATAATTGTCCCTAGTTGGAAGAAAGTTGAGTGTCTTGTGTGCTTGAGTCACATATGCATAGGAAGCCATAGACTCCCAGTCAAGAAGTAGAAGGAATAAAAATATAGGAGCTACTTCAGATTGGAGGTTAAAATTGAACCATGATAAATGTATGCCTGATGAAAGATAGTCTGAGGAATTGAAGAGCCCAAAAAAATCACAAAGTCATAGATATAAGTGTCGTCAAAAGTCTCAATACCTCACAAATCCTTTCAAGTATGAGAAAAATATTATCTATCATCATTCATTGGCCTCTAATGTTGTTCTCTATTTATTACAGAATAAAGAATCACTGTGGAGGGATAGAATTCAAACCAAGCAACCATATCGATGTAGGAGTATGAATAACAATAAGGAGGAGTTCCAACTTGAATTCAAAGCATAGAGAAAAAGGCTGAATTTAATCTTCATTCATGAAAATGGTTTGGAAATGTACGCATGGAATGGAGGGACCTATGTGGTCAACTATCTTCTATACCCAGCAATATTGAAGACTTATGCTCCATACAAAGTTCAAGGGACACGCCTAATGGAGGAAAGCCCCACACAACTTTGGAGAATGATTCTTAGGCTATACATCCAATAATACAAAGGATTCAAATATATTTTTTGGTTCATAATCATCCACCATCTAATTTGGTAGTAATATATCATTAATTAAAGTATTAATTATGGGGTAAAATTTATATTTGAAGCTTATAAAAAGCAAGTGATTAGTTATTTGTTACAAAAGGGTGCGATGGTTAATAATGCCCCTTCATCCATTATAAATTTAAGATGTAAAAGCCAAACAAGGGACAATTCATTTTATTTTTTTAAAATTATATACTATGATGCACTTATGATGTATTATATTTTTTGATTGGTAAAGGAATGAGCAATTGAACAAAGCTCATAGATTTTGGATTATCGAGCAAATTTATATGTGATTCCAGAATTGAAATTTGCAATAAATTGATCATCTATAAAGAGTGTCTTTATTGTGATGTATTTCTAGCATAATTATGTATTTTATATTTCATAGTTTTGAATTATTATTAAGTTGTGTCCTTTGCAAAAAAAATTATTAATTTCTATAAATATTTTAATATTAGGATGAGTGGACTAGGTCATTATTGCATTTTAAATTTGATAAACATAAATATTGTAAAATATTTAATTATTTTCATATTTATGTCTAGTTTGTCTCCATATGGCAAGAATTAAATTGCATCCTAGAAAAGTTTAAAATTACATACATATAATTAATCTGTTGCATCTGAATTGTTAAAATTATTTATAGTTGAAATATATTGAACTTTATAAAGTTGTACATTTCAACTTATAATATTGGCTCTGATTGCTCATTTAATTAAGCATTAGTCTTTTACTCTTTATTTATGATCCATATGCTAGCAACTATTTCATTTCTTTCCATTGAGGAATTAATATATTCATTTGTTATTTCATTCTTTATTTAAAATATTATCACATTTATTTGTTTATTTTGTAAAATTTGTATTCTAATCAATCTATTATAAGTATCTTGGACCTAAGTATGTCATTCAGGATCAAGTGCACCCACCTTGGCCTTGCAAAGCCAAAAGTGTAGGGGATTTTTATTGCATCGATCAATCCCGTCAAGTTGACCTTAATCGGTTGGATATCCCAGCATCAAGTAGGCACGGCTCGTAGGATTCCAATCTACAGTTTTGGGAACCAACAGTGCACACCAATGGTTGTTGAAAAATTCTAACCAAAACAAAAGCTTAGTGAAAACAATGTAGAAACTTTATTTCAAACAAAAACATTGATTCCTATCACATAGCAATCCAAAACTCTAACTTCATTCCATCTACCATTAACTTGTTGATCTATTGTAGGATGTCTTACAATCCCAAAATTTTGAGCCATGAAAAAATGAGTTCTAGGGCCTTACATATTCATTCCATGCCTAAATAAACTAACTTTCATTCGTTGGTAACCCCTAGTAACTATTAACCAATTTTGCAATTTTTACAAGAAAAGTTGCACTTTTGGCAATATTGTCAATTTTTTCATCTTAGACTTGGTAGGTCTATACCTTATGCTGCCAAAAAATACATGGAAGGTATTTAGGCCATAATTAGACCATTTCCATGTCTGCCTACCCCATTATGATTATTTGGCCCTCTAAAACTACTTTTGCACTTTTTTCTACTAACTAACAACAAATGTTTCATTACAACTAATTTTCTCATCTCATGCATTACATTAGTGTTTGGAGTTTCACATGCATGACTAATGACTTCTTATTCCTATCTACTAGGTCTCATGTCTGATCCAAACTCCTAGACCCTTATTTTCTTCTTAGTGACCTAACCTAGGTGCTCCTGGACCAGTTTTTTAACTGAAACTTTGACATGGTGGTTTATTTTTCTATGTTGCTTTAATATTAGCATAGTGGTGTATGAACTTATGTAATGCTACATCTATGTACATATATATTTTTTATTTTTAAAAATATTTTTGTATGTAAGGTAGGCCCAAAATGAATCCAAACTCAACCCAAAGAAATTTGACTGAATATTGAACCTAAATCAGTACCCGAATCTGAACTGACAACTTAGCCAAATTGCTTAACCTTGAAAAATTTCAAATATTAAGCTAAAAAATCTCCACTCCTTCCCACATTGCATCCTCAAGTGAAATATTATTCCATTTCACAAGATAATCCAAAAGAATCTTGTTCCTTGACCTCTTTTCCCTCGTACCCAACACCATTCCAAGTTCTAGGATCAATTTTCCTTCATTGTCCACAAATGGAAGCACTTTTAAAGGGGAATTTTTCTATCCAAGGGCTTTCTTCAAATAGGAAACATGTAGAATATTATGAATTATGCTACTAGGTGGAAGTTGAAGCTCATAAACTACCTCACCAATATCTTCCTTAATCCATTATAGTGTCCATTAAATCATAGCTTTGGGTACTTGGATTGATTCCCTTTGATTGAATATCTTGTATGTCATGGAATCCCAAGAACACCATGTTAGCAACCTCAAAAACTCTTTTTTCTAATTGTCTATCAACATATAGCTTTTGTTGGGTTTAAGCATGCTGCAAGTTTTTCTAAGTTTTCAAGATATATGTACTATCTTGTGTCACATCCTTTTCTCTTGGGACTCTACAATCTATAAAGAACAAATCCAAATATAAAGTTGCATCATGAAAATAAACCATCAACAAAATTAAAGAGAACGTAAGCTTTCCCATGCAGCAATTAGGATCTAAAAGCAAGCAACTATTAGTGTCATGGCTATCAATTGGTCTTGCAATGGCACAAAAGAGTTTTTTTTTTTTTAATAATTAGACTCTCTCATGCCTTAAATTCTGATCAAACTTTTGAATATCTACCTCTACCATAGCTAAAATCAACTTCACATTGTGGTGTAACTCTAGCATAGGTATTTGATCCTCAATCGCTTTGATTTCATAATTTTAGCATTCAAGTTTTCAAGTTTCCTCTTCATTATAAGTTTGGTTTATCAATGATTTCATCCAGTTCAATTATGGTGCATCTCAACTAGTTGCTCCAATGATGTAATCACCCATCTATCTCTAGATTGTGCAAGAACTTGTTGTTTTATGGAATCTAGATAGATACTAATAGTTCTAAAGCCATAAACCTAAATCATCATGTGTGCATCCCACTTTAGGGAAAAATTGGATATCATGTTCTTGTGCATATGTTTCAATTACTTCCTTCAAACTCAACTAAGGTGCACCCATGGAATTATTCAAGTGAATCCCACTACCCATAGAAGTTGAGGCTTGTTTTTGAGCATATGATTTTGTTGCTTGTTTCTATTAAAGTGCCTCAAATTGGAATTGTTTCATCACCCTAAGATAGCTTACATTCTCTCTAGCCCCAGGTTGTTCCATGGTCATACCCTCTATATCTTGATTCATCATTTCAAGGGCTACATTTAGCTAACTTCTTATCCTCTCATTAGCAAAAATCTCAAGGTGAAATAGTCCTTTCTATCCTAAAAACCACTATGTTACTCCATTAAAACTAGAAATTAAACAAAGCCAATGATACAAAACTTGTTGCCACTTTGGAAAAAATGTTGCCTCTAACATTGCAACAATATGATGAATGGGAATAGCACATGCCCAAGCCATAACCTCATTAAATTGGTCTAGTTGTTGATTAGTTGGGTTGATTACAAATTCCTATAGAACTATCATTAGATTAGGTATAATAAAATCAATAATCAGTTGTTCCTAACTGTTGGTGTAAATACATATTCACTATTTACACTTAAGTATAATTAGGTTAATGCATTATTTTATTATTGTGCATTATTTTATTATTTTATGTGTGAGACACTTAGGAGTTTGCGCACTTTTTTGAGTTGTCATGTTGACAACATAGGAGTGCGCAACTCTATTTTAACACATGGTTTCTACAGCATTGATTTGCATGTCACACCCTTGTAGGCTTATCCTCTCATCACCACACTTACTTTCATGCTTAATGGAGGATAACCCATATCTGGTGGACATGTGTCTAGTTGTATGACATATCATGGTACTAATTTTGAGGCATTCTAGATGTATCTTAGAAGCCTTTATATACAGGTATTCCTAGTGTACTTCCACATTGCATATTGAATGAATATATCATCATTTTGATCATACTTTCTCTTTTTGGTCTATAGTTGTGCTTGTGTTTGAGTTCTTAGTTCTTGGGTGAATTTTTCCCTTAGCCAAATTCTTACATGGTATTAGAGCTTGGAGATTTTCTCATCACATAGCCAGTTTGAGACCATTGTTGCTTTAGCACCTCAGCCTGAATCCAAAGTACTATAGAAATTGGGAGCATCTAGAGCTAAATCTAACCTCGACATTCCATCCAAAATGCTGATTCGGTGAAGATCAACTATAAACTCAGCTACCTTCGTCCAAAGTCAATTGTGAGGTTAAAAAAAATCTTGCAAATCGAAACTCGGATGCCCCGATTTGCAGTTTGGGTATGGTCATTTTTTGCATATTTAATTAATTTTTTGGATCTGCATTTTTATTTCTCTATAATGTTTTGTCAAAATTCTCAAAAAAAAAAAATTCCCCTTCGAACACCCAGCAGAGAAATTTTTTTTAGCTAAATTGGGTAGTGACACCTCGGCTCTCCCATTTGGAGTATATTCTATTTTGTTACAGAGATTATTCTATAGTGTACAGTGGGCATATTCTTCATAATTTTTTACCACACCTAGCACATTTGGTAATAGACTATATTGCCAGCCACACAATAGATAGAAACGGTGGCCAAACCCAACCTCACCCACCAGCATGAACATTCTCTAGCATGAGCTCTTTATTTTATTGGGTGTGGCTCCTTCCTTTTAAATAACCGTAGACTTCAAATTCTATTACATGTGGGATTAACCTTGACATCCCTACAAAGCATTGTCTTGGGTACGTTCGGCATCACCAACACATATTTCGATCATCACAAGATGTTTGTTGATTTCCAGATTATTGTGTTGAAATTCAGCAACCGTTGTGCCTATTTTTGGCAATGCATTTAAACTCCTCCCATGCTCATCATTTTTGAAATTTTTGGCCAATTTTTTGGCTCCCACTGTGGTAATTTTTTGTCGACAGCAAACTGCATTTTCGATGTTGCATTTATCTCTCTTTGGTGATTGTGAAAAAAATTCAGTGCATATGAAGCAAAACCTACGACAGGTTTTTCAAACCCATAGCCACACATTTCATACCACATGGTGCATTCTACATTATTCTCGCCCATGCCTTCTCTGCCACATGGACTAGTGTGAAGATGCCACGTGGCAAGTACTGCCTCATCATCCCTTCATTCAGCATAGTGCCATGATGGACTAACAGCACATTGACCTTCACCATGTTAGTGACACGTGTTTTCCATGTAAGCCCTATTCTGTATAGGTCGTATCTTTGCCACATCTATAGTACAAATGCCTAGTCAACCTGACACATCAGTAGGGGGCCCAATTTTTTGCTGATGTTAGCAAAGCACGTGTTAAAATTAACAGTCATCTGACCATCAAACTTAGTCATTTTTTAACTATTACGATAGCCATTTGACCATCAAATTTAATTGCATCATTTTCCTTCCAGACCCCTCTCCAGATTGCTTTTCGATTTGGCAACCTGACTTTGCAAGCCCACTTGGACATCCGAACTCAAATTTAGGTGCAATTTTTTTTGAAATTGGGTAGAATTTCCTAAATTTTCCACTGGTGGTCTTTTTTTGGTTTTGGTGTAAGGATTTTATAGAAATTGCATTTTTTGTTGACTATACTTGCATAATCCTACATTTTGCAACTTCAAACACTTCGTATGGGCACATTTGGTCACTTTTTCAGGTTCCATTTTTTTTGAAAGTGCATATTTTTTCTCTACTTTCTAGAACTGAAGTCAAATTCTAGGGTTGTGTGAACCAAAATCTCACTTTGAAAATTAGGCCTTTTCTGCATTATAAATCTTTGATTTCTTTTCGAAATTGTTGTACATCTCAGCTATAGTGCTTAGTGACAGATTTGGGCCTCATAAGGTAGTTGTAAAAGAAAAATTAGAAAGTCCACTTTGTTCATTTTGACAAGTGGCCCATTGTACATGCACTACTTATAAAGTGCCAAAAGTATCTTTTTTGGGGGGGTCTTTTGATTGAGTGAAAGGGGGGGGGGGGTGTATTGTGTTTTTTTGTGTCTCTCTATTGTGCTCTTTTCATTTTCTACATCATGGGTTTTAAATGCCCACCTCTAACCTCACACAATTATTCTACTTGGAAATATATTGCATGGACTAGATTAATGGAAAAAGGATATAGTCTTTATGTTGATGGTACAATTACCAAACCTACTGATGCTAAAGAACTCATTAATTGGCAAGCTCAAGATCGATAGGCTTTAGGAGTTATTAGGAATTATGTTCATAGAGATCTCTTGTTTCACATTGCCAATTGTAAAGAATCCAAAGTAGCTTGGGATAAACTTGAATCATTGTATGGTAAGGTGGATGAAGAAAAGGGATTTCAGATTGAGGACAATCTACTTCTTCTGGATCTGAAGAATTTTGACACAATTCAGGATTACATCAACAAATCCAAGGAGTATAGGGCACTTCTTAAAGATTTTGGAAACCCCATGAAGGATGGAAAGTTGATTCATCACATCCTAAAGAGGCTACCTTCTGAGTATGCTTCCTTTGTTTTGAATTTTAATACTCATAGGTTGACTATGGGATCTGCTTACCAGAAGCCTTCATTTGATGCATTTGTAGAGATGTTGATTGTTGAACAATCTCAATTGATGGATTTAGGACTTCTCAATTCATCAAAGACCAAAGCCTTGGTGGCTAGTGATGAGCACCAATCAAGTCAAGGAGGGAAAAGCAACAACAACAACAAGTAGTGAAAGCAAAAATCATAGTCTGAGACACAAGAATCCTCCTCACAACAAGGCAAATCTTCTTCCAACAAGAAGGGAAGTAATGACAAGAAGGACAAACCTTTTTGTGCATACTGCAAAAATTCAAATCATGATGAGCATCATTGCAAGACTAAAAGAATTGATGAGTTAGAAAATTTACTCAGGAAGAACAAGATTCAAGTGCCAGGTACTTCCAAGGATTCTACTCCAACCTCTTCAAAGGGAAAAGGGAAAGCACTTATGGCAAACACAAGTTCTTCTTTGGAATGGATACTTGACTTAGGTGCCTCTTACCATATGGGTTCTTCAAAGGGAGACTTTTCTTTATTGAAGCAGTCAAAGGTACCACACATCTTCATGGGAGATGATACTCAAATGGAAGTTGAAGGGAAAGGACATGTGGAAGTGGAAAATGGGGAATTCAAAGATGTTCTCTACGTTCCAAACCTTAGCTCCAATCTCCTATCAATTTACCAAATCACTCACCTTGGAGATGGTCATAAAGTTGAGTTCCTTCTAGATTCAGTGATGGTGCACAATCTTAGAGATGATTCATTGGTTGCAATGGGAAAATTCAATGATGATAAAAGGCTTTATTCCTTCTCCCGCTTTGTGCCTAAGTCTCCTTCTCAAGCCTTGTTGACTCACTCTACTCCACACATCAACTTATAGCATGAGTGGTTTGGTCATCTTGCCTTCCACCATCTTCAACAACTTTTTGTTAAAAACATGGTCAAAGGTCTACCTAATATCAAGTTTTCTAAGGGAGAGTGTTCATCATGTTCAGTGGATATGCATCTCAAGGAGGAGTATGATAAAAGGAAGTCTTCTAGAGCTCCAGTTTGTTCACATCATTTTAGCAGGACCCTTTACAATGACTTCAATTAACCAAGGTTGCTACATCCTCACATTTGTTGATGACTTTTCAAGATTCACTTGAGTCTACTTCCTTCATCACAAGAGTGAATTGGTTCATAAGCTTCAAGCCTTCAAGACTCATTTTGAACACAAATCAAAGAAAGCCATCAAGGTACTACAACTAGACAATGAGAATAGATATGTAGACAGAAGAGTTAAGGACTTTTGTAGTCTTGAGGGGATTGATCTTCAGAACCCACCAGTATTTAGTCTGTACAAGATAGATGTTGCAGCTATGAGGATTAGGACTCTCAAAACCATGGCAAGTTGCATGATAAAAGCCAAGTCTCTTGATCCTACACTTGAATTTGAAGCCATTAGAAATGGTACTCACATACTGAACAGGTCTCCTCATAATTCCTTAGATGGAAAGACTACTTTTCAGGCATGGTGTGGTAGAAAACCAGTTGTGAGTCACTTTAGAGTCTTCGGTTGTCCAGCATGGGCAAACCTATCTTCCAGGAGTTATAAGGCACCAGCACCTAGGCCTTGTACCTTCATCGGTTATGAAGACAATGTGAAGTCTTCTAGACTTATGGATCCAGAGACTCATGAGATCTTTTTGGAGAAGGATATACACTTTGAGGAAATTTTACCCAGCTTGCCCTCTACTCCTCTTTGCACATCATACATAGTGGAAACTGATAGTGACACCAATGATAGTGTTTCAACAGATTCAATCACGTAGGGTTCTATCAACAGTTATAGTGAGAAGTCACATCATTTGTATAGTCCACATGCTTACATTGCCATAGTGAAAGGTCCATCATAGCATGGTACATCTCATCTTTCAGCTCTAGCATCAGTTGACTTGGGAGATAGCCTTGAGAACTTACATCTTCTCATTGGTGAAGGTGATCCTTCTATAGTTGTTGCAAGGGCTCACTCTAACCCTCATGTCCATTATCTACATGATCAGCCTTCATAGGTTGGTGTGATTGTGGATACTTATGTACAATAATTGGAAGAGGTCTCTTTGTTAGTTGAGGAAATAGATGGTTCATTGGGGAAAGTTCAACAAACATCCTTGTTAGATCTGCATTCATTCTTTTTAGCACAGTTGGAAGGCTTGAACATCAACATCAACATAGAGATACTTAAGCAAGTTTTAGGGCCAGCATACATCTTCAGGATTGTACCTCTACCTTTATTTCTTCCAAAGGGGAGGAACATCATCCAGCATTCGTGGACCAGCTTCTTCATTGGAGCAACTTTCACTGACAGGCATTCTTCATTTGGGGGGGGGGGGGACTTTTTCCTCTTATGAGGTTCTTATTCTTCTCTATCTTAACTTTTTCATATATTGGATGTATGTCATAATGGGGGGGTCTTGATTACTCCATCCATCCATGCATCCCTATTCATCTCTCTTTTTGGGGGAGGGTTTTTCCCATGAGTTTTTCCCTCTTTCTCCACTTTATGAGAGATTGCATTTCATTATGTACATGGGTACCTAACATGGCCTAGTAGCTTGGACCCATCCTACATTTCATCCTAGTTTTCATAAGCTTAAGGACATTCCCCTAAGTTGCACTTAAGGGGGGCTGTTGGTGTAAACACATATTCACTATTTACACTTACTTAAGTTTACTTAGGTTAATGCATTATTTTATTATTTTATTTTTGAGACACTTAGGAGTTTGTGCATCTTTTTGAGTTGTCATGTTGACAACACAGGAGTACACAACTCTATTTTTAAAACATGGTGTCTACAACACTGATTTGCATGTCACACCCTTGTAGGCTTATCCTCTCATCACCGCACTTACTTCCATGCTTAATGGAGGATAACCCATATCTGGTGGACATGTGTCTTGTTGTATGACATATCATGGTACTAATATTGAGGCATTCTAGATGTATCCCAAAGGCCTTTATATATAGGCATTCCTAGTGTACTTCCACATTGCATATTGAATGAATATATCATCATTATGATCATACTCTCTCTTTCTACTCTATAGTTGTGCTTGTGTTTGAGTTCTTAGTTCCTAGGTGAAGTTTTCCCTTAGGAAAATTCTTACTCTAACTAGCAGGTTCAAATATAGTTTTCCAAGGTGATAAAATTGCATATGCAGAGGCATCACTTGCATGCTAGGTATGAAGTGCATTTTCCAACCTATAATGAATGGTTGGATATAAAGTCTCCGTACGCTAGCCTGGAAAAAGAAATTATTTTTTATAATAATTTTACAAGATGTCACAATTGTGATGGTTTAATCTAACATCTAGTTGTTCCTTGCACAAAATAGCTATTGCAATAGTGGCTTAACTACGATGGAAAGATCTGACGAATAACCTTCACTTATACAACTTCATTGGCACATACATGTTGTAATTGTGATGGTTAACTAGAAGTTTAAACCATCATAATTATGACAATATATTATAACAATTGTGACATCATGAACATAAACTCTTACCCCTCCCTTCTTCCAAGTTACAATAGTGTCAATTGCCATGATGGAGCGATTTACCTTGGTCACATGGTCGCAGGTCAAGTTCTACCCTAAGAACACCTTAGAGGGCTCACAATTTTCATGACCATCAGATCTTTCAAGATCAATGGTTGGCATATTCATGCTTTCCAAAGTTTGTCAAGCTTTAATCAAAGTGGGGACTAGATTTAAAATGTGGACCACACAATAAAGGATATGTTAGAAGGGTGACAGAGGGGTAGTGCCTAATTGGTTGAGGGTTTTGTCAATGATAGGGTTCTTCACTCATATCATTATTGATAGATCTTGAGAAGATCTATGTCTATCATTATTTCACTAGTGGGAATTTCTTGATCTTTAATTATGGTGATATAACAAAATAATGTCGTGTCTAGGTAGGCTCGATCCTTTTGAGTTCCTTCAATTGCATCATCACAAGGGTCAAGAATATTTCATCGAATGAGAATAGATCAATTCAATCTATGCTCTCCATTGATAGAGCTTCAAAAGTTAAGTCACAACCATACAAAAGGTCAACACACTACAATCAAATTTAATTTTTGCATCATTGAAGAAGGTTAATTTTAAACCATGGTAAGAGTGGCAATGCTGCAAAATAATCTTAATCGCTTAGTAAAGGAGGTTAGGTCTAACCTAGGGTTAAGATGGCAAAGAAACAATCACTTTAGTCATAGCTTTGTAGGGTTAAATAAAAGTAACATTTTGTAGTTGTGACTATGTGATCATGATTAAGGGTGAGGTCTTTATGTGGTCATAGGTACCAAAGTTGTTGTCAAGATTTAAGTCATGAAAGCATGAATAGAAACACAAGCAGTCAAGTTCTCGTTAGTCATAGGCTTGCAAACATTTCATGATAGCTGCAATATAAGCTACAAAGGAGAAACAAATGTAATATAACTATGTTCACATCATCGTACAATTAGAAGACTATTAGTTCTAAACTACAATGATTGTGTGAAGGGCCAATTTCATGATGTTGCATGGTCACGACAGTTAAGGATCCAACATAAAAACTGATGTAGGAACATCCTCGGTTCCACTACTATCCTACATGTTCTCAATTTTCTTATTTTCTATTGAGTTACAATGTCTTGCATTATCAAGTTTTCAATCATTGTTCAGCATTTAGTTGAGGCCAGGCTTCATATTTGTTGCCAAGTTCATTATTTTTGTTGAGGGTCCTTTGCTGCCAATTTTTCTTTGGTTGTTGAGTCATCCTTTTTTTCAAGTGTGCTTTAGTTGTTCAGTCATCTTTTGGATGCTAAGTTTGTGTGGTTTCCAAATTTGATTGGATGTTGAGTGTTAGTATTTTGTGGAGTCTTCATTTGCTAAGTTGTCTATGCGTGCTCTCCTATTGAGGCCAACCTTTGAATTTAATTTAGTGTTATATATATGTTGTGAGCCAACTTGTGGTTTATCCTAGCATTTAATATGAGAATTTATTTGTTTGTATTTGTAACAAGTTGACTTGAGGTTGTGTATTTATTTAAGAGACCTTAGTTAGAGTCTTATGAGGGCTTAGAGAAGTTTGATTATAGAAGATTGTAATTGAATTGATATATGTGGTCATAACCTAGAAGGTCTTACAACTAGGCATGTAATTGATCTTTGGATGAACATATGAATGAAGGCATTTACTTCCTCAATCTCCCAAGTTGTTTGTATTTTATGTTGGCTTCTATTGTGTGACTCTGCATAGGTGGGTGAATAGTTGGGTATGCCTTTGGCCCTATTTTTTCTTCTCCCCTCTCTACATCAAGTGGTATCAAAGATTAAGGTTCATCCTTCTAGAGATTGTATTGTGTAGAACACTAAGTGAATTTGGTTGTGGGATAGTAGATTTGAGGATTTGACCTACAACTTGTAGAGGGTTACAATCTTGTAAGAACCTAATTTGTAAAGATGGTTTGAGATAAAGGAAATTTTGATAATGTAGCATTGGATACATTGAAATAGGATTTCAGCCAGATTAAATGCTGTAGAAACTACCTAGAGGAGAGGAGCACATCTTGATGATGTGATTGATGATGAAGTAGTAGCACCAGACCCTAATCTAGAACCTAAAGAAGATCAAGATGAGGTAAGATTGTTGAGAGTATTTTGTAAGGAAAATTTAGATCTTGTTGTAGAAGTTGTTCCTTATGATGGAAAATTGGATACCAATGTTGTGTTATATTGGATCTTTGAAATGAAGTTCTTTGACTATGAAAACACTTTTGATAATAGGAAGGTGAAGATTGTAGTTACTAGGTTGAAAGGTCATGCCTCACTATGGTATTAGTATTTTCAAATTGATAGAGAAAGGAGAGGAAGGGGCAAGATCAAAACTTGGGTGAAAATGGTGAGCAAGATAAAGAAAAAATTCCTTCCTATCGATTACCAAGATAGCTTGTTGAGAATTATGCAAAATTTGAGACAAAGAGACATGACTATGAAAGAGTATACTGAGGAATTATATAGATTGGACATCAGACCTAGACATGTGGATGATGATGTTGAGAAAATTGCAAGTTACATAAATGGATTGAGATCTCGAATTCAAGATGAGATAAGTTTTGTGAAATTAGAAAGTGTGGAAGATGTTAGAAGTAATAGATCACTAATATAATTGAGGGGGGGTGAATTAGTTATATATCAAAGTTAAAAAATTCTTACTTTATCAACCAAAGTAAACAGCAATCATAAAGTTTTGCACATATGCACATACACTAGATATGTTGACTAGGGAAACCCTTGATTAGAGGGAAAACCCTGATGGGAATGATGCCCACAGAATAATGTACTAATCTGAATGTTCCTTTTTAGAGGATAGACCCTATTAGGATTCTTTTACAATGTTTAGTACAAAGATTCCCTATTAGGAGACCTTGAATCCATGTTAGGAGATTCCAACCCTGTTAGGAGTTGCAGAAGGCAGCTGAACCCACTGTCCAAGTAGATTCAGGATCATATCAACGAACCCACTGTCCAACTGATCTCAGTACTATTCCTTTCAGAACAATAAATGTGAACAATCTCTTTTCTCTTCCTCTATCCAAATTATCAGATTCCTTCACCGTCAGACCTTACAAATAGATCTGGAACTCATTAGTAACCCTTAAGGTCACTTACACACATTAGCAGATTACTTTGCTCTTCTACTTCACAATTCACAAGTCTCTCTACTTCTTGATCCCAATCATTATTTTGTAACTTGGAAACAATCTTTCCTTTATACCATAGTCAATTATTAACCCTTTGAGTTGGCACTACACACTATGCACTTGTTGATGTCATCAGTGGTTACTGTACTCCCTCTAATTAACTAAGCAACCCTTTATTTCAAACACAATGTGTTGTATTGATCATACAATAGAGATTTTTTTCCCAATGCTCTGTTTCCCTATAGATCTTAATAAATAATTAATATCTTCCATACGTTATCAATTCAAGTTCATGTTGTAGTACATGTTGTTAATTACAAATGGGCAAATACATAATGTGGTGTCCTTAATACATAGATTTCAGTCTATTGCTCTATCAATCTTACTATGTTGTCATCAATGACAAGCATAGTCATAATATTATTTTGCACTGCTCCCTCATAGCATCAGCATTCATTCTAACAATCTCCCCATTTGGCATTGATGGTAACATAGATGAAAAAATCTAGTTCTAAGAATACCAATCAATCAAATCCTTCAATATTACTGCCCCATAGTGCAAGTTTTCTTTCCCCTTCTAATGTAATGTTTTCTCTTATCACTCTCTCATTCATTCTAATGTTTTTCATATCACTCTTTCTCCCCCATTGACATCAATGTCAAAGGTAATACAAAAATTGAACATATAACAGCCTATTAGCACAACCACAATCTTGTCTATTGCTTTACAATATTTGCCTATAATTTTATAAACACTAAAAGTATCCAATGATACTATTGTATACCAATTACCTATTACCAAGAGTCCTTAATTGACTCTGCTCATCATAGATACTCCCCCATTGAGGAAGCATCAGCATTTAGTCCAGTCTAACAATGGTAATGTGTACCCTAAACTAATGCACTTCTACACCTTCTATTATGAGCTAGGTTGGGGCAGAACCCCAAGCATACCTCTCAGGTACTCAAATGTATCTTTTGGTAAAGCCTTTGTGAAAATGTCTGAAATATGTTCCTTAGTGCTAATGTATTCCAATCTAATTTCTTTCTCTGCAACTTTTTCATTCAGCACATGACATTTTATAGCAATGTGCTTAGTTGTAGAATGCAAAACAAGATTCTTACACATTTTTACTATACATGTTTTATCATAGTAAATGATAATAGGTTTTGTGAATGTGATTCCAATATCTTTCATCATCTACTTCATCCATATTACTTGATTATAGCTGTTTGCTTCTGCAACATACTCTGCTTTTGCAGTACTTTGTGAGGTACAATCTTTCTTCTTACTGAGCCAAGAAACAAATCTTCCTCCAAGGAAAAATACTCCCCCACTAGTGCTTTTACCATCATCCATATCTCCTACCCAATCAGCATTTGTATAAGTGCAAAGAGTAAAGTCACTATTTCTATCATACCAAATACCATTATTTGATGTTCCTTTTAGATATTTGAATATTCTTTTCACTACTACATAGTGATATTCCTTAGGATCAGCTTGAAATCTTGCCACAATTCTAACTGCATTGGCTATATCTGGCTTGCTATGAGTCAAATACTGCAATCCTCCAATCATAGATATGTACTTATTTTGTTCAATAGTAGGCATCTCATCTTTGCTTGATAACTTATGACAAGTTACCATAGCAGTTCCAACAGGTTTTCAATTTTCTAAACTAAATCTTTTTAGTAGATCCTTTAAATACTTGGTTTGAGAAATAAAGATACCTTCTTTGTTCTGAATAATCTACAATCCCAAGAAAAATTTCATTTCACCTATCATGCTTATTTCAAACTCATTCTTCATGTCTTCTGAGAATTTGTTACTAGCTTCATCATTTCCACCAAAAATGATGTCATTAACAAATACAATAATTATCAGTAAACCATCTTCTAGTTTCTTTAAGTACAAGTTACCATATGATGTTCCTTTAGCAAATCCAAGCTTTGCTAATATTTATCCAATCTTGCATACCAAGTTCTTAGTGCTTGTTTTAATCCATACAATGTTTTCTTTAGTTTTCAAACCATGTCCTTTTCTTCCTTTAAAGGAAAACCCTCCAGTTGCTCAATGTAAACTTCTTCTTCAAGTTCTCCATTTAAGAATGTTGACTTAACATCAATCTGATATAAATTGAAATTCTTGTTTGTTTCTTATGCTAAGAACATTCTGATTGTGTCCATTCTTGCTACATGTGCATATGTCTCTACATAATCAATTCCTTCTTGCTGAGAGTAATCTTTGCATACAAGTCTTGCCTTATTTCTAATTACTTCTCCCTATTCATTCATTTTATTTCTAAATACCCATTCAGTGCCAATCACATTTTTGTCCTTGGGTCTAGGGACTAATTTCCATGTGTTATTTCTAATTATCTATTGGAGTTCTTCCTCCATTGCTTCTTTCCAATAATTATGTTTGATTGCTTCATCTACACTTCTTGGTTCTACTTGAGATATTAGACATAGTTCTTCATTAATTCTTCTCCTTGTCATTACTCCTTTTTCTTTACACCCTATTATCTGATCTACAGGATGATTTCTTATCAAGTTTTTATTTGGAGTAGAAGTTGCTACTACAATTGTTATCTCTGTTATTCTTCTCTCATATCTTCAATTTGCACATTATTCTACAAGTCATTGTTGGCCTTGAAAAATAACTCATTACTTTTGTTAGTCATTCCAGAGTAATCATATCTATTACAGTTATAGTCCATTATCTGCTTGAGTTGTCTTGCTGTCCCATAGGCTATTTTTGGCCTCGTGGACGTTAAAATTTTATCTATCTATCTATCTTATCTTTTCCTTGATACCAAAATTTTCATCAACTTTAACATTGCATACTCTGCTATGGTTTTTGTTCTATAGTTGAAACATTTGTAAGCTTTACTTTTCAATGAATAACCAAGAAACATACCTTCATCACTCATTGGATAAAATTTACCAATATCATCATCTCTTCTAATGTAACATTTGCTTCCAAATATCCTTAAGTACTTGACTGATGGTGAATGACCAAACCATAATTCATAGGGCATTTTGTCCATACCTTTTCTAATCTACACTCTATTTAGTGTGTATACTATTGTATTGATTGCTTTTCTCCAAAAGGTCTTTGGTACATCATTCTCAAATAGCATAGCTCTTGTTGCTTCATCAATTGATTTGTTTATCCTTTTAGTAATCTCATTCTACTTAGGTGTGTGGGGTGAGGATAGTTGTCTCCTAATGCCATGTTCTTCACAATAGATATTGAATTCTCTAGAGGTGAATTCTCCTCCTTTTTTTGATCTTAAGCTTTTGATCTTAGGTCCAGATTCATTCTCAACTTTGTTCTTAAATATCTTGAATTTCTCAAATGCTTCTAATTTCTCTTTAAGAAAAGCTACCCACATCATTCTAGTGAAATCATCAACAAAAATCATAAAGTACCTTTCTCGATAGAAACCTCTTGTTCTTGCAAGACCATTCAAATCTGTATGTACCAATTCCAACTTTTGCATAGTACATAACTACTTGCTAGGAAATGAGACTCTTTTCTCTTATTTTTATGATAGTACAAAGTAGTTTCCCTTCCTTGTCCTTGATAATGCATGTATCATTACCAAATTGCAGTTGATAGCCTTTGTCTATAAGTAGTCCAACACTCAACAAGTTATGCTTCAGTCCATCAACAAAATAAACATCATCAGTGTATGTTTTACCATCAAGTGTTATAGATCCAATTCTTGTAATATGATAGGTTGCATTGTTTCCTACTCTAACAATTCCTCCATCATGGCTTCTAAATTTGACAAACTTGCTCATATCACCAATCATGTGATGTGAATAACCACTATCAATGATCCAATATTTCTTTTCAACTTGTGAAATCAATGCACTTTATTCTTTGATTTCTCTATCAAGATCATCCTCTTTTATGAATACAAATCCTCATTCATCTTCACTTTTTCTTTGATCAGATTCTTTTTCATCATCTTCTTCATTAGCATATAAACAATTTCTAGGTCTTCTAGATTTGTATGTACCTTTAAACTTTCTCTCTCTTAGAACATTTATATGCATAATGACCATATTCATTACAATTCTAGAATTTTAACATATTCTTACCATCCTTTTCTCTTTCCACAAGAAGAGCCACTCCTTCTTGGATCTTTTCTTCAATAGATTTGCTACTGCTAGCAATTTCTCCTTGTGTTTTTGTGCTCCTTACTAAACCAAGTTTGATATTTAGAGCACTGAATGTAGTCTTAACTTTTGTCAATTCTCCAAATTATTTTAGATCAAATTTTGTAGCTTCCAATCTACCAAGAAATGTCTCTTTGGTGAAGTTAGTAGTGCAAGGTATCATCAGTTGAATCATTTTTCCTACAGTCTTGAAAGGTGGTGTCAAATTTTTCAAGATCTTCCACATTACTTCATCGTCAAATTTTTTCCATCAAGAGATGTGATTCTTGCAACAGTCTTAGATATTCTTCCAACATAGCTTCTCACATATTCATCCTCCATCATTCTAGCATCTTGAAATGCAAAATACAAATTTTGCAATCTAACTCTTTTTGCATGTGTATCACCTTCATAATTAGCTTCTAGAGTTTTCCAAATTCCTTGAGATGTTTTAAGTAGTTTTACCTAACTATATTCACTTTCATGCAATGTTGATAGTATTGCTTCTCTTTCTCTTATGTTGCACATAAATACTTCTCTCTATTCTTCAATGCAACTTTCAACATTATCTTGTTTTGCAATGTTTTTGGATGTCTTGGTCACAAGCCAATATCTTGGTCCCATGCATAAGAGATGAGTCTTCATTTTATCCTTCCATCTATCTTAGTTTGTGCCATAGACTTTAGATCTTTCCTTTCTAAACATATTCCCCATGGATCTTCCCAAAGTTGTTAAACTTTCTTTCAAGGACCTAATGCTCTGATACCAATTGTTAGAAGTAATAGATCACCAATATAACTAAGACGAGGGGGGTGAATCAATTATATATCAAAGTTGAACAATTCTTACTTTATAAACCAAAGTAAATAGAAATCATAAATAAATTTTCATACACACATATACCAAACATGTTGAATAGGGAAACCCTTGATCAGAGGGAAAACCTCAGTGGGAATGATGCCCACAGAATAATGTACTAATTTGAATGTTCCCTGTTAGAGGATAGACCCTGCTAGGATTTTGTTACAATGCTTAGTGCAAAGAGTCCTTGTTAGGAGACCTTGAATCCCTATTAAGAGATTCCAACCCTATTAGGAGTTGTAGAAGGTAGCTAAACCCACTGTCCAAATAGCTTCGAGATCATATCAATGAACCCACTATCCAATTGATCTCAGTATTATTCCTTTGAAATAATAGATGTGAACAATCTCTTTTCTCTTCCTCTATCTAGTACGTCAAACTCATTCACCTTTAGACCATGCAAATAGATTTGGAACTCATTGGTAACCCTTAAGGTCACTTACACACATTAGTAGATTACATTTCTCTTCTACTTCACAATTCGTAAGTATCTCTACTTCTTGATCCCAATTATTATTTCTATAACTTGGAAAACATCTTTCCTTTATACCATAATCAATTATTGACCCTTTGAGTTGGCACTACATGCTATGCACTTTTTTATGTCATTAGTGGTTAGTGTGCTTCCTCCAGTTAACTGTACAACCCTTTATTTCAAACACAATGTGTTGTACTGATCATACAACAAAGACTATTTTCCCAATGCTTCATTTCAGTGTGAATCTCAGTAAATCATTAATATCTTAAAAATGTTGTCGATTTAGGTTCTACACACTTGACCACATGTCAAATTCATGTTGTAGTACATGTTGTTAACTACTCATAGGCATATACGTAATGTGGTGTCCTCAATACATAGATTTTAGTATGCTACTCTTTCAGTCTTACTATGTTGTCATCAATGACAAACATAGTCATAACATTATTCTACACTACTCCCTCATAGAATTAGGATTCATGCTAACAGAAGAAGCATACCAATATGCCTTGAAAGTTGAGGAGATCTTGACAAAGAATCATGAGCAAGGACAAAGAGGTAGAGGTGGTAGATTCCAGAGAGGCAGAGGTAGATATGTTAGAGGTTTAAGTGACTCTACAACACCTCCAAGATCAAATGAAAGACCAAGATAACTTCCATAAGATATTGGCAAGACAATTTCATGAAGATGCAAGAATACTATTATTGATAATGGAATTTTTCAACATCTAATGGATTAAATTGAAATGTACATAATAGGCCTCCTTATATAGGAGAGGTGATAAGAGAGAATGATAAGGAGAAGATAAGCTATCACCCACACAAGGTGGAATCACATATCCATGAAAGGTGGATCATCCTCCATTATGCAAGGACATATGTGTGATGATGAGGATGATAATGTGATAAGTACACTAAAGGTGGAATGAGATAACAACTATGACCACCTAAAGTGGAATTCTCCTACACCATGTTTTTACTTTAGGTGCAAACTCCCAAGTATCTCAATCACAAACTACTATGCAATGCATTATCCTACGTAAGCTTAAGTAGGTGTAATTAGTGAGTATTTAATTACACCAACACCCCCCCTTAAGTGAAACTTAGGAAAATTCACTTAAAATAACAATGCAAGATGGGTCCCAACTACAAGGCTATTTTAGATACCCATTTACAAAATGCAAAGTAATACATGAAATGTAATCTCTCATAAAGTGGAGAAAGAGAGAAAATATCATGGAAAAAACCCTCCTCCAAAAAGAGAGATGAAAACAAGATGCATGGATGGATGGAGTACTCAAGACCCCCCAAAAATTGCATACATCATGTATATACAAAGAATGATCCCCACATAGGAAGAAAATAAGGAGACATGATATCCCCCCCCCCCCCCACCATAATGAAGAAGCTCCAATGTAGATAAAGAGTATCTAAAAGAAAAATATAATCCAATGCCTACAAGAAACATGTCTCACCTTAGTAAGAAATAAATACATTAAAAGATGAAGAAGCCACTCCATGTAAAAATTGAGGAAGGAGGAAGAAGTTCTCCATGTATGCATCTTTGAAGACAGAATAGGTGTCTCCAATCTCAAATATTCTATCAACCATCAAGATGACCTATGAGATGTGAAAAATCAAGAGAACATGAAGAGTTGGGAAATCCAATCTTCAAAGAAGGTGAAGAAGTATCTCTAAGACCAACCTCCTCAGATGTATTAACCAAATCTACATTATGAGACTCATCTAAAAGAGCATCTAGGAATTCATCCCACACTACAAGATCTCAAGCATAAAGATCATCCAACTAAATAGTAGAACTCATGTCTGAAGAAGTAGGAGGTGGAGGAGTAGGAATTTTAACATTGTCTCAAGAACAAAATGATTCAAGTGTCCAATGTTCTCCTCAAATTAATTATTCACCATTGATAAAGGGTTAGGTACATCATGAATATCATCATCATTATCAACAAAATGTGCAAAAGAATACAAGTGTGATGTATGATCAACAACTCCCATAGCTATGACATCTATAATCTCCATGTCCCTAATATGGACATAATCAGGAGTGAACTCAACTATTTTACCTTGTGCCCCATGAGTAATTTGGTAAATGGATAGGAGATTAGTGATCAAATAATTCATCCCACACTACAAGATCTCGAGCATAAAGATCATCCTGCTAAATAGTAGAACTCATTTTTGAAGAAGTAGGAGGTGGAGGAGTAGAAAGTTCAACACTTGTCTCAAGAACAAAATGATTCAAGTGTCCAATATTCTCCTCACGTGAATTATTCACCCTTGATAAAGTGTTAGGTACATCATTAATATCATCATCATTATCAACAAAATGTGTAAAAGAATACAATCGTGATGTATGATCAACAACTCCCATAGTTATGACATATCTAGTCTCCATGTCCCTAATATAGACATAATTAGGAGTGAACTCAACCATTTTACCTTGTACCACATGAGTAATTTGGTAAATGAAAAGGAGATTAGTGGTCAAGGATGGTACACAAAGAACATCATTAAATGTACCATCTCCCATAGGAATAGAACCTTTTCCACAAACCTTCATGTATGTATTATTACCCATCAATATAGGTAGAGAATTACAAATCTTAATAGAAGAAAACATATCCATAGAAGATTCCATATGATGTGATGCACCTGAATCAAGAAGTCATTTACCTTGCTCAGAATGTGTGGAAGTAATGAGTGCTTGTCTTTTGCCTTTGGATGATGTTGTAGATGTAGTAGTTGCCTAGTATTGAGAAGAAGGAGAAGACACTAATTAGGGCAACTATATATTTTTCTTTTGAAGAATGTGAGTAAGCTCATCAATCTTCTTATGGAAACACTTATGCTCATCATGTCCTAACTTTTTGCAATAAACACATTTATCTCTCTTTCTTCTAGATGATTCCTCTCTTGAAGAGGAATTGGATTCAATATTATGGTGTGAAGGAGATTCATTACCTTTTTCATGTTTTTTATTATCCTTGTGTTGTTTACTTCTCTTTCCTTTGGGAGCCTTTAGAGAGGAGTCATTTGTAACCAATGCTTGATGCTTTAAAGGCTTCAATTGACCCATTTGTGCTAACTTTGATTGTTCCCTTGTGAGCTGAGCTACAAATTCATCAAGAGAAAGAATTTTGTATGCACTACCAAGAGCATCCATAGTAGCATAGAATGTGGAAACAAAGATTGAATATTTAGGACCTAGCTCAGAAAGAATAGATAATATCAATTTCTTGTCATCTTTAGTAATGCCATGATTAGAAAGTTCCAATCTAATAGAATTGAACTTAGAGAAAAAAGTCTTGAATATTGTCAAAATCACATGGACTTAGACCTATAAGCTCATTCTCCAATTTGAATTTTTTTATTCTATTAGGTTTACCAAAGATTCCTTCCAATGTTTTCTAGGCATCATGAGGATGTGTGCAGGATGTAATATGATATAGAAAATCATTAGAGATGGTAGATCTAAGAGAGCCAAGTGCTTTATCCCTTCTATCAAACCATTTCCTTATTTCTACAACACCTATAGCTAGTTTTAGATCTTATCCAAGAATCATTCTAAGCAATCCAATACTCATTAACTGATTAGAAACTACTTGTTTCCATTCATGATAGTTATATGGAGTGAGCAATGGAACTTTTGAAAAATCCATAATGAATCAAAGAATGACTAAAATCAACTTATAACTCCTTCAAATTATTGATTCAATTAAGAAAATTGCAATCCAAGTATTCACCAAGTGAAAATATAGCCAAAAAAGACCTATATTTGAAAGTGATATGCCCACTCCAAATCATGCAAAGCATGCACTTTTAAAGAAAATGCACCTAAAAATGTTACCAATATGTCCAAATAGAGCATTGAAAGTTGCAAAAAATGGGATTTGTAATTTTAAAAAAAAATCAGAGACAGAGATCCAAAATCACCTACACCACTGTGTAGATTTTAAAATTCTAGCCCAAAAAAAAAAATTGCTCAGAAAAAGGAGTCTGTATAAGGGAGATATCATTGTTTGAAACTCTCCTCTAAAATTTTTTTTTTGAATCGTCGCCGCTGCACCTTCAAAAATCAAATGGCTCTAGACTTGGCCTCAAATTTTTGATTTGGATGAAACAAAATTTGATTTAAGGTCTTTTGGACCTCCTCTATATGATGCCAACCTCTGATTTACACCAACAAGCTCTAATTTTTTCTTGCAATAGAATGTCACAAAATAGGACTCCCAAAATCTCCTCCAAATTTTGATGTCCAAATTGCCAATGCTATGCCAACAATAAGCCAAGCCAAGATTGTGCTTCTTGAGAAGAGCTCTTCATACCATGAGAGCTCTAATACCATGTTAGAGCTGTAGGTGACTCTACAACACCCCCAGGATCAAATAAAAGACCAAGATAACTTCCACAAGAGATTGGAAAGACAATTGCATGAAGATACAAGAATGCTATTATTAATAATAGAATTAATTGACATCCAATAGATTGATTTCAATGTACATAATAGGCCTCCTTATATAGGAGAGGTGATAAGAGAAAATGATAAGGAGAAGATAAGCTATCACCCACATAAGGTGGAATCACATGTCCATGAAAGGTGGATCATCCTCCATTATACAATGAAGTATGTGTGATGATGAGGATGATAATGTGATAAGT
Source organism: Cupressus sempervirens (assembly GCA_028749045.1). Classification (NCBI taxonomy): domain Eukaryota; kingdom Viridiplantae; phylum Streptophyta; class Pinopsida; order Cupressales; family Cupressaceae; genus Cupressus; species Cupressus sempervirens. Next base: position 790,836,014 of record CM053783.1, on the reverse strand, counting down.
ATACTAAAGGTGGAATAAGATAACAACTATGACCACCCAAAGTAGAATTATTCTACACCATGTGTTTAATTGAGGTGCAAACTCCCAAGTGACTCAATCACAAACTACTATGCAATGCATTATCCTAAGTAAGATTAAGTTTAATTAATGAATATTTAATTACACCAACAAGATCTTATGGAGAAGGTGGTAGATCTAAAAATTCTATGCAAGATAAGGGAAAATCTGAATGGAAGAATAATGACAAAGGAAAAATCGAGTGGAAAGGTGGTGATTCTCACCAAGGAGGTATTGGTTCTTACCAAGGAAGAGGTAATTCTTATTCTATAGGTGGATTTCATGGTAATTTTTTTAGATGTGGTAAAGAAGAGCATAGATCCCTTAAATGTAGATCATCTAAAAGTAGGAAAGGTAACAGAAATATTGTGATTCAATGAGACACTGAGGGTTCACCAATTGGACCTAAGGCTGGAGAAAATCTAATGGTACGAAGAACCTTTTGTAATAATGGAAGTGATGAGGAACCTATCCTTAGGAGAAGTCTTTCAAGACCCAATGTAAGATGGCTAAAAAATGTTGCAAGGTAATCATTGATAGTGAAAGTTCAACAAATTTGGCATCAGAAGAGCTAGTTACAAAGTTCTAGTTGTAGAGGCTGAAGAATCCTAAACCCTATCATGTTTAATGGGTCAAAGAGAAGCATAAGATATTGGTAAGTAAACAATGCCTTGTGAAGTTTAGGATTGGACATTACTTTGATGAAGTTTTGTATGATATTATGCATATGGATTGTTGTCATATTTTGTTGGGTAGACCTTGGCAATATGATAGATATGCTATACATGATGGAAGATTGAATCAATATACTCTTTGGATGAATGGAAAGAAACAAATATTGTTTCCTTTGATTGAAATTCCAGATGAGGATAAGTGTATTGCTGTAAGAATTTGCATGGTTAATGGGAAACAATTTGAAAAGGAAATGAAAAAAATCTTTGTTATAATTCTGAGGAGACCAAGTTGTGCCAATAGCAACCGAGTGCCAAAAAATAGTGTTAACCAAGTACCAGTAGAAATTGAAAATTTGCTAAATGAATACAAGGATATTGTTCTAGAAGATATCCCTAATGGTTTTCCTCCAATGAGAAGTATAAGTCATTGTATAGATTTGATTCCTAGAGCTAGTTTGCCAAACAAAACACCATATAGATTGACACCTACAAAGAATGAAGAACTTAATAGACAAGTGCATGAATTGTTGAAGATAGGTTTGATCAGAGAAATTTTGAGTCCTAGTGTTATACTATTTAATTAGAACCTAAAAATAATGGAGAATGGAGAATGTGTAATGATTCCAGATCTATTAATAAGATCATAATGAAATATAGGTTTCCTATGCCAAGGATGGATGACATAATGGACTGTTTAAGTGGAGAAAAGTATTTTACCAAAATTGATTTGAAGAGTGGTTATCATCATATCAAAATCAAAGAAGGTGATGTGTGGAAGACTTCTTTTAAGACAAAAGATGGTTTGTATGAATGGTTGGTTATGTCTTTGGTTTGACTAATGCACCTAGTACTTTCATGAGGTTAATGAATGAAGTTCTAAAAAGATTCTTGGGTAATTTTGTGATAGTTTATTTAGATGATATTCTGATATTCAATAAGACTAAGGAAGAACATTTTGAGCATGTTAGACAAGTATTGTAGAGATTGAAAGAGGAGAAGTTGATGGTTAATCTTAAAAAAGTGTTCTTTTATGCAAGAGGAGATCATGTATATGGGATTTGTGATTTCAATTGATGGTTTGAAAAGGGATCCTGAGAAGGTAAAAGCAATTTTGGAATTACTGACACCTGAGAATGTGGGTGAGGTAAGATCATTTCATGGTTTGGCTAGTTTCTACAAAAATTTTGTAGGTAATTCCAATTTTGTTTGTAATGTTATGACTGAGACAATGAGAGGAGATAAAAAGGAATTCAAGTGGACACATGGAGCTAATAAGAGTTTTGAGACTTTGAAAAAAAAGGTTGTTGATTTGTCCATATTAGCCTTTCATGATTTCAATAAGGTATTTCAAGTTGAATGTGATGCAAGTGGTAGTGCAATAGGAGTTGTATTGAGTCAAGAAGGTAAACTAGATGCTTTCTTTATTGAGAATTTGAATGATGCTAAAAGGAAATATTATGTGTATGATCAAGAATTTTATGCTATTGTTTAAGCCTTGAAGAAGTGGAGACATTAGTTGATTCCTAAGGAGTTTTTGTTTTATATTGATCATAAAGCTTTACAATACTTAGGAAGTCAACATAAATTAAATCAGAGACATAAGAATTGGGCTGAGTATTTGTAGAGTTTCACATTTGTTATCAAGCACAAGAGTGGAGTTACTAATAGAGTTGTTAATGCATTGAGTAGAAGACATTCTTTATTGACTGAGATGAAGGTTGAAGTTCTTGGTTTTGATGAAATGAAGGAGTTATATGATACTGATCCTAATTTTTCTGAGGTATGGAGAGAGTGCAGAGTACCAAATCTAACATATCACTTAAGTAAGTATGATGAATATTTTATTCAAGAAGGTATGTTGTACAAAGGAATTTAGTTGTTTATCCCTAGAAGTTTCATGAGAGTTAATTTGATGAAGGAAAAGCATAGTGGTGGATTGGCTAGACATTTTGGAATTGATAAGACATTGAGCTTTCTAAAGAACAAGTATTAGTGGCCTCAAATTTATAAGGATGCTCAAAAACTTGTAAAGAGTCATGGATTTTGTCAAGTTTCAAAAGGAGTAAGTCAAAATATTGGTTTGTACACACCTATTTTTGTTCCTGAGAAACCTTGGAGTAACATTAGTATGGATTATGTTCTTGGATTGCCTAAAACATTGAAGGGGTATGATTCTATATTTTTTGTTGTGGATAGATTTGCTAAGATAGCTCATTTCATACCATATAAGAAGACATTAGATGTTGAGCATGTTGCTGAATTTTTCTTTGAAAATATTGTGAGATTGCATGGATTAACAAGAAGTATTATTTCTAATAGAGATAGTAAGTTTGTTGGTTATTTTTGGAAGACTTTGTGGAAGAAGATGGGTACTGGGTTGAACATAAAGTTCTAGATTCCATCCACAAACAGATGGACAGATAGAGGTTGTGAATAGAAGTTTTTGTACTTTATTGAGATGTTTAGTTGGAGATAAGCCAAGTAATTGAGAGATGGTATTAGCACAAGCTAAGTTTGCATATAATAATTCTATGAATAGGAGTATAGGGAAAACACCTTTTGAGATTGTTATAGGAATACAACCTAGAGGAGTATCAAATTTGAGGGATGTTGCTAGTGAAGAAAAGAGAAGTTCTACAAAGGAAGAATTTGCTAATTTTATGGAGTCTTTGCATAAGGAAGTAAAGTTGAGGATGGAACAAAGTAATCAAAAGTATAAGGAGAATAGTGATAAGTCTAGAAGACATCATGATTTTGGAGTTGCTGATGAGTTGATGGTTCATTTGAAGAAAGGAAGACTTCCTATTGGAACATACAATAAGCTAAAAATGAAAAATTTTGGACCTTGTAAGATTTTGAGGATGTTTGACAATGGTAATGCTTATGAAGTTGAGTTACTTATGACATGGATATATCTCCTATATTTAATGTTGTTGATCTGTACAAATATCATGAGTCAGAAGATGAAGTAGATGTACTAGATGATTATCCCAAGAAGAAGATTGAAGAAGTTGAACCGATATTGGAGCAAAGAGTTGGTAAGAGCATGAGAGGAAAAGACTACTATGAGTATTTGGTAGAATGGAAAAATAGACCTAGTGAAGATGCTACATGGATTTCTCAATCGAAGTTGGACTTGGCTTGGGTTGTGACATCTCAACAATTCAGGAGAATCATTTTCTCCAAAATCAATTGTCTGATGTAGGAACATCCTGGGTTGCACTACTATCCTGCATGTTCTCAATTTCCCTAGTTTCTATCATGTTAAAATGTCTTGCATTTTCAAGTTCTCAATTTTTGTCAAGAATTTAGTGGATGTTGAGCTTCCTGGTTATTGTCAAGTTCATTGTTGCTGCCAAGGGTCCTTTGTTGCAAAGTGTTCTTTAGTTTTTGAATCATCCTTTACTGCAAAGTGTTCTTTAGTTACCGAGTCATCCTTTTCTTCTAAGTGTTCTTTGGTTGTTCAGTCATCCTTTGGATGTAGATTTTATGTGATTGTCAAGTTCATTTGGATGTCGAGTGTTAGTATTTCATGGAGTCTTCTTTTCCAAGTTATTTGTGTGTGGTTTCCTATTGAGGCTGACCTTTGCATTTAATTTAGTTTTAGATATCTGCTATGAGATGACTTTTGGCTTATGCTAGCATTTAATATGAGAGTTTATTTGGTCATATTTTTAATAGGCCAACTTATGGTCATGCATGTACTTAAGAGACCTTGGTTAGAGTCTTAGGGGTGAGGCTTAGAGAAGTTTATCACCGAAGATTGTAATTGAATTGATATATGTGGTCGTAACCTGAAAGGCCTTACAGTTGGGCATGTAATTGATCTTTGGATGAATATATGTGATCTGAATTGATGAAGTGGGATGCAAACACCATATTTAGTGAATTAATTACCTACAATACCAATGTTCAAGTTTTGGAAAATCTTGCAAAACTTGAAAGAGTTGTATGCAAACCAAAAGCCATCTTATTCATTGAGATTGAAAGAATATATACAATGATGGAATATTAATAGCCACCATAACCATGAATTGAAAATTTTTATGTGGTTAAAATAAAATAAAACAAAAACTAAACTAAATAATTCAAAACTATGTGTCTAATTATGCCAACTTGTTGGGGTCATAACTTTGGACCCATAGCTCAAAATTCAAAACTGCTCACGCCATTGGAAAGAAGAACTAAAAATTTATTTTAGTCCCTAAAATAGTGAGATTATGGCTGCTCAATTCAAGGGACTGGTTATAGTTTTGGCTTGAAATTTTGAGCAGAAGACCTCCGAAAGGACAAACAAAAAGATATAGAAAAACTATAAAAAAAATATATGAAAAATACTTTCAAAAAAAGATTAAATCTTCTATATAATTTGGATCATTCCTCCCACCTTAAGAGGCAATGGGCCCCATTACATCAATCTTCTACAGTAGATGAGGGAATTGTGCTGCAACTGGTTCCTTAGTTAACCATTTCCCTTGATGACAGAATTGACCAACTTGAACCACCCTATATAGCAGAATTTTTTTATTTCTCAAAGATTTCAGCATGACTTTAGTGACATGATCAGACTGTAATGGTGTAGTAGTGGATGGATTCTATTATGTTGCATGAATATTTTTAGTAGCTTGAGAGATGTCCAATAATGGAGGAAAATAGGATCGCAACAATTTCACATTAAAAACTAGATGTATTCCCAAAAATTGTGGCAGATCAAGTTCAAAAGAATTCTCACCAATTTGTTTCTTAATGGTATATGGACCATACTAATTAGGATGAAGCTTTCAATAAGATCCTTAGAGGTGCTCCTTCTGAAGATGTGGCCATACCTTGTCACCAACCTGGAAATAATGGGGAGTTCTATGATGATCATGTCTTTCCTTATACTTCTTGTTGCTCTGTTCTAAAATATCATGAACTTGTTGTTGTAACTATTTGGTCTTCTTAATAAATTTGTCTACTTTATCTACCTCCTTTTCAATATTTAGTGGCTGACCATATTGCAAGATGGGTAGTGTTACATCTATGGGTGCTAATGGTTGATACCTAAGAAAAACCTCAAATGGACTATGTCCTATAGTAGTGTGGAGTGTACAGTTGTAGCTATGCTAGACATAAGGCAAGCTCTCATCCCATGTATGTGGGTCTTTGGAGTGGTACATTCGAAGTATATGGATAATCATTCTATTGACTACCTTTGTTTAGCCATCAATTTGAGGATGGAATGTTGTAGACTTTTTCAACTTGGTGTCCATTATAGCCCATAATGAAGACCAAAAATTTTTGAGGAACCTATTATCCCTATCTGAAATAATGCTTTTTGGCAACCCAAAATGAACCCAAACATATTCCAAAAATAGCTTAGTGGTCTCCTCTACTAGAATTATTATTTTACAAGCCACCATGATAGCCATTTTAGAAAATCTATCTACTACCACATATATACAGTCATTTCCCCTTCTACTACTTGGGATCCTAGACATAAAGTCCATTGAAATAGAATGCCATGGTTTCTGAAGAATACATAATGGTAGATAGAGGCCTGACTTATGATTTGAAGGCTTTGCAATTGCACAAGAAACACAAGATTTTATGTATAAAATGATATCATGTTTCATTTTTGGCCAATAGAAATACTTTTGAAGTATTATAGTATTCTTACCAATACCAAAATGTCCTGCCACTTGGCTATAGTGTGCTTCTCATATCAGTTTCTTTATTTCCTCACTGGGGACACATACATGACCAATATGACAAAGTAACCCATCCTATATATAGAAAATAGGAATATTCTTCCCTTCTAAGGCTGAATTGTAAATATTACAAAAATCAAGATCCTTACCATATAGTTGAGCCCAAGTTTATATTTGACAGCAACATGAATCCAACACCATTGTCAAACTGATAATTGGAGGCCTACTGAAACAATCTACTACTTTATTAGTGTTTCCCTTTTTATGACAAATGTTAAGGTAAAATTGTTGCAAATAAGCTAACCAGTGCTGATGCCTATCATTTTGCAACTTCCCTTGTGTTTGTAGGAATTGTAGAGGTTTATGATTTGTATGTATCATAGTTTCTTTTCCCAAAATATAGTGCTTCCACTATTTACAGGCCTAAACAATGGCATATAGCTCCTTGTCATAGGAGGGGTACCTGTGAACTATTTCATAAAATGTCTCACTATGATATGTAACAGGATGCCTATGTTACATCAGTACAGCACCAAGAGCATAATCTAATGCATCTATTTCTATTTCAAATGACTATTGCAGATCTAGAAGAACCAAAACTAGAGCTAAACATAGTTTGAGTTGTAAGTGCTCAAATGCTTTTTATTTTTCCTTTGTCCACTAAAATTCTTCTTGTGTTCCACCTTTGAGTGAGTAATTAAGAAGCCATGTTAAATGTGAAAAAAAAAATACAAATCTATGATAGAAGTTGGCTAGACCCAAGAAATTGCCAAGCTCTATAAAATTATAAGGAGGTGGACAATCTCTAATTATTTGTATCTTTGTAGGGTCCATGTGAACACCCTCATGATTAGTGATGTACCCTAAGTACTAGATTCTTTGCATACCAAGAGAGAACTTGTCTATGTTGTCATAGAATTTATGTTTCTACAAACTCAAGAGTACTTGTTCAACATGTTGCAAGTGTTCAGACCAAGTTTTACTAAATATGAGGATATCATCCAAATAAAAAACTACAAAGGAATCAATGAAGGGTCTAAGCACACATCATTCATCAACCTATAAATGTGGTTGGTGCATTTTTCAGGCCAAAAGGCATAACTAGCCATTCAAACAAACCTTCCTTGGACTTAAATGCAGTCTTCCATACATCCACTAGGTCAATTAGTACTTGGTGATACCCAAACTTCAAGTCAATTTTTGTAAAGAACTTAGCCCCCTTAAGTTGATCCAAAAGGTCATAAATTTGAGGAATTGGATATCTATTTTTCAAAATAATTTTGTTAAGTGCCCTATAATCAATACAAAGTCTCCATGTTCCATCTTTCTTTCTTGTCAAAACTATAAGACTTCCACAAGGTGAAGAACTTCACTTGATATGTCATTTTTCAATCAATTCATGAATCTATCTCTTAATTTCATCATTTTCCAAAATTGATCTCCTATATATCGGTTCATGGGGCAATGGTGTTCCTAGAATTAGATCAATAGAATGTTTGACTTGGCAGCATGTTGTGACCCCTATTGGTGATTTAAACACACTATGGTATTCTTCTAAGATTTTATCCATCTCCTTTTTTTGGTCTACTGTAGTGACCACCTTAGTATGTGTGTTAAGAAAAATTGACTTTTTTTCCTTAGAATGAATCATGAGGAGTACAAAAGTTCTAGTATAAGAAATTAAATGTTTACATTATTTAGCAGTAATTAAAAAAGAAGCTTGATTTGGAGATACCTCTAGTATTCGATATATCTTTTCACCAAGCTTGATTGTGACACTATGTAGTATGGATTCATACACCCCATGCCTTTAATACGTGTATGGTTGTCTTGAAAAACATCACATATATCTAAAGGTGTTACATCATATGTTATTTCATCCTTGAATGGTTTCATTGAGTATGATAGGTGACACTACTGATTTATCTGAATATATTTTCCTTCGGTAACCCATCCCATAGAGTATGCTTGTGGGTGTCTTGTCATTTTTAAACATAATCTCTTGGTTGTCTCCATATAAATTAAGTTCTTTTGGCTCCCATTGTCAACAATAATATGTAGAGGCTTTCCATCAACCCACATCTGTGAATGGAACAATCTCTCCTCATCTTCTCATGGAACTAATTTCATTGTTGCAACAATGGCATATAGGTTTTCTTCTATTACTAAATCATTTTTAGGAGTTAACATTGGTGTAGATTCAAGCTCAAATTCCTCTCCTCATATGTCTATCATCAAATTCTTAATTCTTTGATAGTCCTTTGTGTTATGAGTTGGACTCTTGTGTATCTCACACCACATGCTCATATCTATTTGTGTCTTTTTGGTAGCCTGCCACATATTTTTGGGTGGATTTGAGGGAGGGTCCATCCCCACTAGTTTTCTTTGCCCCCAAACCCTTGGCTTTTTATTTGAAAAGTAATCCCTTTTTCCTTTCTATTTTAACTCAATTTTTGTAGCATATTTGTAAGCAGTTGCCAATATTTCAATATTCAAGAATTCCATTTTAGTTGGAATGTATCTATGAAGCCCACTACGATATTTCAAAATTTGATGCTTCTCTGAATCTTCTATACCAAGTTTTGTAGAGAGTGCATGGAATGTATTGGTGTAATCTTGCACAGATTGGTCCCTCCTTTGTTGAAGCAACTGCCATTCTATATATTTATGTTCATATACATCTTTAGGCAAGTATGCTTCTTTTATGTATTCCAAAAATTCCCCCCGAGTGGGTTTGTTATCAAAGATTATTTCTAGCTCTTCTCCTACCTCACTTTCTTTATTCAATACTCTCATTTCCCATGCTAGTTCAACATAAAATTCAGCTTTCAAGAGGGAAAATGTTATTTTTTCCACATCAAAAAAATTATTTAAAGAGAAATATCCTTCTAACTTGGATAACCAATTATCAACAACATCAACATTGACTTTTCCTTCAAAATTTGGGATATCAAAGTTCACCTATACTTTAAAAGGGGTGTTCCCATGAAATGGTAATACTAAATTTGGCACTTGTTGGGTCCTCAAAAATTTTAAAAACTTACTCATCATATCTTCTTGCTACCTAGCCAAAGCTTCTTCTACCATCTTCTTCACAAAGTCTACCAAATTATCTGACATCTTTGGTTTTGTGCACCACTAAGGAAGGTATTCCAAGGAATTTCTTGTAGCCAATCCTAGTCATTGATAGGAGGTTCTTGTATTATTTGGCATACAGGAGAATTCCCACTCTAATACCACTTATCTAAATTGATGAAGTGGGATACAAACATGATATCTCGTGAATCAATTACCTGCGATATCAATGTTCATGTTCTGGAAAATCTTACAAAACTCAAAAGAGTTGTATGCAAACCAAAAGCCATCTTATTCATTAAGATTGAGAGAATATATACAATGTTGGAATTTCAACAGCCACCATAACCATAAATTCAAAATGTTTATGTGGCTAAAATAAAATAAACAATAAATTAAACTAAACTATTCAAAATTAGGTGTCTAATTACCCCAACTTGTCAGGGTCATAAATTTTTACCTATAGCTTAGAATTTGAAACTGCTTATGTCGTTGAAAAGAAGAACTAAAAATCTAGTTTAGTCCCTAGAATAGTGAGCCTAAATCTACCCAATTTTAGAGACTGGTTATAGTTTTAGCTTGAAATTTTGAGTAGAAGACCTCCAAAAAGGCCAAACTAAAAGATATAGAAAAATATTTAAAAATATGAAAAATACTTTCAAAAAAAGATTAAATCTTCTATATAATTTGGATCAATATGAATGAAGGCATTTACTTACTCTATCTCTCGAGTTGTTTTTATTTTCTATTGGTTTTCATTGTGTGACTCTATGCAGGTGGATGAATAGTTGGGTGTGCCTTAGGCCCTAGTTGTTCTTGTCCCCTCCCTTCGTCAAAACAAGCTCGAAGTAGTGATCAAGCATAGACATGGATAGTTGTAGTTTTGTAGGGCTAGACAATTAAAAAGCATAATAAGTTGTGAAAGGGTGACTACGAAAAAATAATTGGTTTTGCAAGGTCGCAATAGTTAATGTGCCAAAGTGACTTTAGGCTACGAAGCCGCTATCTGAGGCAATCAATAGGTCAACATAGGATGGAAATTGGATGAAATGGAAGAGTGATGAGAGATGATTGGGCCATGTGGCAAGGTTAATTATTCAAATGATGATACAACTTACTTGACATGGTTGTGGACATGGCATTGAGAAACTCTTTAATGGTGAACAGGTCCTTGATTTCTTAAAACTATTGATTTGAGTGTTCTCCATACTTGTTTAATGCAATTTCTTTCCTCTACCACTTTGGTCATCCATCTACACAATCTAGTTGGTTATGGTCATCATTTTTGTCTCTTTAGGGCCATATTTGCTCTTAAAAGATTTGATTTCTTATATTGGGATGTGCATCTAATCATGATCTCCTCTGGTCAAAAGTTATTGCTCCTTTGCAACCTCAACCCTACCTGGTTAAAGTTTGAACTTAATGTAGTTTCTCAATTATACTTGAACTATAAAAGAAATTTTTGTAACCGTTCTAAGGTTCGATCTTTTATCTGATTCTATAGTAGTAGTATTCTATGCTCTATTACTATAATTCCCCTTTTTCCTATGAATGAATATAATTCTCAATTATATCTCCTTCTTCCATTAATATATCATGCAACATCTTTTTCCTTATATTGATGTATTACTTTCATTCTTTGGTTATATGTTGTGTCTATTTGTCTTTTAATGATATGTAGTGAAGTCTCTTTCTTATACCATTTCATTGATTTCTAATCTGTGCATGATTGTTGAGTCACAGATAAGATAGAATCTATGTATCTAAGGATTATATTGATGAATGGTGCTTCCTTGGGTAGGATAAGATTGAACAATACTTCTTGGTGTATCACCCCTCTTAGATTAGAATAGGTAGTTTTATTTCATGAATTCCTTCTCCCTTTTCCTCTCAAGAAATAGTTAGGTGCACCCTGATTGTAAGGAAGTCAGCATTCTCCGAAGACTCAATCTTGAACTGCAAAGTCCCACACTTTCAGTATTGTTTCCATGTTACACAAGGTCTCCTTTAGGTAAAACTTTAGGCAAGGGTGAAAACTTTCATGTCAATAGGTTCTAACCCTAGGATCAATATAGAATGGAAGAGTGAAAGTGAATGCACAAGTGAAGGAGCAAATAAGGATAGAATGGAGCAAGAAAGGCTAAGTCTGAAAGGAGATTAGAAAGAGAAATCAAATTAGTGAAGGATAGAATGAAGATATTAGATTGAGACATTGAACAAAGGAGATCCAAAATCATCTTACAAAGAAAACTGAGGGTTAGGTACTAAATTAGTTCTAATAGATTGAATCAGGGTAAATATCTTAACTGAGTGATCCTAACAGGTCTATGTAAATCTCCTAATAGATTCCTAACTTGATTGAAGTGTAAAATCCTTTAATAAGGTAAGCCCTAGAAATATTAATAGCTCTTAATAGGGTATATCATATACTATTATCAAACATTGTAACCCTAATAGCTTAGCTTTATTGTTGCAATAGTGAAGATTTATAGGTTTATCCCCACCCCAATTTTACCTTCACATTGAAGTGTTTTTGGGTAACCAAATCATTTGTGTTATGTGTTGAATCTTTTCATGGATGTGATTTTTTCATTTACAATTCAGCATTGCATTTTTTATGTTAGATCTATGATATGAGATGAATTAGGTGTGGAATCGGTAATTTTTTTTGCAAGTAAAAGATTAAGATTTTGGTTCACCCCCCTCCACCTTCTCAACATCTTGTTTCTCATTAAATCCTTCAAACATATTTATGTATATGTATTTGTATAAATTTATATATGTATATATATACATATATATAAATACACGCACACATATATATACATGTGTGTATATATATATATATATATATATATATATATATATATATATATATATATATATATATATATATATATATATATATATATATATATATATATATATACATATATTCACATTATTATACATACATATATATGTATAAGTATATATATGACACATGTATATGTGTGTGTGTGTGTGTGTGTGTGTGTGTGTGTGTGTGTGTGTGTGTGTGTGTGTGTGTGTGTGTGTGTGTGTGTGTATCTCACACACATACACATATATAACTTATATTAGTATGTACATTTAAAATTAAAATGTAGCAATTGATTTTAGTTCAAGAATGTAGTTACACTTTTATTATTTTTCAATTTTAGAAAAAATAAATAGATTTCTCTTGACATGAAATTAAATCTTTACGGTACAAATATATATTATTAGACATTATAGTAGATAAACTAATTACCCCTTGAGAACTATTTCCATGAACTAATTAGGAGATTTAGAGATTGAGAGACTCAATAAATAGAACTAGTAACTCTAGTGTTTATAAGAATAGTTGTCAGTCCATTCTTGATAGCCTTTTTAGTATTAGTTGTTGATCTTAGATTGGTTCTAACAAGTGAGTGTCAACACAATTAAGCCATTTACTTAGTTCATGTTGAACTAGTAATACATGTTGAGCACAACATGTAAATATTAGACCATGCTGAGTTGCAATGAGTGTCGAGTCACCCATGTGCCAAGCAGATAGATATGCCGAGTGATTTAGGAGCTAAGTAAATAGTGGATGTTGAGTAATGTAGGTGTTGAGTCATGGTATAAATAACAATGCAAGCTAAGCATCAAAGACTTCTTATGCTGAGTGACACAATTTTGACATATTTGTTTGTAATGGCACAAACAACTATATAAATCATTTTTTATCTGAATTAAGATTATATTTTGATATTATGGAGATAAGGATGAATCTATATTTGGATTCCCTATAAAATTACATGCAACCAACCAAAAAAAGGGAAGTTTTAATTCACAAATCGGATGAAGCCACCTAAGTCTTCTTAAGCAGGATGAAGCACTAAACTCTTTATGATGGAAGAGAGTGAATGTGGAAGAATTTGAAGGTGCAAACAAGTTAGTTTGCATGCATTCAAGGTGACTTAAAAGAAAGAGTGAATTGTAGAAACAGCTAGAGAAGAACAGAGGATAGAGTAAAGGATACAACATTTAGACATCTGATTGTGAAGGATCAAGAAAATATTGTGTAGAGGTGATATGTTATTAGGAAAGCAAGTGCCAATTGTAGGATCTATGTTGAGACATTTTAATAGATGATTTCAGTTAAATCTCTTAAAAGAGTAGTCCTAATAGGATGTACGAAATCCTTTAACAAGGTGCTTACTTAGTTGTAAGTTGAAGTCCTCTAAATAGGCACACTTCTAACAAGGTGTTGAAATCCTCTAACAAGGTGAGACCTAACAGTCTTTGTAATCCTCTAACAGGGTAGACCTTTAATAGGGTAGATCATGTTTCATGGTCAAATCATTGTAACCTTCATTGGATACACTTTATTACTACAATAGTGAAGATTTTTGGGTGTCATACCCATCCCAATTTTACTTTCTCACTTGGAGGGTTTATGGGTAATTATATCTACTGTTATGTGTGTGAATGCTTACTTGGTTATGTGATTTAGATGCATATGCTTTACATGTTATTTCAGTTTACTTATTGAATGCATGAGAGAATGTATGGTGAAATTTTTATGGGTCCAAGTTTACTTTTCCTCTTGTAATTCCAAAAATTGGTATCAAAGCCTAGTTCTCTAAAAGAGAAGCTTTGCATCTTTGAGGAAAGATCTTGAAATGGAAGTCTACAAGTTGGGAAAGACTATTGAAAACTAGGAGATTGAAATACATCTCATACTACATCAACTAAATAAGGCAAGAGAGGAACAAAAGAAATCCTTGAAGAGAAGGAAAGAGATTGCTATTGCAAAGAATGACACACTATGCAAAGAGATAGACACTACCAAGCTATTTGTAGATGGTGACTCCAATGAATTTGATGCAACAATTGCAAATCTAATGGAAAAGAATAGAGTCCAACTGAGGAAATCATGTAGGGGACTCCCCTTAATACCATAAACTCATAACAAAAACAAAGAAATAATGGCAAATAAGAGATTATAAACTTCTTATTATTGCCACAAATGTGGAATTACAGAATTCTCAATTACAATATGCTAACCCAAATGGGCACCTTTATTACAATAATCTACAAGATAGTGTTGTAAACTATCACCTAGAGTTGTCTTAGATAATGTATGGGCCTTAAATAGGTAGTTTTATGCCACCCAGGAAGGTTCTAGATGCTCAACTTAATACCTAGGTCTGACAGACACTAACAATACACATAAAGTCAGCCAAATACATTTTTGACAAATTATTTTAGAAATTTTTGTAGCCCAACTTCTGAAGGGTATAACTCATGAACCATTGCTCTGATTGGCTATTATAACCACTTTTCAGAAATGCTAGCTCCTGATCTACAAGATTAGAATGGTGCTAGTGCGCTTCCATCGAGTTTTTAGACCTCTTCTAAGCACTCTAAGGCCTCCAATGGTGAGCCTAAAGATTTTTCTACAAATTTTTTCCACCAAAAATCTACAATAACTTCTCTGATACTTAAGCTAAAGAAATGAGATTTTTATTGTAGGCTTATATCTTTAAAATGAACCTTCCTATAGAAAATGAGAACATTTTGAGCTCATATGAAAAACTTACTAAAAATAGAAACTTCCCATAAATAGTAACTACCCTATCTACTAGTCCTTATTAAAATAGAAATGACTAAAAATAAAATATTTTTGGGTGATGCAAAATTGCCCTTACACTCAGGATGCTCCTACATCAAAAACTCGAGGTAATTTGAGAAGTGAACCTTTCACGTCACAGGTGTTTAGTGGAAAACCAAGATGGTTGACCCCCTCCTTTGCTAGCCATGATGAACCCTCAACTGGTCTCTCTTTCCATTTGACTAGATATTCCTCATAAGTCTATTTCTGGTACTTTTTCCAATACAATTGTCTAGTATCTCCTCAATCTCCTTAGTAGCCAAACTAGTTGTTGGAATGCTCCACTATGCTTCTACAACTTCATCTCCATCACCTCCTTCATAATACTCTATCAAATCTAAAATATTAAATACTGGTGAAGTATTCAATTTAGCAATAAATTCTACTTCATGCGCATCTCCAGAATCATGCCTCTTCACTATCTTGCACGGTCCAAACTTCTCCATCTTCAGCTTATTATATGTACCTACTAAAAAATGCTCCTTTCTCAAATGAACCATGACTTCATCTCCAATCTAAAATTCCTTATATCTCCTTTTCACATCTACCTTAGCCTTATACTATGTATTCATCTTTATGATGTGCTTCCTCACCTCCTCATGGATGTTTTTCAAATGTTCAACAAAATCTTCTACTTCAACACTACTTATCTCTCCCTTATCCAAATTCCTCAATTCAAAAACATTTACGGGACTACTCCCATATACAATCTAGAATGGTGATTTACTAGTACTCCTATTGAAAAAATTATTATATGCAAATTCTACCTATGGTAAAATCATATCCCATCCTTTTGGTTTATCTCCAACCAAGCACCTCAGCAAGTTTCCCAAAGTACGATTCACAGCTTCTATCTGTCCATTAGTTTGTGGATGATGTGATGAACTGAACTTCAAATCTAACTTCAAGTTCTTCCACAATGTACACCATAAATACCCAACAAATTTGGTATCTCAATCTTAAACTATACTCTTTGGCAGACCATGTAATCTCACCACTTTTCTGAAAAAAAACTCTGCTACATGAATAGCATCACTAGTCTTCTTGCAAGGAATAAAATGTGCCCCTTTTGAAATCTTGTCAACCACCACAAAGATAGAATTGTGCCCACACTGTGTCCTCGATAATCCAAGAATAAAATCCATGATGACATCCTCCCACGGCTTCTCTAGTATAGGTAATGGCCAATACAACCCTGTATTCTACTTCACTTATTTTGCCATCTGACATACTCTACAACTTTGTACAAACTTCACCACATCTTGCTGCAACTATGGCCAGTAGTAATTTTTAGCAACCAAAGCTATGGTTTTATCTCTACCAAAATGTCCATCCAATCCTCCACTATGCTTCTCCTTGATGAGATTCTCTCTCATTGAACTTCTTGGAATGCACAACTAGTTTCCTTTGAAAAACATATTATCTTGGATCATAAAATCTAACCACTTTGTCCTATCAAGTGTAATAGGTTTTGTACATGTCTTCCATGCTTCACCAAAATTAGAATCATTTGGATACAATATACTAAGTTCCTTGAACCCAACCACCTCTATCTGCATTTCTGTCAACAAAAGTTGTCTTCTACTAAGAGCATCTACAACTTTGTTAGACTTCCCACTTTTGTATTTCAAAACAAATGTATAACTCTACAAAAACTCAACCCACTTTAAATGCCTTTGGTTCAATTTTACTTGACTATTCAAATATTGCAAAGCTTGATGATCAATATACAAAAAAAAACTCCTTGGGAAGATGATATTGTCTCCACTTCTTCAATGTTTGAACTATGGCATAAAATTCTTGATCATAAATAGAATATTTTATTTTTGCATCATTCAACTTCTCACTGAAATAAGCAACAGGACTACCTTCTTTTCTCAAAATAGCTCATATTATAGTACCACTAGCATCATAGTCTACTTGAAACACCTTGTTAAAATTAGGAAGTCCTAAAATAGGTTACTCAGTAACTTTCTATTTCAATAGATTGAAACTCTTATCTACTCCTATAGTCCACTTGAACTCTTTCCTATCTCCTCTCATTGTTTCAGTCAAGGGTCCACAAATATTGTTAAAACTTCTTATGAACTTTCTGTAAAATGTGGCCAATCCATGAAAAGATCTTACCTCTGTTGCACTCCTTGGAGTAGGCCATTCAAGGATAGCCTTTACTTTCTCTGGGTCCATTTTCAAACCTTCTCCTAAAACTACAAATCCTAGGTACACCAACTCCTTTACAAAACTACACTTCTTCAATTTTATCAACAACTTTTCTTCCCTCAAATTTTTTAACACCTTGTGAATATGAATCAAATGCTTCTCCAATGTCTTACTAAAGATCAATATATCATCTAGGTAAACAATGACAAACTTACCTAGAAACTCCTTTAGTACCTCATTCATGAGCCTCATGAAAGTTCTTTTTGAATTGGTTAGCCCAAAAGGCATGACTAACCACTCATACAGTCCTTCCCTTGTCTTGAAAGTAGTCTTCCACTCATCAACTTCTCTGGTATGAATCTGATGGTACCGACTCTTCAAATCTATCTTTGTGAAATATTGAGCTCCACTCAAATAGTCCATAATACCATGCATCCTTGAAAAAGGAAATTTATACTTGATGGTGATCTTGTTGATAGCACAAGAACCTATGTACATCCTCCATTCTCCATTCTTCTTTGGTGCTAACATTGCTGGTATAGCACACGGACTCATACTCTCTTGAAGTAACCCCTTCTGAAACAGCTCATGAACTTTCCTATTCAACTCTTCACTTTCTATTGGTATCATTATGTGCAATTCCTTGTTTGTAAAATTGGCTCCTAGAACCAAATCCATCTGGTGACTAATCTTCCTCATCGGGGGCAATCTATCAGGTACATTATTTGATACAATATTGGAAAACTCTTCCAACATATCTACAACTTCTTCAATTACCTCCTCTACTTCTTGTTTACTATCTTTAGGAATTATAGCAAAAAACATATGATCATGTTTCATACCTTTAAGAAACTCTTTTCCATCAACAAAACATATTTTGGTAGCACTACATACCTTTTCTTCTTTATCCTTCAATGGCTTCAACTTATGTTTCACTCTATCCTTAGTTAGAGTGTAGGTATTTGTTCACCCATCATGTACAGCATGCATGTCAAACTGTCACAGCCTACCACACAACATATGACATATGTCCATAGGTATGATATCACATAATACCTCATCCTGGTAGCTCCTAATCTTAAACTTCACTGAGCACTGCTCATTGACCATAACCTTGTGGTCATCTTGCACCCAAGCAATATGATATGGACGTGGGTGTTTCTATCTCTTCAACTTCAACTTGGTGACCATCATTTCTAACACTAGATTGTTAGTACTTTCACCATCAATGATCACATCACAACACTTATCTTCACATCTCCACCTTGTATGAAACAAATCCTTCTTTGATCAAGTTCATTCTCACCACTCAAAAAGACTATTCTGTTAACTAGGATTTCTCCTCTTTGATCTATCCTACCTTGGCACTAGGTACATTCAAATGCTCTATGCCCTTCTTCTCCATAGTGAAAATATTTTCCACAAAAGCCTCGTCTTCTAGATCCTTTTCCTCCCCTCTTCTTCTCTAATCTCTATTGTTCTGATCATGAAAATGATTGGAATGGTTTCCCCTTTGGTTTTGGTTGCTACTTCTAGCCTCATCCTTGTTCTTTTGATCATCATTATGGCCTCCATAAGATCATCCACCAGATCTTCCACCATCACCTCTTCCACTATTCTTATTGTCAAACTTCTTGTTCAATTTCTCCTCAACTCTTACGGCAAACTGGTATGCCTCCTCAATACTATTCATTCAAACCAGACTTAGCTCATCCTGAATGTTTGGCCTTAACCCATTAATATAATAGGCAACTTTCTCTTTATTAGCTTCTGCATGGCTGGTTCTAATGAGAACTTGGTAGAACTCTTCAGTATACTCTTGAACATATTTTTTTGCTTGCTTCATTCCATGCATCTTCTTTAACAAATCAAGCTCATAATCCATAAGAATGAATTGTCATTTCATTTTAGCTATCATTCAATCCCATCTGGTGATTTTTTCCTTTCCCTTTCTATTTTGCTCCAACTGAACCTCTTGCCACCAAATCTTTCCATGTCCCTTCAGTTTTGCCTTTTTAAACTTGACCCTATCTGAATCCTTAATATCGTCATACTCAAAGTATGCCTCTAGTTCATTGATCCAATCAATCAGCTCTTCTGGGTTAAGATTTCCTAAAAATGTGGGAACCTCAAACTTAGGTCTTTTTTCCAATCTTGGAGATGGCCCTAAAAAGCCTCTCTTCCTCTAGTTTTAGAACTGCCTCTACTTCGACATTTTCTTCTACTTCATCCTCATCCTCCCTTTCATCTCTTATGGGAAGATTTATTCCTCTCCACATTTGTTCTTCCAATGCTTGCATTTTTCTTTGGACGGCTCAAAAATCCTCAAGTGCAACACCTGCAACTCTTCCACCACGCTCTCTTTGTGGAGGCATTTTTGCACTTCTACTAAAACCCTAGTGCAAACTACCTCACAATCGGAAAACTATCTTCATGCTTAGCCCAAAGCATAGTCCTAGTGTGAACTACCTCACAGTTGGAGATCTATCCACACGCTCAACAACTCTAGCTCTGGTACTACTTGATGTAGGGGACTCCCCTTAATACCATAAACTCATAATAGAAACAATGGTAAATGTGAGAAAAAAATATATGAACTTCTTATTATTGCTGCAAATGTAAAATTATAGAGTTCTCAATTACAATATGCTAACCCAAATGGGTGCCTTCATTACAGTAATCTACAAGATAGTGTTGTGAACTATCATTCAGAGTTGTCCTAGACAATGTTCAAGCCTTTCTTAAATAGGCAGTTTTATGCCACTCAAGAAGGTTCTAGATGCTCAAACTTAAAACCTACGGCCAACAGACCCTAATAATACACATAGAGTCAGCCAAATACATTTTTGACAAATTATTTTAGAAATTTTGTTAGCCCAACTTCTGAAGCCCATAACTCATGAACTGTTGCTCCGATTGGCTATTATAACCACATTTTTAAAATGTCAGCTCCTAATCTACAGGCTTGGAATGGCACTGGTGACCTTCTTTCTAGTTTTGGACCTTGTCTAGGCACTCTAATGCCTCCAGCAGTGAGCTTGAAGATTTTTTTACAAAATTTTTCCACCAAAAATTCGCAATAACTTCTCTGATACGTAAGTTGGGGCAATGAGATTCTTATGGTAGGCTTATATTTTTAAAATGAACCTTCCTATAGAAAATGAGAACATTCCAAGATCATATGACAAACATACTAAAAATAGCAAGTTCCCATAAATAGTAACTACCCTATCTACTAGTCCTTATTAAAATGGAAACAACTGAAAATAAAATGTCTTTGGGTGATGCAAGATTGCCCTTACACCCAGGATGCTCTTGCATCAGGACTAGTTATAACAAGAATCACAAGCTATACTGCTATGTAATGTGACTGAACAAAAGAAGAAAGCTATGGAAGACAAGGCCATGAGTGAAGAAGACAAAATAATTTTGGCCAATAGATTGAAAGAGAAGTCAACAAAGCTAACCAAGATTTTCAACATGCAATTGGATACCCTAAGTCAAATGATGAATGCTAACTATAAACTAAATGTCAAGGACATTGAAGTTGTAGAATGGATAACTATAGAATGAGCTAAAGAGAAAAAAGGAATTTTTTGAAAGTTTCAACAAGCCAAATGAAGCCATCAAATACTGTGAGTAATTATTGAGATCCCCTAGATCCAACAATGATACATCAGGGCTAGGCTACACAAGCACTGAAGAAGGAAAATCATCCAAAGATGTAGAAGAAAGGAACTTTAAAGGTAAGAACTCCAAACCTACTTGTCATAATTGTGGTAAGAAAGGACATACTGCTAATGTGTGTAGGAGCAAAACTACAAATCAGAATGTCAAGCCTAAGACCATGATTCATTGTCATAAGTGCAACAAGCTAGGTCATCAGGCATATGAATGTAGAACCAAGACCATGCATACACAAAGATTTGAAGGATATTGCTATAATTGTTAGAAGTACAGACATAGAGCTTTTGAATGTAGATCCAAATCCATGTGGTCATAAAATAAGCCAACAAAGGTGAGAAATAATGGGAACTCTTACAATTGGGATTATAATACAAGATATAGCTATTGTTATTATTACAAACATGGACATATTCCTAAAAATTGTATTAGGATACACTTCAATGGAAATTACAAAAGATGGTTAAGTCAAACTACATGTTTTAGCTATTTGAATACTAGCCACATCAATAAATATTGTCCAACTAGGACAAAGGCACCAAGTTGTGAATATGGTAAAGGTAAAGGCAAGGCAGATGTTGAACACATCAGATATGAGATAAACAAGACATGGAAAAAGAAAGATGTTTGTAGCACATCAAATGAAGAAGGGATCACTTCACCTAATGGTTCAGGTGATCACACCTCATCAAACTAGGAAATCAAGAGGTATGTGGGACTAATATTTAAAGGTTAAATCATGCATCATTTCCAAAAGGAGATAGTATTAAAAAGAATAGATTACCATGAGTAAATATGTAAGATGGTTTTAAAAATTCAAGACAAATCTTTAAGTTTATCATGTTATTGTTGAGTATGAAAATTTTCCTATATGTGTCAAGTGGAATGCTAGTTGATGCCAAGTTGTCATACTAGATAGTTGATGCCAAGCTCATAGTAGTTACCGAGTGATGGAAATATTAATGGATGTTGAATGAACCCAAAATTTGTTATTGTCAAGCTTACAATTGTGTAAGCACTTATCATTAAATGTAAGGTTTTCAAAGGGTATATGATTGAATTGAGCTCATTTTTCGTCATTTCAAAATTGAAAAAGAGCACAAAGAGCTAGAAGTGAATTGAAATCTGTTAGAAGTGATTTTAGAAGATTTATGCAGAGATTCATCACCAGTTCATCAGATTTTTAAAGGTATTTATCAAAAGCTGAGCTACGCAATTTAAATTTTCATAAACTCTAGGTTGTCACAATAGCATCAAGTTCAAAAAATGTTGAAGGGAAAGAAGTTTTAAATGTTCAGCTAGTTAGTAATGAAGTTAAGAAGCCTGTGTTTAGAGCCATTCCTAACATCACGTATAAACAAGACCCTTCTAGCACATTCTCAATGATCCTACCAAATGTGATAATAGTGCAAGATGTGAGGAAATGTTACAATTACAAGATAGGAAGCATCAGAGACATGGAAATAAGAGGTGTGTATAACAGATTGTGTGAAAATAGTGTTTTGAAGGAAGAATACAAAATTGTGGAGAAAAAGAGTTTAACATGAGCCCTAGATTTTTTGAATGTATTTAAAATTGAGTGGATAAGAGTTGTACTAATTTGAATTCATGATGGTTCCTTGTAGATGGAAGGAGGACCAATCAAAATAACCAAGAGAATAATTCATAGGGTTACTAGTTATCCAACCCTAAATTGGCCCAAGACACTCAAAAGTGATTCTAAGGAAGTGATTGAGAAAAGTATTAGAGCGGTCTAGAATCATAGAGGTATGACTATGATACTATGACATTGGAGCAAATAGGTATTTTACAACAAGCCTTAGAAATGAAAAAGTATTAGGAAATGCTTAGGAGAGAACACAAGTAGAAGCAAGCACTTCAAGATATAAAGGACATCTTTTTAGATGCATTTAGCTTGCTAATTCCTGATGAGACCAAGCCACTAATAAAAAAATTGATAGATATAGTGGAGAAGGTCAATAATGAAGACCTTGATACAAATGCAAAACTTTTAGAATGGTCTGAAAAGAAGTTTCAAGGCAAGTTAAATAAGAAAATATTTAGTGAGATAGCACTACAACAAGTTGCATTAGAAACCAAGGTTGAGGATGTGAAGAAGTTACTTGAGAATTTATTGTCACTTTACACAAAACTATGCAATCCTACACTCTTTACCCAAGAGACCAAAAGTCACAGTCAGATTCTAGAAGGCAAAATATCTATACGAGATGCAAGCCTACCTACAAATCTAGCTCAGAGTGAGAAGCATTTTAGAACATTACTTCAAACACAAAGTCAGTTAGCTATCTCAACAGTAGATGAGGCTAACATTAGAGCCAAACTGACAAGTATTCAAGCTACACTCACCTCGCATATGGAAATAATTCACAAGGAGCTAGTCTATGATGAAACTATATTGAAGAAAGACCCCAATATTTCTACTTTAGATGGTCTAGTACACCTTTCTACCGAGCTTGCAACAAAATTAAGCCATTGGATGTTGCATGTGACAATGAGGATACAGCTCTAAGGATAATAATGGATATCCATAAATCATTTCTAGACAAACACATAATAAGTGTATAGCCCATTTGACATAAGTCTCAAAAAGGGGGAGATAATATATTTTTTGGGGAGAAATATCAAAAATATCATATGGGGGAGCATAGCAACAAGGAGAACACAACAGAGTAGAGATATATCAAAGGGGAAGATATAAATTTTAGGAGAAAGCAAAAAATAGGGACAGATATCAGCTAAGGGAGAGCATATCAGATGAAAGACTATCAAATTCAGCACATTGAAGTCAAAGAATATCAGTATAGGCATATTTACTCAAAAAGGAGCATATATTTTTGGATACAAAATAGACACATGAACTCAAGGGGAGTTATAAATTTTTGAGTTATACAAGTTATTAAAAATTTTGAAATTTTGTATATAAGCCAAGTCATGGATATGTTATGCTCAAGAAGATTAAGGATAATATTGTATATTTAAGTGTTTTTGACACTCATGCCAAAGGGGAGATTATTAATCTTAGATTGGTTTTGACAAGTGACTATCAACACACTTAAGCCATTTACTTAGTTCATGTCACACTAGTAATACATGTCAAGCGCAACATGTAAATATTATACCATGCTGAGTTGCAATAAGTATCAAGTCACTCATGTGCCGAGTCACTCAAGTGCCAAGCAGATAGACCATGCCAACACTATTCAAGAGCTAAGTAAACAATGGATGCCAAGTAATGCAAGTGTTGAGTCAAATTATAAATAGCAGTGCATGTCGAGTATCAGAGACTTCATATGCCGAGTGAGATAGTTTTGACATATTTGTTTGTAATGGCACAAACAACTATGTAAACCATTTTTGAGCCAACTTAAGATTATATTTTGATATTTGGAGATAAGGACGAATATATATTTGGATTCCCTATGCAATTACTTGCAACCAATCAGAAAAAGGGAAGGTTTAAGAAGAAAAATGGATGAATCTCAATCATAGATTCATACCTAACCCTAAGCCACCTAAGTCTTTTTAAGGAGGATGAAGAACTAAACTCTTTATGATAGAGGAGAGTGAATGTGGAAGGATTTGAAGGTCCAAACAAGTTAGTTTTCTTGCATTCAAGGTGACTTAGAAGAAAGAGTGAATTGCAGAATCAATTAGAGAAGAATAGAGGATAGAGTAAAGGATACAGCATTGAGACATCTGATCATGAAGGATCAAGAAGATATTATGTAGAGCTGATTTTTTATTAGGCAAGCAAGTTTCAATTATAGGATCTATGCTGAGATATTTTAATAGGTGATTTCAATTAAATCTCTTAACAAAGTAGTCCTAACAAGATGTATGAAATCCTTTAACAAGGTGTTTACTTAGGTGTAAGTTGAAGTTATCTAACAAGGCACACTTCTAATAGGGTGCTGAAATCCTCTAAAAAGGTGAGACCTAACAGTCTTTGTAAGCCTCTAATAGGGTAGACCTTTCACAGGGTAGATCATATTTCATGGTCAAATCATTGTAACCTTCATTGGATACACTTTATTACTGTAGTAGTGAATATTTGTGGGTGTCATCCCCACCCCAGTTTTACTTTCTCACTTGGAGGGCTTTTGGGTAATCATATCTAGTGTTATGTGTGTGAATGCTTACATGGTTATATGATTTAGATGCATATGCTTTACATGTTGTCTCAGTTTACTTATTGAATGCATGAGATGAATGAATGGTGAAATTTTTATGGGTCCAAGTTTAAACTATTGATTCACACACACCACCCCCCCCCCCCCCCCCCCCCTTCAGAAGTTTACTTTTCCTCTTGTAATTCCAACATTAGGGATGATATTTATGCTAGAAATAGGGAATACTAAGAGGGGGGGTGAATCAATATTCTACAAACTTTTTCACCAATTGGATATTATTTATTACTTTGAACCATGCATAAGAAAGTAAACAAGTAATGTTGAATAGTAAAAGTAACCATGAATAGAGAGAACTAATAACACCATATTTTATTAACTAGGGAAACCTTGGCCAAGGGAAAACCCTAGTGAGGATGATACCCACAAGATGATGTACTAATATAAATGTTCCTTGTTAAAGGATGGACCCTATTAGGATTCTATTAACTCATTCAGTACATATGAGTCCCTATTAGGAGACTTTGAATCTATGTTAGGAGTTGGGGTACAGTGTGTACAAGAAGAGTTCACTGTCGAAACATGCACTTTCAATTACAACAAGACCTCACTACCCAAACAAGTAATTAAATTTCCTTGAATATAGAAGTAGATGATGTACCTTCTTTCAGTTGATCTCTAACCTTAGCTTGATCTCGGATCACAAAATTAGGTTATCAAAAACTTACTTTATTATATGATACAAAACATTGAATTCACAACTTTCACATATCACTGCTCAATAATCTCGCAAGATGTCTTTACATAAATATCATGCCTTTTCAAAAATTGTTGCTAGGTTGCTTAAGACCAAAATAAACTTTCCCAACTTAGAGTAAACAGCAAGGATGTCATCCCTAATTGGTCAAGTAATTATTTTCTAAATAAAATAATTCATTTATCTTTATTTTTTGTTGCTCTATAAATCTTACATATCTATTTTCTGCATAGTATGTACTAATGTCTAAGGTTATACACATCATCATTGACATGTATACTATCTCCATATATCTTATCTCTCAAGAATAACATCTTATAAATAAGTTATACATAAATCAATACACTATTGTAAACCATTTCCATACTTAGACAATTTTCTAAGTACCAAAAACCTGAGTATCTTTATTTATGAGGTTTACTATAAGCATGTACATCATGTGTTTCCATTAATGACAACATTTACATATCTACATATAGCCAATTGTCAATGATTCATGGTGCTAATCCCTATTAAATAGCCACTCTATAGGTTATTCTTTATTAGAAGAGGTGAGAGGTTTATTTAGACATTTCTCTTATAGAGGTATAAGGTTTATTTCCCAAAGATACCCAAAAACAAGAATGTTTCCCATTTTATGTTGATAAAAAGTATGTGAAGGGATAATATGTCACTAGGTGATAAGATCTTGCTATGTCAACATTGATATAACCATAACTTCTTATTTCTCAAGGTCAAAATCTGAATAAAAACTAGATTCCACTTTATTTTACATAAGAACTTTATGTTGAGGTTTGCTTATTGAAGGTCGTGAATTATACTAATTTTCCACCATGTCTAGGATAGGGGCCTAGTAATATTGTTGACAGATATTCTTATCATTGACTTATGTTAAGGAATGTTAGATCAAAGGTAGAAGATTACCTCATAATTAATTGCCAAACAATGACAGATCTGATTTCTTTAATTCTAATATTGATCATAGCATAGGTATAGATTAAATGCTTTGTATAAATTCTTGATATCTTACTTGTTTTTTTTTTTCTTTTAATGAATATTATCGATGATACTTTAGCATTTGTAGGTTGACATATATAAGTGTAGATCACTGGTAGTAACATGTATTGTGTGATTTTTTTCCAAATGACCATATCACTTAATATATATAAATATTGAATGTCTACATGAGACTACTTGTAACCATTAGCTATTATCCTTAACCACATTTGGTGGTTATGTATTTCAAAGAGTCTAATAATTATCAGCATATGATATTTCACAATACCTAATCTCGGTTCGTGATATGACATAATGAAGTAGTCTGTGATAACATTAAATAACTGAATCATATTCATAGATGATCATTGCTTTATGATAGACATTTGAATTAGATCGAATCACTTTGTATAGTCAATTAAGATACATACATACATATATATATATATATATATATATACATATATATATATATATATATATACATACATATATATATACATACATACATATATATATATATATACATATATATATATATATATATATATATATATGTGTGTGTGTGTGTGTATGTATGTATGTATATATATATGTATGTATATATATATATATGTATGTATATATATATGTATGTATGTATATACATATACATATGTATACATATGTATATATATATATGTATATGTATACATATGTATATGTATATATATATATACATACATACATATATATACATGTATATGTATGAGAGAAATAATTGGATGTAGGACATCTAAATGATGCTACAAATTCAACACTCCCTCTTAGCAAGGGAGGATATGACTATCTCACAAAATTATGATCTAGATTCCATTAGTATAAGATTCAAATTTTCATCAACACAATTATCTGACATCCAACACATTCCAGGACAATAACTAGGTATAGTCTATCAAATATTTATCTTGACCTTAAGATAACATGGAGTCATGATCTCTAGCTCATGCTAGGACTAAGGTAGTCTATCATGATTATTTTAATTGTCATGAGATATATCATAGTATATGAAAACAATTCCTCATAGTCTTATTATAACAATGGATTAAGAAATTAACAAAAAAACAAAACACAAGTAGTACCATAACTTCTAGATCATCCTCGGGACAATAATAGAAGTCAATCATGATCCTTTTTTTTATCACACTATCTAGCACATTTTGGACAACAATTTAATAAAGTCTATGATAAAAAATCAATCTATTGTTAATTTTGTTACCTTACAATAGAGAGCTAACATCTCATAAAATTAAAGATCGTCACCTTTCATAAACAACCACATGTGCACAACAGTAACTCTTTAAACAACAATAAAAGTTTTATATATATATATATATATATATAACACAAAATTGAGATATTATCTCAAGAGTTAAAATTATAGTTTTTTCATAAAAAAATTTCCTCTGAAGTATTATAAAATAAACTTTGCAAGAGGTTTGGTGAATATCTCAATAGACTACTCTTCATTGCTAATGTATCCCAACTTGATGACACCTCTATCTACCATATCTCTAATGTAGTGGACTAGTATCTCTATATACTTTGATCTATTATGGAAGACTAGATTAACTAATATTTTGATAGAACTTTGATAATCACAATGTATAACTTTATGTTTTAGAGGCTTCCCAAAAAGCCAAACTAGTAACTTCCTTAACCATGTTACTTCTTAGGCTCCCATGGATGCAACTGTGTACTCTACTTCGATGGAACTTAAGGCAATAGAAGATTTCTTCTTACTAAACTAGGATATCATTGTAGATCCAAGACTAAAATAACATCCTATAGTGTTCTTCCAATTAGTAGAACATTAAGCCCAATCAAAATCAAAATATCCATGAAGTTGTAAGTCAACTTTGTCATATTTTAGACCAAGTCTAATAGTGTCTCGCTAGTACCTCAAAATGTGCTTTTTTGTCTTGAGGTGAATCTCCTTAGGTTTACATATAAATTGACTTAGTGAATTTGTGGCATAATGAATATCAGGATGATTATTCACTAAGTACATTAATGATCCAATTATCTATCTATAATATGTAGGATCAATATGTTGAAAATAATTGATCAATTATATATTGTCGCTAATGTTACAAAAAATGTCATATCTTTACCAATTAGTGTATGTCAATCTCACTCAGGTGATGAAGATAGTTTTCTATGTCTGAGCATTCCAGTATTTTCCAAGTTTAGAAGACAGTGTCTACTAAGTTCACTTGGGTGTCAAAGAGTTGGTCATAGAAGTTGAGTGTTAATCAAGCTCACTCGATTAACAAAGGACAGTTGGATGGAACCATTGTTAACTGAGCTCACTTAGTTACCAAAGGAAGTTTGTGAAGATGTAGTGTTAACCAAGTTTACTTGGTTAGCACAAAAAAAAAATCTAGTGTTAGTCTCGACCGAGCAGGGTCAGCTAACAAAGGTTTTTCTTGTTTTCACATATTGAGTTTAATGGATTTGTTTGTTGGTTCTAGTCGACTGAGGAGATGAATATTAATTATTCTAAGTTGTAATCAAGTTGACCTGACAATGTATATGATATAAGTATAAGGTCAAGTTGAGGATTGAATGTGTGAGAAAGTGTGGAAGATAAGAATATGCTTAGAGGAAGAAAATTAGAAGGATAAGCAGAATATCCTTGTTGGGCACAAAAGATTAATCTGATCAAGAAAGATCAAATGTTCAAGCTAGAATTGAGATCTAAAATAAGAAATATAGTTGCATTAGCAATCAATTCATTTCATTGTTACTCTCTAATTATTCTAGTACTATATCAAATCTCTTAATAGAGTTAGTCTAATAGCTATTTGCCAAATCCTCTAACAAGGTGGTATTTCTAGATTGAAGTGTCTAAAGACCCCTAACAAGGCCACTCCTAACAGGGTGATTAAATCCTCTAACAAGGTCACACCTAATAGTGTGTTTTGTAACCTTTAACAGGGTTAGCTCCTAACAAGGCTCACTTCAGAAGAGTGAAAAACAGTAACTAGTTACAATTTGTGGTTTTTCCCAAATTGAGTTTCCACGTTAAATCTTGGTGTCACTTGTGTTCATGTTATTTCTTGTATGTGTATGCTATTGGAATATTCAAATATAGAAAGAGTAATTATGAGAGGGGGGGGTGTGAATCAGAAGTATCCCACTTTAACCAATAAAACTTTTGGGTGAAAGTAAATTGCATGCATGTAAATACATCTAGTAAACATGAAACTAAGACATGCATCAACAACTCATAACACTGGGATTTGGTAACCCAAAAGCCCTCCAGGAATAAAAAGGTAAAATTGGGGTGGGGATGAAACCCACAAAAATTACTGCAGCAATATTGTTCAACCACTTCTGATGGTCTGCCCTGTTAAAGGCCTACCCTGTTAAAGGTTTTACATTGTATTAATAGTGACCTGGTTAGAGGCTTTACAAACACTTTACATGAAGTGTCACCCTGTTAAAGGATTTAATCACCTAATTAAAGGATCTATGAAATAGTTGTTAATCTAACCTATCACCATAGGATTTTCATTCTAATACAATTGCTAGAAAGTATTAGGTATAATGAACCTAATAGATTACAATCCTTGATTGCTGAATGTAGGCACCTATTCTACTTTCTCTGATCTTGATCCTTTTATGATTTGATAACCCTCACTTCTAAAAATAGATTTCCTTATGTAGCCTTGTATGTCCACTCATATGTTTTACAATGAAATTTCATCTTCCTTATAAAGACATTTGAGGATTTAGGGTTAGGTATGGGTCTACGATCCATATTCAATCTCCATTTTCTACTTATTATTTGCATTTCTTCTATTGGTTGCATGCCTTTATCATTTTTCTTATTGGTTGCATGTAGATTGCATAGGAAAGATAAAAGATTCGATCTCATCATTAAATCCTTCAAGATTTACCATATGTTGGCTACAAAAATTGTTTGCATCATAGTTTGTGCAATTACAAACTCTTATGTTGATATTTTGAGTTAATCGGCTCCTAAAGTATTGCTGATACTTGGCACATGTTGTTTCTTGGATAGCTTGGCACCTAAACAAAATTGTATCACTCGGCACCTTATGTTACTCGGCACTTGTTAACACTCGGCACCTTATGTTGCTCGGCACTTGTTAACACTCGACACCTTATGTTGCTTGGCACTTGTTAACACTCGGCACCTTATGTTGCTCGAAACTTGTTAACACTTCACTTGGTATCTGATCTTCACTCGGCACATGAAGATCACTCAGCACCTAAAGTCTTCCCTAACTCAACATTTTTTGTGGCTCAGTATGCATGGTGTACTCAGCTCCAATATAGAGTAGGTAAGTGTTATTGGCTCTCAAGTGTCAAAAACCATTATGAGGTTAACAATGTCCCCCTTTGACATGAGTGACAAAAACACTTAACTAACCGTATGAATACATTTACTAATCTAATTAGTATCAAAATTTGTAACTTAAAATATATACCTCAAAAATTTTGTAACTCCCCCTGAGTTGATTGTGCCTTATCTGTATATCAAGCTCCTCCTTTGTATCTTTTCTCCCCCATTAATTCATCTCATAATATCTGTATCTCCCTCTATTATGTCTCTTTTCTCCCCCTTTTTTGACACTTATGTCAAAGAATGTTTAAGGGTTAAGACCATATTTAGCCAAAAATGTGTTGTTTACTTCCATAATCATCTTGAGAGCTACATCCCAATTGTTCAAAGCAATTTCCAGCGACTTTTGTTGGATGGCAGTCTCAGAAGCAAGATGAATAAGTCTTTCTAAAGTAGAAAGATTTGGGTCTTTCTTGAGAATATTTTCAGCATATACTTGCTCTTTATGGAGTATTTCTAAATGTGGGGTAATGGAGGACTGGAGCTATATTAATTTGGCCTTGATATTAGCCTCATCTACTATTAATACAGCTATTTCTTTGTGAGTGTGAAGCGATTGAGAAAAATGCTTCTCACTTTGAGCTGGATCATTTGGTAGTTGCATGCTTGAAATGTTTAAATTTCTTTCCAGGCTCAATATCTTTTGGCTTGTCTCTTGTGTGAAGTATGAAAAATCACACAGCTTTTTGTACAATGAGAATATATTCTCAAGTACCTTTTTCACTTTTTCAATGAGCTTTGCTAATTCAACCTATGAAAGTGCAATTTGACTTGATATTTGTTCATTTACTTTTCCTTGGAATTTTCTCTCTGACCATTCCATAAGTTTTGCATTTGTTTCTAGGTCTTCATTTGTCACCTGGTCAATAATATCTGATAATTGCTCTGTGATATGTTTGACTCATCTGGTGATTGCAAACTGAAGGCATCCATAAAGATGTCCTTAATTTCATATAGTGTTTGCTTTTGTTTATACTCCTTCCTGAGTATCTCTTGTCTTTTCCTCCTATTCAGTGCTTCCTGCACCTCATTGATTTGATTAATGGTTATTGTTTTTGAGTCATAGCCTGGTATGACTATCTCCTCATCTAATTCAGGGTCTCCATAGTGAAGTACCCTTGCAACTCTGGTAGTACTAGATGTTGGTATAGATATTTGCAATGGTTGGTGTGAAGGAGTTCCCGAGGTAGGAAAATCTATTAATGTTTGTATTGCCTCCTATTCTTTAGGGCTTTTCACTGTTTCCTCCTCCTTTTGTTTACCATGATCAATTATTGTAATTTGTGGAAGTGCACCTTGTGTTTGTGCTATAGGATCAAATGTAATAGTCTATCCTGTTTGTTCTGTTCCTTTTTCTACAGCTATACTTGGCTTCTATTTTGCAGCATCAACTATGCTTGTTGGCATTTGAAATTGACTACTAGTAGTTGTAGAGATGATAGAAGGTGGTTCTTGTGCATTCACCTTATCTCTAACTATACTTTCTACTAGTTTTTGCAATTCATCCATACTGACCAATACTGGATCTGCGCATAATATTGCTTGCTAGGTAGATTGGTCAAGAATTCTTTTAAGATCTTCTGTAGTTGATGGATTAATATTCTGACTAGAAGTATCAGGAACATCAATAATAGTTACAGTGTCTGTAGGTGAGATGGATGCTTGAGGAGGGCTAGGGGGTGGAAATTGTGTGTCTTGCACACTCTGATCTGGTTGCTGCTCTTGCTCAGCTGTTCCCGTTATATCCTATTTTTGTGTCTCTTCCTCCTCTCCATCTTTCTTTTCTTCTTCCTTCTTCTCTTCTTCTCTTTTCTTTTGTTCTTCTTCTTTCCTTTCTTCTTCTCTTTTCTTTTCTTCATCTTCTTTCCTTTTTCTCCTCTCCTCTATTGGTACAGTAGCTTCTTCCTTGTATTCTTCTTCAAGAAAATCTTCAATCTTTTTGTACAAGTTCTTCCATGATTTCATTGTTCTTTGAACAATTTCTTCCATCCTATTTTGGAGTATGAAGAATTCCCTATATTTAGGAGTAAACCTATTATTGTGCCTTTTGACTGCATTCTTTACTTGTTCCTTAGTCAAATCTGGTGATTGTTGAAGTTCAGCATTGGAAGAAGCTCAAGATAAATTATGGTTACCTCTATTATGTGAAGGATGAACCAAGTGAAAGGAAACCTAGTGATTGGAAAGTGCAGGCCCAAATCAAGAACTTCATGATTGTAGGAGACCAGCAATAGTTCAATTGTGGGGAATGATGAGCCTCTAAAAGGCCATTATTTTGAGAACCTTTTATCTTGTTTTTAGACAATTATCTTGCAAGAAACATTTTATGACTCTATGGTTTAAGCAACAGAACTTGTGCTTTTATGAATATACTATCTATATGTTAAGACATAAAGATTGAAGTATAGATTTTTAAGATATGTTGTATTTGCTTGAATCTATGGATTTCTATGGTTTAATGAAGGAATAATACATGTTGATAAATATTTCCTCATCCTTGCTATGTTTGGGTAGGTTCTTTCCTACAACCGTAGGATTTGCAACATTGATGATGAAATGAATACATATATGTAGAAGTTGTTGCATTAATATTTATAGGTGTTTGTCATGCATATTGAAGACAAAATTTTAGTGCTGAGTCAAAGTTGACCAGATGATTAATGAATCACCACATAAGTAAAATATTGTATTAATTTTGTTATGGTGGCGCACAAAGATAGCTTCCTCAACCTACTATATAGTTGGAGGAGTTAAAACATAGTTAATAGTGCTTCTATTATAAACCTTATGATATATAATTGATCCTCATTGATGGAGTGATTGTAGGAGTATGAAGTTGTTGAAGCTTTCCTTTAAATAATTTTCATTGTAACCTTGAAAAGGAGATTTTGATTTTTCCTGGTTTTTAGCATAAGGAAGACAAAGTAGATTGTTCTATTTAGTAGTGTATAATCTTGTTTTCAAATGTAATCTCTTATTATGATTGACTAGAATACAGATTTCAAGTTTCCATCTTTAGACTTGATCATTTTTTTGTTCACTCATCTAAGGGGGCCCACTTGGTGAGTGAATTGCTTTGTCAAAAAATACTTTATTTATTTGTTTGTTTCTTTGCAAAGTACAATTTTGTTGTTCTTGCAGCCATTGATAACAAAATCATTGAACTATTCCTACAGCATAGGTGCATAAATAGATTTAATGTTTGCAGCATTACTCTAAGCTTTAAAGAAAATGTTGTTTCAGTTTCTAGCTTAGTTTCCTTCATCATTTCTTTCATGTTGTAGTTGTAATGACTTAAAGAGGAATTAAAGCGTATACTTTGCAACCACCCTCTCAAGCTTGTGCTCCCAAGTTGACAAATAAAATGAAGTTAGTATGTTATTCTTAGGAAAATACATGATTCTATCTAATCATGGATTCAATGTAGAAGGATGTCCAATCCTTTATTACTAAGGTATTTAGCTAACCATCCAATAGAGTTATAGGGTATCCAACCCTAGATCAGCCCAAGATGATGAGAAGTGAAGAAAAAGAGGTAATTGAATGGAATATAGGGGTTGTATCGAATAAATGAGGGATGACAATAAACATAATCATAGATCCCTTAACTACTTTTGCAATAAGGATTATAGCACACAAGTTCTATCAATCTAGCAAACTCAATAGCATACCATGTATTGAAGTTGATGTGGCATACAAGATAGTGAAGAAAGATCATACTTATGATCTTGTTGAGTTGTAGTTGCAACAATTGACTAAGAATATGGGAGCCATAAGGAAGACCAAAAGTGCACAATGCAAATTTGGATTTATTCTTTTATGTATAGAATACATTTCCTACTTTTGGTAAGTTGTATGGAAGGTAAACAAACCTATTGTAGTGCAAATAGGTGAATTCATTGAGCAACAAAGTGATAATTTTGAGCCTGTTATGATAAGCTAGTTTGAAGATTTCAAGAAGACAATGAAGAAAAGATTGGGGATACCAGTTTCACTAGTGGAGAAGCATTTTGATGATGTTTGCTTCCTAGTTGACACTGAATTTACATATGTCCAAGCAACAATTCCTAGAGTTAGATGGTTAGGACCATTGCAATATGAAATCAATGTTGATGAAGCCTCTACAACAATCACAGTTTTACATATAGAAGAAGTGGACAAGGAGGCTATAGCTTTTAGGAACTATGATGTGGCTAAGTCAAAAATCACCATGGACTTGAAGACTGCTTTAGTCATTAGGAAGAAGAATAAGATGGTGAAGAAACTGAAAGAGAAATTTGGTGAAGGAGCAAAAGAAGAAGAAGATGATGATGATGATGAGAATGCACCTATCCAAGCACCACTTGCCATTACCCAAGGTCAAGGAGAAGACCAACAAGTAGAGGAAGTAGAAATTATAAAAGGTGTCAAGGGAGAAGAATTTGGTGAAGCACCTATAAATACTGAAAGGAAGAAAAGGAAAGCCAAAGTACCAGCAGTGAGAAAAACAAGGAAGGTTACAAAACCTACTTAGCTTATAGTACCAACAACAAGGGCTAGCATGAGAGGCACTGTATAAAAGGCTAAGGAGGAAGCCAAGCCAAAGGAAAAGAGAGCTAGTCAAGTTAGCAAGGGTGAAGAGTCTCAAAAGAGACCAAGGAGAAAATATGTTGCCTTAGTTGAATTTGATGAAGAGAAGGTTGAATCTAATAACAATAGCTAGTTTCAAGAGGTAAATCACAGTGCTTCTTCATATTTAGATAATCTATGTGAGAATATTAGAAATAATGTTGATTTATCTAGATTCTCTCACATTGAGTTTGACAATCTTGAGAAGATTCAAAGGAATAAAGTTGAAGAGGCAGTATGTACCATAATGGAAACATTTAGAAAGGCTCCTCTTGAACTTGCTAACTCCATACCCAAAATTTTGTATGAGAGAGTTGAGTAGAAGTGGCACTATTATCTGGATACTGAAAGACAAATAAGAGAGACAACACTTGCATAGGTAATGTCAGAACTAAGTAAGGCCACAATGGAAAAATCCATTAAGAGATATACTGGAAAATTTGTTCCAAAGTATAGGGCATTCAGTATATTGTAGAATGAAATTGAAGATGTTGTGTTGAAGCCCAAACAAATATGGAAGCTGGCATATGGATTGTCAACATCTGTGGAAGTTGTGCAAACATATATTAAAGTGGGTGATGAAAAAAAAAAGGACATTAAACAAGATACAGTTGAGGGAGGCACAGACATGAACATAAACACCCAGGCACCAGTTGTAGATGAGTAGCAAATAGAACAGAGTGTACCAAAAATAGAAGTGTCGAGTGCTAGTCCTCAATAGGAGACAAGTGCAATTATTGACACTATTAAGATTAAGGATGTTTTTGAGATTATCACTCAGAACATCAATCCCCTTTCAGAGGATGACTCAAAGAAGATACTAGTGGAATCCACCACCCAGGCCAAACTTCATGAGAATTTTGTCTTTGTAAGTGTTGATGAAATTGAGAGGGCAGATAAGGCATCTATAGGGGAGGAACCAAAAACACCAAAAACATCTACACCCCTTTCTCAATCTACCATGGTACAAACACTATTACCTATTGCGGTGTATCACAGAAAGGAGCAAGCAATTTCCAATAATAGTACAATAGTACAAAGAGCTCCTGTCATCAAAGATGAACCTACAAAGAAAAATGACAAAGTTGAAACATCCAATGAGCAAAAGGATGAGATTGCAGCAGTAGAGAAAGATGGAACTCAAGCTCAAAGAGGTCAAGATGTCACTCCTACACCTACAGCACAAAATCAAGGTGTTATTGGTAATACAAAGAAAGAGAAGGACATGACTAAAGAGTCAATTTTGACAACAAAGCCAGAGGAGCAATTAGCAATACAAGTACTAGTAACATTACCAAAATCCACTACTCCTCCTAGTCAAGCTCTTCAAAGGCCGAGCATAGAAACTACACCATTACAATCCTCAAGGCCAAGTCCAAACACATCTAAGGAAAATGAGGGAACATCATATGGTGATGTGATCTTAGATGAAGGGATTGTGTTACCTAAATTTGATCTTGCAACCATCACAATTAAGTAGATGGGCATTCTTCAAGAGGCTCTAGCAAAGAAGAAAAATCAAGAACTGCTTAGAAGGGAGCATAAGTAGAGGCAAGCCTTGATTGATATCAAAGAAATTTTTCTTGATGCATTCAATTTGCCAGCTCCAAAGGAAAACAAGCCAATAATTGAACAATTAACCAGTATAGTGGAGATGGTTAATGACACAAACCTAGATACAAATGTCAAATTACTTGAATGGTCTGAGAGAAAGTTTTAGAATAAAGTTAATGAAAAGATATCAAGTGTTATTGCACTGACACTGGTTGAATTAGCAACCAAACTAGAGAGTGTGAAGAAGGTACTAGAGAATATTTTTCTCTTTGTATACCAAATTGAAAAATACTACACTCTTCATAAGGGAAGTTGGGAGTCATATCCTAAACTTGGAGAGCATTATGCAAACATCTGGCATAACTCTACCAAAGTCTCCAGCCCAAAGTGAGAAACACTTTAGCACCCTCCTACAATCCCAAAGTTAGTTAGCAACATTACATGTAGATGAAGCCAACATTAGGGCTAAACTTATATGCATCCAGTCTATATTGACTCCATAAATGGAGATATTACACAAGGAACTAGCCTATGCTAAAACTCTCATGAAGAAAGATCCTCATCTTTCTACACTTGAAGGCTTAGTAAACCTTGATGTCAAGTTGGCCATCTAAATCAAGTCATTGGAGGTATCTTGTGATAATTGGGATGCAACTCTAAAGATTATACTAGAGATCCACAAACCATTTTTGGACAAAAACACTATTAGTGTATAACCCTTTAACATAAGTGTCAAAAAGGGGGAGTAAGAGAACAAGTAATGAGATAGAGACAAAGAAAAATAGAAAGAAATAGAGTATCAGCTCAGCTTATGAAAATCTACTCAGTAGGAGAAAGATTTTGGTTCAAATACTAAGTATAGAATAGAATAATCAACTCAGGGGGAGTTATGAAATTTTGAGGTATGACTGATAAGTCATGTGTTGCAAAATTTTGATATTTTGAGATTTTTTATAGAAGCTAAATAAATATTAGATATCTAAGTTATGCTCATAAGGATACGATCATTAATGCATGACCAAGTATTTTTGACGCTTATGTCAAAGGGGGAAATTGTTGATCTCAGATTAGTTTTGACAAATGAGTGTCTATACATGTAATTCATCATAAGTTATTTACTTAGTTCATGCTAAACAAGTAACATATGTCAACCATAACATATAAGATAGAGCATGCTGAGTAAATTGTGAGTGTTGAGCCACTCAAGTGTCGAGTCACTTAGATTCTTAGTAGATAGTATGTGTCAAGTGCTTCAAGTGTCAAGAAATTAGTGCATGCTGAGTCACTTAGATACCTAGTAGATAGTATGTGTTGAGTGATTCAAGTACTAAGAAATCATTGCATGTTGAGTCATTCAAATGTTGAGTGACAGTGTCGAGCACCAAGGACTTCAGATGTCGAGTAATACAGTTTTGACATAGTTGTTTGTATTGGCACAAACTACTATGTAAACCATATTTAGTCAACTTAAAGATTGTTTTACAATCTTTGTTGATAAGGAAAAAGATTAATTGTGAATCCCTATGCATTACATGCATCCAATCACAAAAAGGGAAGGTTTAAGTGGCAATATGGGTGAATCACTATCGTTGATTCATACCTAACACTAAGTCACCAAGCTCTTCTTAAGCAAGACAAACCCTAAAAAAATTAATGAATGCTAAGGAGAATTAAAGAGAGTTTGCATGCACAAACAAAGCATTCATCGTGATTAAGGTGTTATCAATGGAGTTACATTGCAAAATTGGTTAAAGGAGAATAGAGGAAAGGAATCAGAGGACAATAGAGATACTTCTTATCAGAAAGGATCATGTACACATTAGTATAGAGGTGACCTGACATCAAGAAACAAAGTGCTAATAGAAGGATCATTGTTGAAACATTTTAATAGGTGAATTAGTTAAATCTCTTAACAAAGTAGTCTTAACATGTTGTTGTAAATCCTTTAACAAGGTGCTTACTTTATTGTAAGTTAAATTCCTCTTACCAGGCACACTTCTAGAAAAATGTTTAAATCCTTTTAAGGGTAAGATCTGACAATCTTGTAAGCTTTTAACAGGGCAAATCTTTCATAGGGTAGATCATGTTTCATGTTCAAACATTGTAACCTTCATTGGGTACACTTTATTATTTTAGTAGTGAAGATTTGTGAGTGCCATCCCCACAGTAGTTTTACCTTCTCCTTGGAGGGTTTCTAGATAACCAAATATCTTGTGTCATACATGTGTTGAATATTTTACTTTCATGCTATGGATGTATATACTTAATTTGGTATTTCAATTTATATGCATAGACTTGAGATACATGCATGGTGAATAGTTTTAGAGGTTGAAAGTTTCAAGTGTTGATTCACCCCCCCCCCCCCCCCCCCCCCCCTCTTTGAAAGTTTACTTCCCAATTGTATTTCCAACATAGCCACCATGAATGCTCTCTTTGCACTTAGCATTCATCTCCTTTCACACTCACAAACTCTTTATAGTTTGCCTTGTTAAATAAACATAGGTGGAATGGGTTAGGTAAGAATCAATGGTTGTGGTTGATCCATATTTTCACTTAATTCATCCCTTAATTTGATTGGTTGCATGTACTACATAGGGATTCACAATATACCTCCATACTTATCTGTTAGAATTGTAAAATATGATTATGTCACCCCAAAAATGATTTAGATAAAAGTTTGTGCCATTACAAACAAATATGTCAAAAATTGTTCACTTGACATCCAAAGACTCTAATGCTCAGCATACATTGTACTCATTATGTTATAACTTGGCTTCTAAAAAACTCAACACTCACAATTTACTCAGCACTTGAATCACTCAGCGAGTATAGTTTGCTTAGCACATGAGTGACTTGACACATAGTATCTACTTGGCACATACTAGTGCTTGATACTAACTAGGTATATTTCTTGGCATGTATTGTCTGGAAACTTATGTGTGGCATGCTTTGATCACTTGGCTCGCATTCATTGCTCAACTCACTCTAATCACTCAGCTCACATTGTAATGACTAAGTGTTTTATCACTACCTTGTCGAAACTAATCTGAGATTAATAGTATTGAGTTTCCAAAACTTTTTATTGTTCATGGTGATAACAAAAGTACACTTAGTATGCCAAAGAATCCAGTGTTACATTAAAATACTAAACACATTGTTCTAAAGTATCACTTTTTGAGAGAGAAGGTAATAGAGAAGAAAATCATATTGGAGTATGTTATCACAAAG
Organism: Cupressus sempervirens; assembly: GCA_028749045.1. NCBI lineage: Eukaryota > Viridiplantae > Streptophyta > Pinopsida > Cupressales > Cupressaceae > Cupressus > Cupressus sempervirens. The sequence continues at coordinate 790,795,307 of CM053783.1, read as the reverse complement.
GAATAGATAGTAGACATATTCGCTAAGCCTTTTGCTAAGGATACTTTTGAGTACCTTAGAGGTATGCTTGGGGTTATTCCCCAAACTTCTTTAGAGTAGTTGATGTAGGATTGCATTAGTCTAGTATATCTAGAGCATTTTTCTTACACCTAGATTGTATGTTTTTGTGATGCTTCCTTTGGGGGAGTAGTCACTTTTGGGAAGATTTATTGAGAACTCTTTGATAATGTTTTGTATAATAGTGTCTATTGGCACTTGACATTTTCACTTTTTCAAATTATATTGGAGATGATTAAAATTTGAGAATTGTCATAATGGAACCTTTATCATTGATTCCAATGGGGGGAGTAATACATGAAAAAACTTGCATATGTATGGAGGAAGTTAATTAAGGAAGAGTAAGATATATGGGTGAGAGTATTCAATAGTTGGTTGATGCTAATAAGAACTTATTGATGTCAATGGGGGAATATTTCAAATTGAATTTTTGGGTTGATGGTTTTTCATCATATGTTACCATCAATGCCAAAGGCGGATATTATTATCATGAATGTTGATGGAATTCATATGGAGGATATTGTAATTATTTTTGGGGGATATTATTGAGTGCTTATGTTTTGTATTCATGAATTGGCTTGTCATTGATGTCAACATATATGCTTTCTAGTTATGAAAGTCAAAGTTCAAAAGGAAGATTTGGTTAGTGAGGTCAAATGATGTGAAACTTAGTTCTAATGGCATAGAATAATATTTTTGGAAATGTCTTGATGCTAGGTTTTTGTTCACAGAAATTTATATTAAGGATTTTGTGAGTTTCAAGAGATTTTGTGAAGACTAGTCAGAAAGGAGTATACAGGAGATTATTTACTGTAAATAAATTATATATGTTAAGTGCGATGGAATCTAGTTGAGCAAGATTGGGTTTAAGTTGAATGCATATTCATGATGATATGTTTCAGCTAGAAAATGCTAGTGGTGGTTTTGTGATGGTTTTTGAAGAGTGATGTGTTACATGTTCACTATTTGGTTGACTGTGTATTGGAACTATTTTAGATATTGTAAATATAATGTAACTTGTAAATTAATATCTTAATAAGGTCCTATATTATCTATTATACATTGGGGAAGCCTCAAGGATGACTCAATTAGTTATTAGGATTTGGTATAAAGTAAATAAGTTATCCTTGGTTGTAAAGGGAATGTTGTGATTGATGTGTTATATGAATTGTGGATGCAAATTTGATGAGATCAGAGTAGAGGATGATGTTGATACTGTGCTAAAAAATTCAAAGGAAATGTATTGGAAAATAAGTTAGTGTATTAGTTAGTTCACCCTTCGATATGTTATCCTAGAGAATTGTTTTGTGAAGACATTTCTTATGCAATTTGGATAGTGGGTTTAGTTGACTTCTTATAAACTCTTATCAAGGCTAGAATCTTCTAAAAGGGATTCAAAGTATCCTAACATGCACTACATGTATTGATTTTATGTAATTGGATCCTAACAAAGTCTTACCCTTTCACAAGGAGATTTCATATTAGTGCATCATCTTCTGGGCATTATTCTCACCAAGGTTTTCTGTCTTATCAAGGGTTTCCCTAGTTAACAAATGTAAAGTTATTGTGCATAATTATTATCTTTTGGTTGTTACATCTATTGGTTATAAGTTTTGGATTTGATAATTTTAATTTTTAAGTTATTTAAGCACATAATTGATTCACCACCGCCCCCCCCCCCCCCCCCCCCCCCCCCCCCAACAATTGTGTTGGTGGACTTTACTTTCTAACAATTAAAGATTCAATTGACTTTTGAATTTACAAACCCATTAATTTTTAGTTATTAGGCTGAAAAAATTTGATATGTGATCAAGATTCTTTATTATCAATAGATCAAATGAAACTAGACCTTTGGAACTCAATTGGGGATGGTCATGATTATGAACTTCATGGAATGTTTGATATCCCACCACATGATGAACCTTAAATTCATTGGGTTTTTATTAATATTGCTAATCAAGTCCAAACCTAATTTGTGATCTAAATTCTTTTTTCATATTTTTGAAATTGGGTCATTGGTTGACCATAGTTTTAGAAATACCACCAATAACTATGTCCAAACAATGTATATCCTTTCTTATTGTTTAAGTGATCTATAAAATAATTTCAACTTGTTCTGGTTCTATTTACTTGAAATAAATGAGTGAATGGTTTTTCTTTCTCTACCAAACTTGTAGTGGTATGCATATATCAATAACACACATGTACTTGATCTTTATAGACAAATAATTTGCAAAGGTAGAAAAAAAAATTAAAAATAAAAATCATCGAGGGAGGATAATTTTTATGCACATAGATTAATCATTATCATTAAGATGATAATATGGATTAAAATTTTAAGCCAAACCAATTCCAAATTTGGGGTGGCAACAACCAACAAAGACAGACTGCAACTTGGTATGACCCTAAAAGGATATTTTTGGGCTTTACACCATCCCACCTATCATCAAGTATCCTTGGTTTCATTTTTTGATAGTCCTTATCTTTAATGCATGTTTTTACTATTTTGTTTTTGTATTTTTTGTGGTTTTTACTTACTTTCCTTTCTCGCACTATGTGTTGTGCCCTCAGCTTTTATATGCCCTTGCATGTGTGCTCTATAACCCAATGCCCCTTGAAATTTGACTCTTTGAGAAAAAATATGTTTTAATATTTTAGAATTGTTATGGCATTAAATGATCAAGAAAAATCTTCATAAAAGGAATTGAAGGAAGTTAAGAATGAAGAGAATAAGAAAAATATTAGTGATGGTTCTTTGCCAAAACAACCTTCTACTAAAGATGCTCCTAAGAATCCTTCATATAAATTAGTTCTCACAGAGGACTAAGCATTTGTGTTCCCACCATCTACAAAAATTGATGGATAGTTCATGGTGGCAAAAATTGAAGGAGAAGTTTTTAGGGTTGATATCAATGGAACTAAAAGCAATTGAAAAGTCAACCCTTCAAACCCCAAATAAGGAAGAGACTATAAGATTCCCAAGGATATTTATAAGATTCTCCTTCTCTCCCAAAATGAAGACAGGATTAATTCTATTCGAAATGAGAGAGATGGGTTAAATGTTTATTATATTCTTTGTTGCAATGGATTTTGATTTCTTACACTCTAGAAAGTATTTTTGATGAATGATTGAACAATGTTTGGGGAAATAAATAAGGGATACATGTTAGTTTCTACAAAATGTTGCAAAAAGGAATTTTTGTTATTTTTAAGAATGATTCAACACAAGAAAGGGTATTAAAAAAAAAAAATTTAATGTTTGAAAATCAATGGTTAGAGTTGAAAGTACCTTGGAATAAGTAATGGCCCAATCATCCAAACATTGGCTTGAAATGGTGAATTTATAGCCTAAATGTTGGCCCTTCTTATTAAAAATGATTAAACGCTTGGGTTTGGCTCTTTAGGTTAAAGAATTAAAATTTATCCTACCTCATTTGAATGCAAGGGTTCTCATTTCCCTTGCCCCTAAAGTAAATATTTCTAAAAAACTATTGATGATTTTGGAAGATTCTCATTTTGAGTGGAACGTGGTTTTACTACGAAACTTGAATGCTTGTTTTCACTAGAAACTATCCTAGATTTAGCAAGCTATAAATGATTTTATTGAGTCAACCCATACTCAAAATACTCTAGTAATAATATCAATAATACTAGAAGATATCCTAAGAAGAAAAATGAAGATATTTCTAGTCAAAAGAAAACATTGTAAAATCATGAGAATAAAGATAAAAGAAACCCTAATTAAAATGATAGATATTTGGGTTCCAATATTCAAACTAAGAATTATTTCATTTCCTTCTTGAATAATTTATTTGAAGAAGACTATGAAGTCATCCCTAACTTTGATAATGCCTATGTTCATCTCATGTCTCCTAATCTAGGTCAAGAGTCTTCCCCAAGTCATGCTCTAGATGCACCAAGTAGAAAAATGCTCAAAAATTATCCCTTGAGATAATTAATGATAAAATATTTAAAATTAGAAACCCTAGTTTCCATCTCTCATCTACAACTTTCGAGCTTCAAAACCTTACCACGAGATAGACTATTAAGGACAAGACAAAATATTCAGATGGACATAACTTGACTGACAAAGACCATGGTGAACCCCATGGAAAAGAGTGATCCTTAATTTCTAGGGGAGAAGAGGACCATATGGATGAAAATAATGAAGTTGCTAGAAAAAATGTTGATACTTCTAATCATAAAGGATTCACTAGAGTACATAGAAAGAAAAAGAGAAAAGTACTTGACATGAACTCTGTTGGAATTCTTTAGAATAACTGAGAGATGGGGGGTGAATCAATTATCCAAGGTCCAGATGTACAAATAAAACTTTTTACATCTTAGTGAACCCATATCCTTAAAACATTTTCATCATGAATGCATCTATTAGATTATGCAATCACTCAAACTTGTAGGTTACTATCAAATCAATTTGTAGAAATGTAAACATGAAACATCACAGATTCAATAATACATTTGACACAATAATTTAATGTGGAAACTAAATTTGGAAAAAACCACTAGTAACATGTTACTTATTCTCACTCTTCTAAAGTGATGCCCTGTGAAAGGCTAACCTTATTAAAGGTTACAATGCACACTATTAAGTGTGACCTAGTTAAAGGATTTCAATCACCCTCTTAGGAGTGAGCCTTGTTAGAGAAATTTAGATCATTCATTTGGAATGTCACCCAGTTAAAGGATTTACAAATGACTATTAGGTTAACCTTAATCCAGAAGATTTACTCTAGACTAATACAATGATTAGAGAGTAACAGTAAGGCTTGATCTGATAACAACTTAAAACACACTTGCAAATTACAAATCTCTATTTCAATCCTCCATTCTACTTGGCTTTCACACTCTTCAGCTATGATAATATTTTCACCCTTCAAGCATCCATATCCTTAAGCCTTCTTTCTTTGCTTGCTAATGTAGTCTCTTCTCTTAGGTCACTGAATGAAGCAATACCCTATACTCCTTATCTTTTATAGGTTCTCACACATGACAACCCTTACTTCTGATTAGCCATCTCTATAAATAGAGAATTAAAATATTTTTTTGTTCATCCTCCATTGTCCATTTTACCATTAGGTTAGATTAGGTAGGATTAAATGAATCTACCCTTCATTTCATTTCATTCCCCTCTAGAAAATTTCTCCTTCAATTCTCTTTGAATTTACCTCAAATTGGTTCATCTTGAATTTTGTGCCACTAACTCATTAATCTTATCTCCCAAATGGTTCACACAATCCAAGAAATCAAACTTGTCAACTCAAATTTATCAAATTCTCGATCTATCTCATAATGCTAACACTCAACACTAATTGGCTTCTGATGCTCGGCACATACTACATTGCTTGGCATCCACTATCAAAACACTCAGCACAAACAATAGTTTATTGGTGCTCATCAACTAAACTTTACTCGGCTTACATTGAAATTGACTTTTCCTAGCTCCAACTAATTTTGTACTTGGCTTGTACTAACTTTGCTCAACACCTACTATCCACTCAGTCAAGCTTGGTACACAAACTTCATTTAACTTGTTCTTCTAAACTCAATCAGTGTATCCAACCTTTGCAACCTTAAGTAGATTATCAATGCACTATAATATCACTATCTTTACTGATTCTTGTACTCCTTTTCATATCATAACTCAACCTTTCCTTTAGGAGCTATTGTTACCTCATTTGATCAAATCCTCTTCATCAATCAAATAAATGACAGTACTTAAATCATATACTTAATTATCTTACCAGAAAATAGCAGGTTTGACATCAATGACAAAAAAATGATTGAAACAAATTTATCATACTTATATAAGCTTGTTTTCAACAATTTCCCTCTTTGGCATTGATGGAAAGCCACACTGACCAAACTTAATTTGTATGACCAATCAGAATACCAAAAAAAAAATCCTTGTATTTAAATCTCTCCCTCTATCAGCTACTTACATCTTTTGAATAGGTTACAAAATTTTGTTCTAATTAACAGACAATCAACTCATCCTTATGACTCCCTCTTGGTCACTTCTTATATCTTCCTCAACTTTATCTCCCTCTTACTAGGTAGATGTAATCATCAAGTACACTTGTACACTTTCTCTTTCTAAGTAGATATTCCATGGTATAGTTCTATATCTTCTAATATTTGGATTTCTCCCTCTTTGATTCCCTAAACTCAGTACACTTTTCTTGACAATAATTTCTCCATCTTTGACAATAATTCCAAACACATGTCATCTTCATATGCAAATATGAATATTTTCAGTTTCTCCCTCAATCACCTTGCTTATGACTGATTTGAAGTTTTAGTTCTTTGATTACTTTAGGCAGCTCCTAAAGTAAGATCCACTGCATCAATGTGAAACATATGTCAACTAGCTTGTTTGATGCAAGACACTCCTCATGCTTCTTAGATATCCTTTGATAAGGGTATCACCCCTAGTATACCTCTTAGATATTCATGAGCATCCTTAGGTAATGCTTTTGTGAAGATATCAACTATTTGCTCCTTTGTGGTGACATGTTCCATCTTCGCCTCTTTATCTTGAACTAATTCTCTTAAGTAATGATACTTGATTGCAATGTGATTAATCGTTGTATGCATCATAAGATTCTTTGATATATTTATAGCACTTGTATTACCATAATAAAGTATCACAAGTTTAGTGATTTCCTCCTTCATACCTTTGAGTAGTTGTTTGATCCATACAATGGTTGTAGAATTTATTGCAGTAGCAACATATTCAACCTCAGCAGTAGATTGAGAAATACAATTTTGTTTCTTGCTATTCCATGTAACCAGCCTTTTGCCTAAGAAAAATGCTCCTCCACTATTGCTATTTTTGTGATCAATATTCCTAGCCCAATCAGCATCAATATAGGCTCCTAATTCAAATTTCTTATTTTTCTTGTAGTATAGATCATACTCCTCTATTCCTTTTAGATACCTCATTATTATCTTTACTGCCATCAAGTGATTCTCCCTGGGATTAGCAAAGAATCTTGCAAGTATCTTACAAATAATGCAATATCAGGTTTTCTATGTACTACATAATTTAATTTACCAATCATAGACCTGTATAATGCTTGATTTACCTTAGTTGAATCATTATTCTTTAACAATTTATATCCTATCACCATGGGTGTACTTACTAGCTTGGAATCTTCCAATCCAAAAGTTTTCAATATCTCCTTAACATACTTTGACTGAGTGATGTATATACCATATTTCATCTAATGTACTTGCAAACCCACAAAGAACTTGATCTCTCCAAACATAAACATCTCAAATTCTTTCTTCATTTCATTTGCAAAAGCATTACATAAAGTATCTTGACCTTCAAATATGATATCATCAATAAAAAATTTAGATAACAAAATACCTTTTCCTTTCTTTGTCTTCAAGTATAGATTGGTGTATATCATTAGTTCTCTCAAATCCAATCTTCACAAGATAATTATGAAGTCTCTCATACCATGCTCTTGGTGCTTGCTTCAAACCATGTAAAGCTTTCTATAGTCTGCATACCATATTTTTGTTGTTAGCATCAAAAAATCCTTCTAGTTGTTCTATGTAAACCTCTTACTCCAATATACATTCAAAAATGCAGACTTAACATCCATTTGATAAAATTTTAAACCTTTGTATGCAGAGTAAGCAAGCAAAGTTCTTACTTCTTCAACTCTTGCAACTGGAGTGAATGTCTCTCCATAACCTATCCCTTCTTCTTGTGCATATCCTTTACAGACTAATCTTGCCTTGTTCCTTTTGACTTCACCATTTCATCTAACTTGTTTCTATATACCCACTTGGTACCAATCACATTTTTATCTTTTGGTCTAAGAACTAAAGTCCATGTCTTATTTTTCCCAATTTGTTTAATCTCTTCTTCCATGGCTTTACTCCAGTCCACAACTTCTAAGGCATCTTTCACTATTTTATGTTCTTGCATGCTTAAAAAACATGTATCGTTTCTCAACTTGTTCCTTTTTATTGGTTGGTCTAGCATCTTGATCTCCAATGATTTTTTTAGTAGGGTGATGTCTCTTGACATACTTATACAATTTTGGTTAAGCTCTGGCTTCTACATTTGGCCTCTCAACTTCTAAATCACTGTGTACCTCTCTGTCAGTAGTTCAGCATCTCTTTTATGTATACTAATTTTAGAATCAAAATGCACCTCAACTTCATTCTATAACTCGGCACCTGAATGTAGTTCAGTTCCTAAATGCAGCTTGGCATTCATTATATGTGACTTGGTAGTCACTGAAACTAGTTGTTGGTTTGCAACTTAGTTTACAACATCTTCTTTAGCAAACATACCTTCATAACATTATATAGATGATTTATATTCTTCTAGTTCCTTCATAGGTTTAGCCTCATATGCTTCTATATATTAATCAAATTTCACATTTGCACTTTCCACAACTCTATTACTTTTAGTATTTAAACACTTATAAGCTTTACTTCTTGTGGAAAAACCAAGAAATATACCTTCTTCACTTTTGTATCTAGTTTACCATTCCTGAAATCTTTGAAAATATAACACTTGCTTCCAAATACCTTAAAATATTTTACATTGGGTGAATATCCATACCATAGTTCAAAAGGTGTTGAATGAGTACCTTTCTTAACTTGTACATGGTTCAAGGTATAGACAGTTGTACTTACAACTTATCTCCAGTATTTCAAAGCAACATTCTTCTCCATCATGAGTGTCCTAGCACAATCCATTACAAACTTGTTTCTCCTTTCAGTAATTCCATTTTGTGGAGGGGTTCTAGGAGTAGATGTCTATCTTTTGATTCCTTTGTCATTACAAAACATCTCAAACTCATTTGATGTAAATACTCCTCCTCTATCAAATCTCAAACATTTTAGACTTTTACCTATTTCTTTCTCAACTCTTGCTAAGTACCACTTAAACATTTGGAAAGCATCATATTTCTATTTCAAAAATATAATAGTCATCATTCTAGAATAATCATCAATAAGAAGTATAATGTATTTATCTCCTTTATATCTTTGCACTTCAATTAGTCCACACAAGTCAGTATGAATAATCTCTAATATTCCTTTAGAGGTATGAGTCTTGCTCTTAAAACTTGATTTTGTCATTTTTCCTTACTAACATTGTTTGTAAATTATATTGTCAGGCTTTTTTGATGTAATAAGGATGTCACAATGGGCCATCAAACCTCACATTCTTCCAACCATGCTCTATTGGAATTCACTAGATGCTCACATTTTATCATCTATACCCTTTGATACACTTTTCCATCCACTAAATCCACTAAACAAAACTCTTAAACAATTGCTATCTCTTGGATAGACTCGTACTCAAACATGAATAACTTTTGAACCAAATAAAAACTCCTCAATCGCTCTAGTGAAGATGGGCACAATTAGCTTTGAAACAACATATCCAAAGATCATCAAAATCCAACGGTTGGTTGGAAAGTTACCCTCATACTAATGGTCTTCTTTTGAGATACAAATTGAACAAGAATGCCATTGATGTGTATCGAGTTCATGGTTCGACATCCAGAAACCCTGAAACTGTACATCATAATGTACGTAGTGTAATATTTCTCCATGTTCTCACTCCCTTAAATTTGCACATTCCAAATCAGTCCAATATGGTGGTTGGTTTATTAGATATGCCTCTTGAAAGGAATTGTCATATGTAAATTTATGAACCATTACTATTCCTTCTAATCAAAATTTGAAACATCCAACTCAAAATCATAACTTTCCAAAAGAACCCAACAACCAAACTTGGATACTCTACTTGACCAAGAAACACTCAAATAGCTCCACCACCTTTCTGACAATTTGCAGCCACCACAAGACTTGGATAACATTTCTTGATAAACCGTTATAAACATAAAACTATTTAAGAGTTTATTACTTGGACCTTTGTCATTATTATGTCAAATAAAATGGCTTCCACTATTCCATTTGGGACTTTCTTAACAACCCAATCCAAAATCAAAAACAACTTTATAATGTCGACTATGAACAAAATCAAGTTCAATGAACTTATTTATATATTGATTATCAATAAGTTAGAACCTGATACATATTACTAATTTATTTTACTAAACAATAAATCAAAAGTAGATAACCATAAACTGAGTTTCCAAAACATCAACTTTGCAAATAATAAAATGACTCAAAGAAATCGAACTGCAAGAGATATAAGCAAACAAAATATCAACAAAATCTAAATAGATCATATATATTTTCCATAAGAATTCTTTTCATTGCAAATCTAGATGAACAAACATTCAGATGGCTCCTGGGCTAGAGGCCAGAGAGCCCAACTCTTTTCACATTTCCTTATTCTATCGCCCATACTCTCCTCTCTTCAATTCTCCCTTCTCGGTTACATTCTACTTCTTTTTAAAAGAAGAATTTAGAGGTTCTTGGGGTAGTGGGGTAGTTGGGTAGTTATGAAACTGAAATTGTTCACATACCCAATTCCATTCAATTACATTTTAATATGTAATACAAATGACTATTACATTTGACATGTAATATAATGTTTTTTTATTTTCCCAAGAATAGATGAATAATCTGCCATTACAATTTTAATGATTTTAATGGGATTATAAGGTGACTTAAAAAATATTAAATTTGAGAGTGGAGGTGGTGCTTCTACACCATTTTTCAACTTAGGCAAACCTCCGACTCTTCTAATGTTACTGATACTAACCAAGTTATCAAAATTAACATGAAATAACCTCTTATAGACCATAGCCACACTTCATCAAATTCTACAACGAAATAAGTAGCATCCTCTATATCAAGGTAGAATAGATTACCTCTAGTTTAATCACCTTTTCCAATCACTTTTTCATCAATATCATATATCTTAGCAATTTTGTTCTCAAACTCAACCTTACAACCCAAATTATTTAGTTGTTACACACTCAACAAGTTATAGTTAAGTCCTTCAACATAATAAGAATTGTCACAAAAAATATTTTCTGTGAGCTTGATTGAACCTTTTCCTTTTATCATACATGGTGCATCATTACTAAATCTTACACTATTTCCATCATAATATTTCAAGGTAATGAACTTACTTTTATCTCCAATCATGTGATGTGAACACCCACTATCAATGATCCATCTGTCATTCTTGTTCACACAAGACACTAGTGTAGTTGTCTAATCCTTGTCAAATTCATCCTTCATTGCAACATACACCACTTCATCATCATGATCTTCAAATCCATCTTTTGTTTCCTCTTCAGCAATGTAGCAAGACTTTTTGCCTTTATCTTTGTAGTCTTTGTTGTCTTCATTTCTTCTACTTTTGTACTTGTCACCACCTCTGTAATTCTTCTTCTCTAGACATCTAGCAGCAATATGACCCACCTCATGTCAATTGAAACACATGATAGGTAACTTACCTTTAAACTTTCCTTTACCTCTATGAAATCTCCTTGCTAATAGTGCTTCAAGTTGATCTACATCTTCCTCATCTATATCACTATCTCTGGACACATATTTTTCCTTTTTCTTCTTCTTCTCATCAGGTTCCTTCAATGAAAACTTAGCTTTGAAAGTAGATTCCATATTTTCAAGTTTATAAGTATCAAAGTTAGATAGCCCAAATGACATAGCCCAAGGCAGGAGTACCCCCAAAGGAGACTTCCTAGCCCCCAACAATATAACCACACAATAGAAACACAATAGCAAGAAGCAACAATGCAAGATTTGATACCAAATTACAATAATTTATTTATAAAATATAACTAATTACATGCAATATGCTCGATTGTAAGGCCTTCTAGGTTAGGGCCAAATACAAATAGAAATTACAAAATCAGTTCTACAAGATCCAACAAGATCCAACTTAAACCTATCCCAACTAGCCCAGATCTATAACATAACAACAATCTAGAAGAAATCACCAAGGAAATCTAAACTTGTACTCGTAAGCCCACCAAAAAATATCCTTGTTTTCTAGCCATAGCCCTAGCTCTACTCCAACTTTATCAAAGCTCCAAGTGTAAACTACCTCACATTCAGCACTCTATTCAAACATTCACAACTCCATCACAATCTTATTGTAAACTGCCTCACATTAGATTCTCTATTCACAGACTTAGGAAAACTTGCTCTTTAGCTACTCTCCACACTCACTCCTCCTCCAAATTAATGAATTATTCCATGAATGAATGACTAAAGACTTCACCACAACCCCTACTTATACCAATCTAAGCCACAAGTCAGCCTCTAACAGGAATTAAATGTCCAAAAAATGTTACCCAAGCAAAATTGTGATATCTACTAGCTCTGCTTGAATTAGAACTCATGCTTCAAATTGAAGATAGAACTTTAGTGTTGAAATCTAATTGAAAAGATCATTGAAAAAAAAGATTGTTAAGGAGATTGTTGAAGAAGATTATGTGTTTTAATCATTATTTTGTCACTGAAGTCAATCATTATTTTGTCACTGAAGTCAAACCTTCTATTTGTTGGTGAGACAATTGCTTATATGATTCAAGTACTATAACTTAGTTGGTTGATGAGGAGGATTTGATCAATAAGATGTAACAAGCACCTAGAGGAATGGTTGAGTTATGATTATGTAATGAAGTATAAGGATCAGTTAAGACAGTGATGACATGATGTATTGATGAACTACTTAAGGTTACAAAATGGTTGGCTACACTTAGAAAATTTAGAAGAATAAGTTAAACAAAGTTTGTCTACCAAGCTTGACTGAGTGGATAGTAGGTGCTAAAAAAAAGTCAGTGCAAGCTGGGAAAAAAGTCAGTTGGAGCCAAGTAAAAGAAAAATCTAGTGGATGTCGAGTAAGTAAGTTGATGTCAAGTAAAGTTTAGTTGATGTTGAGCACCAGTAAACTTTAGTTGATACCGAGTGATTTTACAATTGATGCTGAAAAATGCAGTATGTGTTGACCATCAGAAGGTTGATAATTCCAAGCTACTGCATAATGTTAAAGATCAAAGATTCACCAAATCTCAACCTACAAGTTTTTTTCCTTGAAACTTGCGAACCAGGAGGAAGATAAGATTGATGAGCTAGTGGCACAAAATTTGATGTAAACCATTTTTAGGTGAATTCAAATGGATTCTAGGAGAATTTTCTAGAAAAGACAAGATATGGGGTAGATACATTGTATCCTACCTAATCCATCCAAAAACCTAATTTGGACAATGGATAATGAGTGGAAAAATATTCTAATTTCCTATTTATAGGAATGTCTAGTCATGAAGCAAAGGAGGTTTGTGTCATGTGCAAGAACCTAAGGAGAAGAAGGAATTAAGGGTTTTGCTTCATCAAGTGACCCAAGAGAAGAGTTTGCAATGGCATGTTAAGCAAGAAGGCTTAAGGAGATGAATTCTTGAAGGGTGAACAAGCTATCAAAATTGCAAAGTATGAAAGCCAAGTAGAATTGAGGACTAAATTAAGATTTGTAATCTACAAGTGAAGTTGTAAGTTGTATCAGATCAAAGCTCTACTATTACTCTCTAACAATTATATTAGTCTAGGGTAAATTCTTTGGAGTAAGGTTGACTTAATAGTCATTAGAAAATCCTTTAACATGGTGGCATTCCAAGTGAATAACCTAAAGTCCTCTAACAGGGCTCACTTTTAACAGGCTGATTGAAATCCCTTAACTGGATCACATTTAACAGTGTGTATTGTAACCTTTAATAGGGTTGGCCTTTCACAGAGCATCACTTCAGAAGAGTGAAAAAGGAGTAGCATGTTATTACTGGTTTTTCCTAGATTGGGTTTCCATATAAATCATTATGTCAAGAGTGTTGATGAATGTGTTGTGTTTCATGCTTTATGTTTTTGCAAATTAATTTGACAGTAACATACAAGTTTAAGTAAATACACAATGGATACATGCATGGGTATGAATATTTTATGGGTTCACTAAATTGTGAGAAGTTTTATTTATGCATCTAGACCTTGAATAAATGATTCACCTATTGGATACAATTGTCTGATTGTGTGTTGTCTTTAATGTTACACAAATGTCATATAAGTTGGTAGACAGTGCTTATTGAGCCCAATTGGTCAGCAAAGCAAATTTTAGAGTCTACAGAGCATTCCTAGAAATTACCCTATGGAAATAGTGTCTACTAAGCTCACTCAGGCGTCAAAGGATTTTGTGGCAGAAGTTAGTGGCAACCGAGCTCACAAGGTTAACAAAGGAAAGTCAGTGTTTACCAAGTTCACTCGATCTCCAAAGGATATTGTAGGGTTTGCAGTGTTAACTGGGCTTCTATTGGTTAACATAGGGAATCTTTTCTAGAACAGCATTTACCGAGCAGGGTCGGCTAATGAAGGATTTTTACTAATTTGAGAAATAAAGTTTAATTATTTAAAGTAATGATTGTAGCCAACTAAGGTAATTATTATTGGTATTTATAACTTGTAAATGAGCCAACTTGATAATTTATAAGGTATAAATAAAAGGTCAAGTTGAGAATTCTATAGTGCAATGAGCAAGCATGCAAGTGTATTGATTGTTTGAAGAAGTAAGTGTGAGAAAACTTTGAAGGATGGTTAGATATCCTTGAGGAGCAGCAAAGATTTATTTGATCAGGAAGGATCTAGTGAAGCAGAACAAAGATCTGTATCAGCAATTCAATTGCATCTCATTCAGGTCAATTCATTGTTACTTTCTCACCATTGTAGCAATGATTCCTAAATCTCTTAATAGAGTTGGTTTAACAGTCATTTATAAATCCTCTAACAAGGTTATAGTTCTATTGAATTGTTCTAAAGACCTTTCGCAAGGCCACTCTTAATAGGGTGATTAAATCCTCTAACAAGGTCACACCTAATAGTTTGTTTTGTAACTTTTAACTAGGTTGGCTCCTAACAGGGCTCACTTTAGAAGAGTGAAAATCAGTAGCTAGTTACTTGGTGATTTTTCCCATATTGAGTTTCCATGTTAAATCTGGTGTCTCATGTGTTCATGTTACTTCTTTCATGCTTAAATTTTAATCATTGTGAATGCTTAGAATCTGTTAAAGATAACATACACTACATCTATCGAGTTATAGCATTTTTCTGTATGGTTACCGAGTAACAACAGTATCTAGTTTTATCAGACATCTAAGGGATCTGTGGAATTGTTTTTGTGGTAATTGATTCACCCCCCCCCCCCCCCCCCCTCAGTTACTCCATCTATATTTCCAACAATAGGTATCAAAGCTTTTGGTGCTTGCAAGAAGGATTTCAAGGATATAAGCTAAAGATCAGGATGTCTTACAAGAGGGAAATTCCAAGGCTTAACAGAGATAACTTTTCAACATGGCAAGGTCTCATGAGACTCCATCTAGCTTCCATTGGAGATACAAGACTAAAATATCTTGATGAAGAATATACAACTCCTTTTGGTACATTATCTATCAATGACATTATTGAGAAGAAGATTCATAACACCATGATGATAAACATTGCATCTACCCTAAGCTATGAAGAATTTGATGATATCAAGGACTACAAAACTGCCTTTGAAATGTGAAACAAGTTGAAGGATATCTATGGAGGTGATGACAATGTGAGAAGAGACAAAGTAGAAAGTCTAAGAGGACAATTTGATTAGATGAGGATGAGAGAGGATGAAAACATTTCCAAATATGTTGAAAGGGTCAAAGCAAGTGTCATTGCAATCAAAGCCTCTAGAGGAGATATTAAGGAGGAAACAGTTGTAAGTAAAGTTCTTAGAACATTGCTTCCCATTTATGCAATTAGAGTATCTGCAATTCAAGAAAGAAGATGTGAAGCAAATCATAAGATAAATTTGGATGTCGTAGTAGGAAGATTGACTGCATTGAGCTAGATAAATATGACAATTATGTTCTAGCTTCCAAGAAATTTGAATGAGCATTTGAGGCCAAGCTTTCACTCAAAGAAAAGGGCAAGAAGATAAAGGATAGTCAATAAGAAAGTGAAGAAGAATTAGATGAGAGTTCTAACAGTGATCTTGAAGTAGTTGAAGCTCTACTTGCAAGGAAATTTTCTAGGGGCAAAGGAAAATACAAAGGTAAGGTTCCTCTAATCTATTTTTCATCTAAAGAATTGGTCATATTACAGCTAGGTGCCCAAACAAGCAAAGTAAGGATGAGAAAAAAGGTCATAGGTGCAACAGAAAGAAAGACTTCAAATCATTCAAGGACAAAGGTAACAAAACATTTTTTATGGCTAAGGACTCTAAGGATTTTGATAATAGTGAAGATGAAATTGTTTACATTGTTGTGAAAGATGAATCTAATAATGATGAGGAAGATAAGATGGCACTTATCTCTCATGTAAGAAAAAATGATACATGGATCATAGACAGTGGTTGTTCACATCATATGACTGGTGAAAAAACTAAGTTTGAGCATTTTGAAGACTGTGATGGTGGTAGTGTAAGGTTTGGAAATAATGAAGCTTGATGCATAAAATGAAGAGGAAGAATCTCATTAACCAAAGAACTTGTATGTGATAATGCCTATTGGGTTGAAGGACTAAAACATAACCTATTGAGTGTGGTATAGCTAATCAATATTGGATTCAAGGTGGAATTCATGCATGGAAAGGCAAGACTGCTGGATGACAAAGGAAAGCTAATTGGATCAGGCATACAAACAAAAGGTAACTTGTTTTATC
This sequence comes from Cupressus sempervirens, assembly GCA_028749045.1. Lineage (NCBI taxonomy): Eukaryota > Viridiplantae > Streptophyta > Pinopsida > Cupressales > Cupressaceae > Cupressus > Cupressus sempervirens. Next base: position 790,778,579 of record CM053783.1, on the reverse strand, counting down.
TTGAACTTGGTGAATGCTCATGTTTTATTTTTCAAGTTGAAGAAAGTTGGTTATGACATAGAAGGTTATGTCATGTGAATTTTGATAACATGGTAAAGATAAGTAAATTCAGGAAAGTAAGAGGCATTCCTAGTATAAAGAAATCTGATGTTGGTCTATGCAAGAATTGTCAAATTCGTAAGATGGGAAGGACTAGCTTTAAAAGTAAAAACTATCAGTCTGAAGATATTTTGGAAATTGTGCATACTGATTTGTGTGGACCTATTGGAATTGAGAGCTATACTAGAGAAAAGTTCTTCATTCTTTTTTTTATGACTACTCTAGAATTATTATTGTTATGTATTTGAGAGAGAAGTCAGAAGCATTTGAGAAGTTTAAATGGTATTTGGCCAGAGCAGAGAAGGAACTAGGGAAAAGATTGAAATTTTTGAGATTAGACAGAGGTGGTGAATTCATCTCCCCATGAATTCAATAACTTTTTCATTGAAAGAGGAATCAAAAGATAGGTATTAGCTCCTAGAACTCCTGAGCAGAATGGAATAGCTAAAAGGAGGAATAGATCTATCATGGATTGTGTAAGGACTCTAATGATTGAAAAGAACATTGCTATCAAATACTAGAAGGAAGCTATCAACACTACAATTCATACCTTGAACTGAGTACAGTTGAAGAAGGAATCATTCAAAACCTCCTATGAATTATGGTATGGCTATAAACCTAATGTAAGTTACCTAAAAGTATCTAGAAGTAAATGTTATATCTTGAAAGAATCTAGAAAAGAAAAATTTGATGTGAAAGGTGATGAAGGCATATTTTTTGAATATTCTTGCAAAAGTAAGGCATATAGATGTTTGAATTTGTCTACTCACAAAATCATAGAAAGTGCACATGTGAAAGTTGATGAGTTTGTAGAAAGGACTAAAGAAGAAAGCAAAAAGAAACCAAAAGATTACAAGATATTTGTTTTCATTGAACCTGATACAGTGCCAAATACATTTGTCAATTAGGAGACTTCTACTCCCAAGTCTTCATTAGTCACTGAGTTGCAAGAAGTTCAAGCCAAGTTGCAGGAACCTGAGTCACATTCTGAATCTATCGAGCCAATGCCTACCAAGTCAGAGCAGCCAAAACCTGAAGTTGAAGCTCAAGAAGATGACAATGCAATTCATTCAAAAGGCAAGGAACCTGTATTAGAAAAGTATGTCAGGAGACATCATGCACCAGATCAGATTATTGGAGACAAATCTGAAGGTACTGTTACAAGAAGTAAACTAAAAGGAATTTGTTTACTTGCTGATTTTGAACCTAGAAATGTCAAAGCTACATTGGAAAATGAAAGTTGGATTGAGGCTATGAATGAAGAGATAGAAAAAATAGAGAAGAACAAAACATGGACTCTTGTACCTAGGCCTAAAGATAAAAATGTGATTGGAGCTAAGTGGGTATTCAAAAATAAGTTGAATAAAGATGGTAAGGTATCAAGAAACAAAGCTAGATTGGTATGTAAAGGCTACTCTCAAGAGGAAGGAATTGATTATGGAGAGACTTTTGCTCCTATTGCAAGATTGGAAGGTGTTAGGACCTTACTAGCATATGCTACACATAAAGGATTTAAGGTATATCAGATGGATGTTAAATCAACATTTCTCAATGGTATTCTAGATGAAGAAGTCTATAGAGATCTATATCAGCAATTCAATTGCATCTCATTTAGGTCAATTTATTGTTACTTTCTCACCATTGTAGCAATGATTCCTAAATCTCTTAACAAAGTTAGTTTAACAACCATTTGTAATTCCTCTAACAAGGTGATAGTTCTATTGAATTGTTCTAAAGACCTTTTGCAAGGCCACTCTTAATAGGGTGATTAAATCCTCTAACAAGGTCACACCTAATAGTGTGTTTTTTAACCTTTAATTAGGTTGGCTCCTAATAGGGCTCACTTCAGAAGAGTGAAAATTAGTAGCTAGTTACTTGGTGGTTTTTTCCATATTGGGTTTCCACATTAAATCGGGTGTCTCATGTGTTCATGTTATTTCTTTCATGCTTAAATTTTAATCATTGTGAATTCTTAGAATCTGTTAAAGATAACATACACTGCATCTACCGAGTTATAGCATTTTTCCATATGGTTGTCAAGTAACAGCAGTAACTAGTTTTATCAAACAGCTAAGGGATCTATGGATTTGTTTTTGTGGTAACTAATTTACAACCCCCACCCCTCTCAGTTACTCCATCTATATTTCCAACATCACCACCCCCCCCCCCCCCCCCCCACTCGTCTTAGTTATTCTAAAGTAATTCTAACACTTTAGGTCCTTTACAACCCCTAAAATGTACAAAGGCTGATTTATCAAGGATATCTACACATCCATCCCAAAATTCATGGCAAAAAACTTGATGTGTACACTACCAAAAATTGATACTCTAGGAGAATTACCATATCTCCCAACTTATAAAGAATTAGAACTTGTTCCTTTAACCAAAGATAGTACTCTAGGACCTCTTCAATCCTTGAAATGCATCCTCTCATTCATTTCATAAAATTAGTTACATGACCTGCAACAGGCACCCAAAAACCAAAAAACACAGTTCCAACAGCAAGGTAAAAATAGCTCAAACTTCAACTCAATCAATCCAATCTCTATGCAATCATGAGGAAAGGTTCTCCAATGTGTCTCCAACACATCCCTAACCATGAAAAGTGTAACTCCACCAAAATCCAAGCTCAATTCTCTTGTATCAAACTCCCCAAGTAAATAGAAAAGCATGTCCCATACTTGGATGCCCAAAGAAAGATCTATAACTAGCTTCATCTTTACCAAAGGCTTCCACTTCATTAAAGTCAATAGAAAAAATCTAAAAATCCATCATCTATGCTTCATCCACTAAAACATTAGAATCAAATACATATCAACAAACCAATCAACATACTCACACCGAAGAACAAACTGAACATAATGCTTCATCATCAAATCCTCATCCACATCAACAACTAGTGAATCCACACCAGCAACAAAAAACTCCAAATTAGAAAAAAATATGTAGATCTTCATCAATACATACCAAACTCACAACACCAACAAGCTCATTTCTCACAACAAGATGCTCTGTAACACATAACTCATCATCAACAGCAACTAAATCATCCATGACCAAGTGCTTTGCAATTTCCATGTTAGATCCAACCAAATGATCATGAAAACCAATGTCCATCCCAAGATCAACAAGGTTAGGAATATCTTTAGCAACAACCTCTAGCTACTCTACAAATTCTGTATCAAACTTCACAAAATGATCAACAAAACCAACCTCTTCCACCTCGACCTTGTTATACCATCTTCTCTAACGAACAAGTCTCTTAACCAGCCAAACAACTCTCTTCTAGATCAGTAGACTCCAAATCCAAAAACATCTACAAAAATGCCTTCCTCATCCTATCCTTATCTTGATCAGCTGAACTAGTTTCAAACTGCACAACCACCTTCTTAGTTCGATCAACCAAACTAGCTCCAAACTGAGCAAACATCTCAGAAAACCTCCTCTCCAACACATCATGAAGATTTGTAATCATCTTAGGGTCCAATCCTCTCAAAGACATCTTCCAAGATATTCATAAACCCTCTACAACAAATCCTTCCCATGCTCTTTGTAATAAAACCAAATTGTTTGCAAGTCAGATCACAACCTACCACCTCACATGAATAATTAGGAACCAAATCACAAGTCTAGGACCATGGATCTACAATCCACAAACTCTTTGTGATCATGCCTCAACAAGATCAATCTTCTATCTTTGCATCCATCAATCCATCTATAAACCCTCTACAATTGCAAGTCAAAACTATGATCTTCCACCTTGCAACCAAGAGATCTAAGACTCTAGAAATAAAATCCACCACCAGATCAAGATCAAATCAGATCTACTTCTCCAACCCAAGTCTTGGTGCAAATTGCCTCAACTTCAGTAATCTATCTACACACTCAGGAACAAAGTTTACTCTGATAGCACCTCACACAGCACAAGGAAAGAGTATCCCCAAAGGAGATGTCCTGGGCCCTAGTAATATAACCACATGACTAAAACACAACAGCAAGAAGCAATAATGCAAGATCTGATACCAAATTACAATAATTTGTTTACAAAATATAATTGATTACATGCAATATGCTTAGCTATAAGGCCTTCTAGGTTAGGGAAAAATACAAACCAAATTACAAAATTAGTTCTGCAAGATCCAACAAGATCCAACTTAAACCTATCCCAACTAGCCCAGATCTGTAACATAATAGCAATCTAGAAGAAACCACCAAGGAAATATAAACTTGTTCTTGCAAGCCCATCAAGAAATCACCTTGTTTTCTAGCCACAGCCCTAGCTCTTCTCCAACTTTATCAAAGATCCCAATGTAAACTACCTCACATTCGACGCTTTATCCACAGACTCGAGAAAACTTGCTCTTTAGCTACTCTCCACACTCACTCCTCCGAATGAATGAATGAATCATTCCATGAATGAATGAATCATTCCATGAATGAATGACTAAAATACTTCACAAAAACCCCTAATTATACCAATCTAAGCCACAAGTCAGCCCATAATGCCAAAAACTAACATTAAATACTTAAAGAACCACAAGTCGACCTCCAATAGCAATCAAATGTCCAAAAATTGTTACCTGAGAAAAATCATGATATTTCCTAGCTCAAATTGAATTAGAAATTTTGATTCAAAATACAGGTAGAACTTTAGGTCCTCTAAAACCCCTAAAATGCACAATTTTGATTCATCAAAGATATCTATGCATCCATCCCAAAATTCATGTAAAAAAACCTATCACATAAATTGCCAAAAATTGATACTCTAGGAGAATTTTCATATCTCCCAACTTATAAAGAATTAGAACTTGCACCTTTAACCAAAGATAGCACTCTAGGCCCTCTTAAATCAATAAAATTTGAATCCTCTCATCAATTGCACAAAATTAGTTACACAGCCTGCAATAGGCACCTAGAAACTAGAAAACACAGTTCTGGCAGTAAGGTAAAAATAGCTCAAACTTCAACTCAATCCATCCAATCTCTATGAAATCATGAGGAAAGATTCTCTAATGTGTCTCCAACACATCCCTAACCATGAAAATAATAAATCCACCAAAATCCAAGCTCGATGCTCCTGCATCACCAAAAGTAGTGATCCTACCTGCTAAACCTTCAAGACTTAGAGTATTCCCTAGTATACATCTCAATTCTTGTATTGTAGAAACTCTAATAGCATATATAGATAGAAATATTCTCAAAAATTTGCTTAGTATTGTATCATCATCTATTATACTAGTAGCTCCTCTTATTACATTAACAACATTTGTTATCCTCGAGCAATATTGAGCAATATTCTCACTTTCTTGCTTTCTCATATCATCAAACTTACTCTAAGACTCTCAGCTTTGGCTCTTAGAACATTCTTTTCACCTCCATAGATAGTGTACAAAGCATCCCACATTTTCTTTGCACTATCAAGACTATTGATATCATCAAACTCAACATAGCTTAGGGTAGAGGCAATCTCCAACATTTCCTAGTTGTGTTATTCCTGCTTTTTTAGATCTTCAGTAGTTAGGGCTCTAGTAGGACCAATATGCTCACTAGTAATGGTAAATTGTGCATGATCTCTAAGACATCCTAGGTGTATTTTCATTAAACTTTTCCATGTAGAAAAGTTATCTCTATTAAGCATGGGTACTTCTCTTTTTGAAATCTTGATCTTTGTACTTCTAGTACCTTCAAACTAGTCCTCTTAAGCAGATGACTTTGATGCCAATTGTTGGAATTCTTTAGAATAATGAGGGGGTGAATTAGTTATCCAAGGTCCAGATGTACAAATAAAAAATTTCACAACTTAGTGAACCCATATCCATAAAAAAATTTCATCATGCATGCATCCACTAGATTATGCAGTCACTTAAACTTGTAGGTTATTATCAAATCAATTTGTAGAAATGTAAACATGAAACATAATAGATTCAATAACACATTTGACACAATGATTTAACATGAAAACCCAATTTGGGAAACACCACCAGTAACATGCTACTTATTCTCACTCTTTTGTAGTGACGCCCTGTGAAAGGCCAACCTTGTTAAAAGGTACAATGCACACTATTAAATGTGACCTAGTTAAAGGATTTCAATCACCCTGTTAGGAGTGAGCATTGTTAGAGGACTTTAGATCATTCTCTTGGAATCTCACCCAATTAAAGGATTTACAAATGACTGTTAGGTCAACCTTAATCGAAATAATTTTCCCTAGACTGATACAATGATTAGAGAGTAATAGTAAGGCTTGATCTAATAACAACTTAACAACACACTTTCATATTAGAGATCTCTATTTCAGTCCTCCATTCCGCTTGGCTTTCACACTCTTTAGCTTTGATAGCTTGTTTACCCTTCAAGAATCTATATCCTTAAGCCTTCTTGCTTTTCTTGCCAATGCAATCTCTTCTCTTAGGTCACTAAATGAAGTAATACCCTAGACTCCTTGTCTTCTTTAGGTTCTTGCACATGACAACCCTTGCTTCTAATCAGCCATCTCTATAAATAGAGAATTAAGATATTTTTTCGTTCATCCTCCATTGTCTATTTTAGGTTTAGGTTAGATTAGGTAGGATTCAATGAATCTACCCCTCATTTCATTTCATTCCCTTCTAGAAACTTCTCCTTCAATTCTCTTTGAATTCACCTCAAAATGGTTCATCTTGAATTCTGTGCTACCAGCTCACTAATCTTGTCTTCCACATGGTTCACACAATCCAATAAATTAAACTTGTTGGCTCATATTTATCAAATTCTCAATCTATCTCATAATGATGACACTCGACATTAAGTGGCTTCTGATACTCAAAAATTCTATGTTGCTCGGCATCCACTGTCAAAACACTCGGCACAAACTAAAGTTTACTGGTGTTAGGCATCAACTAAACTTTACTCGACTTACACTATTTTACTCAATTTACACTAAAATTGACTTTTCTCAGCTCCAACTAATTTTATGCTCGGCTTGTGCTAACTTTGCTCAGCACCTATTGTCCACTTGGTCAAGCTTGACAGACAAAATCTATTTAAATTATTCTTCTAAACTTAATCAATGTATCCAACCTTTGCAACATTGAGTAGATTATCAATGCACTATAATATCACTATCTTAACTAATTATTGTACTCCTATTCATGTCATAACTTAACCTTTTCTCTAGGTGCTATTGTTACCTCATTTGATCAAGTCCTCTTCATCAATCAAATAGATAATAGTAATTAAATCATATAAGCAATTGTCTTACAAGAAAGTATCGGGTTTGACATCAGTGAAAAAACAATGATTGAAACACATTTATCATACTTATGTAAGCATGTTTTCAACAAACTCTATTTCCAAAATAGTAACACAAATAATAGAGTAAGAGACTAGAGGTTCCTAATTATTATAACGGGCTCTATGCAACCAAAAACCCTCAAAAAAATGATTATGCTAAAGTTTTCAAGTTGGACTATGAGAGGGCTTAAGATGTCAGACAGGAAGTATATTGTCAGACACTAAAAATATAAATTATAGAATATAGACTTTATCTTTCTTTCAAAAATAAAAGTTACTAGTTATCATTGTTTCATTGTTATAAAATAAATTTATATTTGGGGTGAACACATTATCTCTTTTCACGAGAAGGGAAAAGGAGTAGCTATCCTAGTCAATCTTATTAAGGAAGAACATATTTTGGAAAATGGCACCTCACCTTGTAACAAAGTTGTGTGGGTAACCTTTAACTTGCATGGTAAGATATGTAGGATGTGTAATATCTAAGCATCCAATAATTACAAGGATAGAGAGTTGTTATGGGATTTGTTTTCCATGTCTCTCCTAAAGTCTCATTGAATAATTGATGGAGATTTTAATATGGTAGAGGTAGGAGAAGATACATGTGGAGATATCAAAACACTTGGAAAGGAAATTAATTTTTCTTTTGGGAAAAATTTAAAAGGAAACTGAATCTCATTCATTGTATTAGTAGAAAGAAGGATTTATTCTATAACTTCTAGTTTATATTGACAAATAACCAAGTGAGGAAATAAAGAATTTATTGTAGATTTGGAAAAGTTTATATTGATTCCTCAATATTTTCTTTTCTATTTGTGTATAGCCGCTCTTTTAAAAAGGTTACCTATGTATTTATTCTTGATCATTCTCCTACTTGTTTCACTACTAATGTTGATGATCTAGCTTATCCTAATGCATATAAATAATAAAGAGGTACATTTAAGCTTAATGTTTCGATACTAAAAAATTGGGATACCATTAAATTTTAAAAAAGTTGCTTCTTACATTTAAAAAATCTACAATAAGAACGAACGCCACATAGATAATTGAAGTATCTGTACCAAATTATGGAAAGACATTTTCGAAATCATGGGAAAGAAAAGAGCTAAAGATAGAAACAAGGAATAATCCTTAATGCAATATAAGATTAATGATTTATAATACCTTGCAAAATCAAAGAGAAGATAGCAAAATTCTAGAAGAACTGGATTTTACTAAATTGGAATTAAGAAAATACAAAACTACGAATTTCAAGAGGAATTAATCAAAGCAACAGAAAAATGGTTCCATGAAGGAGATAAAGGATCAAATTTTTTTTAAACCTAATCATATCAATGCAAAAAAGAGAATTGATAAAAGAAATTTAGGGAGACTTGGGTCCCACTAAAGATATTCACAGGATTAAATATATTTTTCTTAACTACTACAAAAAGTTGTTCAAATCAAAACATAAAGATTACAATAAGGAAACTCTTAAAGATTGTCTGAGATTAATCCCCAAAAAAGTCTTAAAGAGTTGGGTGACTTCCTTGAATAAATATATTCATATTGAGGAAATTAAAGCTAATATAGGTGATACAACCAATGATGAATCTCTAGCAATAGATGGCTTACCAGTTGAATTCTATAAGGAAAATATTGACTGGATATGTTATGATCCTCTAAATGTATATAAAGAGGCATATGAAAGGGATCAATTGGAGAGAGAAATAATAGAGAAGCCATAAGGTTGATCCCTAAGAATGAAGATAAATCTCAGGCTAGGAACTGGAAACTTATTACAATTCTAAACCTCTCTTACAAGATCATAGCTAAGCTACTAGCTAGAAGAATAGAAGGTCTTCTGAATGAAGTTATCTCTATTGCACAAACATGATTTACAAAAGACAAGTACATCCTTGAAAATATAATCACTAAGTAAGAAGCACTCCATTGGGCTAAAGAAGTAGGGAAAAAATCTTCTATTGTTCTTCTGGACTTAAAAAAAGCCTATAATCGAATTGAATAGTATTTTGTGATTGGAGTGTTGAAGGCCTTTGGATTCCCTCGATACTTTTGTAATTAGATTAATTTTTTATTAACCAAGTTTATGTTTTATTTAAAGACTCCTCTATAGTAATTGGTATAAATAGTGATTTGTTCGATCCTATCCTATTGCAAAGATCTATAAGGAAAGATTGTTCCATTTCCCTAATATTCTATGTTTTGACTACAATTGCTCTCTTTTATATTATGAGATCTCAAGCCTTAGGAGCACCAATAAAAGGAATTAATCTTCCTAACTGGGAAGAGCTTCTTAACACTTAGTTTCCAAATAACAAAAACTTTCTTTATGAAAATTAATGAAGATAACTTTAATAATATGGTAAATATATAGCAATGTTTTCATTTGGCTTCAAGGGGAAAAGATGTCATACATAAATCAACAATGTTATGTTGGAGTGAATGTGGTGTAAAGGATTTGGGACTTTAGGATTCAAAGGCCAAATCAAAGTAGAAATGTTGAAATGTTTTTTGTTCCCTTCACCTAAGTGCTATATAGGGAAGAGCCCAATCTCAAACCCAACAATGTCTTCTAATATTTTCAAACACTTATTCCATCCTATTATAGCATGTTCCAATTGGTTTCAAATTTTTGTCCTTCTATATTATAGGAAAACATGGATTTACCGTCTAGGCCTAGTAAACCCTATTAGCCCTCCCAAGATTGTATTTGATAATTTTCTCCAAATCCTTGGAAACAAATTGGAAAAAACATTAGATTTCATAATACCCTTTTCCAAGTACTATGACATATCCAAGACTTGTGCACTTTTGTTTTGGGCCACCTATGCTATATCCACATCACATACTACTTTTAAGGCCAAAATGACCCACATTTACATAGTAAGTACTCAAGGTACTTAAATCAAACCCTTTTAACTATAGAAAGAATTGTATTTTGATCCCAGACAATGATTCATCAAGCCAATTTGAGACTATGTACTCATTTACTACCAAAGCCCCAAAACCCTCCTCAAATTGCTCCAAAATCTAGAGTTTTTTTATTGGATTTCATCCAAACACTTCTATGATTAGGTAAGTGACCCTACACCTTATCCTTGGTCATATAAGACTACTCCAAACACTAAAACACTACCCTTTTTAGGAAAATCTACTGCTACAAGGTAGCCACCAAATCAATACACTTTCCTCTACTCAAATAATGAGATATCCCTTCATTCATCACTTCTCCTACATAATTTATGTTGGTAACATATGATACATGTTACTATGAGTATATTCCATGAGAAACAATAGAGACATTCATGGAATAACTCCCCAAAACATCAAATTTGTCAAACAGTGATAGTTTAAGCCTAAAAACCCTTAAACCCTATTAACACTTTATAGGAAATGGATTGAAATGGACTTTAACTATCATCCATAGTTTGAGAGGGACCGTAAAAATTGTAAAAAGAAAGCCTTCTTATTATTGTCAAAATATTGAACAAAATGTACAACCACATGCTCCAAACTTTCTTCTCTCACCAAAGGCCTTGCATAGGCTTAAATAGGTGTATATCAACTTCCACAACCAATTCCAATTAGATGGAAATTGTTAAAACTCTAAAACAAGCCTAAAACACAATTTCCCTCCTAATAACAACTAGTTGCTACAATTCAAATATTTGAATCTGTAACTTTATTTCAAATGACTTCTCCTAACTTCTAACTTAACAAACTTTGACATTTGGCCCTTCTAGAATCTTTTTACATTATTTATGATTTTGTAAACCTTTCTTGACCCTTTGGGGCACTATTGGCCTATGTTAGACTGAATTTGGTCCTAGAGTCCTTATCAAGACCCTTAGGACATTGGATTGTTACATCACATGTTTTGTTTCCAAAAGCCATAATTGGCTTCAATAGGTCCTAATTGACCTTTACACCTTCATGATTCTTTGATGCCTTCATGTTCCAATTTGATGCCTTGGGTGCTCCAACACCACACCTCCACCATGAAAAAGACTCTTGTCCCAAAAGTTATGCCTCATCTTCCAAGTATCCTACAACTTTCTTGCAGTCTTCTAGTCTTCATTGTGAATAATAAACTCCCCAAGTGTGATTTTGTATCTTCTATGACCTACTTTCATCTTACCAAAAAAATAGTACTAACAAAAAAATATTTGGGTCCTTGTCTAGGGCCACACTCTTTCCACATGACTTCCTTTATCCTTTCATTATTGTGATCTTCCTTCCTTTGCAAAATCAAAGATTAATCCATATTTCTCTTCCTTATAATAGGCCATTTTGTATTGACCACTCAAATAGTCTCTTCACCCTCAAATTTTTGCCCTACTTGTTTGGTTTGTAGTCTTCTACCTATTACATCTTGCTACTACATTTTGTGCTTCTTCCAACCTATATTGGTATTGTAGTTTCCTACAACTTTTCACCAAAATAAATGACTATAATGTTCCTCTTGGCACCTCATAAGGTAAGGGATTCAACTCATACATTTTTTCATCCTTGTTTTCTATGTTTTTTGAGTAACCATCATGAATAGTTTTTATTTGGTGTTTCAATGGCCTACCTAATATCACATGCCCACAAGTCATAGGATTGATATCACAAAATATTCCATCTTGATATGGTCCAATTGATAAATTAAAAAAAATTCTTCCTTTTAGCCACAACTTGTTGCTCTTGTCTCACCCAAATAGAAACATAGGGAGTAGGATGATCAAAAGTTTTCAAACCCAATTTTGATACCATATCCCATGAGACCAAGTTTTCATGTGCACCGAAATCAATAAACAACCTATATATTTTACCGTAACTTAAATATTTTATCCTAAAAATTGTTACCTTTGGCACTTGTTGCAATGGTTCTCTGTAAGGAAACTCAGGTGCGAAAACAACTTCCTACACTAATATCATAAGGAAAGTATGATGCAAATCCTATTAAATCTTCTACACTTACAGATTCAATATCATGTAAACAAAAATATTGTAGCCAACCATGCATATAGAAAATAGATAGAGAAAGGAAACCATAACACAAGGATTTTCGGTGGGAAAAAACCTTTCGGTAAAACAACCCCACCCCTTCAGAACCTACACAATGTATTATCTTTAACAAAAGGTTACAAGGTTGAGACACCTTATTCCTAACATTCTCCCACTTGTCGAACACCTTGTAAGAGCAATAGGAACATAACAAGAACTAACCACTATAGGCCAAAAGGCCCATTGACTCTGAACACCATCTGAACTTCTCAATGCCCACTGGTTTTGTTAATACATCTGCAACATTCTTCACAGTATCTACCTTTTCCAAATTTACCTTTCCATCTTCCACCATATCTCTCACAAAATGATACTGCAAATCAATGTGCTTCATTCTGGCATGGAAAGTTGGATTCTTTGCAAGGAAAATAGCACTTTGACTGTCACACCAAATAGTAATCAATTCTGCATCAACACCAACATTAGAACACAATCTCTTAAGCCAAATGGCTTCCTTACAAGCATGAGTAGCAGCCATGTACTCAGCTTCTGTAGTGGACAAAGCAACCACAGGTTGTCGCTTGCTCATCCGACTGATGGCACCACCAAACATAGTGAACACATAAGCACTGGTAGATCTCCTGTGGTCAATATCACCTGCCCAATCTGAATCCACAAACCCATGAATACAAACTAAATGCGAAGATCCAGAAGAGTTACCATGATAACATATGGAGTAATCTAATGTACCCCTCAAATATCTGAATACTTGCTTAACTACATCCCAATGTATTTGTCTAGGATTAGCCATAAATCGACTTAGGACTTCCACTACTTGGGCAATGTCTAGTCTAGTACAGACCATAGAATACATAAGACTACCAACTGCACTAGCATAAGGTACTCCACTCATGTCCTCCACCTCACTAGGAGATTTTGGACAATCATCTACACATAACTTTATTCCCACAGGAATAGGAACACATAGTGGTTTACAATCTGCCATGTTGAACCTGTCCAACACAGACTTCACATACTTACTCTGACTCAACCAAAGTTTTCTATTAGACCTATCTCTACTGATTTCCATACCCAAGATGTACCTAGCTGCCCCAAGATCTTTCATCTCAAACTGTGCTAACAACTGAGATTTAAAATCAGAAATCATACCCTTACCCTTCCCAAACAACAACATATCATCAACATATAATGCAACAATAAGAAGGCGATCATTTTCAATTCTAAAATAAACACAATGATCTGATTTCGATCTTACAAATCCAATTGACAACACAAATGCATCAAAATTAAGGTACCACATCCTAGGAGATTGCTTCAAACCATATAGAGATTTCTTTAATCTGCAAACTAAGGATTCTTTACCTTTAACAATGTAGTGCTCAGGCTGTGACATATAAATTTCTTCCTCCAAATCACCATGAAGGAAAGCTATCTTCACATCCATCTGTTCTATCTCTAAATCATATGATGCAACAAGAGATAACAGAAATCTAATGGATGTCAACTTTGCAATAGGAGAGAATATTTCACCATAATCTATTCCCTCTACCTATGAATACCCCTTTGCTACCAATCTAGCTTTGTACCTTTCAACACTACCATCTGCACAAAATTTCTTCTTAAACACCCATTTACAGCCAATAGATTTTCTCCCTTTAGGAAAAGGTACAAGGTCCCATGTTTTGTTTTTCTCTAATGAAGCCATCTCATCATCCATAGCCTTAATCCAGGAACCTACCTCTTTCACAGATCTAGGCTCATCAATGTTAGTAATCAAAGCAAAACCACAACTGGAATCTAACATAGAATAACCAAACCTTTCTGGTTGCTTTCTTTCTCTTGTGGATCTCCTCAAGGGATAATGTTGAGCTTGTTCTTCCTCTTCTTCTAAACTATCAAAGCTACAAGAGCTCTCCTCATCAGTAGACCCAACATGGTCTCTCTGTTCAGTCTTCTCAGGGGTAGGAGGCAACTGAACAACATCTTTTTCCTTTTCTTTTTCATCTAGTTGTAGCACAATAAGAGAAGATGTTAGCTCTCTACAAATAACATTTCTACTATACAACACCTTACTAGTCACAGGATCCCAAAGCTTTTATCCTTTCACACCAGCACTGTACCCGATGAAAATACATTTAACAGCTTTGTTTTCCAACTTAGATCTTTTCTCCATTGGAACATGTGCATAAGCTTCACAACCAAAAGCACAAAGATGTCTAATTGAAAGCTTCTTACTAGACCACACCTCCATGGGTGTCTTACCAACAAGGGCTGATGTAGGAGATCTGTTAACCAGATAGCAAGCAGTGGCTACAGCTTCGGCCCAAAACCTTTGTTCTAAACCAGCTCCACTAAGCATACTCCTAGCCTTCTCCATCAGTGTCCTGTTCATTCTCTCTGCAACTTCATTTTGTTGTGAGGTATATGGATTTGTCTTATGCCTCTCGATACCTTGTTCTTTACAGAACTATTCAAACTCTACTGAGCAAAACTCACCACCATTGTCAGTTCTCACACACTTAATCTTCTTACTAGTCTGATTCTCTATAAGGGCTTTAAACTCCTTGAATCAACTAAAGACTTGTGTCTTACTTTTAAGGAAATAAATCCATGTCCTTCTACTGTAATCATCTATGAAAGATACAAAAAATAAAGACTTGGAGATTGAAGGAACTTTTACAGGACCAAATACATCAGAATGAATAAGATCCAAAACATCAGAAGATTTGTGAGAACTAGAGTAAAACTGAACACAATTTTGTTTACCATATACACAGTGTTCACAAAAGTCCAACTCGAGATTGCAATCATTTAACCCCTCAATGAGATTTTTATTTTTTAGGGTTCTGAGACCCTTCTCACCAATGTGACCAAATCTCAAATGCCACAACATTATCTTTTCTGCAGAAAGCTTTCCTTCCAAAGTGTTTGCATTGCCATCAGAACCAATAACCATAGAATTCTTCACTACTCGTTCAGATGGTGAGGATGAAGAACTATTACATAGAGGAATACATGCATCTAGCTGAAATAAGGTACCTCTCCTAGTACCCCTTGCAAGCACTATCGATCCTCTAATCATCTTACATCCTTCTTTCGGAAAAATAGCTTGCACACCTACATCATTCAGCATACTTACAGATAATAGGTTTCGTGCCAAACCTAGAATGTGCATAACTCCATTGATTCCCTTTACTCGTCCATCAGGAAATTTGACAGTGACCCTTCCACGTCCAACTATCTTTAGGTGAGAATCATCACCCAAGTACACCTTTCCACCATTGAACTCTTCATATCTTGAGAACCAGTTTCGATGAGAGGTCATGTGAAAAGATGCACCCGAGTCAACCAACCACACATCATCAGATGCATGGGCTACCAAAGCTACGATGAATGCATCGCCATCTTCTTGAGATTTTTCAGAACCAGAATATGAGGCTTTCTTCTTCTTCTTAGGCTCTTTACAGTCTTTGCGGAAGTGCCTATTCTTATCACAGTTCCAACATTTTTCCTTGGACTTATTGGAAGTCTTTGACTTCCCACAGGATTTGGATCTACCCTAATTGTCAGACTTATTGTTATTTTTCTTTCCTCTTTCCGTGGATCTCCCACGAACAGCAAGGGCTTCTTTTTTCGAAATGGAAGCCTTTCTCCACATCTCCTCTGATAGCAGCGAAGACACCACATCATCCATTTTGAAAGTGACTAATGTGCTTCCGAGAGTCATCACAAGATGGTCCCATGAATCCGATAAAGAACACAAACGTGTGTAGCAACGATTCTCCTCCTCTAACTTGACACCAGCTGATGTCAACTGTGTAGCCAAAAAATTAAATGCATTTAAATGATTCGTTAAGAATCCACCTTCCTCCATTTGCAAAGAATACAACTTCTTCCTCAAGAACAACTTGTTCACCAAAGATTTGGCCTGATACACAGCCCCAAGTCTCTCCCACAAACTATATGCAGTTTTCTCATCTAGAATATTCAGAAGGATTACATCGATTAAACAGAGTCTTATGAGACCCTTAGCTTTATGGTCTTTGATATCCCAATCTACTTGAGCTATAGTTGCTGGTCTTGTAGCGCTTGTAGTCGCTTCCCATAGGTCACGATCTTCCAACATGTCTTCCATCTTGAGTTTCCACAACTCAAAATTAGTGCCATTAAATTTCTCCACCTCCATTCTTCCATATGATGAACTCGCCATCTCAATCTGCAAATAAGATTTAGGATGCTCTGCACAAGACTCCCACTCAACTTGAGATTAGCTCAAAAAACCCTACCCAACAACTAGGATCAAAAGTTGATCAAGCTCTAATACCACTTGTAAGGAAACTCAGGTGTGGAAACAGCTTCCTACACTAATCTCATAAGGAAAGTATGATGCAAATCCTATTAAATCTTCTACACTTACAGATTCAATATCATGTAAACAACAATATTGCAGCCAACCATGCATATAGAAAATAGATAGAGAAAGGAAACCATAACACAAGGATTTTTCGGTGGGGAAAAACCTTTCGGTAAAACAACTCCACCCCTTCAGAACCTGCACAATGTATTATCTTCAACAAAAGGTTACAATGCACTTGCAGTGCAAGCTCAACATCAACAATAGAAGACTCTAGTCACTACTCGCAGTACCAAAAATACACCTTTTTCGCATTGCATCTCTTTGCAACCCTAAAAATGCTTATAACATGTGCTTCACTTTAGGGCTACTCCCAAAAGGTAAACCGTATTAGGGTTTTACCATTCTTTGAGAAAATAGAGTGTACAATAGTCAAATATCTTAGTTGCCACATGTCTTCACCTGTCATTGAATCTTCCTAACATAGCTCTTACATGTCATAGGAATCCATCATAACCGTTTTAGTCATGATCTCCTTACACACAATTTAAGATGTCGACACATCAACATTATTTGCAAGAAATACATTTTACAAAACAAATAATAAGAATAAGAATTATACAAGGTTGAGACACCTTATTCCTAACATTCTCCTTTCCTTGCCATAAAGAAATCTCCCTCTAACTCTAGATAGTTTGAATGTATCACTAGCTCTTCAATTTTCTCCTCTTGTGTGAAAGAAATCATTTTCCCTTTACCTCTATCTTTCTCTTCCAATTTATGACATTTGAAGGATGGATGCACTATCTCATTACAATGTAGCATCTGGTGGTAAACACATGTGTGCATCTACCTTCACTATATCTTCCTCCACCTCTATAAGTAGAACCTTCTCTTTGCTCTGATCTAGAACCTTTCCACTAGTTATCTTTTCCTTGTAAATCATTCATAGACCTTCCTCCTCTTACTCTCATTGATTATACTCCTTTGCTATTATTGCCCTACCTTTTCATTCTTCCTCCTTAACTTCTCTTCTAATCTAACAACATGTTGGAAATATTCCACAAGTGTTATAGGTACATGTTAGAGTAAAGGATTAATTTAATTACATTTATTAAATTACCTTTACTCCCTACTTCATATTTCACTTTATGCACATGTATTCCCATTTGGAAATTAGATATTAATTATTAAATGTCATTTACCTCTTAGGGTTTCCCTTTTAGGTTTTACGATCTCCTTCTATAAGGATTGATCCATTGTATATTTCTCTCATTATTTTTTGTTTGATAATATATTCTTGCATATTATCAAAGTCAAAACCTTGCTTTCTCTTGTCTTTTGATTCTTTCTGATAGGTTCTTACATGAAACTGTTCTACAAGATCTATAGATTTGTTCTTATCAAATCCTTCATGGTATCAAAGCTGGATATGTTGTAGCTTGTTTGTGTTTGAAGGAAAAGAAGAACAAGGGTTTAACATAACAGATCTAACATTTTTTGGTATTTTTTATGGAAATGGGAGTTCTCTTCAAAGCACTTTGAGTCCAAACAGACATCACAGTTGGAATTAGAGCATGTCAAAACCCCTATTTCCATTTTTAAAAAAACATTTTGATTTTGGATGTTGTTGACCTGGGAGGTAAAAATATTGCATATCAAAATCATCTGACCCTTGACACATTCTTATTGAGGCAAATTTTTATTTTACAAAAAAATGAAATGCTTCTAAAAATGTGCAGCCAGTTCTTAAGATCGTGTTGCCTACTCCCACCACCCACGCACCACTGTCAGGCTGCCAACCCCCATTTTGCCCACCTATGGTCATATTGCAGCCTAGGGGGCTTATTTTTTGGCCTTACAGGGTCTTTTCTTTTGGCATAAGAGGGTACCTATAGTATTTTTGAAATATCTTGAGCATATAGTGTCATTTTTGGGCAAATAAGATACCGTCAAAAAGTTGATTTTGAGACAGACATATTAGTATGAGTTTTTCTTTAAAAAAAATCCAATATGGTGCCTATTTTTACTGTCAAAGTCAAATGATCCTTTTTGTATTCTGAGGGGCATAACTTGCTCAATTTCTCTCTATTTTTTGATGTAGAAGAAGTGTTGAAAAGGTCTCTTTGAGCTCTCTTCAGATTCTTTGTTATTTTTAACAAAAAATTTCAAAGGTACACATGATACTCAACTAAAGCTATTTTTTCTCTTTACTTGTATACACATTCCTTCTAGCATCTAGGGTTCAATTTTTTGCATTGTGTGAGGTGCTCTTTATTTTTGTTTCTATCATTTACATTAGTAAACCAAAACTATATCAAAACAAACACCTTCTAAAAAAATGGCCGACACCTCTTCTTGTATAGTCCCTCTAAATCCACAAAATTATCACACATAGATAGCTACCATGAGAAGAATTCTTTGTTCAAAAGGTTTGTGGTCTTGTTTAGTGTTGGTATTTCTAACCATTGTTGTTTATTAATGTTGACCAATTAGTCATTTACAAGGAAGAGTCAGATGGTCATCACTGCGATCAAGCTACTCTATATAGGCCGAGTCATGTACATAAGTGAGTATGTATTGAGCTCTGTAGGAGCCGAATAAGTTATGGTCACCAAGTATTTTCTATATGATCCAAGCTCAATAGTGACTGAGCAAGTTCCAAGGATACAAGTTTCAAGTTACATAGTATATGTTGAGCTAATACAAACTGAGCAATAGCAATGTCGAGCATCAGGAAATAGTAAAGACTGAGCATTGCAAAGTTTACATAAAAGTCAGGACTGGAACAAAGTTTGAGGCAAAATGAATATTGAGCTAACTTGGGAGGAATATTTAAATTTTGTAGAGGTTGTTACATAACATTTAATACTTTCATAGGTTGTTATAGAAAATGTAATACATGAAGAGGTTGTTGCAGAATATTTGCACAACAAGGATCATAGATTTGTATGTTGGGTATTCAATGATTAAGATGAAGAAGAAAAATATAGAAGCATCTATAAAACTCTTTATGAAAATCTTTAAATAGAAATGATCTTAACCTAGATAAGGGTTGAGAGAGTGATCATGGATGAGAGGGAAAAGGAGATGAAAAGGGTATATGTGTGATCAAGGAGTATTACATGATTGATATTAGATTAGAAGTCAGTGATGGATTTTTTTATTAGTTAATAGAGCAAGTGACCTATTAATAGTACTAAAGTGAAAGGGGAATACAAGTATTATCAGATTAGAGGAGAGGGTCAGTTAGCAAGGAGGAGACTCAAAATCAGCTTACAAAGAAAACCAAGAATCATCTACTAAATTAGTTCTAGTCAACTGGAATTAGTGTAAATCTCTTAACAGAGTGGTCTTAACATATTTTTGTAAACCTCCTAATAGAGTCCTTACTTTATTGTAAGTGTTAAATCCTCTAACAAGGTGACACTTAGTAGTATCTTAAGCTTTTAATAGGGAAGACCCCTCATAGGGTACATCATATTTTATGATCAAACATTGTAACCTAAATTGGTTAACTTTATTATTGCAGTAGTGAAGATTTATGGGTGTCATCCCCACCCTAGTTTTACCTTCACCTTGGAGGGTTTTCAAGTAAAAAATATTGTGTTGTATTTTATTTTAATGGATGTGATAGATCATATTTACATATAACAACAAGTTTATATTATAAATTTTACCTGCACAAGTTTATTGATAGATGTGAATGAATTGGTGAAAATTTTTAAGTGTTTAAGATTATGATTCACCCATCACCCACCTCTCAGTATCTTGTTTAGCCTATTTATACCTTCATCAATCAATAATTGGTATCAGACCATTGGTTCTTTAGGAGAAGCTTAATTACTTCGAGTTTAGATATTGGAGATGGAGACTTTTAAATTGGACAAGGTTATAGACAATCAAGTAATTGACATAGAATTCACATTGTAGAAACTTGAGAAGGCAACACAAGATCTAAAAGATTCCTTAAAAATGAGAAAGGAAATTGCCATCCAAATAAAACAATTTTCCTATGAAGATGTTGATACTAAAGGACTATTTATATCAATCAATCTAAATGACAAAGCATCTATAGATCTACTTGAAAAGAACAAACTCATGAATGAAGAAATAAGAGCAGTGAAAGCTCGGCCTAGCTTATTACTATATTTTAGTTATCCCTACTATTCTATGGTGAACATTCAAAAGCAAAGCAAAAAGGGGGAGTGTAAAGAAAGGGGGGCACATGTTGACTTAGTTTGAGGTGCAGATTCATTCATGGATACAGTCAGGGTGGAAACTCTAGTAGATCCAATTCTAGGCACATATCTAGGTGCGGTTCTAGATTCATATTGAGTTGGTTTGCATGCAGAGTGAAAGCACATGTTGACTCAATGGACTAGAAGAGCCCCTACCCTAACTATTTCTAAGGGGCATGGGCACCAGCAAAGGTAGCTACAAGTAAGATGTTAGCAGAGCCAGTTTGTCCATTGACCTTGAATTAGCCTTTCAAATGGTAGGGGTGCCAAGTGATTACTTAAATCCAATCAATAAGACTATGTCAAGTGACTATACAAAGAAAGAAAGTTGAAGAAGACAGGACTATGGTTGAAGAAGACAAAAGGATAATGACTACCAGACTTGAAGAAAGGATATCAGATGTACAAAAGCTCACAAACACTCAACTGGATATGATGAATCAACTAATGCTTGCAAATCAAGGATTGAATCACAAGGATGTGGAAATTACAAATCTCAAATTACAAAAGGACATGTTGAAGAATGATCTAGAAATTGAGAAAGAATTCATCGAGAGATTCAACAAACAAAAGGAGGCAATGAAGTACTTTGAAGAACTTATGAAGTCATCTAGTTGTTGTAATGGCTTAGGACATTCATGCGCTGAGAAAGGAGAAACATCCAAGATGGAATACTGAGGAATGCAAAGCCAAAGGACAAACCAACATGTTATCACTATGGAAAATTTGATCATACTACAAAATTTTTGTCAAAGAAAACATGGTATGAAAAATTCTAAAACTAAGTTTATTGGTTACTATTTTTACTACAAGAAACAAGGACATCAAATACATGAGTGTAGGTCAAGAATGAGGAACGCACCTACTACACCTAGATTTGAAGGGTATTGCTATAATTGTCAAGGTATGAGCATAGAGAATTTGAATGAAGATGATAGACAAAACCCTACTAGAAAAATAAGAGGAAGAATTATGCACCTAACAATGCATGCTCCAAATGCCACAAGTTTGGATATCTAAGCAAGAATTGCAGGACTCAAATACATTCAGCAAATTAGACAAAAGACAAAGAAAAGGAAAAGTGGATATTGAATAGATTAGGAATGAAATGAATCAAAATTGGAAAAGGAGAGAAAAAGATGGAAATAGTGGAGCTAATGAAGCTAAGGTCACCCAATCTAGTGGAGAAGGTGATCATGTCATCTCAAACTAAGCAAGAGAGGTGTGTATGGAACGGTATATTTAATTGATATATCATACATTAGTTCCTTACATAAAATGTGCAAAAATTTCATATTTTCATATGTGAAGATGCATGAGAAAAGAATTGTAAAAGGTTATTGAGTGTCAGTAAAATTGTCTATGTTGACCGAGCATTGCAAGATAGACCAAGCGCTTCATAAATAATATGGTAGAGAGTGAATGATATGGAAGAGACCAAGTTGTAAAGTGAAGACCTAGTTTTAAAAAACATCAATATTGACTGAGACAATTGGCTTCCACTTACCTAAGTACACAACATTAATGGAGACACTAAATCAACCAAAAAGAACCTATATAACAAATTTTGAAGACATTATTTCATACATTGCATACATATTTCAAGAGCACAGAGTGATTTGAGTGACGAAGAAAAAGATTTCAAGATTGATTTGAATAAGAAGATTGAAAAAGTAAAAATCAGAATCATGTCAAGTAATTCAAAGAGGAAAAGAACTCCAAACCCTAACTACAATCATGACAGCTTCATCTACCACTAGAATGAGTCAAAGGGTTAGTAGAATCCAACTAGTGAAGAGTGATGCTTGTCCTCCACCAAAATTTCATACTATTCCATAAATTGTGATGAAAGGAGACTCAATTGGTGTATTATCCTTGATAACACCTAAATTCATTATGATTCATGTTGTTAGAAACTAGTAAATGTGTAAAATTGGAGAAGTAGGAGATTACTAGATTAGAGAAGCTTATGAGAAGTTATGCAATGAAGGAATCTTGAAGGAAAAATTCAAATTTGTTGAAAGGAAAGGGTTAACTTGTGCCCTACAATTCCCAAGAAATTTCAAAATATAGTGGATTAAAGTTGTTTTGAGCAGAATTCATGACATGAAGTACTAGTTACAAAATGGACCTGTGGAAATCACAAAGAAAATGATATATAGGATTACAAGCTATTCAACCCTAGAAAAGAAGAAAACCATGTGATGTTTGAGTCTTGAGAAAATTGAGGCAAACATGGGAGCAGAGTGGAATCAATGTGGAATGTCCATTACAAACATTTTTGATCCCCTAATTGAATTTTTAGTGAGAGTCATTGCTCACAAATTCTATCAATCAAGAAGATTGAACAATGTGCCATGTATGGTTGCAGATCAAGTGTGCAAGATAGTGATGAAATATCATGAGTATGATCTTGCCAAGCTACAAAGGCTACAACTTGCTAAGAATCTGTAATCTATGAGAAAAGTGATGAATTCAATGTGTAAGTTTGGATACCTCATTGTTTGTATTTTCTTTTATATCCAAAAGTATTTTCTTGGTATTGGTGATATTGTGTGGGAGCAATAGGAGCAAGACAAACCAGTGACAAGATAGATCAAATTATATTACTCAATTGGGAGAATTTTTTTAAAATGTAATGGATGCTTATTTTGATGAATTTAAGCAAATAATGAAAATGAGGATGAGAATACCTGAAGAACTAGTCACAAGTTATTACCATGACATATGTTTTCTTGTGGATATGAACAACACTTTTGTGTAGGCAGTAAAGTTGAGGAAGGCTTGGTTACAAAGTTTTGATTATGAAGTTACAGACACTAATGTAGTGAGTGCAAACATTGAAGCATTATTGAAGAGATAGATGTCTAGATTAAATCTTTTGATAAATATGAGGAAGCTAAAGAAAGAATAACTATGAACATCGAGATTTCTTCCAAGGAGAAGAAAAGGAAGAAGATGATTGAAGACCTAGAAGCTAAATTGGGCACCCTAGGCAAGGGCAAGGAACCATTGCAAATAATAGAAGGTCTTGGTGAAGATAAGGAAAAAGATAGTTATGATGAGGAAGAGGAAGAAGAAGAAGGTGACAAGGGAAAATCCCCATTTTTTTTACATGCCACCGATCAAGAAGGCTTAAGGAACAAAGAAGAATATAACGGTGACACTCATCTCTCCCCCACCACCAAACAAGCCAAGGACCAGGGTAGCTGCTAGTGTCAACAAGTCTGCAAAGAAAAGAGTAGCAGAGACTACTAAGCCCATAGCCCCCAAAACCAAAAGAAGGAGATTGGTCAAAGGACCACCTAAAGGGAAATCTAAATCTATTGAAGAGGTATGTGCAAATCTGAGAAGATCATCAGGGTTATCTAGCTTTAGATTTGTAAAGTATGATATATTAGATAATTATGATAGAAATAAGATAGAGGAGGCTATAGTAGAAATAGAGAAGAAGATACCTCAAGATCTTTATGATAGATTGAAAATAAGATGGCAGCAGGCAGAGGAAGTAGAGAAATAGATAAGAATTGACACATTAGTCAAAGTTATGCCTAATATGTCACAAGAACAACAGGATCCATTTTTGGAATAATATAGGACCATATTTGTTCCTAATTAAAAAATGTTTCTGATATTGCAAAATAAAGAGGAAGTTGTACAATAGTAAGATGAGTTGCTTTGGAAGAGCATTTTTGAATTATCTACAAAAAGAGCAGAGACAAACAATGTAAACATTGAAGATGATTACAATAGTGGAGAAAGTTAAGGTGTGTTGAGTCCATAAGGCAACATGTCTCCATTACATGTCAACACCCTTAACACTCCAGAGGTAAAGCAGTCAAGGTTCACAGGTACAAAGGAAGATGGTGAAGAGAAAGAAACAAGTGTAAATAAGAAGATTGTTTCAACACCTCATATTGAGGAAAGCAAAGAATAAAATAAAGCTAAATTGCATGCAACTATTGTTGTCTCAAGCATAGATGCAGAAGCACAACTGAGTGGTGAAATCCCTTCACCAGCTCTAAAGGTAGTGTCGAGTAGCAGTACTCCTTCACTAAGCAAGAAAAGAATAATAAAAGATTTTTCATTGGATATTGAGGTTAGTCTAGATGAAATAATTGAGATGTCACAACTTGATCTAGAAAATGTCACCTTGGAGCAAACAATTTTGCTGCAAGAAGTTTTGGCAAAGAAGAAAAGACAAGAAGAGTTAGGAAGAAAGCATGAATAGAAATAGCTACTACACGATGTAAAGCATATTTTTGTTGATAATTTTGATGAAAATGCATCAATCATCAACCATCTTGTAAATATAATTGATCAAGTCAATGCTAGTAATATGGATTCAAATGAAAAATTAATGGATTGGTCCGTGAAAAGATTTGAAAATAAGGTTGTGGACAAATTTTCCATAGTCATTGCCAAGCAGAAAGTGTTATTACAAGAGAAAACACGAGTTATGATTGAACTTATACATAAGGTACAAAATTTGTACACAATTTTGTCAGATGTGCCAATGTTCACTAATCATATTTAGACACAAATAAGTCAAATTCAGGCTGAGATAAAGAGATCCAACACTATTATTTCTGAGTCAATAGGATCAAGCATTGATCATTACAATAATCTACTAAATGCTCAAGGCACATTGGTTGAGCTTTAGGTAGCTAACAATAACATGAGATCCAAATTGATCTCTATTTAGGAAATGATGATACCTCATTTGGAGGTCATGCAAAGAGAGATGAGAACAACCCAGGATCTTATTACAGAATATCATAATTTATCAATGGTTGAGAGTTTAATTGATTTGGCTACAAGACAATAGTTGCAGAGTCAAATTTTAGAGGTAGTGAGAACCACATGGGATCAGTCCCTAACCATGATTACTAGAGTTCACAAGGAATTCATTGAGCAATATGGATTACTTCCACCCATTCAACCCTAGCAGCAATGATATAGTGTTCTAAAACAAGGGGGAAAGAGTATTGAAGAGGGAAAGAGTGTTGAAGGAAATTTGATTTGGAAACCAGATTTGAATAAAGGGGAAATAAAAAATTTATTCATTTTTACATTGTTTATTCATTATTCATTGGCATAAGTCATAAGACATAGGGGGGAGCTCATTTATCAGATTGTATGGTAAAGATGTAAATATGAAAAAGTTTTTTTTTTTCACTAATGTCCAATGGGGAGATTGTTGATATCTCTAACCATTGTTGTCTATTAGTGTCAACCACTTAGTCATTTACAAAGTGAAGTGAGACGATCATCACTGCAACTGAGCTACTCTATATAGGCTGAGTCATGTACATAAGCGAGTATGTACCAAGCTCTATAGGAGTTGAATAAATTATGGTCATTGGGTATTTTCTATATGAGCCGATCTCAATAGTGATCGAGCAAGTTCCAAGGATACAAGTGTTGAGTTACATAGTATATGCCAAGCTAATACAATCCAAGAAACAACAATGTCAAGCATCAAGAAACAGTAAAGACCAAGCAATATAGAGGTTACATAAAAGTTAGGAATGGAATAGAATTTGAGGAAAAAATGAATATCAGGTTGACTTGGGATGAATTTCTAAATTTTGTAGAGATTTTTATAGAACATTTAATACTTTCAAAGGTTGTTACAGAATATTTAATTCATGCAGACATTGTTACCAAACATTTACATGATGTGGATCATAGATCCCTATGTTGTGTGTTTAATGATTTAGCTGAAGAGGCAAAATATGGAAGCATCTATAAAACTCTTTATGAAACTCTTTAAATAGAAATGATCTTAACCTAGATTAGGGTTGAGAGAGTGATGATGGATGAGAGGAGAAAGGAGATGAAAAGAGAAAATGTCTGATCAAGGAGTATTACATGATTGATATCAGATCAAAAGTCAGTGAAGGATTTTGTTATTAGTTAATAGAGAAAGTGTCCTATTCATAGAAGTGAAGTGAAAGAGGAATACAAGTATTATCATATCAAAGGAGAGGATCAATTAGCAAGGAGACTCAAAATTAGTTTACAGAGAAAACTGAGAGTTAGGTATTGAATCAATTCTAGTCAACTTGAATCAGGGTAAATCTATTAATAGAGTGGTCTTAATAGATCTTTGTAAACCTCCTAATAGATTCATTACTTTATTGTAAGTGTTAAATCCTCTAACAAGGTGAGACCTAGAAGTCTCTTAAGCTTTTAATAGGGTAAACCCCTCACAAGGTAGATCATATTTTATGATCAAACATTGTAACCTTAAGGGCCCGTTTGGTTGCAAGAATGTTGAATGCAACATTCATCTATGTTGGAATAAGCTCTCTTCTAGTATGTGTGCATTCTGAAAATAATTTCTAGAATATCTTTTGGACCTGTTTGGTTGACTTGGAAGAGGAGTCAAAATATGCATATTCTATGTTTGGTTGCAACAATTGAAATAGGCATTGGAATAAGTTTTGTCTTAAAATTTTAATAATTAATTCATTATTTTAGTTTGGTAATATTTTAAATAAACAAGATTTTTTTTATAAAAACTCATTTTTATTAATTTTTTAAAAATATAAATTATTTTAATTAGCCATTATTATTATTTTTAATTGACTTTATAAGTGAAAGATATACTACAACCATTGAATTTCATCAAAATTGAAAGGACATATTATATATTGTATATTAAAATTTAATTCTCAATTAAATCAAATTATTTTAATGAGTATAAGATCAAAATTAAAATAAATAAATAAAGGTTTAAAATGGCAAGCAAAGCAAATAGCAAAAAAGAAAAAATTGTGAACTATGCAACTAAAGACAAATAGCAAAAAGGTCGAAGATGGTAACCTAAAAAGTTAGGGTTTTTGGTGAATTATATAGAATCTATCTCATAGATAAGGCCACATCCACTACTCGCATCCTGAAACCCTAGCAAGAAATAGGATAAGGTGGGAAAAATCTCCAATCTTCGTCCTCTCTTTGATAATCACCCTGCAAAGCTTAACTATGTCAATAAAATGATGAATTTATTTTCAATCTTAGATAAGACATATGATCTAGAACTACCTGATGAGCAGTGAAATAATCACAAATCGAGAGCCATCTCAATAGAGATTCTAGCAAATGGTTCAAGGAGGATGGGGCGTCAGACGCTAATAAAACCCAATGAAAATTATAGCAGTCGAGCCAAATGGAACTCAAATCAGGTCTCTTCACTTCATATCTCCCAAGTTCAAAATAAAATTAGTAAACATCTAGTTAACCCCCATATTGTGTATAATTTCTCCAAATCAATCAATCCTTAGGGCCTGCATAGCTCTCGCCCATTTATCTGTTCTACTTTAAGCCTTGACAAACAAATCCACTTTTTTAATCTTACTAAATATGTAGACCATAATAAAAATTCTTTGTTCACTCAACAAATAGGTTTTTTAGTTGATTCCTATGTGGATCCCCTGTATTTCCATAAGTGTCACCCTGGGAAGATTGAAAAGACAAACCTCAATCCTTCCCTTTCCACTCCCAAATCATATGTCCCCCCTCATTGAAGGAATCTAGTCTCCGAATTGCCTACTCATCCTATTACTCTGCCCCTCTCAACTCTCAGTCCTAATCCAATCAAATCTAAGGAAAAGTTCCTTATTATTAGTAATCAAGATAGCAAAGATTGATGGCAGGAGTCTCAAAAGGTTGGGGTATTCACATTCTAGAATGTGCCAAAATCAGAAATGTACAATCTCATCAATTGGCTAATGGATTTTTGCAAAAATCAGGTAAGTATTTCTCACCATTCTGATAGATTAGTGTACATCCACTGTAGCAATGAGTATGTCAAAAAAGACTTCCTCTTTGTTTCTGATTGTTACTTTAAAGGATATGTTTTTAAATTCTTTTGAGTGGTTTCTAGATTGTAAGGAAGATATGTTAAATGTCTTGATTCCAACTTAGATCTCCCTTCAATCCATCCCATCAGAACTAATGTAGGTAGAAATTATTAGGAAAATAGGTCTTTCAATTGGCGATAATAACATCAAACTTCTGATCAAATGTAAGGCTAATAACATGGAACTCAAACCGATCAAAGTAATAACAAACAAATCTCTTTATAACTTAAACTTCCTTAGATGTGAAGGTAAAATCTCAAAAATAATTAGAAAAGATGATGAGAGAAAAATCACTTTCAAAAAGTTGCAACGAACTACAGACCTTAAGGTTACCTTCCCCATGATGAACATAAGAAACCAAAGAATTTATCAAAGGGATTTCATATTTTGCAAAGGCCTCCTAAAGGCTTCTTAGGCTTTAGCAGGGAAAGCAGATTCAAAATTAGAGATTGGAGCAGTGAGAAAAGATAAGACAACAAATTCAAGTCCATCTAGAAAGATCAAGAATAGCCCACCACCCATCTCCAAGAAAGATCAGAAGAAAGTATTAAAGCTAATACAAGAGGATAAAAAGGAAAAATCTCAAAGTATAGAAGTGGAGAAACTTCCAATATCAAATAAGAGTAAAGAAACTATTGAATTGATAAACATGAATTTTAAAGGAATCAACCCTAATTTGAATTTACAGTCTATACAGGATGACCTAAGTCTCAAAGCTCTCAATAGAGTAATAGATGAGACTAGTCAAGATATGGATAACTTAAGGCGGTAGAGTATGGTGACCAGTAGCAAAAAAAAATTAAAAAGATCAAGGAAACTAAAGAAGGGAAAGAATACAAAAGTGTCTAATGGGGAAGGAAAATCATCAGAAAATGAGTTGAGGCCCCAAGATAAAAAGTCCTTGGGTAACATGATCAATAATATAGAAGAAATAAAAAATAATCAACTATTTTCTTTTGAAGTTTTGGATTATGGAAAGCTTAAGTATATAGAAGGAAAATTGGAGACCCCGCAGTAATAGCAAGAAGAAACTTTGAGGGAAACCAGAACCCCCAACAAAAAAGAAAGAAATATGTTTACCAAATTTTGGTAGACACCTTCTACAAGAAAAGTATCTCCTAATCACAACTTCAATGAGCATAAGGCAAAGAAAATCAAATAGAGTAAGGTAAAAGGATCCTTAATACAAGACTTTTAGGACTCTCTGATTAATGATATGGAAAGGAATGAAGACCTGGAAATGGTAATGTTAAATGAGACTGAGAAGGAAAACTTGGAACTATTATTTGATGAATTGATCCAAGTATTTGACTTCGAGAATTCAGATAAGAGTAGTGAATCACAGAAAGAGGATCTTATGTAGTGAGTATTAAAACTAGGTGGAGATAACTATACCGTTGAAGACTTAAAAAGAGATTTGCTATTAATTGTGGAAGAAGAAAAGAGCAATAAAGCCTTTTAGATATCAAAACATAAATCAATGATAGCACAAGGTGATGGTTCTGAGGAGGATAGTTATATCAAGAATTCTATGACAATTTATAGACTTTTCTATAATCAGACAATCACTTCAACACATAATGCAAGAACTGGTAAATGAAGATAAAGATGAAATAGAAGGTAAACAGTCTGAAATCACTCTAAATGCACATGAAAGCATTGATCAGTTGTGTATTCTAATGAAACAAGAAGGGATAAATTCTCCCAATTATGGTAAATTGAAAGCTAAAATAGGGAAAAAAATCTCTTAAGGAACTTAGAGAAGCTGATGGGCAGGAAAAAGAGCAGCAAAAGATCAGTCAATTACTTAATCTAGGGAAGGGGAAGATCCTTCCCAAGGCAGCATGAAGATCACAACTTGGAATGCTAGGGGCCTAAATACCCCTAGCAAGAAATTCTTATTAAAACATAATCTAAAACTATTTGAATATGAAATTATTATGTTACAAGAAATAAAATTGAATAAGGAAGAAGGAATTAAGTTAGAAAAGAAATTGGGCAATTGGAATGTTCACCTACATGAATCTAGAGGAGCCTCGGGAGGTTTAGGTATGATTTGGAATCCTAGGAAAGCTACCCTAAATATTTTAAAATAAAATAACTTGTGGTTGAGCAACACAGTCAAAAGTATTAAAACTAACCTATAGCTCATCTTAGTTAGCATTTATGGCCCAACCTCTAACACAGATAAAAAACTACTATGGGATGAAATGAGTATATTTATTAATAATCATAGCAATGAACTTATTCTTCTAGGAGGTGATTTCAATACTATCTTAAATATAGATGAAAAATTTGGAGGCATCCAACAAACTTCTCAAGCATCTAAGGAATTCAAGAATTGGTCAGACCTTAACAACCTAATTGATATTCCATTAAATAATGGGAAGTACACATGGAATAATAAAAGGAAAGATTTTTCTTATATAGCTAAGAAACTCGATAGGTTTTTCCTCAAAGGAGAATTGAGTGAATTCAATTCCAATATCCAATCCTCAATTGTGCCAATAGCAAGATCAGACCACTATCTTGTTTGAATTGAATTTTCTAAACCTAATAAATTGATTAGAAATCCTTTCAAGTGTGAAAAAATGTAGTTTTTAGACAAAAACTTTATGGAACTTATTAGAGAATGGTGGAATCAAGGCAATGACAAAGGCTCTAAAATGTATATTTTTGTTTCTAAGATGAAAATGACTAAAGAAAATATACTTAAGTAGAACAAAGAACATTTCAATAATATATTTAAAGAAAAATTAGATATCAAAGAAAGATTAAAAGATTTAAACATAGAAGTAATTAAAAAGGGGATGAATAATAATAGCTTCATTCTAGAAAAAGAGTTACTTGCCAAGTAGGAATTTATATTAGCAAAAGAAGAAGTCTTTTGAGGACAAAAGTCAAGAGAAAAATGGCTAGAAGAAGGAGACCAAAATACAATTTTTTTATTCATAACAGCACTCTACATAACAGAGCCAAAAGCAAAATAATAAAAATCAAAGACCCAATGGGTACAACCATGGATAACCTTGACAAAATAGCTAAAATTTTTGTGAATCACTTTCATAATATATTAAATAATTATTATTGCTTGAATTTGGTAGCTCAAACAAAAATGCTTGAAGCCATACCTAGAGTGGTCTCTTTAGAAGATAATAAAGCATTAAATAGTCCTATATCCTTGTAAGAAGTTAGAATTGTGTTATTCAACATGAACCCTAACAAATCTTCAAGTCCAGATGGATTCCAAGCTTTCTTCTACCAAAAATGTTGGGACATTATTGGTTTTTATTTGTGGAAATCCATTGAAGCATCAAGGAATGGTGGATTAATTTTATCTGAAATTAATAACACCTTTCCCACCTTGATCCCCAAAAAAGATGATCCTGAATACCCAGGAGATTTCAGACCTATAGCTCTCTGTAATAACATTTATAAAATAATGTCTAAAATCTTAGTGAATCATCTTAAACTGATTCTCCCCAAGATTATATCAAAAGAAAAAATAGGCTTTGTTCTAGGTAGATCAATCCTAGATGGTATACTCATTATACAAGAAACTCTACACTCAGCCAACAAGAATGAAATGGCAAGCATGTTCATGAAATTAGACATCCAAAAAGCTTATGACATGGTTGACTGGAGGTTTCTATGCAAAATCTTAGAAGCCTTTGGATTCTCACATTAATGGATTAATTTTATCTATCAGTGTATTTCTACAACCAAGATCTGAGTCTTTATTAATGGAACCCCCGAAGGTTTCTTTGATACTTCAAGAGCGATAAGACAAGGAGATCCTCTATCTCTATTCCTTTATATTATTATGGCAGAAGCCTTTGGGAGAGCAGTTACCAAAGCTTATAAAGAGGGGGAAATAAATAGAATTTTAGTAACTAAAAAATGGTCCCAATATTACCTACCAACTATATGCAGATGACACCATTCTTCCAAGTGAAAGCACAACAAACAAGGCCCTAAATATCAAATCTAACATCCAATAGTATATGGAAGCTTCTGGTCAAAAATTGAATGCTACAAAATCTAAAATGTTTTTCATTAATACCAAGCCTAAAAAGGAAATACAAATTTGTAACATCATGGGTTACAAAAAAGGCACATTCCCATGCAAATACTTAGGAATAGAGTTTAAAAAAGGCAATAAATCTAGTAAGGCATGGAATATTATTCATGATAAAATGGATGCTAGGATAGGAGGTTGGAAAGATAAATGTCTTACTAAAGCTAGTAAAGTTACCAAGATTAGAGCAGTGTTGTCTACTCTTCCAACATATAAGCTCTCCTGCCTTCCTTTAGCTAAACATACCAATAAGAAGATCAAGGAAAAACTTAGAAGTTTTCTTTGGAATGACTCTGATCACTCTAAAAAGTTGGCCCTCATAAAATGGGACAATGTATGTAAACCAAAGGATTTAGGAGGTTTGGGTATATAAAACTTATGCTGGCACAATGAAGCACTTGGGGCTAAACTTACTTGGCATCTTTTTGAAGAAAGAGAACATGAATGGGCTAAAATCATGTATAACAAATATCTAAATGTAGCTAATCCCTATTCCATCTTTAGAATGGGGACCCTCCCTAAAGGATCTAAAAGATGGAACTTTATAGTTAAAATTTGAGCCCTCATTAGTAAATATCTCACATGGAATGTTGGAAAGGGTGATGAGGCCTTATTCTGGGAAGATTCATGGGATGGGTACCCCCTAGTAGATAGTATGGGGATCCCATAAAGTATTAAAT
This sequence comes from Cupressus sempervirens, assembly GCA_028749045.1. NCBI lineage: Eukaryota > Viridiplantae > Streptophyta > Pinopsida > Cupressales > Cupressaceae > Cupressus > Cupressus sempervirens. The sequence continues at coordinate 790,744,974 of CM053783.1, read as the reverse complement.
AGCTATTAGTAAAATACTGGGAGTGTAAGGTTAGTGATTATAAAACCAAAAAAAGTGTTGATGGAATCACAAGATGGGAATGGAAATCAATGGAGAATATAGATATAGATCCTACACTAAAACAGGTATTCGAAAAACTAATTCAGAATAGGAAAATTAAGCAATTAGATAGAAATGACAAACTCATATGGACATCATCAAAAGATGGCAAGTATAGTGTCAAAAATGGATATAGAGCTATCATTCATTCCCAAGAATGGGAAGAAGTGGACACTCCTCTTAAACTATGTTGGGATTTGTCCTGTCTGCCAAAGGCAAGTTTCTTTTTATGGCTAGCATTTCAGAATAGGATCCTAACTGCCAATAGGCTACATAAGTTAGGTGTTGAGGGTCCTTCAAGATGTGTGCTCTGTAGGCATGATAGTGAAGACACTAATCACATCTTATATAAATTTCCATAAACACAACCCTGCTAGGAATGGCTCAAACAAATGTTGGGCTGGACCCACCCCATGTTGGTATCCCTTATTGAATTCCTTAAGGGTTGGCTAATAGAAAGTAGTAAAGGTATATACAATAAAATTTGGAATATTTTCCCATCTATCCTAATGTAGGAGATATGGAAAGAAAGGAACAGAAGAATTTTCCATGATCAGGATATGCAGTCAAATAAGACTCTTAAAAAAATTGAAGCTTGTAGAGTGGAGACCTTAAACACTCATCTAAGGAGGAAGGATCATTTTTGAGTTGGGATGGATTAATGAAAAGGAACTAGAAAAACCTAATCAACCCTCTGCTTACTTACAAAAAGAAGAATACACAAGCAAGGGAGAACTGCAGATGGATCCCTCCACCAAGGGGGTGGACCAAGTTAAATTTTGATAGGGCCTCAAGAGGCAATCCCAGTACTATTGAAAGTAGATGTATCATTAATAATGCATCACACAAGTAGATTGCTAGAAGGGCTAAATCCATAGACCCTACAATTAACAATCTCGCTAAACTAGAAGCTCTATAAGAAGGTCTCCAAATTTGCCTAGATTTAGGCTTATCAAAGATTATTATTGAAGGATACTCATAGATAGTTCTAAATTCCATTAGGAAAAGAGTGATGCCTAATTGGGTCCTAAATTTGAAATTGGAAGAAGTACTTAATATTCTAGACCATTTCGCAGATATTCAAATACTCCATATTTTTTGGGAAGGTAACAAAAAGGTAGATCAGTTGGCAAATAAGGGTGTTGATAGCGAAGATTTTTTCATTTTTAATGATTAATAGTCTTTATAGGAACCTCAGGTACATAATTATAGCTCTTAATATTTAATCTTAATCAAACAAATCAAAAAACAATAGCAGCTCCAATTATAATTGGATAATTCAACTAAATCAGACTGACAGAACAATTCAAGTAATTAGGATTTGTATAAATAACACCACCATCATTAGTCTTAAAAAGTCTTAAATAGTCATAACATATCCCAGGTTAACAAGTCTTAAAATACAGATATCTCTTTATTTCTTATTGTATAAACATGTACTCTTAGGCTATACAACAAACACAGGGGGACATAGAGAATAATTAGTAAGGTTCTTAAAAACATATAGTTTTAAAACATAGTTTAAAATAAGAATATAGAAGATATCTCTAAATATATGTAATATTACAACTTCCTCATATAGGAGGAAAGATTTTCAAATTATGATAAGAGCACTTGTATGGATACTAGCCAAGTATTTATAAGGTACTAATCATTTCTAGGATGTGTTGTTATATTGCCACCCTAAAAAACTCTCCTTATATATTTTTCCCCCACTTTTCCCATCATGTAGTGACACTAGGATCTATGAAGTATCTTTGCGATTTGGCACCATGTAGGTGGCATCAGCTGTTGATGTCACTTATCTAGGCTTTTCTAGATCCTTAGCATGTAGATTGTGAATTTCCTATTTATCCTTATTCATTTTTCCTTCTTCGTCAATCTGAGCTAGTTTAAACCCTAAGATGGATACTAATATCAACTTATTCCACACTTTTGAGGTGTAGACCATGGCTTTCTGAGGTAATGTGAAACCTGAGATATGGAACCGATTGTTAAAACCAGTGGATGACATGACTAGAATTATGGTGAGTCATCTCATAGGAGAAGGTATTTTCAACTATGATTTCTCCTAGAGAACTAATAGTGACATTATAGGGGCTTTTATAGGTTTTTTTTCCAGAGCCAAGGTAGAGAAGTGGGTAATGATTAGACTCTACTATAATGTCTTTGACCCAATTTGGTGTGTGGGTCTAGAAGAAGCTATAAAGAGCATTGATGAGAAACTTAGGATTCCTCTTCCAAAAATGTATATGGTGCACCGACCTGGTAGTTTTTATTTGATCATGGTAATTAGGCACCCCTCCCTGGTCATCTGAGAGAATGTGGCTTTTTATAAGGAATGGCCAAAAATGGAAGCTAGGATCCATTTTTTTTTCTAGTGGAGAGGGATTATTAAAGATAGCAGCAAGGTTTGGCTCAAAAATTACCTCAGCATCTTTAAGTCTTATATCCATCTAGGAGTGGAGCTCGACAATCTAGAGGCATTGAAATCTTGTATGCCTAACATGGAAAAATTGAGTAGGGAAAAGAGTGCCTTTGAATTCCCGCCAAATTTCCAAACTAAGAATCCCAAGGATATCGCAGAGATTATCATGGTGCATTGGAAATAGAAGCCTGATTTGGAGGATTTATACATGCAGGAGTTGTTTGGCTATTAAGTGTTGGGTTTCTAGAAGTTTGGTTGGGGGTGTCCCCTATTTTGTTTCCCCTATCCTAATCTTAGCCTTTGGTGTTAGTTTTGTTCCTTATTAGGTCTTTGTCGCCTCCCTTTTAGCCTTGTAGGCTTTTATTTTCAAGATTTTAAGGTGTATATGACACGAGCAAGTATTATATATGTAACTAAGTTCCTTATCTCGGATCAGAATAATATATAATAAGTTTTTTTTTTAGTCTTTGCAATTCCTGAAGGATAATGTTAGGATCTGCATATGGGACAATCTATATATTATCTTGGTTCCCATTTTAGAAGGTGGTTTGTAAGCATGGTAGTAATGTAAATAAGCTCAGGCACTCCATTATCCATAGACCTATGTATATAAGTTCATGTTATCATAAATACATATGAACATTATTTCTACATTAGTTTGATGTTAATAACTTTTGCATTTTATCTCCTTCGAATGAAGTTGCTTGTTAGGATTGAAATGGATAAGGACGAATAATATACTAATGGAATTTACTAAATTAAACTAGGCCCTATTTTTTTTATTAGTTGTGATAGAGGTGGTGTTTTTAGAATATCTTGTTATAAACTAATTATGGAAGCAAAACTGAGCAGATGTAGAGGACCTAATCCATTCTGGGTTGGTGAAATAGAATATTGTACATAACAATTCTCAGAGGCAACTCTAAATAGAACAAACTCACAATATGATATTTAAAGATGATTCAAAATTCTACTTTATGCATGGAATTACTGATCAACAAAATTTCAGTTATTCTCAAATAAAAATTAGGATTTCTATACATATACTTGGTTGAGCAGGACTTAGAATATTTGGCAATGGTTCTTACATAGTTTAAAGAATGTTAGGATCAAGCTTGCATTATTAATGATTATTATGATTAAATTAAGAGAATTCATTTTATATTTTGGACTAACTCCAGCAATGGCTAAGGAAAGTATTTCAGGAATACACTGCCAAGAATCCAAGGATTTCTTAATCAAAGGTTTATAATTAACAGTACCAATGCTCTGTTTAAGTTGTATTATTGATCAACAGGTTTGCAAGGTGTTATTACTCCATGCAAAATTAAAAAAGAGGTACCTTCTAGTTATATAAAGATCTAGACGAATCATTCACTCTCTCCTCGAACAAAGAACTAGCAAAGATCAATATAGGGATTAAAAAAGATTACAAAACTAAGAAAAGGACTCTAGTATTTATTTCTATATTTAAAATAATTTATGAATAATGACAACTGGGGTATGCCCCTTTTAATAATGTAAAAATAAAGGACTCTGGTCCCAGGCAAGACTGGAGGTTTTCTTCTTCATTCTTTCCTACTAGTGCCCATTTGAACAGAGATACTCTATTGTTCCATTTTAATTTTAATATAATCAAGGCTTTGGCCATTGACTAATAAAAAAAAAAGATCAAAAATAAAATCATTTTTATTTTTAAATATATTAAAGAAAATAAAAAATATGATATTTAAATGATTTTTCAACATAGTTTTAATTATAAGACTAAACACAAGATTTATTTGTAAAGATATTTTTATGAAAGTTAACAAAAGATATCAAATCTGATATTAGTCTTTTTTGTCATTAAAAAAAACACACATATTAAATGTTAAATAATGTTAACCTATTTTATATCTTATTATGAACAGAAAAAATAGTCCAAAAATGCATTTGAGTGGCAAAAGACAATCAAATGGAAAAGTCACAGACCTAAGAAAACATCAAATTGGGTTTATTAAAAACTGGAATAAGAATAAGCTATTCTTATTCAATTTTTTTAAGGATTTCCATTATGCTCATTTTGGGGTCAAATTAGGATAGGCAAATTCTAATTCCAATTTTGTATTTTGAAAACAAATGTCAAATTGGTGAATGCAAATATTTAGATTTTCATGTTCCCACCCAATTCTTGCAACCAAATGGGGTCTAACTGGTTAACTTTATTACTGTAGTAGTGAAGATTTGTGGGTGTCATCCCCACCCCAATTTTACCTTCACCTTGGAGGGTTTCTAGGTAAAAAATATTTTGTTATGTGTTTTATCTTTATGCATGTGATAGATCATATTTACATGTTATAGCAAGTTTACATTACAAGTTTTACATGAACAAGTTTATTGATGTATGTGAGTGAATTGGTGAAAAGTTTAAAGTGTTTAAGATTCTTATTCACACCCTCCCCCCCTAGTCTTAGTATTTTTTTTATCATGTTTACACCTCCATCAATCAACAGTTTAGATGAAGTGCAGATGATATTTTGGTGTACCTATCAGACCTTACAACACATGAATAAGATTGATGATGCCATGGGTTTGATTTCTTTGATTGTTTCAGACAACTTATAGTTTCATCTTGATGAGTGCGATGCTCCTTGTGAGATTTGGGCCAAGTTCAAGAACATTTTTTGTACTATCAATGACTTTAGAGAACTTCAGATTGAGGAAGAGCTTGCATCACTTGTACCAAATTCTTTTTCCTCCATTAAGGACTTTTTGGCAATAGTTAAACAATAGAGATCATTATTATAGGGTTGTGGGAAGAACAAGACTGATAGAGAGTGTATCTACCTGATTCTATCAAAGCTTTTAGGAAACTTTCAAATTTTCTCTTCTACCTTCCATTCCACTATGGATTCCTTGGGTCCAAGATTTACCGTGCCCACATTTGAGATATTTTGTGATTACTTGACTAGAGAGAAGGTTAAGCTTTCATAGTTAGACTCTCTAACAAGGTCATAGATCCAGGCATTGGTTTCTCAGACATCTACAAGGAAGCTGAAGTAGAAACTAAAGCCAAAAGTAGATTCAGCTAGTAGTGAGAGTTCCTCCAAGCCATTGCCTAGATCAGATACACAAAAATCCACTCCGAAGGGTAAACCTTCTAAGTCTAGTGAGTCTTCCTCCAAGACTAAGAAGTTTAATGGGGATCCTTGCATTTTTTTTTGCAACAAAGGAAATCTAGTTTCTAGGTGTTGGAAATGTCTTGAGGCTTTAGAGTAGGCCATGCAGCAGCATAATATTACTTCTATGAAGCCACCACCTCCTCCTTCAAGGAAAGGACATGCTCTTTTTGCATGAACTTTGTCTTCTCTTTCTACTTGGATTATTAATTTAGGTGTTTCACACCATATGACATGCTCACCTAATTTGGTTACCTCACTTTTTTAAAGTGTCACTACACATATTGCAGTTGGTGACTCCATACAACTTTCAGTTTCAAGTTCTAGCACTATCTCTTTGGAGGGTGGATCCCTACAAGATGTTCTATTGGTTCTAACCATTCCTACAAACCTCTTGTCTATCTATCAGATTTGTCATTCTAGCTCTGGTAAGATAGTTGAGTTCTCACCACATGATGTGGCTATCTAAGACCTCCACAATCTAATTTGGTTATTTCTACTAGGAGTGTTGATTTACAGTCTCACTTATATAATTTTGATGGCTTCAAGAGATCTGATTCCATAGGTGCTTCTCTTGTTGCTCATGCAGATGCAATGAGAAAACTTTGGCATGAGCATTTTGGCCATGTCAACTACATATATCTACAATAGATGAGTACATAGGAGCTAGTGATTGGGCTACCTCATATATCTTGTGTTAATGGTGTTTTTCAAGGTTGTCCACTTTGAAAACATCATAGAGATCCTTTTTTAGTAGGTAGATCCACATGTGCTAAGGCACCATTGAATTTGATACACAATTATCTTATCTCATTCCCCACTCCATCTTTTTTAGGTGCATGATATGAGCTTACCTTAATAGACAAATTAGCTAAATGCACATGGGTGGACATTTTGAAGTACAAGTCTGATGTCTTTGATTCATTTTGAATCTTTAAGGCATTTGTGGAGTAGTCTAGTCTTTTTGTCAAACATATACACACCAACAATGGAAGGGAATATGTAAATAAATCTTTTAGATATTTTTGTATTGAGAATGGTTTACATCATCGTTCATAGATCCCCATACCCCTCAGCAAAATGGGGTTGCTAAGAGAAAGAAAAAAATATTACATGAGATGGCCAATCATATGATACAGTCTCAAGATATGAGTCCTTTTTGGGCCAAGGCTATCAATTATGACAACTATATTTAGAATTGGATGCCTCACAAGGCATTTCAATATTTGACTCTTAAGGAGACTTGGACTCGTGTCAAGCTCTATGTTTCTACATTCCATATTTTTGGTAGTGAGGCTTAGGCATTTATTCCATAGGCTCAAAGGAAATCCATGGAGAGGAAGAGTTGACCACTCATATTTGTTAGCTATTATGAGGATGTGAAGGTGTACGTGTTATTTGGTCCTGACTCTAGAGAGGTCTTGTTTCAATGAGATTTTCCTCTAATGGAGCCTCCATCACCAACTTCTCCCTGACTTCCTAGTACTTTCTCTTATTGTCTACATGATTATTTATCCTCTAAGGAAGATCTTCATAATGTTCCACCTTCCCCTCCCCCTTGATCTTCTATGAGTGCCCAAGTGGGCTCGTGACAAGTTGATGTAGTTGGACCTATGATAGGAGATCCTTTAGATTATCATCGCACTCGTACTCAAACATCTAGTGTTGGACTATTAATTCATGCCATTTTAGATGATCCATAGATTTATTTACATGTGACAATACACTCAGATTGGGATAGGGCTATGGTTGAGGAGTGCTCTTTTTTTATGAAGAACCACACTTGGGATCTTTGTCCTCTTCCAAAAGGAAGAAAGTTGATTTGGTTTAGGTGGGTATATCATACCAATTATGTTGTAGATGGTTCTATTAATTGGTGCAAGGAATGTATTATTGCAAAGAGTGTGGAGATTATTGATTACTCTGAGAGACCTTTTCTCCTATTACCAAGATAAATTCTATTCATCTTGTCCTCTCTCTTGTAGCTTCTTAGGTATGGACAATATTTCAGATGGATGTGAAGAGTTTCTTTTTACATGGAGACCTACATGGGGAAATCTAAATGAAGAAACATTAGGGTTTTGTGCAGGACTCTTCAATGGTGTGTAGACTTTAGAGGTCCTTATATGGTCTCAAATAAGCCCCTTGGACTTGGTATGAGAAGATGAATTTCTTCTTACTTGTATCACACTTCACACACTATCATTTCAATCCTACAGTGTACATTCAATGTCATGGGGCTGATCTATTGAAACTTGTGCTATATGTTGATGATCTCATTATTATAAGTAGCTCACCCTTTATGATTTAGATTGTTCAACAAGCTTTGGGAGAGAAGTTTGAGATGATAGACCTTGGACTTTTGCACTATTTTTTGGGCTTATAAGTTATTTAGTCTTCGAATGGTATAACCATACACCAACTTAAGTATGCTCTTGATATGCTTCAAAGATTCAACATGCTTGATTTCAAGCTTTCTCCCACACCTTTTCAGTTGAGAGTTGTTTTAGCTACCACTTGCTCTACTCCTAAAATAGATTCCACTTTATATAGAAAACTTGTGGGTAGTTTGTTGTACTTGATGCACACACATCCTGATCTTTCCTTTATAGTTGACCTTGTCTATAGATTCTCACATGATCCTCATGAGAGTCATTGACAAGCTGCCAAATGTATTTTGAGGTACATTCAGGGTGCTACATGTTATGGCATTTTCTATATATATGGGGATCTTCATATTGTTGGTTATACAAACTCAAATTGGGCCAGTGATATTGATGATTAGAGGTATACTTATGGCTTTGTTTTCTAATGTAGGAGCATCCTAGGTTTCCTTTCTATCCTGCTCATCTTTGTGTATTATGTCAGTTATTGTTGAGTTGCAATTGTTGTCGAGTTCAAGCATTTGTCAAGCATAATGATTGTCGAATGCAATATTGGCTAAGTTTCTTGTGATGGCTAAATTCATGCTTTGGCAATGTTCTATTGTTCTTGAGTTCCCTCATGTACTAAGTGATCTTATTGGTTTGTTGATGATTTGCTCCTTCTTTGACCGAGTTTGTCTTTGATTGGTTCCTAGTTTGAGTTGACTTGTTTATTTAATTTGAGTCACAAATTTAATGTAAGGATTGCACATTGGCATGTGTGCATACCATTATGAGGTTGACATTCTCTTATGTATAAGTCAAGAATCTTATGTAAGTCATTTTTGGCAAGTATAAGTAGAGGTGTCTATTGCTTAGGTGAAGTAGGGGCTTAGAGATTTGGGATAGAAATGTAAATGATTAGAGTGGAGTGAGCTAAGAATTAGAATTTGCAAAGATCATAAATCTTGAACTTGCAATTTGTAATCCTTTTGTATTGGTTATAACTCAAAAGGCCTCATAGTTGGGCATGTTCATGGATGATTTGATGAATCAATAGAGATAATTTTTGTTCATTCTCTCCTTGTTGTTTTTCTATGTTATTTTCTTCCATTGAGTTTACTTAGCAAGGTGTTTGGACTGTTAGGTGCACCTTGGCCCTAATTTTCCAACCATCCCTACGTTAGGTGGTATTAGAGCTTGAGTTTCATCCTCGAGGAGATTACATCATATAGAACCCTAATTGATTCTTGGTTGTAGGATGGTGGATCTATGGATTTGACCTATAAATGGCAAAAGGTTGTGATCTTGCAGGAACCCATTCACCAAAATGGTTTGAGGTAGAGGAAATGTTGATAATGCCATATTGGACATATTGAGACAGATTGTAGCCAAGTTAGGTATTGTGGAGACAACCCAGAGAAGAGAAGCACATCTTGATGATGTGAGTGATGATGAAGCAACAACACCAAACCCTAATCCATAACCTAAGGAAGATCAAGATGAGGAAAGATTGTTGAGAGTGTTGTCTAGGGTACATTCAAAGCCTATTGTGGAAGTTGTTCCTTATGATGGAAAGTTGGATAACAACATTGTGTTAGATTGGATCTCTAATATGGAGAAGTTATTTGAGTTTGAAACTACCCCTGATAATAGGAAGGTGAAGATTGCAGTCACTAGGTTGAAAGGTCATACCTCACTATGGTGGGAGCATTTGCAAACTAATAGACATAAAAGAGGAAAAGAAAAGATTAGAACATGGTTGAATCTAGTAAACAAAGTGAAGAAGAAATTCCTTCATGTTGATTACCAAGTTATCTTGTTGAGAAAGATGAAAATTTTGAGACAAAAGGACATGACTGTGAAGGAGTACACTGAGGAATTCTATAGGTTGGACATTAGATCTGGGCATGTGGATGATGAGGTTGAGAAAGTTGCAAGGTACTTGAATGGTTTGAGATCTAAGATTCAAGATGAAATAAGTTTTGTGAAATTAGATAGTGTGGAAGGGTCATATAAATATGCCTTAAAAGCTAGGGATATCTTGACAAAGAAAAATGAGCAAAGACATAGAGGTAGAGGTGGTAGATTCCAGAGTAAGAGTTAGATCCTGCAAAGAAAGTGGTAGATATAAAAATTCTACATAAGATAAAGGAAAATATGAATGGAGAAGTGATGAAAAAGGTTAGATCGAGTGGAAAGGTAGTAATTCTCATTGAGGAGGTACTAGTTCTTACCAAGGAAGAGGTAACTCTTACCTTAGAGGTATTTTTGTGGTAATTGTTTCAGATGTGGCAAAGAAAGACATAGATCCTTTGAGTGTAAACACTCTAGTGAGAATGGAAATGGTCAAAAAAATGTTGTGATTCAAGGGGATCTTGAGGGTTCACCAAGTGGACCTAAGGCTGGAGAAAACTTGATGGTAAGGAGAACTTTGTGTAGTGAAAGAGTTGATGAAGAACTTGTCTTGAGGAGAATTTTTTTCAAAACTAGATGTAAAATGGTAGGAAAATGTTGCAAAGAGATTGTTGATAGTGGAAGTTCAAAAAAATTTGCATTAGAAGAGTTGATTACAAAGTTGTAGTTGCAAATGTTGAGACACCCTAAACTCTATCTTGTTTCATGGACCAAGGATGAGCATAAATTGTTGGTAAGTAAGCAATATGTTGTGAAATTCAAGATTGGAAACTACTTTGATGAAGTTTTGTGTGACATCATGCCTATGGATTATTGTCATATTTTGTTGGATAGACCTTGGTAGTATGATAGACATGTTGTGCATGATGGTAGATTGAATCAATACTCTTTGGGTGAATGGAGTGAAGAAAACATTTTTTCCTTTGATTGAAGTTCTGGGTGAGGTAAATTGTACAACTATTAGAGTTTGTATGATCAATGGGAAACAATTTGAGAAGGAGATGAAGAAGAACCAAGTTTGTTTTGTTGTAATTCCTAGAGGGTAGAGTTGTGGTAGTAATGATCGAGTAACAAAAATAAGTAATGGCTCAGTGACAAAAAATAGTAATGGTCAAGTGATAGAAAATAGTAGAGGTTGAGTAACAAAAAAAGTTGACACTAATGGACAAGTACTAGCAAAAATTGAAAACTCGTTGAATGAGCACAAGGAGATCATTATAGAAGATATCCCTAATGGTTTACTGTCAGTAAGGAGTATAAGTCATTGTATGGATTTGATTCCTAGAGCTACTTTGCCAAATAAAGTACCATATTGATTGACACCTATTAAAAATGAAGAACTTAATAGACAAGTGTAGGATTGTTGTAGAAAGGTTTGATCAAAGAAATATTGAGTCCATGTGTTGTACCTACTATATTGGAATTTAAGAAGAATGGAGAATGGATAATGTGTACTAATTCTAGAGTTATTAACAAGATAATAGTGAAATATAGGTTTCCCATGCCAAGGATGGATGACATAATGGATTATTTGAGTGGAGCAAATTTTTTTACCAAGATTTATTTGAAGAGTGGTTATCATGAGATCAAAATCAGAGAAGGTGATGAGTGGAAGACTACTTTCAAAATAAAAGATGGTTTGTATGAGTAGTTAATTATGCCTTTTTCTTTGACTAATGCACTGAGTACTTTCATGAGGTTGAATAATGAGGTCCTAAAGAGATTTTTGGGTAAGTTTGTGATTGTTTACTTGGTTAATAGTTTGATATTCAGTAAGACTAAGGGAGAACACCTTGAGAATATTAGGCAAGTGTTGCAGAGTCTAAAAGAGGAGAAATTATTGATTAATTTGAAGAAGTGTTCATTTATGCAAGAGGGGATTATATATTTGGGATTTTTAATTTCAATTGATGGTTTGAGAGTGGATCCTAAGAAGGTTAAAGAAATTTTGGAGTAACCTACACCTAATAATGTGGGTGAGGTACTTGATCACCTACAACTGATAATGTGCATGAGGTACTTGATCATTTCATGGTTTGACTAGTTTATATAGAAAGTTTATAAAGAATTTCAATCTTGTTTGTAATGTTATGACTGAGACTATAAGAGGAGATAAAAAGGATTTCAAGTAGACACATGGAGCTAACAAGAGTTTTGATATTTTGAAACAAAAAGGTTGTTGAGTTACCTATATTGGCTTTACCTGATTATAATAAGGTCTTTCGATTTGAGTGTGATACAAGTGATAGTGTAATAGGAGTTGTGTTGAGTCAAGAAGGTAAACCTATTACCTTATTTAGTGAGAAATTGAATGATTCTAAAAATAAATATTATGTGTATGATCAAGAGTTCTATGCTATTGTTCAAGCCTTTAAGAAGTGGAGAAATTATTTGATTCCTAAGGAGTTTGTATTGTATACTGATCATAAAGCTTAATAGTATTTGGGAAGTCAACATATAAGTTGAATCAAAGACGTATGAAGTGGGTTGAGTACTTGTAGATTTTCACATTTGTGATCAAGCATAAAAGTGGAGTCACTAATAAAGTTGCAGATGTATTGAGCAAAAGACATTCTTTATTAACTAAGATGAAGGTTGAAGTTCTTGGCTTTGATGAGATGAAGGTTTTATATGGCACTAACCCTGATTTTTCTAAGGCATAGAGAGAGTGCAGAGCATTGAATCTATTAGATCAATTGAGCAAGTATGAAGATTATTTTATTCAAGAAGGTATGTTGTTCAAAGGGATTCAATTGTTTATAACAAGAAGTTCTATGAGAGTTAATTTGATTAAGGAAAAATATTGTGGCGGATTGGTTGGACATTTTGGAATTGATAAGACACTAATTTTTCTTAAGGACAAGTATTATTGGCCACATATGTATAAGGATGTTTAGAAGTTTGGAAGGAGATGTGGAATTTGTCAAGTTGAAAAAGGAGTAAGTTAGAATACTGGATTGTATACACCTATTTTTGTTCCCGACAAACCTCATATTGACACTAGTATGGATTTTGTTCTTGGATTACCTAAGAAAGCAAGAGGGTATGATTCTATATTTGTTATTGTGGATATATTTTATAAGATGACACATTTCATACCATGTAGGAAGACATGTGATATAGTGCATGTTGTAGAGATTTTCTTCAAATAGATTGTTAGATTGCATGGATTACCAAGAAGTATTAGCTCTGATAGAGATAACAAGTTTGTTGGTTATTTCTGGAAGACTTTGTAGCATAAGATGGGTACTAAGTTGAAGTTTAGTTCTACATTCCATCCACAAAAAAATGGTTAGACAGAGGTTGTGAATAAAATCTTGGGTAATTTGTTGAGATATTTTGTTGGAGATAAACCGAGTAATTGGGATATGGTATTGGCACAAGCTGAGTTTGTATATAATAATTTTGTGAATATAAATACTAGGAAAATGCCTTTTCAGATTGTTACTAGAATGTAGCCTAGAGGTATATCAAATTTGGTGGATGTTGTTGGTGAAGAGAAGAGAAGTGCAAAATGAGAAGTATTTGCTGATGAAGTTGGTGAGAAAGTCATGGTTCATTTGAAGGAAGGTAGATTTCCTATTGGTACATACAGTAAGTTGAAAATGAATAAGTTTGGTCCTTGTAGAATCTTGAGGAATTTTGATAGTGGTAATACTTATGAAGTTGAGTTACCTGATGGCATGGATATATCTCATGTATTCAATGTTGCTGATTTGTGTAACTATCATGAGTTAGATGATGAAGTTTTTATACCAGATGATTATCCTAAGAAGCAAATTGAATAGGTTGAATGAATATTGGATTAGAGAGTTCATAAGAGAATAAGAGGAAAATATTACTATGAATATTTGGTGAAGTGGAAGAATAGACCAGTGGAAGATGCTACATGGGTTTCTCAATCTAAGTTGGATTCAGCTCGGGTTGCGACATCTCGATGATTCAGGAGAATCATTTCTTTCAACCCTGGTAGTCTAATGTAGGAGCATCTTGCCTTGATATCGAGTTCATCAATGTGTATTTTGTCAGTTATTGTTGAGTTCTAGTATTGGCTGAGCGCAGTGATTGCCTAGTGTAGTATTAGTCAAGTTCCCAATGATTGTTGAATTCTTCCTTTGGCCGAGTTCTGTTATTGTCGAGTTCCTTCATGTGTTGAGTGAGCTCGTTGATTTGTTAATACTTGGTTCCTTCTTTGACTTAATTTTTCTATGATTGGTTCATAGTTTGAGCTTACTTGTTTATTTAATTTGAGTCATGAATTTAATGTAAGGATCATGCATTGGGATGTGTGCAAACTGTTATGAGGTCAACATTCTCTTATCTAAGAATCTAGAATCTTTTGTAAGTCTTTTTTGGCAAGTATAAGTAAAGGTGTCTAGGCTTAGGTCAAGTAGGGGCTTAGAGAGTTAGGAAAGAAATGTAAATGATTAGAGTGGAACAAGTTTATAATTAGAATTCGTAGAGATTGTGAATCTTAAACTTGCAATTTGTAATCCTTTTGTATTGGTTGTAACCCTGAAGGCCTTACAACTAGGCATGTTCATTGATAATTTGATGAATCAATAAAGACAATTTTTATATCTTCTCTCCTTGGCGTTGTTCTCTATCATGTGCTTCCATTATGTTTACTTGGCAAGGTATTTGGATTGTTAAGTGCACCTCTCGCCCTTATTTTCCAACCATCCCTGTATAACTTTTTGTCTTAGTTATGATCCTATCACAAGGTCTTGCAAGAAGTAATATGCTCACACATTATCATTGATAGAGGCATAATACAGGGCAGTTGTGCTAGCTAGTCATGAGGTATTATGGCTTTGATAGTTGATTATAGAGTTTGGATTTTCCTTTGATATTTCCACCTTTCTTTAGTGTGACAATCAGAGTGCTATACACATTTCCCATGACTCGTTTGAGCATCAACAAACCAAGAACATTGAGATTCATATGCACTTCATCAGGCATTTGATTCAAGATGACTCTCTTAGCTTGGAGATATTTCCACTCCTAAGTAGGTTGCAGATATCTTCACTAAACCTTTTGCATCCCTGTAGTATCTTCAACTATGTTTTATGCTTGGAGCGAAGGAATTTTTCCTTGGGGGTCTTAGTGATAAGTCCTTCCTTCTTATTTTTTAGCATTCTTCTATCTATTTTTGCAGTAAGGTTTTTTCCCATGTCATTTTCCCTATTTCTCTATTTTGAAGAAATTTGGTTGTGCTAGGTACCTCATCAGGCCATGTTGCCAACACCCATTTATGCTTTTAGCATTTTAGTTTCCTTGCCTTTTCATGCATTTTTTTACCTACATTATTGCTCATCTTAAGGGGGGTGTTAGAATAAAGGATCAATTTAATTACATTTATTACATTAACTTTACTACCTACTTAAGATTTCACTTTGCGCACATGCATTCCCATTTAATAATTAAATATTAATTATTAACTGTCATTTACCTCTTAGGGTTTTCCTTTTAGGTTCTATGATCTCCTTATATAAGGATTGATTCATTGTATATTTCTCTAATTCTTTTTTGTCTGATAATATATTCTTGCATATTTTTAGAGCCAAACCCTTGCCTTCTCTTGTCTTTTGCTTCTTTATGATGGGCTCTTGCATGCAGGTGTTCTACAGGATCTATGGATCTATTCTTATCAAATCCTTCAGTACATTTAGGCCTATTTCATCTTCTTTATTGAATTTAAGCCTATTTAGATACTTGGCCACCTTCTCATCTTCATCTTCAACTCCTCCTCTTATGCTTAACTTGTGAAATTATTATGTGTATCCCATTACATCCATATATCTTTATTTTAAGTTTTGCATTATCCTCTTTGTTTGAATAGAAAAATTGTTTGGTAAGAATTGTCCTTTCACCTCAACCTTCATCTTATCCTACTTAAAAATCTTGTTCATACCTCTAGCCAAACTTTTAGTTTGTACACTTATCCACCAAGTAAGGGTAGTGCCCCTTAACCTAGAAATTTCCATCTTCACCTTCTTCTCATAATCAACATCCTCTAGTGCAAAGTGATTCTGAAGTGCCTCTATTTGTCCAAGTACTTCATCACTATCTATTCTACCTTGGTACATAGGTAGATCCATACTTCCTCTTCCTCCTATCCCTTGTACTTCTATGACCAATATAACAAACCTTCTTTTCTCTATATCATCTTCTTCATGCCTAGGTTGCTCATGTTCTTGCCTTGCTTCATGTTCCTCTTCATTATTTTGATCTGCTTACCTCCTTGGTTCCTCTCTTTCTTCTTATAAGGCCTCTATCGTTGCAAGAAGTTGAAACCTCTCTCTCTCTCTCTCTCTCTCTCTCTCTCTCTCTCTCTCTCTCTCACACACACACACACACACACACACAACTTCTAATTCCATCTCTCTTATCTCCCTTTGCAAGGTTCATTCTAACTCCTCTATCTTTCTTGCCATTTGGTTTTTGGGTGCCATCTCTTTCAAAAACTTAACTTCTCTTCCTTAAGGAATCACACTCTTTTTTGATACCAATTAATGAAGAGGATTTAGGACTTTATAATTTAAAGCCCAAATCAAATTGAAAATATTGAAATGTTTCTAAAGTTTTATTAAATGCTATTAAGGTGCCTAAGTGCTATATAGGGAAAAGCACAATCTCAAACACGATAATGACTTCTAATATTTTCAAACACTTATTTTATCCTATTATAGCATGTTCCAATTGATTTCAAAGCTATACCCTTCTACCTTATAGGAAAATTCAAATTTACTCCTCGGTATAGTGGCCCTTATTACCCCTCTAGAGACTATATTTGACCTTTTTTTGCAAAACTTGGAAAAAATTATATTTCCCAATATCCTTTTTAGATTACTATGACATATCAAAGAATCATTCACTCTTGTTTTGGACCACCTCTTCTACACCCACATTGTGCACTACTTTTAAGGCCAAAATGATCCACATTTAGAAAGGAAGTACTTAAGATAATTAACCCCAACCATTGTAACTCTAGAAAAATTTGTATTCAATCCCAAATAATGATTTATCAAGCCAATTAGAGACTATGTACTCATATACTACCAAACTACCAAAACCTTGAAACCCTCCTCAAATTATTCCCAAATCTAGGAATTTCTAATTGGACACCCTCAAAATACTTCTATGATCAGATAAGTGACTCTACACCTTCTCCTTGGTTGTATAAGACTACTCCAAACACCAAAACACTACCTTATTAAGGCATATCTCGTACTGCTATAAGGTAGCCACCAAATCAATGCACTTCCTCCACTCAAATCATGAGATATCCCTTCACTCATCTCTTCTCCTACATAATTTATGTTAGTAACATATAATACATGTTACTAAAAGTCTATTCCATTAGAAACAACATAGACATTCATGCAATGACTCCCCAAATCATCAAATATGTCAAACAATGATAGTTTAAGCCTAAAAATCCTTAAATTCTATCAACACTTAGTAGGAAATGGACTGAAACAAAGTTAAGATATCCATAGTATGAAGAGGAATTATATTATTGGTTTATTACATATAAATACACAAATAACTTACAACTATTAAATAAACATACAAATTGCAAGAATAAAACCTTCTTATTATTATCAAAATATTGAACAGTTCATACAACCATGTGCTCTAAACCTTCCTCTCTCACCAAAGGCTTTGCACATGCTTAAATAGGTATGTATCAACTTCCACAAATGATTGTGGTCAATTGGAAATTATTAAAACCCTAGAATAATCATCAAGCATAATTTCCCTCTTAATAACAACTAGTCGTTACAATTCAATATTTGAATTTGTAACTCTATTTTAAATGACTTCTTCTACCTTCTAAGTTAAAAAAAATTTGACATTTCACCCTACTAGAATCCTTTTACGTTATTTATGATATTTTAAACTTATCTTGATCCTTTGGGGAACTATTGGCCCTTGTTACACTTAAATTTGTCTTAGGGTCCTTATCAAGACCATGGGGACATTGAATTGTTACATCACATGTTTTATTTCCAAAATCCATAATTGGCTTCAATAGGTCCCAAATTACCTTTACACCTTCAAGATTCTCTCCATGCTCCTCTAATGCTTTCATGTTCCAATTTTATGCCTTGAGTGCTCTTACACCAGAAACTGAATCAACAGAAATGATGGAATTGGGCAGGGCCTACTACAATTATCAATATCTAGGTATCCTATTTGCAGTCTTTCCCTCCACCAAGGACATGTGGAATTGGATATTTTCAAAAATCAAAAAAGAAACACCTCAAGTGGAAAACTCACCTCCTATTTTTAGCTAGTAGAGCTTAGGTTGTTTAAAAAGTTTTAGTATCCTACTCTATCTACTTTTCCTCCTCTTGGCTCTTCACCAGTTATCAAATTGAAAAATTAGATAAAATAATGAGGAATTTTCTTTGGCTAGATGGTAGAGGAAAAAAAAAAAGACACTGAAGTTAAGAAAAATAGGTTGTACATGCCCAAAAAATGGAAGGGGGAGGATGGGGTTAGGTATGAGAGATCTAAAAACACATGTGACAACTTTAGGTTCAAAATGGATTTATAAATCCATCTCTTGTAATAAACCTTGAAAAGTTCACATTAGAAATAATATTGTCAAATCTACCATAAAAAAAAAAGAAAAAAATGGAAGGAAATTCCTTAACAAATGTTATTCTTATTGATTTTGAGATCAAACTTCTTGGGTCAAGTGTTTTTGCCTCACTTTGGAAGGCATGGTCCCAAGTGAGAAGAATTTTAGATTCAAAGGTGTTGTTGACAACCCTCCAAGGGTTGTTTCTTTGTTATTCATAGGTATTTATGGTGGGGAATTCAAATTAAAAATAAGCCTCTTCCTATCACCCAAGGCTGCTTTACTAAACAATGGGGTGACAAAGGCATAGTTATTATTGAAGATATTTTTATAGATAATAAGTTAGGGACTTGGACTGAGATTATAGTTAAGTTTGACTAATCAACTACTTGTAAAAAGACATGCCCCAATAATCAAAGTAGTGGGTCCTTTTTTTCCTGGCAAGTTGGTTACCAGTGCTGAAATCTATAATAAACTCAAGTGGAAAGACAGCTCTTCCTTTATGGAAAGAGGAGGATAACATCCTTAAAACTCTTAACCAAAAATGGTTCATTGATTGGCCAAACCTAAGTGACACTTCATTTTGAATTTTTTGTGGCATCAACCTAATGAACATAAAAAAATTTGGTTTAGATGGTTCCTTCTTCTTAAAAATCTTGTTGTAAGTAACACTTTAAGTCAACTTGGTATTATGCCTCATGAGTACTCTATTGGTCATGTTCTTGAGACTATTGAACATATATTTTTTGAATGTAAATTTTCTATTTTGATTTGGTCCTCTCTCTTTAGTAGACCTATTTCTTGGAATAACCCTTTCAATTTCCCTTGGACTGAAATTCTTGTTGCCTTTGTGGATGTTTTTGATACTAAACTCAAAAGATTTTGGTCTGCATTTTCTAGTGAAGTTATTTGGCTTATTTGGAAGAAGAGAAATGAAGAAGTTTTTCAAGGATCCAAAAGAGACCTTATTGGGTTTTGTATAAAACTCGCATATTACATTATTATGTCATAGGTTTTAGTTGTCCTAGAGATTCCAAAGAGTGGATTTATGATATTGTTACAAGAGGGAGCAATGCTAGTCTAAAAAGAAAACATCCAATCAACACACTACTTTCATACCTATAGTAAATGCTTGACAAAAAGGAAAGAGATACACTAAAGCATTTTGTGGCTAATAAGAACATTAACATAGAAGAATAGAACAAAGAGATCCAAAAAGCTCATGGTCTTGATGCTCCTAATTGGGAAGCCATTGCAAAGATGCCTCCACTTGAACCTTTGATCAATATTGATGATGCTAAATCTAGCAACAATGTTGTCAATGCTTGGGATTGATCCCTAATATTAGATCTACTCCCTTTATCTTTTTGTGCTCTAGAGGTTGATACATCTTTGTATATAAAGTAAATGTATATCTTGCAATCATGACAATGGTTAGGAATGATTAGAACTAATAATAACTTATAACCAACCTTTGATACTTCATCATTTACTCTTTGATTTTTAGTTTTGAAATGATATTGTAGTAACATTTCCGATATCTAATATAAAAAATCTAGGGTAGCAACGTGTTATATAATTGTTATTCAAATTCCTAGAACTTAGATCTCTTTCAAAATTATACACTTCAATTGTTACTTTTATTCTAATCATAATGACAAAAAAATCTCACACTTAATAAAATTAATATCTATCTATCTATCTAAGCATGATTACATAAACTATTCTAAGGTAAATATATTAAATATAAAATATCATAACCTTAATTAATATTAAAGCCAATTTTGGCAGCAAGCACTCTTCTCATGAACTTCTTAGCAAAAAGAGAAGATTAATTGAGTAGCCACAATAATTTGAGCAACAATTTTTATTCTAAACTTCTCAGTGAAAAAGAAGATTAATTGAGCAGTGATTGATTTGCAGAGACTTTTTATTCTAAATTTTTCTATTTCAAAAGGAAATAATATTTAATTATAGGAGAGAATAATATCAAGTGCACTATACAACCATTGAGCATAGGAACTATGTTTCACTCTCTACGCTGAATTTTGACAACTTGGTGCTCTCAAGTTCTAGTCTCCAGCTATTAAACCCTAGGGTTTTGAGGGGAATAGTGGGGATCCTATTTAATTATAATCATTCTAGTTCCTATAGGATCTATTCTCATGCAATTCTATCTTCATTCAATTTAATAATTGCTCAGGCATTGTGCTCCCATTTTAGGAAATGGCAGCCAATAGAACGAGAAGCAAAAACATTGTGCAGAATGCTAATATCAAAGATAAAGTTGAGACTCTTGCCAATTAATAAGAAGATGCTTAGGGTGAATTGCCTCTTGTTCACAGGTAGTCGAATCTAAGATATCAGAGGAATGTCCAAAATCCTAGAGAGTATTTGCATCAAAAATAGTTGATACATCTTTCTTTGCAAGAGCATTGAAAAAATAAGAATGGGAGAAGATACAATGGAAATTGCCCCTGCATATGCTCTTCATCTACAAATTTGAGATATGCAGTAAAGACAAATAATGTGTTTTCGGCCCTAGCTGAACCAAACGATCTAGACCATGCGAATGTACAAGACAAGAATCTCAATCACAAGATCATCAATAATACATTGGGTACCACTAATCAAAATTGTTCAGAGAAATACATAGAGAAGATAAGGGTTTGGTCAGTGATCAATCCAAATGGGCATATCAACATGGTTCAAAGATTTTCGAACAAAATGCCCCAATTGTGAATAAGGAAAGCTATCGATCTAATATCATTTTTTCTATTGATAGCCTTGAAAATCAATTTTAATTTTTTAATCATACAAAATATGCTTCCCGCAAGAGATTGCCTTTGTAATCTCAATAGACAAGTCTCGCTGATAAACCTTTTGCAAATTTCCTCAAAACCCTTGAAGCACATCTTTGTAAGCCCAAATCCTCAAAGTTCAAACCCTCACATAACATTAAAAATATATATATTCCCCCTCATCGCAGGAATATTTTGCCCAATTCTCTCTCTCAATACCCTGATCAACTTCAAAAGATTGCTCAATCTAATATTAGCTAAAGAACAGATACTGATCATCAACAATCTAGACAATGAAGAGTAGTGGCATGAATGCAAGAATCTCAATGTTTTTGCACTATGGAATAGGCCAAAACAAGATATGATCAATCTAATCAATTGGCTCCAAGATTTCTATCAAAACCAAGTAAGTATATCTCACCATTCTAAAAGAGTTACATTCATTCAATGTAGGGATGAAAATGTCAAAACAAGATTTTCTCTTTACCTCTATTTTCTATTTTAATGGTTATGCTATTAGATTCTTGGAATGGATATCAAATTTTAAGGAAGAATTGTTAAACTTTTCCATTCCAACTTGTGTTTCAATTCATTCACTCCCATTGAAACTTTTGCATATAGAGATTCTCAGGAATATAGGTTCATCAATGAGGAACCTGATAGGAATAGACACTTCATACAAATACTATAATAACATTAAATTTTTGATTAACTACAAGATTAATACTCATGAATTCCAACCTATTAAGGTAATAACCAATAGATCTATCTATGACTTAAATCCTCATAGATTTGAAGGCAAAATCTTTGAAATAATCAAATTAAATAATGAAGGAAAGATCACATTTAAATCTATGCAACCAACCTCTGAACTTAAAGACATATTCCCTATGATGTGTATAAGGAATAGAAAAGAATTTTAAGGGAAGTGCAATCATTTTACAGCAAGAAAAATAGTTGCAGAGTTGGAAGTTGGTGAAATAAGTAAAGAAAAAACAACAATCATAAATTAAATGATAGATATCATAGACAAAGACCAGAAAGAAATTGCAAAAAATCTACAAGAAATGGAAGAAAATGAAGCACAAAATAAAGAAAAGGAAAAGTCTTCAATATCAGATAATAGTAAAGAACTTATTGATTTTTCAAATATAAAACAAAATAAAGGTACTAATCTACAGTAGGGAAATGAACCAACCTATGAAGATCAAAGTAATAAAGGTATCAACATAAAAGATGGAGTAAAAATAGAACTTAAGACAACTTATATTGGGATGCAAAAGACAACAAACATATATAGAAGGAATATAAAGAAACAAAAAAAGCTTAGACAATGAAGGTTACAAAAGAAATGGGTTGGAAAGAAAAAGCATTAGGGAAAGAACCCAGGTCCCAAGAAAAAATATTTTGGATAACTTTACCAACACTTTTGAAGAAATTAAAAATGAAGGTCTCTTCTCTATTGCATCTCCTAAGAGTAGTAAGGATAACCACACAAAAGAAGTATTAGAGACCCTGTTGCTATAGTAAGTAGAGTCTATAAAGGAAACCATAGAAGCCAACAAAGAGGTAGTCAAGAAGTGTACCAAATTTTGGCAGACACCAAATACAATACAAGAATCTCCAAATAATAATCTCAGCGAGCACATTGTAAGAAAGAATGATCAAAGTAAGATAAAAGGAAAACCAATACAAGATTTTCATGACTTCTTGAATAATGAGCTATCATATAATGACAATTTGGAAATGTCAATGTCAAATGAAGCTCAAAAAGAAAACTTGGAATGATTAATAGATGAATTGATACAAGTTTTTAACCATGATAATATTGATAAACGTAATGATGTACAAAAAGAGGAACTAATTCAACAAGTTTTGAAATTAGGAGGAGATAAATACACTTTTAAAGATTTAAGAAGAGATTTTTTAATAATTGATGATGAAGATAAGAATAGTAAAGCAAAACAATCAATCGAAGATAGAATACACTCAGGACAAGGAGATGTTATAGATGTGGGTAGAAAAGGGAATACACTAGATTTAGTAGTTAATATGAGTACAGATGATCAGATAAATCTTGTTGATTAGATAATGATAGAATTAGAAAATGAAGAGATAGATATGAAAGAAGGTAAGCAATTGGAAAGTGTAGCAAATGCATAGGAGAACAAAGAACATTTAGGTATTCTGATGAATCAAGAAGGGATAAGCACCCCTAAATATGGCAGTTAGAAAGCTAAGAAAGGAAGGAAGTAACTAAAAGAACTAAGAGAAGCAGATGGGCAAGCAAAATAACAACAAAAGATAAGTTAGTTACTTAAACCCGGGAAGGGGAAGTACCTTGCCATAGTAGCATGAAGATCACTACCTAGAATGCTAGGGGCTTAAATGCACCTAGCAAGAAATGTTTACTAAAACATAATTGAAAACAATTTGATTATGAAATTATAATGTTACAAGAAATAAAACTAAATAAGGAAGAAGGAATTAAGCTAGGAAATAAATTAGGAAGCTAGAACATCAACTTACATGAATCTAGAGGAGCATCAGGGGGATCATGAATGATTTTGAATCCGAGGAAAGTAAATATAAATATTATAAATTCAAACAATTCATGGATGAGCAACAGAATTAAAACCATAAAGACTAAGTTACAGTTAATTCTAATAAACATCTATGGCCTAATCCATAACATAGATAAAAAAATTGTTATGGGAAGAAATAAGTCTATTTAGTAAAAATCACAGCAATGAACTTATTCTAATAGTTGGAGATTTCAATACTATTACAAATATGATGAAAAAATTGGAGGTATCCAGTGAATTCCCCAAGCATCTTTGGAATTTATAAAATGGATAGACCTTAATAACCTAGTTGATATCTCTATTAATAATGGTAAGTACACTTGGAATAATAGAAGGAAAATTTTCTCATGTATCACTAAGAAATTGGATAGGTTCTTCCTCAAGGAGAACTTAGAGGAATAAATTTTGATATTCAAGCCTCAATCCTTCTGATTGCAGGATTGGATCACTATCCGGTCAGGATTGAATTTACTAAACCCCATAAACCTACCAGAAACCCTTTTAAATGAGAAAAATGTGGTTTTTAGACAAATTTTTTATTGATCTCATTAGAGAATGGTGGAATCAAGGAAATTTTAAAGGTTCCAAAATGTATATATATGTATCTAAGCTGAAAATGCTTAAAGAAAATATATTGAAGTGGAACAAAGAACATTTCAATAATATATTTGAAGAAAAACTAGACATAGAAGAAAGTTTAAAGAAATTAAACATAGAAGTAATTAAAGAAGGTATGAACAATGAAAACTTCTTTCTAGAAAAAGAACTCCTTGCTGAGCTGGAAAACATTCTAGCAAAGGAAGAAGTCTTTTGGAGGCAAAAATCAAGAGAGAAATGACTAGAAGAGGAAGATCGTAACACAAATTTTTTTCATAATAGCATGCTAATCAACAAAGTTAAAAGCAAAATTAGTAAAATTAAAAATGCTTCAGCCACTATCACTGAGAATCCTGATAGTATAACAAAGATTTTAGTAGATCATTTTAAGAATTTATTAAATAATTTTACAAGTTTGAACATGATAGCTCAAGCGAAAATGTTGGAAACTATACCAAAAGTGATCTCTATAGAAGATAATAAAGCATTAAACTCACCCATATCTTTGGAAGAAGTCAGATCATTGTTATTCAACATGAATCCAGATAACTCTCTAGGACTAGACCGTTTCTAGGCCTTCTTCTATCAAAAGTGTTCAAATATTATTAGAACTAATCTTTGGAAAGTCATTGAGGCATCAAGAAATGGTGGATCATTATTATCATGTTGGTGTAAATAAGTATTTACTTATTATACTTTACTTAATTTTGCTTAGGTCAATGCATTATTTTATTATTTATTAGTTTGATACCTAGGAGTTTGTGTACTCTTATGAGTTGTCATGTTGACAACACTGGAGTAAGCAACTCTAATTCAAAACATGGTGTCTACAACATAATTTTACGTGCTACTCCTTTATAGGCTTATCCTCTCATCATCGCACTTACTCCTATGCTTAATGGAGGATAATCCACTCCTAGTGGACATGTGCTTGGTTGTAAGACTTATCAGTATGTTGATTCCAAGGTATTCTAGAAGCATTCCATAGGCATATATATTCAGGCACTCCTAGTGTGTGTGTACATGACAATACATCAATTGAATACTATATTGTTATTTTGATCATACTCTTTTGGTCTATTCTTGTGCTTGTGCTTGAGTTCCTTGATCTTGGGTGATTTTTCCCTAAGGCAAATTCTTACATAGTATCAGAGCTAAGAGAATTTCTCTTCACATAGCCATTAGAGACCTATCTTGCTTCACCTCTCAGAGGATACCTCAACCTAGATCCAAAGTATCATAGTCATTGGGAGTGTCTAGAGCCAAAACGAACCTCGTCATTGTGTTTGGAATGTCAATTTGGTAAAAATTGACTATAAATTCACCTACCCTAGGCCATAGTCAAATTTGAGGCAATTTTTTTTTAGATCTGCAAATTTATTCTCAGATCTGATTTCTTTTTCTCTACAAATTTGTCAGAATTTTTTTGCAAATTTTTAGAATTTTTTTTAGCCCGTCAAGCCTGCAGAGAAATTTTTTTTGTAGGAACCAGGTGGTGAAAATAAGGCCCCCACATGGAATATTCCAATTTACAGTTCGACATATTCCATATCATATTTGATGACACATTACAATTCTAGCTTGAACAGTACTAGCCAAGCCCATGGCGGACTGCAAACCCAATATCTGGTGGCCTTGCTTTGTTTACATACTGCAGTGTTTGTGTTTTACATACCGCAGAAGGTTATTTTCTTGGAGATATAGGATTAAACTTTCAATCCCCATCCACTGTTATACAAAAAATTATCGGCCTAACAAACATTTTGGCAGCTACAGCAACTGCCACCCATCTACAACCTACTAGTGCCATGTTTTAAAGCCTCTGATCATGCTGCAATAGTTGTTGCCTATTATCTCTCCACCGACGTCACGAATCCCTCACTAGCCATATTATATTCCTCGACACCAGATATTCCTTTTCTAGTGCCCGCTTCCCAAACGACAGCCCGCTAACCTCAACTGCATAGGTGGAGCCACAATAGTCCTCGACCCAGGCACGTGGCCCCTTGAGACCCAACCATGCGACGCATTGGCCACGTCACCCCAACAACAAAGAGCTAGCCACATTAGCAGTACAATTCAACATCTAGTCAGCGACTGTACCTATCATATAGTGACATGTCACACTTTTTCGTACATTCATACCGTATGGCCCTGCCACGTTACCTAGGGTGGCCTTTTTCACTGATGTCAGCATTTTACCATGCTAAATTTGGTGTTCATTTGATCGTCATTTCTATGAAAATTTGAACTACTGTGATAGTTGTTTAACCGTCAAATAAAACTCATAGTTTGCTACCCAGACCCCTCTCTAGATGCAATTTTGATTGATAGTTTGACTTTGGGAGGCCATAACTCAGTCATCCAGACTCCAAATTAGGTGCGATAATTTTTTATTTTGGGTAGAATTTTTTGAACTTTTTAGTGGTGCTATTCTTTTCTAGTTTTCGTGCACAAATTTGTCAGAAATTGCCTTTTTTGGCGACTATACCTGTCCAATCCTGCATTTTGCAACTTCAAACACTTTGTATGAGCTCATCTGGACACATTTTCAAGTTCTATTTTTTTTTGAAGTGCTTAATTTTTCATCTACTTTCCAAATTTGCAATCAAATTATAGGCTTGTGTGGACAAAAATCTCACTTTCAGACTTAGGGCCTTTTTTGCATTGTATTGCTTTGATTACTTTTGAAAATTGTTGTACATTTGAGCTACAATGCTTAGTGATAGATTTGAGCCTCAAAAGGCAGTGTAAATAAAAAAATCAGAAGTCCACTTTGTACTTTCTAACAAGTGGCCTATTATACACACACTACATATAAAGTGCCAAAAGCATCATTTTTGGGGGGGTCTTTTGATTGAGTGAATAGGGGGGGTGTCTTTTGTGTTCTTGTGTCTCTCTTTTGTGATCTTTTCATTTTCTGCATCATGAGTTCACCTAAAGCTCCACTTCTAACTTCACACAATTAATCTACATGGAAAGATATTGTATAGAGTAGATTAATGGAAAAAGGTTCAAAACTATATGTTGATGGTACAATCACAAAACCCACAAATGCTACAACACAAGTTGATTGGCAAATCAAAGACAATCAGGCTTTAGGAATTATCATGAGTTGTGTTCATAGAGATCTCTTCTTCCACATTTCTAGCTTTAAGGAAGCCAAGCCTACTTGGAACAAACTTGAAGGGTTGTATGGTAAGGTGGATGAGGAAAAGGGATTCCAAATTGAGGATGACCTACTTCTATTGGATCCTAAGAATTTTGACACAATTCAAGATTATATCAACAAAGCCAATGAATTGAGAGCCCTTCTTAAAGATTATGGTAATCCCATGAAGGATGATTGATTGATTCATCACATCCTAAAGAGGCTACCTTCAGAATATGCATCTTTTGTGTTCAGTTACAACACTCACAGGTGGACCATGGGAAGTGCCTTCACTAAGCCTACATTTGATGCATTTGCATAAATGTTGATGTTGGAACAATTCGAGTTGATAGATATGGAAATTCTCAAGTCATCAAAGACCAAAGCATTGGTGGCTAGTAATAAGAAACAATCAAGTCAAAGTGGAAATAGTTCTACCAATAGAAAAAAGAAGCAGTGGAAGCAAAAATCACAATTTGAGACCCAACAATCTCCCTCCTCATAGCAACACAACTCTTGTTCCAACAAGAATGGAAGCAATGATAAGAAGGAAAAACTATTTTGTGTATATTGCAAGAAACCAAATCATGATGAGCATCATTGCAAAACTAAAAGAATCGATGAGTTGGAAAACCTACTCAAGAAGAAAAAATTCAATGTATCAAATGCTTCCAAGGATTCAACTCCACCCACTTCAAAGGGAAAAGGGCAAGCACTTATGGCTAGTTCAAGTTCTTTAGGGGTATGGATTCTTGACTTAGGTGCCTCATATCATATGGGTTCTTCAAAAAGAGACTTTTCTTCATTGAAGAAGTCTAAGATACCTTACATCTTTATAGGGGATGATACAAAAATAGAAGTTGAAGGGAAAGGACAAGTGGAGATGGAAAATGGTGAGTTCAAAGTTCTCTATGTTCCCAACCTTAGCTCTAATCTCCTTTAAATCTACCAAATCACTCACTATGGAGATGGCAATAAAGTTGAGTTCCTTCCTAATTTAGTAATGGTGTACAATCTTAAAGATGATTCATTGGTTACAGTGGGTAAAGTTAATCATCACATAAGGCTTTATTCTTTTTCCCACTTTGGGCCTGAGTCTCCTTCACATGCCTTGTTGACTCAATCTCATTCACAAAGTAAATTATGGCATGAGCGGTATGGACATCTTGCCTTTTTCTATCTTCATCAACTTTTCTCAAACAATATGGTCAAAGGTCTACCTACAATCAACTTTTCTAAGGGTCAATGTTCAACATGTTTAGTGGATATGCATCTAGAGGAGAAGTTTGATAAAGGAAATTCTTCAAGAGCATCAGTTGTTCTTGAGTTGGTTCACATAGTTCTAGTAGGTTCTTTTGTAGTAACATTAGTTAGCAAGGTTGCTACATCCTCACTTTCATTTATGACTTTTCATGCTACACATGGGTCTACTTTCCTAATCACAAGAATGAAGTGTTTGATAAGTTTTTAGCCTTCAAGAGTCATGTTGAAAAGCAATCTAGGAAAGCCATCAAAGTTCTTCGTATGGACAATGAAAGTAGTTATGCGAACTCAAGACTTAAAGACTCTTGTAAACTTGAGGGTATTGATCTTCAGAATCTAGTAGCATTTAGTTCACAAAAGACAAGTGTTGTAGAAATGAGGATTCAAACTCTTAAGTCTATGGCAAGCTGCATGATTCAAGCCAAGTCTCTTGATCCATCACTTGAAGTCGAAGCTATAAGCAGTGTCAATCACATACTTAATAGATCTCCTCATGATGCCTTAGATGGAAAGACTCCTTTTGAGGCATGGTGCAGTAGAAAACTAGTTGTGAAACACTTCAGAATTTTTGTTTGTCTAGCAAGGGCAAACATATCTTCCAAGGAATGCAAGGCACCACCACCAAGGCCTTGTACTTTCATTGGATATGAAGACAATGTTAAGGCATATAGACTTATGGATCTTAAGACTCATGCCATTTTTATAAAGAGGAATGTTCACTTTGAGGAAAATTCACCTAGCTTATCCTCTAATCCTCTCTGCACTTCATACATTGTGGAAACTGATAGTGACAACAACGATATTGATTCAATAGATTCAGATATGTGGGATCCTATTGATAGATACAACACCATGTCATAGCATCAGCACATTCCACATGCATACATTGCCACCGTGATAGGTCCAACACAGCAGGGTACACCTTGTCTTCTAGATCTAGCATCAGTGGATGACTTCTTGACAGATATTTCAAGTTTGTTTGTGGAGTCACACATTGCAGATTTGGGGGACATTATTGATGATATACATCTTCTCTTTGATGAAGAAGATCCTTCTTTAGTTGTTGTGAGGGCTCACTCTAACCAACCTATCCATTCTCTACATGATCAATCTTTCCACATTGATATGATTATGGATCCTTATGTACATTAGTTGCAGGAGGTCTCTTTATCATTTGAGGAGACAACTAGTTCTTTGGGATAGGTTCTACATTCATCCTTACTAGAACTACACTTGTTCTTTTCATTAGTGTTGGAAGGGGCGACCATCAATATTGACACAAGGATAGTTGAGTAGGTTTCAGAGACACCATTCATCTTCATATGTCTTTCTACACATAGGGGAAGCATCTCATTCATACCTATGACATTATTTCTTCCAAAGGGGAGGACCATTATTCAACAGTCATAGATTGGCTTCTATTTTAGAGTAGCTATCACTGATCGACATTCTTCATTTGGGGGGGGGGTGCTGCTACCTTGTCTCCTTTCTTCTTCTCTCTTTCGGCTAGGACCTTTTCCTCTTTTGGGATTGTGTTCTTCTCATACTTCTCTTTTGTATATAATTGATGTATGTTGTAATGGGGGGTCTTGATTATTCCATCCATCCATGCATCTTATTTTTTCATCTCTCTTTTTGGGGGAGGGTTTTTTCCCATGAGGTCTTCCCTCTTTCTCCTCTTTATGAGAGATTGCATTGCATTTTGTGCATGGGTACCTAACATGGCCTAGTAGTCGGGACCCATCATGCATTTTCATCCTAGCTTTCGTAAGCTTAAGTGTATTCCCCTAAGTTGCACTTAAGGGGGGGTGTTGGTGTAAATAAGTATTTACTTATTACACTTTACTTAAGTTTACTTAGGTCAATGCATTATTTTATTATTTATTAGTTTGACACCTAGGAGTTTGCATACTCCTATGAGTTGTCATGTTGACAACATTGGAGTAAGCAACTCTAATTCAACACATGGTGTCTACAATACTGGAGTTTGCATAATTAACCAAGTTATCATGTAGACAACACAATTATTTGCACTCTTAATTAAGCACATGATGTCTACAACATAATTTTATGTGCTACACCTTTGTAGGCTTATCCTCTCATCATCACACTTACTCCTGTGCTTAATGGAGGATAATCCACTCCTGGTGGATATGTGCTTCATTGTAAGACTTATCAGCATGTTGATTCATAGGCATTCTAGAAGCATTTCGGAGGCCTTTATATTCAAGCACTCCTAGTGTATATGTACATGATAGTACATCAATTAAATAGTATATTGTTATTTTAATCATACTCTTTTGGTCTATTCTTGTGCTTGCGCTTGAGTTCCTTGATCTTGGGTGATTTTACCCTAAGGCAAATTCTTACATATCCAAAATTAATTATACCTTTCTTATGTTGATGCCCAAAAAAGTTTATCCCAAAAACCCCAAGGGATTTTAGACCTATAGCTCTTTGCAACACCATCTATAAAATCCTATCCAAAATTTTAGCTAATCAAATGAAATCATTTCTTCCTAAGCTTATATCATAAGAACAAATGCGTTTTGTGCCAGAAAGATCAATACTAGATGGGATACTCATTATTCAGGAAACATTATAGTCGGCCAATAAAAATAAAAAGGCAAGCATGTTCATGAAACTAGATATTCAAAAAGCATATGACATGGTTGACTAGAGGTTATTATGTAAAAGCTTAGAAGCTTTCGGATTCTCTTACCAATGGATAAATCTTATCTATCAAAGAATATCTTCATCTAAAACATCAATTCTCATTAATGGGACCCCTAAAGGCTTTTTTGACACATCTAGAGGTCTAAGACAAGGAGATCCACTATCCCCTTTCCTGTACATTATCATGGCAGAAGCCTTTGGTAGAGCTATTACAAAAGTGTACTATGATGGTAAAATTAGGAGAATTACTGTTACTAAGAATGTTGCTAGTATAACCCATCAACAATATGCAGATGATACCATTTTACCAAGAGAAAGCACAATAAATGAGGCCTTAAACATTAAGATGATTATTCAACAATATATGGAAGCTTGAGGTTAGAAAGTGAATGCACAAAAAATATAAATATTTTTCATGAACACCAAACCTGAAATAGAAAAATAGATTTGTAACATTATGGGGTATAAAAGAGGTACATTCCCATGTAAATACTTAGGAATAGAGATAGAAAAAGGTAGTAAAACTAACAAAGGATGACATAATATTCCTGATAGAATGGATAAAATGACAGGAGGGTGGAAAGATAAATAGCTCACCAAAGTTGGTAAAGCTAGTAAGATCAAAGCAAATTTATCTACCCTCCTAACATATCCCATTTCCCACTTACCATTATCAAAAAATATCAATAAGAAGCTTGAGGCAAAACTCATAGGTTTTCTCTAGATGACATTGACGAATAGAAAAAATTGGCGCTTATTAAATGGGAAAATTTATGTAAGTCAAAGGAACTAGGAGGCTTAGGTATCAAAAACTTAAGCTGGCAAAATGAAGCAATAGGGGCTAAACTTACTTGGTGTCTCTTTATAGAAAGGGATCATAAATGGGCTAAAATTGTGTATAACAAATACCTTAATGCAGATGATCCCTATTCCGTGTTTAGAATGAGGACCCTCCCTAAAGGATCCAAAAGTTGGAATTTTATAAAAAAAAAGCAAAGCCCTTATTAGTAAATATCTCACATGGGATGTTGGGAATGGTGATGAAGCTCTTTTCTGAGAGGATTCATGGGATGGTTACCCCTTAGTAGATAGCATAAGTATCATAGCTAGCATCAAAGAGAAATTAGTTAAACTCTAGGGAAGTAAGGTTAGCAATTATAAAACTAAAAAAGTTATTAATGGAATTATAAAATGGGAATGGAAATTTATGGAGAATATAAATGTGGAACTAGCGGTAGAAAAGGTATATGAGAAAATCATTCAGAAAAAGAAAGTAAAACAATTAGAAAGAAATGACAAACTCATTATGACAACATCAAAAGATGGTAGGTATAGTGTTAAAAATGGATATAGAGTTATCATGCATTCTCAAAGATGGGAAAAATTGAACATCCCACTTTAACTATGTTGGGATTTGTCTTGTCCGCCAAAGGCGGGATTCTTTTTATGGATAACATCTCAGAATAGGATCCTAATTGCTAATAGACTAAGTCAGATGAGTATTGAGGGGCCATCAAGATGTGTGCTATGTAAGCATGATAGTGAAAATACTGATCATATCATATATAGATGTTCATATACTCAATATTGTTGGGATTGACTCATACAGATGCTGAGTTGGACCGCTCCTATGCCAGGATCCCTAGATGATTTTCTTAAGAGCTAGCCAACAGATAATAGTAATTGTATATATAACAAATTATGGAATATGTGTCTATCTATCCTTATGTGGGAAATATGGAAAGAAAGGAACAAAAGAATATTTCGTGCTAAGAACATGACAGAAGATGAGATTATTAAAAAAAAATCGATGCATGTATAGTCAAAAATTTAAATGCATACTTGAGGAAAACCCAGAAAGAGGAAGGATCATTTTCATTATGTGATGGATTAATGAAAAAGAATTGGAAAAAGCCTAATTAATCTTCTGCTTATTTATAAAAAGAAGAATAAAGAGGCGAGGGACAAATGTAGATGGATCCCACCATCGACTAGGTGGACCAAATTAAATTTTGATGGAGCATCAAGAAGCAATCCTGGTATTGCTGGAATAGGATGTTTAATTAATAATGATTTTAGCATGTGGATCGCCAAAAGGGCTAAATCCATAGGATCAACCACTAACAACCTTGCTGAACTAGAAGCCTTGCAAGAAGGTCTCCAAATTTGCTTAAATCTAGGTGTATCAAAACTTATTATTGAAGGAGATTCACAGATTGTTCTAAATGCCATTAGGAAAAGAAAGACATCTAATTGGGTTTTAAACTCTAAACTATAAGAAGTACTGAATATTTTTGACCACTTCAAAGATATTCAAATTCTTCATATCTTTCGGGAAGGTAACAAAAAAGCAGATTAGCTAGAAAATAAGGGTGCTGAATGCAAAAATATTTTCATTTATAAGGAACAATAATGTAAACAGGAATCGAATAGCCATACTAATATAAAGGGAGTAGGGAAAACTACTCTATTAGCAAAAATAGATTTGGAGTAGTCAGAGAGTAAGGATACATCCACATTACCTTTAGATATCTATTTCTACAAGGGTACAAGGGTTGGCCCAAGAATATATGTAAAATCTATATATTTAGCCAAATGTGACTTATAGTCATTGGAACATTTGACTCACATAGTTATCGTAGGGATAGTGGGAGAAAATTTATAGCTACTAATCAAGAATTTGAAAGAATCAAAGGTAATATGAAAATAATTAATAAAAAAAAAGGTTTAAAAAAAATAAAAACAATTAGATAATAACTCAAACATCTAGAAAAGGTACTCTATGTATGAATTAGGAATTAGTAAATCATATCTATGAAGTTGTATTCCTAATTAATTGCTCAGAGGCATAGGTTTATCAATACGTTTAGGGCTTTTATGTCTCCCATGCTCTTATGATCATTCTGTGACACCAGGCTAAATCTTATTACATATTTATTTGGTGTCATCTAGCTGACATTAGGCGATGATGGCAAACAATCTAGTTGCTTTTGGATCCTTCGAATGGATTTGTGTTTGCTATTTATATTGACTAGGCATTTACGGCATATATTTCCCTGTCCATGCTAAGTCTATTTCTGTTAGTATAGGATACTACAGACTCACTTCTTGATGAAGGTACAGCTCTGATACCACTTGATAGAGGGCCACACCACCCTTACTCACTCACAATCAAGAAAGCAACAATATGGAGACCAAAAAAATGCTTCACAAGAAATTTTATTATACTTGAAGATCCTTACAACACTCACAAGATGATATCAAGCTTCTCCTTGAGCTTCTCCTTCCACAACTTCTACTTCTCAAGTTTCTACTCCTCGAGCTTGATTACAAATGATAATAAGCCTTGCTTAAATAGGCACTTCTAACCCAAGACATTACAAACACAACCAATGTGGGATAAAAGGTAAATACAACTATCTTTAAATAAATATTAAATTCCCACCCAAATACAACTAAGCACCCAACAAATACTAAATACATGATTTATCCAAAACCTTCTAGAATTTCCACCTACACACCTCGATTAATGGAATGACAACTATTTTTTTTAAAAAATTTTTTTTCTATTATGCCACCTATGCACCTCGAAAATAGAAATCCTCTTTTCCTTTCTTTTCTCCTTTTTCCCTTTTTATTTATTTATTATTTCTCCTCTAATTTTCGTCACTTTCTCTCTCCTCCAATTTTTTTTTTTTTTTTTCCAATAATTTTCTTCATGCAAGATGCTCCTGCATCAGACTCCCCCGGTAGATAGAAAAGTGTGTCCCACACTTTGACGCCAAAAAGAAACTCTACAACCATCTTCATCTTCACCAAAGGCTTCCACCTCAATAGGGACAACAAAACCACCATGCAAATCCTCCACATCTGCATTACTCTATCAAACACTAGAATCTCAAGCATCCAATCAACATGCTCATTCCTAGGAACAAACTGAACATAATGCTTCATTAGCAAACTCCCATTCACATCAACAACTAGTGAATCCACACCAGCAGCAACAAACCCCGCATTAGCAACAACAAACTCCATATCGGCACCAACATGTAGATCTCCATCAATACATGCCAAACTCTCAACACCAACAACCTCATTGCTCACAACAAGATGCTCTGCAATACATAACTCACCTCCAACAACTGGATCATCCACCTCCAAGTGCTCCATAATCTCCATGTCAGATTCAACCAATTGATCATGAAAACCAACCTCGATCCCAACATCAATAACATTAGGAATATCTTCAGCAACAACCTCTAGTTGCTCTGCAGGTTCTACATCAAGCTCCACAAACTGATTAGCAAAACCAACCTCTTCCACCTCAACCTTGTGATGCCCTCTTCTCTCACGAACCTCCTTAACTTGATCAGCCAATCTATCATCCAACAGAAATCATCTTAGAAAAATTCCTCTCCACTATATCATGGATTTTGGCAACCATCTTAGGGTCCAATCCTCTTGGAGCCATCTTCCAAGATCTTCGTAAACCCTCTGCAACAAATCCTTCCCACGCTCCATGTGACAACCAAATTGTTTGCAAGTCAGATCGCAACCTGCCACCTCGCACGAACAATCAGGAACCACATCACAAGTCTAGGACAACGAATTTGCAATCCACCAGCTCTGATAAAATTCACCCAACCAAGGTCCTGGTACAAATTGCCTCACACTTCGGTGATCTGCTTGTACACTCAGGAAACCTGGCTCTGATACCACTGATGAAGGTACAACTCTGATACCACTTGATAGAGGGCCACACCACCCTTACTCACTCACAATCAAGAAAGCAACAATATGGAGACCAAAAAAATGCTTCACAAGAAATTTTATTATACTTGAAGATCCTTACAACACTCACAAGATGATATCAAGCTTCTCCTTGAGCTTCTCCTTCCACAACTTCTACTTCTCAAGTTTCTACTCCTCGAGCTTGATTACAAATGATAATAAGCCTTGCTTAAATAGGCACTTCTAACCCAAGACATTACAAACACAACCAATGTGGGATAAAAGGTAAATACAACTATCTTTAAATAAATATTAAATTCCCACCCAAATACAACTAAGCACCCAACAAATACTAAATACATGATTTATCCAAAACCTTCTAGAATTTCCACCTACACACCTCGATTAATGGAATGACAACTATTTTAAAAAAAAAAAAAAATTTCTATTATGCCACCTATGCACCTCGAAAATAGAAATCCTCTTTTCCTTTCTTTTCTCCTTTTTCCCTTTTTATTTATTTATTATTTCTCCTCTAATTTTCGTCACTTTCTCTCTCCTCCAAATTTTTTTTTTTCCAATAATTTTCTTCATGCAAGATGCTCCTGCATCACTTCTAAAGTATACAAATTCATAATACGCTAATTGATCCAACATTAAATTGACATGTAAGGGAAGGATTCTATTCACCGTTAGGAAACTATTGATCATCAGATTGAAGCCATAACCTTAGATCTAAGTATAAGTCTTTTAAATAAAATATGATTTCAATAGGGATTTAGATTAACTGACAAAATCTTAAACTAATCAACACAATTAGGACCAAGTTTGTAATATAGGTGGATATTATGTTAGAATATAAGTAAGAGCATTCTTAAAATGTATTATTGATCGATAATCTTTGAAATAATGTTAAAGGAAAGAAACATATGAATCTCCAGCCAGGAATTCAAGGATATCTAAATCAATGTTTTTAATTAATAGTACTAACATTCATTTTGAGTTGCATTGCTGATCAACAGGTTAGCTAGGTGTTATCACTCCATTCAGAATTGCAAAAGAAGAGTCAACTATAAAATATATATAGATTTGTTTGAAGCGGTTACTCTCATCTTAGACACTAAAGAGTTCAAATGATCGTTATAAAGATCATTGGAGATTGTATAATTCACAGAAGGAATCAGTCATTTATTTTGTACTCAACAACAAAAAATGGGAATTGGTAACTAGGGTATGCCCCTTTTAATAATGTAATAATAAAGGACTATGGTCTCAAGCAAGACTAGAGGTTTTTTCTCCGTTCTTTCCTACTAGTGCTTGTTTGAACAGAGATACTCTTTTGTGTTTTTTATTTTTTATTAAATTAATATAATCAAAGGTTTCGACTGTTTACCAATCAACCAAAAAAAATAAAAATATTAAGGCCATTTTTTTTCCAACCTACATAATTTTTCTCTTTGCCTAGCATCGTACGTAATTCAATTAAGAATTTGCTCTATTTCATGTTTGAGAGAGAAAATTGTGTTATGAAGAACTTTATGGTTTAAGACATGATTTCTTCCTTAAATTTCTGACCCCTTTTTGCAATTATGTAACTTTAACATTTTATTTAATAGAAAAATTCATTAAAAAATTGACTAATGTATATTATAATTTATTAATCTTTAAAATCTACAAAACAATCAACTTATAATTTTATTTTTTTTAAATTTAATATTTATGTCATAGGCGTTTCCTCTATGAAGTTGAGAGGCTCAGTTTGACATCCAACGATTGACAGAGATGGAGAGCAAATGATTGCCATTGAGACGCTTTCAACCATTGATCTTTTTGGTTTTCCAAATAATGGCTTGAGAAATTGTATCATCACTATAGTAGTGAGAGGATGTTCAAACGCATGCACTAAGCAAATTGACAGGCATTGTGTGGAGATATTTAGACGTTTACAACCTTCTTAGTAATTACATTTTTGCCGCTGAAGATATTGACTCTGTCACTAGTGGCTTTTCTCTCTTTCTGAGTTTAATAAAAGGCACTTATGCTAACAGCGATGGTGAAAGAGCCCTTGATTCTTACAACTCTCATTACACCGTAGGTGTTTCCATATGAAGGAGGACGAGCTAAGTTTTATAATCAACGATGTAGTCTTGCTCAGAGGCCTTCGACGACCATGAAATTCATTGTCACCGTTGATTACTTGTCCACTATAAGTAAGAGAACCTAATTTTGTCAATCCATGGTTCAAAGTTAAAGGAAAATATCAAAGTGGGAACTGTTCCAATGAAGAATGTTTCATAAGTAGTTGTGAGTAATTAATGTCGAAGATCAAATTTGCTAGAACAGTATGCAGCATGTGCTCTTTGTAATTCAAAAACATGATTTGACAGAGATGAAAGTAAAATGGAGTCATTCCAATTGAGTAACTCTCCATGAAGCCTCAAGCTTTTTTGCTAGACAATGTTGAGATGTCGACTGTTTCTTTTCCTCAATCTGCATGCAACAAGAAACTAGGCTTAGTAAGAATTCAATTGAAGATCAAATGTTGAAGAATTAAAGAAAGAGGCTACACACACTTGATTTAGATTATGTCCCTTCTTAATTTCATCTTCATGTGGCGAGACAAGTATGAGTAATTTTATTCACATCACCTACACAGTTACAGCTATGCCAATCGCACATTAAAGTCACCCTTTTCTCTTCACCAGTAATTGTGTGTGAGATTAAAATGGCACCAACTCGAGTAGAGACTTTGTCGAGCAGCAGTTTAGAAAAGAAGCATTGCTTTTCAATTGTAAAGAATTTACAGTTGGATTTGCAGGGGCCTTATCCTTAACATTTCTTTGGTGTATTATAATTTGATCATACTTTTCTTATTGCCTTATTACTTTACCTGAAAGATATGTCATACGTTTCCTCCTGTTTTGCAAGGTCAAACTCCACTTGATGTTCAATTCTCCCAAGAGGTTTTATCAAGTTAAGGAATAATATTTTGAAGTTAAAGTATATTTTATCAAATGCGTAATCTAAATGTATTTATTGTCTGGATATGAACTTAATATAAAATCTAAGATAATTTTTTAAAATTATTTATTTAATATTGTTAGTAATTTATGCTGAATTTATATTTTTTTAATTTAGATAAATAATTAATTTATTTTACTTTATGATTAAAGAATATGGATAACATAGATTTGTTAGAAAATTTTAAAAACTTTCAAACAAATGTAATCAACATGTATAAAGTCAGCCTAAAAACCTATTATCTATCCTCTCTTTAATAGTGTTACAAGTGGAGCTCTATAATTCTAATTAGAAGTTTACAGAATTGACTTAATTTCTAATAATTCATCTATAGCTTCTTCTTGATCTCTCTTCCCAATTTCCATTTTTCTCACTACACCAATCTTCTCCCAGATATCCCTATCTCTCCTTCCTTTATCTCTATATTTCTACCCCTTTCCTCCCCCATCTCTATCTCTAACTCCCTCATTCACACACTCTTTGTTTCTCCCCACATCTATCCATATCTCTCTTCAACTATATCCCACCCTCTCTTGCAAACATAAGAAGATCCTATTGATAGTGGACTCTAATTGTCTTCCTCATTCAAATGTTGTATTTCAATTGCATAATTCATTTGAAGATATCACATCAAACTGTGGGAAGTGTAGATAGTGAGTGAAATGGTCCCTTTCAATTGATTGTCATTTAGCTTGAGCATCCATAGATTAGGAAATTGACATGGAATAATAGCAGTGAGCTAATTGCCAGAGGGATTGATGTTGAACATTTCATCTGTTTGCCTTAAAAGCTTTTGGTAGCCACCTCTTCAATCAACATGATGAAGACTTATCATAGTGGGGTTACTATGGTAGATTGCTTGCAACTCCCACCTAGTTATGGATTGGATTTTTTAGTTCGTTGTATATTATTGTTAATTAAAGAAACTTATACTGACAAGATTTTCAAATATTAAGAAAGCTATTGTCTATTTTGTTTCTTGTGCTCTCTTCACTCATCATTTATGGATGAGTTATTTTAATATCTTCGTACTCCATTGGCTTAGCTCAATGACAATGAGAGAAGGGCAACTGAATTATAAGGTGGTAACTTCCAAGTCAAATTATTAAATGAGGTAAGACAATATATTAAAGCAGTTGATCTTCTCTCAACACTGGCTTATGCTCTCCTTCCTCATACTAAATATATTCCTCTTGTTTGGCTTGACCATCCCATCTCATGTGATATAGTGCACTGCTTAATATTGTATGAGACGTCTTTTACGATTTTTGCAATTTTTCTCGATACCCGCATTTGCTTCAATGTCTCTAATTATACAATCAATGGAATAGGGTATCAATAGTATCAAAGCATAATGGAAGCCAGGCTTTTCTCCAATATTAGAGTTGGAAATGCATTGGTAGGCATGCATCCAAGATGGAGTAGAAAATCTATTTCTAAGACAATATATACATTTGGAAAAACAAGAAAGAGAGGTGAAGATAAATCTTCAATGAAATCCTTAATCTTTACATTACCGTCGTCAATGTCAGATTCTTCCTTACCCAAATAAAGGTGGCTTTTAAGTTGTTGCATGAATTACCATGACTAGACCTCATCCACTTTCTCTGATAACTAATTCACATCAATTGACCAATGGTCTAAATGTATAACAGGAAGTAAGTATGCCGGTAAGAAGTATGGGTGGAGGAGGTTATATAAGGTGAAATAGAAATAAAAAGAGGTGAAGAGATAGTCATAGAGAGGAAGGGTGTGAAAGAGAAAATAAAAAAATCTCTTTATATATTACCAATATTTAAGTCTCTCTATCTTACATTTCAAGTATCAAATAGAGCACAATACCAAATAAATGAAAGATAGGATAGCTTGGATAAAAGCATGGTAAAATTAAATACAATTTAGTGAATGAAAAAAAAAATACAAATGAAATCAAAAGGAGAAAATAAGTGATAAGGAAAAACAAAATTTAAAAAGACAAGTCTTACATACTTATTCGGGGAGAATGAAAGATTGCATAAAAATGGGTGAAAAATAATATATGACCATTGAAGTGTCAATGGTCATCCATAGTTCTCAATAATTGTGGACCATTATTAAGCTACATCCAACGAATAGGTAAAGAGAGGAGAAATTGATAGATAAAGATGAGATAAATATATAGAGAGGAGAGATTGATAGATAGAGAGGAGAGATAAATAGATAGAGAGGATACATAAGGAAAGAATGAGAGAGGGGAACTTATAAGAGACATATATGTTGTTTAGGAAGGTAGGGGAGGCCGAAGAGATGGAAGAAGAGAGGAAGAGAGAGATCTCAAGCATGAACTTATTTGGAATGGAGTGAGGAGTCCAATTATCTTTTCTATTGAGAGGTTTCATTTGAGACATGTTTGGATGGGTTATCAACATATGTGGAAGGTGAATATGTAATTATTGTTAATTGTATTAAATGGTTGATGCCCTTTCCACTGAAAGAGTGTTGCCAATCAACTCAATAGGCACCTTTTACGAATATGATGCAAACCATTATTTTATTCATTTGAACTAAAGTTTGATCTTTAAAATTGTTAAGGACTCTTCCAATGAAACAACCATCTCTTGCCTATACCTAAGAAAGGTCATCAGGTTGATATTCTATAGAAATTCCACTAATAAATTCTATAAGCACTCTGTTTGGTTTCCCTTAATAATTTCCACCAACTATATTATGCCTAAATCCTTCATCTACCCATCCAATTTATGACCACATTCGAACTTGAAGTTTTCAAAGACATTTCAATTTTCTACACAAACAAGAGGTTAGAAATGTTGAGGACTGAATGAGGCCTATTTATAATAGTAGAATGCGTTTGCTCGATCATTCTTCAAACACAATCAAAGAGGATATAGTAGAGTTATATTGGTTGAACTCTATGGAGGCTTTCTCATTAATATCTACTAGTGGTTGCAATAATTTAAGAAATTGCTTATTAGTTACATACCCATATCGCACTATTATTGAAAGGATTTTATGTATTGGGACTAAAATGAATCAAAATTGGTCCAACTTAATAAATCTCTCATTTCATTTGGACCGCTGGAAGCCTAGACCATTTTTATGATTATTATTAATTTTTTCCATTTTTAAATTTTTTATCTCCCTCTCTATTTTTCTTCCTATTATAGGAACATTACATGCCCGTGAAATACACACATGATACATGAGTTGAAGTTCTTGATTGAGGCTACTTGTTCTCATTTAATTTAGGCAAAACATATTTGTAGAGTGCCTACTCCAATCAACTCATCAAAAATAGTTTTATGGCTACCCTTTGCACTAGAGAGAAATAAATACATTGTACCTATGATGAAAATTCAAATGTTAGAATAGTCTATAGGAAAGCAAATGTTTTATGAACTATAGATTATTTCTCTATATATGTTTGTTCAGGGAAAACTTTGACTATATATTGCTTCTAATTATGATCTTTGAATTACCTTCTTTTTAGCTTATACAAACGGTCTTGTTTTAATACTTCATGGGAAGTAAAAGTTAACAATATAAGGGATAGATAGAGGTGGTTGAGAGATAGAAAGATAGAGATAAGGATAGGAAGTGATATATAAAAATAGATAGAGAGGGAGGGTTGTAGGGACATATAGGGATAGAGGGAGAGATGGGGGAAGAAATACATAGATGCAGAGATATAGAGTATAGGAAGTGGGTGATGGAAATAGTGGATGGATATAGAAAGGAGGGTGTATCTATATATGGATGGCAAAAAGAGGATAAAGATAGGATATAAGTGATATATAAAAATAGATAGAGAGGGAGGGTTGTAGGGATAGATAGGGATAGAGAGAGAGACGGGGGAAGAAATATAGAGATGTAAAGATATAGAGTATAGGAAGTGGGTGATGGAAAAAGTGGATGGATAAAGAAAGGAAGGTGCATCTATATATGGATGGGGAGAAGAGGGTAGTAATAGAGATGAATATAGACTATGAGGATGAGAGGAAAATATAGAGAGAGATAGAGATAGTTTAAGAGCTAAAGATAGTAAGAGATCTAGGGAGATACATAGGATGGCATAGAGAGGAAGAGATGAAGAAAATTTGATATAGATCGTAAGATATATTAATAAAAATATAAGGAGATATACAGAGGATGAGAGGAATAAACATAAAAATGAATAAATACTTAAATGTTCCACACCTTTACGACGTACCTATTGCACACTAAGGTGCGATTGCTAGTAAATAATAAATTAATACCCATTCTGTCCGCAAGTAGACGCTTCTG
This sequence comes from Cupressus sempervirens, assembly GCA_028749045.1. Taxonomy (NCBI): domain Eukaryota; kingdom Viridiplantae; phylum Streptophyta; class Pinopsida; order Cupressales; family Cupressaceae; genus Cupressus; species Cupressus sempervirens. Next base: position 790,701,310 of record CM053783.1, on the reverse strand, counting down.
TCGCATGGCATCATTATGTTGGCAAAACCGCGCACTAATTTATCGTGTCGATAAAATCCGTGTGGTATTTCTGCGATTCTGAATGGGCTTATTAAAATATAAATAATAAGGCTTGCCTCTTTCAAGCATGTCCAACTTAAAAACTACCCAAATCAAACAGTCTGGCGCCGTTAACCCTCGGCCTCCCGGCCGACTCCTGATCCTACTTTAAAAAACATTAGTAAGTGGTGGAAAAAAAGGCGGCTGCGGATCTAATCGATTCATTGCCGTCAGGGAGGAGGACATTCGCAGGAAATTAGGGAAGGACATTTGCAATTTTGGAGGACCATAAGAATTTTCAAGTGGCTTGAGATCAAATGGGCTAAAGTCAGAAGGTTTTGTTCATTTGCCCAATTCTTTGTTTTTCTGATTATAAATTTCGTTTGAATTCCATTTCTGTGGCTCTCCGTCAACGCTGCGAAGAAAGAGATTCTTTGTTAGGTTTGTTGCGTAGAAATGAGAATTCCCATCGCTCATCAGCGAAACTTCTTCAGAACTGCCAATCTAAAATACTGTTTCTTTGTATGGAAATTAGGGTCGAGTCTCCTTTTGCAGTGACCCTGTGCAAGAAAGTGCCTTTTTCTATTTTGATATGTGATTTTTTTGGAGCGATAAATGTAGTCAGTGAAGGTAACAATCTTTTCTTTGTCCATAGCTTTTTCACAGGTGTAAAAGGCATAAATTTGTTTTGGACAAGGAAGAAGATTCCAATACGAAATTGAAGGATTGTGGAAATTTTCATTTTTTTGATAAATAATAAAATTTTGGATTGTGCCAAACTGAAGAATTTGTCAGGGAGGAGGTGGATTTTGGCACCCAATCGATGAATTTTCGGAAGATTTGTGGGGCCGGAGGATTTTGGTGATACAGTTATAGATATTTTTAAATAAATTGTTGGGAAGAAGAATGATACCCGCAACCCATGTTATTTTCTTTGTTGGTCTGTTTCCTGTAATTTAACAAGGGTTCCTTTTTTGTACGTGGAAATTTGAAGTTCCTAAGTATGCATTTGGAGCAGTGGGACTGGCCAAGTGGAAAGATAAGAGGGGGACTTATATGAATGCATTTGAAGCAGTGAAACCGGGTGAGTGAAAAATAAGTGCGTGGCTACTGAAAGAAGGAATATTGTAAATATTGCTTTCTTAACAGCTTTGATTAAACAAAAAAGCCCTGAAACTTGCAAGAGTTCAAGACACATACTTGGATGCTAGATATCTAACCTTTTCAGGCTTGTATGAATTATATAGGTTTCTCTATCGACTAATTTGTTAAGGATACAGATCAGAGAATGAATGATTCGGAGGATGCCACTTTGAGGATGAATGTGTTAAGGCCCTTAGTACTCGACAGTTCAACACCCAGACTTAATTGGAGATCATCCTCTTGCAAAATGTCCTCTCTTTCTCCTCCATCTTCTTTACCAGAGATAAGTTCTACCAATGATATTGATAGAGTGACTTGTAACAAATTTGGGTTGTATGATGATACTGCAGAGGAAATCAGCAGAGACAGCGGGGTCTTAGGTTGCTGCTTTTTGGACTCACAAGGCAGGAAAATGAAACTTCTCTGCCCACCATTGAGAGCTCGCTCGTTCTCCAGTTATCATGATAAAGAGCAGACTTCAGATAAAACAGCTTTAGATTCCTCCGGAGTGTTTAAATTGCACTCAAAGTGCCATGATAAGGAATCCATCTCAGCAAACCCCAGGGATAACCCAGAAAAGTCAACAGTAGATGCCAATACTGGGACAGAGGTGAACATTGATTGGAATTCTGTGCGGGATGTTTCTCATAATGAAAAAAATAATGCCAAGGTTAGCAATATTTTCAGAGAGAATGAGGTGCTGGATGAGTCCGAGGATCGTATGGCACGATGTGACAAAGAATGTTCACAGATTCTTCCTTATCTGTTTTTAGGCAGTAGAACTGTGGCTCAGAAGCTTTCAACATTACACTACTGCAAAATTACCCACATTCTGAATTGTGTGGGTTCTATATGCCCAGAAAGTTTTCCAAATGATTTTTCATACCGGACACTCTGGTTAGAAGACAAACCAAATGAGGATCTCTCTTGCATTTTGTATGATGTTTTTGACTATATCGAGGAGATTCAAAGGCAGTCAGGTTCCAGGCTATTTCTACATTGTTGCCAAGGGGTTTCACGTTCTGTTGCACTTGTTATTGCATACTTAATGTGGAAAAAGCATAAATCATTTGATGACGCATATGCATTTGTCAAGGCAGCTAGGTGTGTTGCAAGCCCTAATATTGGTTTTGTTGTCCAGCTCATGCAATGGCAGTCAAAAATACAAACCTCTCCCGGTGTAAAGATTTTTCAAATGTATCGATTGGCTCCTTCCTCTTCATACAGGCCTCTACATTTAGTACCAAAAAGTGTAAACCACCCAAGTTTTTGGGCCCTTGATTCAAGAGGGGTCTTTATAATCCAGCTAGATAACAAGCTGTATATATGGAGAGGCGAGAAATCTGATCTAGACATGGCTGCAGCTGCAGATCGTTGTGCTTTCCAATTGCTGAGATATGAGCATGCAAAAGGGCCATTTATATCCTGCAGGGAAGGATTTGAGTCAGCAGAGCTCTGTGAAGCTCTTGGAATCAGCAACGCAGACTATACGCATTTGAAAAGGAAACAAGGAGAAATTTCTTTTTCATCTGAAGTGGGAGAAAAACTGGTTGCAGATTATGATACAGATTTTGAGTTGTTCTGGAAAGCAAAATTTGACGGGTTCTCATGCCTCCCGTCAATGGAGCAGGCATAACAGTCTCTTTGATAGATAAAGCTGAATATTTGGGGTTAGTGAAATACGGTGATAGCTGTGATAATTAATGACTTTGAAATGTGTTTTAAAAGTCATACATCAATTTAATGGAAAGTGTATCATTTCACTTATCATGAACATGCAAGAGAGATAACTCAGAGCTGAATGAACACATAAAAAAGGGTTACTTGGTCGGAGAGTTTACCGGTGGTGTCTAAAATGAAAAAATGTGCTGATAATAATTGAGGATAACATCCTGGTGAAAGTTTTAACGTGATGACCAATGATATTCTTTGTACATCTGTGGCAATGGTGAATGGATAAAGAACTTTTGAATGTCCTAGACACTCGTAAGTTATTTCCAAGTCTGGAATTTTACTCCAATTCTTGCATTTGTCCATTTAGTTATATTGAAATCACTCACATAAATAGTTCCAAGAAAGAGCTAATATACAAATAGTTGGCAGCTTTTCCCTTTTTTATAGAATACTGAAGTGGCACTCAAGGGAAGTGCCACGACCATTTATTATCACAGGATACTTTATCTACAGCTGATGTTCTGGCTCAAACATCCACTTCCAGGTTCTTGCAGTAAACCATAGTTTTCTATATTTGGCACTAGCCTCTTATCTACCTAGATTGATCATATTTAAAAAATTTGCATTCTCTTATTCATCTAAACTTAAAGTAAGACGAGTTGCCTACCTGATAAAACATTTTAGAGATTGTGCAAGCAACCTCTTCAGCAAAAAATTATACAAGTTATAGAATATAAATATTGGTAATTAGAACATATGCAATAAGAAGAAATGTTATACTACATGAAAAAATTATATTACAGAGACATCGGTCTAAACTAGATAGGTTTTGACTGTCATAAAGAAGGAAATTTCATGAATTTTTTTTGGCACAATTCCAGATTATAAACTATCTCTGCTTGTTTGAGCCTAGTAATCTTAAATTTTCAAGAAACACAGTCATTTTTCACATATTGTTTTTGATATAAAACATGAATTTTGGTTCATCACTCGTAGTCAACTGTAATGACTAAGATTGATGTGCAGTTTTCCAAATTACAAAATATTTCAATTTCTAGGCTCATCGTTTTGAATGTGCTAAACATCTTTGTCTCCCTTATAATCAATGAAAGATCACTGTTTAGAAGTAAAATAAATCATAGACATTATTAATGATTCAACTGAATTCTAAGATATTGTGCTTCTTGCAGTTTATCTTAGTGACTGTAAGTCATAATTCAATGACTAAGCCAATGGTTTAGGTCTGCTTGTGTCATCAAAAAGGACTTACGTAACTATGCTGGGCTCTTCGAATAAACCACAACCACAGGTGCACAGTTTACTTTAATTTGGCAGTAGTCAGGTAGAATTTTTGTGAATCATGAAAATTGGAACCTATTAGTTGCTGCATTACACTTTCTATTAGCAAAAACAGCATTGAAGGCAAAGAAAACAGTAAAGAAAGGGATTATATTAGCAGCAGTAGGTAAATAACTTAAATCTACAAAGCTCTATAGGTGTTAGAGATTTCGATGTATGAACGGAGTTTCAAACACTTTTTCGACTAAGCCTTGGTATGGCTAAGAATGCAAAGCTTTAGAAGATCTTTCAAAGAGAATGAGACAAATGCTGAAATCATGAAAAAATATAAATAATGATAAAAGGTATCAAGGATTTTTTTTTTTTCTTTCAAGAGAAAAGGAATTAATCTCCTTGGGAAAGCACAACCCCAAAGATATTGGATAGGAATCAAAACAAAAAGGGAAAGCAGATGGAAAACAATATCACAGATGCACAATGGTTAGATTATTAAGAACTTCTTTATGAACTATCTCAAGAGAAAAGTGGATCCCCCACAATTGACACTTCAACTGAGGTATTCTTAGTGGAAGATATTGAACAAAGCATAAAGAAGTTAGCAAGTGGCAAAGCTGAAGACATTGATAGGTTACTGTTGACACAAAAGCTTGCTCCTTTGCCTAAAGTCTTACCTAAAGGCAGCCTTGTTTAATAGGGAAACAATCTCGAAAGTGTGGGACTTTGCGACTTGAGATTGAGTCTTCGGAGAAGGCCAGTTTCCTTACTAGTAGGATACACCTAACTATTTCTTGAGAGGAAAAGGGAGAAGGAATGCATGAAAGCAAACTACGTAATTTAATCTAAGAGGAGGTGATATGTCAAATAGTATGTTCAATCTTATCTCTGCCCAAGAATGCACAGTTCACCAATACAACCCCAAAGTATACAAATTCAATCCTTGCTTAATCCAACAACCATATGTAGATCGAAAACCAAAAGAATGCTATAAGGAAGACACTTCATTTTATATCATTCAAAAAGCCAAGTAGATACAATCATACAATCAAGAAATGAAGACAATAGATTAACACAAAGGCAAGAAGGCATTGCACATTATATTAATGGAAGAAAGAGATACAACAAAGGAATATATTAACTCAGAGGCAAAAGGAAATTACAGTAGCAAAGCATAGACATACAATACTACAGAATCGGAGAAAAGATCGACCCTAAGAAGGGTTTCACAATTTGCTTTTATAGTGCAAGCATAACTCAGATAACTTCTACCCTAAGGCAAAACTCAACAAACTGCATTCAAGATTGTAGAGAACTATCATTGCAAATTTGGGAAAGATCTTATCATGGCACACATCTAGACGCAGGAAAATCACTTTTTCACCAAATAGAGCCTTGAGAAGACAAAGACGATAGCCATTATCGTTCTAATTGATTAGATGGATCACCAAGCGGTGATGGAGTGTCCCTTTACATTTATCAAGCATGGGGAATGATGAAAGTGGTTGAATGAGATCAAAAAGATCAGATCTGCCATCAAAGAGTTGCTTCCTTTGTTATCAACACGCCAAGTTAGCCATGTCATTGGTCAATTGGAGTCAACCCTCAGGCCTTGCCACGTGGACCAATCATACTCTATCATTCGGCCACCCTGCTAGCATTCAACTTATGTTTCATGTTTGACCGCCTGTGATCGCAGCTTTGCAACTACCTTTCTTCATTAGTTGTTATTCCTTGCGAAACCACGAATCAAAGCGTATCGCTACTTTGCAGCTTGTCCTTAACATCTTCTCTTAATTGCCATGATCAGGCAATAACGTAAAACTGGCATCTCGCAACATTGCCACTTAATATCCAACTAAGCATTTGATGCTTGTGACCGTGTGTAAACGGACTTAACTGCCGTTGCTTGCTCTCCACCTGAGTCGGCTGAGACACATGTTGCATCATTGTTATCTTGTTATATAAATTGAGCGTACAATTTTCCATAACAACATAGCGACATGCGTTGCTTTCTTTAGATCCAACGATAAAAAATACAACTGGGACCCCTCATGCATAGTTTAGCTCCTCGACCAATCAAGGACTGCCACCTTACCAAGGTCATCCATATGGCGCCATGCCGCAACTTAACCCAGGATTATCTTTAACTCATCGCAACCATGCAAATAGGAAGGGATGCATGATCGTAGTACTAACTGTGGTTCAAGCCATAGTTCTAGCGAAGCTGCGAGGATTCATTTGGTTTGCTTATTTCATGTTATCGCTGTTTTGTAGCTTGATTTTTTAACCCATTATTGACCACAACAACCATGCGCACAAGGTGATTCGTGACTTTGCTATCCTGACCATGGTTTACACTAAACTCCTTGCGATCATGCGAATGAGGAAGGGTCAACTTAAACCTTGAGTCAAGATCATAAGCCTGCGACCAAGTGATAAAGAGGGATCGCTACGTCGCCACTCATAACTGGATGTTAGCCTTCAAAACCGCAAAGCCACTTTGATCGCTAAAAATATTGTGTTGCACATTTGCACTTCTCTTGATGGTTAAGCCATAGACTGCAACCACTGGGCGATGAAGGGTAGTTGCACGATTGCGACTTGAGTCTCCAAGGGGATAAAGCATAAAAAACCTGAGACTTAGGATATAAATTGCAAACCATGTTTTAAATATATCTTTTATAACATTTGATCATTTTGAATATTTGAATAGATAACCGTTGGACATGTTTGACAGGCAAAACTCGAATTTTGGTGGGAGGGAAAATGTGGCTAACAGTGACCGTTATCACCAAGGTTCACGCCCTAGCTAAGCCTATACTTAGTCAACCTGTGAGACATGGGACTAATTTCAAATTGTAGGTACCTTATAATGAAAATAGACCTCTAGATTATGGACTGGTTTTCATTGATGAACTCCTATACTACTAAATCCTTGAAATGCAAAAGGATAAAGATTTTTAAAATGAAAATCTAAATGCTTTAAAGGTGATATGCCAATTATGGAACTTTCAGAACCCCTAACAGCTGCTCTTACAATATTATTCAAATAATGCCATATTTATTCACAACTCAATTATAACATTCCATACAGCTGTGCTTTCACATGAAAGTTCTAGTTTCAACACTTGTGTAAAGGAAAATCTGAGATATTCACAATTTTAATTTAATTTAAAACTAATAACTTAACCTATGAGTTGCATAAAGATGAAATTTCTTGTACTGAATTGAAGCTTTGAATGAGATAAAACTTAAGGGGTTTCTTGTAAGCCATAGAAATTAAATTATATTCAAGTGAACATCAGTAAGAACTAGACAATTGGAATTTATCAGCTGTGTTTGCTGTTTATCTTTCTTGCTGAAATTTTTTACTGTTCTTTTTTCGATTGACAGTTGCTGGGCGGAGTTAGTGTGGGCTCCAGATTTTGGTGAGCATTTGTAGACATTGTTGGATTGAGGTTTTTGTTGTTCGCATGGCACAGAGTGGGGTTTCTTCTGCGTTGGTAATGGTTGATGGATCTTTTCCTCAAGTGCATGCAAGTAGATCTAAATCATTTTATGTGGGAGAGAGCTCCAAGCTAAAACAAGTTAATGGATGTATTCCACGAAGTTAGGATTGCCTTGTTTTGGTTATTCTTTCGGATGCTGTGAGGGAGGACATTGAGAATTGGACCAAGCATGCATTGATATGTAAATTTCTTGGAGTATGGATATCGTTATCGGCTCTTGAGGTATGAATTCGACGTTCGTGGCAGGTGGATGGAGATATGGAGATCATGCTGGCTAGGAATATCTATTTCTTTGTACTGTTTTCTTGCATGTATGATTAGGATTGTGTTTTTGAAGGAGGTCCTTATTTTTACAACCATGTGGGGTTATTTGTTAAACCTTGGCATCCAGTGTTTAATTTTGCAGAGGATCTCCCCTCAAGAGTGCCAGTGTGGGTTTGCTTGCCACATCTTCCTCTTGAATTTTGGCAAGAAGACATTCTTCGTCAAATTGTGACTTTTCTTGGAAAGCCGAGTGCGATAGTGCATCAATCCTTGGATAAAAAGGTTATTTCTTTTGCTTGAATCTGTGTTGAAATTGATTTGAGTAGCCCATTACTAGATTCTTTGGGGATTTGTCTTGGGTCTTCTTCCTGGGTGCAACAATTGGATTATGAATCCCTCCCCTTTCAGTGTCGAATATGTCATGAGTATGGTCATTTGCAACATCACTGCCCTCCAGCTTCAGCTTCTAAGGGGGTTGATGGTTTTGTTGTTGATAACACCGGTGGCCAGACGAATAATGCAGGAAAAGGAAAAGATCAGATGGATAATTCAGCCAAGGGGAATATTCAAGTGGGTAATGCAGGTAAAGGAAAAGCTCAAGTGACTGATGTAGGCCCAGAAAAGGATGTCTTTATTTTTGTTCACCCACAAGCTAAGGGATGTGGACAGAAAAGACCCTTTAAAGATTGGCAAGTTGATTCTGGTTTTAATTGATTCGAGGTGCTTGATAGTATGGCCTTAGAGGAGGGTATGCCTCCTAACCTCTCTTTTGATCTGATTGGCTCAAATGGGGGAGTTCTACCTTGTGAATCTTGTGTGGCTTCCCTGATGGTGGTTCATCAGTAGAGTGAGGTACCTACTGCTCTTGAATTTGGAGCTTTGGTGATTTTGGTTGTGCCTCAGGATAATGACATAGTTTTGGCAGACTTGGTTAAGGATGTGCTGGCATCTGGGAAGGATAAGGGGTCTCCTCTACCTTTTGGTTTGATGCAAAGACCTTTTAAATGGGTCTCTTTTACTCCTTTAAAGAGTGGGCATAAAAAGGATAAGGAGAATATCAAAATAGTAGGAGATGTGTTGATAGATTTTGGGGCTGTAAAACCCTTGGATGCTCATTTCCCCCCACTCTACTCAGTGATGATTATTCTCTCATGGAGTGTTTAGGGGTTGAATAGCATCCCTAGACAAAAGGCTAATCACAAGTTGGTGATTGATCATTGTCTAGATATCTCTTGTGTCCAGGAGACTAAGCTTTTAGTTGAGTCTTTGGTTCGGTGTGCCCCTAGCATTTGGCCTCATGGACAGTGCTAGTGTGTTGGTGCCATGGGGAGTGCTGGTGGTTTGGCTGTCTTTTGGGAACCATGGAAAATCTCTCCTCTTGGTTGAATATCTTCTCACTTTGCCCTTTCTATGGTGGCCTCTTCTTTGGATTCTGGTGAGGTGGTTCTAATTACTAATGTCTATGCACTTGTGGACTATGTGGGAAAGGAGGGACTTTGGTCACACATTCAGTATGTAAGAAATTATCATCCTTAAGGGCCCATTTGGCAACGAGAATACTGCTAGAATAGACGTTTATTTTGAAAATTTATGAATCCTTCGTTTGGGTCCATTAGTTAGGAATAGCAAATAGGCATACAATAGGAATACATATTCCATTTATGCCCAAAATTGGAGTATTTCAATTCCACCTAAATAGGTGGAATTGGAATACTTATTCCTATTCCATATTTTACTTTGCTAAAAAACACAATTTTGGATCCGTGACAAAAATTGTGCTGCTCATTTTTGTGATTTTTTTCACACTTGATATTTTTATCAGGTAAAGAAGTCAACATATTTCTCATTTTTCATTGCAGTTGTAGGGTTTTAGCAGCTCCTTGCTAGGGATTTCATTCTCCTCTAGGCAAAATGCGGGGATTTGTGCACCACCATTTTTTGGAATTTGATTTTGTGCATCTTAAGTTGTCTGGTAGATTGCATTATGTTGTTTTTGTGTTCTTCATGGTTTTAATGGTTGTAATCAGCAGGTACACATTGCTTACAATTTTTTATTCTTTTTCATATTTAATATGTGGGCTTTCTCAAGCGTTAGCAAGGTTTTTGCACTGTCATGACTATTCAGATCTGTTGACCTCCTTGTTTCAATTTTAGTTGCCGAGTTAAATTAAATTGTTGTTCATAAATTTGTGTGAATCAATTTTGATTAGTTTTTTAATTGAAATCGAAATATTTGGGATTAAGATTATTTTTTTTTTTTTTGAATTTTCCAGAGCTTGTGAAATCAAAGACTCAGTATATCAGCTTTAGTTGGCAAGCATTAAACAACAAAAACTATACACTGTACAATTTGAGGGCTAGGTAGTACTGTCAAACAGAGAATAGGAATACGTATTCTCATTTTGTATTCTTAGATTAACAAATCCAGAATATGTATTTCTATTCCTACAGCGAAACGGACCCTAACATCCTTGGGTTTTAGCAGGAGATTTTAATTTAGTTCTAAGTCTTGAGGAGAAGAGTGGTGGTTTAGCTATTACAAAGTAATTGGAAAATATTTTCTTGTTATTAACAGAGACTGAGAGGTCTATATATATAAAAGAATAAAGTGATGTTCCATTAGGACACGATCGTAAAGAATAGAAATATTCTATTCTAGCCAAAAGAAAGCTAAAGAAAGCTAACAAATAACTACAACTAACTAAATATTAGAAACATTCTAATATTTACAGTAGATTACAAATAGATAACCATTAACTAATAATAGAAGCTTATCTATTATCATAATACCCTCCCTTAATGGTTAATCTATCTACAACACCAAGTTGTCAAAAAGCGTAAAAGGTAGATTTTGTCTGCTCAAAGTGCTTTGCATAGTTCGCTGTGGGTTGTGAACTAGATTGCTCAGATTAAGACCAACTTGAGTTGAGTTGTAGTACCCAAAACTACCTTATCACTGTCGCAATATTTGAAGATGGTTAGCATCCATTGTTTCCACGTGCCATAATTGCGACTGTTGAACTTGTGATTTCCCTTGAGCAAAATATTAGATAGAGATGCCATAGCACATTTTTAAATAAAAAAGTGTGAATCTGTGAAGGCACGTACTTCGAGGCAAAAAAAGAAGACCCAAAAAATGAAGAGGTACCTAGAAGAGAGCTTGAAAAACCCAAGAAGAATATGTTGGTGGTTTCTTGATTTGTTGGCTCGAAAATCGAGGCACCCGTAAAAATCGGACGACAACCTAGTTGACCTCTCAAAAAACCCACCAAGAATATGCAAAAAGATTTTTGATCTGGTACTAAAAAATTAGGGTTTCAAACAAAAACGATCTTGGCTGCAAAAAAGCTTCAAAATAATGGCAAATTTGCAGAAATAACAACAAATTCTGGGCATGAATCAAGACTAGAGGTTTGTAAAAGCTCTAGATGCCTCCAAATAGGCGAAAAGTGACCACCCTTTTAAAAAAAATTTGGAAAAAACAACCACAAAACAGGCATGCAATTTTTATAGAAATTTGGATGTGAGTGGCATAAAAATTTGGGCGTGAGTTGCAAAGAAATGGTACCCAACAGACCTCCATGTAAACAATAGAAAATAACCCTCAATTTTCAGAGGATTCAATCACGCTAGTTGCAAATAGAAGGGTGCGATTTTGCAGACCAGAAAAAATTGCAGGTCATAGACAAAAGGGTGCAATTTTTTGGTGGAAAACCCTAGTCGAACCGGAGGTTTTGGAAGCAAATATGCATGAAAATAATTTCAAAAATAAAAGGCAGATAATTTCAACCAAAAAATTATATTTATTTTTCAATTTTTTTTTGGAGTATTGGCTCTGATACCATATTACGAAGTAATTGGAAAATATTTGCTTGCTATTAATAGAGATAGAGAGGTCTATATATACAAAATAAAGCGATGTTTCCTTAGGAAACGATCTTAAATAATAGAAATACTCTATTTTAGCTAAAAGAAAGGTAACAAATAACTACAACTAACTAAATATTAGAAACATACTAATACTTACAATAGATTACAAATAGATAACCATTAACTAATAATAGAAGCTTATCTATTATCGTAATATTAGCTTGGTTGGGGCCTTCCTCTGATCTTTGTCAAAATATTGATATGTTGCATCTTTCTGATATCAAGCTAGCTAATGGGCTATTTCCCTGGAATAATAGAAGATTTGGGGCTGATGCTATCTCTGAACGTTTGGATAGGTTCTTGGTTTCCTGCTTTTGGGTTAGTGGCTCTCTTACTCTCTTTTGAAGTTTTGGACTGGCGGGGTTCTAATCATTAGCCATTTAATCTTTCTGCTACTTGAGTGATTATTCCTAAGAATCCTTTGTTCAAGTTTCAGTTGATGTGGCTTTCGAGACTCCTCTCTTTATGATCGTTTGGTTGGTTGGTGGAGAGATGGAGAGATGGTGCCCCTGCCTACGGTATTGCTATGTATTCTTTCTCTAAAAAGCTTTAATATGTTAAAAGGCAGCTCAAAAAATGGAATAGAGAATGTTTTGAGATTCTTCATACCATGAAAGGGAAAGCTCACGAGCGTCTTGGTGTCATTACCAGGCGGATTAGGGATCTTGGGTTCTTTGAGGCTTTGGGTAACGCTGAATCCCTTACCTTTAAAGATCTAGAGGAATGAAAACTTCGTGAGGAAATATTACCAGGATGCAAAAAGCCTTTTTCCATAAAACGGTGCTCCAAGAGGGTGATAGGAACACCGCCCCTTTTCATAAAACGGTGCAATCTTGTCGGAATCAGAGCTATTTTTCTTCTTTGGTTAACTCTCTTCATCTGTCTTCCTTGCCTGCTTTGTTTGAGGAGGCCACTAGGTACTTTTTTGCCCAATTTTCTGAGGACTCTCCCTTGCATTAAATGAAGAGACTATTATTTTGTCTTGTATTCCCTCCCTTGTTACCCAAGAAATGAATGATTTTCTTATGTGACCGCTCTCTTTGGCTGAGTTGGAGGAGGTGGTCTTTGGTATGCATAGAGGAAAAGCCCTTGGCCCTGATGGTTTCCCTCTTGAATTCTTTGAAGAATTTTGGTATATTATTAATTAGGATTTGTTGGAGGTGGTTAGGGAAGCTTTTTTTAGAAAGTAGGTACTCTGAGACTTGAATTCTACCTTCTTGGCTCTTATTCCGAAAAAATATGGGGCTAATCAATTGGAGTTTTTTAGGCCAATTGCTTTGTGTAATGTGGTCCACAAAGTTATTACTAAGTTGATTGCTGAGAGGCTCAAAAGGTGGCTTCCTACTATTATCTTAGAAGAACAAGGAGGTTTTGTTGCAAGAAGACAAATTTTAGATTGGGGTTGTTATTGCTACGGAAGCTATTTACTCTATGGCTAGTTCAAGGGAGCAATCTATGTTTATTAAGTTGGATATGGCCAAGGCCTATGATAGAGCTAAATGAAGTTTCCTCAAGAATATTCTTCTTGCCTTTGGCTTTAGCCCAGAGTAGGTAAGTTGCACTATGAGCTGCATTAATATTGCATCTTTCTCTGTTCTTCTTAATGGTCAACTTTCCCAGTTATTTGGTGCCTATAGGGGTTTGCGCCAGGGTGATCCTCTCCCTCCCTATCTCTTTATTATTATGGTTGAGGGCCTAGGGAGATTCATCAAGTATCAGGTTTCTCAGAATTCTATTCATGGTTGGCATTTGGATAATGGGTTACCCTCACTTTCTCACGTTCAATTTGTTGATGACACTGCTCTTGCGGGTATTGCTAGGGCCTAGGAAGTTGAGGCTATTTGACATACTCTTGACATTTATTTGGTGGCGTTAGGCCAGAAAATTAATGAACATAGGTCCTCTATATATATTTTTAAAACTCTTGAAGCTATTCAATGGAGGATTGCTAATATCCCGTGGTTTCAGATTGGGTTGCTACCTTTGACATATCTCGGTATTCCTATCGCTGTATCTAGGCAACCACGTCTCTTTTGGTAGGATCTGCTTAACAAGCTTTGGGAGAAGGTAAATAATTGGACTCATAGATGGCTTTCTAGGTAAATAATTGGACTCATAGATGGTTTTCTAGGTAAATAATTGGACTCATAGATGGCGTTCTATTGCTGTTTGGGTTACTCTTCTTCAATTTGTTATTCAGGCTCTTCCTATTTATAGGAGCATGGTTTAGGCTGCTCATGTGTACTTTCTCAAGGAGTTTGATGCTATTTCTTGGCAATTTCTTTGGAGTGGTAATTTGTGTAATTCTAAATGGAGTTTAATCAATTGGGAGACTGTTTGTTGGCCTAAGAAGAAGGGCGGTCTTGGGTTGCGCTCTACTATCTTAAGTAGCCAAGCTTTGACTGCTAAACTTTATCGGCATTGGTGTTTAGGACAAAATCAACTTTGGGCCGGTATAATCATTCAAAATTATTTCAGGGGTGCTAATCCACACTCTATTTCCTCTCTTCCTTTAGAAGGTCATGGTTCTATGGTATGGTAGGCTTTTAAGAATGGTGCTCAGTTAGTTAAGAGAGGTCTTTTTTGGATATGTAAGGAGGCTTTGAGGCTTTGCTTTGGTCTGATGCTTGGGATGCTAACCCTCCTATCTTGTCTATGTACCCTCATCTTCAGATTCTTTGCTATTCTTTTCTTGCTCCTGGATGGGATAAAGTGGTTCATTATAAGGTCCCTTATCATTTGGGCCTTGCTGTTGGCTATAGATGGAAGGACTCTTCACATTGGCCACTTGGGGGCTTAGAAGAGGATTGCCTGTAAGTCTCGAGGATTTTGGCTTCTAGAGAGTGTTAATCTTTGTTGGGGCCAAATGTTTTGGTTTGGGGTGGTGCTCTATCTGGTAAATACTTTGTTTTTGCCGGGTACTAGGAGCTTACTAGACATTATTGGGAGATGATATGGTGCCTTGGTGGAAACATGTTTGGAATACATTTTCTTGGTCCAAATGTAATTTCTTCATGTGGCTAGTGGCTCACAACCGGTGTCTTACGTGGGATAATCTTTGTAAACGTGGATTTCAAGGCCCCTCATTCTGCGTGTTGTGTGATAATGGAGAGGAGTTTATCTCCCACCTTTTCTTCCATTGTTCCTATTCTACGTAGATTTGGTACCTTTGGTGGAATGCTTGGTGTTGTCCTTGTAGGCATGCTTCCTCCTTGTTTGTTTTCTAGTACTGCTTTGGGAGTGCCCCCACTAAAGCCTTTTTCTTTAGGCTGCGTGGGTTGCTGGTCCTTCATTCATTCTTTGACATATTTGGTTGGAGAGGAACAAGAGAATCTTTCAAAATGTCCGTACCGGATTTATGCAACTTTGGTGGAAGATTTCTCACTCTCTGCATGAGACAATTCAGGTTAAGTGTGTATTAGATCGGGGTATGGATCCCAATGATGCTACCATCTACAATAGCCTCAATTTTCATCTTTAGGGAGGGGTCGCAGGGGCTTCTGGTCAAATGGTTGCATGGTTTGCCTAGACAACATAGGCGACAGATGAAGTGAAAGGTGAATCGTGATGGCCATTGGATTACTCCTCTTGGAGTTCTAAAAGTCAACATTGACGGTTCTTCCAGGGGGAATTTGTTCTTGTTGGCATTGGGGGAGTGGCTCGTTGTAGTTCTAGCGAGGTTCAATTTCTTTTCTTGGTGCATAAGGGTTGTCTTACTAACAATCTTATGAAGGTGCTGGCCGTTTTACATGCTGTGGAACAATGTTGTTGAGGGGATGGCGTAGGATTATCTGTGAGTCTTGACTCCCAAGTGGTGGTGAACTTGCTTACCTTGCAAGTGCTTGTGATGTTAGTTGGCCTCTGGCTTTAGTTGTCAATTAGACTCTTCTCTTTTGTACAAATCTGGACTCTGTTTGCTTTAATTACATCCCTCGGGAGTGGAATGGAATTGCGGGTTGCTTGGCTAAATGGGCTTCTGATCATGTGCAAGATTGGAATGTTATGGATAGGGGGAAATTACCCCCTGAATTATGTCGTGAAATTGACGACCTTGTTGATCAGGATACAGCTCTTTGCTGAGCTCTCCCTTTTGTATCTCTTCGTGTCTTAATAAATTTTTTACCCCTCTTTTAATTAGTAAGAACAAGACAATATGAGAAAGAAGATGCTGCTTTCATTGAAAATAAAGGAGACATTTTTTTGTTACAAGTCAGAAAGTATGTTTTGAAACTAAAAATCTTTGTGAAATCTGAGTTTCAATTTTTCAATACAATTATGCCCTTGCTGAAGCAAAATGGTAGAAAAGAAAGAGCTGGAGAGGATCCTTAAAATCCGGGAGATGGAAAAGTAAGGTGCTATTAGAAGTTTTCAAGGTCGTTTATCTCTGGAAAGTCCCAAAAACAAGAGGCAAAAACGAAGAAAACTTGTTAAATATGGTCTGAAAAGTTTCCCCGAGTGGGGGCAGAACTTTGTAGAAGCTCTAATTGATGTACAACTGCTGCACTTGGCTTCTTCCACTTTTTTGACCTCAACTAATGTGTAACTTGTCAATGTTTTATAACTAGAATATAAGAATGCAATAATTAGAAATACAATAATTGCTGACACAACTATTATCCTAAGGAAAAACCACCCTCTTCTAAGGGAAACATCCTAGCACACCAAAGGTAGTTCCTTTACTCTGATCTCAAATCAAAGACAAGATTTATGCTTTTGATTGATGTCTTCTCACAGTCATTCAATAAGTTGCTGTGTACATAGTACCACAGAAAAACAATGCCGCTTAAATTTTGAGTACATAGAACAACAAACATAATGTTGTCTCACTGCTGAGTGATCTCCAAATCACATAAGAGAAGGGAAGTCACATATAGTGAGGATGTCTCACGTATGAATACCAAAATGTGATAACAAGTTTATAGAGCATATACACTCTGCAGAACTTAAATACCACCAGAGTTCTGTGTCTCAAAAATGATCAATACAAAACTGTCTTTATTTTCTAATATACATTGAACTTGAAGGCGATAATAATTATGACAAAATTGTAACTTGTGATAAATGCATAGATACACAATAAACGACACACTATCTTAATCAATTTGCCGTTACAAATTGTGAACCACCACATATAGAAACGAAACTGTACAAACTTAAAGCCAATGGTGCTGTGAAGGAAGATGAGTCGATAGAGGTAGAAAAACTGATGACATCATTATTACAAAGTAATTGGTAAAATAATTGCTTGTTATTAAAAGAGATCGAGAGGTCATTATATGCAAAAGAATGGAACGATGTTTCCTTAGGAAACTATCGTAAATACTAGAAATATTCTATTCTAGCTGAAAGAAAGCTAAAAAAGCTACAGCTAACTAAATATATACAATAGATTACCATTAACTAATAATAGACGATTATCTAATATCGTAGTACCCTCCCTTAATGGTTAATCTATCTATAACACCAAGCTGTCCTTTGAATTTGACAAACTTATCAAGACCAAGAGGCTTGGTGAGAATGTTTGTAGTCTGATCTGTGGTAGGAACATACTGCAAATCTATTGTCTCGTCTTCAACCAGCTATTGTATGTGGTGATAGTGAACATCCACATGCTTGGTTCGTTCATGGAAGATTGGATTTCTGGCTAACTTGATAACACCTTTGTTATCAACAAACATAGTAGTCAGTCTGGCTGGTGACATTTGCACATCCCCAAGCATTTGACGAAGCCAAACAACTTCAACATCTTGCCTTAACAGTCGCTCTATATTTGGCCTCTGTAGAGGAGAGAGAAATTGCTTGCTGCTTCTTACTGGTCCACGTGACTGCACTAGATCCCAAACTGAACACATATCTAGAAGTTCACTTTTTATCATCAACAGAGCCTGCCCAATTTGAATCTGTGAACCCAGTGAGTCTAGGATTAGAACTTCGAGAGTATGAAAGTCCATAATTTGAAGTGCCCTTCACATAACAAAGCACACGCTTTGCGGCCATCCAATGATCAGCCTTAGGAGCTGTCATAAAGTGTGAGATATAGCTGATTGCGAAGCTGATATCAAGCCTAGTAGCAGAGAGGTAGATGAGGCTGCCTACTAGTTGGTTGTATTTAGTATCATCAACAAAAGGAGAATCTGACTTTGTGGATAACTTGAGACCTTTCTCCATAGGTGTAGATGCAAGCTTGCAATCCCACATATGAAATTTGTCTAATAGAGCCCTGACATATTTGGAACGACAGATGAATATACCAAAAGACTGTTGCCAAACCTCAACACCTAGGCAATAATGCACGAGCCCAAGGTTAGTCATATCAAAAGATTGGCATAAATTTTGTTTGATTCCCTGAATCAAAGATACCAAACTGCTAGTGATGATCAAATAACCAAAAAATTAACTAGAAGGATGATGTCACTGTTAGTAGTCATGATGTACAAATTTGAGTTTGAAGAACTCGTCTTGAAGCTTGATCACTTAGGTACTTATCAATTTTTTTGTACCATGCCCGAGGGGCCTACTTTAAGCCATAGAGAGCTTTTACCAATTTGAGAACTTGATGGTCTTTACCAACAATCTTTAAACCAGGAGGTTGTGTCATGTAGACCTCTTCATGATGATCACCATTCAGGAAAGTACTCTTGATGTCCATCTGATGGACCTTCCAATCAAACTGTGCTGCCATGACTAGGACTAATTTGATGGTGCTCATCTTTGCAGTAGGAGCAAAAGTCTCCTCATAATCAATGCCCTGATGCTGAGAAAAGCCCTTCGCAACTAAATGAGCTTTGTACTTATCCAAAGTACCATAAGATTTGTATTTGATTTTGTAAACCCATTTGCAGCCAATGGGTTTCTTCCTTGGTGGAAGATCACAAAGGACCTAGGTGTTATTCTTCAGTATGCTCTGGTGTTCAGATGTTGTGGCCTGTTTCTATTCTGGAATTCCTTTAGCTTTAGAGTATGTTTGAGGTTCAAACACATTGTGAATGTTGGCCATGAGAGCAAAGTTAACAGAGTTTGTGGGTTTTCTCTTTTTCCGAGCAGTTCTCCCATCAATGAGCTCATCATTACAAAGATTAACAAGTGTCTTAGCCCACTACTTAGGCCAGAGAGGAGAACGACCAACATTAGTATAAGGAGATGCTTGTTGATCAGGGTCCTCATCAAAAGAATTAGGATCAAACTTAGGTGAAGCATCTACAAATCGAGGTGATTCTATAGGAGAAGATGGAGGTGTCTATATAGGGATCATTGGTATAATTGGAGTTGTAGGAGTTACTAGAGCCCTCCCATCAGGTGGACTTAATGGAAGTCTAACTCCCAAATCATGAGCCTTCATAAACTGGTCGGCTGGATTAGGAACAGGAGAAATAGGCATGAAAGGTCCTTGCTGCTCATCAAAGACTACATCACGACTGTAGATGAGACGAGATGTCTCAGTGTCGATCAAGTGGTAGGCTTTGTGAAGAGTACTGTACCCAATAAGCATGAGTTTCTGACTCTTGGCATCCAACTTGGTGTGTGACACATCAGAGATCTAAACAAAAGCAAGGGAGCCAAAAACCTTCAGGTGATTGATTATGGGGTTGTGACTTGATCAGGCCTCTTTTGGAGTTTTACCTTTGATCGCCACTGTGGGTGCCCAGTTCAAAAGATAAACTGCAGTGTTAACTTTTGCTCAAAACTTCTTCGGAACATGTCTGTGTTCGAGCATGGATCGAGCCATCTCGGTGATTGTTTTGTTCTGACATTCAACTACATTGTTCAGTTGTGGTGTGTGGGGTGTTGTTAACTGACGTTTGATGCCATGAGTATCCAAGAAGCTAGAGAAATAATTAGGACAAAATTTCCCCCCATTGACTGATCTAAGAGTAATAATAGATTTCCTAGACTCTTTTTCAACTAAAGGTTTAAATTTCTGAAATATAGGAAATGCATCTAATTTCTTTTTAAAGAAATACACCCACGTTTTTCTACTGAAATCAATCAACAAACAACAAAAAATACTTGGACCCAAGAATAGAAGGAGTGGCCATAGGGCCGCAGATATCGGCATGAACAAGCTAAAGTACCTGAGAAGTGTGCCATGAATCACCACTTCTAAAAGGTGTGTGATGTTGCTTCCCAACCTAGCATGCACCACAAATTCTAAGCTGTTGAGTCTGAATCTTTGGCGATCAAAGAACAAGGTCATCTCGAGGAAGTTGTGAGAGATAATGCACATTTAAATGCCCATATCGCTGATGCCAAAGTGTGTTAACAAAAAACTGCCAAGCAGCCATAGCTAAGTCCCGAGAATCACTAGAATCAGTAAGTTGGAAAAGACCATGATCCTCAAGACCCACTGCAACAATAGACTGAGTCGCCCTATTAGTGATGGTACATTGAAGTGAACTGAAGGTGACATCCAACTGTGGAGAATGTTGTAGCAACTAACTGATTGGGAGTAGATTTAGTTTCATCCCTGGAATGTAGTACACATCGAGGAAAATGAGATTCCTCCTTGTAGACTGAATTTGAATGTTGCCTTTGCCAACAATAGTGTACTCTTCTTTGCCACCAAAAATAACACTCTGAATAAGCCTGGTAGTCAATAAACTAGTCTCTGCGATGAGTGAAATGACAAGAGACACCTGAATCAATGTACGAGGTAGATAACTTCACCTGATCTGTAGGTCTTTTAGCCATGAAGGCGTAAAAGACAGATTCCATCTGTTCAGTGTGCTCTGCACTGTTCACTTTGCGCTGCGAACTTGATTGCTTAGATTGTGCAACTAAGCATTTCCGACATTCAACCTTCATGTGTCCAAACTTGTGGCAATAGTTGCATTGAATGTTCTTCTTTCGGGAGCCATATGATGTTGGAGCAGAAGACTTCTACTAAGACGACTGCTGAAACTTGCCTTTATCCTTTTGAAAGGATTTAGTAGCAAAAGCTTTCTTTGTGGAGGTGGAGCTGGAACTACTATCGAATTGTTGTTTCTGTCGATCTTGCTAGAGCTAAAGTGTGCAGAGATCAATGAACTTTAGATCAACACACGAAGACGTGATGTTGAGTCTCTCGATAAAATGCTCATAGGACTTTGGTAAACTCCGAAGTGTAATAACCACAATGTCCTCTTCCTCCATCTTGTGATCGATGGCAAGCAATTGATCACGAATTTCCTAAATCCTATTTAGGTATGCTTGGAGCGAGGTTCACTCATCCATGACAATAGAAAATAGAGTGTTTTTAAAAAAGAAAGTTCTTTTTTGTCAGAAGTCTCATGAAGACCCTTTAGATGTGTCCAGATCTTGACAGCTGTTTTGCAGATAGAATTTGAGAGAGCTGATCATTAGCCACAAATAATTTGAGAAGCATCACCACCTCTCGATTATTCAGATCCCATGTATCCTGATCAGGACCAGGAGCAGTCGGAGGCTTCGTAACACCTAGAGCAAGTTGATCAGTGTTCTGATATTTAAAAATTGCAATGATCTATTGCTTCCAAGTGCCATAATTTTGACCATTGAATTTTGAGTTGTGCTCAAGCATAATGTTTGTCAAAGATGCCATGGCACGTTTTTTCAATGAAAAAATGTGAAAATCTGTGAAGGCACGTTCTTCAAGGCAAAAAAATGGAAGACCAAGAAAATTTGGAGAGTGACCTAGAAGAGAGCTTGAAAAACTTAGAAGGAATATGTTGTCGGTTTCTAGATCCGCTGGCTCGAAAATTGAGCCACCCAGAAAAAAAATGACAACCAAGTTGAGTTCTCAAAAAACCCACCAAGAATTTGAAATCAAAATAAATTATTGAGTTCAAAATTTAGGGTTTCAAGTAAAATCCTAGCCGGCAGCCATGAATGGTCGAAGTTGCAGAAAAATGGTGCTTGCAGACCAAAAAAATGACGATTTGTGGTAGACGGCAGGTGGTCTCTGGTTGTTTTTGGCTTTGGCGTCTAAAAATGGCGGCCAAACCCAAAAATGTGACCAGAGATGGTTTGTGAAAAATGACGGCCAAATGTATCTGCAGAAAATGATATAGGAGATCGTGCGACGCAATGTTGCAGTCACATGAAGCCCCTTCAGCACTGGACACCTGTGGTTTGCAAAGTATGCGACCAGAGATATCAAAGGCAAAAAACACAATTTTCCCAATCGCTCAGCCAGGAAAAAAACAATTTGTTTTTCAGTTGGGAGGTAGGAATGAATCATGATTTGGTAGAGATCCTTACCAAACCCTAGCCGAAACTAGAGATTATGAGGCAGATTTGTACAGGCAAATTACTAAAAAATGGAAACCCTAGATGGGTTGTTGAGAAAAAAGCCTTGGAAATAATTTCTAAAATTTTTTAGTAGATAATTTCGAAAGAAATTATAAAGCTCCAAATTTTTTTGAAGTATTGGCTCTGATACCATATTACGAAGTAATTGGTAAAATGCTTCCTTAGGAAACGATTGTAAAGAATAGAAACATTCTATTCTAGTTGAAAGAAAGCTAAAATGCTACAACTAACTAAAGCTAACTAAATATATACAATAGATTACCATTAATTAATAATAGACGATTTATCTATTATCGTAATAATCATAAATACAAATGATAGCCTAGATAAAACAACACCAGAACATAAAGCAATGATGACCAATATTAGCAAATACGATGCCATATCATCGTATATAGTGCTCAAGAGGAAATTCATACTCACATCACATATGCAAATCATCACAGGTATTTAACACTCCCTCTCAGCAAGAGAGATCATTCATATGTCCTAGTGTGTCTCAACCTGACGAGCACAATAAAGCTGCAACAAAAAAATGAAAATAACAAAATCTCGTCATAGATTTTGTTGAAGATTGTAGCTGTGATAGAGATCTTTATTCTTAGAAATATGGGCGTTATCACCATTAAGGTCACCTTCAGCTAAAGAAGACATTTATGATAGCAATTGTAATATTAAATATAAAGATATGTCATATGACATGCGTTGAGGCATGCACAAGGAAATACAAAGAGTTTTGTATTTGAAAAATGAAGAGTCTTGTTTTTGGAAAATGAAGAGACCCTTTGTTGTAATGTGAAGAGTCTCTTTATTTGTTATATATATCGCATCAAGTGAAAAGCATTGTACACCTAAACATTTTATGATTAATAAAAGTGATGATTTTGGTTGTGGCTAGGTTTTCCCCTTCATCTGGAGTGTTTTCTGAGGATAATTTTGTGCCTCTTGTTTCTATTTTGCGTCTATTTTGTTCTTATTGCTGTTATTCTCAATTTTTGTTATTACCTTTTTTTATCTAGGAATCCTTATTGCTTCTGCAGATTGTAACTTTTTAAGGGTTTTGTATGGAGTATTGCATGTGTGTCTAAAGAAGTTAACAATTTATACCTGTATTGTTCTCTTTATATTTTAGAGCTGTCTCCACTTGTAAATGAGTAGCATCCTATGTGTTCATTTGTAGTGATTTAATAAGCTTAAGAGGAATGATTAAAGAGTCGTGTTAATTAATCAAATGGATTTGAATTTGAAAGCCCTCATTTGGATGTTGTGCGCTTATGGCCCTTCTCATCACTCTCTATTTAGTCATCATCATTACAAATTATAGTAATTTGCCTCTGCCTTTATCATCGTCGTTGCCTTTGTTGTGAAATCTTGAGTTGCTGTTGACTACCCTGAACGTTACCCTCGGTCTCATGGCCATTAACTCTCTTGCTTCTTCGGTGCTGGTGCTCGCCATTTCTATGGTTCTGTCAGAACCCCAACTTAGCAGATTGTCTAGTGTTGAATGACAAATTACAGTTAATCAAACCTAGTTTTCTCTGAATTACGAGAAGGGACTATCAAGATTCTTAATTTCAATACTGCATTGCAAGCATTGCTTCATGGATACACCCAACTTCTTTGACAACAAATATTTGGAGTTTGCGGAGCACGAGCATGTGGATAAGCCCGAGCACAAGGAGCAACATTTTAAAGTTAATAACAGTGGTTAGTATCTTGATCACAACTGAGAAGTAGCTTTCAAAACCTATGAAGATCACATAAAGTTGAGTGTGGAAACTCTTAGACAACCTCAAATACCTCAAGCATTTCAAAGAAAATTTTTCGGCAAAAAGATGGTATGGTGTGCGCTTATGGCCCTTCTCATCACTCTTTATTCAGTCATCATCATCGCAAATTATGGTAATTTGCCTCTGCCTTCATCATCGTCGTTGCCTTTGTTGTGAAATCTTGAGTTTTTGACTGTCCTGAATGTTACCCTTGATCTCATGACTGTTAACTCTGTTGCTTCTTCGATGCTGGTCCCCGCCATTTCTATGGCTCCGCCACAATCCCCACCTAGCACACTGTCTAGTGTTGAACGAAAAATTATAGTCAATCAAACTTGGTTTGCTCTAAATTATGAACATGGATTATGAAGATTCTTAATATCAATACTGCACTGTGAGCATTGCTTCACGGACACATCCAACTTCTTCTTTGATGACAAATATTTGGAGTTTGTGGAGCATGGGCATGTGCATAAGCCCGAGCACGAGGAGCAACATTTCAAAGTTGATAACAGTGGTCAGTATCTTGATCACAATCGAGAAATAGCTTTCAAAACCAAAGATCATATAGATTCGAGTGTGGAAACTCTTAGACAACATCAAATCCCTCAAGCATTTCAAAGAAAAATTTCCAGCAAAAAGATGGTGATATAACATTGCTTTCAACTGTATTCATTCCGTTGAGAAAATTCATTACGATAATGATTCAAAAATATGCTATGTTTGGTGAATCGTATGCATTTTCTTTTGTAAGACCATCATAAATCTTGTCGGCAACGTATTTACTAGTTTCTTCATTTTAATCCAAGCGTAGTGCATTTTATTTTATGGTTGGCTTTTGCATCTTTTTTATGGGCAGGTGATTGCCCCTTTTGTAATGACAATCTTTTCATATCCATATCGATAACTAGAGATTGTATGTTGTGTGTGTTGGGAAATTCCTTAGGGAGATATACAATAGTAGATATATGCTCTATAGTTTTGTGCATTGAATGGTAATGGTCGATGAAAGTTTTGAGATATTGCATACTACGTAACCAAAATATAATGTTTTGGGTGATATGAAGGATCACACAATAGGTTGGAGTAATAGGATATCACACTGAGATTATAGTGTTTGCAGAACCTTCTAAAGCATTGAATAGTTTAGGATCAACTATTCAGGGCCCCGTATTGCCTCAAGGTTATTAGGATACATTATTTCCTAATAGATCAACTATAGCTTGTGATTAAGGTATTTGGAGTACCATGATTAGGTTGTACGAACGATAGGAAGGAGGAAAAATAGCAGGGATTGATGATTCTCCTCTCCTCTTGTCTCTATTGATGATTCTCAATCTGTAATGGTTAAATGGCTTAAGGTTATGCATTCATCTGCTTTTGTTCTTCTTTAAACTCAATTCTGTGCCTTCAACCACACTCTAGTTCTCCATTATTTGATAGTCGATTGTATGGAGCCATGCGTTATCATTTTGACACTCAAAGTCAAGCCATCCATCGTGAAATTATATGATATATTGCATGAAGGAGAAGTGGCAATAATTGTGAGTATTATGGAATTGGCGACTATAAAGACAATTGATGGAGATAAAGAGTTTGCGCAGATTGAAATAAGCATTTCTTGCCAGTCTACGTTGGACTAGAGACAATGCGTAATAACGGATTCACTTCATATCAAGAGGTTTCAGATGACAATGAAGAAATCTGCATGAATTTAAAAGTATTCCATGTGATAAGTATTCAATGTTTATATCTTTGAGTACAGATTATGAATTCTTGTTCTATCACTGATAATAGTTGATTCAATAAGAATATCTCTCTTGGTTGTAGGGTGCAACAAGAAGCATTGAGATGAGGACATTGCCTTGATGATCATACTCAGAGGGAGAAGTTCATCCCTAGAGGGAGGTTACATCATCTATCTTACTATGGTGATCTTCTTGTTGATTATGAGATAAATTCATGTGAAATTAATTATTATTTCTGAGTTATTACTCTCACTTATGAGGGGGGAAATCATCATGTAGAAAGAGTTCATGATGTCATTATGTTGAGAGATTCTGTGATGGGAGTTGGATGTCATGTTGACATTGAGAGATTCTGTGATGGGAGTAGGATGTCATGTTGACGTTGAGAGATTCGGTGATGGGAGTAGGATGTCATGTTGAGAGATTCCATGACAACATCATGTTGAGAGAGTTCTTGATGCAAGTTGGCTGAGTCTTTCAAGCTTGTCATGTTGAGAAATTCCATGACAACATCACATTGAGAGAGTTTGTGATATAAGAGCCTTGCATACTTGTCATGTTGAGAGGTTCCATGACAACATCACGTTGAGAGAGTCCGTGAGGTAAGCTAGTTGTGAGTCTCGTGGGCTTGTCATGTTGAGAGATTCCATGACAACATCATGTGAGAGAGTTTGAGATGTAAGAGCTTTGCAGATTTGTCATGTTGAGAGATTCCATGACATCATCATGTTTAGAGAGTCCGTGATGAAAGTTGGTTGTGATTCTTGTAGATTTTTCATTTTGAGTGATTCCATGAATTATGTTTCTTTTGTGAGAATCTATGTGATTAGAATTTATCATTGACATTTTTGTGGTTGCAGCCGTGTGACTATTTTGCTAAAGATCTCTTTTGCTAAGAGGTAATGTTGAAGATTGTAGCTGCGATATAGATCTTTATCTCTAGAAATATGGGCGTTATCCTTGTTATGATCACCTTCAGCTGAAGAGGACATTTATGATAAGAATTGTAATATTAAATATAAAGACATGTGTCATACGACATGTGTTGAGGCATGCACATGGAAATATGAAGAGTTGTGTATTTGAAAAATGAAGTGATGTTTTGGGAAATTCAAGAGACCTTCCGTTGTAATGTGAAGAGCCTCTCTATTTGTTATATATATTGCATCAAGCGAAAATCATTGTACACTTGAACATTTTATTAACAATAAAAGTGATATTTTTGGTTGTCTGGTTGGGTTTTCCCCTTCATCTGGAAGGGTTTTAGGATAATTTTGTGCATCTCTTGTTTCTATTTGCATCTATTTTGTTCTTAGTTATTGTTGTTGTTCTTAATTTCTGGGCAAAACTTAACAAACTACTCAAAATAAAATTGTAATCTCAGCTTAACAATATCCACCATAGCTACTCCCACAAGGTGAGACAAAAAAGTAAAACCAGAAAATAAAGTCATGGAGTTACTTACATGACTTCCACCATGGCTACTCCCAAAGGGTGGACCCACCATAGCTACTCTTAGAGAGTGGAACAAGGGATTTCACCTCAAACTTCTCTCATAGAGAAGAACTCATAAGAAAGGGATTTCATCTTGAATTCTCGCGGAGAAGAACATATTAGCAAGGGGTTGCACCTTGAACTTCTCTCACAGAGAAGAACTCAATAGATAGGGATTGTGCCTTGAACTTCTCTCACAAAGAAGAACTTATTAACGAGGGATAGCACCTCAAAGTTCTCTTGTAGAGAAAACTCACTAACAAGGGATTGCACCTCGAAGTTCTCTTACAGAGTGCAACTCATCAACAAGGGATTGCACTTCAAACTTCTCTCTCAGAGAAGAACTCATTAAAGCACATAAGTATCATATGAATGCTGACACTCCCTCTCCACAGGGACGACATACTCACTGCTTTGATTATCACAATAAACTAGAGCTAATTCCAATGTTTGACCAAACGAGGAGCATTAGTAGTTACACTGCTACACGAGCTTGCTAATGTTTTGCAAAGGATTTGACACTCCCTCTGCTGCTCAAGCTCCTTGAGAGTCTTACAACACTTGTATCAACCTTCTCGTTCAAGTTTGAGTGCCATGCTGGCCTTAGGGGAAT
This sequence comes from Cupressus sempervirens, assembly GCA_028749045.1. NCBI lineage: Eukaryota > Viridiplantae > Streptophyta > Pinopsida > Cupressales > Cupressaceae > Cupressus > Cupressus sempervirens. The sequence goes on along the minus strand of CM053783.1, from coordinate 790,673,565 downwards.
GGTTTTCAAGTTCAACACAAACCTCTAGAACTTCTGACACGCTCAAATCCAGTGCTGTCCTCCTCAACCTCATTCTAGATCACCTAACTTTGGAGCTACCATTTTCAAATTCAGATTGACTGCAAATTTGATCTTTGCAGCTGAAGAGTCTCCCTCTGGATATCATTTCTCTCATAATGACAAACTGTATAGGTTCTTCCTCTTTAATGATGTTATGTGAGACCAAATCAGTCCCATGACTGCAAGAAGTGTCCCCATGTTCATTTCTACAGCCTGCATGACTTTGCATGTAATCTCTCATCGATCAGGTTGCATTTTGATCTGTCCTAAAAGCATTTTGGGGAGAAAAGTAGAAGTTCATAGAATCAACTATTCATGAAGAGAAATATACAATCAATACTAAAAGCATAGAAGATTCACTATTCCCAATGATATAACAAGAAATAGTATTAACTACATTATTCAAATGTTCTAACATAAAATGCTTATCTTCTTATTGTCGAAATGCCCTATCAGATTTTGATCTCCATATCTTTCCCTGCTATCAGTAACATGATTTCTTTCACCATATCAATACTATAAAGATCCTCTCCAAGGTGTTCTCCAGCAGCCATTGGGAGTGGAATGCTAAGTGACAGTTCATGATCATTGAGCATTCATCACAGCCTCTGATATAACTGAGATCAGGTCTGCTATACACTTCTGCTGCCTAAACATTGCTTGCATAAATCTGGTTCCGGATCTTTACACAGATCCAGTCTGATACCGTATGAATGTTTTTGAACCAGAATATAACAATGGAATAATCAGAAATACAATAATAGATGACATAGTATTATCCTTAGAAAAACCCTTCTCACTGAGGGAAACAACCCAGCCCACCCAAGATAGTTCCTTTATTCCGATCTCAAATCAAATACAAGATTTATGCTTATGATTGATGTCTTCTCGCAGTCGATCAATAAGCCGCTGTATACACAGTACCACAGAAAAAATAGCGCTGCCTAAATGCTGAGTACACAGAACACTGAAAATAATGTCGTCTCACTGCTAAGTGATCTCCGAATCTCAGAAGAGAAGGGAAGTCACACACACTGAGGATGTCTCTTGCGTGAGTACCAAAAATACAAGAAGTAGTCTCTAGAGCATATACACTCCGTAGTACTTAAATACTGACAGAGTTCTGTCTCTCAAAAATGATTAATACAGAACCATCATTTTTTTTCCAATATACACTTAACTTGAAGACTGTAGAAAGAATGAGAAAACTGTAACTTATGATAAACACATAGACATACAATAATTGACGCACCGACTATACCAAATTGCTCTTACAAAATGTTAATCGTTGCATACAGAAATGGAACAATACAAACATAAAGGCAGTGGTGCCGTTGAGGAAGACGAGTCAAGGGAGGTAGGAAAACTGACATCATAAATGCAAATAATAGCCAAGGTAAAGCAATACCAGAATGGAAAACAGTGACGACAAATGTTAGCAGAGGCAATGGCATATCATTGTATACGGTGCCAAAAGGAAATTCAAATTCACATCTCATATGCAGATCATCACAGGTATTATCTTTATCGCAGCTACCTTAAACATTAACATAACTGACTGCATGATCCTAGGAAGCTTGTACTTTATGTTTTAAGCTCACTGTATACATTGTAATCACACATTCATTTAACTATTTTGACCCACCATGACATGAATACTCTGATTTTTATAACTGTTTTAACATTTTCTACATCTTTGATTCACTGTTTAGCTGTCCTCGGAGATCTTTTGAGTTTAACATTGAATTCATGGCCATTGTTTCATTCTTATCACTTCAACATAACATTGTGACACCTTCAACAAGAATTTTTTATGCAATCAGATTCCAGAAGCTATTGTAACACCTTATGACTGTCACTCATTCTTGTTGTGGATGCTCTACTCTTCGTACCTAGCATTGGGTTGTCCTTAACTGTTATTTGAGGGCTGTCATATCGGACAAGCCTCTGTCTTTTCATCCTTTGCATACATAGTTTGCTGATGTTTGAAGGGCTTTGGAAGCATTTCAAGCATAGACCACTATCTTCTGCACAACCTTTGCGGCTCCAGCTCTTTAACAGTGTTGATCTTGGCCTTCGTGTCTTCTCTTTGTTCAGTTTATCACTGTTCACTTGCATACATTCTCATAGCTAACCATGTTGTTATAGAAGCAGCAAACCCTTGATAAATAGTTGCTCAAAGCTCATTGGTATACATGGAATGAATGGAAGGATGACCTCCAAAAGCAATCAATGTTGATTCATCAAAATATGAACATAGAAACTTTAGAATAGTCATGAAATCCTAATGACAGTGAATGGGATCCTAGAATGGTGATAACGTCAAGGAAGAAAAATGAATTCTATGAAATGATCCCATCCAGACAATGAATAACTCTTATTTTTGAATGACGTCTTTTTCTAGAAGCCCTTGAAAGAGGACAGTGGGTAGCATAAAGCTAGCATAGAACCCTAGATTGTTATTACATGTAATAGTTCCCATTTTCTTCTACCATTGCTGCACTGTTGATGAATGTGCTGTTCTTCCTGCCAAACTCTCTGTTCTATTCATTATTGCATGCTATCCCTTCCTTGAAAACTGCCCTCTTCCAAATAAAACACCGTCCTTTGCTGCTCCTGTCATGATGATTTTGCATTATCTTCCTGCAATCTGCTGTTCGAAGGATCTTCACTCCATTGAAAACACTGCTATTACGTCAGATTTACCTTTCTATTAAAGAAGTTGCTATTACTTAACTGGAGATCTTGACAGTAGCAAAGGAAATGTTGTTCATGCTCATCACGGGCATAGATAGGGTTTTTTTCAAGGTTGCATGGGTACTTGTACCCACAACTAGAGTCATGAGTCCTTGATACACAAATATTGACATCAATAATCCTTCCATTTGCTGTACTATTATTTTCAGTCCTCTTCTTGTAAACTATTTGGGAGCATGATAGAATGTAGAATCAACAGTTGGGTAGGAAAAGGAGGCAAGAGAGCAAAAGGGCATGCAGGTTTCAGGTCAAAACACTCTACCGTTGATCATTGCATCACTCTTAGACACTTCATTGAAAAAGTTTGGGATTTCCAAGGTGGCGAAGCCTTATGTTGCTTTGTGGATTTAAAAAGATCTTTTTGACACTCCCACTACCGACAAATTGTGGGGTAGAATAGAAGAACATGGGATTCCAAATGAGTAGAGAGTGGCTCTCCATTAAAATTCATTCATTATAGTATGGCACATTGGCACAAATAGATGTACAGACTACACACTTGCTGGATCTGACTTTTGCCCCGATATTCCGCATTTAGGTTCTTGGCTTTCAGGTCGTACTGGCTCCAATTAACTCCTCCCTTGAATGCCCAAGACTAGGTTTTGCACTGTCAAAAACAGAAACAGATAGAATTGCATTATAGCTTTGCATGATGCTTCGTCATTGATCCCGTGGCTGTTCAATCCTGCCCCATCACACATTGCTCAGGTTTTTGTCAGAGTGATTAATGCTGCTGGGTAAGGGTAGCTGCTCTGTTCAAGACTGGGTAATGCAAGATTGGACATGCTGCCTGATCTGAACTCTTGGGTTGGCATCTAGGAACCCAAATGTGACTATTTAAACTTTAATGCGAGAATATTAAGAAACCTTTGATGGCCCATCTTCCAACAGTAATACCAATATATACTATTTCTTCCTAATGTCAGCCATAGAGAGAACCACCACAAAGTTGGCTAGAAAGGAAACAGTTACAACAAATAAGTTGGCCTTAGCAAAATTAAAAATAATTGCATTTGTTATTAATAATTGTGACTTGGGGTTTATTTAAGGCTATAATTGTTTATCCAAAGAAACAATAGAAATATAATGGCCCACTTAAAACAAATTGGGGATATCACATACTAGGAACTACTGAATTCACTAAACATGGGACCTTATTCTCACCAACTGGAAAAGCACTTCAAATTCTAAGAAAGGATAGCACATGCATGCTAAAATCCGCTGCATTGTCACACACATCTCTTTGCTGCACAGAAACTGAGGTGAAATCTATGATCATTGCTGCTGCTTTTGATTGTGAATTTACCCCATTTTTTCACAGACCAAGGCTTCTTCTGGTGTGCTTCTCTGCTGAGGGGGAACTGCAATGTACTACTGTGCTGCTGAAATAACACCTTTAGAGCAAGATTGGTAAAACTACTAATATAACCTGGTCATAAATTTCAAGATATAACTAGTGCCTGTACTTTTTTCAAACCCATTAACGTTCTGTCACATTCAACATTTTGGCTTCTTATGTGCATGCCTGCTTTTTCTAAATTCTGTGCAGTATACCTGTTGATGTCAGTTTTGTACCACTACATAACATATAGCAATTGAATACTTGACATAGAATATCAAACACTCAATCCCTCTCTTGAAAAGTAAATACTCACGAAGACATGAGAAAAAGTCCAATGTTCCTTACACCTGTGGATATTAACTCAGTTATATTAATGTGATTTGTTGGTTAATCATGTAGGCGGCCTTACGTTGTTCATTCAAGGATGTTGGACTCTCGATGTGATGGTGATGATGCCTGGTTTGGTAAAGTATATGAGCGCCAAATGATGTTGATGGTGATGATGATGGAGGGTGTGTCTGCCAATGATACTTCTCCTTTTCTAACTTTCTTCTTCAAAACTCTAACTACTAAACTGCTTGATGCTCTACTCCTACTCCTACTCCTATGGATGGAAAGATTAGCAAATGGACGGGGATCGAATCTGATGAAAGCTTATCAGCGGCTCTACCTCCATATATGCATTGATTCAAGGGAAAAAGACTAGATTACCACACAAGGCTTCCTAACCAGCTGCTAGGATGCTAGTGGCCTAGTTTATAAATCCCTATCAAACATCTACTAATATCACCATACAACTATCCATCTATTCTTACTCTTAACAACTTTTTTGAAATAAAATCTACTTTAACAACTTCAATGAAATTTAACTCTAACTATTGGAAGTAGAAACCATGCAATAACACCAAGTGTTCTTATCACCGTGCAAGTCACAACAATGATAAGAGAAGCAATTTTGGTATTATCTTAAGCAACAATTTTTTTCAACCCTTGGAAGTAGAAACCATGCAATAACACCAAGTGTTCTTAATCACCATGCAAGACAGAACAATGATAAAGAAGCATTTTTGGTATTATCTAAGCAACAATTTTCTTCAACCCTTTACAAATGAGAGCAAATGGCCTTATATAGGGGCCAAAATTACAACCAACGGTAGAGATTAAGAGGCAAAATCAATGATCCAGATCAAATCTCAGATGCGTTGCCACCCCATCGGCCAATAAGAAGATGCCACCTCATCAATGGACCAATGAAAAAAAGGGAAAGTGACAACTAATGAGAAGGCACCAAAATGGTAGCCAATCAAAATTAGACACCTATCCTACCCAAGAAGGAGAATTTGCCACTTGGGCTTACATCAAATGATCCTCTAATATAATTCTACCCTTTTTTTTCATCTTTTTAGCGAAGGCAATGAACTTGGTAGATTGTCGCTGACTTCCTTCATGGGAGGGCAAAGCATGTGCTTCATCTTGAGCTCAGCTGAATTCACCATGTTGCTCGCTTCTTGCAGTGTCTTCTTATGATCCTTCTCATACTCTTTCGTATACTCGATAAAGACACTGAGGGAGGCAAGGGTGCCTAAATGCTTCTTCTTGATGGCAACCTTCCCCAACTCATCCAATCTCAATCCAAATTCTATTTCATTGACGTTCTCCTCTTTGATATCTTCAAAATCAAGTGCAACCCCAACATCGCCCAACATGATCGAAATGGAAGTGTTAATGCCCGGGCCGTGCTATGCAATCTCATTCCGTATCTCTTCAAGTATCCTCAATTTGATGGTTAAGGCAACAAACCGAGACTCCACCGTACTCATTCCTCTTTCATCCACCAACTTGGTTCTCTCTAAATCTCTCTCTAGTAGTTTGATAAATCCCTGTAGCCTGGGAATGGCCTAAGTCCTTGACTGGAAGGAAATCCTTCTACTCACCTTCAAATGTTTTGAATTTGTCTCTAATAGCCACCAATGACTTGAATGTCGAGATAAAGGAAGGCAAGAAATTTTGCCCATCTTGAAATATATCATTGGTCCAATCATTGACTTTGCACAGCTAAGTCAATATCTCTTCTATGTTGCTCTCGCTGTCTTGTGGAAGGGCTACCTGATGCAAATGTTGGATAGGCTGGCAATCTCTCTAATACTTGTTTTTGGCCTCCAACTTTACAATCCTCTCGTTTGCCTTCCTCAACCTTTCTCTAATTGAAACCATGCCTTCCTAGATTTCCTCACATTCTATGTCATCCATGATTCTTCCCAAGTTATGCTCTACTATTTCATACTCCTGAGCTACAATGTCATCCACCGCCTTGCTAACATTTAGTATAGCAATTTGAACTTTTCAGTGACCCTTATCATCACTCTTGATGGTGATTACCTTTGCCACCGTTTTTGCAATTTGTTTCTGTTTCTCCCTATCTTCCTTTTCCACTAACCCTTGAATATCTTCAATTGTTCGGATAGTCACCACATCGCCTCTTGGCATAAGCATTTTCCTTAACCATAGTGGTGCAGTGCATCTCCCTAAATCTGGATTCAGTTCGACTAACAAAGCATCACCAACAGCCTTGGGCGCTTGGCTTATTTCTTTAATATCAATTGGCCTATCCTCCTCTTTACTAGTGACTGTCATATCATCTCCATGTTGGTTCTCCAAGAGAGGAGAGTACTCGGTACGCACTGTAACGATTTGATTCTGAATTAGAGCTCACCTCTACCGCGACCCTTTGTCTACTTGTATTAACCCCTTGGCTCCTAGCCTCGATTATGCTCTTCCTTGACGGTGTTGCATTCCGTCTCTTTGTTGGAGGCTCTTGATGTTCTTTACTTTTCTCAACCTCCAAACTTCTCTTCTTGCTCTTAACTGCTCTTTGTTGCTGGCTACTGCCTTCAACTTCTGGATTTTCCTCCGGTTTCATCTTCTCATAAGCAAGGTGTACCTTTCGACTTTGTAATTTCTTTAACTTCCCATTGTACCATGGCTCAGTGTGTAGATCAACTGTCCTTGTAACTGCCTCCAAGGAAGGATCCTGATGATCATCCCAATCCACTGGACTCAACTCTGTTCCATCCACTGTATCATAATCTTCTCTTAGCATATTTTCATCATCTTCCAGTTGATTGGGAATATCAAGGCGTCTCCATTTGATTGCCCTCATCATGCCCACTGACAATCTTGAGAACGCTAGCTTTTTCACATGAAAGTCATCCTATACATTGGCCCAAAAATCTTTTATAGTAGGAATATGTTTGAATGCATTTTCGTGAGATGCCTTGATAAGACCATTATGATCGAATCCCTGTCTTGCTCTATACCATCCTAGATGATATCGCTCTAACTCTTTCTCCGCAGCTGCAAAGGCGACAGGATTGGGGCAAATATCATTGCCTATTCCAAATGAGAAGGTAATCCTTGTCTCACCTTTAAGTTTCATCATCTTGTCATAGTGCTCAAGTTGCCTAGCCAACTCCATCAAAACTATCTTGTCAGGTGGGTACCTTGGAAGTCTCTTGGGACAAATTGTACTTCCTGCCATTTTGATACATGTGAATTGTGGAAATTGGATGAACCAACTTCCATACTTCTTAACTTTTGCTTCCGCTTCTGATGAGAGCCTACTAGCAGGTGTCTCGTGTAATATCCTTACCGTCTTCATGGCAAAGGCATCATAAAACATCTTATAATCTTTGGTGTTGTGCAAATGAAGCTATGGATAACACTCATGCACCAAACATTGCCCCAGCTCATTGCCAATCACTCCTAAGGCCTTAAGTCCAAGATTTTCATATAGTCTCGCAATCAGATAGAAAAGATAGGACTCCATATAGAATTGCTTTTGATTTTGCACTGTCCTAAGTTGCAACTCTAAATTTTCACTTATAATTCTAGCCCAATCAAATTTTATCTTTCCATTTTCAATTTCATCAATAAAGTAGTACATCCAATTCTCAAATTGCATACCTTGAGCCACACCCATGATTTAGCTGAGAAGTACAATAAGATCGCTGTACTTCGGTTTGAGATCTGACTTGGTGAGCTTTGACGACCTGGTAACTCCCTTCTTGCCTTCATGTAACCATTTTTGCTTTAGATGAATGAAGTAGGCCTCCTGGTTACCTTGACAGAACTTGGTTGTTTGATCCATTGTTACCATTGTCATGCCTATTTGTTGGGGAATATTTAATACTTCTTCGACCACTTGTCCGTTGATGTTAGCCAACACTCTCTTCCCCTCATCGATAATGATGGACTTGGTAACAATATCAAACCGAGATGCACACCCTATTACCAATTCCGGACAAGGCAAGGTAGGAGGGAAAGCTGCTGCGTGTACAATTCCGGTCTTGTAGATCTTCGCCATGGAGGTTTGTCCTTCCTTCAATCTATCCTTCAATTGTACCATGTTCACCGTGCCGATATTGGTATTGGTATCACTTATTCGCCTCACTTTCGAGAAGAAGGTGGTCTTAGGCATTATGTCTTCCTTGTTCTTTTTGGTATTTGTTCCCATTGGATTCTTTCTTGCACTTATTTCTGCCCCTTTGTTCTAAATGATATGGACTACATTTATCAATCTCCAACCTTATTTCTATCGATGAAATGTATCTTATTTCCGCCTCTCCAAGTTCTATTTCTACACTTATCAATTTCCAAACTTTTTTCCTAGGGATGGACTGCCACTTATTTTTCCCTCTTTGTTACCTTAGGATGGACTACACTTATATCTCTTGATAGGCCAACACAGGGGCAGATAATAATAAATATTTAATACTTTAAATGATGAAATTCAGCTTGGTCTATATTTGTCAATCCGAGAGCGCAAGCTTGTGAAAGGTGTCTGAGCAATATGCTATCAAGGGATGGTAGTTGTGAGATGAGGGTTTATGAATGCATTTATAACAAATGAAAATAAACTCACACCAAATCGAAATGCTTCTGTGACAGGAACTGTCACTTCTAGCATCAGAAACTTACTGAAGTATAACAGAAATATTCTATGATAAAATAACTACAACTCTTAACAAATTATCAATTCATAATCTAATTCATATGAAATGTTATTGTACAATCAAATACAGAAATTAAACACATAAACTAATATTCTATGATTAAATCCATACTATGTAATGCTAATATAATTAACATACAAATGAGAACTAATTTAAATGCACTCCAAACATAACTCACAAAAAATAATCACTGGGTAACTTTAGAGTGGGCCCTTTCTCCTTAGCTACTTGGTGAAGAAAAATAATAGTCTTACACCTTCGTAATCATACAAATATGGAACTTATATTTCAGAATAATAATAACAGTCCGTGTACAATGTTATGTGTTCTATAGGAATGTACGTGCATATCCCTATACTTCTGTATCCTGTTGCTTATATAAATGCAGCTTATAACAATATAAACCAGAATAGGGATAATAAAACCAAATAGTAGCTAGCATACAAGCTTATTTAGAGGCTGCAGGTAGTTGCAGCATAAAATGACAATATGTTATTGCCACATATGAATTCCTCAATCTTGTTTCAATCACCAAATAATAAGAAATATGTAGCTATTAACAAAGTTTGGTCTCAAGCCAAGAATAGGCAGTTATTTCTAGCGTTCCAGCCAAACAATATTTTATATAGTTGTTGTTTCATGGTTTGAAATGGCTGCTGCATAACCAAATACGAAAATGGATTTAAATTGATTGGGCCAAATATAGGAAGAGATGACTGATGAGCTTCTTGTCCACGTGAGCTTACAGCTACATCTTCAGCAGTAAAAAATAGGCTGATGTTTATTTCATTTGCTGGCACTTAACTCACCATGTTGTCTTCCTCACACATATGCACGTTTTGGATAATATTGGTACCCAATATCAATGAAACAAATGTGTATCTATGCTGATAAGAAATGATATTCAATCAACATTCTTCTGAATTGAGTATCAAATAGTATCTATTCCTATCCAACAGGTGGTAGGAAGTTATAGTCCAAATTGGCAGGTGACAGTAAGTTGCAGTCCCAACTGACAAGCGACAGGAAGTTACAGTCTTGTCTAATAGGCGACAGGAAAATCTGTTATGCATACCAACATGCTATGATAATAGAGATTAGTAAAACACAATCAATAATTTTCCATGTTATAATCCCAAAACAATATTAGATATTAGATATTTATATTAAACCATATGCAACGTAAATAGAAAAGTGTGATGAAAATGGAATGGAAATAGAATAGAGTAGGGAGCATGAAACTATATGAAATTGATTAAAATATGGTATAAAATGGGTTGTTCTTGACTCTCATCATCTCCCAACTTCAATCTTAGGGTGGTCTAGTTTATTTCTACGTCTCCAAGTGTCCTATCATGAAATTTACACTTATATCTCCCAACTTCAGCCTATTAATGAAATAATGAAGTGGTGGATGATGAGTGCAACAAGAAAATAAGGAAACGAACCAAGCAAGAACAAGGAATAAAATCCGCCTTTAAAACCAATCTTCGTCTTTAAAAATGAATAGAATTTTACCTTAAATCTGCCTTTACCAATAACCAGGCTCTCTTCAAGTTTGGATAAGATCTTGGAAATTTCAATCCTCCTTGCAAATAATGATGCCCTAGCAAAAATCAGAATTCACCAACTTTGCAAAATCTGCCCATGCCATTAAATCGCATTGCCTCTTTTATCAAATAAAATCGCCAAATTCTGGAAGGAGAAATCGTTGTCAAAGATGGAGAAATCAGACTTCAAAAAAATTGCCCAAGTTGGAAAAAATCATATTTGCTCAAAAAATCAGCCTAGGGCAGAAATTCACCCAAGCAAGATGGAGAAAAATGATGCCAAGAAATGGAGAATCTGCCCTGAAAATCACCCAAGCTGGAAAAAATCAGAGTTGCTCCAAAAATTGCACATCCAAGGAGGAGGAAAAAGGAATGAGGAAATAAGAGGGGGGAAGCCCCTCTTATACCAAACTTTTTGCTTCTCCAAGTGGGCCAACTTTCCTGGAAGGAAAACAAAATTAAATTAGTCTCTTAATTAATGACCCAGATTTAAATGCAACATTAAAATTACGTAGCCCTATAGTGAAATTGGCCCATTTAGTTGCTAGTTTTGATCAAAAATTGCAAAATAGAAACAAAGTAAGCCTAGGAGATGTCAAAATTTTCATTTAATAATGTTTTGGTAATTAAAATATCATTAAAAATGAATTTAGCAAGCCAAAATAAATTTTCAATTTCAAATTACCAACTTCCTTTAACATTTCTAAAATCCTCTAGGCAAAATTTCAACAAAATAAATGAGAGTTTGCAATTCAATCTAATTTCAAATTTTGCAACACACTTTCAAATTTCTTTTTTTTTTTAACAAAATAAATCCTTTTCCTAGCAGTCAAAATTCAAACTCCAAACTCCAATTTCAATTTCACTATTAAAAATTTCCTTGTTCACCAAAAAATTTCAAGAGTTTTCAGAACGACTAAATCTAAAAAATTTCATTTTGAAAATTCTCAAGCTTATAAAATATTTCAAATTTTCAAAAATCCATCTAAGTCCAAAAATTTGCAAATTTATCGTGTCGGATATTTTTCTACTTCTAACCATTGAAAAAATGTTGTTTTTGAATTCTGTTTGGCCTAAGGATAAAAATTACATGTTCCGGAAAATCAAGTTTAGCACCACGTGAAAACAAACCAAATCCCCTCCTGGGCCCGAAGGTGTCCAAGGTGTAAAATCATCTATTCAATAAAAAACCTCTGGACCACTCTAAAAATTGCTGAGGCAACCGAAGAAAAGGGGGTTCCCAAAGTTTTGGGATGATTGTGTGAAAACCTCACAACTATACTTTGGAAATGATTCCCCACAAAAAACTAGAGGATTGTGGTCTTTTAAGCATGCTCTGTTCTCTAACACATTTTTTTTTGAATTCCATTACTATTAAACTACTGGAGCTCTTATTTTGAATGATTTCTTTGGTGAATAGAGCTACTGATCATGAGGATGTTTTCGGTTGTCTACGGCTTGGGTGCCATTGTGTAACAAATTATTGGTTGGTTAAAACTGTGGTTTTTCCATCAAATGTTCCTGAACTTTTTCTGATTTGTTTTCTGTGAGTTCCTTATGTAACTGATTTGTTTGCCTCTTATAAAATAGTCATCCGTGTATTAGAATACACCCTTATATGATTTTGTACTTTGGAGTGCTGCTAACATTTAGTTCTTGGGTTGCATGCGTGTGGAAAGTTGGGAACTATGGATTCAACCATCTTTCAATTCTTTAATCCAAGTTTACCATGACATTATAATACAATCTTTACATGCCTGCTACCTTTGATCATTCAAATTTAGGTTAATATGGATTCCAGCATTCATTTTGAAATGAGAAGATGAGATGAGTTTCTTCTAGCTTTTGTAGATGTCATGATATTTTACTAGAGGCAGGGATTTACAGACAATGTACATATTTTCTAGTATTTATTATAAAATAATGACAGCATACCTTATACAGTAGTATCTAAGTTAATATATAACAAAATTTTAAATAAGGGTACTCTTAATTTTTAAATATTAAACTATTAATGATGTAGTGTGATGGTTAAGTCCTGGCATTGTGGTTATTGTCACCAAGGTCCAAACCCCTATTGCGGTGTTATTGTTGACTGCTCATGTTGGGGACAAGGTCTTCCATTTGTAACATCACTGGTTAATAGCTCTAGTCAAAGGTATATACTACCAATAAAAAAGTAAAAAACATTAACTAATTAATCTAAAAAAATATTATTATAATTTTCAGTGGGCTATTTCCTTTGGATTATGATATGAGTGAGGTTGTCTCTTCCATTAAGTTCGCCCAAGACTGGGACCGAGCCTCAATTGTTGGGATATGCTATACCCAAAAGTGAATTTCAGTAACTAGCCTGATTATATTCATTTTTATGAAACTTAGTTGTCATGCTGGTGACTTGAACATGGCTCTCCACAATGAACCCAATAACTTACCCACTTAGGCTTGACTAATTAAATTTAAACCTAAAATTCAAATAAAAAATGTTGTAAAGGGCATCTATCAGACGATTTTTGCTTAAATTGGATATGCAGCCGTGCGCCTCCATAAAGGGTGGGCAACCGGTGAAGCCTTTCTAGGAATAATTTATCCAAGCTCTTCCAGAACATCTACCTCACTCTCGATGGGCCAGTCAAAGTAATGAACCAGCTGATTAACTGCCAACTCGTAACAGTAAATTTTATGTCCCCAGGGTTGAGCCTTCATTTCCAACATCAAAGCACATTTATTAACTGCTGTTGATGATTGCAAAACCTTAGTAGATGGTAATCAGGAAAGTGTAAACTGATATGGAACTAGATCCGTAACAATATTACTCATCAAATTACTTAGTTATGAAGAAAACAGACCACTATTGATTCCACAGTTAATCGGCAAATCAAATCTGTAGAATATCAAATGATTTTACGACAATGTCTTTCATTAGCAGGCCTAAAGATTACAACTGTAGCATAACAGGTGGTGGCAGATTTCTCTATGTAGGGAGGGATAGTACCTCCTAAATGTATCAGTGGCAGGTCTGATAGTGTAATGTCCCTTTTTGGGATTGCCTTAAATTTTGCCCTAGAATCACAAGTTCATTAAAAATAAAAAATGTAATATATTTAAAGATATAACTTCACCCAAAAATGTTTGAGATCTTGCAATTGTGTTAGACAATTTTAAAAATCATAATTCATAAAATCTACCATTTCTACTAGGCTTGAATAATATATGGCATTTGCATATTCATAACCATCATACATTACCTATAATTTATTATTGGAATTCAACCTCGGAGATATGATAGGGTTCCAAGGGAGCCTTCATACTAAGCCCAAGAGCAGATATTGGTCCATCCCTCTTGGCCTCAGGTGGCTGGTTGGTGGGGAAACTTTTCTCTGCTCTCCCTATTTGTGCCACCTTATTCAGCCTCTTATGTTTGAGACTTCTTTGTAGAGGTTGCAGGGGAAACCACAATAGGGTGCCTGGAGTACCCCTATCATTTAAGCTCAAGGGTGTAATGTATCTTGCTTCCGTTGGCCCCATTTAGCAGGTGACCATCCGTCCATCATGTGGTGTACTTAGAAGAGGACCTCATACCAGTTGTCCTTGTATTCCTTTCCTCACCTCCACATGATTGCTTGCAGCAGTTTAATGAATGAATTAGGAAATCTAGTTATGTATGAGAGTAAAATATATTGTCACATCAAATACATCCATAGAAGAGATATTATATAGCAAAGATACTATTATGTTAGTTACACATTTTAATCTTCATGTGAGGAATTATCTATAAAACATCACCATATTGTATGCAATGGATAAGTTCACTATTGTCTGCAATATGTGGTAATCTCTGATATAATCAATTTATATGCTTGATTGCTGGTGTTTGATCTGCTCTTTTATGAGTACCAATGTTATTAAAGAATGCTCACAACCTTTCTTAACAATGTCTCTTCAAGTTGAATCCTCAATGACCTCTCTTCAAGACCAAACGCTGTCTTATTCATTTCTTATTTGCCACTTAGGGATCTTTGAAATATTTGAATGGCTGGATTTATTAACTGCTGCTTTAGCATGAATGTTGTTTGTATATATACTAATTATCGCTGTTGTAAATATATCATTGCCCCTTAACATTGATTGCTGCCTTCTATGGATTTGAAAATTGTGATGTATTATAAATAAGACGATTTTCTGTCAATTGATTGTTAGTTAATACTGTTACTGAGTTGGGGGCATGATTGTTATGCACCTGGATGATGTACTAGGCTTTGACTTGTTTTCATTCTGGTTATGGGATTGACCACTAGTCTGCTAGGGTATCTTCAGCTATATCCATGATATCCACCTCACTCTCCACAGTCCAGTCAAAGTAATGAACTAACTGATCAACTTCCAACTGATAACAGTAATTGTTATATCCCTAGGACTAAGCCTTTGTTTCCAAACTCAAAGTGCATACATTAAATGCTTTTGATGATTGTTAAACCTTAGTAAATGATAATAGGAAAATGAATAAGTGGTAGGGACTATTAAATCTGTAGCAATAATACTTATCAAAGCACTTGGTTCTAAATAAATCTGACCACTACCAGTTCTGCAATTAAGCAGCACATTCAAATGTGTAGAAAATCAAATGTCTTAGACCAATGTCTTTCATGAGATGAGTTTCTTCGAGCTTTTGTACCTCCTAAATGCACAAGTGACAGTTTCGTTATGCACCGGGGTAATGCCCTAAGATTGGGTCTGATTTCAGATTGCTTATGGTATTAAGCAGTTTGTCTAGTGTTCTAGGGTTTCTTGAGCTATCTCCATGACATCCACCTCACTCTTCACTGTCCAGTTAAAGCAATGAACCAGCTGATCAACTGCAAACTTATAACAGTAATTGACTAATTGTTATATTCTCAGGGTTAAGCATTGTTGTTGATTATTGTTAAATCTTATTAAATGATAGTCAGGAAGCTGTAAACTGGTAGGGACTTTAGAATGGTAACAATAATGCTCATCAAAACACTCACATTCTTGAGAAATCAGACCACTTTCAATTCTGCAGTTAATCAGCAAATTCTGATCTGTTGAAATAAAATGTCTTTAATTAGTCGGCCCTAAAATGACAACACTAACATAATAGGCTACTGTTATAAGTGACAGGTTTGTTATGCACCTATGTGATGCCCTATGGTTTGGCCTGATTCCAGACTGGTTATGTTATTCAGCAGTTTGTCTAGTCTGCTAGGGTTTTGTTAATGTTTGGTACCTTCAGTTGGATTAACTCATGAGACTAAACTGAAGTTATATATATGTGTGTGTGTAGTTGCATAATAAACTATTACACTGCTTAAATATTAATGAATAGCATGTCTCATGAAGGGATGTCTATCCATATCTCATCCACAATATAAAGAGAGATCGCTGCACTTTGAACTCACATACCAAGAAGGCAGTGTTATTACATCAGTGAGTGATCCATGAAAATCAACATGGTATCAGAGCAGGTTGGTCTTAGGGATCTTTCTGCGAGATTTAAGTGTGAAAATAAAGAGGGGTTGTGATGTGCATTTCTCTCAACACCCGTGCATTTTCTATCAAAACGTTTAGCTCTCATTAGTTCTGAGCCCTTGTGTGTAGTGCAAATTGAAGCTAACATTGAAGTAGGAATGGAGTGCATAAATTGTGTATGAAGTTAATGGTAAGATGCTCTTGATGTTTGGGCCACTGTAAAGCATTAAAAGTGGGAGCTGATGTTTGTGCAGTTGGCGTGCCTATAAATCAAATATAAATGCATATTTGATGATATCAAGGATTCGTTAAATCCATTGTTCAGGCCAATACAGCGTTCTGTTGTTTCAACTTGTGTGAAAAATGTCATCCAAATCATATTACCATCATTGCAAAGAAAGGACTTAATGAATGTGAACTATACATGCGACAAAATACATGTATGTGAATGTATATGGTAGAAAGTATGCCAACTTCGTTGGCATGGGATGAGTGCCTAAAGTGGCATCAATTTTCTCTTGCTGCGAAAAGAAAAGACAAATAAGTCAGTATTAGAGGGAGGTGAGTACTATGGAGGACTGCTGAGAGTATTTAATGCACCGATTGTTTGGAAAAGCCATGCTCACAATGGTATTGAATGTGTTGAGCGACTCATTGAAGTGAGCGAATGTTGTTGGCTGACCCTTGATTCAAAGACTCACTATTTCTCACCAAGAAATCATTGTGCGGGGAGAATTGTGGTCTCATGCAATGCGACTCATGTTACAACATGTCCACAATATGTTATGAGAATCGTAGTGTCAAAATAAATTTGATCTACATAGAAAGGGGCATTTGTGATCGAATTTGTTGAAAACATTATTACAATACCTTAGCAAATGTGAAAATGGTAAAATAAAGATAAGTGTCCATAGATATACTACATGATGAAGCTATTTGAAATAATTGTTATAGAACAAAATTGTGGCACCCAACTATATGTATGTAAAAGGTAAGTATTTTGATGTGTTTGTTAAGTTATACTAATATTCATAGTAATATTATTATGGGAAAAATTCCTAATATGATTATTAGGAATATAAAATAGAATAAAATTATTAGTAATACTAAATATAAATAAGAATGCTATTTTAAATACTAAGGATAGGATAATAATATTGTTTTGAGAATAAAGATGATATTATATGTCAATATCATTATCATTATTAGAAAAAAAAACTAAATATTATTATTATCCTTGTATTCTCTTTCTTATTTTTTATTTCAATACATACTATAAGAGCTATGTGCCTTGATCTTTTCCTTCGAGATTTCTTATTGCAGGAAAACTGATTGATAGTAGATTTAGAGGGAGTCTGATACTTTGTTAAAGGCAAGAAGCTCAGAAGATTGATGTTCAGAGGGAGTGACACATCTGTTTGAAGGAGCAGATGGAGGATATGTTTTAGTTGACCTTTAAAGATCTTGATCATATTAGAATCAGAGGGGGTTTTGGCTTCATGTAAACTTTTGGTATTATGTGTGTGATTGCATGATTTAATGGGCCTACCCCCTTGTGTACATCATGAAGAAGTGATGACTTTCAAATGATCATCACTTGTATTTGTAGAAGTTATTGAAAGGTGACGATCTTATAATAACTTAATTTTCTATTATGATGGATATCTTATGATGTCTATGCAGATTATGATAGATTATACTTTGCATAGTGGATGCTTATATGGTACACATCATGAGAATGCGTGCACACATACCTTATAAACATTTGAGTACATGGTGAATGTTATGCAAATTGATGTTTTGGAGGCCATTACACAGAGTACTTGGTGAATATCATGTGACTTGATGTTCAAAAGACTATTACTCACGATATTTGGTGAATATCTTGCACCAAATATTGTATCTTCACATCTTGGAAGGCCATTACACAAAGAGTATTTGGTGAATATCATGTGTTGATATTCTGGAAGACCAATACTCATGAAATCAAATGTGATATCTACATGTTACTTAGAGTAGTTGGTGAATGCAATGTGTTGATACTCTAGAAGACCAATACTCATGGCATCAAATTCGAGATAAAAATGGTCGATATTTTCTAATCAAAGATATCCTTAAAATTTGACATTCCTAATATTACCAATGGTGTAATATTATCATGTGTTTATCCTCCCTAGCTAAGAGGGAGTATTAATATTTGGTAGTTTTAGTTGGATAAACTCATGAGACTAAACTGAAGTCGTGCGTGCGTGCGTCCACAAACACACATGCTAAGAAGTGTGTGTGTGCGTCTATATCTCATCCACGAACACACATACTAAGAAGGCATTGTTATTACATCAACAAGCGATCCATGAAAATCAATAGGTTTCTTCAACTATTTGCTGGAAAAGCTTTAACTTTTAATTGTTTAACTCTGCCGGTAGGCATTGGATCTAGGAAAACAAAACTTGTTGCTTGAACTAACTGGACAATCTTGTCAGGTGTGACTGTATAGTGCCATTAAATCATTGATTTTCTGGCATAGACTTCTGTAACATCAACTTGCCAATCTTGTATAGAGCTGATACAGACAAATATGGATTGTTATCCTTTAATATTGTGATTTTTTCACGTCTGGGTCTAATTTGGTTTTGGATCTCCTTCAATGGTGTTAGAAGTGTCTTATGCTGCCTCTCCACAGTGAGCCAAACTCATAATTTTGCTCATAATTCTGCATAACCCTACCCAATATTTAAAAGGATCGATTAAGAGATTGCAAAGATAAATGAATGTATAAAAAGCAGGTTAGATTTTTTGTGTCCTAACATGGTCACACTAGTAGGGTTTTTATTCCAATAAGTGTTGTTTTGGAAACTTCATTCAAACTGCTCTTCATGCCTGCCAAAAGGACCCCAGATGTTTATAAATAGTTGTTCTAAGCATAAATAAACTATTGGCAAAGCACTCTCTTAGTTGCAAAAATTGGTCGAGTTTTCTGGCCTTGCGTGGATTCATGACTTCTATTGGTGCAAAAAATGTGCAGAATTTTTAGCAAGAACTTGTCGAGTACTTGCTGAGTTTTTTGTAAAAAATTGATCGTAGTTTTATAGTAGTAGTTAAAGGCAAATAACGACCCAAATTAGTCACGTTTCTCATTTCTTCACTTGTATTTTGTTGAGAGGGGAAAAGTTCTCCAAACACTTGCAAATTGATTTCAATCTATTTGAAGCAGACTTGAGACAGATTTGAGGCACATTTGTGGCGTGTTTGGAGAAAAGTTTTTGAAGAGGATAAGATCAATAATTTGAAGAGGCAAGCTATAGAGGACGGCATAGATTTGGTTTTACGTTGGATGACATTGAGTTGAATGAGTAGTCACCACTAGTGGTAGGAGAAGCTAGAGGCAGAGCTATATCTAGGATTGATGAAAAACCACAAATTGAGTTAGACATACTGAGCAAGAAGGCAATCATGACTAGTGCAGACTTCCGAGATTAGACCCTCTAATTCTACCTCCCTTAGTTTTTGTTAGAACTGAGAAGAGGAAGATGTAATTGGAATGATGTATTTACTTTTAGTTTTATATAAATTATTTACTATTTTGCTTCTAGCCATGAGTCTTCTTCAAGAGAATGCGTATTTGTATCCACTTTGTGTTTAAATATATCTAGACTAAGCTTGTTTGTTTTGTGTTCTCATTTATTGGCTCATTGGATGTATCTTCTCATTGAATTTTGCAAACAATGCATTTCTAATTAAATTTAAGTGGAGTTTTTGCAGAAAATTGGCTAAGTTTTCCTCGAATTTATTTTTTAGACCTTGGCAAGCTTTCCAAGTATGGTTCCAAGAATAGGTTGCATGGGCTCAAAAAATGCTCTAGGTTTTTAATTTTTTAATTTTTTTTGATCTCTCTCTCTCTCTCTCTCTCTCTCTCTCTCTCTCTCTCTCTCTCTCTCTCGCTTGGTTTGGCCCCAGAGAAAATAGGACATGACAGTTAAATCCATGAATGTCCCGGGGCACCCTTACCATGCTTCGTAGGGTAGCTGTAATCTTTTATTGAACCATTAAACCTTAAATAACCCATGGTTCTAACTGGGTTTGACTGGATATCCTCAGGTTCATTTTGGTTTGTCAAGTTATGCTAGGGGGAATTCACATACTTCATGTTGCCTTTTGTGTGATGCAATTTCCAGGTCATGCTGAACTAGATGCTGGACAAGGTTGAATTGTAATTGGTGTTGGGGCCTCTTCTGGGTAGGCTGGCAACATAGGTTTTTGTTCCCATTTCTTTATTTGAGTTTCTTCACTGGTGCCTTCCCCCATTTTATCTAAACATCACATACATATATTTAAGGCGTTCTTCTTTCACCTTTAACTATTTGTCCACAATGGTTTGACCCAATTTTATTTGTTGAATGTCTTCAACAATCCAGCTAGGGTCTGTGCTACATAGGGGGTCCCATTGGCTGCTTTGGCCTTGTAGATGTTATAAAATCTTTCATTCAACCTTTGGCATTTGTTTCAGTTATCTTAATTGTTGAACCTTTAAGCAAATACTATTATGATTAACCTCAGATAGAAATAACAGTTACATGCAAATATTACCAATATTAGAAAATAATAGATCGCACATAAGAGAACACAAGACACCAAGATTTAACGTGGTTCACCCAATCCTTGGGCTACGCCCACTAATATCAAGTCCAATGTTATTATTATCCAGTGATTACAATTCGCAACCCTTATAGCTTAATACTGTCGCAAGAAGCTACAATATCACCATTACATTATGAAATCCCTAACCCTAAGCCTTTTTAGACAAGCTTTTTACTACGTACACAATTAGGGCTAGAATAAGTCGTCCAATAGGAAAATAGCAATGGACGCCTTTTACAATATAAGGTCATTTTGGCTTCGAGGGCGTTGCACCTCGACCCCATCCTATACTACGATAGGGAGCCCACCTAGGGCATTGCCCCTTGACCCCATCTTGGGCAAACCCCCGTAGAAATAATATGGGGAGAAAGCTGCATTGAATAAACTTTCGAGTCTGATTAGGCTCAACATCACAACAATCTCCCAGTTGGAGATTGATCAAACTCCATAACAATAACCTCCCACTTGGAGACTGATCAAAGCACTGCTAAACCTGTAGCTCCGATTAGAATATATCAAACCACCTTGGACTCAGTTGTTCTTTTATTTTGTTCAATCTAGAAGACCAACCAAAGTTGAAGAGGAGTTCAACTTCTCCCTTGTTACTGCTTTGGTAAACATATTTGCTAGATTATCATTTGTATGTATCTTCTCTAGCTTTTAACTATCCATCATCCAAAACTGACCAAATGAAATGGTACCGCAACTGCATGTGTTTTGTTTTTGGATGTAGAGATGAATTCTTTGCAAGATGAATGTCACTTTGACTATCTGTAAACAAATAATTATCCATTTGAGGGTGTCCTTGGTTGCCTCTATAGTGGATAAAGCTTTAACCTTCTACAACCGAGAAACCCAACTCACTGGCTCTCCACTAATAGTAAATACATAGCCTATAGTACTCCGCCTGGTATCAATAACCCCTGCCAAATTTGAGTCAACATATCCCTCTAAATCAGTAGTAGAGCCCCCAAAATGTACACTTACTAGATGTTGCTCTCAAATATTTGAGAATTCATTTAATTGCATTTCAATGCTCAATATTTGGATGAGTCATATACCTACTAACAACTCCCACTACATGTGCAATATCTGGCCTAGTATATACCATAACATACATCAAGCTTCCTACAACCGAAGCATAAGATACCTTGGACATCTTATCCTCTTCTTCTTGTGTCTTGCGACACATCTCCTTAGTCAACTTCAAATGACTAGGTAAAGGCGTGCTGACAGCTTTAGCATTCTCCATAGAGAAATGTTGTAACACCTTTGCAATATAATCAGCGTGAGATAATGTCACTTTCCTGCTCTTGCTATCTTTACAAATCTTCATACAAAGGATTTGTTTTGTTGCCTCCAAATCCTTCATAGTGAATGAATGTGCTAACTAGCATTTCAACTCCGTAATGTGATCCATGTTAGACCCAACTAGAAGCATATCATCAACGTATAAACATAAAATAATGTAGTTATCATCACCCAACCTCATAAAATAAACATAGTGATCTGAGTGACACTTGCTATATCCATGTTCATGCATAAACTTGTCAAATTTTAGATACCATTACCAAGGTGCTTGCTTCAAGCCATATAAACTTTTTGTCAATCTGCACACTAAGGTCTCCTTACTTTCGACCTCAAATCTTTTTGGCTGAGCCATATATATCTCTTCATCCAACTCACTATGAAGGAATGCTGTTTTAACATCAAGCTGCTCCAAATACAAATCTTCAGTCCATAATACTTAAAATAGTGCGAATAGAAGTCATTTTAACAACATGAGAGAATATCTCATCAAAATGAGTGCCCTTTTTTTGTGCAAATCCTTTTACCACAAACCTAGTTTTAAATCATTTCTTACCTCCATCTTTTTCTTTTAAGTTGTAAACCCATTTATTCTGTAAAACTTTTTTACCTATAGGCAACTTGCATAAATCCCATCTATTATTTTTTAGCAAAGAGTCCATTTCTTCTTTCATTGCAGACTCCCACTAAATCTTTGTATCCACCTGCACAACTTCATCATAACATTTAGGTTCATCAACATCAGTAAGTAAAATAGAGTACAAAGAAGGAGATAATCTTTCTAGAGGTCTACTTAGCCTTGTTGACTGTCTAACATTTACTATTGTGTGGTATTTGTTGTTGTGGTTGTTGCAGATCATGAGAAATTGTTGGAACATCAACTTTTGGAGTATCATCCAGCACTACATAATCATCATCTTTCTTCTCATGTTGCTGCAACAAATCTTTGTACAACACTTTCTCATTAAATATGATATCCCTGCTTCTTACAATTTTACGGTTTTCAAAATCTCAAAGCCTATAACCAAATTCATCAATGCTATATCTAACAAATACACATTTCTTTGACTTATCTTTTAGCTTGGTTCTATTTTCAGAATCTATATGAGCAAATGCTTCACAATCAAAGATTTTGAGAAAAAAATAATTCATCTTCTTAGCAGTCCATGTTTCTTTTGGAATATCACAACCCAAAGGAGTAAAGAGACCTCTATTAATCAAATATACAATAGTATTGATAGCGTTTGCCCACATATTTAAGGGCAACCCTACATGCAACTTCATACTTCTTGCATGCTCCATTATAGTCCTGTTTATGCGTTCAACCACTCTATTTTCCTATGGAGTCCTTGGAACAATTTTCTATCTACGAATACCATTAGTGGAGCAATAATCTTCAAATTCATGACTGCAATACTCACCACCATTATTAGATTTGAGACATTTTAATTTCTTTCCATTCTCATTTTCAATCAAGCATTTCTACTTCTTAAAAGTTTGAAATACATTAGATTTCTGTCTAAAGAAATAAACTCGTACTTTTCTAGTTGCTTCATCAATAAATGTAACATAATAATGAGAGCCACCAAGGGAAGATACCTGAGCCGGTCCCCATACATCTGTATGCACAAGCTCTAATCTCTCACTTTTCTTTTCCTTCCCAGTCTTCATAAAACTCACTCTCTTTTGTTTTCTATACACACAACTTTCATAGAAATCCATATTAACACATCAGACCTGATAAAACTTGCTTTGAATGAATTACTTTCATACCCTTCTCACTTATGTGCCCAAGTCTATTGTATCACAATGTTGTATCACAATCTACAACAACTATTTGTTCTCCTTGCCTAATTGCAACAATTGTTCCTGAACATTAATTTTTGTAACAAACAATCAAAGTAGAAGGAACAATATGACATGTACAAAGATATAAGGTGCCTACTTTCACACCTTTTGCTACTACTAGGGAACCTTTTCAAACCTTCCAATTTTTATTATTAAAAGTAACTACACAACCCTCATCACTGAGTTGCCCTGCTAAAATTAAATTCCTACTCAGCCTTGGAACATGTCTTCCTTCATGTAGTAACCAATGATTCTCATTATGCAATTTAATCTTAAAGTTTCCCTTTCCAACAATCTGACAGGGTTCATTATCCCCCAAATAAACAAGCCCAAAATCCCCTTGCACATAATCAATGACATAACCTCTGTGAGGTGTAGCATGAATTAAAGCACTCAAATCTAAAATCCACGAATCATCAACATTTTCTAAAGAAAGAAGCAAAGCATCTTCTTCGGATTTGTTATTTACCACATTTGCCTCCTTTTTCCCTTCTGATTTATCTCTTTCATTGTTCTTTCAAGTCCAACAATCTTTCTTCTTATGCCTTGGTTTACCACAGTACCAACAATCTTTTGGTCCTCTGGATTGAGACTCCTTTCCCTTTGACTTTCCTCTTGATTTCTTATGAAATATGAAATTATTTCCTCTTAGAGTTGTTCTGCCTCTGCTTTGTGCATTCAAAGCACTTCCTGATGTAGATCTACCTGAGGTTTTCCTATGAGTGTCTTCACTCAAAATAACATTGATCACATCATCGTATTTTAGGATATTAGATCCAGAAACATAATTACTCACAGTCATTACCAAGTCATTATAGTTTTCAGACAAAGAACACAGAATCAAGAGAGCCCTAATTTCTTCATCAAAATGAATACCCATAGAAGATAACTGACTAGTAACAATATTAAACTCATTTAAATGATCTGCAATAGATCCACCTTCTGCAATTTTCATATTAAATAAACGCTTCATGAGAAATAAATTATTTGAAGCGGAGGGCTTTTCATACAATTTCGCTAGGTTTCCATCAACTCTTCCGTTGTCTCTGCTTTTGTAATGTTAAACGTCACTGATGGTGCCAGACATAACCGAATGCTTCCAAGTGCCTTTCTGTCTAAAATCTCCCATTCCTCATTTGTCATAGTTCTTTGGTTTTTAGTTTTTCCTTCCAACAACTTCCATAAATCCTTTTGATAGAGACACTCATCCATTTGCATCTTCCATAATTGAAAGTTTTGTCTATTAAACTTGTCAAGCCTCAACTTACCCTTGTCTGCCATTGCTCCCACTCAATCATGAGACTCCCACTCAACCATGAGACATTCCTGCAGAGGATCGCTAAAAACAAAAACAAAAAAAGACGGTTTGGCTCAAAAAAATGATGCTCGTCTGGCTCTGATACCACTTGTTAGAATTAACCTCAGACAAAAATGACGATTACATGCAAATATCACCAACA
Source organism: Cupressus sempervirens (assembly GCA_028749045.1). Classification (NCBI taxonomy): domain Eukaryota; kingdom Viridiplantae; phylum Streptophyta; class Pinopsida; order Cupressales; family Cupressaceae; genus Cupressus; species Cupressus sempervirens. The sequence continues at coordinate 790,648,100 of CM053783.1, read as the reverse complement.
TCATAAAATAATATATCACACGTAAGAGAACACAAGACACCAAGTTTTAACGTGGTTCACCCAATCCCTAGGCTACGTCCACCAACATCAAGTGCAATATTATTATTATCTAGTGATTACAATCTACAATCTCTTACAGCTCAACATTGTCGCAAGAAGCTACAATATTACTATTACATCATGAAATCCCTAACCCTAAGCCTTTTTATACAAGCTTTTTACCACTTACACAATTAGGGCTAAAATAAGTCATCTAGTAGGAAAATAGCAACTGACGCCTTTTACAATATAAGGTCATTTTTGGCTTCGCACCCCCACGGGGGTGTTGCCCCTTGACCCCACCCTGTACTACAACAGGGAGCGCACTTGGGGGACTGCCCTTAACCCCATCTTGACCCTTGTAGAAATAATATGGAAAGAAAACTGCGCTGAATAAACCTCTAAGTTTGATTAGGCTCCACATCACAACACTTACGTTTATTTCAAAATTATTTTTGTGGTGTTGCCTAAACTTTTGCACTATTATTTATCATGTCTTATACTTGAATAGATACCACTAAATTTTGTAAAGGCTCAATCTCATTAAATCTAGTGGATTATCTTGGGCACCCTTGTTGCATCCACTTAACTCTTTGCAATAATTTCAAGTCATCTTAAATTGGTGACCTCTGTAACAAAATTTTAGGAATTTATGTTTTTCTTTAAATTTTTTGATGGTCCATTATATTTTAGTACTTTTTTTGTTTCTTTATAAAATTTTGAATGCAATCTTGTTAAAGCTACCAGATTCTCTCTTTTACTTGCACTGTCCATCTAAATATGGGAATGTATCTTTGATTGCATTTATTAAATAATTAAAAATGAGGGTCTCTTTGATTGTATTAATTAAATAATAAAAAATGTGAATACTTGTTTTTAATTTTCAATTGTTATTGAGGACAATCAAATTTGCATCCCATATATTTGAGTAGACATTGCCACATTATCTCTAGATAGGCACGAGCCCAAATGGGTCATATCCACATCGTGAGTACATATTTTAAAGGAAAAAAGAATTATTATTTTGTTATACTTAGGTACACGTCTAGCAAGCTTGTTACTATCCTAGATATAGATCTTATCAAATTGATTGGTTGACTTGCAATCGATATATCTTTAATCAATAACATCAAGTTTACTTGATGTTATATAGTTTTATGTTTATCAATACTATTTGTAGATGGTAGTTGTGATTAGTTGCATCAAGGATAAAATGAGTAAACCTGCATGACTATATGACACATTTGCTATGCTATAGGGATCGCTACTTTGGCATACACCCAATGTTTTGATACTACATGATGAATTAATGAGACATCACATACAAAACTCAAGAGTAGTTTGCTGCAAGAAACCTTCATGAGTTGCTTATCATCATAAATGAGTTGTGTAAACACATGGAAAACTTGCCAAACTTGCATCTAGTTGATAAATTGATGTGATTTTGAACAATATTAAGAGGTACCAGATCATATTGGACAAAATGTCAAACAAAATTCTCTAACACACTCCATAAAATTGGATTGCCAACATTTTTTTACATTGAGTGCAATTGATTTGTATTGGTTAGATTTGCATACATTAATGATAGGAATAACATTCAGTCCTTGCATCTGTGTGGTTGCTGCTAGCTTAGGTAAGAGAAATAATGAAGAAATCATGTCTCTTAGCGAGCCAAGCAAAAGAATAAGACAGAGTTCAAGGAAGAGGGCAACTGAGGCAACTGGGGGATCTACTGTTGATATTATCCAAAACACTATGAAGGCGGGCAGGGAGGTGGTGAAAATGATCAAGTAGCTGCAATAGCTGGTGGTGGTGGTTCTGGTAACTGGTCTTTGGTTTGGTGGTGGTTCTGGTCATTGGTCTCTGGTTTGGGTTTCTTAATTGGTTTTTGTTCCTTTTGTTCAAACTCTATGTTCTAGGTCCTTGTAAAACCTGGTTTCATTTACTGGCCTTATTTTGTGGTTTCAGGTCCCTGTAAAACTTGGTTTTGTAGCTTTTATACTGTAGGTTTTAGGTCCTTGTAAAACTTGGTTGTGCTTATTTGAATATCTTTTGCTTTTCTGTTAAGGGTTTCGGGTCCCTTGAAAACCTGTTTTTACCTTAATCTAAAAACACTAAGTCCTTGAGAAGCTTAGTTGTGGAAAAAATAAATTGTTATTGACCATCATTTTAAAATCATGCACTATATGCATTCAAGACATTCACTTTAGAAAATAAATACTAGAAAAAGGTTTCATCAAATGTGTACAGTTTCTTATGGATACAAAGAGCATCATATATCGATAGTATGGATTGGTCTAATGATCAATAGATTAAGATAATTGAATGATGTTTTCATTACATTGTTCTCGCGTAGAATTCAAGAGAAAATATTCATAAATGTAACATACATGCATAGTCATAATGTACTTAATATATTTAGGTTAATTCATATCACTCAAAATACTTAATGGTAAGTTAATGGGCCCTTGGTCTATTGGTGAAGTTGAATGGTTCTCAATGAGCCCAGTGAGGATCAAGTCTTGTTGAGTGCAAGACTCCAATACCATAAGTGATGAGATTGGGATTGCTCCTTGTGCAATTTTGGTGAAATGTATACCTCTTAGTTGTTAGCTCTTCGCCGAAGAGGTTTTACATATGAGTGCGCCTATATTGGGTTGCTAAAACGTATTTGTGGTGGCCTACCTTGCAAGTCTAAACCTTCCTAAATAAAACTTAATAAGGATTTAATACATCCATATTTTATATCTTAGATATTTTAGAAGTTTGTTTTACATTCATATCTAAAAAATACAGGACAACTTGCTCGAACAACTATTGATCAAAATTATGATGAAATCTTGAACACGGTTTAAATGCATACAATGTGTAAAGAGGGTGAATGATTAAGAAAAAAAATGAAGAATGGTTTGCAACTATTTCATTATAAATACCAAATTTAATGTATAGATTAAAATATGTTGTTAAAAACAATTCTAAATAAAATTCATTCATATCAAATCATAGGTACAATGCTCTAGCTTTAAATTTGAATTGATCAAAATTTTATGAAGATACAAAAATAGTGGGAAAAAATTGAGGCAATAAGAAATGATGATAGGATCAATTTCCACAACTAATACTTAGTATAACTATGGAGAGGTAATATGAAAATGCAACCAATTTGGTCAAAGTATGCAGTTATAAAGTATATAGCTACCATCAAATGTTCACACATCTTCCAAATATAGAGAATTATGGCAATCTAGTAGAAGGCATATGTGGAGTTTATAATTGAAACTGTTATAGAAAGAGATGCTGGGGTTTAAAAAATGTGCCACATGCTATTAGAGCTTTCTATTGGTTGAGAGCAAAAGATTTGTTCATTTGAATGTTTCATGTGAAGTTTTCAAACCCTTAGTTGTATGTGATGATAATAGCAATGAAGAACGTGCAAAATCAATAATTGATGGATATAGAACAAGGCCATTCTCTATGGAAGCTATCACACTCATAAATGCATTTAGATCATGGACATATAATCTTAGATGGAGAAGAAATACCGAATGAGAGCTTAGGAAAAAAAAACAATTATCAAATTATTTGGGTGTTTCCAAGGTTCTTATCCATCCCTTTACATGATTTTTTTAATTTTATTTTGTTGTTTCTTTGAAAGAGATATAGGAGATATCAAAGACTCCATAGAATAGTTTCCAAGGAATAACATGCGTGACAATGAGGTGCTATTTCATATGATAATTTAAGGAACAACATAAATGGGAAGTCATATCTCATTCATGCGATCAATGAAGGCATTCAAAATAATGCAATATTTAGTAAATCTCTACTTCTATTACTTGCACTAACTAGAGTTGCAACATTCAACATAAGAGCATCTACAATTTCGAGTTAGGAATTCCAATAAAAGATTTTAATGAACTTGAAGGAATAAGACTCACAACTTTCCAAGGAAAAATGTTAAATGTCAAATATATATTGATCGATGAAATAAGCTTCATTAGATTGAAGCTACTAGAGATCGTAGATATCGACTTTGTCAAGCTTTCTCGCAAAATGCAAATATAAACTTTGGAGGTATATGTACAATTCCAACAAATTACAATATAAACTTTCTTATTATAATTAATAAAATTTACATGATATTTTTATTATATATAATACTAAAAATTATGTATTTGTTATTGTCACAAATTTCTAGGATTTTAGTTGGAGAACAAGGCCAGTTGTTCCTAGTTAGAGACACACCAACATATGAAAGCAATAGACGAGCCAAGGTATTGTGGGAAGGCTACACATGTAGTTAACATGGACAAAGTATTTAGACAAAATGAAGAAGACATTTAACAAAAACACAATTTCATTAGCTATTGACAAACCTAAGAGAACTAGAGCCTAGAATTGAATATTTGAAATTGCTAATGTCAAAACCAAAAACTACATTGCTACAATGATCAAAGGACAAAAATGTTTATTTGATCTTTGTAAATGATAATCCTCAAAATCATAACGAGAATCAATATATTCTCTTAAAAAATTTCTTATGCATAGTATTGCAACAAAAGTTGGAACCACAATTTTTCTAAAGGAAGTTCCCACAAGGAGTTTGAAATGCAATTGCTGATTAGTAAGAATGTAAGAGTGACGTTATCTTCAAATCTATAGAAAGAAGTGGGTCTTGTAAATGGTGCTTTAAGATATGTTCAATTTGTTTTCCTACAAACATAAAAGGAAGCCACCATAATTACCAACATATGTAATGGTTAGATTCAACAGTTACCCTAAACCTCCATTTCATGATCATGATCCACAAATGGTTCATATTAGTGCAAGACAAAGAGGTTCTATAGTCCAAATACCTTTAAGATTGGTTTGGGCCTTGACAATCCACAGATCACAAGGTTTGATACTTGCAAAAGCCCTTATCGATTTAAGACCTATTGAAAGAACATGAGTGATATTTGTTGCTAAATCTTGTGTAAAGTCCTCAAGAGGACTAAAAATAATGCCACCCTTCACATATAATCACCATGAAAAAATAAAGAAGAAAACATAACTTGCAAATCAGAAAGATGAAGAAAACTTATTAAGAGCTTTAAAAATAAGTTGATGTACTATATTTCCACGATTTTTTTTTTCATGTTGCCAGTTTCAAATCTATTTACCTTATTTGATAATAAACTAAATTAAGTTTACTTGTAAAGTCTAATTTTTAATTAATCCAATTTGTTAAGAATGTTTACATTGTAATTGATTACTTTCAAACTACAAAATTCATTATTAACTATAATATTATGTTTCAACGATCTATTCAAACTATTGTTTGTTAATAATCTCATAAAACTTACAATACTTAACACTATTTAATCTAAACCTTCACATTTGACAATCTTTAATCTCAACTTGCATTTTGGTGCTAATCTTAACTATAACCCTAATTCTACCTTTAGCACTATAAATAAAAGTAAGAGTTATTGTATCTTTAATAATTTAATGCAAACTAATTTCATTTAAACTATAATTTGTATTAGTAAACCCAAACCCTATTTGTAATTCTAACCCTTTATTTATGTGTACGACTTTGTAACTCTTAACATTAATAGTGTCCCTATGTCTAATTGTAATTGTGATCCTTATGTTCATAACATGTTTTAAAATCGATGTTCAATAAATACTGTATAATCCATAATCATGTGACAAACATCTTTTTCTATAATAGGTTAGATGAATCAAATAGGAAAACAAATGCAGGAAGATCAAATTTACCCCTATATAAATTGAACACTTATATCCCATAATAAATTTTGATTCAAAACCATAAGTTATACCCTGTCCATAAAATTGAATATAATTTAAATGCTAACTCCAACCCAAATTGAGTACTATATCAAATTGAACCCTAACATTATACCAAATGTAAACAAAACCCTGGTTAAAATCTAACCTTGAACCTAAATCTAATTGGATAGTAAAGACAATTTGAATCCTAACCTTAAACTAAACTAAATCCAAATCTCAAATCAAATTTGAATCCTAAGCCTATGTTAAACCATATTGAGGTCTAAAACCAATAAAACCCCAAATCTGATATGAAACCAAATAAAACCCCAACTACAAAACTAAACTTAATTGAAGCTCATCCCTACAACATATTAATTTTAATATCTAAATCAAATTGGACCGTAAATCAAACACGAAACCAAAAATGAATTAAAACTCTTAGAATAGGTTACAAAGAATTGTAGTCCTAACTTTAACAAACACTAATCCTAATATTATATATAAGGCATTTAAATAAAATAATATTAGTTTAATTGAACACAATTTTTTTCTCTTATCTTAAGACCTGATTAAATATTTAACTAATACTAGTTTAATTGAACAATAAATAAATAATAGAAAAATAATTTAAAGATCAAACCAAACTTAACACAAACACTATACTAATTAAAGGTCCCAAATCTTAAAATAAGCCAAACTAAACTTCAAATCTATATCTAATTGAATATTAAACCAAACTGAATGATTACATTAAATTTGATTGAGTTAACAAAATATTACTCAAACCCTATGCTTAACAAAGTAGAATGATGCCAAAATTTTAACCTAATTAGAATGTAGACGAAATTAAACCATAATGTTAAATAGAAAATCAAATTGTCATGCTAATATTAAATTTGATAGGAATGTAATTGAAATCCACTTTAATTTTAAAGCTTTACACTAAACTAAATTGAAACCTAACTCTTAATCTAAATATCTTAACACTAAACCAAATTAAAGCCTAAAGCAACCACTAAACTATACTATCTAGCCTTCAACGTATTTGAACATTAAGCCTAATTAAATTCTAACCATAACAATAAACCAAGATGAGCACCATATAAGGTACACACCACATGGCTTAGTGTGGTGAGCCTAAGGCTTGGCAATACCAAACACACATGATCCACACCACATTGAAGATATATTATAACGTCAAAACCAAATCTTACAACACCATTTTATTTCACTTGCATTCTTGACATGGGGAGTATTATTTTCTCTTTTCCTGCGTTTAATCATCTAAACAATGCCACCAAGACATGAAGAACATCAAAGAGGTGAGTCATTAGGTTTTTGGCTTTCTTTTTTATCAAAAAATATGTTATAGTTTTAATTTAGATTTGTTTAAATTTTCAGTAAATATAAATCCACCTCAACAAAATCTTGAGCAACGTCCTCATAAAGAAGTTAATGCATAAAATGTATGTCAACCTCTTACATCAATTGGGAGACATCCACCAAAAGAACAACAATTTCTTTAAACCAAATAGAGAATAATAAAAATTAATTAGATTTGGCAGTCTGAAACAATCTATTGGAACAAATCCTCATAAGATATCACTTGTCAATTCATTGGAATCAATTTTGACCCATGTAGGAATTGTTTGTGAGCAACTAAATATATGGTCAAACAAAAGAGAGGAGGAAAAACAATACCATGCAAATGAATTATCACGAGGAAGTAAACAAGAAAAAAATAAACAAAATTGACATTTGTAAGCTGTTTACATATCCTAAAATGAACGAACCTCTTAAATCTAGTTATAGGAGGTTTTCCATCCATTGATGCAAGCATGAATGGATAAAAAATAACTTTTGGGACAGATGGTGGATGGTTTTTGAAAACCTCCTTGTAATAGTCACATGGTTTTATTATATTTTTTAAGGAAACTTTATTGTAGTTTGTCCCCAACGATGTCCTCAATTTAGATTATTTAAAATTCAGGGTAGATCTTGGGGGGTTGTCACATGATAGATTGGAGGAACATGTGAGCCTAACATAGTTAGGAGGCCTATTACCAAACCACATGTTGAGTATGTTAGTCTTTCTTACGTTGTGAATGAACATGTTAAGGTGGACAAACTAGGCATCATTAGTGCAGTTACCTAGACCCTCATACAATGTACCAGTTCTTTAGTCTAGAGTAAGGAAGGTGAGTCTTTGAGGGGTCTGGTTTCACCCCATTTTTATCAATAATGTGGAGCCCTATGCACATATTGTGGTCATGATGGATTGTTAACTAATGAATTTATTAATGCATCATTGACATTGATATAGATTAATTATTTGAAATTTTATTTAATTAATTTGATTATATTTAATTTATATCTGAATGAATAAATTAGTATATATTGATAATGATAAAAATCTAGTGCTAAAGGTTTGTGGTAGTGGCAGTGTTCTCACGACCCCCTTTTTCATGATATCATTGAGTCCACATGTATGTATCTAGTAAAGCATTATATTTATTGGATGTGAGTAATACATTTTTATATGAATGGTTGTCTCATAACTCACTATGCATGAGCATTAGTTAACTAGTGGACCCTTGACGTCGATACCACACAATGAAGGATGTTGTGACACTTTCACATATGTATCTCTATGTGCAAGTTTATTTAATTTACTTGATTATATTTACTTTATAAATGTCTAAATAACTAAATTAGTACAATAATGATGCTCAAACTCTAGAGCCAACGTATTCATGGCAATGGAAATGTTCCTTCAACCCTCATTTTCACAATATTGTCAAGTCCACAAGTATATATATATAATAAAGCTTTATAATTAAAACAAGTGAGTAGTATGAAATTATTTGAATGGTTCTCTCATAAATCATTGTGCATGTACATTAGTTTACTATTGGGCCCTCAACATTGACACCAAATAATGAAGAATGCCATGACACTTTTAGAGAAGTATCATCTATTCATTAGTGGTTTTGTAAAAAAATAACACATATTCTTGATAAATACATAATTTTTTAAATTTTTGTTTTCACTTGTTGACATCAAATACTCCTATTGTTCATGGATCACTAGATCGTGGGGTTTGTGTAGCTATAGCGAGTTTTGAAGCATAATTCTTTTTAAAAAAATAGCTTGCCTTGAGTATTTTATTGATATTCATGTATGCATTTTAAATAATATTTTGATTGTTGTCTTGATTAAGTAAAAATAGGTTTTGAAAGGACCCGAAACCTTGTACAAAGGGACAAGAAAGATATAAGAATGAGGATCTGAAAACAATAGTGGAAAACCACCTGACAAACTAGAGGGACACACCCAACTTCCCTACAAGAGGGAAAATAACCCAAGAAACCACAAACCATCAAGATTTACATTTTGGTCTTGTCTTTTCAGAACGTAAAGACATATTTTAATTGTTGTTTTGATTAAGTAAAAAGAAGTTTTGAAAGGACCCAAAACCTTATAAAAGGGACAAGAAAGATATAACAATGAGGATCAAAAAACAATTGTGGAAAACCACTTGATAAACTAGAGGGACACAACCAAGTTCCCCACAAGAGGGAAAACAATCCAAGAAACCACAAACCATCAAGATTTACATTTTGGTCGAGACTTTTGAGAATGTAAAGAAATATCAAATGAAGGTTTATAGGATTTTCCTTTTTTTCCTTTAACTGATGTCCAACCATCCTCCACCTTCCCAATAGCCTTCAGCCAATCCCCACTAACCCCCTAAATCCATGTTGCAGGAGAAGCACCAACAACAAAGTTTTAGATAGAGTCAACATCAGAAAAAGGGACAACATCAACATTGTGACTTGAAGCCGCTAAAGGGACAATAATTGAATCAACAAAGTTAGTAATAAGAGAAGTGCCAACAACAACATTCTGAGTAAAAATCGTCAAAGGGACAACATTCAAATCATCAGAGACAACAACAGAATCCTCGACCAAAGAGAGATCAACATGAGAAGAGCTATCCAACCCATCCACGTTCATGGATAGTTTTTGAACCATATAGTGATCATCCAAAACCCCCAACCACCAACAAGGTGATTTCTTTGATCAAACCATGTCAGAGGAGCATCGCGCAATGAGATGGCCAGTCATATGACATTTCCTACATCTGAAAGGAATGCCCTCATAATCAAGAAGCTGAATCCAAGAACCATTTGGCCCAACCTACTTTATGTTTTCAAGAAGCCCTTTGGAGACATCTATCTCCATAAGGATATAGACATACATCGTCCTATAGATATTGGAGAAAACTGAATAAACCAACAAGAAATCCCCAAGGGCATCCCCCATAGCCTCCAAGATAGAATCCAACCAAAAGTGAAGTGGAAGATTCAACAACCGTACCAAAAGAGGAATCTTATTAAAGGATTCAATATTCGGATTAAAAGCCAGATACCAAGGCTTAGCCATTAAGGGGAACCTTTCCTCGAAAGAGAAGCCATGAGTATGATAGAATTTCTATTATCAACATTAGAAAATTTCACAATAAAAAACCCCTTGCCTTAGGATAAATCTGAACTAAATTCGAAATGATTGGTTTCCAAAATTTGGAGATCCAAGCATGCAAATCTGAAAGAGAGGGCCAAAAACCCCTAAATCTAAAAATAGCAGCAGTGGAAGAGTAATATTCCACATATGTAGAAACCTCATCAACAATATCCGAATCTAGATCAAGCACAATCAGGTTACTAAAAGAAATAGGCACATCTAAATGACTAACAATAGCCAAATGAAGCCCCTTCTTAAGAACAAGAGCACCAATACCCACCTCAAAAGGCCACATCCACATAGGAAATAGCAGATTTCCTCACAACAACCCTAGATGCATTAGGAGAATAGAGAGAATCCACAATATGAGTAGTTGGAGCAACATGAGCAGAATCCCTGGTAGCAACCAAAGGACGAAGGGTGGAGAGACAACTTGATGAGCCCCACCAAGAGCAGTGAGGACAAAAGAAGGTGCAAGAGCTTTCATGTGAGCAGGAGCTAGAGCCTTCATTTCAAAAGGTTATTTTGATTGTTGTTACAGGGACTTGTAACTCCATATTGTCAACGTGCCCCTCCCATGGATGAAAAAAGTGACTATTTGCTAACGGTAAATGAATATTCTATTATACGTCATTCATGTATATTAGCTAGAGCTCTAGAGGAGTTTAGAGAGGAGGACAAGTGAAAAACACTTGGAAGACTCTAATATCCACTACATCTCCATCCACCCAACATTTGAAGGAAAATTGTCATTTCTTTTCTTACCCTCGCAAGGGATGACTATATTAGGGAAATATATTGTATGCCTACATAACATTTTTGGAAATATTTTTTATATATCGTAGATGTGAGATTCTACATCTATTGGGCTTTCAAGTTAGCCTTTCTAACTATATTGGATATTTTATATGTATGCCATTATTGGAAATATATTTGGCTTCATGCGCTATAAGAATTTAAAGTTCATGTTATATGTATGCAGTTCATGTCTCACGTGTAATACCATATACTATTTCATGTTTATGTTGATGTTTTATGATTTCTAGATTGGTCACACCTCACATATATTTATGCTTGTATGTATCTATGCATATTACTACTATATGATTCATGCTTTATAGAAAATTTATGTTTCATTCTATACAACTCTAGTTCCACTACTTTTGTTTCAATTAATTTATGTAGAAGGTGATTATTTACATCAATATGAGTATCTAGCATAATATACTATTATTTGTTAGCTTTGCAGATCATTTTTGTTAAAAATAAATGGCTGGTCAATCTTGTGGTTGATCGAGTTTTGTACTAGCCATTGAAGACATTGATTTTTACCATGCTTTTGATGAATCACGATCTTACATCCTCTATGGACACAACCATAATTCTCAAGATGCCTTTGATGAATTATTGGTTTTATCTTCTATGAAGTGTAGTGTCCTTCCTAATGACCTTTGAATCTTTGTTTCATCTTTCCATTTACTTTCTTCCATACATAATCATCATTATTTTTAACACTTGAGAGTGGATGCATCTATAAACTCTTGATTGTCCATCTATAAAATGCTAAATATCTTTTCTCTAGAAAGTGCATACATATTGAATGCAACTAATATTTACTAGAACAATGATTGCATGTGACAAAATAATAACTTATTTGATAAAATCAACAAAACTCCATGTTTGAATAGTGATTGAATATGCTTGGACAATTCCTGCTCATTAAAAAATCCCCCTTTTATCATTTGAACTACAAAAAAACCCCATTTTGAAGAATAAACTTAATGATTTTTTGAATCATCAAGGACATGAAATTAACCTTTAAATCACAAGCTTTCAGACCAACTAAGACCTAGTTGGATTATTGTGACCTAGAGGGGAAAAGTATGTAAAATGTACCTTTAAGGATACACTAGTAAAGAGTGGTCTAGAACATTCAAGTGAATTATAAAGCTAAAAAAGGTTGTTCCTGATGTTTACTTTCCTAATAATAGGTCTTGGAATATGCAGCCCAAGGCCATAAGGAGCCATTTCAAAGATACATAATGTTGCAACTTTCAACTAAGTGACTTTTAAAGATTTAACAAGAATCAAGATGCGATGGTGACTTTTGAACATGGTCAAATCTCGTAAAATTGAGAAAGAATTTTTTGGACATCACTAACATGATTCTATAGCATCAAATGACTCAATGATATGTCATACGAGCTCTTAGAAATGTCCTTCCAAAGTTTGATTTTTTTGCGCTTTATTCATCTTAAACTTTGGAAGGACATTTCTAAGAGCTCTATGCACCTTAAGGGTCACACTGATATGAAGTAGTTCAAAATGCTCAAGTGAGTTGGGGACATGGATAAAGTTGTTTTGAGTGTTTATCCACCCAAATGGAGCTATTACATAGAGGGTTCAAGGCTATGATGAACTGTTTCAAATATACATAGATGTAAATACATTTTAACTTAGATGCTGTCTCCAATTTAACCAAGAAAAAATGTAATATTTGGCAATAACTTAGACATGTTGTTGCCAATTTTGAATGGGTTCAAATCTCCCTAAAGTGAGAGGATTTTTAGGAAACACAACATGATGTTGTAGCACTTGATGTATATGTGATGTGTCCCACAAGCTCTGAGAAATGACCAAAAATATTTGAGAATTTTTGCACTCTATAGACCTTAAGTGTAATGCTGGTACATACTATTTCTGTAGTACCTCTCTCTTGGAAAATTGGATGTGTTTTCATTGATGTCAAAGTATGCATTAGGCATTTTGACTAGTGGTGTAGTATGTCCAAAGATTTTATGAGACACAATTATTAAAGATTGGTGCTTGTACATGTCATGCAATGTGGCAAAGAGTTTGTACTTGGTATAGTTCAAGCTAATATGGTGTGCATGATGATCTGGATATGATATGAGGTTAGATATGGTGACTGGTTATTTGATTGCTTGCAAGAGTTGATGGGGGATGATAGAGACTATTTTGGTATGCATTTATAGGTTGATATTTTTCTTTGCACATCTTGGAGTATGTTTGGGACATTATAAGGTGTTCTCAATTCAAAAGGTTCATAGTCCATAAATACACAAGTCATTTTTTAGGTTTTGCAATTGGATTTGATGGTGTTCTGAAGGTTCGACAAGAATAATGCTGGCAAATTAGATAATTTGGATGGCTTAGAGTGTTTGAGTGATCTTCATGATGTCTTTGGGTGTTCTTGGATTATGTGCTTGCTGATTTAGTTGTATGCATTTATTGTGGCGATCTAAATTGGAGGAGCTTTTAGTTGGCAATGGTTTTTCTTATGTTTTTGGTTGCCTTGATTGATATTTTATTTATAGCCAATTATTAAATCATTTATAACATTGTTATGATCTTTAAGTAGTTGATAAGAGACTTAGCCATGTCTTGGTAGTCTAACATGAGTCCTTGGTGCATGGATTTAAAATTTAAAATTATGTTTTTTCTCACCTTGTTTGTCTTTCAAGGTTGATGAATTACAATAAGATTTTATGGAAAATCTTATTGTACAGACAAATGGAATTTCTCGGATAACAAGTGTGCATATCTATTGAGGGTAGAATTGCTCATCTATAGGTGGAAGAGAGGATTTCAGTAGAAATATGATTGCACTTGATTGGAACTGACCTAGGCATAAGGTAGATACTATTGTATAGTTCAAAATATCAGATTCTAAGCTCATGGGTAAAAGAAAGAAGACAAGTCCACATTTTGTGAAACTTTTATGCTTAATCAATTTGGTAAAAAGGGATTTTACAAAATGGGGTGATGTTATGGTTATGGATCCCGAGCCTAAATTTAAATAGGATCTTGCCAACTATAGGACCCCAAATTAAAGTTTTAGAAACTGGGACCCCACTATAAATGTCACACTGTTTAGAAAGAAGGTGATGTTTATACTGAGATCCTATTTATAACTAGGGCTCCATTTTTTTAAGGTGGGATGAATGTATAAATAAAATCTATTTATGTTAGTATTTCTTATTTTATACTACAAAAAAATGAATTTGTATGTTTTTTTTAATACTTTTATTGTAGAAATGTGAAAAAGCATTTTTACATATATTTATATTGTAGACATGTGAAAAAAATGTTTTTAATGTATTTTGTTTTTTCATATAATTTTGCTGTAGAAATTTAAAAAAATAGTTCTTTCATGTATATAAATGTAAATCTTACTTCATTTTTCCCCCAAAATGTAAAAAATTGCATATATGTATGCATAATGAAATAATTTAAAAAAATTAACAACCTAAAATACAAACCTTAAAATAAAAACTTGGAATCATAACCCTAAATTAATAACTCAGTTGGAACCCTAAACAAATAACTTGTACAGTAAAAACCTTAGAAATCATTTTTTTGAATACAAAGACTATAAACCAATAATTGACAATAATTTATTAGTGTAGAAACTTAACACGTTGAATTAAATTCCTTATATGTTAGTTGCACAAAAAAAAAAAAAAACAAAGGAACATAAGCCAAATTAAACCAACCATTACATCTTAAGATAAAAAGTTTATATCCTAGAGGCTTTGTATAGTTGAGATTTGGTATGCATATTACGACAATTTACAGTTGTTTAATTTGTAATTACCATTTGTTAGAACCTATTATGTATTTGAGGCCCCTTATGACCTATTATGTATCCTAGTACCCATGTTAGTACTCTTTGATCAACAACTATGAGCCGTTAGAACCCATTAACGCATCTACCCCTTACTACCCGTTTAGAGGCCACAATGCATTCTAGGACCCTAGCTTAGCACCCATAAAATATATCCAAGGACCATTAATCACTTCTAAGTATGAATTAACACCCCTTATTATGTATTATGACTTATTAGTACCTGTTAGGATCCCTTTATACACATGAGGATCACTTATTACCCATAATGTATCATAAGGATCATATAGGGTCCTATAACTCATTGATGGGTCATATGATCCCTTGAGACCCTTTATTTTATATTAAGACCCCCAAGGACCCACCATATATTAAAATGGGTTCTAATGGGTCATGGGATAATTTAGGACCCTTACAAATCCTTATAATACACTAAGACCCCTTAGGACCCATTATTGTATCCTAAAACACCTTAATATGCAAAGGATGAACCATTGAGACTGTTATGTATTATAAGGGGTCCTTATGTTAGCATGAATGCTGATGATATTCCTATGGGGGAGTATCCTAGCATTGTTGGAGAGATGATGCAATGATCACATGTTGCATTTATGGTAGTATTTGTCATTGATGTCAACATACATGTTATTTTGTGAGATTGATAGAGCAACAAACATATATTGAGGTTGTGAAGTTCGAGTATTAAATATGAGGTTACGCTTAGCTGAGGCCATTTTCTACATAGTGTCCTGATGGTGTGATTAAGAGCGCATGTGGAAATATGAAGAAAATGGACAATTATTCAAGATTTATTGAAGACAATATTCAGACAGAGTTCCTGTGTAGTAGTTTCTAACATTTTGATTATATCCTAATAGAGATAAAATCAAGTTGGGAAAAGTTGTATAGAGGTAGAAGACAAGTTGAAGATGACGTGGTCAAGTAAGACAAGTTAGAGGTTACAAATGTGAAAAGTTATGAAGACTTTGAGCTCGTAGTTGGTTGCAATTATGAAAATATGCAATATTGTAATGCAATGTGTAAATGTAATATCTTAAGATGGTCCTATATTATTATTGTAAATTGAGAAAGCCCCAAGGATGACTCAATAACTAATTCTAAGACTTGGTATAAAGGAAAGATTATTTCCTTCTGATAAGTGTGGTTGTGAGTGAATTATGTGTAATGCAAGTATGCAAAATTATATGTGAGATCTAATGAAATTGATATTGAATATATTTTGACCAGAGAAGTGTTTTGATTGAGTTGAGGCACAATGAGGTAACAAAGAGACTGTGTTTGGATTTTTTTTTTCTATGGATGATTGTTAATTTGTATGATTTTGTGAATGATAAAACTAAGGTTAGTTGGATAGTGAGTTTGATGGTCTTACTCTTGAAACTATTTGGACAATGTGTCCTTCTGTCTTCCACAACCCCTAACAGAGTTGGCACAACTCCTTATAGGGTTTGAATCTTCTAACAAGGATTCAAAACATCCTAACAAGAAATGATAGGTCATGCCAAAAAATTGACAAGGCAAAACACAACTTATTATTATTATTATTATAAAGGCAACTTAAGAAATCACATTAGACTTATACAAGATGCAATTAGGTTACTGAATTTATAGGTGTTCATAGTGACAACTACTCAGCTATTTGAGTATAAATGGTGTTCATTAGGATCATCCAAATTTCAACCATAAATATGAAGGTGATCCCTTTTGATTTAGAGATTTGGCCTTGAGGATATAGTTGTTTGAGCATACATTTCTAGTTGGTGTCATGAACAAATGGCTCAATTAGTTTAATACTCTAACCTTACTTCACATCATTAAATTATTGAGAAGGCCTATTAAAATAGGTTTCTGAGGCAAGCATTGTTAGGGCATATTTGGTAGATGCCATTATCTACTTCCAATAATATTTAAACTACTTCATATTATCTGATGTATCTATAGCACTTACATATTATTCCCTCTTTACCTTACTCCTATTCCAACATTATAATCACAATACATGGTTATTATCAATGGTTATGAAATTAGTAAGACATTGATCTGTATCAAAGTTGTATGTGTATATTCCAAATTATAAGTGTATAGGTCTTCATATAGTAAAACTTATAATTTTAATTTTATTTATTCACTTTTTTCTTAGGCACGTGAAAGATAGTGGAATGTGTTAATTGACATCCACTTGATAATTCTACTAATACTTGGAACTATTTTTTAGTATATGGCTATTAATTTCCCTTGAGTCACTATATAATTACTAACCATATTACTAACTACTCCTATCAATATTCCACTAACAATCTTCCTCTTAACTTATTAACCAGCTTACAATTTAATTTTATTAATATTCTTACCTTTCCATTATTTTGTTGGTTTCGTCTTAACACCTAGCTTTTGGGTACACAACAAATTAATAATATATATAAACATATATATTACTACTTATCTATTACACTAAGATTTCTTACTAGTTGGTTAGTTAAACCAATCCTAACTTTATCTATTTATCATCCTCCTCCAACACCATTCCCCAACATGCTACCCAACATTAATTTCATAGTTGACTAACAAACCTAACTTAAAACTACTTACTAAGATAACCTACTAAACTTCAACTATACTTTTTAGTGACTACTTACTATTCCCCCTTTAAAACAAATACTATTTACTCACTTTATATTTAATTACATCCCTATACTAACTACTAACTACTTTAATTTCTAACCAACATTGCATACTTTATTATATAGTATCCCTACTATTTTATAACTACCTACCACAACCCTTCCCCTTCATGACACATGCACCAATGCACACTTTCCTCTATGCAAGAAATTTGGGCATTAAATGCCTCAGTCGTGGTCAAAGGTCACAGCACGCATGACAAGGGTAAGGACACATCAAAGAAAGTGGACACGTGAGAGATGGCTATGTTTGGTGGCCCTTGCATGCGCCTTACAATCTATAATTGGGGGGGTGTATAAAAGGGTGGTCCCCTCTTTCATCCATGAAATCTATATTGTCAGGTGGTCAGTGTATGGGGAAGAGAGAGGGCCTCTGATCTAAAGGTGCCCTCTCCACATAAATCAATTTTTAATTAATTTATTTTTTTAATATAAAAAACTAAAAGTTTCCCCTCTTTCATTTAAGAGAGTCGATTTCATCATGGAAGAGGAACATTATAATATATGTTTCCATTTGATGAGGGTGACTAGACTTAAGCCATAATCACATGATATTTGCTTTACCCTCATTTCCTTTGAATTTAGTGGTTTCACGGTCTACTATATCCTAGGACTATTATTATTGTACTATATATATATATATATATATATATATATATATTTAAAGTGATGTTGAGAATATTTTAATGGTTTGTAATAGATGGGAGTTATTTTCTCCATTCCCATACAAAATCCAAAGGATCCAAATGTATGCTTCCAACTCTCCTCTTACCTAAATTTTTTTATTGATCTATTCTTGTTTCTATTATCCTTACTAATACACTATGTCTTGAAATTTAGTTATAGCACTAAATTTAATACTATCATTAACATTCTACTAAATATTTATCTAATTGAATATTTTACGTAATCTTCTTGAAGCTCTTGACATTTAAAGAATAAAAGAACAAAAAAAACTTATGAAATCATGTCATACTACTCACTTGCAATAATAAATTTGAATCTATTTGAATCTACCAATTTCAATCTTTCTCTTCTACATTGATACTCTAAATGAAATTGCTTATCAACTAATTACAATATGGAACTTCTCTACATGAGAATCCACAATAGAATGTATTTTCCTCTTATGATCTGAAAATAGTCATGGCTATCTCTTTACATGAAACTCTCTCCTTTTCTTCATAAATTACCATGATGATGGACAACTCTTCCTATTCCAATGCAAACTAGATGCATACAAATAGATTCTTACAATGCAACTACAATGTCCATGATCCAATTTCTTTAGCCCTTTCTCAAGACTACATTTTAAATGAAGATCCTTCTTTACAATACATTACACAAACCACAATGGAAGCCTTGGTATCACAACACATTTCACATTGATATTGGGGAACATTACTCATTTTCAAATACATCACATAATGACGCATCTTTTGGCTTCACCAATGGAGGAAAGATCTCAAATTTCTTCATGGATCCAAGAGCACAATCCTGCAAAACAAAGACTCAAGAGCCATGGAGGCTCACCTCCCACCCTAGGCCTCTAGAGAGGCCACCCACCGAGCTAGGGAAACAAGGATCAAATGGGATTTTATTCAAACATTTTAGAATGCATGCAATACAACATCACAATATATTTACAATCTCTCCAAGGCTTAACACAATTATTTACCATTGGAATCATGAAACAATAGGTGAAGGTGGGCTCTCCAAGGAGGAGGAAAGCCATATCCATGCACACATATACATTTTCAAATTGCATTATGCCTCTTCAAGGCTATCAAAATACATCTTCCTCATCACATCAATACCCTTATACCTCCCATAATACAAATGCCTCTTCAAGGCTATCAATATACATCCTCATAATAACAAATTGGCATATGGCTTCAATGTAGCCCACACTTCATGAACAAAAGAACCCTCTTCAAGAGGATAATCTCTCAACTTCAATGTTGAGCCCAACTAACCCCTTCACCCAAGGCTTCTCTTCCCTTCCAAGGGTGAGTGAAGCCTTCACACACATGAAAAATTTCAACATTCAACAAAATAAGGAGATCAAGGAAGAAAACCAAGAAGTGCATGAAACACAATACATAATCACAACATAATGCAAGGATTATAATGAAAATACATGATCCCATATCAACACTCCATACTTGCAGATTTATTATGCAAATGCTAAAACAAAATGGTCATGGTTTGAGCACCAACCTTGGTCCAAGCTAATGAAAATGCTAGTTGATGAAGAGCTCCCTTAGCCTCCCTCCAAAACCCTAACTATCTCTAAACTTAGAGAGTGGGTGAACACCCACTAGTTTGTCCAAGAATCTCTAAAAAGGATTTCCCACTAACTATTTTGACAAAAACACCAAGACAGTTCCTCTTACAAACTTGTCTCTCCCTAAGTTTGCTATTTTTGACTTAGTGGAAACATGGGAAGAACTCATGTGACAACTCTATTTTCGAATTGATGGAAGAGGGCATTGATAAAGAGCCCCCCTAGGATGTCTAGGCATTATCATGGTCAAAATTAGGTCCCTAACATGTTATACTATCATATGGGTAGCTTATTTTCACGCAAAAGACACTTTGGGACCACCTAATGACCCTTCAAAACCCAAGTCAAGTTTAAATTCGAATTTTCTTTGATTGTGACCCATCCCATCCCTTGTCAAGTGAGTTTACTTTAATCATTAACAAGGTAATTAGTTTTTAGGTTAAAATGCCACCATGGCCAAAACCTTAGATGACATGTCATTACACACAAAATCTAGAAGTGTCAAGTGACACATAGAAACACATTCCACATCACCATGACATGTCCCTAATGCATCTTTGTGATTAAAAATTCCCACATACAAACAACTTATACTTAAGAAATAAAATACATCACAACGAGGCTTTTGAATCTTCCAAAGATTCGCCTTGGCTAAACTATGTTCACATAGGTTTGGAACTTGTTTCCCCAAAACATTTCCATGGTTCCACTTCCTACACACTAAGCTTGAGCATCAATAGTCCAAGAATGTCATATAAAATACATATCATAAATGCCTAAGAATTTAAATGTTACGTAATCCATATTAACATAATCAATGAAATTCCTTTTCTTAATCATTGCAATATAAACATTCAAAATGTTGAAATATCAAAATCTGCATATCAACATTAATATCTAATCAAAATTCATTTCCTATCTTAGTGATGGAATGTTGAATTTACACTATTAAATCAGTCAATGCGAAAATTAGTTCCAAATACATATTTTAGGTCAAAATCATCAAAATGAAAATATCTCCACTCATATCCTTTGATTTAGTTAAATATCATTTGGTTGCTATTAATGTCTCGTTATCATTATGAGATAATTATAAAGTGTATCAATTATGTCAGGTAGATAGGATTGTTTGCATAGTCATGTCACATGGTTTTAGGATCCGATCATAAAATAAGTAAGTTATTTTTTATTGGTTCATAAAATGTTTCCTTATAAATACCAAGATATCTGTTTAATTGACTCATCACATTACATCATATCAAGTTCTTTTGTGTAGACCGTTATCCAAATTTGAGAATAATTTTTTTTATCTTATGACTATTAATATTATTCACAAGGGTGGGTGTCGATTCATCTTTCCATACTAGCCATCTAATTTAATTATCCTAATAGGCCATTAGGAACCCATCGACATAGTTTCTAAGTTATTTCATCTTGAGCCTTTATTCTATAACATTTAAGCTTACCAACCTAATGTAATTTTAAATAGCATACTTAGCACAAAGATAACTCGATAAGATCTCAAGTTCATTATTGATAAAGAAAATGCCAATCATGACATACTTAGATCCTATGCCTTCCTACCATCATTCTACCATAAGGTGTATGGTAATAGTATATGATTCTCATTCTATACACAAGCAACAGAACCATGACATCTCATCTCCTTACTCTTCCTAGTTCTAATCATGTTTATGTTATTAAGATTTATAATAGTGCACTAGGGAAGAGGCCTTACATGATATGTATTGAATGTATTTCATTGAATCCTAATAGGGTCCATCCTCTTACAAGGAACTTATATATTAGAACATCATATTTTGGATACCATCCCCACATGAGTTTTCCCTCTGATCAAGGGTCTCTCTAGTAAACAAATTTGGTGTTATGTATGGTTATTGTTGCCAAACTTTCAGTCCACCTCCTTTTAAGCTCCTAGATTGGTGTATGTTTAATTCAAGATTGGTCTAAGTCCATGTCTAGGTAGCACCTAGGTGGCTCTCTTCTCATCAAACACCCTAAGGCTTGCTTTATGTTGATTTCTAGAAATTGATTTCCCCATTACCTCCTGAAGCCTCTTTGTGGAACTATTGTAAATCGTGTGCATCACGATCTTTGACGACTTAGGATTGGGTGGGTTTTTGTTAGAGCATCTTCTCGATGCGAAGAAAGTCATTAAATCAATTTTGCAACATCATGTTTCCTCCAAGCATGTGTTTCACTTAGAATCCTGCAATTTTTTTTTTCTCCCATCATAGGTGAAGTTGACCAATGAAGTTCCTGAAATAACAAAAAATATGACATCTGCAAGTATAGTTTTAGGATAAATCAAGGTGAAAATATTAGTAGAGTATGAAATCAAAGCAATGTAACTCTCAAACTATAGAAGGGAAGTGAAACATTTAACCTATGCATGAAGACAAAGCCTCACTTATTTGCCTACTCTCCCTGTTGGAAGAAAAAGCCTTTGAAAGTTTTTTTGGTTTATAAGAATGAGGAAGTTAGAGATCATTTTGATCTGACGACCCCCATTTTTCTACAAAGGTTAAATGCTTGACTCTTAAAGATTGTGATGAAATGAGAGCCATCAATCTAATAGCTTAGGAAGGAAAATCAATGGTCAATGTTTCTTTTCAGAACCCAAGGAAAAAATAAGACAAAGGAAATTTTGACTAAGTCATAGGATGTTTTGGAAAGTCTCTCTTCCCATGATTCTTTTTTGACCAAAGGGATATCCACCAAACTTAATTTCTAGAGTGAGGAGGAAATGAAATATTCTGAAGCCACCTTCCACCAAATGAAGGAATATTCTACGAAAATGCTCTTTGATGTCATACAAAGGAGAAGAATGTTAAGGTTGAGCTTGATACAAAGGAAAAACATTATTTGTGTTAGAAGGGAAAATAACTTAACTCACAACTTCCTCGAGTTGATAAATAAAGAGAAGATAAAGCCTTTGTAGAAAATAAGATATCATGGTCTCCCAAATGCCAAAGGAGAAGCCAATGCATTGCAACCTTGACAAAGAGGAAAGTGTTACGAGCCAAGGCTTACAACAAATAAAGGTAAATGCTCATCCCTAAAACTCAATGAATTAAAGTACATACTTATAAGCTTGGATTTCAAAATGAAGAATATCTAATCCAAAGGTTTAAGTATAAAGGAATCGAAAAATAAATGTTTTTGTTCTTCCAAGGGGATATTCAAGAAAATCTCATAAGATCAAATTTAGAAGCTAAGGTGAGGTGGGTGTGATGTCTTTTTGAACTATTAATCTACAAAATTAAATGTAAATTTGATCGTTACACCGTTGTGATGTTTCCCAATTTATTTTGTTCACATGGTGCCAACATTGAAATCCTTGAAGTCTATAATATTGGGTTTTTGGTGAATGAAGTTCTTCATTTTGCAATAGTCATTTTTTGCAAAATTGTTAATTATTTTCTCTTTCCATGTGTGAATATATGTTAATGGTGATAAGAGTGGCTAGTTCTTATTGTTTACTTGGGATCGAGAGTGAGCTAAAGAATTATATAGATACATCTCTCAAGTTCTTCAATTTGGGTGATCTATGAAGAAGATTAAACACCCAACTGATACATCCAATCACACAAATGTTGAAGGAGAGTGGGTTGGTTGAAGCCATATGATTTCCCATGGCTATTTAGATGCCAAAAGTGGCGAAGGAGTGCATAGAAAGGTATAATCCAAAGAAATAGAAAATCATGTTGCTTGATAGCTCTATCTTTTTGATGTAGAGAGGAATGAATAACTAGGGCCAAAGGCACACCCAACAATCCAAACCACCTTGTAAGAATTAACACAATGGAAAAAAAAACATAGAACAAAAAACAAAGGACGAAGAAGAGAAATCACTTATTGATTTATCAAATAATCAACATACATGCCCAGTTGTAAGGCCTTCTTGGTTATGACCAGATACATATGCAACAAACTTTCAAAACTTTTACATTCTACTCCAGAATCCCTCCAAAAACTGCCCTAACTCTAAGTCTAAGCACTCTATATATCCTTGCCAAAATGGCTTACAAATCATTCTAGAACATTACATAAGAGGAAGGCTGACCCAACAATGGTCTGGACACATCCCAATAAAAGATCTTAACATAAATGTTACGATTGAAATAAATCCCACAAGTCAGCTTGCAAAAATCACATTCAAATGTTGACACTTGGCACATGAAGGGTCACGCAGCATTAATTGGGTAACTCGGCACATGAAGAGTCACTTGACATACATTGGTAACTCAACACATGAAGGAACACTCAATCAACACTAGATTGCTACAATAACTCGACATCCACTAGAGCTACAATAACTCAACATCAACATGTAGAATGAACAAAAATGAGTAGGATAACAAGGTAACCCAGGATGCTCTTTCATCAAACAATCAGGGTTGAAAGAAATGATTCTCCTGAATCATTGAGATGTCACAATTTGAGTTGAATCCAACTCAGATTGAGAAATCCATGAAGCATCTTCAATAGGCCTATTCTTTCACTTCACCAAATATTCATAGAAATCTTTTCCTCTTGTGCTCTTTCCAACTCTCTAATCTAATATCTATTCAAGTTCTTCAATCTGCTTCGTAAGATAATCTCTGATACAATTACTTCATCATCTGACTCATGATACTTATACAAATTAGAAATATTGAATATAGGAGACATATCCATGTCATCAGGTAACTCAACTTCATAAGAATTACCACTGTCAAACCTCTTCAAGATCTTACAAGGTCAAAATTTCTTCATCTCTAGCTTACTATATGTTCCAACATGAAATCTTCCTTTCTTTAAATGAACCATAACCTCATCACCAAATTCAAAATCACGATGTCTTCTAGACTTATCAACATTCTCCTTATACTTCTGACAACTTTATTCCAACCTCAACTTCACTTACTTATGCAAAGACTCCATAAAATCAAATCTGATATACCTCGAGGATGCATTGTAGTAACAATCTCAAAAGGTGTTTTCTTGTACTCCTATTCACAAAAATGTTATATGCAAACTCAGCTTGTGCCAACACTACTTCCCAATTACTTGGCTTATCTCCAACTAAACATCTTTGCAAATTACCCAAGCTTCCATTCATAATCTCTATCTGTCCATTTGTCTATGGATGGAATGTAGAACTAAACTTCAACTCAGTACCCATCTTCTTCCATAAAGTCTTCCAAAAATAACCAACAAACTTAATATCTCTATCAGAAATAATACTTCTTGATAATCCATGCAATGTCACAATCTCTTTAAAGAAAAGTTTAGCAACATGCTCAACATCTGATTGTTGGAATGTTCAAATGGGAAGAGTACTTCTTTGGGGTGGGGGGGGGGGGGGGGGGGGTGTGAATCAGAAGTAACTAGTTTTTATGCTTTTAAACCCCCATTAACACATAACTGAAAATAAAGTACATGCATGTAAACATATAAGAAAACATGAAATGAAAGCATGCATCAACACATGACACAAGAGATTTGGTAACCTAGAAACCCTCCATGAATAAGAAGAAAAAACTAGGGTGGGGATGACACCCACAAAAATTAGTGCAGAAATATGTTGAACCACTTCTAATGGTTTGCCCTATTAAAGGCTTTACACTATATCAATAGTGACCTGGTTGGAGGATTTACAAACACTTACATAAAGTGTCACCTTGTAAAAGGATTTATAATAGGTTGTTAAATCCACCTAATACATAGGATTTCATCACTTTCTCCTAAGGTTTTCCCACCTAGCTATTAAGCTAACCTATCAACATAGGATTTTCATCATATAATATAATGGTAAGATAGTTTAGAACATTTGAATTGATAGAGTTCAATCTTCAATTGCTGGGTTCAGGCACTAGATATGCTCTTCTAGTTCTGATCCATTCTTGATCTGATCTTTGTATGTGTCCCCTATTTTGTTCCGATCAACTATATATGTAATTACTGCTCCTTTTACTAAGTCCTTGACTTCTTCACACTAAATTTTTCTATAGTCTCCTCATACATTGTTCTCATCCACATACCTAATGGAGTTTTCGACCTCCTTTTAAAGATTGTGAAGACTTAGGGTTAGGTATGGATCTACGATCCATATTGAATCTTAAATTCCTACTCATTCCTTTCATTTTTCTTATTGGTTGCATGCCTTCTCCATTTTTCTAATTGGCTACATGCAGATCACATAGGGAATGTAAATGATTTGTCCTTATCCTTTTTCCTTTTCAAAATCTCTCTATGTCAGCTCCAAAAATGATTTACATCTAAGTTTGTGAGAGCACAAATTCATATGCTGATTCTATGTTACTTGGCACATGCTATATTATTGATGCTCGACACATGCCACATTTCTAGATTGCTTAGCACCTATTACACTCTGTGTTGCTTGGCACATGAATATTCCTGAATCACTTAGCACATACTATGCTATGTCTTGCTTGACACTTGAATACTGCTTGACATCTACTATAACTCATTCAACATACATAGTGTACTTAGTATATATGGTGGAATTGGTTAAGTGTGTTGACACTCAAATGTCAAGACCATTCTAAGACCAACAATCTCCCCCTTTGACATGAGTGTCAAAAACACTTAACTATGCATTAATGAACTGATCTGATTGAGTAAAATCTTTACTCTTGCTTAGCATGCATGCAAAATTTCAAAAATTGTTCAAAATTTTTGTGAGCAACAATATACCTTATGACTCCCTTTGAGTTGATTATGCCTTGTCCATTCTTGAAACTTGAAATTCTATGCTGATGTGCCTGATTCTCTCTGTTCTTTGTCCTATCCTTGTTCACTATGCCTGTATACTGTATTTGATTTGTATGAATTCCCTCTTTTAGATATGTTTTCCACATGCTTCCACATGCTTGTCAAAATTTTGCATCTCCCCCTCACTTTATCTTATTTCTTGTCCCTTTTTGGCTACTTATAGAATTTCCACTTTATTCTCAAAATGAATGAAAGAATGTAATCAAAATTATCAAAATTTGGTATTCTCCATGTATCTTCATATATCTTCCCATATATACATATCTCCCCCTAATGTATATATCGCTCCCTTTTTGAAACTAACGTCAATGGGTTCTAAGGAGTAATACCATACCTAGCCAAAAATGTACTATTTACCTCCAGGAGTATCTTCAGAGCTACATCCCAATTCTCCAATGCAATGTCTAGTGACTTGTGCTAGATGACAGTCTCTACAACAAGGTGTATAAGTCCATCTAGGGTATAAAGATTTGGATCTTTCTTTAGGACTATTTCTAAGTATACTTGCTCCTTGTGGAGGACTATTTCTAATTTTGCCTTTATGTTTGCCTCCTCTGTTGTTAATACAACTAATTCCCTTTGTGTGTGAAGTGTCTATGCAAAATGCTTCTCACTCTAAGCTGGATTTGTTGGAAGTTGCATGCTACAAATCTTGAGATTTCTTTCCAAGCTCATTATTCTTTGGGTAGTCTCTTATGTGAAGTTGGAAAAATCACACAGTTTGTTGTACAATGAGAAAGTGTTCCCAAGTACAATTTTCACTCTTTCTAGTTTCTTAGCCAATTCAACTTGTGCTAATGCTATATCATTTGATATTTTCTCATTTACTTGCCCTAGAATTTTCTTTCTGACCATTCCATTAATTTTTCATTTGTATCATGGTTTGCATTAGTCACCTGGTCAACTATATCTGATAGTTGTTCTATTATAGGCCTTGTTTCATCTGGTGACTATAAGTTGAAGGCATCCATGAAGATGTCCTTTATCTTGTTCAATGCTTGCCTATACGTGTATGCTCTTCTGAATACTTCTTGTCTCTTTCTCCTATCCAGTGCACCTTGTATTCATTTATCTTTTCTATGGTGAGGGTGCTGGATTCATAGGAGAGAATGATGATCTCTTCATCAAGTTAAGGATCTCAATAGTAAAGTATCCTTGCTACCTTTCTAGAGCTCGAGCTTGGTTTTTGAACTTGCATTGATATCATATCAGTGCTCGGCTTCTGAAGAGTCTGAGTGGGAGTACCAAATTTTGGTAATACAACCAATGTCTGTATTGTAGCTTACTCCTCATCTCTTGTTTCCTCCTTCTTTTCTTCTAATTTCCCTTTATCGCTGACAATTGCTAGGGGTGACCCTACTGACTATTCTTGTTTTCTTGTATCTTCCCCTGTTGTTGCACTCAACATCTGAAGTGCATCACTTACTGCTTTTGGTGGAGATGGTGGTGGAAGTAGTAGGAGTTTAGTAGCAGTGTATGTAAAAGGTTGTTCCTTTGGCTTCACCTTTTCTCTTTGAGGTGTTGCTATTGCTCTTTGTAGTTCATATAAACTCACCAATATAGAGCTTGTATTTGGTGAAGGATCTTTAAGAGATCCTCTGCAATTAAAGGATTGATGTTTTGACATGAAGTGTCAATAACATCCTTTATTTTTATGATCTCTACAGGTGTGATAATGGCATGAGGAGGGCTAGGAGGTGGCATTTGTGTGTCTTGCACACTTTGTTCTTTTTGTTCATCTAATGCCTTTTCCTCTCCTTTAGCTATATTCTCTTCTTCTTCCTCCTTATTTACTTCCTCTTCTACTCTTCCTTCCTCACCTTTCTTCTCCTCTTCACTTTTCTTCTCTTCCTCACTTTTCTTCTCCTCTTTACTTTTCTTCTCTTCCTCACTTTTCTTCTCCTCTTTCTTTCCTGTTTCGTTTGCTTCTCTTCTCTTTGAGTTGGCCTCAACCTTATATTTCTTGTCAAATACATCATCAATTGACTTGTATATTGACTTCCACAATTTTGTGGATTTATTTACAACATCCTCTATCTTATTATGGAGGATGCAAAATGCTCTATTTTTAGGAGAAAAATTGCCATTATGCCTTTTATTTTCCTTAGCTATTTGACCTTTAGTCAGGTTTGACAGTATTCTAGCTAGGGATGATTCCCTTATCTCCTTCTCCATTTGCAAAAAAAAATGCGACTTACCTACAACTATTTTATATAGCTCCTTAGGCATTGTACTATCTAACTCTAGAGGGGTGTGTTTGTATTTGGCCATCATTGCATACACTGATTCCTCTATTTTATTTTGCTCTTCTTTATTGAGATTATTAAACTCTATAGTCTTTAAACCATTCAAGTTTTATTTTATAATATTTACACATAATGTCAATGGCAGACTTGGAGGGATGACTTACCACTCTAAACTGGCTGTTGTCATTTGACTCTATTCTTTCTTCATCTAAGTTTGGCTGGCCATCATATTTCCTTCTCTTCCTTGGTTCTTCACCAGTTTTCTTTGTGGTTTTCTTCTTCTCTTTGGCTTCATCTTTTTCCTTTTGAGTTGCAACTTTGGTGGTAGCCCTTGTAGTAGGCTTCTTTGTTTTGAGTGCAATGGGATTTGTCCCCTTCTTTGCCTTGGGCTAGGATGCAGGCTAAGTTTTGGCTTTCCTTTTGATGGCTTTGGCTTTGGTGGGTGCTTCCTCAACTTCTTCCTTAGCACCTTCTTCTTTGTCCTCTCCTAGGCTCTATGTCAATTCCAATGGCTCTTACCTTGGTTTGTCTTCTTCTTGTTGATTCTCATCTTCATCTTCATCTGCTTCTTCTTCTGCTACAGTGCTTGCTACTTCTATATCAGCTCCAAATGTTTTCTTGAGCTTTCTTATCATTTTGTCCTTCTTCTTCACTTCAGAGGCTGTCTTCAAATCTATTGCCACCCTAGATTTGACAATATCATAAGTTGAAAAATGAGAAGCATACTTATTAATCTCTTCTACAAGTAAATAAGTAATTGCAGCTGAAGCTTGGTCTACATCAAGCTCATATCCAAGTAGCCTAAGCCATCTTAATCTAGGTATCATGGCTTGGATGTAGGTGTAATCTATGTCATGCAAGAAACAAATGTCATTTACATGCTACTCAACCAGTGATACTGGTATCCTCATCCTTTGTTTCATGGACTTCTTGAAGTCCTCAAAGTAGCTTGTCATTTGAGCATCACAATTGTTTCTCATTTGCTCAATAAACTCATTGACTTGTGTGACAATTGTCTTGTTAGGATTCCATTTTACCTTTCCAACTGATGGAAATTTCTTCATGATATGGAAAAATATGCAAACCAACACTGATCCAAATTTGCATTGAGCTCCTTCAGATTTCCTTATGGCTCCCAAATTTTCATTAATTCGTTGTAGCATGAGCTCTACTAGATCATAAGTGTGGTCCTTCTTCACAAGTTTGTATGCAACATCTACTGCTATACATGGCATGCTATTCAATTTTCTTGATTGATAGAATTTATTAGATATAACTTTGATAGCAAAATCAAGTAGGGGTTCAGTGATGGTATCAATGGTCATTCCCCTGTTGTTCCATTTGGCACTAGTGTTTTTCTCTATGGCCTCCTTTTTGTCACTTCTTAGGGTCTTAGGCCGATCTAGGGTTGGGATTCCAGTGACCCCATGAAAAATTTTCTTTGTGATCTTTACTGGTCCTATTTCTAACCAAAATGATACATCATGAATTCGGCTCAACACTATACGAATCCATTCAATCTTAAATACAATGAGGAAAACTAAGGCTTTAGTTAAACACTTCTTCTTGACAATTTGAAACTCATCCTTCAATATACCCTTGTGACATAGCTTATTAAAGGCATTGAAAATTTCTAGGTCACCTATGGCTCCAATCTTATAGTTATAACATTTCCTGACGTCTTGGACCATTACTACTTTGTCTAGAATGACTAACAAAGCACCAACTGGGACATTTTTATAGGCAACTTTGGGTATTGGCCTAAATTTAGGCCATTTAACTTCATTGCTAACAAGTTGAATCTCATGATCATCCTTTCCCTTTGTGGTTTTAGACCCAGATGCCATCTTGACCAAACTAGGGTTTAATATTTAAATAAACTTTCAAATACTACGTAGCTCGACACTTGATGAAATACCTTTGAATTGAAGAGTTTGAGTTGAATTGCTATTGGGATCGGTGCAAATCACTGCTAAATCATTGTTTGATCACCTCTTCACTCTTCTCATTTTTTCTTTATGTTCAAATGGCTTGAAAATGAGTGATTTTCAACTTTATTAGGCTCAAAACCTAGCATTTATTGTATAGTGCTTACAACTGTACACTCGGCACTTAAAGGTTTCAATATAACTCAGCTCCCATTGTAATTCATTTACTTGGCTTCCACTAACATATCTCATTTGGCATCAACTAGACTTTCTAGCTTGACATATACTAGAGTTTCACTTGGCATCCAAGGGTGGCTCGGTGTCGTCTACAAATTTTTATTTTTATTTTTTAAACTTGACATCTTTTCTCATGTAGATTTCTTCTTGGAAACACTTTATTGTTCTTTTGGAACTAATGTATGATTTGACTTAGTATATCAGTCCCATACATTTTCCTTTGCTTAATTGGATGAAGTGTGATCACTTGACCTCTTGGGTGAAGTGATCTCTCCATTGGATGTACTTGATCCATCTTTTCATTGCCATGTCTTTTTCATTTCTACCCTGATGTGTTCCACTTCAACTTTTTCTTTACCCTTGTTGACTTCTGACTTGGGTGCCTTGGCCTTTGTTGGACAATTCTTGCTGACATGTCCTGTCTTCAAGCAACTAAAACATGTGGTTTAGCTTAAAAACCTGCTATAATTTCCCTTGAAATGTGTTCTTATGTAGTTCTAAGGAACATGACCATATTCCTGGCAGTAGTGACATCTTTGTCTGGCATTGTAATCCCAATTGTAGTGGTGTGCATAGTTGTTTCTCCTTGCAGGTTGATTAGGTGTCCACATAGGCTTTGATCTGCACTCAAAAGCTCTATGTCCATACTTTTTGTAGTTGTAATAGTGACCTTCAAATCTTGGTGTCCTCACAGTCTTGGTTCTGTAGTCTTGTGTTGAGTGTCCTTGCATGTTACACTTGTGACAATAACCTTTGTTTTTGGATGTTTCATGTTGATTGGTCTTTCTACTCCTGCAAACATTAGTAGTGTGCCTCTTTTTATTACAGAAGTTGTTAGCGTAAATAATTAATTTACTAATTATTTATTCTATTTACTTAAGCTTACTTAGGTAAATGCATTTCATTTATTAGTTGTGGTCTTGGAGTTAGTTATAAGTTGTTGACAATATGGGAGTTTGTTCTCTCCTAAGTCATACTTATCCTCTCACCTTGTTCGAGGACTTTCCACCTCATGTGGATGTATGCTTAGTTGTCACACTTATCTCTTAGCACCTTCTAGCTTCTTCTAGAAAATTCCTTGAGGCCTTTATAAGTGGTCTCTCCCCCATTGTATCTCACATCAAGATATTTTAGCATATTGTAAATACATATTTTCTTGTGTTTGCATACTTGTTGTCTCTCATGTCCATTTAGGGTTTTTCCCTTGCTCCACGCTCTTCCTTCTTTGGTTTCTCTTTGACAGGTTTTCGCATGTAGGTGATCTTGAGCATCTTCAGAGTTGGATTTAATCAACTCTAACATGGTATCAAAGCCTCCCTAATGCTACTTGGTTGAAGAATTTTGGAAGCTGTGATTTGAAGTCATAAACCCTAGTTTGTTTGTGCATTTTTTTCAAATCAGGGGTAGAGAAATTTTTTGAAGCACTTTCAGCCCAAATGGACATTGCCATTGGATTCAAAAGGCACTTTTCAGCTAAGATCCATATAAAATTTTTCAATTTTGGAGACAGATCTCTGGGAGGCAATTTTTTTTTCATTCTGGGGCTATCGTATGCACAAATTTGCAAAAAAAAATAAAAAAAAATAAAAATTGAGCGCGCCACCCAATGGCCACCACTGTGCCACCAGCGCTCAGCCTGTAGGTCATAGCACCATCGCGGCTCGACCACTGCCTGCCCGCAGAGCTCTGCCAGTGGTGACGCTGGTTCACCACTCCGGCACCACCCTCCTCTCCGCTCCACTGGTGTTGCACCAATTTCCACCGTGCCTTCAGCCGCTGCACCCAGTCAGTAGTGCCCTCTGCTACAACCAATCACAGTTTGACATGTGTACACTTCATCTGCACAGTCAGCAGGACTGTTAGCACCCAGTCAGCAGATCTCTGAGTGAGTCTCCACCTGACATGTGGCAGGTTTTCCATGTGGCCCCTGCCACATCATTCGTGGCACTGCCACGTGGCTACCACGTGGCATCTTTTTTGTAGCGACGACTGTTTAGCTGTCAAATTTAGCATAGTGAAATGTTGACATCAACACTACATCATCAGACCTTCTTGCACTCTCTGGGGTCCTTTTTGACCTACTCTTATTTTTTGGCCATAACTTGAGCATAAAAAGGTACTTTTTCGATCAAAGAAGTGTCAGAAAGCTGGTTCCGAGACGGAGACATTGGTGTAGGTATTTTTAGGTTTTGATATTTTTTTATTGCCCATTTTTTTAGTTGAAGTCCAAAGTTGTGTTTTTGACTCCGAATTGCATATCTTTTGTGTCCCATGTCAGTTTTTTGAAAACTTTATATTTTTGGAAAGCTAGTTCTGTCACCTTTTTAGAAATGCGGTTCTTTTTCTTAGATTTTGGCCTATGCTCTTTCTATCATATTTTTGGCATTTTTTTTCTCTATGGTGGATATCTTGAGTGTTTTAGGCCCAAGGATAATTTTCTTGGCATGGTTTCCTTTGTTTTGGGCTGTACTATGTTTTGTTGTAGCTTGTTTTTAGTTTTGATTATTGTAGCTATTATTTTGAAGCACTTTTATGTATCGCACTAAGATAAAGTGCCACTTTTGCATTCTGAGGGTCATGAATGTTGTTTTGAGTCAGTTGTACATGCACTATTTTCATAAAGCACCATGGGGGGGATGGTTGTTTGCTATTTTAGGCATTCTCCCTTTGTCAAGTGAGTGTCCCTTCCATGACATTAGCCCCATGTAGCGTTAGTGTGATCGTGTCTTTATGGGTGTTTGTACCTCTTTTCCTCTCTCATCGTTCTTGGTTTGTCTGCAGGAGACTTTGGCCCACCTTCTCAGTTGCCTGTCATCTCACCCTATTTGCATTAAGGGGGGTTATGCTATTGTTCTAATGCATCCTTGGTTCGATGGTTCATTAGTGTGAGCTATGTATTTAGTGGTTGATCCTATATACAAGGTGATTGCAGTGGCTGGCTACCTATGCATTTCGATGAGATGGATCATCTACCATATAGACATGCTCGGTTTGTGCCTTCTTCTTCCATGGAGATTCTTCATATTAGTAGTTCTCTTTCTGATGGTAGATTTGCAACTTCTTCATGCTTCAATGATGCTCTTCATGATCACTCCTTGTTCCTATTTTAGGGGACATTCACCTAGTTGGAGGCTTCTTCAGTTCTTCACTAGGTTCTTACCTCTTTTTGGGTAGGGTTTTTCCCATGTGGTTTTCTCTCTTTCCCCATTTTAGAGGTTGCATCTTTTGCATTTGTACATGGGTACCTAACATGGCCTCGTTGCCAAGACCCATTCTACATTCTGCATTTCTTAGTTTTGTGAGCTTAAGGCATTTCCCTAAGTTGCACTTAAGGGGGGGTGTTAGAGTAAATAATTAATTTACTAATTATTTATTCTATTTACTTAAGCTTACTTAGGTAAATGTATTTTATTTATTAGTTGTAGTCTAGGAGTTAGTTATAAGTTGTTGACAATATGGGAGTTTGTTCTCTCCTAAGTCGTACTTATCCTCTCACCTTGTTCGACGACTTTCCACCTCATGTGGATGTATGCTTAGTTGTCACACTTATCTCCTAGAATCTTCTAGCTTCTTCTAGGAGATTCCTCGAGGCCTTTATAAGCAGTCTCTCCCTGATTTTATCTCACATCAAGACATTTTAACATATTGTAAATACATATTTTCTTGTGTTTGCATACTTGTTGTCTCACATGTCCATTTAGGGTTTTTTCTTTGCTCCACACTCTTCCTTCCTTGGCTTCTCTTTGATAGATTTTCACATGCAGGTGATCTTGCGCATCTTCAAAGTTGGATTTCATCAACTCCAATAGAATTGACAAGTAGGTTTAGTGTTTTTACCTTTGTTGATTCTTTCTTTTGCAATCTTGGATGATTCTTCTTGTTTAGTGCTGGTGTAACCAAGTCCTGAAGTATCATTACTAGCCCTTGGTTATTTTAGTAATTGTTCAAAGTACTTGATAGCCTCATTGGGTTTGTTGTAGCTTTCTACTATCTCCTTTTCTCTATTCAATTTATTCTGCAATTGTTCATTCCGCATCTTCAAGGTGGAGATCTCAATGTCCTTCATAATTAGCTCATGATGAGCATTCATCATTTGTCTTAAGGTGTCTAGCTGGATGTTTGAGATCTTTTCAAACTCAATTGTCTTCTCCTCTAGTCTATTGGTGAGATTTCTCCTGTCATCTTCTATCATGGCCTTGTCTTCAATAGCTCTTTTCTTTTGTTCAGTCATTTCACAAGCATTATGGCTTGTGATTCTTGTTCAAGCTTGAGTAATTTGATTTCTTCAGTTTGTGCTCTATTTTTCTCCATCAGTTCTACTATTGCTGCATCAAACTTCTTGAAATCTCCATTGAAAAATACTTGTGTCATGTCAATATCCTTGTAGTGTATGTCATTTTCAGTTATGGCTATCTCCTTTCTTCTTTTGAAGGATTTTCTTAGTTCCTCTCTAGCTTCCTCTACCTTGTATAGAGCAAGATGCACATCAATCACTTGATTGCCAATAATCTTCCCAAGTTTGAAGACTTCTATCTTCTGACCTTTCCTCCAAGCTGTTATGCTTGTTTTTGAGAGAACTAGTGGTCTAATACCAATTGTTGGAATGTTCAAATGGGAAGAGTACTTTTGAGGGGGGGGGGGGGGGGGGGGGGGGGGTGTTGAATAAGAAGTAACTTGTTTTTATGCTTTTAAACCCTCATTAACACATAACTAAAAGTAAAGTAAGTGCATGTAAACATATAAGAAAATATGAAATGAAAACATGCATCAACACATGACACAAGAGATTTGGTAACCTACTAACCCTCAAGGAATAAGAAGGAAAAATTGGGGTGGGGATGACACCCAAAAAAATTAGTGCAGCAATATGTTCAACCACTTCTGATGATTTGCCCTGTTAAAGGCTTTACACTATGTCAATAGTGACCTAGTTGGAGGATTTACAAACACTTACATGAAGTGTCACTCTATTAAAGGATTTATAATAGGTTGTTAAGCCCACCTAATACATAGGATTTCATCACCTTCTCCTAAGGTTTTCCCACCTAGCTATTAAGCTAGCCTATGAACATAGGATTTTTATCATCTAATACAATGGTAAGAGAGTATTAGAACATTTGACCTGATAGAGTGCAATCTTCAATTATTGGGTTTAGGCACTAGATCTGCTCTTCCAGTTCTAATCCATGCTTGATCTAATCTCTGTATGTGTTCTTTTTTCTATTCCGATAAACTATATATGTAATTGTTGCTCCTTTTACTAAGTCCTTGACTTCTTCACACTGAATTTCACTATAGTCTCCCCCATACATTGTTCTCATCCACATACCTAATGGAGTTTTCAACCTCATTTTAAAGATTGTGAAGACTTAGGGTTAGGTATGGATCTATGATCCATATTGAATCTCAAATTCCTGCTCATTCCTTGCATTTTTCTTATTGGTTGCATGCCTTCTCCATTTTTTTGATTGGATGCATGCAGATCACATTGGGAATGTAAATGATTCATCCTTATCCTTTTTCCTTTTTGAAATCTCTCTATGTTAGCTCAAAAAATGGTTTACATTTGAGTTTGTAAGAGCAAAAACTCATATGCTAATTCTATGTTACTTGGCACATACTATATTATTGATGCTCGACACATGTTACATTTCTGGATTGCTCGACACCTATTACTATTTGTGTTTCTCAGCACATGAATATTCTTAAATCACTCAACACATACTATGCTATGTCTTGCTTGACACCTAAATACTGCTCGACATCTACTATAACTCACTTGACATATATGGTGGAATTGGTTAAGTGTGTTGACACTTGAATGTCAAGACCATTCTAAGACCAGCACTGATGTCTTCTTACATGGTATGAAATGAGCCATCTTATAAAATCTATCCACCACAACAAATATAGAATCATACCCCTTCATTGTCTTAGGTAATCTAAGAAAAAAATCCATACTTAGGTTTCTTAGGAACAATAATAGGTGTATACAAACCAATATTTTGAATTTTTTGCAACTTGACAAACCCCACAAATATTTACAAATTTTTGAACATCCTTATACATTTGTGGTCAATAATACTTCTCTTTCAGCAAACTCAATGTCTTATCAATTCCAAAATGTCTAGCCAATCCACCACTATGATTTTCCTTAATCAAATTCAACCTCATAAAACTTCTAGGAATACACAAGTGAATGCCTTTGAGAAACATACCATCTTGAATGAAATACTCATCATACTTATGTGATCTGTCAGATTTGGTGCTCTACACTCTCTCCACACCACAAAAAAATCAAAATCAGAATCATACAACTTTTTTATTTCATCAAAACCAAGAACTTCAACCTTCATTTTAGTCAAAAAAGAATGTCTTCTACTCAATGCATCAACAACTCTGTTAGTAACTCCACTCTTATGCTTAATAATAAATGTGAAACTCTGCAAGTACTCAACCCACTTCATATGTCTCTAATTCAATTTATGTTGGCTTCTTAAGTATTGTAAGGCTTTATGATTAGTATATAACACAAACTCATTAGGAATCAAATAATGTCTCCACTTTTTTAAGCCTTGAACAATAGCATAAAACTCTTGATCATATACAAAATATTTTCTTTTAGCATCATTCAACTTTTCACTAAAGAAAGCAATAGTTTTACCTTCGTAACTTAATACAACTCCTATTGCATTACACTTGCATCATATTCAAATTGAAATACTTTGTTGAAATTAGGCAAAACCAATACAAGTAATTCAGTATCCTTTTGTTTCAAAGTTTCAACACTCGTATCAGCTCCATGTGTCCACTTGAATTCTTTTTTATCTCCCCTCATTGTCTCAGTTATAGTATTACAAACAACACAAAAATTATTTACAAACTTTCTATAAAAACTAGCCAAACCATGAAATGATCTTGCGTCACCCACATTCTCAGGTGTAGGCCATTCCAAAATTGCTTTAACCTTCTTAGGATCCATCTTCAATCTATCAGCTTAAATCACAAATCCCAAATACACAATCTCCTCTTGCATAAAAGAATACTTTTTTAGACGAATCAACAACTTTTCCTCTTTCAACCTCTGCAATACTTGTCTAATATGCTCAAGATGTTCTTCCTTAGTCTTACTAAATATTAGAATATCATCCAAATAAAAAATCAAAAACTTACCCAAGAATTTTTTTTAGAATTTCATTCGTTAACCTCATGAAAGTACTAGGTACATTAGTGAAACCAAAAGACATAACCAACAATTTGTACAGACCATCTTTTGTCTTGAAAGCGGTCTTCCATTCATCACCTTTAATGATTTAGATTCAATGATAGCCACTCTTCAAATCAATCTTTTTAAAATACTTTGCTCCACTCAAACAATCCATTATGTCATCCATCCTTGGCACAGGAAACTTATATTTCACTGTGATCTTGTTAAAAGCTCTAGAATTAGTACACATTCTCCATTCTCCATTCTTTTTAGGTGCTAATACAACATGTACAACACATGGACTCAAGATTTCTCTAATCAAAATTTTTTGCAACAACTCATGCACTTGTCTATTAATTTCTTCATTCTTTGTAGGTGTCAATCTATATGGTGCTTTGTTTAGAAAACTAGCTCCAGGAATCAGATCCATACAATGACTTATACTTCTCATTGGAGATAAACCATCAGGTATATCCTTTACAAAAATCTCTTTATACTCATTCAACAATTTTGCAATTTCTTTTGGTACTTGGTCAATACTACTAGTTGTCACTTGGTCACCACTGATTGACACTCAGTTAATACTATTTTCTAGCACTTGGTTATTGTTGATACAACTTGGTTTCTTTGGAATTATAGAAAAACAAACTTTATTCTTTTTCATTTCCTTTTCAAATTGTTTACCATTAACCATGCAAATTTTTATTGCAATATAATTAACCTCATTTGGACTTTCAATTACAGGCAACAATATTTGTTTCTTCCCATTCACCCGAAGAGTATATTGATTCAATCTTCCATCATGCATAGCATATCTATCATATTGCCAAGGTCTACCCAATAGAATATGAGAACAATCCATAGGCATAATATCACACAAAACTTCATCAAAGTAATGTCCAATCTTCTACTTCAAAAGGCATTGCTCGCTTACCAATATCTTATGCTCATCTTTGATCCATGAAACATGTTAGGGTTTACGATGCTTCAGCCTCTGCAATTGCAACTTTGTAACTAGCTCTTTTGATGCCAAATTTGTAGAACTTCCACTGTCAATGATCACTTTGTAGCATTTTCTAGCCATTTGACATCCTTTCTTGAAAAGACTTCTCCTTAAAATAGGTACCTCATCACTTCCGTTATTACATAAGGTTCTTCTCACCATCATATTTTCTCCAACCTTAGGTCCACTTGGTGAACCCTCATCATCTCCTTGAATCACAACATTTCTATTACCTTGCCCACCTTCAGAGGATCTACATTCAACAAATCTATGTCCCTCTTTACCACATTTGAAACAATTACCATGAAATTCACCTCTAAAATAAGAATTACCTTGGCAAGAATTAGTACCTCCTCGATAAGAATTACAAATTTTCCATTTGGTCTTGCCTTTTTCATCATTCTTTCACTTAGATTTTCCTTTATCCTGTACAAAATTATCAGATCTACCACCTTCACCATAAGATCTACCTCTGCCTCTTTGAAATCTACCACCTCTATCTCTTTGTCTTTGTTCATGCTTCTTTGTCAAGATATCCTCAACCTTCAAGGCATATTGGTATGCTTCTTCCACACTTTCAAACTTCACAAAACTTATTTCATCTTGTATTCTAGATCTCAATCCATTTATGTACCTTTCAATTTTCTCAACATCATCATCCACATGTCTAGATCTAATGTCTAATTTATATAATTTCTCAGTATACTCCTTCAAACTCATGTCTCTTTGTCTCAAATTTTGCATCTTTCTCAGCAAGCTAACTTGGTAATCAACAGGGAGGAATTTGTTCTTTACCTTTCTCACCATCTTCACCCAAGTTTTGATCTTTTCCTTTCCTCTCCTTTGTTTATCAGTTTGCAAATGTTCCTACCACAGTGAGGCATGACCATTTAAACTTGTAACAACAATTTTCACCATCCTATTATCAGTAGTGTTTTCATACTCAAAGAACTTCTCCATATCAGAGATCCAATCTAATATAGTATTGGTATCCAATTTTCTATCATAAAGAACAACTTCTACAATAGGCTTTGAATTTTCCCTAGACAACACTCTTAACAACCTTGCTTCATCTTGGTCTTCTTTAGGTTTTGGATTAGAGTTTGGTGCTAATGCTTCATCATCACCTACACCATCAAGATGTGCTCCTCTCCTCTAGGCTATCTCCACAACATCTAATTTGGTTGCAATCTATCTTAATGTATCCAATATTGCATTATCAACATTTCCTCTACCTCAAACCATCTTTACAAATCAGGTTCCTACAAGATCATAATTTTTTTATAGGTCAAATCCATAGATTTTCAACCCCACAACCCAATTTACTCAGGGTTCTACATGATCCAATCATTGCAAGGACAAACCTCAAGCTCTAGTACCACCTAATACAAAGAGGGATGAATAACTAGGGTTGAAGGCACACTAAGCTATCCAAACCACCTTGCAAGAGTTAACACAGTGGAAACACAACACACAAAACAACAACCAAAGGAGGAAGAAGATAAATCATTGATTGATTCATCAAATAATAACCATACATGCCCAGATATAAGGCATTCTAGGTTATGACCAGATACATATGCAACAAACTTTCCAAACTTTCACATTTTGCTCCAGAATCCCTCCAAAAATTGCCCTAACTCTAAGCCTAAACACTCTATATATACTTTCCAAAATGGCTTACAGATCATTCTAGAACATTACATAAGAGGAAGGCTGACCCAACAATGGTCTGAACACATCCCAAGAAAAGATCTTAACATAAATGTCGCAATCAAAATAAATCCTACAAGTTGGCTCACAGAAATTACATCCAAATGCTGACACTTGGCACAAATAGGAAAAATCGACACATGAAGGGTCACTCGGCATACACTAGGTAACTTGGCACATGAAGAGTCACTCAACATACACTAGATAACTTGGCATATGAAGGAACACTCAGTCAACACTAGATTGCTACAACAACTTGACATCCACTAGAGCTACAGTAACTTAGCGTTAGCATGTAGATTGAACAAAAATGAGAAGGATAACAATACAACCTAGGATGCTCCTGCATCACTTTATTTTAGAGAGAAGAGAAATGATGCAATCTTCTTTTTGAATTCCTATAGGAGAAGAATACTGTGACATAGACTTTAGGTCTTCAACATCAATGTTAGATGAGAAGAAGGCTTAGAGAAGAGGAGATATTCAAAATACATGGTTCTAGACTCCTCAAGGTAAAAGAGTAAAATGCCAAAGACTCTCTTTGGGACTAACTTGAAGAGAGAAATAACATACATCTTGGCTCTATTGTTGAGATTGAAAGGAATAGAGTAAGTCCTAAATTTCATAGAGCACAATTTCTTCTTGGTCCAAGCCATTTGTGCAGATGGACAACATATTGATTGGGGTTAGATAATTTGTGACGAGTTTTCTTCATGGATAAGTTCAAAAAATACATTCAAGAAGTTATATATGTCTTCTTATCTCATATATGCCTTAGCCACACATCATCTATAGCCTAGTCTATCTTGCATTGAAGATTTTGATGAAAATATGAAGGTGTATGAGTTCTATCCACACCTACAATTGGAGAAGATATTTGAAGAATCTGTGAGGGTGAATGATAGTGACCTTAGTTAAGGTTTTCACTAGAAGCTATATTAATGGTGAGCCAATTTGGATGCTATTTTATCCACTTCCCTTCATTTTCATACATTAGGATTAGAGCATTCAATGGTTTTTTGAAGAAACTTCTCAGGTCCCCAAAGGATAAAGTAGTGCTTGTTGAATTGTGTAGACAAATACTAGAAGCTAACACTTCACTCTCCAACATGAAAAAGATAGTTGGAATTCCTTTTCTAGTTGTGGTAGGACCATATTCCCATGCATCTAGGTCTAATGCCTAGAACCTAGTCAAGGGCTTTGAAAATAGAATCAAACTAATAGACTATGAAGTAATTAGGCCCCAATATGATCCTGTAGGCTATGTGAAAGGTCATCTTAAGCTTGGCTATGGTCATAGGCATTTTCCAAAGATTGAAGATTATTGGGCTGATTGTTATTATGATTACCAAGCTAGAGAGAAGTTTTGGTCCAAATTGACAGTAAATGAAATAAAATTATATAATGATAATTTTGATGTTAGTGATACTGAGGATGATGGTTCCTACTTGAGGCCTACTTATGATAAGATCAAGGACACTCGCATAGTATCGATTCTGCCTAAAGGTCCCGTTGTTGATAGAATAGAAATTATGATGAATGATATCATTAAAAGGATGGACACATGGGTAGAATGGACCAAAGAAAGGAGAAAGAGGACAAGAACTACAATTTATACTAGTGGAGTAGCATCTAGAATTGCTCAAACATCATCAATAACTACATCCACTACAACAACAATATCAATATCAACTGGACTGACACAATCTATTGGTGGTGGAGGAGGATATCAACCTATTGAGAAGAATATTCAAGTCCCTCCAAGTTGTGGAGGAGATTCTCTGCCAGATACCAGGAAAGTGACACTGATGTGAAGAAAAATATAGATAAAGAAAAGGAGGAAGAGAAAGAGCAATCCACAACTAAAGATTCCTCCACTATGTCTATCATCAATCTTGATAGTGACAATAATCAACTTGAAGACAACCCTCTGGATGGATATGTTCAAGTTCAAGCTACATCTTAGTAGCAAGGAGCATTTGAGAAAGGTAATACATTATCTATTTCTGTTACTAAAGTGGTTATCTTTCCATTTTATAGGAGGAGCAAGGAGATGCCCCCAATGGCAAGAAATCTATTTGATTCATCAGCCTTATAATCAACACTCAATGTCCTTTCAACTAAATCATGGTTAGAGAAAACATTTGATAGGAAGAAGAGAAGATGTGAAGAAAGTGATCCATTTAAAGATCTCATTGTGCAAGCTATGCAAGCATAGCCATTGGCTCAAAATTCAAAGAAACAAAATACTTTAGTGGCCTTGACAACATGTGAAAATATTGGGCATATGCTAGTGGAGTTCGTAGAGCCATAGAAGGAGGGGAAGTTTCAAGAGTTAACTCCTAATGATTTCCAAATTAGGACAGTCGACATGGGTTTCCTAGTTCATCATTCCATGGTCCACATTTGGAAATCAACAAACACTAGAATTGAGGATA
Source organism: Cupressus sempervirens (assembly GCA_028749045.1). Classification (NCBI taxonomy): domain Eukaryota; kingdom Viridiplantae; phylum Streptophyta; class Pinopsida; order Cupressales; family Cupressaceae; genus Cupressus; species Cupressus sempervirens. The sequence goes on along the minus strand of CM053783.1, from coordinate 790,604,546 downwards.
GGAAGGAGGAGTTAACAAAAGAGGTACTGAAGGTCTTCAACAAAGAATTAACAAATAAAATCAAAGAAACACTTGGTAGTACTTCTACAAGCACTTTTTGATCCAAGTGCAGAGGAGAGTAAGAATTTACTGATGAAGCTGCAACATGAGAGGAAATTGTTAGAGTAATTATTTGTTTGCACTTATTAATTAAATCATTTTGATTTAATTAAATAAGTTGACTATTACTCTAGTTTGCTTAAGTTATCTTGTAGGTGCATATAATTAATATTTTATTAATTATAATGTGCAATCTAGCTTTTTTAGGCTTTAGGTTACCCTTTTCAGGTTTCGATCTCCTTTATAAGGATTGTTCTTTTTGTAATTCATTGAATCAGTTGAATAATAATTTTCTTCATTTGAATAAAATTTTGCATGTTTTTTAGATCAAACCCTTGCCTCTTTTTGTCTTTTTCTTCTATGTGACAGGTCTTCTGTATGTAGGCTTTCTTGGGCTTTGTGGATTTGATTGGCTTATTTTCTCAAATCCTACATGGTATCAGAGCTAGATTTGCTGTAGCTTGTTCGGTATTTGGAGAAAAAGGGACAAAAAGGATTTGGCGGATCAGATCTAGTTTTTTTAGGTTTTTTTCTGAGAAAATAGGGGGGTCACTAATTTTTCAGAGTATTTTGAGGCCAAACAGACCTTGTGAATGGATTCAAAAGGCATCAAAACCCTCGTTTCCATATAAAATTTGTTTGATTTGGACAACATTGATTTGGGAGGCAAATTTTTTTTGCCCAACAGGACTGTACAGCCCTTGGAACGCACCTTGAGGTGGAAAATTGTTTAAAAATAGCAAAAAAATAAATAAATTTATGCATTTTTGGTCCATGGTGGTTAATAACCCACAGTGGAACCACTAGTGGTCACCTCTAGCGACAAACAAAAGAAATATTTTTTTGCATCTTTCAGGGGCCCTGTAGGTTTTTTTTCCATAACTTGAGCATAAAGACATATTTTTTCAATCTAGAAAATGTGCCGAAAAGCTGGTTTCAAGATGGAGATATTGGTATAGGTTTTTTTGGGGTTTGATGTAGTTTGGTTGCCTATTTTGGTAGTCAAAGTCAGATGTTCTATTTTGCACTCTGGGAGGTGTATCTTGAACATCCGATCTCCGATTTGAGACTTCTTTATATCGTTGGAAAGCTATTTCTACACTATTTTTAGTGGTGCTAGTTGTTATTCTAGATTCTACTCTAAGAACATTCTATTTAGTCTTTTATGTTTTTGCATTTTGGTGGATATCCTGGCTGTTTTAGGTCTAGGGATCAATTTTGTTGCTTCAGTTGCTTTAGTTTGGGCTATACTCTCTTTTTTATCAGTCTTTTTTCTTTTCTAATCATTTTTGATATCATTTGTAAGTATATTTTTGCAAATACACTAAGATAAAGTGCCACTCCCTACATTTTGGGATCCTTTTCATCATTGTGATTCATTGTACTCGCACTATTTTATAAAGTGCCATTGGGGGAATAGTTGATTTCCATTTAGGTCCTCTTCCTTTGTAAAGTGAGTGTCCCTTCCATGAGATTAGCCCCATGATGTGTCAGTAACACGTGCCTTTATAGGTGTCTGTACCTCACTCTCGATGTGTCTAGTTCTTATGTTGTAGGAGATTTTTAGCCCACCTTTTCAGTTGCCTATCACCTCACCCTATCTTCATTAAGGGGGGTTTTGCTGTTGTTCTAATGCATCCTTGGTTTGATGGTTCATTTGTGTGACCTATGTATTTAGTACCTAATCCTATATACCAGGAAATTGTAGTGGCTGGCTACCTATGCATTTCAATGAGATGGATCATCTACCATATAGATACTCTCAGTTCGTGCCTTCTATTTTCATGGAGGTTCTTCAAATTAGTAGTTTCTTTTTTACAGAGTTTGTAGCTTCTTCATGCTTCAATGGTTCTCTTCATGATCTCTCTTTGTTCCTTTCTTGTAGAACATTCTTTTCTATCTCTTTTTGGAGTAGGGTTTTTTCCATGTGGTTTTTTCTATTTCTCCGGTTTATAGAGATTTTCTTGTATTGGGTACCTCATCAAACCTTGTTGCTAGGACCCATTTTTCTGCTTTCATAGCTATGCTAGGTTAGCTTACCTCCCGAGCTTTGCTTAAGTGGAGGTGTTAGAGTAATTATTTTTTTGCACTTATTAATTAAATCACTTTGATTTAATTAAATAAGTTGACTATTACTCTAGTTTTCTTAAGCTATCTCATAGGTGCATATAATTAATATTTTATTAATTATAATGTGCAACCTAGCTTTTTTAGGCTTTAGGTTACCCTTTTCGGGTTTCAATCTCCTTTATAAGGATTGATCTCTTTGTAATTCACTAAATCAATTGAATAATATTTTTCTTCATTTGAATACAATTTTGCATGTTTTTTAGATCAAACCCTTACCTCTTCTTGTCTTTTTCTTCTCTGTGACAGGTCTTCTGCATGCAGGTTTTCTTGGGCTTCGTGGATTTGATTGGCTTATTTTCTCAAATCATACATAAATTTGGTCAAGTTTTCTATGCTTGGATAGAATATTTGAAGGACCAAGGTCCCCCCCTCATACAGAACCTTGCAAACTTAATGCTATATGCAAATAGATTAAGGGAAGAAGTGTTTAATCATCAGAATTCAATAAAGGAGTAATCAGTGAGCTTGACAGAGAAATTAGCTCTATTACAAAAGATTATAAGTATGAAAGATGATGTTGTTGTGACCCACAGAATCTTGAGGACAAACCAAGAACCATTGCTTCATTGGAAGCAATATGTGGAATTCAAGATAGAGAGCCTAAGGAAGCTTGAGCATGAGTTAAAAGGTGTCTATGATTTAGTAAAGAGAGTAATGGACAAAGTATTTGAATATTTGAAGGTATTGCACACTGAATCATATCTCACTAATAATAGCCAGCTAGTGGACATCGAACGAATGAAAACTAAGTTTCTTGAGTTCATTGAAGAAATTACCAATCCAACTAAATTCCAAGTGGAAAATGTCTCTAAGATCATAGCAGTGGATAGTGTTCTAAAATGAGGATAAGAAAATATTTAATCAAATGTTGCTAGAATTGAAGAACTAATAGAGAGGCATGACCATTGGGTAATTAAAGCTGACAATATTGATGTCCCTAGTGTCAAAGAGCTGAGGATTATAAAAAATTCCATGAAAACACATAAAGACAAGGTTGTAATGCCAAAGAAGAACTAATGAGTCAAAAGTGTTACATTACCTCCATGATGAATCCACTGCAAGTTGTGACAAGTATCACCCTCTCTCTCTTTTTCTAATGTTGTAGCAAAATTTGGAATTTTCCTTGCATGCATAAGTTTTGTAATAGATGATTGTCTAATCAAGTCCTATGTTTGGATATGCCCATTAAAAATGCTTTTCAATGTAATCATGTAATGTAACTAGTCAAATCTTAAGGGCCTATAAATGTAATTTTCAAAGATGAGTAAAGGATCGACAAAGGTTTAGTGAAGAAAAACCCTTGTAGCCTTGACTATTGTGTGTGACTCTTTGTTTGGATTTATATTTTCTTGTTCATGCTAGTGTTAGTTTAGTGGCATAGTGCTTAGGAGTGAATTTTACTATTGATGAAAATTGTGAGATTGAAAATAAATGTGGTGTTGTTGCTTTAATCTTTATAGTGGTTATACACAGTATTACTGTGATTTCATTTCTTGTGTACTATGAAAAATAGTTTGATTTGAATCTTCATTGCTATTTGAGGAATTATGAATGTGATTGATGTAAGTTTTTGAGATGGAAGTAATTTTAATGGTGTTGGAATCTCAACAACTTGGGCAATTTGTGCATTTAATTCCCTATACAGTCTACATTCATAGCTCAATTTTCTATTGTTGCATCTTGCATTTAGTAGTTAAATGGGGTTGCATTTTAGGTGTTAGAAGAGCTTTAAAGTGACTTACATGCATTCATGCTTGTGGAGGTTGTAAGTTATCATTGTAATCCTCTTGAGTTGCTTAAGGTGTTCGAAAACATGATTATTCCTCTCTTACTTTCTAGTTAATAACATATCCACACAACTTGATCTACTAAAGACATGACTATATTGCAAATATTTGCACCTAAGAGAGCTAAACCTTTCAATTCAAGGGTCTCTAATAGAACACCTATATTGACCCATTTTTTTGGTTTTAGCTTGTTCTTCCATTGTATTGGGAATATTAAAGATTCAAGGTATAAGCCAAACTTAGGAAGACAAACAATTAACCAACTATTTTTGGAAACTCTATTGGGGATAATTTAAGAAGATGATCTCTAAAATTTATCCCTATACAAATAGTTTTTAGCACTCTCGATTAGGCCATGAGGAGATGGTACTTCCCCATAAAGGCCCAATTCTAGTTTTGTAGCCTAACCTTGGATTTCAAGACCAATAAGAGGACACTATGACCCATTTGGACACACTCACTTGGATGAGTAGTAGATTACAAGATGAGTACATGCAAGTATGTCTTGTGTTAGAAAGAGAAGGCGCCAAAGTTTAGAGGTTGATGCAAGTATAGATTGCTTTCCTCAATAATTAAGTCATTGTAGATCCCAAGTCTACTGTGAGTGTAAGCAGATGAGGTGAAATTGACCCAGTATTTGAAGAGCTAAAGAACACAAATTTTACTATCCCAAAGGATCCACTAAGAAGTGGAAGAATATTTTCAAAATACCCTATGTTGGAAGGTGTTCAGGGAGCTCTATTCTCACCACCTCATACTAGTTTCCAAAGGCAAAGTAAGTCATATTCTCCTCGTGTCTTTAGAACTAAAGCTCCATCTATTTGCAATGCTCTCACTTTGCATGGAGTTGTAACACCTACAAGAATTACCTTCCATCTAGTACCTGTTGTTCTACTAAAAATAATGGTAGTGCCTTGGGGTAATGTTATTGGTCCTCTACATTTTTCTTCTAAAATGATCTACCAAGAGCATCAAGAGAGAGTTTTCCCAAGTTTAATGGTGATGGGAAGGTCTCTACAAATGAATATATTGCTACATTCTAGGCTTCTTGTAGTTTTATGTCTTCACATCATGAAAATGTGACAGTACATATATTTTTTGAGACTCTTGTTGAAAATATGGTGGATTGGTTCTAACATCTCCCTCTTGGATGTATTACAAGGTGGGATGATATGAACAATAGATTAGAAGCTCACTCCAAAAGTAAAAAGGATAAACACACCTTACTGTTCCAACTTATAGAGATCAACAAAGAACCAAGCATTCCTATGAGGGATTTTATTGCAAAGTTCAACAATCTAATCAATTGGATACCTACAACAAGTAGGCCAATTACTAAAATTCAAAAGTGTTAGAATATTTAGAATAACTAAGAGGGATTGGGGGGGGGAGGGGGGTGAATCAATTATCCAAGGTCCAATCCACTATCCTAAACATAATAGACTTGTAGAATTTAAATAGTAATAGTAAATCACCACAAATAACATCTACATAAGTTTGACACTAGGATTTAATGTAGAAAACTAATTTGGAAAAAACCACCAATAACATGTCACTAATCTTTCACTCTTATGAAGTGAGCTGTGTTAGGAGACAACCCTATTCAAGGTTATAAAACACACTATTAAATGTGACCTTGTTAAAGGATTTAATTACCCTATTAGGAGTTGCCTTGTTAAATGACTTTTGAACATTCCATTAGAATTCCACGATTAAAGGATTTACATATGACTATTAGGTCAAATTTGATTAATGAATTTCAAACTAATACAATGGTTATAAAGTAATAGTAGGTTTTGATCTAACAAATACAACTCATTTTTTAAATACAGATCTCAATTCAACTCAAAAGTTGATTCACTGGCAGGCCTTCATTGTCATCTTAGTCCTTGATTCAATTGACAACCCTTCAAGCAATTACTCTTCTTCTCTTCTCAAATCTTCTTAGCCTTCTAGTTAAGTTTTCCAATTAGTAACATCAACAACTACTCCAACCCTCAACACTACTCAAAGGTTAGCCTTGTACCTACTTAAATAGGTAATTTTGATCTTTTACCTTTTGAACACCATCGTAAATCTTAGGGTTACATTAGATTCATCAAATGCCTCCATTATTTTGTCTCTTCCTTTCTATTCTATAAACTTCTCCAAACTTCTCCTTGAATCCTTGCATAGAAACACACAAACACAATTTTCCTTGATTTAAATATTTTAGGTCATGCATCCTTGTCTTCAACATGCTTTCCATATTTTAAGAAATTAATTCTGTCAGATGGAAATTATGATTTCTCATAAACTATCAAAATGATGTCCCTCATCTAACATTGTGTTCTGACACTCAATCATCACTAGGTAACTCGGTTGCTACTAAATTTTATATTTGACACATATACTAATGCTCTATTAATGTTGATGGTTGGTCAACACTATTTTTTCTCTACTTATAGTGTGGCTCAGTCAACACAAAATTCAAGTTCCTTAATCTTCTTCTCTATTGCTCAATAAAACCTATGCATTTGGTTAGTATTTGATCACTTCTTCAAGGCTTAAGTACAACTATCTTCTCACTTATAACATGATTAAAAAAATCACTTTATCTTGTTAAAGTCTAACTAATCAAGTGTTCATTGTAGTTTCTTCCCCTAACTAACCTTTCCTCTAGGTGCTTTTTCTATGACCAACTTCTCAAATCCTCCTCATCAATCATATAGATATGAGACTAAGACCAGATAGAAAACTATCTCACCAATAAGGTTTGACATCAATTACAACATAAATAATGTTCCAATTGTAGTTTCCAACAATCTTTGTCTTTGGCATTGATGGCAACACCTCTAGTTACCATACAATCCAAAACATGTATTGAATTGAGAAAAATCCCTCTATGTATAGTATCAGATCCTCATTAATATCCTTAGTTTCATTTTGATTTAATATCTCCTTTTTATTGATTACATATTTGCCTTCTTTCTTATGGTATCTCCCTCTTTCACTTTCTCTGTTTGTCTTATGGTAACTTCTTCACAACAATACTTCTTCATGGTAATCTCTCTCTTTTATTGCATGGGTAAATATCTTTCATCTTCTTCCTCTTTGAAAACAATGCCAAAGATATTTTAACTCATGCATATTTTCCATGTAGATATCTTCATCTTAGTACTAAATTCTTCATCTTTCATCTATGTATGACTGATACAAGATGATTCTATCCTTGTAAAACCTGGTTTTTTGATGCATTATTGTGAACATCAGGTTTGAGGTCCTTGTAAAACTTGGTGATACTTCCCGTATATCTTTTGTTTTGTAAGGGGTTTTGGGCCCCCTCAAAACCTAGTTTTTCCTTAATCTAAAACATGATTCTATCCTTCTTCTTCCATTGCTTCTTCAAGAAATTCCTAAAGAAGGATTGTCCACATCAACTTGTAAGACATTCTAATCAACACATTTTATGTAGAGCACCATCTTAGTTTAGGTAGCTTTGTCTAGGAGAATCACCCCTAGTTTACCTCTTAGATATTAATGAGCATCTCTAGGTAAATCTTTAGTAAAAATATCATCTATTTTCTCCTTATTTTTCACATACTCTAATTTTACTTCTATTTATTGAACTAGCTCTCTCAACTAATGATACTTGATAGCAACATGCTTAGTCTTTATGTGTATTAAAAGATTCTTTGATATGTTTATAGCACTAGTGTTATCACAATAGATAATATTTGGATTAGTAATCTCTTCCTTCACAACTTTCAATAATTTCTTGATCCATATGAAATTTGAACAATTTACTATTGATACCACATATTGAACTTCAACTATATATTGAGAAACATATTTCTACTTCTTACTTGTCCATGAAACTAGTCTCTCTCCTAGAAAGAATGCTCCACCAATTGGAGTTTTTTTATCATCAATATTTCTTGCCAAATCAGAGTCAGTAAACACCTTCAGTTTAAACTTATCATTCTTCTTGTAATATAATCCATATTCTTCTATTCCTTTTAGATATATCAGTATCCTTTTTACTGCCATCATGTGATTATCCTTAGTACTTGTAGAAAATCTTGCAACTATCCCGACTGCTATTGCAATATCAAGTATGCTATGAACAACATATTGTAATTTTCCAATCATTGATCTATACAATGTCTAGTTCACATCAGTAGAATCATCATTATTAGGTAATTTATTATTTATTTATAGAGGTGTAAACATGATAAACAAGATACTGAGAGGGGGGGGGGGGGGAAGGGGTGAATGAGAATCTTTAAAACTTTAAACTTTTCACCAATTCATTCACATCTATCAATAACTTGTGCATGCAAAACTTGTAATGTAAACTTGTTGTAACATATAAATCTAATCAATCATGTGCATGAAAGTAAAACACATAACATAATATTTGTTACCTAGAAACCCTCCAAAGTGAAGGTAAAACTGCGGTGGGGATGACACCCATAAATATTCACTACTGCAATAATAAAGTTAACTAGTTAAGGTTACAATGTTTAATCATAAGATATGATCTACCCTATGAGGAGTTTCCCCTATTAAAAGCTTAAGAGACTACTAGGTCTCACCTTGTTAGACGATTTAATACTCAAAACAATATAAGGAATATGTTAGGATATTTACAAAGATCTATTAAGACCAATCTGTTAAGAGATTTACCCTGATTCTAATTGGTTAAAACTAATTTAGTACCTGACTCTCAATTTGCTCTGTAAGCTAATTTTGAGTCTCCTCCTTGCTAACTGATCCTCTCCTTTGATATGATATTACTTGTCTTTCCTTTTAACTTCACTTCTATGAATAGGTCACTTGCTTTGTTAATTGATAACAAAATCCTTCACTGACTTTTGATCTATTCTCAATCTTTCAATGTATAATGCTCCATATTCACACATATACTTTTCTTATCTCCCTCTCTTTCACTTATGATAATCTACATGATTCCACATGATCTCACACAATTTGCACATGATCTAGGTTAATATCATCTCTATTTAAAAGAGTTTCATAAAGCATTTTCTAGATAATTCCATGTTTTGCCTCTTCATCTTGATCATTGAACACACAACATAGGGATTTGTGATCCATGTCATGTAATTTTTTTGTAATAACCTCTTCAGGTATTAAATTTTCTATAACAACCTCTTCAAGTATTAAATGTTTCAAAACTTAAACATACCTTCCAAGTCGACTTGATATTTGGTTTGCTTCAAACTTTGTTCCATTCTTGGCTTTTATGTAAACTTTGCATTGCTCATACTTCACTATTTCTTGATGCTTGACATTGTTGTTGCTCAACCTATATTACCCTTCTGATGCTTGACATGTATTATGCTCAGCACACACTATGTAACTTGACACTTGTATACTTGGAATTTTCTCGGTCACTGACAAGCTTGGCTTGTATAGAAATTACTCAGTGACCATACATTTACTCAAGTTCTATAGAGATTAGTATATACTCACTTATGTACATGACTCGGCCTATATATAGTAGCTTGGTCATAGTGATGATCATCTGACTCTACCTTGTAAATGACTAAGTGGTTGGTACTAATAGACAACAATAGTTAGAGATACCAACAATCTCCCCTTTTGACATTAATTGAAAAAAAACTTTGTCATATTTACATCACTTTGTCATTTTTACATCTATATAGTACAATATGATAAATGAGCTCTCCCTTAAGTCCTATGACTTATGCCAATGAATAATGAATAAACAATGCAAAAATGAATAAAAAATCCATTTCATCTTTATTCAAATTTTTTTCTCCCTTTACCTCTAGTTGACATCTCATTCCCAATTCAATACTCTTTCCTCCTTCAAAACTATTTTCCCCCTTGTTTTCAAACACTATATGTCACTATTGCTGGGGTTGAATGGGTGGAAGTAATCCATATATTTCAATGAATTCATTATGAAGTTCTAGTAATCATGGTCAGTGCATGATCCCATATGGTTCTTGCTATCTCTAAAATTTGATTCTACAACTATAGTCTTGTAGCCAAATTAATTAAACTCTCAGCCATTGAAAAATCATGATCTTCTATGATAAGATGCCAGGTCATTTTTAGTTCTCTCTACATGACCTCCAAATCAGGTATCATCATTACTTGAATATAGATCAATTTGGATCTTATATTGGTGTTAGCTACTCGAAGCTCAACCAATGTGCCTTGAGAATTCAATTGTAATGATCAATACTTGATCTTGTTGACTCTGAAATAATGTTTTAGGATCTCTTCATCTTAGCTTGAACTTTAGTTATTTGTGCCTGATTATTATTGGTGAATCTTGGCACATATGACAAAATTGTGAACAAATGTTGTACCTTCTATATAAGCTCAATCATAACTTATGCTTTCTCTTGTAGTTTCACTTTCTACTCGGCAATGGTTATGGAGACTTTTTCCACAACCTTAGTTTCAAATCTTCTTGTTGACCAATCCTTTAATTTTTCATTTAACTCCATATTTCCAGCATTCACTCGATCAAGTATATTTACAAGCTAGTTTATGATTGGTGCATCTTCATCAAAATTATGAATGTCAAAGGCATCAACAAAAATATTCTTTACATCATGCAATACCTATTTTTTCTTGTGCTCTCTCCTTAGCTCTTCTTGTCTCTTCTTCTTCATCGAAAATTCTTGTAGTAAAATTGTTTACTCCAAGGTGAGCTTTTCTAGATCAAGTTGTGGCATCTAAATAATTTCATCAAGACTAACCTCAATATTTAGTGAAACATCTTTTATTGCTCTTTTCTTGCTCAGTGAAGGAATGCTACTACTTTACACTATATTAGGAGTTGGTGAGGGGGTTTCACCACTCATTATTTCTTGTGCATCTATGCTCAAGACAACAATAGTTGCACTCAGTTCAACTTTATTTGATTCTTTTCTTTCCTCAATATGAGGTGCTAAAACAATCTTATAATTTACACTTGTTTCTTTTTCTTCACCATCTATCTTTGTATATGTGAGCCTTGACTACTCAACCTCTACAGTGTCAAGGGTGTCAACTTGTATTAGAGACATGCTTCCTTGTGGACTTGGTACACCCAAACTTTCTCCACTGCTATATTCATCATTGATATTTATAGTATTTATCTCACTTTTCTGTTCCATAGCTTCCTCTTTATTTAGTAAGTTAAAAAATGATTTTCCATAGTAACTCACTTTTCTGTTCCATAGCTTCCTCTTTATTTAGTAAGTTAAAATTTTTTGCATATTTTGGAACAAATCTTCTCCTATATTGCTCCAAAAATGTGTCCTTTTGCTCCTAGGATAAATTAGGCATTACTATGACTAATGCGTTAGTCCTTATCTTTTTCTCTTCCTTCTCTTCATGTTCCCATCTTGTTTTCAATCTATCATATAGATCTTGAGGTATCTATTTCTCTATTTAACTAGGAGCTAGTTTGAAATTTGAGATCATTTCTACCATAGCCTCCTTAATTTTATTTTTATCATCATTATCTAGTGTATCATACTTTACAATTCTAAAACTAGATAAACCTAGAGAACTCCATATGTCTACACATACCTCATCAATAGACTTAGACTACCTCTTAGGTGGTCCTTTGACCAATCTTCTTCTTTTGGTTCTAGGGGCACTAGGCTTGGTAGTCTCTACTACTTTTTTTTTTGCAGACTGCTTGACACTAGTAGATTCCCTGGTCATTGGCTTGTTTGGTGGTGGAGGTGTCACTACCAGCTTCTTCTTTGTTCCTTGAGCCTTCTTTCTTGGTGGCATGAAAAAAAAAAAGATTTTACCTTCTCACCTTCTTCTTATTCTTCTTCCTCATCATCACTATCTTGTTCTTCATCTTCACCAAGACCTTGTGTAATTTGCAATGGTTCCTTGCCTTTGCCTAGGGTGTGTAGTTTAGCTTCTAGGTCTTCAATCATCTTCTTCCTTTTCTTCTCCTTGGAAGCTATCTTGATATTTACAGTTATTCTTTTTTTGGCTTCCTCATATCTACCAAAAGGTTTAGCATCACCATCTATTTCTTCTTTTAGTAGTGCATCAATGTTTGCACTTACTATATCACTATTTATCTCATATTCAAAACTTTGTAACCAAGCCTTCCTTGGCTTAACTGCCTCTACAAAAGTGTTGACCATATCAACAAGAAAACATATGCCATTGTAATATTTTGTGACCAAATATTTTGGAATCCTCATTTTCCTTTTCATCCTTTTCTTAAATTCATCAAATTAAACATTCATTACATTTTTCAAAATTTTCTCCCAATTGAGTAATAAACTCATTGATTTGCCTTGTCACTGGTTTGTCTTGCTCCCATACAACATCACCAATACTAGGAAAATACTTCTTCATGTAAAAGAAATTACAAACAATGAGGGATCCAAACTTACACATTGAATTTTTTGCTTTTCCTATGGATGACATATTTTTTGTAAGTTGTAGTCTTTGCAGCTCATCAAGATCATTCTCATGATTTTTCATCACTATCTTCCATGCTTGATCCACATCCATACATGCCACACTATTCAATTTGCTTGATTGATAGAATTTGTGAGCAATGTCTCTCACTAAAAATTCAATTAGTGGATCATAAATGTTTGTAATGGACATACCAAATCCATTTCAGTCAGCTCCTATATTTGCCTCGATTTAATCATGACTTAAACATCATGTATGATTTTCTTCTTTTTTAGGGTTGGATAACCTATAACCCTCTGTATCATTTTCTTTGTGATCTCCATTGGTCCATTCTGTATCTAGTACTTCATGTCATGAATTCTTCTCAAAATAACTTTGATCCACTCAATTTTGAAATTTCTTGGGAATTCTAGGCAATGAGTTAACCCTTTCCTCTCAACAATTTCAAATTCATCCTTCAAGATTCCTTCATTGCACATCTTCTTATAAGCTTGTCTGATTTCATAATCTCATAATTCTCCAATTTTGCACGTATAACAACTTCGAACATTGTGGATCATTATGAATTTAGGTGGTATCAAAGATAACACACCCATTGTGTCTCCTTTCATGAAAATCTCTAGAATAGAAAAGAAATTAGGTGGAGGACAAGCATCCCTCTTCACCTGTTGGATTGTACTAACCTCTTGACTCATTCCAATGCTTCATGCAAGTTCCATGATCGTAGTTAGGGTTTGAAGTTCTTCCTTGTTTGGATACTTGGCATAGTTCAGATCTCCACTTGTTCAAGTTTTTCATCCAAATCACTCTTGAAATATGAATGCAAGGTATATGATAATGACTTCAAATTTTTTTATATACCTTATTTTGATCGATTAGGGTCTCCATTACTATTGTGTAGTTAGGTGAGTGGAAGCCAACTGTCTTGGTTGACACTAATGCCTTTTAGCTAGGTATTTGCATTACAACTCAGTCTCTTCCATATCCTTCAGTCTCTACCATATCTATGAAGTGTTCGGTCTATGTTGCAATGCTTGGTCAACATAGACAATTTTACTAACACTCGACAACCTTTCACAAGTTTTTTCTTATGCATCTTGTATATGCATATATTAACTTTTGGCACATTATGTAAGGAATTGATGTGTAATATATCAATTAAGTACAAAATTCCATACATACCTCTCTTGCTTAGTTTGACATGACACAATCACCTTCTCCACTAGATTGGGTGATCTCTTCTCCATTAGCTCCACTACTTCCATCTTTTGTTTCCCTTTTCCTTTTCTGGGTCATTTCATTCCTAATTTTCTCAATATCCACTTTTCCTTTACCTTTGTCTTTTGTCTGATTTTTTGAATGTACTTGAGTCTTGCAATTCTTTCTTTGATGTCCAAACTTGTGACATTTGGAACATGCATTGGTAGGTGCATAATTCTTTCTCTGATTTGTTTAGTAGGGTTTTGTTTGTGATCTACATTCAAATTTTCTATGCCCATACTTCTGAAAATTATAGAATTATCCTTCAAATCTAGGTGTAGTAGGTGCATACCTCAATCTTGACCTACACTCATGTATTTGATGTCCTTGTTTCTTGTAGTAAAAATAGTAACCAATAAACTTAGGTTTAGAATTTTGTATACCATATTTTCTTCGACATATATTTGCAATATAACCAAGTTTTCTATAGTGATAGCATGTTGGTTTGTCCTTTGACTTTACATTCCTTAGCTCTCTATTCCTTGATGATTCTCCTTTCTTAGTGCATGAATGTCTTGAGCCATTAGAACAACTTGATGACTTCATAAGTTCTTCAAAGTACTTCATTGCTTCCTTTGTTTTGTTGAATCTCTTAATGGATTCTTTCTTAGTTTTCAATTCATTCTTGAATATATCCTTTTATGATATGAGATTTATAATTTCCATGTCCTTGATTCTTGATTTGCAAGCATTAGTTGATTCATCAGATCTAGTTGAGTGTTTGTGAGATTTGGTACATTTGATATCCTTTCTTCAAGTCTAGCAACTATTACCCTTTTGTCTTCTTCATCCATAGTCCTATCTTCTTCAACTTTCTTTCTTTGTTTAGTCACTTCAAATAGTCTTACTAATTGGATTTTATGTTCTCTTTCCAGTGCTCTTATTTCTTCATTAAGGAGTTTGTTCTTTTCAAGCAGAGCAACATATGCTTTTTCATTTGGATTGATTGATTCAATTTTTTTTCAGTCTCAACTTCTTCATAGTAAAATTGTTTTATCTGAATGGCAATTTCCGTTCTCCTTTTTAGGGAATCCTTCAGATCTTGTCTTGCCTTCTCAAGTTTTTGCAGTGTGAGTTGGATGTCAATTACCTGATTGTCAATAACAATGTCTAGTTTAAAAGCCTCCATCTCCAACATCTAACCTCAAAGCTATTAAGCTTCTCTTAGAGAAAAAATGCTCTGATACCAATTATTGATTTATGGAGGTGTAAACAAGATAAACAAGGTATTGGGGGGGGAATCAAAATCTTTAACACTTTAAAATTTTTACCAATTCATTCACATATATCAATAACTTGTGCATGTAAAACTTCTAAAGTAAACTTGCTGTAACATATAAATCTAATCAATCACATGCATGAAATTAAAACACAACACAATATCTGTTACCCAGAAACCCTCCAAGGTGAAGATAAAACTAGGGTGGGGATGACAGCCAAAAATCTTCATTACTGCAGTAATAAAGTTAACTAGTTAAGGTTACAATGCCTGATCATAAGATATGATCTACCTTGTGTTGGGACTCAAAATTGAAGCCCTAATTTTGAGTACCATTTAGAAATTTGAGTCAAATTGAGCCCCTATAAGAGCTTTTAGTGCATGTATACCCGACCACCATTTTGAGGCATATGAAGCATTTTATGTTTCTAGCACCTTTCATTTAGTATATGCATGCATCCTATGATGATAAATTTCCATTTTGAATCATTTTGTGAAGCGTCATTTTGAGCATCACTTAAATATGCATTTTTCTTGTGTCAAACAATGACAAGAAGCCTAGTTTAAAACTCAATATCTTGCACTTGATAAAGTTTAATGACTAGCCTCTATGGAAATGTTTATTATGCATATTAGAGAACCTATGTTTCATATTTTAAGTTGTTTTGATATGTTTTGACTTGGTTTTGAATCCCTCAAAGTTGGCCGTTTACTGTTGTCATGTTGATGCAAACTGTTTAGAATTCTAGGAAGCCCTATTTGACTAGTTATAAATTTGACCCAGTTGACCAAATTGAGAAAATTCCTTTTGCATTTCATTCTAGGGGTTAAATAAATGCTGTGTCCTAGATTTGAGCCCATGATGAATATGTTTGACTAGTTTTCAAACACAATTCCAAATGAAATTTATGAAGTTTTACTGGTATCTAAAAGTGCAGATTGATTGGTAGCCTCTTTCAGGATGTCATATCCCTGAATCCTTGATAGATGAGACCAAATGGATTGTACCACTATATTATACTATAAAAATACTTTAAGTTTGCCAATTTTTAAGTCTTGACAAATCCGTCTGCACACTTTCGCACGTCCATTCTATTTGTGAAAATTACTGTTCTGTTAATGTTCCTAGTTCTGCAAATCCAAGTACCCCACTTTGAGCACATGCCAAATTTTCCTAGTTATTCATCATGAACCCAAATCATAGATTCGTACTCTCCCAATGATAGTAACCTAATGCCCTAGTTTTTGTATCCCTAAGTGTCTGTTTGAGCTATATCCAAATCCAAAACTGAACAAATTTTTATAGGTAGTTTCAACTGAGCAACTTTGACAGTCAATATCTTTTGACCCAGATGTTGTCATGATATGAAATCTAATAGGGTAGAAGGCTATGGAACAAAGAATAAGTATGTTAGATCTTAGGGTTCAGTTGTTTGTTTTAGTCAGTCTTTTAAGCCAACTCAAAGGCCTCCTTGTCAGAAAATTATAATTTACAAAAATGAGGTAAAATGAGTTTTTAAAATGATGCAAAAATGATTGAATTTTAATCTAATCAACACCAAGTGATTATTTGATCAATTTGAAGGGTCTTTTTTCAGTTTGATTTTTTTTTGTAGCCAACTGTCTTTGGGGCCTGATTGATCTCACCAAGTTTATATGACACTTAGGAAATTAGATGTGATTACAATGATGAAAGTAAAATTTAAGACTAATACCATTCTAAGTCAATGAATATGTTTGATGGTTCAATTTCAAAAGTTTATTTTTTGTCCTCTTTTTAAAGGGTACATATATCATCTGCTAGGGATAAAATGAGTGTCTAAGATTTGTTTACAGTAAATGATCATAATAGAGGGTCATTTATCTATAGATGAGATTTGTGTTACAAGTGGAAGTAGGACTTGAAAATAGGCCCGAAGTCTCTAATCTATGAATAAGTAACTATGTTTTCAAAGGCTTGCATTTATTGAAGATCCACTATATGTGTCAAGGAATGATTATGATTTTGCTATGGATGTTTGAACTCATTATGGATGGCCATGAGTCATAAGACTTTTTTCTTTTATGATAGATATGGACCAATTTTTATAATGAACATTTCCTCCTAAACATGGATCTAGAGGCCACAAATAAAAGGTGAAACATAAAGGTGAGGAGAGGAGGATGGAGTTGTTGCATTTACTTTGAAATGAAGTGTTGACTTTTGAAAATTTTCTGAGAAGGCTTGTATAGATCATCTAGTAGAGAAGAACCACCACAACCTTCCATTTTGAGATTAACTAGGCTACTAAAGTTTCCAACTCCATTAGGCTAGTTTCTAAGTGAATGACAATTGTGTAAGTCAAGGATCTGCAACTAAGTATAGATTATTGTAGTAGGAAACTTCTCTAGGGACGCACATCCTCTCAAAATAAGCACTTTTAGTCTCTGAGGATATATCTATTCAAAAAAACATCAAGGCATGCATAAATACAAAAAATTAATATTTAATGTGCACCAAAGGAAGCTCAGACAACATAGTTGTGACTTATAATTGAGTGTTCATCTATCTCCCCATCCTAGAGATGAGTTATCTAACTATCGGTCACCTCTAGAATAACAAGCTTGTTTAGGTTCATTTTTAGAGGTAGCTATTTTGATGAACATCTCCTCCATCATAGCCATATCAAATCATCAAAGCAACATGGGTCAATAAAATGTCCATCTATCATAACATCTGCAAGCCAAAGAAACCTCAAGTTGTAGAGCAACATAAACATGTCTTCTTTCAATGTCTTCCTCTACTTGGGATCATAGCAAAGATAACACACTCTCATGGCCTTTCCCTAATTGATTCCATATAAGAACACACATATATAATTCACTTCCCGTGACACAAACAAAAAATAGCCATATAAGGATAGATTGATGGAATGACAATCTTTAAATCAATGTTTGAAACAAGTCCATGTTAGTTTGAGGTTAAAATTTATATTGATAGAACAAAAAGGGACAAGATAGCAACATTAGATCATATTGAGCCATAAAGTAATTACATAGAAATTTTTTGATATTGCAAATAGAATGTGAAAACATTTTTTACGTGAGGAGCAATGTTGCATTGACCAAATAATGCATGAGAAGATGTTATGTATACAGTTGCAAAATGTTTCTATTGATTGATACGACCAAAATGAGGTGAGAGGTTCCACTTTTAATCCGAAGATGCCTCACTTCCATGTGAATGATGCCAAATGATTAAAGAAGAGTGCAATATAGTTTTAGATGATGAAACATGAATGCTCCTAGTGGTTCGAAAATGATGAAAAGGGGTCCAAAGTGAAATATCCCACATGCCTTAGGAAATGAGATTTTGTTGGTTTAAATACCCCAACACACTAAGAATAAGTATCTTAAATTGGACACTTTTGTAATGAAATAGGTAGGGGTCCTGTGGTGGGACCTAGAAGTATAGTTGGCGATGACACAAGAAATTTTTTGGACAAATGCATGCAAAGTAAAGTGGTGACATGGCATTCTCTAGAGGCTAATCATAAGTATAGGAAGAGGAATATATGAAGTTTTGAAGTTATGTAAAGCATATGGTTGGGAGGTCAAATTAATGAAGCTTCAAAGTTATGCAAAGGATATGGTTGAGAATCTCTTAAAATGGAGTTGCAAACTTATGCTCGAGTGTGAGATTGGGAGGCCAAAATTTTATAGTTATGAATTTACAATTAGGGTTATGTGGGTCCTACTAAGTGCTAAGGTAGATGGGAAGAGCCAATTAGCTATCAGAATGCGGTAGTGACTTGGCACCTAGGTGGCCTCAAGCAGAATTGGAGAGATAAGGTGAGATAAGGATTTCTAAGTTAATAAAATTAAATATTAAAGTGTCTCTCCAATTTAAGTGTCATTCTAGAAATTGTTTTTTTTAGATAAAATTGTTTTGATAATGTAAAGTTTAGACTATGAAAAAGGTTTAATATTTTTGACATTTAAAATAGTCAATTCAGGGTCAAGGGTTAGAATTTTCAAATGCACACCAAGGAGGTTATTTTTGTCCAAAATATAGAGTGTTATATGCTATTGGAAAGGGGAGAACATGAAGTTTTCAAATATGTAGTTAGAATGTGTGCAAGTCATCAGTGGTGAAAGATATGTGTAGATTTGTAAAATTAGGGACATTATTAGTAGAATAAGTATTTTTCACAACGAAGCTTCAGATTTAGTTAACAAAAATATAGAAGTTTGTTGGCTCTAGATTTGGGGAAAGTGTTCTTAGGAATGTTGTTTTTCCTTTAAAACCATTTGGCATGTGTTTTGGCATGAATTATACCAATACTTTTTTCTTCTTGCAGAGCATATGTATATTCCATCATTTTGAAGACATTCCTAAGTACATGGTAGAAGTAGAATAATGAGATCTGATTCTCAATTGAGGGAAGAGAGAAGAGAGAAGTTCTACAAAAATAGGTGGAAGTTCTTCAAATGGATAAATAGCAACATCATAGTAGATCTAGGATAAGTTTCACTCTATTTATTCTCTTTTCTTCTCATTCTTTAGGGTTGATAGTTGGTTATTTCTAGACTATTAAGTAGAGGTCTAGCTATAATCCCACCATTTATCCCTCATATATTTCTCTATATATGAACAACATTAATGGAGTTTTAGAGATAGTTATACTCTATTTAGTTATTTCATGAGTTATTTTGCATACATCCTCATGTATTTGATTCAAGGAAATAATAAGAAGTAGCAAAGGGTTCTTAGTTTCATTTTGATTCTTGTCTCCTATTTGTGTTGTCTATAATGTTTTGCGGTTTATGAACAAAGACGTTAAACTTAGTTGTAGCTCCTTAAAGTTGTATGTCTTAATGTGTTTTACTGTTGATTCATGGAATCAAGTAAATGCTTGATATATTTGATAGAGTTTCTAATTTCATGGAAGGATATTTGATGAGTATGAGGTTCAATCCGAACAATTTTGTCTGATTCAAAAGGTGATAGGATAGATATGAAGTTTTGATATATGAGATATATCACTTATATCCAAGGATGTATGTTTCTAATTTGTTGAATTCCCAATAGATAAGGTATTGATCATTTGAAAGGATCAACCATGTTTCTTGTTGCTGCATATGTAGGTTGTGCTGATTCAAATCTTATATCAATTATCTTTTCCCTTTTATGTTGTAGGAGCTAAAAAGATTTGCCCTCCCTTATCTTATCAAGCTCATAGGTCATGTTATTGGCTATTTAATGTCTTTGTTATTTGTATAAGCATAGAAGATTCAGGGGTTTTCATCTCCTAAGTATAGATTCAAATTTATGGTTTTAGCAATTGGTCACATAATGGAAACTATAGGTTCACCTGCCTTGGTCTTGTAGAGCTTGAACAAGAAGAAGGAGTATAGCCGTATAGTTGGCCTTGATGTCTAAATAGGTATGTTGAACACATGAATTAGCTACGCCTAGATGTATTTTTCCTATCATTGGGTTATTGAAAAGATGTTAAATCAAGAGCCAACACCCTGTTAAGAGTCTTCCATGTTAAAGTCATAAGAGACCACTAGGTCTCACCTTGTTAGAGGATTTAACACTTACAAAAAAGTAAGGACTTTGTTAAGAGATTTACAAAGATCTATTACGACCACTCTATTAAGAGATTTACTCTGATTCTTGTTGATTAAAACTGATTCAATACCTAACTCTCACTTTTATTTGTAAGATAATTTTGAGTCTTCTCCTTGCTAACTAATCTTCTCATCTGATATGATATTACTTGCCTTTCTCTTTCACTTTACTGCTATGAATATGCCAGTTTATCTATTAATTGATAATAGAAACCTTCACTGACTTCTGATCTATTCTCAATCCTTCACTATATAATACTCCATGTTCACACATGTACTTTTCTCATCTCCTTGTCTTTCACTTATTATAGTCCACATGATTCCACATGATCTTACACAATCTACACATGATCTAGATTAAGATCTTCACTATTTAAAGAGTTTCATAAAGAATTTTCTAGATGATTCCATATTTTTCCTTTGTTGATCTCTAAGCCTATGTTTCCAGTTAGTGTCCCAACACTTAGTGATTTGCAAGTCATTTACTAGGAAAGATTATAAGGTCATTACTATGACTGAGTTATCTAGTAAAGGTTGAGGAGATAATACTTATATCATGTAGAACAATGATTTTTGAGCATTCAGTAGAGACCAAGTAGATATGCAAGCTAAGGAACATAGTATGAGCCAAGCAATATAATGAAGATCGAGCATATTGAGAATTTATCAAGAATTGAGCAAAAAGATTTATAGAAGCCAAGTAAAAAAATACATGATGAAGCATCAGAACACTTAAGTGCTGAGTAATTCAATTTTGATATATGAGTTTATAATGGTACAAACTCATATGTAAATCATTTTGGCCAACATTCCTATGATATTTAATATCTATAGAGTTAGATAAGATTTTGATTAGGCATAATTAACAAAAGGTAATGATCCCTAGGTGTACAATTCAACCGATCAAAAAAAGGGATGTAAATTACAAAAGATGAAGAAGTTTAAACTGTTGATAAAGATCTAGAAACTTCATAAGAAATCTATTTAAGGAGGATTATAACCCTTGAAACAATATGTATGTGTGTGAGAGAGAAGATGGAATGCAAATAGGATACATACATGTGAAGAAGTTAAAGAGATAGACCCAATAGAAAGCAATTAGAGCAGTTAAGGACGAGACATATTTATCAGATTAGGAGAATCAAATCACAGATAAAGGAAAGAGGATACCCAAGATCATCTTGAAGAGCATACCAAGGGTTAGGTACTGAATCAATTATTTTTTAATTGAGATAGGACAAATCTCTTAACAAAGTAGTCCTAATAGGCCTATGTAAATCTCCTAACAGAGTCCTTACTTAATTATAAGTGCAAAACCATCTAACAAGGTGAGACCTAATAATGTTTTAAGTCTTTAACAGGATAGATCTTTCACCAGGTAGATAAAATATTATGTTCAAATATTTTAATGTTAACAAGTTAACTTTATTATTGCAACAATGAAGATTTTTGTGATTCATCCCCACCCTTGTTTTACCTTCATCTTGAAGTGTTTCTGGGTAACCAAATAATTGTGTTATGTGTTGAATTATATGTATGTGATGAACTTAATTTTTGTTTCAATGTTATAGTTTTATTAATAAGATTTGTGAAATGATTTGGATATGAAATAAAACAATTTTTTTTGTGATAGAAGTTTAAGATCTTGATTCACCCCCTCTTAGTATCTTGTTTCCCATATACTTATTCCAACAAACTCTTCATCTTAATCATTGAATAAACAACATAGGGATCTATGATCCACATTGTGTAAATGTTATGTAACAACCTCTTCAAGTATTAAATGTTCTATAAAAATCTCTTCAAGTATTAAATGTTCTATGGTAACTTCTTCAAAACTTAAATATACCTTCCAAGTTAGCTTGATATTTGTTTTGCTTCAAACTTTGTTCCATTCCTGAATTTTATGTAAAATATGCATTGCTTGGTGTTTACTATCTTTTGATGCTCAACATTAATGTTTCTTGACCTATATTGCCTTTGTGATGCTCGAAATGTATTGTACTCAGCACACACTACGTAACTTAACACTTGTATACTTGGAATTTTCTCGATCATTGATGAGCTCGGCTCGTATAGAAATTACTTAATGACCATACACTTACTCGATTCCTATAGAGCTTAGTACAAACTCTCTTATGTAAATGAACCAACCTATATAGAGTATCTTGGTCATAGTGATGGCTGTCTGACTCTACCTTGTAAATGACTAAGTGTTTGACACTAATAGACAACAATGGTTAGAGATACCAAAACTTATGTCTCGTGGCCGTAGGTGTACTAACTAGTTGTAAATCTTCCATTCAAAATGTTTTCAACATTTCTTTGATGTATTTGAGCTGAGTAATGAAGATACCTTGCTTCATTTGATATTATTTTAATCCAACAAAGAATTTGATCTCACCAAACATAGAAATTTCAAATTCCTTCTTCATCTCATCAACAAATGATTTGCATAATGCTTCCTTTCCTCCAAATATGATATCATCAACAAAGATTTTAGATAATAATACCTTATTGTTCTTGCCAATCTTCAAGTACAAATTGATGTTATCATTAATTCTTGCAAGTCCAATCTTCACCAAATAATCATGCATTCTTTCATACCATGCTCTACGGGCTTTTTCCAAACCATATAGAACCTTGTGCATCTTACACACCATATTCTTCTTGTTGGAATCAAAAAATCCTCCAAGATACTCTATGTACACTTCTTCTTTAAGTATTCCATTCAAAAATGTAGATTTGACATCCATTTGGTATACCTTAAATCCTTTATAAGAAAAATATGCAAGTAGTGTTCTAACTCCTTCTAGTCTTGCTAAAGGGGAAAATGTTTCCCCACAATGAATTCCTTCTTCTTTTGCATATCCTTTGCATACTGGTTTATCCTTATTCCTCGTGACTTCACTTTTTTCATTCAGCTTGTTTTGAATACCCACTTTATTCTTATAACATTTTTATCCATAGGTGTAGGTACTAGAGTCTATATTTTTTTCTTTTCTATGTACTCAATTTCTTCATTCAATTCTTGTATCCAATCCTCATTATCCAAAGCATCTTTTATAGATTTGGGCTCAAACTCACAAAGTAAACACATTTCACTTTTGAGTCTCTTCCTTGTCATAACACCCGATTCTTTATCTCTAATTATTTTCTTAGGTGAATTATGTCTTCTTACATATTTTTCTAACATAGGTTCTTTCCTTCTCCCTTCTTCTCCAGGTTCATCTTGAAAAATGATTTCAAGTTCATTATCTCTCTGGAGTTCAGGTCCTGCTTCATGTTCTTCTTGCTTAGCAATGTCATCTTGAGGTTTGACTCCCTCTCTCTATGACTTGGTGTCATTTTTGTATTGCTCAACACCCATAGTCCGCTACTCAACAAATGGCTATTGCATCTCGACATAAATATTTTGTTGTTGATTTGTAGATTTGTTCTCTTGTTCAGGTGAGGTGTTGGGAGCACCCTCATTCACATATATGAATGTACTAGAGTCTTAAGGTTCTATTTTGTATTGAACTTCATTCCTTTCTGCATATTCATCAACTTTCACATTTTCACTTTCCTCAACTTTGTTAGTGTTAGAGTTCAAAAACTTATAATCTTTTCTCTTAGTGGAATAACCTAGGAATATAACTTCATCACTTTTAGCATCAATTTTTCAATTTCTGTTATCCTTAAGTATGTATAATTTTCTTCACAAAACTTTAAAATACTTTATATTAGATGCATATCCATACCATAATTCAAAAGGCATAACATTTATACCTTTCTTGACTTGCACTCTATTCAAAGTATATACTGCTCTACTTAAAACTTTCTCTCCAATATTTTTCTGACACATTTTTCTCCATCATCAGTGTTCTATCTATTAGAAATTCTTTAGAATAGCTGAGGTTGGGGGGGGGGGGGAGTTGAATCAATTATTCAAGGTCCAAATGTCCCATTCAAACTTTTTCACTTAGTGTAGTGAGCCCATTCAATCATTCATTCATCAAGCATTAACTTTTCTAACCAGCAAGTTACTGCAAATCAACATGCAAGCATAACACATGAGAAATTGACACATAACACAGTGATTTACATTGGAAACCCAATTTGGGAAAAACCACCAGTAACATAATACTCAATTCTCACTCTTCTAAAGTGATGCTCTAAGAAAGGCCCACCCTATTAAAGACTTACAACACACTGTTAAATGTGACCTTGTTAGAGGATTTAGCCACCTCGTTAGAAGTGGGCCTTGTCAGAGAACTTTAGAACATTCACTTGGAATGCCACCCTGTTAAAGGATTTACAAATGGCTATTAGGCTAACCTAAGTCAATAGGATTTTTATTCCACCCCAACTGATACAATTGCTAGAGAGTAACAATTAGAGATTTTGACCTAATTATACAATATAAGATAACTTGTAGATCTCAGATCACTTCTCAGCTCATACCATTGCCTAGCCTTCAATCATTGCAACTCTGATAGCTTGCCCTCCTTTCAGGATTAGTCTTTTTGACTTTCCATGCTCAATGTACCAGTGCAATCATTTCTTCTTGACCACTTGTAGAAATAGAGCCTCTGTGCTCTTCCTTCTCCTAGATGTCTTCTTCTTGACACCCTTCTAACCACTTCATAATTTAGATCTTTAGTAGCAACAACATCAATAAAATTTGCTTCTTGGTCTATGACTCCTTAAATAGAAGTCTTGGAGTTCTTTTTCCTACTCGATTGATCCATTCTTTAATTTCAATTCATATGGATTAGGTAGGATTCATTGCATCTAACCCATATGTTGTTTCCTCTAGAAACTTCTTGAATAATCCTTTTGAATTCAACCAAAAATGGTTTACATAGAATTTTGTTCCACCAACTCATCATCTTTATCCTTCATCTGATTTACAAAATTCAAGGCAACAACTTTGTCAGCTTAGATTTGGCAAATCTTCATTATTAAAAATAATGCACCAGCTTAGCACTATTGAAATATTGATGCTCAATACATACTGTGTTATTCAACATCAACTATGTTCTTCCTAATGCTCAACATCTAAAGTTTTCTCAGCACACACTAGAATTTGCTCAACTTCAACTAGCTTGCTCGACACCCACTAATGAACTTAGTTTAAGCTTTTTAGTTAACCTTGTTACAACTAATTTCTCCAGTGTTTCTAAGTGTGACCAAACTTTGTATCTTTGAATATTTTATCGATACATCATTTAACTAATGTCTTAACTGATCCTTGCACTTCATTACAACATCATAACTCAACCTTTTCCATAGGCACTCTTGTTACATCTTGTTGATCAAATCCTCTTCATCAATCAACTAAGTGATAGTACTTGGATCCTATAAGAAAATGTCATTCCTACAAATAGCAGGTTTGACATCAATGACAAAACAATATTTGAAAACATTCTATTAACAACAATCTTTCTTCCTTGATCTTCAACAATGAACTTTTCAATCAAATTTCCAACAATCTCCCTCTTTGGCATTGATGGCAAACCAAACTGATCAATCATCAGAATAAACTATTCAACCAAATGCTAACTAAGTTAGAATAGTAAGTCAAATGCAAAAAAGTAATTGTATTACCATCAGTTTTCACATCTCCTTCTATTATTCTAATTGCTTCATTTCTGCTTCTCCCTCTTAGCTGCTGTATCCTTTCTTTTCTTCTCTCCCTCTATATTCATTGCTTATCTTCTACTATACTTTGTTCTGATCAACTTTTGATTATTTCTGTCTACTTCTCCCTCTATCTTCATTTGATTAGTTTCTACATTTTCTTGGTACTCTTCTCCCTCATACTTTTGATCACATGCTGTTGATTGGTTTCTCTCAACTTCTCCCTCTTTGACAACAATGCCAAAGACATATTAGCATCTTACCATGTAAGTGTAGCATTTGCAAGCTCTTTCAATTTCTCCCTCTATCATCTTGCTTGTGACTGATTTGGAACTTCTCCATTTTGATTACTTCAGGCATGAGTCCTAAAGTAAACATCCTCTACATCAATTTGTAAAATCTTCAACAATTAGCTCACTTGATGTAGGGCAATTTTTCTTTTGCTTCAAGTAGCCTTGGCTAGGGGTATCACCCCTAACTTTCCTCTATGATACTCAAAAGCATCTTTAGTAGTGCTTTTGTGAAGATTTCAGCAATCTATTCCTTTGAGCTAACATATTCCATCTTCACTTGTTTATCTTCAACCAATTCTCTTACATAGTGATACTTGATTGCAATGTGCTTGGTTTTAGCATGCATTATAGGGTTCTTTGATATGTTAACAACACTTATATTATCACAATAAAGTATCATAGGCTCAATTACCTCTTCCTTCATACCTTGCAGCAAATGTTTGATCCATACAATATTGGTGCAATTTATAGCAGCTGCAACATATTCAGCTTTAGTAGTGGACTGTAAAGTACAACTTTACTTTTTGCTGGTCCATGTAATCAATATTTTTCCCAAGAAAAGTGCTTCTCCACTGGCGCTCTTTCTATCATCAATGTTACCTCCCTAATCTACACTAGTGTAGGCTCTTAGCTCAAACTTTTCACTCCTCTTGTAGTACAGACAAAGTCATCTATTCCTTTTAGGTACCTTAGTATTCTCTTCATTTCCATTAAGTGATTTTCTCTTGAATTTGCAAAAAATCTTGCCACTATTCCAACAGCTAATGTAATTTCTAGTCTACTATGTACAACATATTGCAACTTTTCAATCATTGATCTATACAATGTCTAATTTACTTCAGCAGACTCATCATTCTTGGATAGCTTATGTCTTGTTGCCATTGGTGTGCTAACTGGTTCTGGATCTTCTAACCCAAATGTCTTGAGTATCTCCTTGATGTATATGGATTGGGTCACAAATATACCATGCTTCAATTGATATACTTGCAATCCAACAAAGAATTTGATTTCTCCAAACGTTGACATCTCAAATTCATGCTTCATTTGATCAGCAAAATCTTTGCATAGAACATCTTTTCCTCGAAATATTATATCATCAACAAAGATTTCTAATATCAAAATGTCTTTACCTTTTTCAGCTTTAATATACAAGCTGCTATTGTCATCTATTCTCTCAAATCCTATTTTCACAAGATATTTGTGTAGTCTCTCATACCATGCTCTAGGTGCTTGCTTCAATCCATAAAGTGCCTTGTATAGTTTGCAAACCATGTCCTTGTTTTTGTCATTAACAAATCCCTCAGGTTGTTCTATGTAGATTTCCTCTTCTAGTATACCATTTAGAAAAGCAGACTTGACATCCATTTGGTAGACTTTGAAACCTTTTAAGCAACATATGCAAGTAGTGTTCTTACTCCTTCCATTCTTGCAACATGGGTAAATATTTCCCCATAATCCAATCCTTGTTCTTATGCATAGCCTTTGAAAACTAATATAGCTTTGTTTTTTTATTCTCACCATTCTCATCAAGTTTTTTTCTAAACACCCATTCGGTACCAATTACATTCTTGTCAGCCGGTCTAAGAACTAGGGTCTAGGTTTTTTTCTTTTCAATCTGATCTATCTCCTCTTCTATAGCTTTATATCAGTCATCATCTTGTAGTGCACCTTTCACTATTTTGGGTTCAACCTTGCTCAGTAGAGATGATTCATTCGTGAGTCTATTCCTTGTCATTGGTCTGGCATCCTTATCACCAATGATTTGATTAGTAGGATGGTGTCTTCTTACATATTTGGCTAACCTTGGTTTTGTTCTCCTTTCCATGTTTGATCCTTCAGCTTCAGAGTCATTTTGCTCTTCTTCATTTGGTACTTCATCATCTCTATCATGTGCATTGATTTCAGAGTCAGAATTTGCATTTTCTACATTTTGTAAATTGGCTTTTGAATGCAGCTCATCATTCACTAGCTGTGACTCGGCTGATACTAAAATTTGTTGTTGATTCTCAACTTGATTTGTAACATTGTCTTCAATAGTCATTCCTTCATAGAAGTATACAAAGGATCAATAATCTTTTGATTGCTTAGTTCCATCAACTTGAACTTCTGCATGCTCATCAAAATTTACATTTGCACTCTCCACAATCTTGTTAGTGTTAGTATTCAAACACTTGTATTCCTTATCCAAGGAATATGCCTTCATCACTTTTTGCATCAAACTTTCCATTTCTAGTATCTTTAAGAATATAGAATTTACAACCAAATATTTTGAAATATTTTACATTAGGTGAGTGACCATACCATAATTCAAAAGGCATTGCATTTGTACCTTTCTTGACTTGAACTCTATTTAGTGTGTAGACTATAGTGCTTACAGCTTCTCTTCAATACTTTAGTGCAACATTTTTCTCTATCATCAAGGTTCTAGCATACTCAATCACTGACCCGTTTCTTCTTTCAACAATACCATTATGAGGTGGGGTCCTTAGTGCTGATGTTTTTCTTTTGATACCTTTGTTATTATAGAATATCTCAAATTTTAAACTCACCTCCTCGATCTAACGTTAAGCATTTCAGATTCTTTCCTATTTCCTTCTCAACTCTAGCCAAATACCACTTAAACATTTGAAATGCATCAGATTTTTGTTTTAAAAACATAGTAGTCATCATTCTTGAATAGTCATCTGTGAATAACATTATGAATCTGTCTCCTAGGTAGCTTTGCACTTCTATTGGACCACATAAGTATGTATGGACTAGCTATAGTACTTCATTGGAAGTGTATGTTTTGCTTTTGAAACTAGACTTAGTCATCTTCCCTAGTTGACATTGTTTGCACATTGTGTTTTCAGGTTTCTTCAATTTGGGCAACCCTCTGACCTTCTTCTTCTTGCTGATACTAATTAGATTGTCAAAATTAACATGACACAATATTTTATGCCACAACCACACATCATCAAATCTAACAACAAGAAAAGTTGCATCTTCCATATCTAGGTAAAACAAATTACTCCTAGTTTGTTCACCTTTTCCTATTAGATTTTCATCAATGTCATAGATCTTGGCAATTTTGTTTCTAAACTCTACATTGCAACCTACATTGCTTAACTATGATACACTCAACAAGTTGTAGTTCAATCCTTCAACATAGTATGCATTATCACATGAAATTTTCTCTGTGAGTTTAATAGAGCCATTTCCTTTGATTTGACATGGTGCATCATTACCAAATCTAACACTATTTCCATCATATTGAGTAAAGGTAATGAACTTAATTTTATCTCCTATCATGTGATGTGAGCATCCACTGTCTATGATCCACTTGTCATTCTTGTTCACATAGCTAACTAATGCTATTGCTTCATCTTCATCTTTATCTGATTCATCCTTCATGGCCACATAGACTACTTCATCATCATTCTCATCAGAGTCTTCTTCAATAATGTAGCATTTTTTGCGTTTTTCCTTGTAGTCTTTGCTATCATCTTCTCTGTTGTTCTTGTACTTGTTTCCTTCTTTGTAGTTCTTCTTCTGTGTACATCTTGCAGTAGTATGACCTACTTAATTGCAATTGAAACATATGATAGGGAGTTTACTTTTGAATTTACCTTTACCTCTATGTAATCTTCTAGCCAGTAGTGCTTCTAATTGTTCCACATCTTCCTCATCTGTGTTGCTATCTATTGTCACTTAGGTTTGCACCCTTGTCCAAGGCCTATGCGCGAGGCCAACCTAGTGAAACATGGAAACAACCTCCAAGCTATGGGACTTGAACTACGAGGTTGAGTCTCTGGAGAAGGCAAGCTTCCTCTTACTATCAGGGTGCACCTAACTACTCTTGGAGAGGAAAAGGGAGAAGGAAAGCACGAAAGCAAATCTACCTAGTTCTAATCTAAGGAGGTGATGCACCAAAATAGAGTGTTCGGACCAATTCTCTGCCTATACATGCGCTACTGAACCAGAATGAAACTAAGGATATACACATCCAGACTTTCTTTAATCAAATAACCACATATAGATCAGAAAACCAAGATGAATGACATAAGGAAGAAGTTCACTTATATATCATTCACAGGCCAGCAGAGATACAGTTATGCAGATTATAGATTTCCACAAAGCAATGGCACGGGCAAAGAATTCTTGCACTTTAATACCACTGGCTGAAGGAGATAATTAGAGAATCAGACAATTTAGAGGCACAGGGGAATTTACACTAGAATTGCAGAGCAATAGCAGAGGAAAATCAGAGAGAAGGTCCCCTTAAAAATTTACAAAATTTGCCTTTATAGTTCAGGCATAACTGAGATCTTTTCCTACTGAAATGACTTCGGAGCTACCTGCCATTAAGTCCTGCGGAGGACAATCATGGGAATCTGAAGAAAATCTGATCTTGCTGCCAAATAATGCCCTGAGAAGACAAAAATGGTGCCATAACTGCGCTTTGACCAGGTAGATGGATCGAATGAGATGGTGGAGTGTCTCTCTATATTTCGCATTCATTTCTGGTGGTTTGGATCGATCATGAAGATCAGATTGCACAACAAAATAGATCACCTTCATTTTTTGGGTTCATGAATCAGCGGGGTCAGAAAGTCAACCTAGTTTCACAAGCCAACTGGGCCACATGGGCCAATCGCTTCTTTTTGTTCTGCCACCTGGGAAGTCCTCTGCGGTTGACCTCCTTTTATTAAACTAACCGTGCCACCCTCGAACTGTTATCATTAACTGCGATGATCACAAACCTGACCGCGACACTAACTGCCAGCTGTTAACCATCAACCTTGGCCAAGCCAGTGAGACACATGTCAACAAGACGCTATGTCACCATGGTATCCACCGTGCAACTTCTGATGGCGAGATAGCGCCAACCATTGATTGGCCTTAGATTTGACGATCGTGAAGACTTGTCATACCACTATACTATTCTTACCCCGGGCCCATCATACCTGGTGCCACCTTAGCAACCGCACCACAGTCAAATGACACCTGGCAATACTTGATAGACGTACCTTGGCGAGACCTGGCCCCACTGATCCATGTGGCAAAAGGGCGCTATGTCGCTATGGTAAAGATCATGCAACTTTTCCATAGCGACATGGTGTCTTTCGTCGATCTAACTTAATCTGATGATTGTGAAGACTCGTCGTACTTTGCACTTTGCTCCTCCACTTCTGGGCTTACAAAATGATGTCAACACACCTGGCATCACCCCTGAGGTTTACGAGATAACACAGCCCCTCCTGACATGTGTTACTGAGGCGCTATGTCTCCATGGTAAAGATCGCGCAACTTCACCATAGCGAGATGGCGCCTGTCGTTGATCTGAATTGATCTAACGGCGAGCAAGATAGATCATCCCCCTTAGTGCATCAATGAATAGGAATTGGCCACATACCAACTGACTGACGAATCCTCATTGACATCTAAGACTCACCAGACACGTGGCAGAAGGGTGCTATGTCGCCATCATATTCACCGTGCAACTTCGAAAGGCAAGATAGTGCCAACCGTTGAGCTACCCTGATCCTACAGCCACGAAAGACTTGCCCTGATCCTACTGATCACATTAGAAACCCTACCCCAATAATACACGTGGTGTCCCCACACTAGTCCGCGTAGCATCATCCTGGTGACTTGTACTACCTCAACTCATTGAGTAGCTCTTCCTCGTAGATGTGGCATGTTCTGATTTGTTAGCATGGATTGAGGACCCAAAGTATGAAATGGGACCCAACTCGCCTGCCTGAAGTTCTTTTCTGCGGAAACTTTTCGTTAGGCGCTATGTCACTATCGAAAAACTCGTGAGTTTTTTGATGGCAACATAGCACCTCACTGCCATTTCTCATGTCTGACCTGTGAAACTTTTTTGACCCGCTGAAGAACCCTGGATGACCTGCAAACTAGACCCACTAGACACGCGTCGACAGGGCACGATGTCGCTATGCTATCCACCGTGCAACTTCTGAAAAGCGACATAGTGCTAACCATCGATCTCCTCACATCTGACGATGGAGAACCTGTGGGCCACAGAAACCATGTTATAAGGCTTGATCACTTAGGCATTAAAATAATATCAGCTCTGGGAATTAGCTGTTGGATGGGCTAGACATTTGAAATTTGAATCTTGGCAGGGCGAAAAATGATAACATTTCTAGTGACTCACAGGGGACACAAGCCTGCTATGTGTATGACCAGTGGTCTCATGTATCCATTGGGCTATGGAGTCAAAAAATGGGTCTGTGCATACTGTGAAACCCTAACCCTACCCGTGAGAGGTTAAAACATGAACACCCTAAAACTCTACAACTGTAACTAGAACCGAAACAAAACTTCTTCTGCAAACTGAAACACCTCAAAATTTGCTACCTCACCAGGAAGACGGCTGTGCCCGCACACTTCTTGAAAAGCAGGAAACAACAGAAGAATACTAAACTGCCTATATACAGGAACTCGACCCTCATCAGAAGCAAGCTTTAAGATAAATCCCATTGACTAGAATGGGCAAAACTTCACCATTGGGCCTGCTTAGCTGGAATGCATTAGCCTATTTGCAACTGGCAATCAAATAGGGGCCACTCCATAATGCATCAAATTTGGAATGTTTTCCTGGTTTTGCTCTGTCTAAATCCCATTTTAGAACTAAATCTCCTTCTTTGAAGGTTCTGACCCTAGCCTTCTTGTCAAAATTCCTCTTCATATGTTGCTGATGTATTTCTAGGGTTTTCATAGCTTTATTTCTCTTCTCTTCTAGTTCAATTAGCTCTGTCATTCTTACTAACATGGCACTATCTTCAATCAATTCTAGCTGATGGGCCAACAACAAGGATGGGAATTCCAATAAAATTGGGAGTCTAGCCTCCCTACCATATACCAGCACAAAAGGTGAATTCCCAACAGATCTCTTGGGTGTTATCCTATCAGCCCACAAAGCAGTTCTTAATTTCTTATGCCAAGCCCTCTGATTGTCCTCTATTGTCCTCTTCATGATTTTGATCAGATTCTTGTTGGAAGACTCAACCAAACCATTACCCTAGGGATAGTAATTTGATGATGTGCTCAGGTAGATATTGTGGTTCATTGCCCATGCACAAATCTGGGTCGCAACAAAAGACTTAGCATTGTCCGAGATGATAGTAGAAGGAGCACCAAACCTAGATACAATCCCATCAAGGAACTCAACAACTGATGGTTCTATGGCATCCTTCAAGGCAACTGCCTCTGTCCACCTAGTGAAATAATCAGTAGTAGCCAAAATCCATTTATGACCTGCACTAGATGGATGATTAATGGGGCCTATAAAATCCAACCCCACTGAGTAAAGGGCTAATCCACCTGAATAGGATGAAGGGGGAGAGCTGCAAGCCTCTGTTTGCTTAAGAAGAAAGCACACTTCTCACACTTTCTCACATATCTATAACAATCGTGAAACAAGGATGGCCAGTAATAACCAGCCCCCTCATGATCTTCATGGCAGTTGTTCTTGCAGAGAAATGACCACCATCAGGGCCATCATGAAGTTCCTTAATCATCCTCTTAGCCTGATCCTCTTCAATGCATCTTAATAGGGTCCCATTAAAATACCTCCTGAATAGGATACCATCAATTACAACATAGGGAATGGACTGCAGTCTATATTGTCTTCTTTTAGCTCTATCTAATCCCTGAGGGTATCCATTCCCTAATAAGAAGCTCTTCATATCATTTATCTAGCTCCTTGGACCATTAACATTTCCTTCCTCCTGCTGCTCTGTTAATACCATAGCAGCCTCTTCATCAGAATCCCGACCTGATAACATTTCTTTGCACAACCATTTCCCTCTTACCAGCTTGGTAATTTGAATGTCAACATCATACTCCATTACCTTAGTGATCCATCCAACTCTCTTTTCACTGATATCTTTTCTTAATAGGAAGTCTTTTAGACTGGCATGGGGCACCAACAAATGGATCCTATTCTGGGATAAGAGGTGCTTGAATTTCTTCAAGGCTCTAATGACCGCAAGGGCCTGCTTCTCAACAAAGCTGTACTTATTTTCATATTCCTTAAGCCCTTCACTGAAGAAAGCTATGGGCTGCTCCTCATCCTTGTCATTTGTTTGAGTCAAGACAGCAGAGATACTTGACTCACCACCTAAAGTGTAGAGGATGAAATCTTTCTCAAAATTTGGGTTCATGAGAGTAGGGGCTAAGGCTATGGCTGCCTTGATCTCTTCAAAACTCTCCTTCCCTTCCTTGGTCCATGAGAAGACCATACCTTTCTTAAGCATAGCTGTAAGAGGTTTCACCATGGTAGCAAGATTATGAATAAACCTTCTTACAAAATTTATCCTACCAAGGAAACTTTGCAGCCCTTTCTTGTGTTTAGGAATAGGAAGGGCAAGTATTGCCTTTGTTCTTTTCGGATCAATGGTCAACCCATCCTTAGATACAATGTGTCCCAATAATTTTCCTTGGCTTGTAGCAAAGACACACTTGACTAGGTTAAGGGAGACCCCAAACTCTCTACATCTTAGAAATACCTGTCTTAGATGATCAAAATGATCTTCTACATTTTTTGAATATACAATTATATCATCAAGGTATACTAAGACAAACTTGTCAATTAATTTTTTAAAGGCCATCTCCATTGCCTTTTGAAATGTGGCACCTGCATTTGTTAGCCCAAATGGCATCTTGAAATAAGCATAGGTGCCCCATTTAGTAGTAAATGCTATCTTATGTCTGTCAGATTCTTTAACCAACACTTGATTATAACCAGAGAATCCATTAAGAAAAGAGAATCTCCTTGAACCACTGACCTTGGACAGAATCTGCTCCATGGAAGGGAGAGGATGGTGATCTTTAAGGGAAGCCTGATTAAGATCCCTAAAGTCCACACACAGTCTGATTTCTCCATTCTTCTTCCTCACAGGGACTAGGTTGGCTACCCATGACGAGTGCTTGATGGGAAAAATTATATTAGCCTCAATCAACTTGGATAGCTCCTTTCTCATTAGAGGTTCAATCTTAGGATTCACTGGCCTTTGTTTTTGCCTTACTGGTTTGGCCTTATCAATTAAATCTATGGTATGCTGAAACAAACTAAGGTCAAACCCTTTTAAGTCATCATATGTCCAAGCAAATACATCATTAAATTATTGACATAGATGAATGAAGTTTTCTTGCTCAATTTCAAAACATACCTTCCCCATATTCAGAGATTTTCCATCAGCAATTGTAACTGGGGCATGATCATCCTTTTCTGCAGCTAAATTCATTCCTTTGCCTCTTGTTTGATCATCAGGATTAAAGACACTTTCCAAGGTAATGAGACCCTTGGGCAACTTTTTAGAACTAAGATGAATGATCTGATCACCATACTGATCTTACAGTCTTGACTGGTTTCTATCTGAGAATTCTGCCTCATTTTGCAAGAAACTCACAATTTTCTCATCAGAATCAAACACCTACCAATGAGTGTTGTTGTCAAGGATGTCAGGCCTCACTACCACCTTTATTTGTTGCTTCTTCTTCTCCTCAAGATTCCTTGGTACATCATAAGATGCACCTATTGCTGCAAGTCTATCAGCATGCTTATTTTCTTTCCTAGGAATGCTCTGAATATTAAATGCGTTGAAGCCTTCAAGCAAATCCCAGACTCTATGTTTATAAGACTTGAGCAGGCCATTTTTGGTGATTTTCTGGTGTCTCACCTGATTGACTACCAACTCACTATCTCCATATACTTTCAAGGCTTGAATTCCTCTCTTTTGGGCAAGTAGGAGGCCTTGAATCAAGGATTCATACTCGGCCACATTATTGGTGCAACTAAATTGGAGTCTAAAGGAGAAGAAGTATCTTATTTGTGTAGGAGAGATCAACATAATACCAGCCCCTGATCCATTTCTATTCCTTGAACCATCAAAGTACATACTCCATGTTCCATTTATATCATCATTAGTCCCAACAAGATCAGGAACTTGGGCATCTTTCTCTATTATGCAATATGTACTAAGGCCCGTCTCAAGAGTCTCTGACATAGGCTCAAACTGATATGCATTTGGCCACTCATCTAAGAAGAAATCAGGAATCTCCGCTATGGAAGTGGTAGGCTCATTTACTGTGTCATTTTCATTCATTTCTAAAATAGAACAATTCATATTGATGAAGTTGGGGGTGTAGGATTCAATGTGATGAAGGGCTTGAGGTTTTGCTCTGATTGAAGCATTGGTTCCATATCTGGTCTTAAAAGACGTATATGACCAATCAGCGGATATGAATCCACCAATTTGAGTAGTGAAGTCTCTTGAAAGACAGATAGCAAAGTGGGGCTTAACTTCAGCAACAGATATGTCTTGAATCACAGTGCAACCAGGGCATGCATGTAGGGCCATCTCCACATTCCTAAGGATACCTATAGTTTTGACAGTACTACCATCCAACTGTAACACATCCCTAACAATGGGCTCATACTTCATTCCTAATGCATCAGCAACACACCTAGGCATCACTAAGCTACTAGCCCCTGCATCTATCATGCAATTGTGGACTAATTTGCCCCCTATAATTAGAGAAACATAGAATGGAGGAGGTCTAACCTTTTTGTTTGTCTCCACATCCCCTGCTGGTTGTGCTAGACTTGTGGCACTCTCCATGGTAAATGGCTGATCCTTGGGTTCAATCTTCTCTAATTCTTGCTGCATCATCCTCTTCTACATTGGTATGGTAGCAACAACATCCCACATAGAAATGTTCACATTTGTCTTCTTCATTTTCTCTACCACATTAAATGGTGCATTAGGAACTTTGGTAGAAACTTTGGGAGCCACGCTTATAAGTGGTTGAGATGGAGCAACATAAGGATCACTTGCATCTTTCCTTCTAGAATCTTGCCTTTGTTGCTGCAAAGTACTTGTTCGTTCATTTGCTGCTTGCTCATGAGATGCTACATTTGAAGTTGAGGCTTGATTAGGAGGAGGAGGGACAACATCTTCCATAGCTCTTTTTTCGCTTCTAGTGTTATGAGCGATGGAATCCTGGATTACATTACAATGCTCCCCAATCTGATGATTCATGAAAGAGAAATCATCATGCCCTTGAATGTATGAGGCCTCCTTGGGATGATCCTCCTTGTATGATTGCTTTGCTGTAGGTTCTTGGACAATTAGGGCCAAATAAGATTCTGTCTTCTGGCACATGCAATAGGCATAAGAATAGTTACAGGAAGGACAAAAATCTTGATCTTGGGCCAAGTTATTTTGAGGGACTATAGCTCTATTTTGATTTGAGCTTGAAGTAGAAACATGACTACTTTGCCTACCCTAATCAAAAGAGCTATTCCACTGATTAGGAGGCCTACCACCATTTGGAGCTTGATATTGCAATTGGGGAGGCTTGCCACCTTGAGCTTGGTGCCTCTCTAAGGCCACCACCTTGTTGCTCATTTTTTGTATCATAGAAAAACTATCCTCTAATCTCTTTCCTTGGTCTTTCAATTCCCTCCCTTGCTCTTGCAATTTTTTATCTAGGGTCTTCTCTCTCTTATCTGTATTTAGCGCTAGACCTTGGAGCATCTCTTTGAGTTCATCTATCCCATTTGAGGATGTGGAAGCTTGAGGGACTGGAGGAAGGGCTTGTGATGTAGAAGTTGTAGGAAGAGGGGCCATTGCTGGTTGGTGGTTGGTAACATCAGGAAAGAAAGGCATAGGGGGCCTTGGAGCCAACTTTCCTCCTTGTATTAGGATGTTCTCAACTTTTATGGCTATCTCATAGGCATTAGGCAAGGTATCTCCTCCCATAGTTTGGATTGTAGTGGCAATATCACTGTTAAGAACTCTAAGGTAATGCAAGAAGGCATTACCAGGGGTAGGTTTCACTATAGTAGGTATTCTATCCCATGTCTTTTGAAATCTATAGTTAAAATTAGTCATACACTCATGGGGGGCTCTTTTAATAGTAGTCAACTGCTCTAAAAGTGACATATAGTCACTTCTATCCTCGAAATGTTTGCATAATCCTGCTCCTAGTCCATCCCAATTAGTTATAGAACCATGAGCTAAGCCTCTATACCATTGTAATGCTTTTCCTTTTAAAGATGAGGCTAGAAGTCTGACAACAACATCATCCTCTGTAATACCATGAATATTACAGACATTTGCTACTTCTTGGATGTGCTCTAAAGGGGAGATGGAAGTTTCACAAGTAAAATCAGGTATACTTTTGAGTGCAGATACTGGTATATCATGTCTTTGAGCTAACAATAGAGGACTTCCACCATTAAAGGTGGCAAAAGCATGAACTCTTGGTTGTGCCATGTAAACAAGTGTTCTATTGATGAGTGTTGATGGCAATCTAGGCTGAGTTCGGACAACAAGAGGAGTAGAGACAAATCTTACAGGTATATCGACTGTTATTACACCCCTAACTGGTGATAATGAAATTCTTGTCCTCCTTCTTCTAGGATTTGAAAGAGAAAGCTCTTGATATTGAAATTTACCTCTAGAAGACGCCCTTGTTTTAGCTTTGGGCATGAATTTCTACAACTTTGGCCTAGAACCAGATTTGTTGTAGCTCAGAGTCACCAAGTACTTTGAAGAATCAGCCTCTTGAAGGCTTAAACATTGAAGCCAGTACTATCTCTTCAGTATTAATCTTGAAACTCTTTCTTCTTTGACACCAA
Source organism: Cupressus sempervirens (assembly GCA_028749045.1). NCBI lineage: Eukaryota > Viridiplantae > Streptophyta > Pinopsida > Cupressales > Cupressaceae > Cupressus > Cupressus sempervirens. The sequence continues at coordinate 790,565,438 of CM053783.1, read as the reverse complement.
TAGACTATAAATCTTTAATAGGTGAGTCCCACCGGGCATGCCAAAAACTGTTGTCACTTAGGTTTGTACCCTTGTCCAAGGCCTATGCATGTGGACAACCTAGTGAAACATGGAAACAACCTCCAAGCTGTGGGACTTGAACTGCGAGGTTCAGTCTCCGGAGAAGGCCGACTTCCTCTTACTATCAAGGTGCACCTAACTACTCTTGGAGAGGAAAAGGGAGAAGGAGAGCATGAAAGAAAATCTACCTAGTTCTAATTTAAGGAGGTGATGCACCAAAATAGAGTGTTCGGACCAATTCTCTACCTATACATGTGCTACTAAACCAATATGAAACTAAGGATATACACATCCAAACTTGCTTTAATCAAATAACCATATACAGATCAAAAAACCAAGATGAATGACATAAGGAAGAAGTTCACTTATATATCATTCACAGGCCAGCAGAGATACAATTATGTAGGTTACAGATTTTCACAAAGCAATGGCACAGGCAAAGAATTCTTGCACTTTAATACCACTGGCTGAAGGAGATAAGTGGAGAATCAGACAGTTCAGAGGCATAGGGGAATTTACACTAGAATTGCAGAGCAATAGCAACAGAAAATCAGAGAGAAGGTCCCCTTAAAAATTTACAAAATATTCCTTTATAGTTCAGGCACAACTGAGATCTTTTCCTGCTGAAATGACTTCGCAACTACCTACGATTAAGTCCTATGGAGGACAATCATGGGAATCTGAAAAAAATCTGATCTTGCTGCCAAATAATGCCCTGAGAAGACAGAAACGGTGCCATAACTGCACTCTGACTAGGTAGATGGATCGACTGAGACTGTGGAGTGTCTCTCTATATTTCACATTCATTTCTGGTGGTTTGGATCGATCATGAAGATCAGATTGCACAACAAAATAGATCACCTTCATTTTTTGGGTTCATGAATCAGCGGGGTCAAAAAGTCAACCTAGTTTCACAAGCCAACTGGGCCATGTGGGCCAATTGCTTCTTTTTGTTCTACCACCTGGGAAGTCCTCTACAGTTGACCTCCTTTTATTAAACTAACCGTTCCACCCTCGAACTGTTATCATTAACTATGATGATCACAAACTTGACTGTGACACTAACTGCCAGCTGTTAACCATCAACCTTGGCCGAGCCAGCGAGACACGTGTCAACAAGATGCTATGTCGCCATGGTATCCACTGTGCAGCTTCCGATGGCGAGATAGCGCCAACCATTGATCGGCCTTAGATCTGACGATCGTGAAGACTCGTCGTACCACTATACTGTTCTTACCCCGGGCCCATCATACCTGGCGCCACCTCAGCAACCGCACCACACTCAAATGACACCTGGCAATAGTTGATAGATGTACCTTGGCGAGACCTAGCCCCACTAATCCATGTGGCGAAAGGGTGTTATGTCGCTATGGTAAAGATCGCACAATTTTGCCATAGCAACATGACATCTTTCGTCAATCTGACTTAATTTGATGATCGTGAAGACTCATTGTACTTCACACTTTGCTCCTCCGCTTCTGGGCCCACAAAATGCTATCAGCACACTTGGCATCACCCCTGAGGTTTATGAGATAACACGGCCCCACTTGACATGTGTCACTGAGGTGCTGTGTCACCATGGTAAAGACCGCGCAACTTCACCATAGCGAGATGACACCTGTCATTGATCTGAACCGATCTGATGGTGAGAAAGATAGATCATCTCCCTCAGTGCATCAATGAATAGGAATTGGCCACGTACCAACTGACTGACGAATCCTCGCTGACATCTGAGACTCACCAGACACGTGGCAGAAGGGTGCTATGTTGCCATCATGTTCACCGTGCAACTTCGAAAGGCGAGATAGCGGAAACCGTCGATCTGCCCTGATCCTATGGCCACAAAAGACTTTCCTTGATCCTACTGATCACATTAGCAACCCTGCCCCCATAATACACGTGGCATCCCCACACTGGTCCGCATAGCATCATCTTGGTGACTTGTACTGCCTCGACTCATTGAGTAGCTCTTCCTTGCAGATGTGGCATGTTATGATTTGTTAGCATGGATCGAGGACCTAAAGTATGAAATGGGACCCAACTCGCCTAGCTGAAGTTCTTTTTTGCAGCAACTTTCTATTAGGCGCTATGTTGCTATCAAAAAAATTGTGAGTTTTTTGATGGCGACATAACACCTCACCGACATTTCTCATCTCCGGCCCATGAAACTGACCGCCCGTTGTGAAAATTTTTTGACCCACCAAAGAACCCTGGATGAACTACAAACTGGACCCACCGAACACGCGTTGATAGGGCACAATGTCGCTATGCTATTCACCATGCAGCTTCTGAAAAGCGACATAGTGCTAACCATCGATCTCCTCAGAGCTGATGATGGAGAACGTGCAGGCCGTAGAAACCATGTTATAAGGCTTGATCACTTAGGCATTAAAAGAATATTAACTCTTGGAATTAGCCGTTGGACGGGCTGGACGTTTGAAATTTGAATCTTGGCGGGGCGAAAAAATGATAACACTATCATTGGATGCATGTTTTCCTTTTCTTCTCTTCTTGCTTGATGTCTCCTCCTTAGTGTCTTTTATTGTCATCTTGGCCTTGAAAGTAGATTCAAGGTTCTTAAGTTTGTAATTATCAAAATTGGATAGTTCAAATGTAGTGAGTCTTCTCACTATTCCTTCAAAGGTTAGTGTGTTTCCTTGTACACACCTTAGCTCTTGGATGGCTGAAACTCTAATAGCCTAGATAGGGAGCAAAGTTTTTAAGTATTTGCTAATGATAGTTTCTTCTTCCAATTGACCACCTAGACTTCTTATTGCACTTACCACTTCTTTTATTCTAGTGGCATATTGAGTAGCATTTTCACCTTTCTCCATTTTTATGTCATCAAACTTTCCTCTTAGGATTTGTCTCTTTTCTCTCTAGACATTTTGATCTCCTCCGTAGATATCTGATAAGGCTTTCCACATCTTGAGTGCAGTGTCAAAATCTTTGATGTCATCATATTCTACATAGCTAAGTGTAGAGGAAATCTCCAACATTGCTTGATTGTGCTTCTTCCTTTTGCTCAAATCATCTATAGTAAGAGGTCCAACTAGATTTACATGTTATGTTCCAATTGAGGTTTGTGCATAGTCACCTATTGATCCAAGGTGCAATTTCATCAGACTCTGCCTTGCAACACAGTTGTCTTTGTTGAGCTTGGGAACTTCTCTCTTGGACATCTTGATCTTCCTGCTTCTAGTACCTTGAAACTAAATCAGTAGATGGCTCTGATACCAATTGTTAGAAATGCTTTATAATAACTTAGAGGGGGGGGGGGGGGGGGGGGCGGGGTGAATCAGTTATTCCAGGTCCAAATTGTCCCATTCAAATTTTTTTCACTTAGTGTAGGGAGCCCATTCAATCATTCATTCATCAAGCATTAACTTTTTTTATCAGCAAGTTACTGTAAATCAACATGGAAGCATAACACATGAGAAATCAACACATAACACAGTGATTTATGTGAAAACTCAATTTGGGAAAAAACCACCAATAACATGCTACTCAATTCTCACTCTTCTGAAGTGATGTCCTATGAAAGGCTTGCCCTATTAAAGGCTTACAACACATTGTTAAATATGACCTTGTTAGAGGACTTTGAAAAATTCACTTGGAATGCCACCCAGTTAAAGGATTTACAAATGGATGTTAGGCCCACCTAAGTCCATAGGATTTTCCTTCCATCCTAATTGATACAATTTCTAGAGAGTAAAAATTAGAGATTTTGACCTAATTGCAAAATATAACTTAATTTGCAGATCTCAAATCACTTCTTAGCTCATACCATTGCCTCCCCTTCAATCACTGCAACTCTAATAGCTTGCCCTCCTTTCAAGCTTAGTCTTCTTGACTCTCCATGCTCAATGTACCAGTGCAATCATTTTTTCTTGACCATTTATAGAAGCAGAGCCTCTATATTCTTCTTTCTCCTAGATGTCTTCTTCTTGACACCCTTCTAACCACTTCGTATTTTGGCTCTTCAATAGTAGCAACATCATCAACATTTGCTTCTTGGTCTATGACTCTTTAAATAGAAGTCTTGGAGTTCCTTTTCCTGCTTGATTCATCCATTCTTTAATTTTAATTCGTATGGATTAGGTAGGATTCATTGCATCTAACCCACACATTTTTTCCTCTAGAAACTTCTTGAATAATCCATTTCAATTTCTCCCAAACTGGTTTACATAGAATTCTATGCCACTAGCTCATCATCCTTATCCTTCATCTGGTTTACAAAATTCAAGGCAACAACTTTGTCAACTTAGATTTGGAAAATCTTCGTTATTAAAAATAATACAATAGCTTGACACTATTGAAATACTAATGCTTGACACATACTGTATTATTCAACATCAACTATGTTCTTCCTAATGCTCGACATCTGAAGTTTACTCGGCACACACTAGAATTTGTTTGGCTTCAACTAGCTTTCTCAGCACCCACTAATGAACTTAGTTTAAGCTTTGTAGTCAACGTTGTTACAACTTATTCCTCCAATGTCTCTAAGTGTGACCAACCTTTGTATCTTTGAATATGTTATCAATACAACATTTAACCAATGTCTTAACTGATCCTTGCACTTCATTAGAACATCATAACTCAACCTTCCCTTAGGTACTCTTATTACATCTTGTTGATCAAATCCTCTTCATCAATCAACTAAGTGATAGTACTTGGATCCTATAAGAAAATGTCATTCCTACAATTATTAGGTTTGACATCAATGAAAAAATAATGATTGAAAACATTATGTTAACAATAGTCTTCCTTCTTTGATTTTCAACAATGAACTTTTCAATCAGATTTCCAACACTATCATAATCCACAATTGATTTATTTCTCATTTTAGCTGTTCCATTTGGAGGATGGGTCCTTGGTACTAACATCTTCCTTTTGATTCTCCTATCATTGCATAAAATGTTGAATTCATTGGAAATGAATTCTCCACCTCTATTAGATATCAAACACTTAAAACTCTTTCCTATCTCCTTTTCAACTCCAACCAAATATTACTTAAATAATTGAAAAGTATCACATTTTTCTTTAAGAAACATCATAGTCATCATTCTAGAGTAGTCATCAAAAAATAGAATTAAATACTTGTCTCTACAATAGCTTTGAACACCAATAGGTCCACATAGGTCAATATCAACCAATTCTAAAATATCATCAGATGAATATGTCTTTCTCTTGAAACTAGACTTTGTCATTTTTTCCAATTGAAATTGTTCACACATAGAAGTATTAGAATTATTTAGTTTTGATAAACCTCTTAATCTTTTCATCTTACTAATTCTAACCAAATTGTCAAAATTTAAATGACATAAGCTCTTGTGCCATAATGAAATATCTTCATACTATGCAAATAAACATGTCTCACTAGATAAATCAAGATAGAATAAGTCACCTCTTGTTTGGTCACCACTTCCAATTAGTTCATCATTAACATCAATTATTTTGGCCTTTTTGTGATGACATTCAACTCTGTATCTTGATTTGGTCAATTGTGAAACACTCAACAAATTATAGTTAAGTCCTTCAGCCTAGTAAACATTTTCACATTTGATCTTATCACTCAATTGTATTGATCCTTTATCGTTTACAAGACATGGTACATCATTACCAAATTTAACACAACCATCCTTGTATGGTCCAATATTTTCAAATTTACTCTTATCACTATTCATGTGATTTGAGCAACCACTATCAATTATCCATGTAAGAATTTTTCTTAGGGAAAAATTCACCCAAGATCAAGGAACTCGAACACAAGCACAACAGTACCAACAAGGTATGACTAGAATAACAATATCCACAATTGATTTATTGCTATTCAATTCAATGTAAAAGTACACTATGAGTTCCTCTATATAAAGGCCTCTGAAGTGCTTCTAGAATGCATAGAAATCAACAACATTATAAGTCATACAACCAGGCACATGTCCACCAGATGTGGGTTATCCTCCATTAAGCATAAGAGTAAGTGTGATGATGAGAGGATAAGCCTACAAAGGTGTAGCATGCAAAATAATATTGTAGACACCATGTGCTAAATAAAGAGTGCAAATAACTATGTTGTCTACATGAAAACTTAGTTAATTATGCAAACTCCAGTGTTGTAGACACCATGTGCTGAATTAGAGTTTCTTACTTCTATGTTGCTAACATGAAAACTCATAAAAGTAACAAACTTCTAAATGTCTCACCAAATAAATAATAAAATAATGCATTAACCTAAGTAAACTTAAGTAAAGTGTAAATATTAAATACATATTTACACCAACACCGCCCCTTAAGTGCAACTTAGGAGAATGCCCTTAAGCTTATGAAACCTAGAATGAAATGCAAGATGGGTCCCGCTACTATGCCATATTAGGTACCCATGTACATAATAAAATGCAATCTCTCATAAAGTGAAGAAAGAGGGAAAACCTCATGGGAAAAATCCTCCCCCAAAAAGAGAGATGAAAAGATAAGATGCAAGGATGGATGGAGTAATCAAGACACCCCCATTACAACATACATCAAGTATATACAATAATGAAATATGAGAAGAACAAGACCTCATAAGAGGAAAAAGTCCCCCCCCCCCCCCCCCCCCCCCCCCTCATAAGAAAGAAGAAGAAGGAGACAAGGTAGTCCCCACCCCTAAATGTAGTGTGCTACGCAGTGATAGCTGCTCCAATGTAGAAGTTGATCCATGAGCGCTGAATAATAGTCCTCCCCTTTGGAAGAAATAATGGTAGAGGTATAGGTGAGATGCTTTCCCTATGTGTAGAAATAATCTCAATGTTGAATTGTGTCTTTGAAACTTGCTCAACTATCCCTATGTTGATGCTAATGGTCACCCCTTCCAACACTGCTAAAAAGAACAAAGGCAGATCTAGCAAGGATGGATGTAGAACCTGTCTCAAAGAACTAATAGTGTCCTCAAATGATAGAGAGACCTCCTACAATTTTTGTACATAAGGATCCATAATCACATCTACCTGTGAAGATTGATCATGTAGAGAATGGAAAAGAGGGTTAGAATGAGCCCTCGTAACAACTGAAGAAGGATTTTCCTCATCAAATAGAAGCTGTATATCATCAATGAAGTCTCCCAAGTCTACAATGTGAGACTACATGAACAAACCTAAAATGTCTGCCAAGAAGTCATCCACTATTGCTAGAACTGGAAGATAAGGTGTACCCTGGTGTGCTAGATCAATCACTATGGAAATGGATGAAGTATTCATTGCAACAAAGAGAAGATGAATATCATCAATGATGTTTCCCACATCTTCAATGTGAGAGTCTAGGAACAACACTACAATGTCTAGAAGGAAGTCGTTGCATGAAGGTAAAGTAAGAAGACATAAGGTTCCTGCTACACTGAATCTGAAGCATCTGTGGTTGGAATAGGATCAATAGAGGCAACAGGAGCATCTGGAGGTGTGATCTCATTTGGAGAAGATGTAGCTGCAATTGGAGGTAAAAGATCTTTTGGAAATGGAGGATTGTGTGGATTTCCATACATTTCCCAAAGATGAATCCAATAAACATATGGATAAGATGACTTAATGTCCTCAAGTGAATCCATAACCTCCATATCCATAAATAGAAAGAGAGTATGCCAAATGAGGCCACTTGTGTCTGCATTGCAGGTAAGTCCTCTCACATATGGTAGTGCATTGTGCTGACTAAGATATGTGATAACCAATTGACTCCATTCCTTATAGTTATCTAGTGTTAAGATAATTAAATCTTCCTCTTCCATGATGTACTAATCAATGTAACTCCCAAAGATGCAAAACAAATCAAAGAAACCCCCCTAATGTATGATTTGGCACTTTATAGGTAGTGCGATTATAATAGCCAATTTAGGGCCTATTTCTAAAAGAAGTATTTCTATCCATAGAACCTATAATTTGATTGTAGATCTAGAAAGTAGATAAAAAATGCACTTTAAAAAAAATGGAACCTAATTATGTGTCTAGATGAGCCTGTACTAAGCATTTGAAGTGGCAAAAATTAGGATTTGCGAATTGTTGAAAAATTTAGAAAAAGAGATTTCAAACCACCTGCACCAATATGTAGATCATGAAACTCTACCCCCCAAAAAAAAAAATTGCTCACAAAAAAGAGTCTGTATGAGGGAGATATTGCTATTTGAAAATCACATATGTTATTGTTTTTCCTAAATCGCTATCGTCACACCTCCAAAAATCAAATGGCTCTAGATTTTGCCTTAGATTTTAGATTTGGATGAAACAAATTCTGATTTGGGGGTTTTTGACCTTCTAAATGTGATGCAAAAATATGATTTGCACCAGTAAGCTTCAATCTTCACCTACAAAAAATCTCTCCTATAGGCCTGATGGCCAATTTTTCTAAAAAAAAAGTGCAGATCTAGAAAAAATTGTAGAGATGTAGATGAAAAAAAAAGTAGATCTAAAAATTAAATGTATAGATCTAAAATGATCATATCAATTTCACAAATCGGGCCTTTGGGTTGCTGGTTTGCAAAAAAAATATTGCCTTAATTTTGACTATGGCTCAACATAGGCAAATTTATAGTCAATTCACCGAATTGATGTTCTAGATGCAATGGCGAGGTCCGATTTGGCTCTAGATGCTCTTAATGACTGCAATTCTCTGGATTAGGGTCAAGGTACTAAAACAAGAATGGTCTTGAATGGCTATGTGAAGAGAAATTCTCCAAGCTCTCATACCATGTAAGAATTTTTCTTAGGGAAAAATCCACCCAAGATCAAGGAACTCAAACACAAGCACAATAGTAGATCAATAAGGTATGATCATAATAACAATATCCATAATTGATTTATTTCTATTCAATTCAATGTAAAAGTACACTAGGAGTGCCTATATATAAAGGCCTTTTAAATGCTTCTAGAATGCATAAGAATCAACAACATTATAAGTCATACAACCAGACACATGTCCACTAGATGTGAGTTATCCTCCATTAAGCACAGGAGTAAGTGCGATGGTGAGGGGATAAGCTTACAGAGGTGTAGCATGCAAAATAATGTTGTAGACACCATGTGCTAAATTAGGAGTGTGAACAACTATGTTGTCTACATGAAAACCTAGTTAATTATGCAAACTCCAGTGTTGTAGACACCATGTGTTGAATTAGAGTTGCTTACTTTTGTGTTGTCGACATGAAAACTCATAAAAGTACACAAACTCCTAAGCGTCTCACCAAATAAATAATAAAATAATGCATTAACCTAAGTAAACTTAAGTAAAGTGTAAATAGTAAATACATATGTACACCAACAATCCACCTATCAGTTTTATTCACATATGAAATCAATGTAATTTTCTCATCTTCATCAGAATCTTCGTTCCTAAAAATATAGACTACTTCATCATTATCTTTAGATTCATTATCAACTTCTTCTTCAACGATGTAACAAGATTTCTTACCTTTATCTATGTAGTCCTTATTTCTCTTGTTGTCTCAGTAATCTCTTCTTCCTTTGTACTTTCTTTTCCTCTTATCATCCTTTTCTTCTCTATTAGGACTTTCTATAGCAAAATGAGCAACATTTTTACATGAATTTTATTATTATTAGAAGTTTACCTTTGTATATTCCTTTGCCTCTTGGAAGTCTTCTAGCTATCAATGCTTCAAGATTGCCAAGTTCACTATCAAAAGTATAATTATCACTTTTCATATATTTTCATTTTCCTTTCTTACTAAGAATCAATTGCAATTTAAAAGAAGATTCAACAGAGGTAGGACTGAAATTATCAAAAAATGACATCTCAAAAGTAGTAAGCTTACCAATCACACATTCCAAAGTTAGATCATTACCTGGAGACATCTCAGTTCTTGTATTTCAGAGACCCTAATAACATAGATAGGAAGTAGAGTTCTCAATACTTTACTAATTACAATGTCATCATCAATATTTCTATTGACTCCTCTTATAGAATTTACAACCTCTTTGATTCTTCCACAATACATTTTCACCTTCTGTCATTCTCATTTCATCAAACTTACCTCTCAATCTCTCTAATTTTTTTCTTAGGACATTCTATTCTCCTCCAAAGATGGTCTGCAATGTATCACACATTTATTTAGAATTCTTTTAGGTTTTAATGTGATCAAACTTGGCATAGCTTAGGGCTGATGCAATCTTCAACATAGCTTGGTTGTCTTCTTGCTTCTCTTTTAGCTATTAAGTTTTCATAGGAATAACTATAATTTATAAAAATGTATTGTCCACAAAATGTATTTCACCATATCCAATTCCTAGTAGATGTAGCCCCATCAAAATTTTCCATGCAGGGAAGTTCTCTTTGTTCAACCTTAACACCTCCTTTTTGTACATGTTGGTCTTTATCTTCAAGTACCTTGAAAATTTTCTCTGCAAGTTCCAATGCTATGATATCAATTGTTAGAATGATAGAATAATTGAGAGGGGGAGGTGAATCAATTATCCAACATGTAGATGTATTAGTTGAATAAAAAAATAGTTAAACAACTTTAGATCTTAATATTTTTTAGGTTGAACTCTCTAGCAAACTTTCAGTAAACATAAACTAGCACTCCACTATCCTAAACATAATAGACTTGCCGAATGTAAACATTAATATTCAATCACCACAAATAACATCCACACAAGTTTGACACTAAAATTTAATGCAAAAATCCAATTTGGGAAAAACTACCAGTACCATGTCACCAGTCTTTCACTCTTCTGAAGTAATATCTGTTAGGAGCGAACCCTATTAAAGGTTACAAAGTACATTGTTCCATGTGACATTATTAATGGATTTAATCACCCTATTATGAGTGACATTATTTGAGGATTTTAGAAAATTCCATTAGAATGCCACTATGATTAAATGATTTATATATGATTGCTAGGTCAACCTTGATTAAAGGATTTCAAACTGATACTATGGTTAGAAAGTAACATCAGATTTTGATATGATAAATACAACTCACTTTGCAAATAAAGATCTCATTTTGGCTGAAAAGATGATTCACTAACATGCCTTCATTGTCATCTCAGTCTCTGATTCACTTGGCAACCCTTCAAGCAATCACAATTCTTCTCTTTCAATTCTTCTTAGCCTTCTGCTTAAGTTCACCAATCAAAACATCAAAAACTACTCCAACCCTCAACACCTCTAGGTTAGCCTTGTACCTCCTTAAATAGGTAATTTTGATCCTTTTTTCACTTAAACACCACTATAGATCTTAGGGTTAGGTCAGATTCGTTGAATCCTTCCAAAATTTTGTGTCTTCCTTTCTATTTTAGAAACTTCTGCAAACTTCTCCTTGAATCCTTGCATAGAAATGTGTAAACATAATTTTTCTTGATTTAAATGTTCTAGGTCATACATCCTTATCTTCAAAATGCTTTCCATATTCCAAGAATTCAACCATGTTAGCTAGAAATTATGATTTCTCATAAACTGTCAAAATGGTACCCCTCAACCAACACTGTGTTCTGACACTCCATCATCACTAGGTTACTTGGTTGGTACTAATTTTTTTGGTACATATACTAATGCTCGGTCAATACTAATACATAATCAACACTAATTTTTCTCGGCTTATACTGTGGCTTGGTCAACACTAGCATCACTCAGCACACGATTCAAGTTCCTTAATCTTCTATTTTATTGGTCGGTCAAGCCTATGGATTTGGTTAGTCTTTGATCACTTCTTCAAGGATTTAGTACAACTATCTTCTCCACTTGTAACATGATTTAAACAATGACTTTATCTTGTCAAAGTTTAATAATCAAGTGTCCATTATAGTTTCTTCCCATAACTCAACCTTTCATCTAGGTGCTTTTTCTATGACCAACTTCGCAAATCCTCTTCATCAATCATATAGATATGAGATAGAAAATTGTCTCACCAATAAGGTTTGATATCAATGACAACACAATAATTTTTCCAATTGTAGTTTCCAACAAGAAGATGTTCTTCATCAACTCCATGCCTCCTGATATTATTTTTTGTTAGAGTAAATAATTATTATTTACACTTTACTTAAGTTTACTTAGGTTAATGCATTTATTTAATAGCTGTAGTTTAGGAGTTGTTGACAACATGAGAATTTGTTCCTATCTAAGTCATACTTATCTCCTCACCTTGACCAAGAACATTCCACCTTTTGTAGATGTATGCTTAGTTGTCATTCTTATCTCCTAACATCTTCTAGCTTGTTCTAGAAGTCTCCTTGAGGCCTTTATATTTGGGCTCTCTCATTGTATTTCTCAATTCATATTTTTGCATATTATATTGTACAACAATACATTTTTTTATTGTTGTAATATTTGTTCTCTTAGTACGTTTAGTTTCTCCAAGCTCTACCCTTCCTCCTTTGGTTTCTCATCAGCAAGTTATTTTTATGTAGGTGATCTTGGCGAGCTGTGAAGTTGGCTTTCATCAACTTCTACATGGTATCAGAGCCTCCCTACTACTTTCAGGTTGAAAGATTTTTGAAGCTGCGATTCAAAGACACAAACCCTAGTTTGTTTGTGATTTTTTTCTTCAATTGGGAGGAAGAGCATTTTTTTGGAGCACTTTGGGCCTAGACGGACACTACCATTGAGTTTAGAAGGCCCATTACAATCAAGATCCATATAAAATTTTTTCATTTTTTGTGACAGTAGTGTTAGGGAAATTTTTTTTGCTCCTAAGAGGTTGTATGGACGAGTTTTTTGAAAAAAAATTTAAAAATCATTTTGTGCAAGGCCACCACATGGCCACTGCTATGCTACCATTGCTCAGCCTAGATGCTGCCACCGTTGATAGCACCATTGTGGAGTAGTCACAACGTAGCTATTGCTCTGTGGAACCACCAGCTGGCCACCCACTGCCATGGCGACACCACAATCTATTGCCCCTGAGGCCTCTGCCACCTTTGCATTTTCTAGACATGTGTCTAGCTTTTGCAGCATGCTAGCTTAGCCCATTTGTTTTCTACAGTGGATAGTTCGTAGGTTTTAAGGGTGCCATATGACACGGGTGCCACATTGGCACCTGCCATGTCACCATCTGGACAACATCTTTTTTTTTGTGACGAACCCTTGACCGTCAATTTTAAACCAATGATTTGCTAATGTTAGCATGACATTATTACCCCTGCCAACACTCCAGGTCCCTTTTTGAGCTACTCGCAATTTTTTGGCCATAACTTGAGCATACAGAGGTATTTTTTCGATCTAAAGAAGTGCTGAAAATCTAGTTCCAAGACAAGGACATTGGTGCAAGTATTTTGTGATTTTTATGTAGTTTTATGGCTCATTTTTGCAGTTAAAGTTGGATGTTCTATTTTCACTCTAATAAGCATATCTTTTGCATCCCATCTCTATTTTTTGAAAATGTTATATTTTTGGAAAGCTAGTTCTATCTACTTTTCAGAAATGTTATAATTTCCTTTAGATTTTGCCCCATGCTCTTTCTATCATGTTTTTGAAATTTTTTCTCTATGGTGGATATCTTGTGTGTCCCATGTTCGAGGATTGTTTTCATGGCATGAGATCTTTTGTTTTGGGCTGTATTATCTTCTATATCAACTTTTTTCCTTTTTTGATAATTGTTGATATCATTTGTAAGAATCTTTATGCAAACACACTGAGATAGAGTGCCACTCTTGCATTTCAGGTTCATGAATGTTGTTTTGAGATAGTTGTACTAGCACTATTTTATAAAGCACCATGGGGGGTTAGTTGTTGCCATTTTTGTGCCCTCTTCCTTTGTAAAGTGAGTGTCCCTTCCATGACATTAGCCCCATGAATGTGTCAGTGACACATGCCTTTATAGATATTTGTACATCTTACTCTCTCTTGGTGTTCTTGGTTCTTTCTACAAAGGATTTTGGCCCACCATTTTAGTTGCTTGTCACCTCACCTCATCTACATTAAGGGGGGGTTATTCTATTGTTCTAATGCTTCTTTGGTTCGATGGTTTCATAGTGTGAGCTATGTATTCAATATTTGATCCTAGATACTAGGTGATTATAGTGGCTAGCTACATATGCATTTCGATGAGATGGATCATCTACCATATAGACACTCTTGGTTCGTGCCTTATATTTTTCATGGAGCTTCTTCAAATCAACAATTTCTTTTTGAAAATTTTTGCGACTTCTTCATTCTTCAGTGATACTCTTCATGATCTTCTTTGTTCCTATTTCTAGGACATTCATCTAGTTGGAGGTTTCTTTAGTCCTTCACTAGATTTTTAGTTACCTCTTTTTGGGAGAGGGTTTTTCCCATGTGGTTTTCTCTCTTTCCCCATTTTTAGAGGTTGCATTTCTTTGCATTGTACATGGGTACCTAACATGGCCTCATTGTCCGAACCCATTCTGCATTTCATCTTAGCTTTTTGTAAGCTTAAGTGCATTCCCTTAAGTTGCACTTAAGGGGGGGTGTGTTAGAGTAAATAATTATTATTTATGCTTTACTTAAGTTTACTCAGGTTAATGAATTTATTTAATAGTTATAGTTTAGGAGTTGTTGACAACATGGGAGTTTGTTCCTATCTAAGTCATACTTATCTCCTCACCTTGATCGAGAACATTCCAGACGTATGCTTAGTTGTCATTCTTATCTCCTAGCATCTTCTAGCTTGATCTAGAAGTCCCGTTGAGGCCTTTATATTCAGGCTCTCATTGTATTTCTCACTCATATCTTTTGCATATCATATTGTACAACAATACATTTTTTCATTGTTACAATATTTGTTCTCTTAGTCTATTTAGTTTCTGCAAGCTCTACCCTTCCTCCTTTGGTTTCTCTTCAGTAGGTTATTTGCATGCAGATGATCTTGGCAAGCTCTGCAGTTGGCTTTCATCAACTTCTACATTTTTTAGATTAGAAGAGTGCATGTAGACAATTTTCAAACCACTCAAACCTTGGCCACTAAATTAGAAGATAATTTAATTTCCACTGGGAAATGTAAAAATAGAAATCCAGGCTTGGGCTACCACAAATACTAATTCTAACACTACCAACAATACACATGCAATGCTCTAGAAACTATCAAATGAGACAATTACCTTAAAGAGGCAAATTTTTAACCCCAACCCTTATTTTCAACAACCTTATCAAGATATACCTAGAAATCCACATAAAGGAAAGGTTTTATAGTTACCGCCTACTCAACAAAGACTATCAACTGATGCTGATCCTAAGAAGTAGAGCATGTGTGTATTCCACTTGAGAGCAAACCACAATGGTGACTCCTACCCATAGATGACCATATATAAGAAGATGAATGCAAAAAATGAGCTAACAATAGAATACCTTGAAAGTGAAGATGACTCTATTCCCACTGGCAACTCTAGAACATTTTATTTGGAGTACAAGTCAGATTTGGAGAAAGGAGGCGATTGTTTTGCCACCTTGGATGGATCAAAAATGACTATAATGATAAGAAGCCAAAAGAATAAAGCTCCTGATCGTTTTTATTTTCACCAAGCCAAATTTTTTGAAAATATTGTTAAAATTATATAACATGTATAGGATGGGTTTCATGCATTGTGTTGTGAAAAACTTAGAAGAGAAACCCTAATTAAATTAGCCCATGCCTTACATTATGTTAAAATTTTAAGTCATCTTTTATAACTTAAGATTAGGCAGTGTTTAGCCATATTGTTTACCTAGTCAAAAACATTTTATACTATGGTTGACACTTTACCCTATTCCTTGGTCTTATTCATGAGTAAGAAGTTGTAAGTTATAATTAGAATATTCCTTATTCTTCTCCGATTTCCCGACTAAGTATTAAGCATAAAGTCATAAAATCTTTCACACATTATGAACCAAGTGTCTTGACCTTATGCTTGAGCCTCAAATGTATCGCCATAAGTTTATCTTTGTAGAGGTGAAAATGTATCCCAATTTTACTGTTATGGGCACCCTAGAAATACCCAAAAACTACTAATAGGAATTTAGTCAAATAATTTGCATCCAAATCTTAATTTCTCTATCAAATGTTTAAACCCCTTAATGGCTCCAAAAATAAAATATTTTTATTTGTTTTTATGCCTTTGCATAGGTTTGAAATCACATGACATGATCAAGAAGGAATTTATGATACTATGCAAATTGAAGATTGAACTACTATTTAAATAATATTAAATTTTAAACTAATAAAATTAAATACATAGCAGACTTTTCAACTCACTAATTACTCCATTATTATAACATAATATTCCAGTAATGACTTCCCATCTTGTTACTATAGTAATGTGAATAGTGCTGTGCTTTAGTGTTGCTACAGTAAAATCTACCTTTA
Source organism: Cupressus sempervirens (assembly GCA_028749045.1). Lineage (NCBI taxonomy): Eukaryota > Viridiplantae > Streptophyta > Pinopsida > Cupressales > Cupressaceae > Cupressus > Cupressus sempervirens. The sequence continues at coordinate 790,549,093 of CM053783.1, read as the reverse complement.
ATTAGTCCAAGACCCTCATAAATTATCCCTTCACAATGGCATAAGCATCGGACAAGAAGCGAGAATGATATGAGCAAACATCCAATCCGCTTGTAGCTAAAAATGCGCCTAATTTGTCTATCAATAAAGCTGATAGAAATGAATTCCAAAGGCCAAACCCCAAGGGAATGATGTCTATAATGTCACAAGAGAGGATAGATGTCCTCTAATGCCAAGAATGGATTTGCAAATCACACATCAATTTTCTTCTCATATTCAACTTGTCGAATGAAGCCACTAATGCTCCCTTTTGTTTTTTCTCCAAGTGTCCATTCCACTCACATGAGAAATGTGGGATAAAAGATGTGTGATATAAAACATATTAAAATAATCACTTATGTCTCCCTTAGGTTCCCCTTTTGATTTGCACACATTCCCATAAAATTTAATATTAGAGAAACACTTTAATATTTTACAACTAAATTAATTGTTACTTTAATAATACTTCAGACATAAAAATATATTAGCTATTGAACTTTGAATAGCATGAGTGATAGCTCAATGGAAAACTCTAGCCATGGAGTATCAAATTCAATCACCAAAACTAGCCTCCCTTGTGTCCTACTAACTTACTAAAAATAGTATGCTTGAGACTGAGTAAATCAACTCTATTTTGGCTGAAACAGGAGATAACTAGGCCAAAACACACTAAGATCCCTTTAATACCTTCATTATCTCTTGTGACCATGTAGAACTAGGCTATAACACACACACACACACACACACACACACACACACACTTGGTTGACTACTAAAGTAGGGACATTATAGTCCACCCTCCTTGAAATTGCTTGCTCTCAAGCAATTTCAGTCTAGCCTGTTGAATAACTCGCTCACTCTCCCATGTAGCATCCTCCACTGGAAGGACTTTCCATCTGACCAAATACTCCTTCACTATCTTGGTTCTGAGCTTCCTCTCTTGAGTGTCTAGAATAGCCGTAGGTACTAACACAAGCTTCTTGTCCTAATCCAAAGAGTGTAAATCTGTAGAAGGAACTACACTCTAAGCAATAGCTTTCTTAAGCCGCGACACATGAAATATATTGTACACCTGACTATCCTTTGGAAGCTCAAGCTCATAGGTGACTTCTCCCACTCTATGAATCACCTTGTAGGGACCATAAAATCTAGGCTTTAGCTTCTCTACTCTGCACCTCTTGAGCGATGAATACCTATATGACTGAAGCTTCAAATACACCATATCCCCTACCTCAAAACTATGCTCTATCCTATGCTGATCAACATACAATTTCTGCTGATTATGAGCCTGTTGTATGTTCTCCTTGAGTGATCTTAGGATATCCTAGCTATCCTATAATAAGTCTTCAGCTTCGGGCCCTCGGCTATTCCCCAAAACTAAACCCATGAAGTTGGGTGCTTCATACCCATACAATTCCATAAATGGAGTCATCCTAATAGTTACATGATATGTGGTGTTTTAACAATACTCCCCCATGTATAACCACTTGACCCACACTCTCTACTATGCAGTTGCATAGTTCCACAAATAGCCTTCCACCCATTTATTTACTATTTTTGTCTGCCCATCTATCTAATGGTGGCAATTTGTACTAGGTGTAAGATCTGTACCACACAACTTGAACAACTCCTACCAAAAGGTACTCATGAACTTGAAATCCCTATCACTAAAAATAAATCTTGGTATCTCATGCAACCTAAAGACCTCTTTGAAGAATAAATTTGCAACCTATGTTGCTATTTAAGTATAAGGAATAACAAAGAAGTGAGTGAAATTTGTTAAAATACAAACTCTTCCCTGCACTTGTGGTAAACTAGTGATGAAGCCCATAGAAATAATTTCCCATTTCCTATCTAGATTGGGCAAGGGTTGTAGTAAATCTGCAAGAAATTTGTGCTCTCCTTTTTTTTGTTGACAAACTGCACACTCCTTGACATACTTCTAAACATCATCCTTGAGCCCTCTCCATGAGAACCATTCTCAAATCTGCCTATAGGTCTTGAAGACCCCTAGATGCCGTGCTGTAGGTGCATCATGAAAGCCTTCAAAACATCCTCTTTAAACTTTGATGTAGGGATTAAATAAACCATGTCTTAAAATATGATCAACCCATCCAACACCACATACCTGTCATCTTGAATGGTTCTTGTAACTATCCCAAAAGCCCAATCATCTCCTGCATACTCCACTGTAATTTGATCTCTTCAATCTCTTGAAACCTCTTCTAGAGTACATAAGTGAGGCCTTCAAGATAAAGTATCAACCACCACATTTTTCTTACCTTTGACAAACTCTATATCAAATTCATAAGCCTGTAATTTAGTAATCCATTTCTACTACTGATCATTAAGGTCATGTTGGCTCATGAAGTATCATTAACATCACATTGGCTTATGAAGTATTGAATACTATTGTGATCAGTTTTGATCACAAAACACCCACCTACCAAATATGATCAGAATTTGGCCAATGCTTGCATTATGGCCAACATTTCCCTATTGTAGATATAATAACTCCTCTCAATTCCTTGGAGCTTCCTACTCTTGAATGCAATGGGGTGTCTCTCCTGTATCAATATTGCTCCTATCCCATCTCCTAAAGAATCACATTGGAGCTCAAGTGGCTTCATGAAAACAAGTAGAGCTAGAATTGGACAAGATGAAATCACCTATTTGAAGTGGTCAAAACATCTCTGCCCTGCCTCTATCCATGTGAAGGATCCTTTCTTGGTAAAATTTGTCAAAAGTGCAGCAATCTACGAGAATACCCTAAAAAACCTCATGTAAAAACCATATAAACCAAAAAAACCCTTAAGCTATGTGAGGTTTGTGGGAGAAGGCCAATCCATAATAGCTCTAATCTTTTTAGGATCAACCCAAACACCATTGACACTAATGATATGCCCAAGGTAAAGGAGCTCGATTATGCCAAACTCACATTCTGATTCCTTGGAATATAATGACTCTCTATCTAGAATAGATAAAACCTCCTCCAAATGTTGCAAGTGCTCCTCCCAAGTCTTACTAAGGACCAATATGTCATCAAAGAAGACCAAGATGAATCTCCTCAATTTCCCCCTGAACACCTAGTTCATACAATTTTGAAATGTGGCAAGTACATTGGTTAGCCCAAATGGCATAACCATAAACTCAAAGTGGCCATAGTGACACTGAAAGGCTATTTTCTCAATGTCCTCTACTCTCATCCTAATCTGGTGTTATCTAGATCATAAATTGATTTTTTTGAAGAAGTGTGCACCTTGCAACTCATCAATCATCTCATTAATCATAAGAATGTGATACTTGTTTTTAATTGTTTTCTTATTTAGTGTCCTGTAATCGACGCACATGCACATCATCCCATCTTTATTCTTAACTAGAACTACTAGTGAAGCAAAAGGCTTTTGCTAGATGTAATGTGCCCCATCTCTAGTAGCTCCTTAATTTCCTTCTCTATCTTATCCTTGCGTTTCTTAGGATGATGATAAGGGGTAATCATGATTGGTTTGGCTCCCTCCTCAAACTCAATAACATGCTCTATTCCCCTATTAGGAGGAACCCTGTGTGGAATATCGCCAAACACTTTCTGGATATTTGGTGGATGACTCTTTACCTATGACTGCAATGGTGTTGGCATAAAGATACACTCTTCTGCCCACTCTATGTCATTATGCCAAAAAACTCTCTGCATTCTCCTTAGAGAGATAACTCTGCAACTCCCATCTGAAAGTCCTTTGAGTACAATAGTTCTTCCCTCATGCTAGAATCTCATCTCTATTTTTGCTAGGTTGAGTGTGAACTCAACTAGTGAGGCCATCCATGTCATGCCAATGATGACATCATAGTCTTCCATGTCTACTACACAGAAATCATCCTCCAACTCATAGCCATCTCCAAACCTGATGTGAAGATTAGATATCTTCTGAGTGCATAATAATTTGTCACCATTAGCTACCATGACTCTAAACCCAACATGCTCCTCAGTTTGTAAACCTCTTGTGGCTACTAACCATGCATCTATGAAGTTATGTGTATCCCCAATATCAATGAGAGAGATCACTTTTTTCCCCTGGATAGTACTCGTGACCATAAATGTGATCACCTTTTGAGCCCTTGTCAATTGTGCCAATGACATATCATCCTTAGGAATGATGTTCTCCTCTAGAGTGCTACTCTCATCTGAATTAGAGTGTTGATCCTCCCCCTTTGACTATGACTACTCTACTATAAAATACTCAATTTGATTTGCCTTAGCCTTGAGAGGGTACTTATGAGATAAGTCCCAAGGCTCTCTACAATGAAAACACAATTTCTTCCTCCTCAACTCATTCAAGGTGTCATTATCCAAATTCCTATTATCCCCTTTTGGTTAGCATCCTGTAAAAAGGATTTTTGTCCTTATCCTTAACCTTCTTCATATGTGAATCCCTAGGCTAAAATATTCTCTTAAAAGAAGAAGGTGCTAAGTCACAAGCCTTCTTAGTGGCCTCCTATAATGTAGCTGGGTCATGCCCCTTGACCCAACCCCTTAAGGGATTTGAGAGTCCATGCATAAATAGCACTAATAATCTCCTCTTTGAAATATCTATAACCAACATAACTAACCTTTTAAATTCATTGATATATGACTCAACTGATCCCCATTGCTTGAGCCATGTCAACTCTTTAAACTATAACTTAGGATCTTTGGTATCAAATCTCTCTATGAGTCTCTCAATGAACTCTTTGTAAGATATGATTTTATTATGCTCCAAGGTTACCATGCCATGGTGCCACCACTCATGCTCTAGGCCATCCAAATGAATAGCCACATACTTGATAGGCTCCTTCTCAAGAATTAGATTCAGTTGGAAGTATGTATCTACCTTTTGCACCAAAGCTCGTGCAATCATCTTCCTTGAGGCATCATAATAAGGTAAAGAAAGTTTCCCAACTTTCTTTCTTAGCTCAAAGAATTGATTTCTCTTTCTTGCTCTAGGCATGTGTCTCATCCTCAAGTCCATATAATCTTTGAGGGAAATATCCACCTAAAACTCTGAACCACTAGCATTGCAATCCCTCCTATAAACTGCTCTTGTAACTCAATAATTTGCAATTTATGGGAAGGTGGGTAGAATATGTCTCAAGCTCACTATCCGAGCTAGGTGTGTAGCATGTCCAAAGTTATCAACCTCATTCCGATTATTTTCATGTCCATTATTATTACCATTAATGTTATTTTTAGGACCATTGTTGTTTCCTTGGCCTCCATTATTATCATTGCCCCCATTTCCATTGTTTGCATCACTAGGAATAATATTGAGGCCCATCTATCTAGCCATAAGCTACAACATCATATCCATTCACCTATTCTACTCCTATTGCATATGTTGCCCCTCCTCTTATATACCCATAACTATTTGAATATTACGTCCTCCTGATTTGGATTGGCATTCCTACCTCCTCCCAGTCCTATATTTCTATCATCTCGGTCACCCATACTACTATCTTGTTTAAAGAATATCTCCTCTACTCTCTCTATGACTAGATTCTATGTCCACCTACATGGATGAACTAGACTACTTGCTCTGTGAGTCTAAATCTTTGTTGTCTTGCTCTAGTATGGCAGAAGTTAATGACATTTGTCACATGCTCAAACATACATTCTAAACCTATTTTATTTCTAACATTAGTAATTTTGTCAAACACTTTTCCCTTTATCTGACTATTCCAAATTCCTTGTAAGGCTTCCATAGGATGACAAGACTTAAAGTTGTGATACCACTATAGTGGGCACCCTAGAAATGCCCAAAAACTAAACCAATTGGTGATAGGAATTTAGTCAAACAATTTGCATCCAACTCTTAATTTATTCATTAAATATTTAAACCCCTTTATTGCTTTGGAAATAAAATGTTTTTTTGTTTTTATGCCTTTGCATAGGTTTGAAATCACATAACATGAACAAGAAGGAATTTATGATAATATGCAAACTGAAGATTGAACTATTGTTGAAATAATATTAATTTTGAAACTAATAAAATCAAATACATAGCTGAGTTTTCAACTCACTAATTACTCTAGCATTATAACATAATATTCCAGTAATGACTTCCCATCTTGCTACTATAGTAATATGAATAGTTCCACACTACAGTGTTGCTATAGTAAAATCTGGCTTCAATCAGTCCAAGACCCTCATAAAATCATCCCTTCACAATGGCATAAGAATCAAACAAGAAGAAGGTGTTGGTGTTTTGAAACATCATGGTTTCAATTATCTTGATGAGATCAAGATACATCTAGGGACAACTACTTCCCATCCAAAACATACCCTTTTAGACACTAGGCCAACTATAAGTCTACATCCTTCTTCTACTTCAAGCTCTACAAAACTTAGGTAGGTGTACCTAATATTCAATTATATGGTACCAGTGCTAAAACATACACTTGAATCTAACAAAGCAAATAAAAACCTTAATCTTCTAAGACTAATGCAAAGATCCTAGATATGAGATAGCTAATAACATGACCTAAGAACTTGATAAGCCAAGTGAGGGCAACACTTTTTAGTTCTTTTAATATTAAAGGGAAAAGATAATTGATTAATGATGTTGATTTCAACAAAACCAAGACATGAACAACATAACACTTTGATCTTGTAGATGATCAGTGCCTTATCTATTGAGCAATCCCAAAAACCCTTAACACACATCCCTAAAAGTCATTACCATATCCCCTACATCAAAACTTTCTAATCTATCTATTCACCTTGTGAATTTGACATTTGCATCTTTCTAAATTTCATACTTGACCTATCCCTTCATTAGATTTGCAACCCTATGATGATAACATAAGCATTGACATGACTCATTGAATCACAAGAAAATAATATCAACACATACAACTTATAAAAGATTGCAATTAAGCACAATGCACCTTGTACGTATATCATAGAAGATCACAAATAGCATGAACATGAGACAAAATTCATATAGAAGATTAACTTGCTGTTGCACTTTTATTTATTTCCTTGAAACAAATACATAAATGATGCATGAAATAGAAACATAAAACTACCTAACAAATTAGAACTATCTATATTCTTATTTCTTGCTATTCATTACAAGAGAAATGCTATAGAGAATGGTATCACAGTCATGATAAAGTTTCTCCAAAAATTGGAACCAACTGGTGTCATAGTAAAACTGCCCACCCTTGAGAAAGAGAAAAGAAGAGACTAAATATAAAAGAAGCAATCCTAGATTAGATCAGACACTACTATTTGTCCACTTGGAAAACCTCCATCCATAGATGAAAAACATCTCTATACTCTCTCTACAACTGAAAATTAGATCTTTTTTTTGTTATTGTTGAAAGTCTTGAAAATATCTTCAGAATGATTAAAAAGTGTAACTGATTTTAATGCCAGATCTGAGATCAAAGAAAGGGAAAAAATCCATCAAATGACTTCTAGAAGCCAAAGAAAACTCTCAAAATCATTTTTACTCTAAATCTGGTAGCAACAAACTTTGATTTACAACTGATTTTGATGCTTAATTACGAATTCTACTCGTTCTGCTAAGAATGCCCCAAAAAACACAAATATGCTATAGCATGTACCAATGAATACTTGTACAAATTCTGACTATAAATTTGGATATCTTATCTTCTCTTAGTTCTAACGATATACTACAGTGCACATTTTTAACATAAATGACCCCTTTGGCATGCATTTGAAAATCCATGCCTCGTTTCATGCTTTAGAACATTTCAATTCAAAAATTTAAAAAATTTCTGTAGTCAAAACTATAGAAAAAAATGTGATTCATTTAAATTTTTCCAATTCGGTTTTTTCAAGTTCAAAATTTGAAAATAAAATAATAAAAAATTAATTTTTTGCATTTCATATTTTTCTCTTTTTTCTAACTCTGGGTGAACCCTCCCATTGACTGCAAAGTGGCCGTTCCTCATTGGCCAAATTCTGCATAGTCAATGTTTTCACCTCACCATTTCCATGGAGCATCCTTTCCATGTGTTGTCTTAGTGTGCCTTTGCATCCTTAACCATGGGTTCTACCTTAGCTTTGACAACTAGGCGAAACCAGGCATATTGCACCTTTCGAACCTTCTAGCCTTAACCAAGGTTAAGCTACGTAAAATTGAAAAATAAGTCTTCTCACATCCTTGAGACCATTTCAATAGATTTGGCATTAACCTCTACAAAATTGAACCTAGTGGTTAGCTAACCATATTGCTTCATCAGTGTGGTCAGGCCTAATCGTGCGGTTAACTCTGCAACATTGCAATTTTGTGCCACCTGTTCACTGATAATGTCACCACCTGTTTGCTTCTCCCACCTACATTTTAGTTCAACAATTTTCATTTACTCACCACCAGCTAGCAACTTGACCACGAGTAGAGCCCTTAACATGAGCCTTGCGTCTTCGAAAGACTCATGCCTTTGAGACAACAAGACATTGTGCGGTGTGGCTTTTAAACATTAGAAAGTTCCATCCCACAACCAATGTGGGACTAAAATCTAAACATACAACCCCGTACTAGATTCCAAATTGGGTCCTTTGCAAATGGTAAATACCGATCTTTATTTTGGAAGAAGGTAGAAAAGGTTTGTTTAAGCTTAAAAAAGGGTTAAGTGTCATTCATTCTCAATCTATGTTTTAAAAATTGTGCCCTACATATGACTTGCTTTTGAGATCACACATTTCCTACATGTCATTTCTTTGATTTTCAAGTTTTAGCATCCTTGCCTCTCAACCTATTACTCCACTCCATCAATTCCTTCCTTACCAAAGTTTTGGAGAAACTCTATTTCTCATAGGGCTGCCTTTTCCATTAGCTAACAAGTGTGTTTTGCAATACATCTTCTTTACTTCAAAGCTTAGCACCTGACTTGTGCTGGGATGTGAATCACTAGGGAAAGCCTTAAAACATTTCCCATTTTAATTTATACCATTTTTGGGAATATTCTCATAATCCTTTTTGTTTTTGTAGTGAAGGAGGATGGAGTCCTGGCTAGCAAAAATGAAGAGATTGTCATTGAAGGAGAGGTGAAGAAATGGGCTTAAATTGTTCTACTCAAAATTGTTGGTCTTTGTTTACATATTAATCGATCTTTGATGGCATGTCCTTCCTCAAATGCAAAACTAGGTAAAACATTCACCTCTTCAAAATATTTGAGTCCACCAAGGTGTGCCCATCCTTGGGCTGCTTGTTGGAATGGTGAGCCTCTATGATTTTGGCTTCCACCATTGCTAGGGTTGCACCTTCTTTGATTTCCAAAGTATGAGGCTTGATCAATAAATATTACATCTTCCATTAGCAAGGCTTATGTTTATAGTAACAAAAGTCACGACTTACACTTGGATGTCAGCCACATTAGTGCTATTAAACTATTGTTTCCTCCCCTTTCAAACCATATGCTTGCCCTCTGTTTTGATGCAATTACAATAGTGTATGCATTCTCTATACATTTTTCATCAACTATCTTCTTAATATATTTTTATTTCTTCAAAGAATGCACAAGGGAGCAGGTTCAATCTCTCTCTCTCTCTCTCTCTCTCTCTCTCTCTCTCTCTCTCTCTCTCCTCTCTCTCTCTCTCTCTCTCTCTCTCTCTCTCTCATTTCCTTCTATAGACAAAGAAACCACTATGCTTTGTCTTTGACCTTTATATTGAAATAAATTCATGCTATTCCTCATCATCTATGAAAAGTCCTCTGTGTCATATTGGTCATCACCTGGTATATGATCAAACACTTTTTTTATCACTACTTGAGATCCCCTGTATAAATGTGCAATACTCCCAATAACTGTACTAAAGTGGTTACCAAGACAAGGAAGGTCACTATTTTATAATTTTAAATCCCCACATTTCTTATTAGATTGATTCAATTGGTTGGCCCCTAGAGTGGGTCTGATTAAATTTTTTTCATTTTCAAATAATTGACCTTTTGAACTACTCCAGCAAATCACTTAGCCTTGAATAATTTTTTTTGAGCATTGAAATAACTTTAAAACTCGTTTCACCTCTTTCTGCAACCTATCAATTTTGCAAAGAGTAGTCCTTTAACTGGCCTTAAAAACTGACCAAAACACCTGATTGAGCCCTGAAACCTTTCATACTAATTCTTTGTTTCAAATTCTCTCACCCTATCAAATTTCATCTCATGACAAAATTTATGTCAAAAATATATTGATCATCAAAGTTGCCTTCTCAGAACTGCCTGCAAGCAAACATGTCAGAAAACCATAAATCACATTCGGTTTTGGCTTTGAAGATAGGTCAAAATGACACTTGGGGGCACAAATACTAGAGCATCAATTCACTATTGAGGAGAATATCAATCTGGGATTTGGGCTCATAAAGAATAACAAGGCAAAAATGGCAAGCAGTCAAAGTGGGCTATTTGGATTTGTAGAACTGGAAACACTGGCAAAAAAGTGATTTTAACAAATGGAATGGACCTCTAAAAGTGTGCAGATAGATTTGTCAAGATTTGCAAAATGACACACTCAAATTTTTTTGAGTAGAACACAACGGTACAATCCATTTGATCTCACCTATCATGGATTCAGAATTATGATATCTTGAATAGGGGTACTAATCAATCTGCATTTCTTGACACCAATAAAAGTTTGCAAATTACATTTGGAATCACATTTGAAATCTAGTCAAACAAATTCTTTATTAACTCAAATCAGAAACATAACAAGTAGCTGACCTCTAAAATGTAATAAAAAAGGAAACTTCTCATTTTGATCAATTGGGTCAAAGTTATAACTAGTCAAATAGGGCCTCCCAAAATTTTGAACAATTAGCATCAGCATGACAACAATAAACAACTAACTTTTAGGGATTCAAAACCTAGTCAAAACATATCAAATCAACTTGAAATATGAAACATAGGTTCTTTGATATGCAAACTAAAAATTCTCAAAGCAAAAAGTCATGAAACATTATCTAATATGAGATATTCACATGCGAACTAGGCTTCTTGTTACTATTTGACACTTCGGAAAAAATGTAGAACTGAACATTGGTCAATATGCAACTTTGCAGAATGACTTGAAATCACAATTTTTCATTAGGGAACACATGAATATGCTGAATAAAACCTGTTAGAAACATTAAACACATCTTAGGCCTCAAACAAATAGCTAGGTACACATGCATTACAATGCACTTTAAGGGCTCAAAAGCTTGGAATGGTACTTAGGTTGGGAGGGTGATTTTGAGTCCCATTAGTGGCTTTGTCTAGGGATGTATGTCCCTTGTGCGCATGACAAGGATTTAGAATCATTGGAAGAAGTGGACCACCCATTTGATAGAAAAAAATTCTCTCGAACAACTTATTGAAAGCAAGGAAATCTACTCCTAAACTATACAAACAATGGCCCTAGGCCATTGAACTTCTAAATTTTTTTTTAACCTTTGTCATAAATTTGATTTTCATGAGGTAAGATGACATTATAAATTCCATTAGTTTCATCAATCAGATTAGCACTTTGAATCAACTCACTTGGCAAGATAGAATATACATCTTCACTTTCATAACACATATAAAAATTATAATGAACCCTTTTTAGGGGTCCTTTGTTTCGTATGACTTTCCTTTTAAAACTATTTGAGGTTGATAATTGTTATGACACATCCATATCATCTCTGTATTTTGTTTCAATCTATGATTATCAAAGACTTTGTCTTTCCTTATTACCCTGATCTATGTTCTGGTCGCTTATTCCTTGACTATGTTCCTTTTTGACTATGATCACTGTGATTGGCTGACTCAAGGCTTCTGTGAATTTGTCTCTATAACCATCAGTTGTTTTGGCTTAATGCATTTCCATCAAATCCATTATCAATGTATACTATAACCATTAAAGGCAATGGGACCACACAACTATCATCTTCGGGAAGACACTTTTTCCATACAACTTTATCTATAGAGGTAGATACATTTGTTGATTATTAACTCGGTGAAGCATTTCGATTGTCTCATTCTATGAGAATGTCTCACCAAGATCATTGTAGTGTTGGTGCATTTGATGTTTGGAATTAGTCCCTGTAGCTTGAGTTGCCAATTAGAGAAATGCTTGAATGTATGTATCTCGTTGCCCTCTTCTCTCTTCATAGTCACTGGTTGTGTGTTCTCCATTGGTGTAATTTTTTGAATATAATAAAGTCCTATGCATTGTGTGTAATTTTCTCCTTATCGGCTACTACAAATCAGTCACCTCTAATCCTATTTCATATATTTATTTTTCCTTATATAGCTATACCAGATAATAAATGGATGTGCGACGATGAGAATGCCTTCTTAGTAGCAGAGATAAGGACTTACCATTTGAATTGAGTTAATCCCACATTTTTGTGTATTTACTCATGCCTTTTTCAAATCTAAATACGGCTGCCTCGTGAGAAGATGTGTCTTTTGAGTGAGTAGGCATGTAATGTTTATTTATTTTATTAATATGTTGTTTAGTTATATATGTTGATTATATAAATGTTGATTAGGTTTGTTTATTAAACTCGTGTATTGATTGTATAATTATATTAATAATAATATTAGTAATATCATTATTCGTAATATTATTACAGAATATATTTATTCTATATATTATTTATAATAATATTTATTTCTCATATTTTAAAGTAATATATTATTCATATTTATATTACAATTATAATATTATTCTTGAATATGTTTATTTCATAATATTCTTATAAAATATTTGATATATATAATTATAAGGTAGAATTGATCGATATTAAATTAATCAATTCATAATTCAATCAATTTACAATTAATTGTATAAATATTGAATTATATTAGTTTCAAGATCTAAATATATATATTTTCATATTAACCAAATATGTTTATATTTTAAATAATAATTTATACTGTTATGAATAATATAAATAATTAAATAGAATTACTATTATATTATTATGAATAATATAATTAAATAGATAAATCATAAGTATTTATCTATATAGTTTGTCAATATTATTCCTTTTGTGAATAATCAACAATAGTATATGAATTATTATTATATTTTATCTAATTATATAATTCTCTTAGGAGGGATCATGACAAAAACTATGATCACTCTCAACAACTTGCTCATTATGAAATTATAGATCAGCATGCTCAAACATATCATACTCAAACTAAAACTCCTCTTCATCGAATGAATCATGCATGCTATCAATCTTGAATATAAAAGTTTCATATTCAACTTGGGGAAAAGGATCATATATACCTTGAAATTGTGTATCCTTATGTATAACCAAATGGTACTTGAATGAGGAATTAGATTTATACTCATAAATATCATCCACGTCAATGTCTAAAACTAATATGGAGTCCTCCAATGAGTCTTTGCAATCATCAAATAGATTAGCCACCATTTTAGAGTATTCATCATAGAACTCATTGCAAGGTGCATGTTGATCTTCAATCATAGCTTCATCAAACACTTTGTTATCAACATAATAAGATGCAACATCATCATCATTTTCACTGTCACACCTAGAAGAAGAACAATCTAATCTATTATAGTAGTAGGATAGAATATCATAATTAAGATCAGTAATAATCAAATATGAACATTCCATGCACTCTTCAAAAAATGGGTTGATATCTCCATGGAAAGCTCCCTTGTAGGCATTATAACAAGTGATGTGTTGATCAACATCAAGATCTTCATCATACAATGGATTAACGAAAACTTTGAAAACATTCCTAACATCACTATTATGAACACTTTTAGCACATGAAGAAGAAAAATCAACATCATCACACAAAGACACATCATCCACTCCATCAATGAAGCATGTGACATATAAATCAATGTTACTTGCATTGTCTTCACTAAAATAATTCATATGTCTTGAAAAGCAATCATCTTTTAATTTATCAATAAGTGCTGATGCATTAGTCTCAGAATCAATTATATACTACTGGTGACTACTGCTTGCAACCTTATAACATTCATCTACACAACTAAGTAATTTTTCCTTATAAATGATCTCCTTATCCTCATATTGTGTAGACAACTCTTCTTCAAAAATTTCAACCTCAAATTGATTCATACAATTCTGAGATGGAACTTCATTGTCAGATTTATAAAAAGAACTCTTACCTTTATTTGCGTAGGAGTACTCACTTTCATCATTACTTGCTTCTTCCCAATTTGCATCAGACTCATATGAAGACAAACATGTGTTATCACTATCCTCCTCTTGATTCGAGTAGCCACTCTCACCATCTTCTTTATATGATACTTCTTCATAATATATCGAATCAACAACTTTGCTTTCATCACTTGAAACATAACTTTCAGCCTCTTCATCCTCAAAAGACTAATATAAATTCCTTTTAACTTCATGATTAGTAACATTCTCAACACAAGGGAAATAGACAATAGGAGAAGCAACAACTAAATTTAAATCTTGCATATCTAACTAATCAAGTGAACTAACTTTGTCATCTACTACTATAATACTACAAACATGTGCACTATATTCAAAAGGAAAAGGATCAACTCTTCTTTGTAACAAAATAAATTCATCTTCACATGTTTTTACTTCTGAATTTTCAACAATATTGTTTACAACAACAATATTACCTACATGTTGGTCTAAAATTGAAAACTCAACATGATATTGGTTTCTCCTCTCGACTTCATCTTGTTGGCAAACATTTGTAGAGAAATGACACTTAGTCTATACTCTATATTATTTTCAATCTCTATTGCTATCATGAATTCCTTATGAAAAGTCTTGGGTTCTTTATCTCTTAATAGATAACTCATTTTTTAAATCAAATTCATCAAGATAAACTACTAAACACACTTGATCATCTGGCCTACAATTTTCATGAATCTCATTCATAATTCTTGCAAATCTGATATTAAATTCAAGAACTAATTCACCATTCCTAATTTGGATGTTCAAGAAATTAGCAAAAGAATAAAAAATGCTCATTCTTTCCCCAAATTGCATCATGAAGGATGAATGTAACTCATTCAAAGATGAAATAGAACATGCTAGCAGAAAAGAAAATGAATCTCTAGCATCACCTTCCAAAGTTTGAACAAACAACTTCATATGCACATCTTCATGAGCAATTCCAAAATCACCAATCAAGTCATTGAACATCTTAAAATGATAACTGGCTAAATCCAAATGGTTCCCATTGAACTTAGGCAAGTGCTTTCTAATATCATAAGACATAGTTTTTGAGAAAGCATGAATACCATTGAAAAGTAATGGCATGTACCTTTTGGTAGAAATAGATCTAAATTATTTATCCATGGACTACATACTAAGTGAAAATAAATTTTCCATTTCTTGCAAACTTATAACTCATTCACCAACATTACTTTCAGTATTTATTACTTGTAGCAGATCTAAAAATATTTTCTACCAATTCAATCTCTATCACACTTTAATATGTAAATACATTCACTAAATCTATCTTTCACAAAGTATGCTGAGATGCACCATATAACTCTCCTACTTAGTGCTAACAATACCACCTGATGGAGAAACTTTTTTGGAACTTACTTTCATGGAAAATAAATCCCATGAAAGTGGAAAATACCTTGAGTGTTGATGCTTGCAAACTCAATCTACTAATTTGACACGGGTGCAAACTTTATTTCTTCACACCATTAATAAAAAAAAAGTAAAGCCACCATCTCCTTGAGGATAAAAAAATGAAATCACTATTGTGATTCATTCTTAACATTCAAATTTCTTTTGACAATAGGTCACATACACACTTCAAAAATTATCAATCAAGAATTGGTATATTCTCTCTTCTTGCCTAAATCTTCTTAGAAAACTTTTAGATCTGCACAACTAAGTTGAAAACTCTTGAAAAAATTTACATAGAACCAATTTTCATTGGTACAAAGATATTTTAGAGAGTTGCCACTCATAATCATGAGAAAGATTTAAAACATGATTTATCACTTGACAAATTTGAACTGCACTTTCAACTTGTAAAACTTGCAAATCATCAAACACTTAGAAAAGAGAGCACTTTTGAACAATTTTGACTCCGACTTTACAAAAACACCTTCAAAACCAAATCTAGATGAATTGATTGAAGATAAAACCTAGTAACAATACAATTTGCACTCAACCCTCAAAGCTACTATTGCAAATGGCCTCACTGGGGTGCATAACTTGGAGTAAGAAACTAGAAAGAACATTAGAAAAATTACTTCTACAACTTTTTTCATGCACTTCTCCTGCTATATTGAATCTCCTTTTTTCAAATTTCAAGGTTTGTCTACCATTTAGACTCAATATAGTCCCTAGTAGAGTCACCATTTTTTTGATGTTTTGAAATGTCATGGTTTCAAATTATCCTGATGAGAACAAGATACACTAGGGGAAGCTACTTTCCATCTACAACATACCCTTTTCTTGCAAAACCTAGGTGGGTGTACCTCATATTCATTTATATGGTACCAATGCTAAAATATAGACTTGAATCTAACAAAGTAGATAAAACCCTTAATCTTCTAACACTTATGCAAAGATCCTAGACATGAGATAGCTAATAACATGCCCTAAGAACTTGATAAGCCAAGTGAGAGCAACAATTTTTAGTTCCTTCAACATTAAAAGGAAAATATAATTGATTAATCATGTTGATTTCAGCAAAACCAAGACATGAAAAGCATAACACTTTGATCCTATAGCTGATCAGTGCCTTATCTATTGGGCAATCCCACAAACCCCTAACACACATCCCTAAAATTCATTGACATATCCCATACATTAGAACTTTCTAATCTCTCCATTCATCTTGTGAATTTGACATCTACATCTTTCTAAATTTTCTACTCGACCTATCCCTTTATGAGATCTAGAACCCTATAATGATAAAATAAGCATTTAAATGATTCCTTAAATCACAAACAAACAATATCAACACATACAACTTAGAATATATTACAACTAGATAATATGAACCTAGTACATATGCAATAGAAGATCAGAAATAACATGAACAAGAGAAAAAATTTAGATAGAAGATTAACTTACCGCTGCACTTTTATTTATTTCCTTGAAATAAATACATAAAGGATGCATGAAATTGAAACATAAAACTGCCTAATAGATTAGAACTACTTGTATTATTTTTTCTTGCTATTCATTACAAGAGAAATGCTATAGAGAATGGTATCACAGTCATGAGAAACTTTCTCCAAAAACTGGAATCAACTAGTCTCATAGTAAAACTACCCACCCTTGAGAAAGAGAAAAGAAGAGACTAAATAGAAAAGAAGCAATTCTAAATTAGATTAGATGCTTCCATTTGTCCACTTGAAAAACCTCTATTTTCAAATGCAAAACATCTCTCTACTCTCTTTGTGATTGAAAATCAAATCTTTTCTTTGTTATTGATGAAAGCCTTAGAAATATCGTTCGAATGATTGAAAAGTGTAATTGATTTTAATGCCAGATCTGAGATCAAAGAAAGGGAAAAACATCCATCAAATGACTTCTAAAAGCCAAAGAATACTCTCAAAATCATTTTTATTTTGAATATGGTAACAACAAACTTCATTGACTACTTTCCAACTAATTTTGATGCTCAATGATGAATTCTGCTTGTTTTGCTGAGAATACCTTGGAAAACACAAATCTACCTATAGCCTATACCAGTTAATAGGTATGCAAATTTTGACTATAAATATGGATAGCTCATCTTCTCTTGGTTCCAATGGTGTACTGCACTACACATTTATGATAGAAATTACCCCTTTGGCATGTATTTGAAAATCTAGGTCCTATTTCATGCTTCAGAACATTTTAGTTAAAAAATTAAAAATTTTCTATAGTCAAAGCTATAGAAAAACATGAGACTCATTTAAATTTTTCCAATTTGGGCTTTCTACATTCAACATTTGAAAATAAAATAATAAAAAAATATTTTTCTACATTTCATATTTTTCCCTTTTTTCTGACTTTGGGTCAATACTCCTATTGAATACCAAGTGGCCACTCCTCATTGGCTAGATTCTGCATAGTCATTGTTGTCACCTCACCACTACCATAGAATTTCCTTGTCATGTGTTGGCTCAGCATGCCTTTGCATCCTTAACCATGGGTTCTACTGTAATTCTAGTGATTAGGCGAAACCAGGCATATTGCACCTTTGGGACCTTCTGGCCTTAACCATGGTTAAGCCATGCAAAACCCCAAAATATTTCTTTTTGTACCCTTGGGACCATTTCAATTGATTTGGCATTAACCTCTGCGAAACTAAACTCGACGGTTAGCTAACTGCATCGCTCCATTGGTGTAGTTAGGCCTAACTGCACAATTAACTCCTCGACATTGCAATTTTGTGCCACCTATGTGCTGATGATGTCATCACCTATTTTCTTCTCCCACTTGCATTTTGGTTCAAAAATTTGCATTTACTCATTGCTAGCTAGAAACCTAACCATGGGTGGGCCCCTTTACATGAGCCTTGCATCTTCAAAGGACTCATGCCTTTGAGACAACAAGGTGTTGTGTGGTGTGGCTTTGAAACATAAGAAAGTTTCATCCCATAACCAATGTGGGACTAAAATCTAAACATTTAACCCCACACTAGACTCCAAATTGGGTCCTTTGCAAATGGTAACTACCAATCTTTATTTCAGAAGAAGGTAGAAAAGGTTTGTTTAAGCTTAAAAAATGGGTGAATTGTTGTTCATTCTCAATCTAAGTTTTAAAAACTATGCTCCACATACGACTTTATTTTGAGATAACACATTTCTTGCATATCATTCATTTTATTTTCAAGTTTTAGTATCCTTGCCTCTCAACCTATCACTCTACTCCAACAATTCCTTCCTTACCAAATTTTTGGAGAAACTCTATCTCTCATAGGGCTACCTTTTCCATCAACTGACAAGTGTGCTTTGCAATATGTCTTCTTTACTTCATAGCTTAGATCCTAAGTTGTGCTGAGATGTGAATCACTGGGGAAAGCTTTAAAACATTGCCCATTGTAATTTATACCATTTTTGGGAACATTCTTAGAATCCTTTTTGTTTTTGTAGTCAAGGAGGATGGAGTCCTGGCTAGAAAAAATGAAGAGATTGCCATTCAAGGAGAGGTGAAGAAATGGGCATAAATTGTTCTACTCAAAATCATTGGTCTTTGTTTGGATATTAATTGATCTTTGATGGCATGTCCTCCCTCCAATGAAAAACTAGGTGAAATGTTGACTACTTCAAAATATTTGAGTCCACCAGGGTGTGCCCATCCTTAGGTTTCTTTTTGGAATGGTGAGCCTTTGTGATTTTGGCCTCCACCATTGCTAGGGCTATGCCTTCTTTGATTTTTGAAGTATGAGGCTTGATCAATAAATATTACATCCTCCATTAGCAAGTTCCACATTTATAGTAACACAAATCACAACTTCAACTTGGATGCTAGTCATGTTAGTGTTATTAAACTATTGTTGCCTTCCCTTTCAAACCGCATGCTTGCTATCTATTTCAATGCAGTTACAATAATGTATGCATTCTTTATACATTTTGATCAATTATCTTCTTAATTTATTTTTATTTCTTGGGAGAATGAATAAGGGAGCAGGTTCAATCTCTCTCTCTCTCTCTCTCTCTCTCTCTCACTCTCTCTCTAATTACCCTCTAGAGATGAAGAAACCACTGTGCTTTGTCTTTGACCTTTATAATGAAAAACATCCATGTTATTCCTCATCATTTATGAAAAGGTCCTTTGTGTCATATTGGTCATCATCTGGTATATTATCAAACCCCTTTTTAATCACTGCTTGAGATCCCCTGTATAAATGTTCAATTCTCCCAATAACTGCACTAAAGTGGTTACCAAGAGGAAGGTCACTATTTTATAATTTTAAATTTTGACATTTCTTATCAAACTGATTCAATTGGTCAGGCCCTAAAGTGGGTCCGGCTATTTTTTATTTATTTTCAAATAACTAACCTTTTGAACTACTCCAGTGAATCACTTGGCCCTGATTAAAAAAATTTTGACCATTGAAAAAACTTTAAAACTTGTTTCACCTCTTTCTACAACTTATCAATTTTGCGCCAAGTAGTCCTTTGACTAGCCTTAAAAACTGATCAAAACACCTAATTAAGCCCTAAAACCTTACATACTGATTCTCTATTCAACATTCTCTTACCCTGTTAGATTTTGTCTCATGAAGACATCTGGGTCAAAATATATTGATCATCAAAGTTGCCTTCTCAAAACTACCTGCAAGCAAACATGTCAGAAAACCATAAAATGAATTTAGTTTTGGCTTTGAAGATAGGTCAAACTGACACTTAGGGGCACAAAGATTGGGGTATCAGTTCACTGTCACAAGGATAATATAAATTTGGGATTTGGGCTCATGATGAATAACAGGGTGAAAATGGTGAGTGGTCAAACTGGGCTACTTGGATTTGTAGAATTGAAAACACTAACAAAAAAGTGATTTTCACAAATGGAATGGACTTAGAAAAGTACGTAGATGGATTTTTCAAGAATTGCAAGCTAGCATACTTAAAATATTTTTAGTGTAGAACATAATTGTACAATCTATTTTATCTCACCTATCACAGATTCAAAATTATGACATTTTGAACAGGGGTACTAATCAATTTGCATTTTTTGACACCAATAAAACTTTACAAATTTTGAAATTTAGTCAAATGGATTCATCATAAACTAAATCAGAATTATAACAAATCTTTGACCTCTAGAATGCAATACAAAAGGAAACCTCTCATTTTGGTCAACTAGGTCAAAGTTATAACTGGTCAAACAGGGCCTCCTAGAATTTTGAACAATTAGCATCAGCATGACAACAATAAAAAACCAACTTTGAGGGATTCAAAACCTAGTGAAAACATATCAAAATCACTTGAAATCTAAAATATAGGTTCTTTGATATGCATACTAAAAGTTCCCAAAGTGAAGAGTCATGAAACATTACTAGGTGTGAGATATTCACATGAAAACTAGGCTTCCTATCATTGTTTGACACTTAGGAAAAAATGGAAAACTAAACATTGCTTGTTATGAAACTTTGTAGAATGACTTAGAATCACAATTTTTCATTAGTGAACACATGAATATGCTGAATGCAAGATGTTAGAAAAATTAAACACCTCTTAGGCCTCAAACGAACAACTAGGTGCACATGCATTAAAATGCGCTTTAAGGGCTCAAAATCTTGGAATGGTACTCAAATAGGGAGGGGAATTTTGAGTCCCATGAATAGGAATGATATGAGAAAATACATAATCCACCTGTAGCTAGGAATGTGCCTAATCTGATTGTTAATGAAGTTGATAGCAATGAATTCCAAAGGCCAAACCCCAAGGGAATGATGTCTAGAATGTCACAAGAGAGGATAGGTGTCCTCTAATGCCAAGAATAGATTTGCAACTCACACATCAATTTTCTTCTCATATTCAACCTGCCGAATGAAGCCACTAATGCTCCGTTTTATTCTTTCTCCAAGGGTCCATTCCACTCACATGAGCAATGTAGGATAAAAAATGTGCGATATAAAACATATTAAAATAATCACTTATGTCTCCCTTAGGTGCCCCTTTTAATTTGCACACATTCCTATAAAATTTAATATTAAAGTAACACTTTAATATTTTACAACAAAATAAATTTTTACTTTAATTATACTTTAGGCATAAAAATATATTAGCTATCAGACTCCTAATAGCATGAGTTGTAGCTTGTCGAAAAGCTCTCACCACGGAGTATCAAATTCAATCACCAAAACTAGCCTCGCATGTGTCCTACTAACTTACTAAAAATAGTAAATATGCTTGAGAATGAGTAAATCAACTTTGTTTTGGCCCAAACTAGAGATGACTAGGCCAAAACACTCTAAGTTACATTTACATTCCAAAGGTTGAGTGCATAGTGTTAGAGTGGGGTTTTTGTTGCACCAAAAGACTGGTCTATCAATGCTTGATTCAACCACCCAACTTATAGTACATAGAAGGAAATTAGTCCCTTGTCATGAATCCTAAGAGTGCTAAATAAATTTATAACAATCTCCCCATCAATGTTACCTAAGGGTCTAAGGATTCAAACTTGTGACCAAGCTCTGATACCACTTGTTAGAGTGGGATTTCTATTGCACCAAAATGATTGATCTATCAATGCCTGATACAACCACTCAAATATAGTACACAAGAGATAGTTAGGCCCTTGTCATGAAGCATGAGGGTAGAACTAAACAAATTTCTAACATAGAGGCATAAGTTTTAGTCATTAAGTATACAACTAGGATTGAAGGTAAATACATAAATGGTAATTCTCATAGGGCACCAAGTCTTTTGATTATACAATCAAAGAGAAAGTGTAGTACCCTAGGGTGTGTTATAAAGGTCATCCTATGCAACGATTAAGGAGGAATGTAAGACCAAAAGGTTATTTTCAAAGGAAGCATTAATAGCTCCAATGCTATGGTGAGATGATATTAACCACAAGCATATGTTCACAACTTTGAAAAGGATATAATAGTTAGGGTCTTTGACTACATGATAAATTGCAAAGCATAAGATCACAAGACTTTGAATTTTAGGTTCACAAGGTTATGAAAAGATTAGAATTCAATGGAGTGTTAGATTAGAATCTTAATAGGACAAAATGCAAAGTATCATTTTGCTAAAAAAGAGAAAATAAAAAATGAAAAAAGGTTTTGAGCCAATATAATTTTTTGATATAAAATAAAAAAGGCTTAGTTAGTTGTTAATGTCACTAAATTATGAAGTGTCACTCATACTATGAATTTTGAATCCTTGTGCATGTAGACATTTAATGGAGCAAATGAAGTTGATGAAGCACACACATACATAAAAACATTTTCTATGATAAAGAAGAATACTACTTTCTGAGGTTAAAGATTTTTTTTGAGTTGTAGATTGTCTAGATTAGCAAATTGCTGAATTGTTTCTTGTAAGCTTTGGGATCAAAGGTTTATTTGTAGTAAAATTGTCATAAATTGGAAATGATGAGGGATAGTCAAAGGATATAGAATTTTTCCAATCATCAACATCAAAGGTGGGGAAAACTAGATAGAGGAGACCCAAAAGATATGCAAAAGAATGGATTTGACTCTTCCCTGGATCATCAAATGGGATTTCAGAGAATAAACATTATTTTAAGGATCCATATATTTATTACAGAGATACTATATTCTGGAGAACAAATGGGTATGAAATTTTCACATTCTTTATAGTGATAAATTAAGAAGCCGCAAGCCTCAAATCCATGGGAGAGAAACTTGGAAAAGCTTATATTTTAGATGTGTATGTGGATGTATATTTACTAAAGGCTCTTATAGCATCTCACAACACTACAAAATTTTTTTTCATAAGAAGGATAGGAGCATACAATATACACTAGGCCGTTCCTCTTTCATTGAATCATTTAGGCTTGAAGGCTAGATGAGTGTAGAGATTGATGTCTAGAAGCTCCAAGAAAAATTTGAGAGAAATGCCAAGTTTTATACTAGGAAGGTGATGCTCCTTCATATTCCATATGGGCTCAAATAAGTGGGATAAATACCAAAGAAGGTGGATAAGATGCTCCTAGTGAGGAAGTTTTGTAATTATTTTTTAAATACAATCTATGACTTGAATAAAGCTCTCAGGACTGATGGTTCAAATGTGGTATGTGGAGGACTTTACCTCATGGCTCTTAATATTTAGGTGCCATTTAAAAATATTGAGTATGATTATGTGAAATATATCATTGAAAATATGCAAGAACAAATTGAAGTTGTTGAGAGGAGAATTTGGAAATTTCAAATTCAACCATTATTCATTGTTGATGCATTTGATTTTATACAAGAACACTGGATACTTTAGTAAAAATTTCATTGATCAAACTTTAGACCTTGATGGAGAATTTTCAGTTCATCTTTGGACTCAAGTATGGGATAGACATTATTATTTTTCCAATTTTGTGCCAATTTAAAATAATTTCAATTCCATTGTTATGAGGAGGTTAGATGCTCAATAGGCTAGGATTCCAATTTTTTTAAAGAAATTGTTGAGGCTTACCCTATTAAGAGATGATACAAAATTAGATCATAACTGGGGATATGCATTTTTGTTTCAAAAGACTTTAGTTATGAGTGTTTATGCTTGCCCTCAACCCCACACATATTTCCAAGATATATACCTACTAGGATGGAAATAATAGAATTCATGTGGTAAATTATTATGATAAATAAGGAATATTTAGGCCCTAAGTTTCATAATTAAACCTTATTGTGTAGATGTTTTAAGATTGGCAATTTCACAATTGGTAAGGAAGCCATTGACTAGATTCATAAATTTTTGAGACATTATAATTTGTCTTCTGCTCTTTATTGTTGGAAATATAAGATAGGATAGGTTATTGAGAGGGGAGGTGTGCATTAGGAACCATTAAAACTTATTTTGAATTCACCAATGAATCCTTCATATGTATTTTGATCTAATTACATACATGAAAAACTAAAAGCATTAAAATATTCATAACACTTTAACACAAGATATGGTGACCCAAAAACCTTCCAAATAGAAAGAAAAAATGGAGTGGGGATGATACCTGAAAGCTTTAGTACTGCAGTATAAAGTTATCCAGTTAAGGATTACATTAATTGATCACTTTTGATGATCTGCCCTGTTAGGAGTAATAAGGACTGTTAGGTCCATCTTGTGAAAGGATTTACAAAACATACAATGAAGTATGCACTTGGTAAAGGGATTTAAAAAATACTATTAAGTCTTCCTTGTGAAAGGATTTAACTATTCCACCTATTAGGATGAGCTAGTGGCCGATCTTTGATTTGCTGGTTGAGATTCTTTGGGAGTGTAATGATCATCTTGCTATGACAGATAAATATTTATTGCTCCTTATACTACTTGTAGCCTTCTTTGTTCACATTTATTCTCTTACACATATCTTTCTATATTCATATCTTACTACTTTGGGTGTGATACAATACATTACGTATATACCAATCCAAATCATAAATCATAAAAGTCAGCTACAATACAAGTTTCACCAAAATACACAAAGTCATCCCAACTACTAGTACTCTGGTTATGAAGACAAACTTAGTGAGATTTTGATACTTAAAAACTATTGTCAACACTCAGCATCATCATGTGCTTCGTAGACATATAATCTTAGTTCTTATGAATCACTTCCAAGTAGTCTAAACTCGGTCAACATTGGTGACTCAGTGAACACTAAGAAACTTAGCATATAAATTGAATCACTTGGTTGACACTACATAGCTTGGTCAATGCTAACACTACAAACTTGGTATAAATTGAATCACTTGGTTGACACATCCTAACTCAGTCAATACTAGATTCACATCACAGATGTTGCGAACTCAGTAAGCATTGGAGAACTTGGTTTGCACTAATAATTATCAAATTGATCGATACTGCTCGATACAAACTAAATACTATTTTTGGAACTCAATAGCAACTATAGAACTTGGTAGAACCCGAATTACTTGGTTAACATAGTAAACTACAAGATAAGCTTGATAGCTGCTAACCATTTGATTAATTGTGTCACTAATAAATAAACTTGACTATAATTTTAAAAATCTCCCCCTTTTGCATTAGTGACAAAAACACTTATCAACTAAAAATTGAATTTTCCAAGTTTTGAGTTCAAAACAATCTTTAGTCTCCATCCTGTGTCTTCAACTCAATAATATACTCTATTTTTGAGATTTTTCAAAATTGCTTTTGTAAGAGATTTTTTTTGATTATCTGTACATGTATATATATAATATTATGATGCTCCCCAATACATATATACATTTTACTAACTATATACCACATGTCTTTATATTACACCTTCTCTCCTGTTTATCTTATCTCATATTCTCATCTTCTTCTCATCTTCTCCCATTTTTTGACACTAATGCCAAAGGTGTATGCTACATGATAATGCCAAAATGTGACAAGAAGTCAGAATGTACCTTCAAAATCAATGCCATTTTCTTGTCCAAATTTTCTTGTAACACCTTACTTGCATGTAATGCAATTTGTACTTCTACTGATAACTCCATCATTTGATCAACTATGGAGAAGTTATTATCATGGATGAGAGTTTTGGCATGTACAATGTGTTTCTACAATGCATCCATGTTTAGAAGAATCATGCCTTGAATGTCTACAAGTGTTTCCCTAATACTAGCTTCTTCCCTTAATAATTCTACTTGCATATTAGTCAAAAATCTAGTCTTTGAGTAATGAGTAGAACTGTAGCTCGGGTCAAGTGACAACTAGTGTGCACTTGTCTTCAAGTTTTCATCTATGTTAGATAGTTTATCTTTGATTTCCTTAGTGAGGATAGATGTATCACATAACTTTCTTAACAATGAAGTAACATTAATTGCAGAGGTTTCCAATGAACTAAGAAAAGTAGACAAGTCTACTTGATATATTGCAATTTTCTGTGCAACTAGCTCCAATACTTTATTCTCAAATTTCTTTTCTGCCCTCTATAGAAAATTTTGTTTCTCATTAAGATCTTCATTGAATTTATGAAAAAATTATTGGGACTCAAAATTGAAGCCCTGATTTTGAGTACCATCCTAAAAATTAAGCCCTATAAGTGTTTTTTGATGCGTGTGTACCCAACTATCCTTTTGAGGCCTAAGAGGTGTTTAATGTTTCTAACACCTCCCATTTAGTATATCCACTCATCCAATGAAGATAAATTTCCATTCTAATTCATTCTATGAAGTTCTATTTTGAGCAATGTCCAAATCTGCATTTTTGCCTAAGTGCCAAACAATAATAGGAGGCCTTGTTTGCATTTGAATATCTCACACCCAATAATGTTTCATGAATCACTTCTTTTGGAGTGTTTAATATCCATATCAAAGAACCTATGTTTCATATTTTGAGTCATTTTGACATGTTTTGACTAGGTTTTGAATCCCTCAAAGTTGGTTTTTTATTATTGTCATGCTAATGCAAATTGTTTAGAATTCTGGGAGGCCTTATTTGACTTGTTATAACTTTGACCTAGTGGACCAAAATGAGAAAATTCCCTTTTCATTGCATGCTACATGTCAAAGAATTGTTATGTTTCAATTTTGAGCTTATGAAATTTTTTTTTATCAGTTTTCAAACACAATTCCAAAAGCAATTTGTAAAGTTTTACTAGTGTCATAAAGTGCAGATTGGTCAGTGTCCCTATTAATGATGTCATAAATCAAAATTTGTGATAGGTGAGATCGAATGGATTGCACCATCGTGTTCTACTCTAATATTTTTAAAAGTTTTCTAGTTTGCATGTCTTGATGAATTTGTTTGCACACTTTCCCAGGTCCATCACATTTGTAAAAATCACTTTTCTGCCAGTGTTTCTTATTTGCAAATTCTGAGTAGCCCACTTTGACCACTCACCAAATTTGTCCTGTTATTCATAATGAGCCCTAATCCAAAACTTATATTGTCCTCATGAAAATGAACCCATGTCCCAATGTTCATGCCCCTAGGTATCCATTTACCCAGTTTTCAAAGTCAAAACCAAACTTGTTTTATGGTTTTCTGACTTGTTTGCTTGTAGGCGATTCCAGGAGGGCAACTTTAAAAGTCAACATCTTTTGATTGAGAATTTTTCATGAGATGAGATTTGGCAGGGTGCAAGAATGAAAAACAAAGAATCGGTAGGTTTGATTTCAAAGCCCAGTAAGGTGTTTTAGTTAGTTTTTAAGGCCAGTCAAAGGACCCCTTGGCATAAAACTTGTAGTTGGTAGGAAAGGTTGAAGATTAGTTTTAAATAATGCGATGGTGATTGAATTTTGATCAAATCAGTATCAGATGATCAATGAATCAATTTGATAGTTTAGTTGTTTGAAAATGAATTTTTTTTAGTTGGACCCACTTTGGGGCCCAACTAAATGATATCAGATTGATAAGGTATATCAGGGATTAAAAGTTTCCTAAAATGAAAGGGTTATAATGATTGTAATCATTATGATTTTAATATGGGCGCATATATTTTGACGTTGGAATGGTGGAAGATAAAAAATTAGAGGAAATCAATGAATTCTCCCTAGTCATTTCTAAAAAGGAAAATGGTTAGAGTTTGAATCTAATAAGAAGTTCTCTTCATCTGAGAGTAGACTTATGATTTATGATTTCTTGTTAACTTGATCTTGTGCTCTCCAGCTTCATAAGACAAGAGCTCATTGTATCATATTTTAGCATGGAAAGCCAAGTCCATTCTTTGAAGTGAATGAATCAAAAAATTTGGTGCCATGCTTGTCTACCAATATAAAACCTAATGTTGTCATGTGGATATCTATGCTTACTGCTAGTAGAATTTAGGGCAAAATGGATATAGGAGAATATGTAGCAAAACATCTAATGGAGTTGAAACCAAATCATGCTACATATTATGTTCTACTATTAAACATGTATGCGATAGGTGAAAAGTGGGATAAATTTGAAATGGTGCAAAGATTCATGAAAGCACAAGGAGTAGATAAAAAGTCTAGTTTTAGCTGGATGGAGGTTAATAAGTAGTTGTATACATTCCTTGTAGGAGACAGATCACACCCTCAAACTAAATAAATTTATGTAGAATTAGAGAGATTGTCGGGAGAAATAAAAGAAGTAGGCTATTCTCCTGACATAAGATATGCATTGAATGATGTGGAAGAAGAACAAAAGAAGGTATTCTATGTTACCATAGTGAACTAAACAAGCAACAAACTCATTTATCATGGTAAGTCAAGTCAATCAACAGATCACAGAGGTGGGTATTATAATATGTCAATTCAATGTGTAAATGAGATTTTAATGAGAAAGTCCACAAGCCTCAATATAAGATTTGGCTGCTGGCATGGTTTCCTACTATGAAAGGAATAGCAACAAGAATTTAACTTATTCATTGGTGTATTCTTTCTAAAACTCCATGATGGAAAAATGCAATTTTCATAGCCTTTAGTCAAAAGTATTTAGTATATGGTGCCTAAGGATTCATTTCAATTACTTGAAGGACCATTTGTAAGAAGTTCTCATCTCAATGTTTTGACAATGTCATAACACCAAATAGATTTTGATAAAAGAGACAAGAACGATCTTATAAAGGAAGAACAAAAAAGATAGCTCCCTCAAAAATGAATTGTTTATGCCCTTTTTCTTATTTGTTTATATAAAAAAATGAATATAGATATTCAAAGCCTAGTATTCACTAGATTCAACACCTAGACAAGAATTCTCTTGTTGGAAAAGGTCTTCTTATATTCCAGCCCTCCAATAGCAATAGAAATTCTTGCAGCCAGATTTGCTACCATTGAATTCTCTCTTCTTGCCACATTGAAGAGGAGAAATTTTTGGTCAAATAAATAGTATTGAAAAATGAGTGTCAACACACTTAACCATTTTCACTATGTATGCCGAGTACACAATCTATGCTGAGCCAGAATTTCAATAGGTGCTGAGTCATAGTTAGTGCCAAGCAGATCATAGTGTAGTATGTGTCAAGCAATACAAGAATTGTTCATGTGTCAAGTAACAGAATCATTCAGATGTTGAGCAATTCAGAACAACATATGCCAAGCAATACAAGATATAATAGGTGTTGAGAAAACCAAACAACATAGTTGATGCTAAGCAATCCAGAAACAGTATATGCCAAGCATCAATAATACTTCATGTGCTGAGCAATGCAGGATCAACATAAGAGTTTGTATTTCCACAAACTAAGATGTGAACCATTTTTGGAGCCAACTTAGAGAAATTTTGAAGGAGAAAAAGGATAAGGACAAATCATTTACATTCCCTATGCAATCTACATGTAACCAATCAGAAAAATGGTGAAGGCATGCAACCAATAAGAAAAATGCAAAGTATGAGCAAGAATTTGAGATTCAATATGGATCGTAGATCCATACCTAACCCTAAGTCTTCACATTCTTTATAAGGAGAATGAATGCACCATTGTATGAGTAGAAGAAAATAATATAAGGGGAGATTATAGAAAAAATTTAGTGTGAAGAGAAAAGACTTAGAGGAACAGAGCAATAGTTTCATAACAAGTTGATTAGAACAACACAAGGGACAAGGTGTACATATAGAGATCAGATCAAGGAAGGATCAGATTAGGAAGAGCAGATCTAGTACCTGAACCTAGCAATTTGAGATTGCATTCAATTAGGTCAAATGTTCTAATAATCTCTCACAATTGTATTAGAGGTTGAAATCCTATGGTAATAGGTTAGCTTAACAGCTAGGTAGGAGAACCTTTGAAGCAGGTCAAGAAAATCCTATTAAGTTAGGTGGGTTTAACAACCTTTATGTAAATCCTTTAACAAGGTGACACTTCATGAAAGTGTTTGTAAATCCTTTCAATAGGTCACATTTAATAGTGTGTTGTAGCCTTTAACACGACAAACCATCAGAAGTGGTTGAACTCATTGTTGCAGTAATTTTTGTGGGTGTCATCCCCAACCCAGTTTTACCTTCTTATTATTGGAAGGTTTCTAGGTTACCAAATCTTTGTGTTATGTGTTGATGCATGCTTTCATTTCTTGGTTGTTTACATGTTTACTTGTATGTTAATTTTCATTATATGATAATAAGAGTTTGAAAGGATAAAAATAGATTACTTATAATTCATCCCCCATCTTAGATGTAATCTTCCCATTTGGAAATTCCAGCAATTGGTATCAGAGCACTTGTTTTCACAAGGAGAAGCCTACCAACTTGGAAAAAAGGTCAAAAGATGGAAGTTTTCAAACTTGGAAAGATCATTGACAATCAGGTGATTGATGTGCAACTAGCTCTACACAAAGTAGAGGAAACTAGGGAGGAACTAAGAAAATCTTTGAAAAGAAGAAAGGAGATAGCCACATCTAAAAATGACATACACTACAAGGAGATTGAAACCACACAAGTATTTGCCAATGGAGATTCCAAGGAATTTGATGTAGCAATAGCAGAATTAATGGAGAAAAATAGACCACAAGCTAAAGAAATCAGATTACTCAAGCTTGAATAAGAATCACAAGCCATAATGCTTTGTGAAGTGACTAGAGAGCTATTGAAGACAAGGCCATGGTAGAAGACAATAAGAGAAACCTTATCAATAGGCTGGAAGAGAAGACAATTGAAATTGAAAAGATTTCAAACATGTAGTTAGACACCTTAAGCTAGATGATGAATGCTTATCATGAGCTAAACATGAAGGATATTGAGATCTCCACCTTGAAGATATAGAATGAACAATTGCAGAATGAATTGAAGAGAGAAAAGGAAATAGTAGAAAGTTATAACAAAACCAATGAGGCCATCAAATACTTTGAGCAATTACTGAAATCACCAAGGCTAGTAATGATACTTCAGGACTTGGTTACATTAGCACTGAACAAGGAGAATCATCCAAGGTTGCAGAAGAAAGAAGCAAAAAAAGTAAGAACACTAAAACTACTTGTCATTTTTGTGGAAAAAAGGGACATACCTCTAATGTATGAATAAGCAAGAATAGTCATTAGCATGATAAGCCTACAAATGCAAAATTCTGTCACAAGTGCAAAAAACAAGGACATTTAACACAAGACTACATAATCAAGACCATGAGGGCACCGAGATTTTAGGGTCACTACTACAATTGCAAAAAAATGGACATAGAGCATTTGAATGCAGATCAAAGCCTATGTGGACACCTAATTAGCCTGCAAGAGGAATCAATCATGCACATCACTACAATTGGAACTATAATACAAGGCAAAGTTGTCACTACTATTAGGAATATGGTTCTGTACCTCAGAATTGCATAAGAATGCACTTCAAGGGGAACTACAGAAGATGGTTGAATCAAACCACTTGTTTCAGTTGCTTGGAGACTAGTCATATTAGTAGGAACTATCCAACAAAGGTCAAGGCACCCAAGACTAAAATTAACAAGGGCAAAGAAAAAGTTGATGTGGAACACATCAGGGAAGATATGAAGAAGAGATGGCAGAAGAAAGGTGAATGCAACACATCAAATGGAGAGATCACTTCACCCAAAAGGTCAAGTGATCACACCTCATCAAATTAAGCACTAGAAAGACACATGGGGCTGATACATATGAAGATGTATCATACATCAGCCCAAAAAGAACATAGAAACACTACAAAGAAGAAATTTGCATAATTTAAGATGTCAGGATAAAAGTTGGAAGATGATGCTAAGTTACTCCAGTACATGCCAAGTTGAATAGTCTAGTAGTTGTCGAGTGAATGAAATAGAGTTGATGCCAAGTTAAAAAATCCTTTGGAAGCTGCGTGATAGTTGTAAGCATGAATGCAATAAATGCTAGGTTTCAAACCTAATAAAAGTGAAAATCGTTCATTTTTTTAATCATTCGAACAAAGAGCAAAGGTGAGCAAAGTGATTGAGCAATTTCCCAGCGATCAAATAATGATTTGTAGTGATTTCAACCACGATTCAGCTCTAGTTCATTGATTCATAGGTATTTCATCCAAGTGCCGAGCTACATAGAATTTGAAAGTCTATTTAAATTTAAACCCTAGTTTAGAAAAGATGGCATCTGGGTCAAAACCTGCCAAAGGGAAGGAAATTCATGAAAAAAAAACTAATCAATAATGAAGTCAGATAGCTAGAGTTCAGACCCATCGCTGAAGTCACTTATAAAAATGATCCTGTTAGTGCCCTATCCTTAATTCTTGATAAAGTTGTTATGGTCCAAGATGTTCAAAAATGTTATAATTGTAAAGTTGGAGCCATAGGAGATTTGGAGATTTTTAATGCATTTGATAAACTCTACGAAAATGGGAAACTTAAAGATGAATTCTCCATAGTCAAGAAGAAGGGTCTGACCAAAACCCTAGTTCTCCCTATTGTCTTCAAAATGGAATTGATACACATTGTGTTGAGTAGAATCCATGATGGAGCTTTTTGGTTAGAAATAGGGCTAGTAAAGTTTACAAAAAAAACTATACATAGGGTTACTGGTATTCCAACCCTAGATTGGCCCAAGACCCTAAGGAGTGATAAGAGGGAGGCAATTGAGAAAAACACTGGTGCCAAGTGGAGCAATAGGGGAATGACAATTGACACCATCAAAGACCCCCTGCTAGATTTTGTTGTAAGGATCATATCTTAAAAATTATACCAATCCAATAGGTTAAATAGTGTACCCCACATAGCAATAGATGTTGCCTACAAGCTAGTGAAAAAGGATCATACTTATGATCTTGCAGAGTTGATGATGCAACAAATCAATGAAAACTTGGGAGCCATAAGGAAATCAAAAGGGGCTCGATGCAAATTTGGTTCAGTTTTGGTTTGCATATTTTTCTACATTATGAAAGAATTCCCTCCAATAGGAAAGGTGAGATGGGATCCAAATAAGACCATTGTTGACCAAATAAATGGATTCATTGATCAAATGGGTGAAAAATTTGATGCCCAAATGACTAGTTATTTTGAGGACTTCAAACAATCCATGAAATAGAGAATGAGAATTCTAGTCTCATTGATGGAGCAACATGAAAAAAACATTTTTTTTTTAGTGGACATTGATTACACTTACATACAAGTAGTAGTCCCTAGAGTCAAATGGCTTAGACCACTGGGTTATGAACTTGATGTGGATTAGGCTTCAACAACTATTACAGCTCTACTTGTAGAGGAAATTGACAAAACTACAAAATACTTTGGAACCTATGACATTGTTAAATCAAGGGTGGTAACAGACCTCAAAATAGCCACAATAGTGAAGAAGAAGGATAAATTGGTCAAGAAGATCAAAAAGAAATTTGGTGTTGAAGAGGCAAGCACAATAGATGAAGAGGAAGCAAATGAAGAAGAGGAAGACAATGACAATTAAGGAGATGAGCCTAAACAAGAGTTTCTACAATTAACACAAGGCTTAGGTGAGGATGAAGAGGAAGGTGCAGAGGAAGAAGAAGTTGAGGAAGCACCTATAAGAATGAAAGTCACCAAAAGAAAGGCTAAAGTACCACCTGCTCCTTAGCCCAAGCCAAAGAAAGTGGCAAAGTTTGTATCCAAGAAGCCTACTACTAGAGCTAATACAAGAGCTACCACAAAAAAGGCAAAATAAGAGGTAGAAAAGAGGAAGAAATCCACTGAGAAGACTGCAGATGAGCCAAATAAAAGAAGAAAAGTTGTGGCTCAACCTGATTCAGATGAAGAAAGGATAGAATCAGAAGACATCAGTCAGTTTAAAGTGGTAAGTCATCCACCAAAGTCTTCAATTGAAAAATTATGTGCTAAGATTAGGAATGGTGACTTGAATGATTTGAAGAATGTAAATTTTAATAAGCTCACAAAGGATGAGGAAAATAAAATAGAGAAATCTGTCTATAGTATGATGGCAGAATATAAATATACACCTCTTGAATTGGATAGCTCATTGCCAAAGAAATTATATAAGATTGTAGAGGATAAATGGAATTTTTGTCTACAAATTGAGAAGGAAATAAGGGAGTCTACCTTAGCAAGAATGTTGCCTAATTCTACTAAAATTCAAATAACACATGCAGTCAAGAGGCACAACAATAGATTTACTCCCAAATATAGGGCATTTAGTATTCTACAAAACAAAATTGAAGAGGTTGTGAGCAAAACCACAAAAGTGTGGAAGATTATTTACAAAAAAATTGATGATGTATTTGATGAAGAATACAAGGCAGAAGCAAGTGCCAAAAAAAAGGAGATAAAAGAAGCAAGAAGGAAGAAAGTAGAAGAGAAGAAAGTGGAGAAAGAAAATAAGGATGAAGAAGAAAAGGAGGAGGAAATGAGTAAAGAAGAGGAAAAGGGGACATATGAGCAAAAAGAATAGAGTGTGCAGGACACACAGCTACCACCTCCTAGCCCTCCTCATTCTACCATCACAATTGTAGAGATAATCAAGATAAAGGATGTTATTGATACTTTTGGTCAAAACATTAATCCATTAACTATAGAGGATCTAGCAAAGATCCTTGACCAATCAACACAAGCAGCTAGACTATGTTCAAGCCCAATACTAATCAGTGTTGATGAGTTGCAAAAGGTAGTAGAGAAATCAAAGGAAGTCAAGGTGCAAACACAAGAACCACCTTTGACCATACAAACTATTGGAATACTATTCCTTCCTCCACCATCTCCACCAAAAGAAGTTACAGATGCACTTCAGAAGTTGAGTGCAATAGCAGGGGATGATAAAGGAAAATCAGTACAATCAATAGGTACATCCCCAGCTAGAATGATAACAGAAGAGAAACAAGCTGAAGAGAAAGAAGAGACAAGAGATAAGGAGGAATCTACAATACAAACTTTGGTTGAAGTACCAAAAATAGGTACTCCTATAAAAACTCTTCAGCAGCCGAGCATTGAAACACTAACATTGCAAATTAGAACACCAAGCTTGAGCTTAACTAGGGTAGCCAGGACAATTCATTATGGAATTCTTGAGCTTGATGAAGAAATAAAGATACCCTATTATGAATCTAGCACTCTCACAGAAGAAAAGATGAATAAGATACACAGTGCATTGGATAGAAGAAGGAGACAAGAGGCACTTAGAAAGGATTATAAATACAGGAAAGCATTAAATGAAATCAAGAACATATTCATGGATGCCTTCAACCTACAGTCTCTCGATGAGTCAAAACCAATTATAGAACAACTACCAAATATAGTTGATCAAGTGAAAAATGAGCACCATGACACCAACAACAAACTAATGGAATGGTCAGAGAAGAAGTTCCAAGGTAAGGTCAATAATAAGATATCAAATAATATCATTTTGGGACAAGTTGACCTAGCTAAGAAAATAGATAAAGTCAAAATTGTACTTGGAAATAAATTGTGCATTGGATGGAAGAAGGAGACAAGAGGCACTTAGAAAGGATTATAAATACAATCAAGCATTAAATGAAATCAAGAACATATTCATGGATGCCTTCAACCTACAGTCTCTAGATGAGTCAAGACCAATTATAGAGCAACTATCAAATATAGTTGATCAAGTGACAAATGAGGACCATGACACCAACAAAAAACTAATGGAATGGTTAGAGAAGAAGTTACAAGGTAAGGTCAATAAGAAGATATCAAATAATATCATTTTGGGACAAGTTGACCTAGCTAAGAAAATAGATAAAGTCAAAATTGTACTTGGAAATAAATTGTGCATTAGATAGAAGAAGGAGACAAGAGGCACTTAGAAAGGATGATAAATACAGGCAAGCATTAAATGAAATCAAGAACATATTCATGAATGCCTTCAGCCTATAGTCTCTAGATGAGTCAAGACCAATTATAGAGCAACTATCAGATATATTTGATCAAGTGACAAATGAGGACCATGACACCAACAACAAACTAATGGAATGGTCAGAGAAGAAGTGCCAAGGTAAGGTCAATAAGAAGATATCAAATAATATCATCTTTGGACAAGTTGACCTGGCTAAGAAAATAGATAAAGTCAAAATTGTACTTGGGAATAATTTCTCCCTTTACAATAAATTGTGTAATTTTTCCAATTTTACACAAGAAACTGGTCAGAAGATATTGAGCTTGGAAAGAAATCTAAATATTTCTAGCATGCAACTTCCTACTAATCTAGCTCAAAGTGAGAAGCATTTTGCTCAGATGCTTCACACTCAAAGGGAACTAGCTGCATTAATAGTAGAGGAGGCTAATATAAAAGCCAAGCTAATGCAAATTCAATCCTCCATCACCCCTCACTTGGAGGTACTCCAAAAAGAGCAGATATATGCAAAGATAGTCTTGAAGAAAGATCCCAATATTTCTACACATGAAGGACTTGTAGACCTAGTAGTCGAGCTTGCAATCCAACACAAGTAATTGGATATTGCCTTAAACAACTGGGATGTAGCTCTGAAGATACTCCTAGAGGTTAATAGATCATTTTTGGCTAAACATGGTATTACTCCATAGAACCCTTTGACATCAGTATCAAAAAGGGGGAGATGTATAATAGAGGGAGTAATGAGCAAAGGAGGAGATATGTAGAAACTATGGGTAATTACCAAATTTTGACAAATTTTGATTATTTTGATTACATTCTTTCACTCTATTTTTTCATTCATTGAATAAAGTGGAATGATTATAAATATCCAAAAAGGGGGAGACAAGGAATAAAGGAGTGAAGGAGAGATGTAAAATTTTGGTAATCACATGGAATAAAGGGACATCACATAGATTAGATACAACATACAGGCTCAAAATGTAGAAACAGATCAAAGGATAGAGAGGATCAGACACATTGGCATAGAATTTCAATTTCAAAGGCATAATAAACCTAGGGGGAGTCATAAGGTATATTGCCACTCACAAATTTTTGACATTTTGCATATAAGTTGAGCAAGTGAAGAATGTACTCAATAAGGATAGGATCACTAATGCTTAGTTAAGTGTTTTTAACACTCATGTCAAAGGGAGAGATTTTTGGTGAAATAAATAGTATTGACAAATGAGTGTCAACACACTTAACCATTTTCACTATGTATGCCAAGTACACAATGTATGTTGAGCCAAGATTTCAATAGGTGTCGAGTCACAGTTAGTGCCAAGCAGATCATAGTGTAGTATGTGCCGAGCAATACAAGAATTGTTCATGTGCCGAGTAATAGAATCATTCAAATGCCAAGCAATTTAGAACAACATATGATGAGAAATACAGGATATAACAAGTGCGAAGCAAACTAGACAATGTAGTTGATTCCGAGCAATCCAAAAATAGTTTATGCTGAGCATTAGTAATACTTCATGTGCCAAGCAATGCAGGATCAACATAAGAGTTTTTATTTTCACAAACTAAGATGTGGACCATTTTTGGAGCCAACTTAGAGAAATTTTGAAGGAGAAAAAGAATAAAGATGAATCATTTACATTCCCTATGCAATCTGCATGCAACCAATCATAACAATGGTGAAGGCATGCAACTAATAAGAAAAATGCAAAGTATGAGCGGGAATTTGAGATTCAATATGGATCGTAGATCCGTACCTAACCCTAAGTCTTTGCATTCTTTATAAGGAGAATGAATATACCATTGTATGAGTAGAAGAAAATAGTATAAGGGGAGATTATAGCAAAATTTCACTATGAAGAGAAAAGACTTAGAGGAACAAAGCAGTAGTTTCATAACAAGTTAATCAGAACAACACAAGGGACAAGGTGTAGATACAGAGATTAGATCAAGCAAGGATCTGAACAAGAAGAGAAAATCTATTACTTGAACCCAACAATTTGAGATTTTATTCAATCAAGTCAAAGGTTCTAATACTCTCTCACAATTGTATTAGAGGTTGAAATCCTATGGTGATAGGTTAGCTTAATAGATAGGTAGGAGAACCTTTTAAGAAGGTCAAGAAAATCCTATCAAGTTAGGTGGATTTAATAGCCTTTATGTAAATCCTTTAACAGGGTGACACTTCATGTAAAGTATTTGTAAATCCTTTCAACAGGTCACATTTAATAGTGTGTTATAGCCTTTAACAGGGAAAACCATAAGAAGTGGTTGAACTCATTACTGCAATAATTTTTGTGGGTGTCATCCTCACCCCAGTTTTACCTTCTTATTCTTGGAGGGTTTCTGGGTTACCAAATCTTTGTGTTATGTGTTGATGCATGCTTTCATTTCTTGGTTGTTTACATGTTTACTTGCATGCATATTAATTTCAGTTATATGATAATAAGAGTTTGAAAGGATAAAAATAGATTACTTTTGATTTACCCCCCTCTCAAAAGTACTCTTCCCATTTGGACATTCTAACAGAAATGTATAGTAGCAAGTAGAAAAAAATAAAAAGGCGATTTGCAAAGTGTTATTACTCCACCCCGTATGGAAGAAAAGGCCCATGACCATTAAATGAGCAGTGCCCTCTATAAGAATCACAAAAATCTCAACCTTTGATGGCAAACTCTAAGGAGACCCTATGATGTTATCTCCATTTTAAATGAATCAAATTTATTCCTTTTGAAATCAAAAGACCAAGTGTTTGATTCCATTCAATGAAGTTATTCTTTTCTCTAGTTTTAGATTGCTCATGGCCAAAATGTATCATTGAGAGAGGATGATTAGAACTCTTTTCTTTCCCTGCCTTTGCCAAAAGACAAAGCAAATCAAGTGGTGTTCCCTAAAATCACAAAAATTGGAAAAGATGTTTGTATCTAGAAGGCCATGATACAGAGGGTTCCAAGGCAACATCAAGCTCATTGAAATACTC
Source organism: Cupressus sempervirens (assembly GCA_028749045.1). Taxonomy (NCBI): domain Eukaryota; kingdom Viridiplantae; phylum Streptophyta; class Pinopsida; order Cupressales; family Cupressaceae; genus Cupressus; species Cupressus sempervirens. Next base: position 790,509,802 of record CM053783.1, on the reverse strand, counting down.
TTGGTCTCAAGCATAGTAGCAAACTTGGGAAACATAGTTTTAAGGGAATATGTAAAGGCCCATTCATGTTTTGAAAGTACAATAGAGGAAGAAGAGCTCCACATAGGTCAGAAGTCTATAGAAAAGGCATCCCACAACATTTAGGAGCTATCCATGATAGGAGTGGAGTAAATAAGAAAAAATAAAATAATAAAGGGAATATAATTCCCATTGTGAATGTTTTCTTTTTGAGTTCTCATCAATGGCAGTTGGCATGGGGTCATGCAAACCTATCCTCTCCAATTTCTTTTCTTCCTCATGTATATGTGAGTCATGTGAGTTTTTTGAAGATGGGAATGCTTCGTGCATCAGGAAGTAGGGTTAGTACAAAGAGATGATAGATTGCAAAGGGGATTTTCCTACTTTATATCATAGTTGGCTACATTTTTATGGGTGCTAGCAAATAGTGTTAGAAGCTCATGTAAGGATGAAGATGTAAGGAACATAAGAAAGAGGCATGGCATGGAGAGGAATAGGGTCATCATCTCATCTTGCTACTAGGTTGTAGGCTAAAAGCAGAAACCTATGTCACTTTTTATAAAGAAATGAGATATTAGAATGCGATAGTTCAACATTAATGACAAAAAAAGGGTATTTGTGTTTAGAATGTGAACATGATGTAAACTAATGAAATGTGTAGAATTGGATGTAGCACACTTCTTGAGGTGCTGAGCTAGCAAAAATGCCATATGTCAAAAGGTCGCTATGTCGTGATGACATGGAAAAATGCTGACTTGTCATGTGACATAGTGACTGATGATGTGGCAGGCTAAGGTGGCACAATGACAAGACATTGACATGGTGATGCCAATAGGGTGCTGATGTGTGCAAAAGTACCACATGTCATAAGGTTGCTATGTCATGATGACATAGAAAGATGCCAACTTGTCATGTGACATAGTGACTGATGACAGGGAAAATATGTGGTAGCCATGTTTGGTAGAATAGAGTACCATTGAGGTAGTGACATGTGGCACCTAGGTGGTAGGTGTTAGGTGATTAAGTAGGAAGTCAACCAATCAGAGCATGACACATGTCAGGGTCAGTCAAACATGTTTGATCTAGATGAAAAAGGGAGGTAAAAATCAAATAGACATAAAAATTAATTTATTATTATTTTCCCCTTTCTCTAGCATGATTGAGGAGTTTTAAATAAAATTTGAATTTATCCTATAGTTTCAGACTTTAGAAAAAGTCAAATATATGCCCAAATATAGTCTCAAACCCTTGATAGGAGCCATTTTTCAAATTAAGATTCTAGGCATTTCCAGTAAGAAAATATAGTAGTATTATGTATCACCAGAACTAAGAGAGAACAAACTTTCCATTTTTGGAGTTTACTTTTGCACAAGAGGCTACTGGTCCAATTTATGCGAGGATTTGTCTCAGGTATCCAATTTTTAATTTAATTCGGTTGAGGTAGTTTAGATCTGATTTCCAGTGAAATGGTGAGCTGAGTGAATGTAAAAGGTAATAAAATGTAGTTATGGGCAATTTTTGTCACATCCAAATTAGTTAAATGGAGGTTTTATCAACATTTCATGATACATTTCAGATATTTGGCAACATAAGGGTTTTCATCATTGAGGAAGATATATTTTAAGTTTGTTATAGAATAATGATGAAAATAAAATCAGATTTCATGGGTAGAAAGATAAGAGAGGTTTTACAATAGCAAAGAATGGAGACTCAAGTGGAAACATGTCATTTCTAGATTAGATCCAGGATTCCATTCTTCTTCTATGTCTTTCTCTTTATCATCCACTGGAGGGGTTCTAGTTTTGGAGAAAATTTTTCACTACTATGGTACCATGTTGGTAGTTTTCATTGTGAGACCATAGGCCCTAGTTTTTGATATGTTTCAAGGCCGTGATAACATTTTCTTCAACAATTTCCCTTGTAATGAAAAACAAGATATAAGAATACAGACAGTTCTAATCTGTTAGGCAATTTTACATTTCAATTTCATTTATCTTATTGTATTTGTTTCAAAGAAATGAATAAAAAAGCAACAAGTTGATCTTCATTCTGATATCTTGTCTCCCATTCATGTTGTTTGTGATGTTTTGTATTTCATAAACAAAGAGTATGAACCTTAGTTGCAATATATTGATTGTATATGTTGATTTGTTTTGCTTATGACTCAAGGAGTTATGTAAATGCTTGATTTATCATCATAGGATTGCAGATCTCATGAAGTGATAGGTTGAGTATGAGGTTTGGAAAGATGCAAACGTCTAATTCACAAGGTGAATAGATAGATCAAGAAGTCCTGATGTATGGGATATGTCAATGACTTTCAGGGATGTATGTTAGAGTTTTGTGGAATTTCCCAATAGATAAGGCACTGATTAGCTACATGATCAGAATGATATGTTGTTCATGTCATGTTTGCTGAAATCAATATCATTAATCAAATGTTTTCCCCTTTAATATTGAAGAACTGAAAAGGATGCCCTCATTTAGCTATTCCATGTTTGAGATCTTTGTATAAGTGTTAGAAGATTTAGAATTTTTATTTGCTTTGTTCGATTCAAGTGTATGTTTTAGCACTAGTACCATATAAGTGAATCTGAGCTCTAGCCACCTAGGTTTTGTAGAGCTTGAAGTAGAAGGGTCTAGCCTTATAGTTGACCTGATGTATAAAAGGATATGTTTAGAATAGGAAGTAGCTACCTCAAGATGTATCTTGTTCTTATTAGGGTAATTTGAAACCATGTTGTTTCAAAACACCAACAAAATGGCCACTTTGTTGGGGAGTGTATTGAATATGAATGGTAGACAAACCTTGAGAATTTGAAAAGAGGGGATTCAATACAACAGGAGAAGTGTATGAAGAAAGTTGTAGTAGTAAGTTGTTTAATGTGTTTTCTAGTTTTCTTACTCAAATATCATGAACCATAGTGATGCTTTGTTTAGGACAACAATATCTTGCAAGGTTGAATGCAAATTATATTGTTACTAGGTTTTATCCACAATCAATTCAGCTGGTTTTTTTTTTCAAAGTACTACTATAAATTCAAAGTCAAAATTGATTAGAAATGGTTTCTCTCTTCTAAGTGTTTAATGATTTGCAAGTTCTACAAGTTGAAAATTTAGTTTAGATTTGTCATGCTATGAATCATGTTTTAAATCTTTCTCACAATTGTGAGTGGTGACTCTCTAAAAGATCTCTATACTGGTGCAAATTGGTTCTATATAAATGCTTTCAAGAGTTTTCAACTTGGTTGTATAGATCTAAAAGTCATGATAAGATTTAGGCAAGAAGAGAGAATATATGAGTTCTTGACTAATAAGTTTTGAAGTGTTGTGTTTGATCCGCTATCATAAGAAATTCAAATATTAAAATTGAATCATAGTAGTGATTTCATTTTGTTCTCCTCAAGGAGGTGGTGGCTCTACAAGGATTTGATCAGTGGTGTGAAGGAATGAAGTTTGCACTTGTGCCAAATCAATAGATTAAGTTTGCAGCATCAACACTCAAGGTATTTTTCTACTTTCATGAGATTTCTTTTCCATGAAAGTAAGTTCCACAAAAGTTTATCTATTAAGTGGTATTTTGAGCACTAAGTAGGAGAATGGTTTGATACATCTCAACATACTTTGTAAAGGATAGATTCATCAAATATTTTTATATTTTGAAGTATGTTCCAAGTTTGAATTGGTAGAAAAGTTTTTAGATATGCTGCAAGTAATAAATTTTGAAAGTGAATTTGGTGAATGAGTTGTAAGTTTGTTAGAAATGACAAATTTTTTTTCACCTAACATGCAACCCATGAATAAAGATTGTAGATCTATTTCTTCCAAAAGATACATGCCATTATTTTTTGATGGCATTCATGGTTTCCCAAACTCTATGCCATATAATCTTAGAAAGCATTTGCCTAAGTTTGGCATGAACCATGAAAATTCAGCTAGTCAACATGTTCATATGTTCAATGATTTGATTGGTGATTTTGAGATTGCTCATGAAGACATGCACATGAAGTTGTTTGTTCAAAATGTGGAACGTGATGCTAGAGATTGGTTTTCCTTTCTGCTGACATGTTCTATTTCATCTTGGGATGAATTACTTTCAGAATTCATGAAATAGTTTGAGGAAAGAATAAGCATCTCTGATTATTTTGAGAAGTTATTTAAGATTCACATCAAGAGTGACGAATTAGTTCCAAAATTTAATATCAGATTTGCAAAAGTTTTGAATGAGATTCTTTAAAATGGTAAGTTTGATGATCAAGTGTGTTTAGTGGTTTATCTTGACACATTTGATAAAAAGATGAGTTATCTATTAAGAGATAAAGAGCCTGAGACTTTGTATTAGGCATTCATGACAAGGATACAGATTGAAAACAATGTAAAGTATGGCTTAACTAAGAGTCATTTCTCTAGAAATGTTTGCCGGCAAGATGAGGTTCAAAGGAAAAATCAATGTCATAAAGAGTGTTCGAATTCATATTAGTAGGTAGGTACCTCTGCTATTATAGATAATTTTGGTGAAAATTCAGAATTAAAGACATGTGTAATGAAGTTTCTTGGTTTCAAAGGAGAGATGATTCTATTCTTGCTGAATAGAATGCACATGTTTGTAGTATTTCAGCAGTGGATGATAAGGTGGACTCACTTGATAAGTTAAGTATGCAAGAAACAATTTTAGTCACTCCTTATCCTATTGATAATCTGCCTTGTGTTGAGAGTGTTATAAATTTTGAAGTTGAAAGGTGTTCATCTCAGTATGAGGACAAAGAAGCTGGAAGTGATCTTTCAAATGATGAAGGAAAAGTTTCTGATCTGATATGTTATGAAGAAGCATCATGTGAAGAAAATTATGATAGTGGTTACTTGAGTCAAGAGGAGGATACTGATAAAACATGTTCATCTTCATATGAATCTGATGCAAATTGGGAAGAAGAAAGCAACGATGGAAGTGAGTAGTCTTATACTAGTAAAAGTATGGTTTCTATTTCTAAATCTAAAAGTGAAGTTCCATTTCAGAATTATACAAATCAACTTGAGGTTGAAAGTAATAAAGAAGAGTTGTCTATACAATATGAGGATGAAGAGATCATTTATAAGGATAGACTACTTAATTGTGTAGATAAATGTCATAAGGTTGCATTTAGTAGCAATCAACAATTTGCAAATGGTCCTAAGATCAATGCATCAACACCTATTGGTAAGATGAAAGATGATTGGTTTGCAAGACATCTGAATCATCTTAATGAAGACAATGCAAGTAACATTGATCTATATTCTACGTGCTTCATTGATGGAATGGATGGTGCATCTTTGTTTGATGATTTTGATTTATCTTCTTCATATGCTAAAAATGTTCATGACAGTGATGTTAGAAATGGCTTCAAAGTTTTCATGAATCTATTGTATGATGAGGAATTTGATGTTGATCAACACATCACTTGTTATAACATCTAGAAAGGAGCTTTGCATGGAGTTACCAACCCATTTTTTGAAGAGCACATGTAATGTTTAGATTTAGTTGAGGATGAGTTTGATTGTGATACACTATCCTATTGTTGTAAGAGATCATATTTTCTTCTTCTAGTTATACCAGTAATTATAATGATGATGTTGTATCTCATCATGTTGATAACAAGGTGTTTAATGAAGTTTTTATTTAAAATCAGCATGCACCTTGCAAAAATTTCTATGGTGAATACTCTACTATGATGAATAATCCATTTGCTGATTTCAAAGAACCATTGGAAGATTCTGAGTTAATCTTAGATTTTGACATTGATTACATTTGTGAGTATGAATCTGATTGCTCATTTGAGTACCATTTGACTATACATAAGGATACACAATCTCAAGGTATGTGTGAAATTCTTCCCCAAGTTGAATATGAAGCTTTCATATTCAAGATTGATAGCATGCGTGATTCATTTGATGAAGATGATTTTCATTTTGATTCTAATATGACTGAGCATGCTGATTAGTACTTTTATAATGAACAAGTTGCAGAAAATGAATCTAGTTTTTATATGCGTTATGAAAGTAAAGATGTAGATTTCATTTTTCCAAGTGAGTTGATTCAAAATACTAATATGATTGGTGGAATTGATACAATAAATGTTTCTAGCTCACTTTATAAAATTTTAGATTTATGACAAAGGTAAGAAGTTTTTTTGAAGTTTAGTGGCCTAGGGCCATCGTTTGTATAGTTTAGGAGTAGTTGTTTTTGCTTTCAATAAAGCTGTCCGAGAGAAATTATTGCTGTCAGCTATGTGGTTTAATTCTTCAATACAGTTGAATCCTTTCCAAGCCATGCATCCCCAGATAGAGCCACTATTGGGACTCAAAATTGAAGCCCTGATTTTGAGTACCATCCTAAAAATCAAGCACTCTAAGTGCTTTTCAATGCATGCATACCTGACTATCCTTTTGAGGTCTAAGAGGTGTTTAATATTTCTAAAACCTTTCATTTAGTATATCCACTCATTCCATGAAGATAAATTGCCATTTTGAGTGATTCTGTGAAGTTTTGTTTTGAGCAATGTCCAAATTTGCATTTTTGTCTAAGTGCCAAATAGTAATAGGAGGCCTTGTTTGCATTTAAATATCTTGCACCCAATAATGTTTCATAACTCACCACTTTGGAAGTGTTTAATGTCCATATTAGAGAGCTTATGTTTCAGATTTTGAATTGTTTCAATCTGTTTTGACTAGGTTTTGAATCCCTCAAAGTTGGTTGTTTATAGTTGTCGCGCTGATGCAAATTGTTTAGAATTTTGGGAGGCCCTGTTTGACTTGTTATAACTTTGATCTAGTTGATGAAAATGAGAAAATTTCTTTTGTATTGCATGCTATAGGTCAAAGAATTTTTATGTTTCAATTTTGAGCTTATGATGAATTCATTTGATTAGTTTTCGAATGCGATTCCAAAAGTAATTTGTAAAGTTTACTGGTGTCATAAAGTGCAGATTGGTCGGTACCCTTGTTCCTGATGTCATAAATTGAAATCCATGATAGGTGAATCAAATGGATTGTACCATTGTGTTCTACTATGAAAAATTTAAGTGTTCGAGTTTGCAAGTCTTGACGAATCCATTTGCACACTTTCCCAAGTCCATCCCATTTGCAAAAATCACTTTTTTGCCACTATTTCTAGTTTGCAAATTCTAAGTAGCCCTCTTTGATTGCTTGCCAAATTCACCTTATTATTTGTCATGATCCCTAATCCTAGATTTATATTTTTTGCATGATAGTGAACTAATGCCCCAATTTTCATGCCCCTAGGTATTTGTCTACCTAGTTTTCGAAGCCAAAATTGAATGTGTTTTATGGTTTTTTGACTTGTTTGCTTGTAGGAAATTCTGAGAGGGCAATTTTGATAGTCAATATCTTTTGATTGAGAATTCATCATGAGACAAGATTAGGCAAGGTCCAAGAATGCAAAACAAAGAATCAATAGGTTTGGTTTTAGAGCCCAGTCAGGTGTCTTAGTCAAATTTTAAGGCTAGTCAAAGGACCCCTTGGCACAAAATTGGTAGTTGGTAGGAAAGGTTGAAGATAAATTTTAAATAATGCAATGGTGATTAAATTTTGATCAAATTAGTATCAGATGATTAATGGATCAATTTGAGAGTTCAGCTGTTTGAAAACATTTTTTTTTAGTTGGACCCAGTTTGGGGCCCAACTAGATGGTATCATATTGATAAGGTGTATCAGGGATTAAAAGTTTCCTAAACTAAAAGGATTATAATGATTGTAATCATTATGATTTTAATATGGGCGCATATCTTTCAAAGTTGGAAATGTTAAAGATAAATAATTAGAGGAAATTAATGAATTCTCCCTAGTAATTTCTAAAAGGAAAGTGGTTAGAGTTCAAAACTAATAAGAAGTTCTCTACATCTGAGAGTAGACATATGATTTATGATTTCTTGTTAACTTGATGTTGCGCTCTCTAGCTTCATAAGATGAGAGCTCATTGTATCATATTTTAACATTTAAAGCCAAGTCCATTCTTTGAAGTGGATGAATCAAAACACTTGGTGCCATGCTTGGCTACCAATATACAACCTGATGCTACCTTGTGGATATCTATGCTTGCTGGCAATAGAATTTAGGGAAAAACGGATATAGGAGAATATGCAGCAAAACATCTAATGGAGTTGAAACCAAATCATGGCACATTTTATGTTTTGCTATCAAACATGTATGTGACATGTGAAAAGTGGGATAAATTTGAAAAGTTGCGAAGATTAATGAAAGCACAAAGAGTGGAGAAAAAGCCTGGTTGTAGCTAGATGGAGGTTAATAAGTAGTTGTATACATTCCTTGTAGGAGATAGAGCACATCCTCAAACTAAATTTATGTAGAATGGGAGAGATTGTCTAGAGAAATGAAAGAAGCAAGCTGTTCTCTTGACAAGAGATATGCATTGAATGATAAACTCATTTATCATGGAAAGACAAGTTAATCTACAAATCACAGAGGTGGGTGTTATAATATGTCAAGTCAATGTGTAAATGGGATATTAATGAGAAAGTCCACAAGCCTCAAGGTAAGATTTGGCTACTGGCATGGTTTCCTACTATGAAAGGAATAAAATTAGGAATTGAATTTATTCATTGGTGTACTCTCTGAAACTCCATCCTGGCAAAATGCAACTTTTACAGCCTTCATTCAAAAGTATTTAACATATGGTGCTTGAGGATTCATTTTAATTACTTGAAGGACTATTTGTAAGAAGTTCTCATCTCAATGTTTTGACAGTGTTGTAAAAAAAAAAAGATTCTAATAAAAGAGACAAGAACGATCTTATAAAGCAAGAACAAAAAAGATAGCTCCCTCAACAATAAATTGTTTGTGCCCCTTTTCTTATCTATTTATATAAAAAGGGAATATAGATATTCAAAGCCTATTGTGCACTAGATTCAACACCTAGACAAGAATTCTCTTGTTGGAAAAGGTCTTTTCATATTCCAGCCCTCCAATAGCAAGAGAAATTCTTGTAGGCACACCTACTACCACCAAATTCTCTCTTGTTGCCACATTAAAGAGGAGAAATGTATAGTAGCAAGTATTAAAAATAAAAAGGTGATCTGCAAAGTGTTATTACTCCATCCCATATGGAAGAAAAGGCCCAAAAGCATTACAAGAGTAGTGCCCTCTACATGGATCATAGAAACCTCAACATTTGATGTAAAACTCCAAGGAGATCCCATGATGTTATCTCCATTTGAAATGAATCAAAGTCATTCCTTTTAAAATCAAAAGACCAAGTATTTGATTCCATTAGATGAAGTTATTATTTTCTCTAGTTTTAGATTGCTCGCGGCAAGAAATATCATTTAGAGAGGATGATTAAAACTCTTTTCTTTCCTTGCCTTAGCCGGAAGACAAATTAGATTGAGTGGTGTTCCCTAAAATCACAAAAATTGGAAAAGATGTTTGTATCTAGAAGGCTATGATGTAGAGGGTTCCAAGGCAATGTCAAACTCATTAAAAAATTGTTTGTCTCAAGCACAGTAGAAAACTTGGGAAATATAGTTTGAAGGGAATATGTAAAGGTCCATTCATGTTTTGTAGATACAAAAGAGGAAGAAGAGCTCTGTGAGGCCTCGCCCTGACCCATCGCAGCATAGTGATACATTACTACTATTTTTGTTATCCGCAACTCGAGATGTCGAGACATTATCGGATGCTTAGAACATATTTTATTACTTCATGTTGTGTGATGTTATTTCTAGATATATTTGATGATTGTCATTTAATGATCATGTATATGTATGTTGACGAAATCAGTAAGATTGAGATTTGATTCAAGATATTTCAATGGTTAAGAATTATGTAGGATGAAGAAACTCTTATTTGATGCATGTTTTAATTTATGAAATTTTTTGATACATATACGTTTATATACATGTGATTTTCAAGACTACTGATGTGTGCAATGAGTGTGTAGATATTTAGCCGAGAAACCCTACGGAGGAACAAAATTGATCTTCATGTGCTAAAATTTGGAAACCCTATTGTTCGTAATTATGTTCTTTCAATGTCGCTTGACACTCGTAAAATGTTATGTGCTTCGGTATGCTGGTTAGGGTTAATTGTTTAACCTTTGGTTTCAAGTTAGTGTCAATTTTCTATTAGATTCTTAATGAGGGTTAGTCATCCCTAATTTGATTTAGGGCTAGATTTGCTAGTTAGAGTTGTTAGATGGACCTATTTTATTTCTAGATTTTATTTTGTCTCTAACCTCTTCCCTAAGGCTTTAAAACATGTTTTTTTTCTAACCTATGGGTGTGGGTATGGGTTAGGGGTCTTTTCCAACCCCTAAGCCCCTAGCTTTGACTTTTGAGGGCACTCAAAAAGTCCCTTTTTGCCTTTGTGCGAAAATTGCAAGTAGTTGTCATGAGTTGTCTTACCCCACCTCCTTTTAGGGTTTGACCATGGTGTAGGTTGTGTTAGGAGTTTCTAGAGTGGCTAAGTGAGTGGAGATAGTTATTGCTCTTTTTGGGTGGTTGAGTTGGAGGCTTATTAGAGGCCTTCCTTGGTCTAGTGGTTTGGTGAACCAATCTCTACATTTAGAGAAGATTTCTTGAAGCTTGAAGGAAGGAGGGATACTCTACTCAAATTTGTTCATTGCCATTACCTCTTTGAGAAGGTAGGAAACTCCCATCTCCCTTATTCAGTTTTTATGTTTTGTTTCATGTTCTTGTTACCTTGTTGTTGTTTTACTGTTGTATGGTTGTGGGTATGTTGGGAAGATTTGTAAACCTTGTTATTTTGGTTGTTTTCCTTTCTTGTTTATGTTTGCAATTTTGAGTTTCCTTGCATGGTTGTTTTGGTATTACTCATCCTAGGAGAGGGCAGAAGTGACCAATTTTGGGAGAGGTCTGTTTAGTTGGACTCCAACTTGTGTAGAGTCTCTTCTCAGGATGAGAAGAGGGATAAAGGATAGGGTGTTATGGGCCTCTACCCATTAGCACAAACCTGGTATGAGTATGGCAAGTTAAAATGGAAGAACGGAAGTTCTTGGTTATTGGCCCCGATTGGGCATCTGAATTGGTGTTGTGCTTGACTTCTCCAGTTGGAAGAATCCACCTCTCCCTAGTCTTGATTCACTATGAATCTTATTGTGTAAACCATGTATGATTATGCATGCTTGATGTTCTTTTGGTTATTCTTGATTGTCACCCGATCAGTTATTGGTTTCTTCCATGGCTCTTGAAATGAGATTCAGAAAACATTACAAAATTCTTGATGATGACCATGAAGAAAATTGGATAAAATTGTTGTAATTGGGATTGAGATCCTATTGTAAGTTGTAATTTTAATCCTTATTGTATATGCCAACGAAGCCGGGTTTTCTTCCTGATTCTTTCCCGGCTGAGCCCTTGAATCAGGTTAGCCAATAAAGTAATGGATGAGTGTATTTGGTTCTCTTAATATTTGTTCATAATGTTCAGTTGTATGAGTGCTCATCAAAAGAGAATAAATCAATTTGCATATATATATATATATATATATATGGGAAAATAGAATCATAAATAATGTCTTGATTTATGAATGTCCAAGTTTTAATTACGATAATGAAGAGTTGAATTGATATAGTGAGTTTCAATTTTGATTTATAAGTATTATGATGAGATCAATCAAGAGCAAAACCATATATTACGAAATCAAAGATAGTTCATTCCTTGATAAATTTCATGGTGGTTACAATCAAATTTGAATGAGAATAATCCACCACCTTTTCTTTTATTATGTGCATAGTATCATTCACCTTCTAAGTTCTTCAAATATGATCAATTGGACTGAGAGGTTGTATTCTTGAAATCAATAATAATAATAATCAGAACATAGAACTCATACCATGTCCTTGAAGAATTAATATTAAACATACATGTTTAACTAGAGATTGAGAGACTTTACCTAATGTACTCCTTTGCATTGGAATACTTGTATTAAGGAAACATGTTAATAATAGATTTATTCAAATCCTTAGCAACATGAATGAAATGCTTAAAATAGCATGATCATGCCTTGTCAAAATTTTTGCTTTCAAAAAAAAAAAAAATGCACTCCCAGGAGTAAAAACTCTCTGGAAAATGCATGGGGAAAAAGAATTCATTGCTTCCAAGCCATAGAGCATATTCTTGCTCAGATTCCTTCCTTAGTGAATAAAGAAACTAGATAAATATTATGTAAATCTCTTTGGTACATAATTCTGAATATATATATATATATATATATATATATATATATATACTTTTCTTAAATAAAGCCAATATCTAAATATCTCCTCTTCACCTATAAAACTTTATGTTTTTTATTGCCTCCTTGGCCTTGTACGTCAGTTTAAGCTTGCCTTTAACAAGCTCTTTAATGTCTGCCTCATGTCATAGTGGATGGGATGGGTGGGTGACATCACCCTGCCACCTTGTCCCATCCCCATCCTTCTCCCATCCTAGCGGCCAAGTTGGATCAGTGGCATTTATGTTGAAAAGGGTATGGTGGTGGTCACTTTTATTTCAAATTTTTTTTCCCTTGCTCATCTATGATCACGTGCACACCCTTGGGATTGCGTTCCCCTTCCTTGGGCTACGTGGAAACGTTGGGAGGAGAGATCAATGTCAACACATGACATTAATGCTTGGACACTGGCCTAGCTTGGGAGTAGTATTAATGTCCTAGAGAATGTTTGTTTAAAAAATTCAGACCTCATCCCCTCTGCATACCTTCTTCCTGATGTACAGGCTTGGGGTTGCGTGGGGCCTAGGGTGAGGTGTAGGGAGGGGTCAAATCGACCTGTCGCATAAGCTAGTGTTATGATTAGTGGTTAGGGTAGGATAGCTGGGATTAGGATAGACTAGAGTTAGTAGGGTAGAGTTAATTGTGTTTAGGTGTAGGTTAGTTTATTTAATTCCTTGGTTTTAGTCTCTTTATTAATATCATTTTATACATATTATTTTATTTATGTATTTTATATTTGTAGTTAGCATTTTAGAATATGTTTTAGTATAGATAATTTAGTATTTATTAGATGGTTGTGTCTTTAGGTTGTTTTAGTTTAAATTTGTAAAGAGAAATTTGTTTAAATCAAGTCTTAAGTTAGCATTACATATGAAGTTAATTTATAACCACTTAGTTATATAGTTAGTTTAGAATGAAACTTTAATCTGTTAAAGTGTACTTAGTTTAATTTAATAGAGTTTTAAGTTAACGTTGAAATTATTTTAAATCTTTTAATTATTAAGTTAGTTGATAACTATGTTGTGTAATTTTGAGTTGGTTTTAGGTTATCCGTTTTAGTATATTTAGTATAAATTTTTAAACATTTAAGGTTTTAGCAAACTCATTATGAAACTATTATCTTGTTCCATTACGTTAGCATATGATAAACAAATAGAGTATGTTGGATTGTTTCCTTTATCATTTAGCCAAAAGTTAAGAGTAACTTGCATTGTTGGTATCTTTTGATATGTTTAATTCTTAAATAGCATAACTCAAGATCGATATCAATCTAATAACAAAAGTTTCAAAATCGTAATGTTGTAATCGCCCTCATGTTTATAACCTTAGACGTAAAGTAAAGAACCTGTACTAAAACTATTATCAACCATTTCAAACCTAGGGCATGTTAAATTATTAATTCAAAAAAAAAAATTTGTGTGTGTGTTTTTACCTTCAAGTTTTGGGCATGACAAGCTCCACATAGGTTAGAAGTCTATAGAAAAGGTATCCCATGACATCTAGGAGCTATCCATGACAAGAGTGGAGAAAATAAGTGGAAATAAAATAATGAAGGGAATATACTTCCCATTATGCACATTTTCTTTCTAAGTTCTCATCGATGGTAGTTGGCATGGGGTCATGCAGACTCTTCCTCTTCAATTTTCTTTCTTCCTCATTTGGATGTGAGTGGTGTGATTTTTTTGAAGATAGGAATGCTCTACACGTTAGGAAGTAGGGTCAGTATAGAGAGATAAAATATTACAAAGGGGATTCTCCCACTTTTTTTCAGAGTTGGCCATGTTTTTATGGGTGCTAGTATATAGTGTTAGAAGTTCACATAAGGATGAAGACATGAGGAACATAAGAAAGAGGCATGATGTGGAGAGCAATATGGTCATCATCTCATCTTTCTCACAGATCCTAAAGATTTGGAAGAAGAGATGTCACATTATGTAGGGGATTCTTTTTTTTAAGGGAAATGACTTGGGCATTTATCCCATATTCATTATTTGTAGATCCACCAACATGTTTATATGCACAGTTACTCAATATATGACTTATCTTAAAAGATAAGCTCTTTTGTAAGTGCAAGTCTCAGGTGTGAGGGCCTCGCCCTTGGATTGTGACTAGTTAGTGACCATAAATAAATTTTGAACAATGTACTCGATGAGGTGGACAGTGACATTAGCATGATGTAGAGTCCAAATGAATCAAAAATTGACATGTGGTGATGGAATGAAAAATGAAAAATTGACATGTGGCAGAGGCTTTGATGTAGCATGCTTCCCAAGATGTTGAGGTGGCAGGAAACACCATGTGTTGCGAGGTCACTATGTCATGATGATGTGGCAAAATGCTAACTCATCATGTGACATAGCAACTAATAATGTGGTAGGTTGAGGTGGTGCAATGACAAGATAGTGATGTGGCGATGCCAATAGGGTGCTGATGTGTCCGAAAACACCATGTGTCGTGAGGTCACTATGTTGCAATGACATGGCAAGATGTTGAGTCATCATGCAACTTAGCGACCAATGATGTGGTAGACATGTGGTAGCCACATGGAAGAATAGAGGACCAATGAGGTAGTGACATGTGGTGCCTAGGTGGTAGGTGTTAGGTGACCAAGTGGGAAGTCAACCAATCAGAGCATGACATGTGTTAGGGCCGATCAAACCTAGATGAAAAAGGGAGGGAAAAATCAAATAGACATAGAAATTGATTTTTTATTATTTTACCCTTTTTCTAACATGCCTGAGGAGTTTTAAATAAAATTTGAATTTATCCTATAGTTTCATACTTTAGAAAAAGTCAAATATATGCCCAAATGCAGTCTTTAAAGCCTTGACAGGAGCTAGATTTTCAAGTTAAGATTCTAGGTATTTTTGTTAAGAAAATATAGGAGTATTATATATCATCAGAACTAGAAGAGAACAAACACTTTGTTTCTAGATTTTTTTTTTTCACAAGAGGCCATTGGTTCAAGTTATGTGAGGATTTGTTTCGGTTACCCAATTTTTAGTTTAATTTAGTTGAGGTAGTTTAGATTTGATTTCCAATGAAATTGTGAGCTGAGTGAATGTAAAAAGTAATAAAATGCAGTTATGGGTGAGTTTTGTCACATCCAAATTAGTTAAATGGAGGTTTTATTGACATTTCATGATGCGTTTCAGATATTTTGGCAACATAAGGGTTTTCATCATCAAGGAAGAGATATTTTAGGTTTGTTACAAAATAATGATGAAAATAAAATCAAATTTTATGGGTAGAAAGATGAGAGAGGTTTTACAATAGAAAAGAATGGAGACTCAAGTGGACATGTCATTTCTAGATCAGATCTAGGATTCTATTCTTCTTCTATATCTTTCTCTTTCTCATCCATTGGATGGGTTCTAGTTTTGGAGAAAATTTCTCACTACTGTGATACCATGTTGGCAATTTTAACTGTGAGACCATAGGTTCCAGTTTTTGATACATTTCAAGACTGTGATACCATTTTCTTTAGCAATTTCCCTAGTAATGAACAATAAGAAAAAATAATACAAATAGTTCTAATCTATTAGGTAGTTTTACATTTCAATTTCATGTATCTTATTGTATTTGTTTGAAAGAAATGAATGAAAATGCAACAACAAGTTGACCTTCATTCTATTATCAAGTCTCCAATTCATGTTGTTTGTGATCTTTTGTGTTTCATAAACAATGGGTATGAAACTTAGTTGCAATCTATTGGTTGTATATGTTGATTTGTTTTGCTTATGACTCAAGGAGTTATGTAACTAGTTGATTTATCATCATAATCACAAATCTCATGAAGGGATAGGTCGAGTATGAGGTTAAGAACAATGCAGATGTCTGATTCACAATGTGAATAGATAGATTGGGAAGTCTTAATGTATGAGATATGCCAATGAATTTCAAGGATATATGTTAGGTTTTTGTGGGATTTCCCAATAGATAAGGCACCGATCAACTATAGGATCATAATGTTATGTTGTTCATGTCATGTTTTCTAAAATCAACATCATTAATCAAATTATTATCCCTTTAATGTTGAAGAATTGAAAAGGATGCCCTCACTTATCTTAGTAATTTCTTTGGTCATGTTATTAGCTATTCCATGTCAGACATCTTTGCATAAGTGTTAGTGTTAGAAGTAATAGTTCACCAATATAACTGGTGGGGGGGGGGGGGGGGGGGGGTGGTGAATTAGTTATTTATCAAAGTTAAACAATTCTTACTTTATCAACCAAAGTCAACAACAATCATAAAGAAATGTGCATGTACACATACATGAGATATGTTGACAAGGAAAACCCTTGATCAGAGGGAAAACCCCAGTGGGAATG
Organism: Cupressus sempervirens; assembly: GCA_028749045.1. Lineage (NCBI taxonomy): Eukaryota > Viridiplantae > Streptophyta > Pinopsida > Cupressales > Cupressaceae > Cupressus > Cupressus sempervirens. The sequence goes on along the minus strand of CM053783.1, from coordinate 790,493,210 downwards.
ATGCCCACAGAATAATGTACTAATATGAATATTCCTTTTTAGAGGATAGACCCTGTTAAGAGTCTTTTACAATGTTTAGTACAAAGAGTCCCTGTTAGGAGACTTTGAATCCCTGTTAGGAGATTCCAACCCTGTTAGGAGTTGAAAAAGGCAACTGAACCCACCGTCCAAACAGCTTCAAGATCAGATCAACAGACCCACTACCCAATTGATCTCTGTACTATTCCTTTTAGAATAATAGATGTGGAACAATCTCTTTTCTCTTCCTTTGTCTAGTATGCTAGACTCCTTCACCTTCAAACCATGCAAACAAATTTGGAACTCATTAGTAACCCTTAAGGTCACTTACACACATTAGCAGATTATTCTGCTCTTCTACTTCACAATTTGCAAGTCCTTTCTACTTCTTGATCACATGCCTTCATCTCTAGAACTCAGAAAACATCTTCCCTTTATACCATACTCAATTATTAATTTTTTGAGTTAGCTCCATATTTAATTAAATGAAATACATATTTAATTAATGTTGTCAGCTCATAGTTTTTTCCAAACTTCCACATGTGTGACTTTTGTACTTGCAAACTTTTTTGACATCATCAGTGGACAGTGTACTTCCTCCAGTTAACTACACAACCCTTCATTCCAAGCACAATATATTATATTGATCATACAATAGAAATTATATTCCCAATACTCTATTTTCCTGCAGTTCTTAGTAAATCATCAATATCTTTCGTACACTGTCGATTCAGGTTCTACACACTTGACCACATGTCAAATACGTGTTTTAGTATATGCTATTAATTGTGCATGGGCATATACACAATATGATGTCCTCAATACATAAATCTCAGTTTGCTGCTTTGTCAATTTTACTATGTTGTCATCAATGACAAACACAATCATAACACAATTCTATGATGTTTTCTCATAGCATCAACATTCATGCTAACAATATCCCCCTTTGACATTGATGGAAACATAGATGAAAAACATCTAGTTCCATGAATACCAATCAATCAAATCCTTCAACACTACTCCCCCATAGTGCAAGTTCTCTTTAGTGTCTAAGTGCAAGTTCTCTTTAGTGTCTTACATATCACTCTCTTTCCCTTTCTAATGAATTTTTTTTCATATCGCTCTCCCCCCCTATTGACATCAATGTCAAAGGTAGTACAAAATTTGGACATATAGCAACCTATTAGCATGACCACAATCTAGTCTATTGCTTTACAATTGTTGCATATAACTAAATAACACAAGTATCTAAAGATACTATTGTATACTAATTACCTATTACCAAGAGTCCTTGACTAACTCTGTTCATCATGGATACTCCCCCATTGAGGAAGCATCAACATTCATTCCAGTCTAACAATGGTGATGTGTACCCTAGACTAATGCACTTATGCATTTTTTACTCTGAGCTAGGTAGGGGCATAACCCCAAGCATACCTCTCAAGTACTCAAATGTATCTTTTGGTAAGGCTTTTGTGAAAATGTATGCAATCTATTCCCTAGTGCTAATGTATTCCAATCTAATATCTTTTTTTGCAACTTTTTCTTTTAGCACATGATATTTTATAGCAATGTTCTTAGTCTTAGAATGTAAAACAAGATTTTTAGACATGTTGACTATACTTGTGTTATCACAGTAAATGATAATAGGTTCTATGAATGAAATTCCAATATCCTTCATCATCTACTTCATCCATATTACTTGATTATAGTTGTTTACTACTCCAACATACTCTACCTCTATAGTACTTTGTGAGGTACAATCTTGCTTCTTGTTGAGCCAAGAAACTAATCTTCCTCCAAGGAAAAATGCTCCTCCACTAGTGCTATTACTATCATCCTTGTCTCTTGCCCAATCAACATCTATGTAGGTATAGAGAGTAAAGTGACTATTTCTATCATACCAAATACCATAATCTAATGTTCCTTTTAGATATCTAAATATGATTTTTACTACTGCATAGTGATATTCTGTAGGATCAGCTTGAAATCTTGCCACAATTCCAACTACATTAGCTATATCTGGTCTTCTATGAGTCAGATACTACAATCCTCCAATCATAGATCTATACTTCTTTTGTTCAATAGTAGCCATCTCATCTTTGCTAGATAATTTATGACCAATTACCATAGGAGTTCCAATAGGTTTACAACTTTCTAAACCAAATCTTTTCAGTAAATCCTTTAAATACTTGGTTTGAGAAATAAAGATACCTTCTTTGTTCTGAACAATCTGCAATCCCAAGAAAAATTTCATTTCACCTATCATGCTCATTTCAAACTCATTCTTCATGTCTTCTGAGAATTTGTTACTAGCTTTATCATTTCCACCAAAGGTGATGTCATCAAAAAATACAATAATTATTAGCAAACCATCTTCTATTTTCTTTAAGTACAAGTTACCATCTGTTGTTCCTTTAGCAAATCCAAGCTTTGCTAAGTATTTGTCCAACCTTGCATACCAAGTTCTTGGTGCTTGTTTTAATCCATACAATTCTTTCTTTAGTCTGCAAACCATATCCTTTTCTTCTATTAAAGGAAAACCCTTTGGTTGCTCAATGTAAACTTCTTCTTCAAGTTCTCTATTTAAGAATGCTGACTTAACATCCATTTGGTATACCTTAAAATTCTTGTTTGCTGCATATGCTAGGAACAATCTAACTATTCCATTCTTTCTACAGGTGCATATGTCTCTTCATAATCAATTCCTTCTTGTTGAGAGTAACCTTTGCATACAAGTCTTGCCTTGTTTCTTATTACTTCTCCCTATTCATTCATTTTATTTCTGAATACCCATTTAATGCCAATTACATTTTTTTCCTTGGGTCTAGGAACAAATTCCCATGTGTCATTCTTGATTATTTTTTGGAGTTCTTCCTCCATTGCTTTTATCCAGCAATCATCTTTGATTGCTTCATCTATGCTTCTTGGTTCTACTTGAGATATTAGACATAGTTCTTCATTAACTTTGCTCCTTGTCATCACTCCTTTTTCTTTACTCCCTATTATCTAATTTGTAGGATGATTTCTTATCAAGTTCTTATTTGGAGTAGGAGTTGCTGCTTCAATTCTTATTTTAGGTACTGTGCTCTATTCTTCTCTCACATCTTCAATTTTTAAGTTGTTCTACAAGTCATTGTTAGTTTTGAAAAATAACTCATTACTTTTGTTAGCCATTCCAGAGTAATCATCTCCATCAGAGTTATAGTCCATTATCTTTTCCTTGGTACCAAAATTTTCATCAATTTTAACATTTGCACATTCTACTATAGTTAAAACATCTATAAGATTTACTTTTCAACGAATAACTAAGAAACATACCTTCATTGCTCCTTGGATCAAATTTACCAATATCATCATCTCTTTTGATGTAACATTTGCTTCCAAATATCCTAATGTATTTGACTGATGATGAGTGACCAAACCATAATTCATAGGGTGTTTTGTCCAAACCTTTTCTAATTTTCACTCTATTTAGTGTGTATACTACTATATTGATGGCTTCTCTCCAAAAGATCTTTGGTACATCATTCTCAAATAACATAGCTCTTGTTGCTTCAACAATTGATTTGTTTCTTCTTTCAGCAATCCCATTCTTCTCAGGTGTATGGGGTGATGATAGTTGTCTCTTGATGCCATGTTCTTCACAATAGATATTGAATTCTCTAGAGGTGAATTCTCCTCCTCTATTTAATCTTAAGCTTTTGATCTTAACTCCAAATTCATTTTCCACCTTGTTGTTAAATATCTTGAATTTATCAAATGCTTCTAATTTTTCTTTAAGAAAAGCTACCCACATCATTCTAGTGAAATCATCAACAAAAATTATGAAGTACCTTTCTGTTAGGATAAACCATGGACATAAATAAAAACTACATGCAAATATAACCAATAACAAAAAATAATAGATCACATAGAAATGAACACAAGGCACTAAGATTTAACATGGTTCACCCAATCCCTGGGCTACGTCCACCAAACAACAAGTCTGATCTTATTACAATCCAGTGATTACAACCTAATTACAATCTGTAATCCCTTACAACTCAATACCGCCGCAAGAACCAATTTTGCATCACAACATAATGAAAAATACCCAACCCTAAACCCTTTTATACAAGTATTAAACCAGTTTAGGGTTATAAAATGTCAACCATAATTAGCCATAACTTTAGTGGCGAATCTACAAATGGCGAATAGTACCAAAACGATTGGAAAATAGTACCAATTTTTTTCGAGGCAATACCCCGAACCCCACTAATTATGAAGTATGTATAGTACTTTCTTGATTAGTCACCACAATCTAATAATCTCCCACTTGGAGACTGACCAAGCTCCACACTAAACAACAATCTTCGTCTTGGAGACTGATCCTGTAGCAATACCACTACCACATGGGGCTCCCACTAGATCAAACCACCCTAGAATCTACTATTCTTTTATGCATGTTCAGTCTAAAAGACCAATCGAAGCTAAAGAGGAGTTCAGCTTCTCCCTTGTTACAACCTTTGTCAACATATCTGCTGGATTATCATTGGTATGTATCTTCTCCAGCTTTAACTATCCATCTTCCAAAACTAATCGAATGAAATGGTATTGCAACTATATGTGTTTGGTCTTAGAATGCAGAGCTGAATTCTTAGCAAGATGAATGTCACTCTGATTATCTATGAACAAATAATTATCCTTCTAAGGATGTCCCATTTCTTCTAAGAAGAACTGAAGCTATATCATCTCCTTGGCTGCCTCTATAGTAGCAACATACTCTGTCTCTGTAGTGGATAGAGCATTAATCTTTTGTAACCTAGAAGCCCAGCTCATAGTGGCCCCACCAATAGCAAAGACATAACTTGTAGTACTTCGCTTGGTATCAATATCCCCTGCCAAATCTGAGTCAACATAACCCTGTAAATCAGTAGTAGAGCCCCCAAAGTGTAAACACTTATTGGATGTTCCTTTCAAATATCGAAGAATCCACTTGATAGCATTCTAATGCTCAAATCTTAGATGACTCATATACCTGCTAACGACTCCCACTGCATGTGCAATATCTGGCCTAGTGCATACCATAGCATACATCAAGCTTCCTATAGCTAAAACATAGGGTACCTTGGACATCTTATCCTCCTCTTCCTGTGTCTTGGGACACATCTCCTTAGTCAATTTCAAATGACTAGGTAAAGGTGTGTTGACAGCTTTAGCATTCTCCATAGAGAAACGTTACAACACCTTCTCAACATAATCAGCTTGAGATAGCGTCAATGTTCTGTTCTTCCTATCTCTACAAATCTTCATACCAAGGATTTGTTTTGCTACCCCCAAATCCTTCATAGAAAATGCATGTGCTAACTGGTGTTTCAGCCCCTTAATATGATCCATGTTAGACCCAGCTACAAGCATATCATCAATATATAGACATAAAATAGTGTAGCTATCATCATCCAACCTCTTAAAATAAACATAATAATCTGAATGACACCTGTTATAGCCATGCTCATGCATAAACCTATCAAATTTTAGATACCATTGCCGAGGTCCTTGCTTCAAGCCATATAAACTTTTCTTCAATTTGCACACTAAGTTCTCCTTACTTTTGACCTCAAATCCCCGTTGCTGGGCCATATATATTTCTTCATCCAAATCACCATGAAGAAAGGCTATTTTAACATCCAACTACTCTAAATGCAAATCTTTAGTAGCCACAAGACTTAAAATAGTACGGATAGAAGTCATTTTAACAATAGGAGAAAATATCTCATCAAAATCAATTCCCTTTTTCTGTGCAAATCCTTTTACAAATAACCTGGCCTTAAATCTTTTCTTACCTCCTTCCTCTTCTTTCAACCTGTAAACCCACTTATTCTGTAAAGCCTTTTTACTTGCAGGAAACTTGCATAGATCCCATGTCTTATTCTGTAGCAAAGAGTCCATTTCATCTTTCATTATAGACTCTCACTAAATCTTAGTATCCACCTACACAACTTTATCATAACTTTCAAGTTCACCAGCATCAGTAAGTAAAATAGAATACAAAGAGGGAGAAAATCTTTGTGGAGGTCTAATTTTTCTCGTTGACCATCTAACATTCACTGGTGTGTGTGGTATTTGTTGTTGCAGTTGTTGCACATCATAAGGAATGACTGGAACATTATCTTTTGGAGTATCATCCAACACTACATAATCATTTTCTTTCTTCTCATGTTGCTGCAATAGATCTTTGTACAACACTTTCTCATTGAATATGACATCTCGACTTCTAACAATTTTAAGATTTTCAAAATCCCAAAGCTTATAACCAAATTCATTAATGCCATATCCAACAAAGACACATTTCTTTGATTTAGCTTCTAGCTTGGTTCTATTTTTAGAGTCTATATGAGAAAAAGCTTCACAACCAAAGGTCTTGAGAAAAGAATAACTCATCTTCTTACCAGTCCATGCTTCCTCTGGAATACCACAACCCAAAGGAGTAGAGGGACCTCTATTAATCAAATATACTATAGTATTGATAGCCTCCGCCCACATGTGTAAGGGCAACCCAGCATGCAACCTCATGCTCCTTGCGCGCTCCATTATAGTCCTGTTCATGCATTCAACCACTCCATTTTCCTGTGGAGTCCTTGGAACAATTATCTGTCTATGAATACCACTAGTGGAGAAATAATCTTCAAATTCGTGACTGCAATACTCACCACCATTATTAGATCTAAGACATTTTTATTTCTTACTAGTCTCATTTTCAACCAAGCATTTCCATTTCTTAAAAATTTGAAATACATTAGATTTCTGTCTAAGAAAATAAACTCACACTTTTTTAGTTGTGTCATCAATAAATGTAACATAATAATGAGAGCCACCAAGGGAAGATACCTAAGCTGGTCCCCATACATCTGTATGCACAAGCTCTAATTTCTCCTTTTTGTTTTCCTTCCTAGTCTTTACAAAACTCACTCTCTTTTGTTTTCTATACACACAACTTTCACAAAAATCCATATTAACACATTTCAAACCTGGTAAAACTTTCTTTGAATGACGTACTTTCATACCTTTCTCACTCATTTGCCCAAATCTGTTGTGCCACAATGCTGTATCAAAATCTACAACAATTATTTGTTCTCCCTGCTCAACTGCAACAATTGTTCCTGAACATTCATTTTTCTCTGAAACAATCAAAGTAGTAGGAACAATATGACCTTTACAAAGATATAAGGTGCCTACTTTCACACCTTTTGCTACTACAAGTGAACCTTTTGAAACCTTCCAATTTTTATCATTAAAAGTAACTACACAACCCTCATCACCGAGTTGCTTGGCTGAAATTAAATTTCTACTTAGCCTTGGAACATGTCTTACCTCATGTAGTAGCCAATGATTCCCATTCTGCAACTTAATCTTAATTTTTTCCTTTCCAACAATATGACAGGGTTCATTATCCCCCAAATAAACAAGCCCAAAATCCCCTTGGACATAATCAATGAAATAACCTCCATGAGGTGTAGCACGAAATGAAGCACCATAATCTAAAACCCATGAATCATCAACACTCTCTAAAGATAGAAGCAAAGCATCCTCTTCGGATTTGTTACTTACCACATTTGCCTCCTTGTCTCCATCTGATTTATCTCTTTCATTTTTTTTTCGATTCCAACAATCTTTCTTTTTGTGCCCTAGTTTCCCATAGTACTAGAAATCATTTGGTCCTCTCGATTGAGACCTCCTCCCCTTTGACTTTCCTCTTGATTTCCCATGATTTTCAGAGTTACTTCCTCTTTCAGTCATTCTGCCCCTGCTTTGTACATTCAAAGCACTTCCTGATGTAGATCCACCTGAGGATTTCCTACGAGTTTCCTCACTCAAAATAACACTGATCACATCATCATATTTTAGGGTACTAGATCTAGGAATAGAATTACTCACCGCCATTACCAAGCTATTCTAGCTTTTAGGCAAAGAACACAAAATCAAGAGAGCCTTAATTTCTTCATCAAAATTGATACCCATAGAAGATAACTGACTAGTAATAGTATTAAACTCATTTAAATGATCTGGAACATATCCACCTTCTACCATTTTCATATTAAATAAATGCTTCATGAGAAATACCTTGTTTGAAGCAGAGGGCTTTTCATACAGTGTCGCTAGGGTTTTCATCAAATCTTCTGTCGTGTTTGCTTTTGTAATATTAAATGCTACCGATGGTGCCAAGCATAACTGAATGCTTCCGAGTCCCTTTCCGTCCAAAAGATCCCATTTAGCCTCTGACATAGTTCCCTAATTCTTGGCTTTGCCTTCCAACGACTTCCATAAATCCTTCTGATATAGATAGTCTTCCATTTGCATCTTCCATAACTGGAAGTTCTGCCCATTAAACCTATCAACCCTCAGCTTACCCTCATCTGCCATCACTCCCACTCAATCGTGAGACTCCCATTTAACCGTGAAACTTTCCTGTAGAGGATAACTGAAAGACAATCTCTCTCTGATACCACTTGTTAGGATAAACCACAAACATAAATAAAAACTACATGCAAATATAACCAATAACAAAAAATAATAGATCACATAGAAATGAACACAAGGCACCAAGATTTAACGTGGTTCACCCAATCCTTGGGCTACGTCCACCAAACAGCAAGTCCGATCTTATTATAATCTAGTGATTACAACCTAATTACAATCTGTAATCCCTTACAACTCAATACTGCCACAAGAACCAATTTCATATCACAACATAATGAAAAATACCCAACCCTAAACCCTTTTATACAAGTATTAAACCGCTTTAGGTTTATAACATGTCGGCCATAATTAGCCATAACTTTAGTGGCAAATCTACAAATGGTGAATAGTACCAAAATGATTGGCGAATAGTACCAAATTTTTTTTTTCTGAGGCGATGCCCCGAACCCCACTAATTATGAAGTATGTACAGTACTTTCTTGATCAGTCACCACAATCTAACACTTTCCCCATAGAATCTTCTTGTTCTTGTAGGACTACTTAGATCTGTATGTACTAGTTCTAGCTTTTGTGTAGTTCAAAATTGCTTGCTAGGAAATGAGACTCTTTTCTGCTTAGCCAAAATGCATTCCTTACAAATAGTGTCAGTGGGCTGAGAGATTTTTGGAAAATCTCTCATAGCAAGTGTATTACTGACCTTTACAATCTTATCAAAGTTAATGTGACAAAATCTTCTATGCCATAACCGACTGTTGTCAATCCTTGCTACTAAACATGTTATTTCAATGGAGTTTAACTAAAATACATTACCTCTGATTTTTGTGCTAGTACCAAGTAGTTTTCCTTTCTTTTTCTTGATAATGCATGTATCATTACCAAATTGTAGTTGATAGCCTTTGTCCATAAGCTGTCCAACACTCAACAAGTTATGCTTAAGTCCATCAAAAAAATAAACATCATCAATATATGTTTTACCATCAAGTATTATAGATCCAATTCCTATAATATGATAGGCTACATTGTTCCCTACTCTAACAATTCCTCCATCATAGCTTCTAAATTTGAAAAACTTGCTCATATCACTAGTCATGTGATGTGAACAACCACTATCAATGATCCAGTCTTTCTTTTTAACTTGTGAAATCAGCACACTTTACTCTTTGATTTCTCTATCAAGATCATCCTCTTTTATAGCTACAAATCCTAATTCATCTTCACTTTTTCTTTGATCAGATTCATCATCATCTTCTTCTTCATTAGCATATAAGCAATTTCTAGATCTTCTAGATTTGAATCTACCCTTAAACTTCCTTTCTCTTTTAGGACACTTAGAAGCATAGTGACCACATTCATTACAAGTCTAACATTTAAAGATATTATTACCATCTTTTTCTCTTTCCACAAGAAGATCCACTCCTTGGATATTTTTTTCAATGGATTTTCTATTGCTAGCAATGTCTCCCTATTTTTTTGCACTCCTTGCTAAACCAGGTTTGATGTTTAATGCACTAAATGTTGTCTCAACTTTTGCCAATCCTCTAGACTATTTCAGATCAAATTTTGTAGCTTCCAATCTACCAAGAAATGTCTCTCTGGTGAAATTATTAGTGCAAGGTATCATCAATTGAATAATTTGTGCTACTGACTTGAAAAGTGGTCTCAAACTTTTCAAGATCTTCCATATCACTTCATCATCAGATTTCTTTCCATTAAGAGATGTGATTCTTGCAATAATCTCAAATATTCTTCCAACATAGCTTCTCACAGATTCATCTTCCATCATTCTAGCATCTTGAAATGTGCAATACAAATTTTGCAATCTAACTCTTTTTGCATGTGTAACACCTTCATAATTAGCTTCTAAAGTTTTCCAAATTTCATGAGATGTTTTAAGTAGTTTTACCTGACTATACTCACTTTTAGGTAATGTTGATAATATTGCTTCTCTTGCCCTTATGTTGCACATAAATAGTTCTCTTCATTCTTTGATGTAGGTTTCAAGATTGTCTTCTTCTGCAATGTTTTTGGATGTCTTGGTCACAAGCCAATATCAAAGTCCCATGCACAAAAGATGAGTCTTCATTTTATCCTTCCAACTATCATAGTTTGTGCCATCAAATCTAGAACTTTCCTTTCCGAACATATTCACCATGGATCTCCCAAAGTTGTTTAAACTTTCTTTCAAGGACTTGATGCTCTAATACCAATTGTTAGAAGTAGTAGTCTACCAATATAATAGAGAGGGGGGGGGGGGGGGGGTGGGGTGAATTAGATATATATCAAAGTTAAACAATTCTTACTTTATCAACCAAATTAAATAGCAGTCATAAAGAAATGTGCACACACACATACATCAGATATGTTGACTAGGGAAACCCTGGTGGGAATGATGCCCGCAGAATAATGTACTAATTTGAATATTCCTTGTTAGAGGATAAACCCTATTAGGAGTCTGTTACAATGCTTAGTACAAAGAGTCCCAGTTAGGAGACTTTGAATCCCTATTAGGAGTTTAAGAAGGTAGTAGAACCCATTGTCCAAATAACTTTAGAATTAGATCAATGAACCCACTATCCAATTGATCTCGGTACTATTCCTTTTTAGAATAATAGATATGGAGCAATCTCTTTTCTCTTCCTTTATCTAGTATGTCAAATTCCTTCACCTTTAGACCATGCAAATAGATCTAAAACTCATTAGTAACCCTTAAGGTCACTTACACACATTAGTAGATTATTCTTCTCTTCTACTTCATAATTCACAAGTCCTCTCTACTTCTTGATCACATGCCTTCATCTCTAGAACTCGAAAAAAATCTTCCCTTTATACCATACTCAATTATTAATCTTTTGAGTTGGCTCCATATTTAATTAAATGAAATACATATTTAATTAATGCTTGTTGACTCACAGTTGTTTCCAAACTTCCTCACTTACAATTTCCATACTTGTGCACTTTTGAATGTCATCAGTGGTTAGTGTACTTCCTCCAGTTAACTGCACAACCCTTCATTCCAAGCACAATATGTTATATTGAACATACAACAAAAACTATTTTCCCAATACTTTGTTTTCCTATTGTTCTCAATAAATCATCAATATCATCCAAACGTTGTCACTTCAGGTTCTGTGCACTTGACCACATGTTAAATACATAATGTAGTATATGCTGTTAATTGTGCATGGGCAGATACATAATATGATTTTCTCAATACATAAATCTCAGTCTGCTACTCTATCAATTTTACTATTTTGTCATGAATGAAAAACATAGTCATAACACAATTCTGGGATGTTTTCTCATAGCATCAACATTCATGCTAATAGTTAGAAGATTTAGGGTTTTTATCTACTTTGTTAGATTCAAGTGTATGTTTTAGCACTAGTACCATATAAGTGAATCCAAGGTCCACCTACCTAGGTTTTGTAGAGCCTGAAGTAGAAGAAGGGTCTACCCTTATAGTTGGCTCAGTGTATAAAAGGATATGTTAAGAATGGGAATTAGCTGCTCCTAGATGTATCTTTTACTTTTTTATCATTAAGACTCGACATGAGCTGCCTTAAAGTCTATTCAAATATATCTTTTGCAGTCTTCTTAGCATGTTCCCATGTAGGCTTGATTCTTTCCATAAGTTCATTTGGAATTCGCTGTACAAGTTGATCAGGTGAATATTTCCATTTACCTAACTTATTGAACTTGCTTCTTCTCATTTGCATTCCTGGTCTCATATCTGAGAGATTTGAAGTTTTCCATGCCAGCTTCTACATCAATTTCTTTTAATTTTTCTTGAAATGTAGGTGGAGGTCTTTTGAAAATAATATTCTTTGCTTCTTCTTCACCTAATTTCAATTTCTTTCTTGATCTAGATGCTCTTCTAGTGAATACTATAGTAGATAACTTGGTAGGCCTGGTTATGATAACCTTACCTTTCTTTCTGATTGGCACTTCTTCTTTTGATTTAGTTTCTTCTTCCTCATCTTCTACATCATCTTCTTCCATATCATATCTTTTCCTTCTATCAATAGGAGAGTAGAACTTGCTTGCCTTAGTTTTGCTATCTTCTTCTTTCCTTTGCTGACTGCATGAGGAAGCTTAATTTCAAGTTCTATTCTTGCTTTGGCTTCATCATAAGTACTAAAATATGTGGCCTTGGGATCCACAAGTTCATTCAATAGTGCCTTAATGATATCCTTGGTGTCATCAATTTTAACCTCATAGCTTAAAGGCTTAACCCACACTACTCTAGGTTTGACTACTTGAATGTACATTTTGTCATAGTCTACCATGAAACAAACATCATCCTTGTAATCTTCTACAAGTTTCTTAGGAATTCTAAATCTATTATTCATCTTTTCCTTGAATGAATCAAAATAATTATCCCTAATACTAACAAAGTTCTCACCCATTTTTACTATATACTCATTAATCTAATGTAGCTGACTTAAGGTTTTGGTAGTCTTTTCCTTGTTCAACATTGGGAACCTTGTGATTTGATGAATCATTTTCTTCATTATTTGAATAGGCTGCTCTAACCATAGCTTCCTATTGTGTACATGGCTAAGGATAAACCTTATCCATTTTATCTAAAAATCTTGGGGCATATGCAAAATGTGTGTTAAACCCTTGGTCTCCAAGTGTTGATGCTTGGGTTTCAATGCACCTTTCACACATAGCTTTTCTAGAACCTCATCCATCTCCAGGGTTCCAATGTCTTGAATTGAATAGTGAAAATGTGAAAAAATATCATTAATAAGTAATACCTTTGGTGGAATCTATGACTGAGCTCCAAATGGATCAAGCACTTTTGCATTTTCTAGACTCAACTTGAAGTCTAATACCCTCCAATCAACTCCTCAGACCAACATCTCAGATCCTTTCTTTCTTTTGCTATTGGAGGATGTCATGCTTAGTAGGGTTTATGAAAATTTGAAAATCTTTAGCAATCAAACCCATAGATTGCTTGGAAGCATAAAAATAACTCTTATCAAATAGCTCTTTGAAAATTTATGGTGATAAATGAATTTGATTCCATTACTTTTAACATTTTTACTTTCCAATCACTATAAATGCTTGGTACAATTTCTTGTTCAATGATAGACTATCTTCCACTCAGTTTGATCTTATTGCTTGGCAGAATCATTCATGACTTAGTGTTCACACAATGATTTAGTTTATCTTGACCTTGCTCAACAGGGTCTTGCAACCCAACCTAGCTCGGTAGTGTGAGGCCTTGCCTCGACCCATCGTAGCATAGTGATACATTACCCTTATTTTGTTATTCACGACTCGAGATGTCGAGACAGTAACTGATGCTTAGAACATATTTTATTATTTCATGTTGTGTGATATCATTTGCAGATATATTTGATGATTGTCATTTAATGTTCATGTATATGTATGTTGACGAAATCAGTAAAATGTAGGATTAACACATTGAGTTCGAATCTTTATGATTAAGGATATAAGTAGGATGCAAGAAACCCTGATTTATGTATGTTTCAATTTATGTAAATTTCTGATACGTATATATGTACATGTGATTTTTAGGACTACTGATGTGTGCAATGAGTGTGCAGATATTTTAGTCGAGAAAATCGACGAAGGAACAAAACTGATCTCTATGTGCTAATTTTTGGAAACCTTGTTGTTCGTAATTCATGTATTGTGCTGTGAGATGTATGTATGTATCTCTCTGTGTTCAGTAAATGTTGATGTTTGTAACTATGTTTTGGTTAGTGTCGCTTGACACTCGTAAATTGTTTATGTGCTTCAGTGTGTTGTTTAGGGTTAGTCATCCCTAGTTCGGATTTGTGCTTAATTTGCAAGTTAGAGTGGTTAGATGGACCTATTTTATTCCTAGAGTTTATTTGAGTCTAACCTCTTTCCTAAGGCTTTTAACATGTTTTTTATTCTAACTAAAGGGTATGGGTACGGGTTAGGGGTCTTTTCCAACCCCTAAGCCCCTTTTTTTGACTTTAGAGGTCACTCAAAAATCCCCTTTTTGCCTTTGTGCGAAAATTGCAAGTGGTTGTCATGAGTTGTCTTACCCCACCTCCTTTTAGGGTTTAACCATGGTGTAGGTTGAGTTAGGAGTTTCTAGAGTGGCTAGGGGGTGGAAATAGTTATTGCTCTTTTTGGGTGGTTGAGTTGGAGGCTTATTTAGAGGCCTTCCTTGGACTAGTTGTTTGGTTACCCAATCTCTACATTTAGAGAAGTTTTCTTGAAGCTTGAAGGAAGGAGGGATACTCTACTCAAACTGGTTCATTGCCATTACCTCTTTGTGAAGGTAGGAAACTCCCATCACCCTTATTCAATTTTTATGTTTTGTTTCATGTTCTTGTTACTTTGTTGTTGTTTCACTGTTGTATGGTTGTGGGTATGTTGGGAAGATTTGTAAACCATGTCATTTTGGTTGTTTTCCTTTCTTGTTTATGTTTGAAATTTTTTAGTTTTCCTTGCATGGGTGTTTTGGTATTACTCACCCTTGGAGAGGGCAGAAGTGACCAATTTTGGGAAAGGTCTGTTTAGTTGGACTCCAACCAGTGTAGAGTCTCTTCTCAGGATGAGAAGAGGGATAAAGGGTAGGGTGTTATGGGCCCCTACCTGTCAGCACAAACCTGGTATGAGTATGGCATGTTTAAATGGAAGAACGGAAGTTCTTGGTTATCAGCCTCGATTGGGCATCTGAATTTGGTGTTGTGCTTGACTTCTCCTATTGGAAGAATCCACCTTTCCCTAGTCTTGATTCATTGTGAATCCTATTGTGTAAACCATGTATGATTATGCATGTTTGATTTTCTTTTGGTTCTGCTTGGTTGTCACCCGATCAATTATTGGTTTCCTCCATGGTTCTTGAAAAGAGATTTAGAAAACATTACAAATTCCTTGATTTTGATCATGAGGAAAAATTTGATGTAATTGTTGAAATTTGGGATTGAAATCCTATTGTAAATTGTATTTTAAACCTTATTGTAAATGGCAACGAAGCTGGGATTTCTTCCTAGTTCTTTCCCGGCTGAGCTCTTGAATCAGGTTGATAATAAAATAAGTGATTGAGTAAATTTTTCTTCTCTTAAAATTTTTGTATTCTATGTTGTCATATGAATGTGTATCAAAGATAAGATGGAACAATGATATCCAATTATGCAAGATTCAAATTATAAATGTATGGTATTTCCTTGAGTTTGGTATGATTTAGTTTATGTAAGGTTGTGTTGAAAGTGAATTTGCAAGAACATGAAGGAAAGAATTATGTCAAGATATCCAACTTAAATCTGAAAACACAATAGACGAAAGAACGTGGTGTGTTTTGATACTCCCATCATAAATGAATAGAGCATTATCATTTTGATCTCTTTATTGTTTCAATTGCCTTAAGACTAGTTCCGTCACTATGTTATTTCAATTTTGCTCCATTAGTTATAATAGATAGTTAAACGAATATGTAGATGATTATTTCATGTAATGTAGGTATCATTGAAATACATAGCATTTGAGGTTCATGAAAATTATTAAGCAGGAATTCATAAGAAAATTACGTAGATTTTGATGATCTTGCACTAGTTGATTTGTTGAGCATAATGCATAAAAAGGTGGTAGATTAATATCATTATGAATTAAAACACCAATTCTATAAGACTATATAGTAAGACCTTAACCATCAAATAAGTTTTCAAAAAGACATATAAAAGAGGCCTGTAGAAGCACATTTTCATTCTGGAAATTGTATGAAAGACTCAAAATTTGGTTGATGCTATTACAGACTATTAAAATATTCACATCACAATAAAATAAAATAAAATCTAAAACCAAATTCTAGTCATTATGAAAAAAATAATATAGTTTTAGTAGACATCCTTAATATCCTAACTCTCACCTATAAAACTTTATCAATGAATATTTGGGGCAAGTCAAACGGTCATCCCACATGATGACATCACCATGTCCCATCACTATCTTCCTCCAAATTGGGCGCTCAGATTGGAGGGAAGGCATTAAAGTTATGTATTTAAAATAACAAAATTTTACAAGTGATTTGACCTTGTTCCTTCCACTTGCTACCCTCTTGGATCGCATGTTATTGGGGGAGGGGGGGGGGGGGGGGGGGGGGGGGTCTGACACGCCTCCCTTGGGCAGAGCGCTATCCCAAGGACAGCGCTTGGGAAGCGCTTGCCCAAGTGGGGCATGGGGTTAGGATGGGCTTAGTGTAGGGTTAGTGTAGGGTTAGTGTAGGGTGTTAGATATGTTTGGTAGTATAGGTTAGTTTTATGTTAAGATTGTTTATTTTGGTTAATTTTTGTTTTAATTATTTTGGTTAGTATTAGTAATTTTTTGTTAATGAAGTTGTTAGTGTTAGAGGTTAATGTAGGTGTTAGGAGTTGTGTTTAGTCACAATTATGTTTGTCTAAACTTTAATATCATTTTAGATTTGTGTTAGATGTTTATTTTATTTTAGTTTGAGTAGTATTAAGTTAAGTATCTAGTTTAGTAATGAGTTATAATGTAATTTAATTTAGTTGTTTTTACTATTTATTAAAGTTTTAAATTAATGATTGGTGAATTAATAGACTTTAATAAAATGATAATCAGAATGATTGTTTTAAAATTATAGCTAATAATGTTTCAATTTTGTTAAAATATTGTAAAAAAAAATTGTAGATAACGTTTCATGAAATACTTTTATTACCTTAATTTAAATTTATATGGTCATTATATTAGAAAGGTTGTATTTGATTTTATAAAATTTTGATCAGAATTAGATGAAGTATAGTTTATATAGGTGTATGGGTGGATGCGATATGTCTCTTAATGAGTTCTTGATTAGATATTGCAATTTAATTTAACCGTACTCTTTTAGATTGCTATTTAAATAATTTTAGTATGTTGTTGTGAAGTTAATATAATAACGTGACTATGATCGATATCAATCTTATAACAAAAGTTTCAAAATCTTAAGGATGTAACCATCCTCTTGTTTATAATCTTAAGACGTAATATAGAGAAACTGACTTAAACTGTAATCACAATCATTTTCAAACTTAGAGTAATTTTATCGTTATTAAAAAAAAAATAAATTGTTGTGTTCTTGCCCTCATAGTTTGGGCATGATAGGTAGGGTCTAGATTTTCCTTAGACACTTGGTGATCTCTTTGCATCTTGAATGCTGATATGGATCTTTCCTTCTAGCTAACTAGAACTAATGTAAGATGTTTACTTTAGAGTCTTGGTTCCATTTATCCCTCTGGGAGATCAAGTAGAAATGCTTGAGTTATCTAATTCTTGAGTGACATGTGCTTCATGGTTCAGACTTGCATTCTCAAAAGATTTTGGAATCCATTGCAACCTCATCTACTTTCTAATGTTTTCAGCCTTGGCTTTCTTTTCATCTTCAGTTCTTCCAGTGTTCATATAGTTCTTGGCAAGGTGTCCAAGCTTTATACAAATAAAACATCTTCTAGTGGTGTCTCTTGTCCTCATGTGATTTTTCACATAGTTTTCTCCAATGTGTCTAAATTCTCCATAGTAGTGGCATCTACACCATGTGTTGTAGTCCCAACCAAATATAGCTTTCACAATATGTTCTGCTGGGTTCAATATCTTGGTTTTACATTCAAAAGATTTGAGTCCATGCTTCTTGCATTTGTGACATGCCTTCAAATTTAGGTTTCTCTTTGCATTCATTAGCTCTATGACCATGCTTATTGCAATTGTAAAATTTTTCGTCGAACTTAGGTTTACAATTACTCCAACATTTGTTTGCTGTATAACCTAACTTACCACAGTGATTATAATTAGGTCTTTGATTCTTTTGAGCTCCTTGCTTGGATGATTCACCTTCTTCTATGTATCCTATTCCTGCTTTACCTTTCTGTCTATATTGGCTTTTCTCATTCAACTAATACATGTTTGTTTGAGATTTCATCATCCTCTCATTAGTTTTCTTTTTAGTGTTTAGATCATTTTGCAATCTTTCATTCTCTGGTCTTAAATTCATGATTTCTTCAATTTCATTAGTAAGTTGATCAATAAAGTTTTCTTGTTGAAGGGATAGTGTTGAATTTCATTGTTCTTTCCTTTTATCTCTTCTTTGGCCTTGTCTTTTTCTTCCATGACTTCACACAATCTTACTGATAAAATTTCTTGTTCTCTTTTCAACTTTCTAACTTCTTCTTGAAGGTTATAATTCTTTTCTAATAGTTCTCTAATTGCCTTATTAGCTTCATCTAAATAGATATCTTCAATTCTTTCTTTAGTGTAGAGTTTGTCATTCATCTATACTATAAGATCTTTTCTTCTTTTCAAGGATTGATAGAGTAGCTCCTTTACTTTCTTAAGTTTCCCAATAGCTAATTCTAAATGTAGTTTTTCATTGTCAATAGCTTTATCGAGTCTGAATACCTCTGTTTCCTCTAATCTTTGGACAAGCTGTTAACATTCTTCTTTGAGAACCACAAAGCTTTGATACTAGTTGTTGGAAATATAAGATAGGCTACATTACTGAGAGGGGAGGGGTGAATCAAAAACTAATAAAACTTATTCTTAATTCACAAATTAATCCTTCATATGTATTTTGATCTAATTGCATACATGAAAAATTGAAAGCATTAAAACATTCATAACACTTTAACACAAGATATAGTGACCTAGAAATATTCCAAATAGAAAGTAAAATTAGGGTGAGGATGATACCCACAAGCTTTAGTATTGTAGTATAAAGTTGGTAGGTTAAGGCTTACAATTGATCATTTATGATAATCTGCCCTATTAGGAGCAATAAGGACTACTAGGTCCACCTCGTGAAAGGATTTACAAAACATACAATGAAGTATGCACTTAATAAAGAGATTTATAAAAGACTATTAAGTCTACCTTGTGAAATGATTTAACTATTCCACCTATTACAATGAACCAGTGGTTGATCTCTAATCTAAAACTCTGATTTGCTAGTTGAGATTCCTTTGAGTGTAATGATCACCTTGCTATGATGGATAAATCTTTGCTGCTCCTTATACTACTTGTAGCCTTCTTAATTTGCACTTCTCTTCCACATATCTTTCCATATTCATATCTTACTACTTTGGATGTGATACAATACATTACATGTATATGAATCCAAATCATAAATCATCAAAGTTGGCTACAATACAAGTTTTACCAAAACACACAAAGTCAACCCATCTACTGGTACTTGGGTTTTGAAGACAAACTCAGTGAGGTTTTGATACTTGACAACCATTATCAACACTCGACATTATAATTCTCTTGGTAGATGTAGAATCTTGGTTCTTACTAATCACTTCCAAGTAGTCTGAACTCAGTGAACACCGGTGACTTGGTGAAAACTATGAAACTTGACATATAAATTGAATCACTTGGTTGACATTGCATAGCTCAGTCAACGCTAACATTGCAAGCTCAGGATAAATGAAATCACTTGGTTGACACATCTTGGCTCAGTCAACACTAGATTCATATCACTGATGCTGTGAACTGGGTAAACATTGGAGAACTTGGTTTTCACTGATAATTATCAACTTGATAGATATTGTTCGATGTGAACTGAATACTATTTCTAGAACTCAGTAGAACTTGAATTACATTGTTAACATAGTAAACTACAAGATAATCTCGATAGTTGCTAACCATTTGATTATGTTGACTATAATGTCAACACTTATAGGATCTATGATCTAAGAATGTATTCAGAAGTGCTCTAAAAGAAATAAGAAACTATACCTCTTGAATAATAAAAAGTTACCTCGAGAAGATATAATTAGAAATAATATGATTGAAAGTGATGTATAAGAGATGTTGAGGAAATATGAGACATTCAAAGGGTAGAGAATGAATTGAAGAAGAATAAATCTGATTTCAAGGGTTTTTTCTTTGAAGTTTCCTATCCTTTCAGATTGGAGAAATTTTTAGAGAACTATTATCATATAGTATCTCAGATGCTACAGGACCTAATAGGGGAAGAAGACAGGGTGAATCCAGACTCTCCTAAGCTAGATGTAGTTCTAGAAGAGATAGATGACCAGTCTAAGACATCTACTTGGGTAGGGAAGATAACAAAAGAAAGAAGATTGTTCATATGCCCAAGAAAATTAAGGAGAGGAATTTGAAAATAATGCCAAGTACAAGCCACAATTTTGCTAATATGAGGCAAAATTTCTTGCAAAAAAGGTTTAAAGTAGCTAAAAGTTCTTTGATAGACTTAAAATTGAATGCTGCAAGACTAGATGATAGGATCATTCATGTAGATAAATTCTTAGAAGATGATGATTTTATTAAATTTGAAAAATTTGAAAGTTTCTTGTATAAAGTTAGGCAAAGTGAATTGACATTGACATTAAAGCTAAGGGAGTCAAAGGAAAAAACTAAAGATCTCATTGAAAAACTACTGGCATATGACCTTGACAGTGAAACAATGACAATGAATGAGGCAAGAGACCTTGTGAAAAGAAGTGGGATGATACTTGTGCCTGTATGGGACTTGGGAACACTATTTGTGTTGGACCAAATTAGAAGGTAGGAAATCAATTTCATATGAAGCATTTGGTGCACAGGGTCTACAAAGAGGCTCTATTTTTAATATTGACACAAAAACATAGGCCGTATAGAGCATTGCTCCTGAATCAAATAAGCATACATCTTAGGGAAATACAATATTGTAGACATTGGGCTCAACTACTGATGTGGAGATCTCAAGTGCTTTGAAGTATTTCTCTTTTGTGAATGAGACCAAAGTTGATTAGATTGAGGACCAACTTGCTCAAACATTTAGGGAATACATAGACACTAGGAAGCTATACAAAGAAGAGCTTAAGAAGATTTGTGTTAGAACAAAGGATAAAGGGGTTGGAGAATAGGATACAAGAATTAGAAAGTGAGGTTTTCTTTTTAAAGGAGAAAATCAAAGCCTAAGAAGAAAGTAGAGTTGAGATGAGGGTTGAGGAACATGAAAAGATAGATGAATTAATTGCCCCTATGGCTGAAGAAAGGTCAATTAAGATTGAACAAATAGTTGCTATGATGGAGATTGAATATTGAGGTCAAAGAAATTAGATGAAGATGGATGTACTAAAGGGAATGTTATCTCATAGATTAGAAGTATTGAAGAAGATGTCCCAACAAGTTAACAATGTTTTCATTTCCTTACAAACTATAGAACATGTATGTGATGCGGCTTTGACATTGTTTTTCCCTATTTTTAATAAATTGTGCCCATACATTCAATTTTTTGATACATTATTTATTTAATGGCTAAGAAACTAGACCAAGATGAAATATTCATAGTAAAAGAAGCATTGGAAGTGGCAAAGGAGTTAATTAGTTTCTTTACAAGTTGCAAATAATCCAAGGAAGATGAAGATAATGAATGAGGGTATTGATATTTTTATTCCTTCCATTATTGGTGAAGAAAAAAGTTGAAATATTGGCAAGAGTGGTTGACATCCTTTGATCATCTCATGACATTAGAGAAAGTCGCAATAATTATTGATGGGAATGTTGATTCATTTTATAATTTGATTAATGCTATATTTAAAGTGGAAGTTGATATGAATAGGTTTGTTATAGAATCAAATGACATTACAGATGCCAGGTGGAGAAAATTTGTTAATGATTTAGAGATAGTTAGAGGCACCAAAATGTAAACAAAGAGCAAGATTTATGTGTGGGAAGCAATTGGTGAGATCAAGTCTTTACCTATAGGAAGTAGTTAGAGGATAGATGATAAGGAAAAATGATAGACAAATAGAGAAAGGACATGAATCATTTATGGGTATCTTACATTTGCATTAACTTTCTATGGATATACCCGCACTACAAACAAAGACTGTACCTAAACACCAAGAAGCCAACTATCAAATTTGGAGCTACTTCCCAAGTCATTTTAGCTGTAGAGAATATTTGTAGAACAATATTTTGTCTTCTTTGTAACCAATTGTATGATTCATGTAATGACACATGTCTTCCTAGATCTGAAGCTTGTTGCAATCCTTTCTCTATAAAAGTATTTCCAAGATTAGGAAGAGGGGTTTGAGGTCTATTGCTATGTTGAATATTATCATTTTGGTTGGTCCACTTTATATTAAGTATTAAGATGTTTTATCTTTTTTTTGAATTTTTTTGGAGTTAATGAAATGCTAGTTTTAATCCTATATTTTTGTCATTAGTCTTGTATTAGAAACATGTATGATTCTCGAGGATATTAATATAAGAAACATTGCAAAATATCTATGTCTCAAAATTCTGTCTCCATTTTCATTATTTTTTGATTTTGAGAATGAAGGAACAAGTTTCAATTTATTCAAGTATAATTCAAGTGGGTTGTATATCATTTCATTATTGTTTTTAATTCAAAGAATTAAGTAAATGCTTGTGTGGTATGGTAGGGTCATTTTAAGTGTGATAGGGATATTAGAATTAGAGAATTTAGAGGTTAACAATCAATACATTTAATTGCAAGACAATTAAATAGATCTATTAAAATTGGCTGATTTGACACTATTATGAAAATGGATTAAGGGATTGGTCATTATTTGAAGAATTAGGCAAATCATTCCTAGTCTTTCAAAAATTGAGTAAAAAAAGAATCATTTAATAGTCTGTCAAAAAGGGAAATAAAGTTTGTCACAACTTATTGCAATAATTTGTCAAGTTTATATTGTTGGCTATTGGAAGTTTTCTAGTGAATTGCAATTACAAGAAGATTTAAGGCCAAATCTACTGTGAAGGATTTGTGAAACACAATAGTATATGGGAAATGTCAAATTTTTAGGTTGAACTTTCTTAGTTGGCCCTTAAAAATAATGTACCAAGCATGGGAAGTAGCTGACCCATAGGTATTATTTGATTTTTTATCCCCTTGTATTATTAAATATGTTAAATCAGAAACCAACAACTATGAAAAATTCAGTCCTTGTTCAGGATAATGATTCACCAACCACAACTAGTGCCTCTAACCCATCTACTTCAAGAGGAGAGAAAGAAAAAATAGAATCAAGTGGTAAGTTAGATTCCTCATTCGATATCATCAACTATTGTAAAGAAGCTCATATTCATGTTTCTCCTTTAGAATATTTAAAGTCTAATCCTTGTTAATTGCAAAAGCTAGTTGATTATTGTAGAGGGGAAACTAGTGATAGGTACATGTAAATGTAACTATTAATATTAATAAAGCTTCTGCCAATGTATCTCACTCTCTTGATGAAGAACTAGTTTTTCTTGTTCTATTCAATGAAGAAGAGTCCTTAGTTCTAGCTACCTCCCCTAGCTAGAAACTTGATCCCTTTTATGTGTCTGTCATGTCCCCTTTTCAAATAATTAAAAAATAATAATCTTTGCTAAGGCAGGCAGGCCCAAGAAAGTGAAGTTTCGGAAAAAGGGGGTTAATCTTTGGAAACTGTTGGACTAATAAATGAAAATTATTATTAAAATATGTTTTATTAACCTATCTTTGATGTGAGTTATAGTTATGCCCTCTTTTAAGGGGTTTGGAGGCATTTTGGGCTGAGGGGAGAACTTTTTTTTTGCTCATTCTTTGTTATTCTTCAGAGGCTGCAAAACCTGTGGAGAAGGAGACCCAAGAACAGGAGTTTGCAGGTTTCCAGGGAGACCCAAGAACGGGAGTTTGCAGGTTTCCAGGAAGGCTAAGGATGAGAGTTTGAAGCCATTCCATGTGCATGCTCATACAGAGTTTGCCTTTGTGCTGAACATTGTAGACTTGTGGGTTTTTGGGTGTGTTTTTTGCATGAGTTTGGTGTTTTCAGTTGAGCATTTCATATCAGTTTTGGTTGCTGCTGTATTTCAGACTTTAAGCTATTAAAATAGAGCTGAATATATGTATTGGGACGTGATTAAACTTCTGAGATAGTTTATTAGTGTTGTGTGGTGTTTCCGGGCATTTTTGTGTTAATTTCGGGA
This sequence comes from Cupressus sempervirens, assembly GCA_028749045.1. NCBI lineage: Eukaryota > Viridiplantae > Streptophyta > Pinopsida > Cupressales > Cupressaceae > Cupressus > Cupressus sempervirens. The sequence continues at coordinate 790,468,805 of CM053783.1, read as the reverse complement.
GCCCGATGAGCATAGTTTTTGTCCTACATTTGAGAACTGTTGTGTAAAGGTTATACGGATTTGGAAATGTCATTTTGTAGGCTGTTATGCTGCTGAAATTTCTGTAAAAATTTCCACTTTCAGATTTATTAATAATTGGTGAAGCTGTGAAGCTTTTGGCACAATTTCTGGCATACTCGATTTGGGGTTTCTTGAGAAATTTGGAGGATCTTTGTGATATTAGTTGTTTGATCTTAAAGATCTGATTAAAGGTTGGAAATATCATGTAAAATTAGAAAAGGGACATTTCAGTGGTATCAGAGCCATGATCTTGCCAGCCTGAGGGTTTATAGAAGTTTGCAGGTCATTTTTGACAACTACCCAGATCTTGCATTTCAGTTTTGAGAACTACCCAAATCTTGCATGTCATAATTTATGATTGCATGTTGCTTCTAATCAGTTGCATGTCAAAATTTATGGTTGCATGCTACTTCTAATCATTTTCATGTTAGTTCTTGGTGAATTTGGTGGTTGGAGAAGTTTGCATTTCAGTTTTGACAAGTACCCAGATCTTGCATGTCAGTTTTGACAACTACCCAGATCTTGCATGTCATAATTTGGTGGTTGCATGTTGCTTCTAATCAGTTTCATGTCCAAATCTATGGTTTCATGCTACTTATAATCATTTTCATGTTAGTTCTTGGTGAATTTGGTGGTTGTAGAAGTTTGCATGTCAGTTTTGACAACTACCCAGATCTTGCATGTCAGTTTTGACAACTACCCAGATCTTGCATGTCATAATTTGGTGGTTGCATGTTGCTTCTAATCATTTGCATGTCCAAATTTATGGTTGCATGCTACTTCTAATCATTTGCATGTTAGTTCTTGGTGTTTGAAGAAGTTATATCCTATTGGGGTTACACTCTACTTTATCCAGAATGGACAGGTATAGTACAGAGTCTCAGAGGGAACGATCTTGGACAATTGATAGCTAGAGTCAAAATAGTAGAAAGGATGGTTATTTAGACATTCGAGATAAACTTATGAAAATAAGCCATGACATGTCTAAACAGTTGGTTGAGCACCACCGTATAATGAATGACATGTTATCTGACCCAGCTAAGGTGGATAAGTTGATTGGATTTCTATTTGGCAGATTTTCTCACAGGACAGATGACACAATTCCCAAGAACTTGCATGAGGAGTCTGAGAAACTAGCTGATAGCCAGGTAGAGGTCTCAGATTCTACTCTGCCACAGGAGGTGGTGGGAAAGGATATTACACAGATTGATAGTAACAGTCAACTTGATACTCAAATTGAGACAATTGTTTACAGGTTGTCAAAGGGTGATGCCACAGGTATTCAGGATGGTATAGTTACAATAGGCAGTGACTACAGTGTAGTGGGTTCAGATGATGATTATGAGGATGTTGTTGTGCAGGATGGTGACATACCTGGTAGAGATGAGCAAACATTGAGCATTCATGACTTTGCTAAGAAAGAGTACCAGGCACAGTTAGATGCTTCATCACATGAGGTTGAGGCAGGTAGTACTTCACATGATTTATCCCGCCAGCTAAAGGTGAGTGAAGAGAGTATTTTGACTTCATTATCTCATCATGATAGGTATGTGGAGTTAGTTGGTATTGGTCATATTACTCAAGTGAGGATTTTGCTTGAGTTACCAGCTGATTCTAGTTTACAGATATGGACTCAAGATTGTTATATTGGCATTTGGGATTCAGTTGACAGGAGATCTTTAACACTTTTTGGTAGCAGTGTTTGTTTGGGTGCTATCATGGATTTGATTAGCAGATTGCACGGTGTTGTCTTTTCTTGTGCTAGCAGCTTGTCCAATGTTGGTATTAGTTTTTATACACCGATGTTGGGCTTTGTTCATATATCCAGTCGACCATACTTGCTAGAATGTGTTGATGATATTTCATATTTGGCAGTGTGTATAGATGAGTCCCAGGATCATATTGGCATTGATGACATCCAGGAGGATGCAGTGGGCAATTTTGAAGACTTAGTTTCCTTGGGTATAGAGGAGTTGGACAACAATGCTAATATTTTTGATACTCCGTATGTTGATATGAGTTTTAGATTTGATTCACAGGATATGGATGGTAATACTCTAGAGACTAGTAACTTTGAGGATACTCCTTTAGACAGTGCATCAGAGGAGGTTTGTAGGAGACAGTCAAGCTAGTGCCATCATCTGTCTAATCAGTTGAGAGTTAGTGACCAAGACATTGCTATCACTTGCCAGCATTTCGATGCTGCTCGTCAGTTGATAGCAGTTTATGGATGAGGTTCTCCTACTAGTGATGAGCAGGGAGGCAGTTATCTTTCCTTGATAGAGTTCCACTCTTTATGGGAGGCTATCCAGATTCTGAGACAGGATTATATGCAGTTGGTAGCCGACAAAGATTATCTTATGAAGTGGGGCAGTACAGCATATGATGCATTGTTGGCCAAGGAAGATGAGGTGAGTGAGCTTACTGAGCAGCTTGTGGTGACTTCTGAGATTCTTGAGAGTACACAGTTGGCTTTCAAGGAGTCACAGTTTCATTTGGCTAAGGTGACCATGGAGTTAGAGCGACTACAGTCTTCACCTGATTCTATACAGTCACAAGTAGTGGTGTTTGGTGATCCGAGGATGTCCATGGCCGAGATTGTCGGAGACAGTGGAGATGGGGATGCATCCATTCTTGATACTAACATTGGAATATTAGGTTCATTCCCACTAGATTTAGGTTCAGTTGAGTTGGGTGTTGTAGCAGATTGTTGTATGCTTGACATGGTGGTGGCCTCTAGTATTGATGGCACAAAGACTAGAGATTTATCAAAGATCATGTGTGATGTTGGTGAGTCGGCAGTTGGCATGGTTCCTACTAGTAACACTACTCCCTTGGTGATATCTTCGGAGGTAGTAGTTAGTTCCAACATGGTTAATGATCAATTGCAGTTAGTTTCATCTGAATTATAGTCTGAGCCACTGACTGAGATTGGTGCATTCTATCGGCATTACACTGTGAGGTATGCTCATCAATTTACCTTTGATGACCATGTTGATGAGATAATGATACAGAGATGTACTTTGGTTCCTAGTGCTTATCATCAGTTATGGGACAATTTGATGCCTCAAGATGAGAGTTGTGATGGGCATGACATGGCGATAGGTTCTACAGTTGACAGCTTGATAATACATGACTTAGAGCAGGAGTTTTAGAGTGATGCTTTAGCAGGTGTTGTTATTGATTCTACTCCTTTGGCTATGACATCTCCTGACTTAGCTGGTGATCAGTCACAGTGGGTTGTATCACTTGTTCATGGTGAGTTGTTGACTAAGGTTGGTTTTTTTTATCAACATTATATTGCAAGGTATGTACATTAGTTAGCATTTGATCCTTGTGTTGAGGAGTTGATGGCAGGAAGATTTGGTTTGGGTTCCAATTCTTGCTATTTATCTTGTGATGGCTTTTCACCATCAGGGGTGCATGGTAGTTATGGTTATGAGATAGTGGCCGGTGATTTGCAAAGTTGTGTTGACTGCAGGAGTTGTACAGTGTGTGGATTCTCCATACTTGGTATAGTTTCATTGGAGAGCATTCACCATTGTTGCAGAGTTGGATTGTGCATTCCGTATAGGCCAGTGGGATGCGTTGATGGTATTTACTGTGTTGGTAGTTTGATTTGTCCACTTTGCTTGGGTTTTGATGTTCTAAGAGCTTGTGCCTCATGGGTTTTTGATTGTGGTAGTGGTGATTTCGGAGTTTGGTTGATCTATAATTGTCAGTTTGATTATGGATTCTTCTTGGTCATATTGCAGAGGATATTGCAGGAGCCTGTGTTAATTGGTAGTAGTATAGTTCATGACTACATTTGGGATCCAGGTGGATTGATTGGTTTATTGTTCAACCATTGCTTGAGGACAAGCAATTTTTGGGAGGGGAGGACTTGTCATGTCCCCTTTTCAAATAATTAAAAAATAATAATCTTTGCTAAGGCAGGCAGGCCCAAGAAAGTGAAGTTTCAGAAAAAGGGGGTTAATCTTTGGAAACCTTTGGACTAATAAATGAAAATTATTATTAAAATATGTTTTATTAACCTCTCTTTGATGTGAGTTACAGTTATGCCCTCTTTTAAGGGGTTTGGAGGCATTTTGGGCTGAGGGGAGAACTTGATTTTTGCTCATTCTTTGTTATTCTTCAGAGGCTGTAAAACCTGTGGAGAAGGAGACCCAAGAACGAGAGTTTGCAGGTTTCCAGGGAGACCCAAGAACGGGAGTTTGCAGGTTTTCAGGAAGGCTAAGGATGAGAGTTTGAAGCCATTCCATGTGCATGCTCATACAGAGTTTGCCTTTGTGCTGAACAGTGTAGATTTGTGGGTTTTTGGGTGTGTTTTTTGTATGAGTTTGGTGTTTTCAGTTGAGCATTTCATATCAGTTTTGGTTGCTACTATATTTCAAACTTTAAGTTGTTAAAATAGAGCTGAATATATGTATTGGGATGTGATTAAACTTCTGAGATAGTTTATTAGTGTTGTGTGGTGTTTCCGGGCATTTTTGTGTTAATTTCGGGAGCCCGATGAGCATAGTTTTTGTCCTACATTTGAGAACTGTTGTGTAAAGGTTATACAGATCTGGAAATGTCATTTTTTAGGCTGTTATGCTGCTGAAATTTCTGTAAAAATGTCCACTTTCAGATTTATTAATAATTGGTGAAGCTGTGAAGCTTTTGGCACAATTTCTGGCATACCCGATTTGGGGTTTCTTGAGAAATTTGGAGGATCTTTGTGATATTAGTTGTTTGATCTTAAAGATCTGATTAAAGGTTGGAAATATCATGTAAAATCAGAAAAGGGACATTTTAGTGTCATTATATGTCAATAGTCATAAGTTGAGTAATTTCATAATAGACTCAAGTGCATCAAATAATGTTATGCCATCCACTATTGCCTATGCCTTAGGATTTGCATTAACTAAAACCTTTAGGTGCTTCTATTCCATGGATGCTAAACAAGCTCCCTTTTTAGGGAAAGTTAAGGGTGCCCAAGTAGCTTTGGAAGCACATGCAACCAAGAGAATGAAGTTAACCATCCTTATGGCTAATATCCCTGCCAATTATGGTATGTTATTGAGTAGGATTTTTTGAAGGGACATTGGAGGTGAAATAAAGTTAGATTAGTCTCATGCCATTACCTAGTGGGTAGCAAGAAAATTAATCTTGAACTTGAAGAGAAAGCCAAATTCATAGTGATGAAATCTGACAATCGTAAGGCACATATCTTATATTGAGAAATTGAGTGTTGGAATTATATTGTTTTCCAATTTTAGTGTTTGGAAGAAGAGTCAGACCCTCATGATGATTAGAGAATATGGACCTTAGATTTTGATGAAAGTTGTACAACTTCCAAATTAGGAGCAGGTGTGGTGTTGGCGTCCCTTGAGAGAGAATAGACACGCCTAGCTTACAAGATGCAATTTAAGAATATAAATAATATTGCATAATATAAAGCATTACTCTTGGGCATTTCTACAACAAAGTAAAAAGGAGTAAGGATCCTAAAGGCTTAAGATGATGCATAATTGATTGTAAAACAAGTATGAAGGCAATAAACTATGATGAATCATAGACTTTGGCATTATAGAAATAGAGTGTGGGATGAAATTGAAGACTTTGGCACATTTTCACTACATTCTATTCCAAGAGAGAAAAATATAAGGGAAGATCTATTAGTTGCCTCGTCATCCCTGACTTTGGAACATTTTCTTGCAAGTAGGGATTCAACAACTTCAAGATCACTTTCTGAGCTTTCTTTTGTTTCTTCTTCCTCAATTCCTGATTGACTAGACTTTGATTTCTTACTCTTTTTCTTGAATGAGAGTTTAGGTTCAAATGCAAACTCAATAACTTTTGAACTAGGAACATAGTTATCAAAGTTATCTAACTCAAAAGCTGTCAATCTTCCAAATAGAGCATCCAAAAATATTTTATTATTTGGATCACATCTCATCTCTTGAATAGTAGACACTTTAATTGCATAAATAGGAAGAAGAGTTCTAAGTACCTTGTGTTAGAGTAAATAATTAATTTACTAATTATTTATTCTATTTACTTAAGCTTACTTAGGTAAATGCATTTCATTTATTAGTTGTAGTCTAGGAGTTAGTTATAAGTTGTTGACAATACGAGAGTTTGTTCTCTCCTAAGTCATACTTATCCTCTCACATTGTTTGAGGACTTTCCACCTTATGTGGATGTATGCTTAGTTGTCACACTTATCTCCTAGCATCTTTTAGCTCATTCAGGAAGATTCCTAGAGCTCTTTATATTCAGGCTCCCTCATTGTATTTTCATATCACTTCTTGCATATTGTAAATACATATTTTCTCTTTTGCAATATCTTGTGGTCTCTCATGTCCGTTTAGGGTTTTTCCCTAGCTCCACGCTCTTCTTTCCTTGGCTTCTCTTTGACAGGTTTTCGCATGCAGGTGATCTTGGGCATCTTCAGAGTTGGATTTCATCAACTCCAACATGGTATCAGAGCCTCTCTATTGCTGCTTTTTTGAAGAATTTTTGAAGCCATAATTTGAAGTCACAAACCCTAGTTTGTTTGTGCATTTTTTCTTCAAATCAAGGGAATAGTGAATTTTCAGAGCACTTTCAGCCCAAACGGATGCTACCATTGGATCTAGAAGGCCATTTTTAGTTAGGATTCATATAAAACTTGTCAATTTTGGAGATAGAGCTCCAGGAGGCAAATTTTTTTTACTCGGAGGGCTTGCCATACAGTTGTACGGATGGTTTTTTGTAGGAAAAAAAATAAAAATTTAAATTCAGCATGCTGCCGCCATGCCACCATAGGGCCACCACCGCGCAACCAGTGCTCAGCCTATGTACCACCACAGCCGGCTATGCGGCTGCAGCACTGCTGCGGCCCAACTGCCACCCGCCCGCAAACCTCTACCAGCGGTGCCTCCTGATTTGGTCACCACTGTCAGCAATTGTGCTACAACACCTCTCTAGTATGCCACCTCTGCCAGGTGTCTTTGCCTCCCAACATCAGCTGCCACTAGTTTGCTTCGTTAGCACCTAGGTCCAATCTACGACTGACATGTGGCAAGTCTGCCATGTGGCCTCTTTTTTGTGCTAATGATTGGGAGGCCATCAATTTTATTGATGTGAAATGTTGACATCAGCACTGCATCAATACACCTTCTTGCACTCTCCTTTTAGGTCCTTTTTGACTTACTCTCAATTTTTTGGCCATAACTTAAGAATATAGAGTTATTTTTTCGATCTGAAAGAAGCACCGAAAAATTGGTTCCAAGATGGAGACATTAGTTTAGGTATTTTTAGATTTTGATGCCTTTTTATTGCCCATTTTTAAAGTTAAATTGTGAAGTTCTATTTTTGACTCCGGCATGTATATCTTTTGTGTCCCATGTCAGTTTTTTGAAAACTTTATATTTCTAAAAAGCTGGTTCTGTGTACTTTTCAAAAATGTGGTCCTTTTTTTTAAGTTTTTGGCCCATGCTCTTTCTATCATATTTTTGGCATTTTTGCTATATGGTGGATATCTTGAGTGATTTAGGCTCGAGGATCGTTTTCCTGGCATGGTTTCCTTTGTTTTGGGCTGTACTATATTTTGTTGCAGCTTGTTTTTAATTTTGATCATTGTAACTATCATTTTGAAGCACTTTTATGTATCACACTGAGATAAAGTACCACTTTTGTATTTCGAGATCATGAACATTGTTTTTGAGTCAGTTGTACATGCACTATTTTCATAAAGCACCATGGGGGGGATAGTTGTTTGCTATTTTAGGCATTCTCTCTTTGTCAAGCGAGTGTCCCTTCCACAACATTAGCCCCATGTAGTGTCAGTGTAACCGTGTCTTTATAGGTGTTTGTGCCTCTTCTTCTCTCATCGCTCTTGGTTCGTCTGCAGGAGACTTTGGCCCACCTTCTCAGTTGCTTGTCATCTCACCCCATTTGCATTAAGGGTGAGTTATGCTATTGTTCCAATGCATCCTTGGTTCGATGGTTTGATAGTGTGAGCTATGTATTTAGTGGTTGATCCTATATACAAGGCGATTGCAATGGATGGCTACCTATGCATTTCAGTGAGATGGATCATCTACCATATAGACATGCTTGGTTTGTGCCTTCTTCTTCCTTGGTGGTACTTCAGATCAGTAGTTTGGCAAATTTTACAGCTTCTTCATACTTCAGTGATGCTCTTTATGATCACTCTTTGTTCCTATTTTAGGGGACATTCCCTAGTTGGAGGCTTCTTCAGTTCTTCACTAGGTTCTTACCTCTTTTTGGGGGAGGGTTTTTCCCACGTGGTTTTCTCTCTTTCCCCATTTTCAGAGGTTGCATTCTTATTGCATTTGTTCATGGGTACCTAACATGGCCTCATTGTCGGGACCCATTATGCATTCTACATTTTGCATTTCATCTTAATTTTGTGAGCTTAAGGCATTTCCCTAAGTTGCACTTAAGGGGGGGGTGTTAGAGTAAATAATTAATTTACTAATTATTTATTCTATTTACTTAAGCTTACTTAGGTAAATGCATTTCATTTATTAGTTGTAGTCTAGGAGTTAGTTATAAGTTGTTGATAATACGAGAGTTTGTTCTCTCCTAAGTCATACTTATCCTCTCACATTGTTCGAGGACTTTCCACCTTATGTGGATGTATGCTTAGTTGTCACACTTATCTCCTAGCATCTTCTAGCTCATTCAGGAAGATTCCTGGAGCTCTTTATATTCAGGCTCTCTCATTGCATTTTCATATCACTTCTTGAATATTGTAAATACATATTTTCTCTTTTGCAATATTTGGTGGTCTATCATGTCCGTTTAGGGTTTTTCCCTAGCTCCATGCTCTTCTTTCCTTGGCTTCTCTTTGACAGGTTTTCGCATGTAGGTGATCTTGGGCATCTTTAGAGTTGGATTTCATCAACTCCAACACCTTGATTACAACTATTTTTTCTTCAATGTCTCCTCTAGATGCTTTGATTGCGCTCATACTTGCTTTGTTATTTCTACATATTCTACAATGTTCTCATCTTCTCTCATTTTCATTTGATCATAATGACCTCTAAGACTTTTAGCCTTAGCTCTTCTTACATTGTCATCTCCTCCATAAATGTCTTTCAATTTGGTCCACATTTCATGAGTAGTTTGACAATCTTTTACTTCATCAAATTTAACATAATTGAGAGCAGATGCAATATCAATCATCATGATGTTATGATTCTTCTTTTCGACAATATCTTCAACTGATAATGTTCCAGTGGGCGTCTTTTATTCAGCATCAAGCTATTTACAACCTAAATCACTGATGGTAGCCAAATGTTACCTCATAAGTCCTTTCCATGTTGCAAAATTATCTTTGTTCAGCTTGGGAATCTCTCTTCTGTAAGACAACCTGATCTTTAGCTTAGGTCCTTGAAACCTTCTCTACAAGCACCAAAAGCTCTGATGCCAATTGTTGGAAACATAAGAGGAGTAACTAAGAGGGGAGGGGTGAATCAGTTACCACATTAATAAGTCCACATCCCTTAGATGTCAGTACAAAATAAACTTTGAGAACTGAATAATGCCGATGCTTAAAAAAATACATAGAATGCTGCAACTCGGTAAATAATTAACATGTAAATCTTTAGATGTTATTTGTGATTACTATTGCATTAACTTAGTTGTAAACATATAAAAGAAAAATAGCATGAACACATTTGACATCGAGATTTAATGTGGAAATCCAATTTGGGAAAAATCACCAATTGCAACTAGTTACTATTTTCACTCTTCTGAAGTGAGCTCTATTAGGATCCAACCCTATTAAAGGTTACAAAACACACTATTAGGTGTGACCCTATTAGTGGATTTAATGATCCTGTTAGGAGTGGTCTTGTTAGAGGTCTTTAGACAATTCAATAGAATTGCCACTTTGTTAGACATTTTACAAATAGTTATTAAGCCAACTCTATTAAGAGATTTAGATCATTGCTACAATGGTTAGAGAGTAACAATGAGATGACCTGATTTCTAATGCAACTAAATTGCTAATTACATCTCTCTATTGTGTCTTATACTTGATCCTTCTTGATTGAATATATCTATCTAGCTCCACAATGATATTCTGCCTATCCTTCTGATTCACTTCCTTATTGCATCATTAGATCTTCAAATTCTTCCATGCATTCACACCCTTACACACTTTCAAATTCTCAAGTTGACCTTATACTTATATCATTCATATTGTCAAGTTAGCTCATATACAAATTAGAATAATTAATATTCATCACCTTAGCCAGCTAGAACCAATAGATAAATTAGTTAAACTCAATATGCCAAAATAGAAAAATCCTTCATTAGCTAACCCTGCTCAGTAGAAACTAACTCAGAAATGATTTTCCCGTGTTAACCAAGTGAACTCAGTTAACACTACATATTTGTGGAGACCCTTTGGTAACCGAGTGAGCTTAGTTAACACTGGTTCCATCCAACATTCCTTCATTAATCGAGTGAGCTCAATTAACACTCATCTTCTATAAAATTTCTTTTGACGCTCGAGGGAACTCAGTAGACATTGCCTTTTGAACTATGCAAACACAAGAATGCTCAGTAGACACAGAAAATTGTCTTCACTACTTGAGTGAGCTAGACACCTACGGACTGGTAATGATATGATATTTGTGTAACATCAAAGGTAATACACAATTAATCAATTGTATCCAACACATTTGCATACAATAGAATGCCATTTGACTTAATCAGTGCAGGAGAAACTTTTTAGCGTCGCATAGATTTGGCTTTGAAAGGTTTGAAAGATAGAATTATTTTCATATACCTTGATGATTTGATAGTTTCTTCCAAGAAAAGAAAAGATCATATCAAGGATCTAGGAAAGGTGTTACAAAGATGTAGAGAGCATGGTATCTCTCTAAACCCAAAGAAATCAATATTTTGTGTTATAGAAGGTAAGTTGCTTGGTCATATCCTATGACAAGAAGGAGTGAAAATTGATTCAAATAGGGTTAAAGTTAAACAAAAATTATGTCTACCATTGAGAAAAATAGAAGTGAAGTCCTTCTTTGGCTAGGTAAATTTCTTGAGAAGATTTGTTCCTAATTTCTTTGAAATAGTTCAATGTATAGTTGATATGATGAAAGGCAATAAAAATTTCAAATGGAGTGATGTTGGAAAAAGGGATTTTGAAGATATCAAGGATGCCAATGCTAAAGCTCTTGTGCTTGTTCATCCTGACTACACCAAAGAGTTCATCATTTATTGTTATGCCTCAGAACATACTATGTCAACTATATTGATGCAAGAGAATAGAGAGAAAATATAGGCTCCAATTGCTTTCATGAGTATACCATTGAAAAATCAAGAATTGAGATATTCTCAAATGGAAAAACATGCATATGTAGTGGTGAGGGCCCTCAAGAATTTTAAATTTTATGTGCTGCATAATCATTCAGTAATACATGTACCAGATCTTGTAGTGAAAAGTATTTTTACACAACAAGATGTTGGTTGCAATAATAGAGGAATGTGGATAGACAAAGTTTAAGACTATGATATAGAAATAAAACTAACCAAACTCATAAGAGAAAATACACTCTATAAAGCCTTAGCACAAGATCAACAAAGCAAAGAAGAAGATACTCTAAAAGTTCTTATGGTAGGTCTTCAAGATCCCTGGTTGTCAAACATTTCTTATTTTTTGACATATGGTGAATGCCGTGATAGATTGACTACTAAGCAAAGGAGAGATCTAAAACTAAAGCCTTGAAATATGTAACTCATGATGAAATCTTGTATAAGAGAGCTATTGATGGAACTTTTTAGAGATGTGTGAATAAGAAACATCAGGTGAAGTTATTAAGATCTGTCCATGATGAAGCATGTGGAGGGCATTTTTCTAGCACTGTCACTGCATTCAAAATTTGGAGAAAATGTTATTATAGGCTCGTTATGTTTAAAGATGCATACAAGTGGGTGGGTAATTGTGAAAAATGCAAGATGTTTATTGGTAAACCTCAGTTTGCTGCCTTACCTCTTAGGTCGGTAGTAATTGAAGCTCCTTTCCATCAATGGGGTTTAGATTTTATAGGTCCAATTAATCCACCCTCTAGTCAAGGACATTTATATATACTGACTACCACATATTATTTTAGTAAATGGGTTGAAGCTAAGCCAATGAAGAAAAATTCCTTAGAAATGGTATGTGAGTTCCTCAAAGAACATATTCTGGTCAGGTTTGCAGTTCCTATGAAGTTAGTAATGGATAATGCATCTTATTTTTCCTCTTCAGAGATCATTGATATTTTCTATGATAATGGTATTCAAGTTGGACATTCTTCTAATTATTTCCCTCAAGGAAATGGGTAGGCTGAGTCTAGTAATAAGAACCTGATTAATATTTTGAAGAAATTGGTCTTAGATAATCAAAAAGGTTTGCACAAGAAGATTCATGATACTTTATGGGCTGATAGGACCACACCTAAAAGGGCTATTGGGATCTTACCTTTTGAATTGGTGTATGGAGTAGAAGCTAATTTTTCACTGCCATTAGAACTAGTTGCTTGTAAATTAAAAACTGCAATTGAAGATGATGTCTTCCAAGATGGGTTAGAGAAGAGGATCTTGTATCTTACTAAACTGTAAGAAGAGAGAGAAGAGATAGTTGATAAGATTATTGAACATCAAGGAAAGATAAAGAAATTGTTTCATAAAAGGGCAAAGCCTAGAAATTTTATGGAAGGTCATTTGGTGTTGTTATGGGATAAGAGACATAAGCCTAGAGGTATGCATTCCAAGTTTCAATCCTTTTGGAAAGGACCTTTTCAAATTACTCAAATGAATCAAAATAATTCCTTTAAGTTGGAATAACCCATAGGGGAAACCCTACCATGTTCTTATAATGGGTAGAATCTGAAGTTATATCAAGTGCAAAATTGAAAGTAGGTAACCCTTGCATAGTAGTTAGATAGGTAGGTTTCCCTTCCTTACTATTTGTTTTAGCTTAGTTGTTGCTTTCTAGGTTGTTGTTGCTGCTTTCTTAGATTAGCTTGTTCTTTTGTTTCCAAGTTGTCAGCCTTGTGGGGAACCAGAGATTGCATGGATTCTTTCAAGCATTAGCATGCTTAAATCCCCAGATAGAGCCAGTTGTTACCCAAGTTTCAATCTTTATCTTTGCTTTAGGGTTTTTGAGTCAAGTCAAAAGTCTTGAGTCTTGAGTTTGAGTCTAGATTTCCCTTAGAATGGTCTTTCTTCTCATCTCCCTTTGAGTTATCCTAATGCAGGAAATCATATGAGCAATACATTATATTCTTGGCTAGGTGATTAGGTTTTGGGAGGGTTTTGTTATACATTTTCCTGATGAGAATAAGATCTAGATGTTTCTAATAATGTTGAAGGAAAATATCCATGTTAAGAAGTAGTTCTTCATGAAAGCATTCCTATAGATTTATGAGAAACCCTAATTCTATGATCAAGTGGTCCATTAAAGTCATAACACAAGTAGAATGAAGACATCATAGACATATTCAGAGAAAAAGATGATAGAGAATATCAAGGATGGAGGCTTAAAGACAAAATGCAAATCATGAGAATTAGATTCAAACAAAATCAATTCAATTCGATGCAAAATGAACATTCAAAATGTGATAAATGGGGAAAGAATGTGGTCAAAGATGGTGAAGACCAAAGTTGAAATCAATTTGATGAATCAAAACATCTCTAGTCATCCACATCACCAAGCTGAAAAGTCAATTGAATGCAAGAACATATGCTATTGACACGTTGAAAAGTTAGATGCTTACTTGTCATATTGGGTCCTATTCAATTGAAAGTTAAATGAATCTTGTTGACTGTCAAATCAAAGAAGATCTACAGAGGTCCTTATGTCACTATAAAAAGATGCTTGATCATTATTTTGTGTGACATAGCAACATGAAGGCACATGTTTGGTGGGCCATCACATCTCATGAAGTGTCATTAGAGTCTAGTCACGAGGTACCAATGAAGCAAAATGGTTGGACATCAAAAAATAAAGTACTACCACGTGTATGCCACAAAGAATATAATTGGAAGATGAACTCACAATGCGAAGGGAAATTAATGAGTTAAATTCTTTAAATGATCACCGTTAGATCAGAAAGAGATCCATGGATGTTGCTATCTCACTATACAAAGATGCTCAACTGTTATTCTATGCGACATAGTAATGATTCAATGCATGGAACTACGGGACCAAGTTCAGTTCATGAGCCACAAAAGGTAAATGGGTCCCAACTTAGCATACTGTGATTGTATAGATTCTTTGACAATTACAGAGGTGGGCCAGTTTTGCAAGTGCTGTCAGGTCTTAAAAGATCAATGCTTCTTGCTATGTCCCTATGGAGAGATGCATATAAGTTACTCTTAGAGACAAAGTGGCCAAAGGGACCCACAATAGAAAATATAAAGGAAGACATAATGTTTAAATTGTGATCATTAATTTGAGATTGATGGCCAGAGTTTGAAAATATAGTGACCGTTGTAATATGAAATATATGTACATTTGGTGTGAAACAACAGAACGTGAAGAAAAGAGTGTTATCACAGGGTTTTTTGAAGATTGCAAGAAGCTGAACAATCATGGAGTGTTTTCAAGAATATCTCTAATTCTGAATAATCAATAGAAGAGATAGAACATTCTCATATCACGATATTAATTGGATATTTTCGTATTTTATTCTTTATTATATGACTTTTAACCTACCAAAATTTAGAAATGATAACAACAAAATATAAATGTAACCTCATTTGATAGTACAAAGGTTGACAAACTTGATGGTGAATGAGTCTATCATTCCATTTACTTTCTATTTACTGGTTATGTTTTGTTGCCCATTCTCAAATTAGTTCTGCATCAAGAGTTGAAGGACAATTGTATGTGAACTTGTGATAATTAGTTGGATTCCATTTAATTTTGATGTTTGTAGTGAAAGTGATTCCATTTACTTTCCTCATATATGATTCTGCTTCCTCTCTTGTTCATTTCACATCATGTTAGATAGTTTCATTGGGAAATGAGTGATAAATGCATATGAATCTATTATTTATTGGTTGGATTCCATTTCATTCAAGGCTGATAGTGAAAGCAATTCCATTTTCCCTCATGTGCTTATTGTTTCATTCCTCTTTTGCATTTAGATGGTAAATCTGCACTTAAAAGTAGGAGTAGATGTTAGAAGAACTTCAAGGTAGCTTGTGGTATCCATTCCACTAGGTGTTATAAGTTTCCCAAATCTATTTCTGCATGGGGTGTTTGTAGTTATGAACATCTTGGTTTATCCTTTTCTGCTCTCAAGTTAAGAGCATACCCCATATCCCAATGATCTATTAAAAACATAATTCATTGCATATATTGAATATAAGGGAGCTATACCTTACAATTTAGAGGGTAGTGATATAACACATACACTGACCCTTTTGTTGGTAACATCCTTTTGTTTCCTCTCATTTTGGGCATCTAGAATCAAGGTAAAGCCAAATTAGCAAGAGGGACAAACTGTTAACCAACACATTTATAAAAGGAAACTAAATTAAAGGTAGGTTAATCTATGAAT
This sequence comes from Cupressus sempervirens, assembly GCA_028749045.1. Taxonomy (NCBI): domain Eukaryota; kingdom Viridiplantae; phylum Streptophyta; class Pinopsida; order Cupressales; family Cupressaceae; genus Cupressus; species Cupressus sempervirens. The sequence goes on along the minus strand of CM053783.1, from coordinate 790,453,182 downwards.
ATATTATTTTGCAAGGAATCTTTTAAGAGTTTTAAAATAATTTTGTTTAATAATAGTTTAGAATTATCTACATTTTTTACTATTGATAATTAATTTAAATTTAGTTAACACTAAACTATCACATATAATTTCCATCTTTTTAATATTTTACTCACTTTTGGACATTAAACTATTTTCATATTTGTAATTATCATGATTTAGTTAATTCTATTAACTATAACTATAATGACAAGTATCACATAAAGAAGACCGAAATAAGATATTTTAATAAATTTATATTTTTAATTTAAAAAAAAGTGATTTAAATTATTTAACCCTTCTAACTCCCTTAGTTTTATATAGAGTGTAATAGTTCAATTTTTATTGTATTTATGTGAAATTAAATAAATTGTGAACAAGTGAAATAGATTACTATTATGTTTTTAAAAAAAAATTATAGTTAAGAAATTTATCATTACATTGTGAACTCCTTTTGTATGATTGTTTATTTATATTTATATTTATATTTTATAAATTTGACTTGAAAATTACATAATAATTAAGAGTAATGCCATAATTTTCATTGTGTCTTTATTGTTTTAATATAATTTCTAATTTATTGTAAATTCTTAATGTTGAGGGGCATTCTATAGTGTCAAAATAGGTGGAGTGTTATGACTACACTAGCAAAAATTCTTATCTTGTGGTCTATAATTGAAAACCATTCATATGCCAAAATTCATATTAACCATAAAAAATAATATTTTTTCAATATAACTATCTAAAAGTAAGATAATTTTATAAACTAATGTACCATTTCATTAGTAAATAACAAAATTTTAGAATACAAATTTCATATAATTTTTTTTAACAATATAAATATAATATTTTTATAATAAAATTTTAATAGTTTTAAATCTAATCTATAATTAGATTTAATTAATTAATTTTAGAATAAATAATAGTTTAAATCAACATCTCTTTGTCTAAAATTAATATATTATTGTCATATGCTAAATGTATTCAGAAATAATTCCAACTTTGTTGAATTTATTTATGAAGTTCAAATTTCAGAATTTGATGATATTTAATATAATAGTATAATTTATATTAATATTATTTCATTTTGATATAATATTGAGTTATTTAGTTTGTAATGTCAAACAATTTTGTAGATATATCACTTATATTTAAAAATAAGTAAATTTATATAAGTTAAATTCAATGTCAATTGTTTTCTAAATTTCTTCGCAACTTTATGATGGACGATTTTAAATTCTAACACTGTAACTTAGATTCCAACTATTTATTTATTAATGAGAAAGAGCTGGAATTACTAAGAAAAACAACCCATCGGTCGAATTCATCTTATTATTAAAAGTTATATTTAGATAATACACAAACTTTAAAAATATTTTTTTAAGTCAATTCAAATTACTGATTATAATTGAAAATTTGAATTGATGAAAACAGTAATGGATTCCTCAACAGCAGGCAGTAAGAGCCTAGATGGATCAGATAACAACAAGATGAAAAAGAAAACCTCCTCCACATAAATTCGTCAGATTGCGAACACCTCCAGCAGAGGTGAGCAGATTTGAGTTCAGCAGTGTCAAACTTAATTTTTTATTGCAGATAAAAAAGAGACCGATAAAATAAGCTGGACAAGCATTTGAGTCGGGGCACTATCAAACAAATTGTACGCAGAAAAAGCTAGCTTGTTTCGGATAAGAACAACCAGCTGGACATACATTTGATTCAGTGACAGTAAAAGCCTAACTTATTTCAGAAAAATCCTACATCGGAAACCAGCTCTATCAAAACAATTGTAGCTTATTTCAGATAAAGAAGAACCCCTAAAAAAATTCCGCTGGTCACAAATTCAGGCAAAGTGAATCCATTGTGCCTGGCTAGGAACACCTCCATTAACAACCGTGAGCATGTAGAATCCAGAAGGAGCCGCCACAGGACTTGGTGGCGCCGTCAAAACAACCCAAAAATACCTCTTTCCCTTTTTCTTCTCCTTCACAATCTCTGTAGCCCTCGCCAGGGACAACATTCTTTGGTTCATAGAAAATGAATGCGAGGTAAAAGGAGGAGAATAAACATGAAATCGAACATCCTTGCTCAACTTTCCCGAAAGCGTGAAATTCACGAGAAATTCAGACCCATATGGAATGAAACCCGAGGGCTTAACAAAACTAATATTGGGCCTAAATCCGTCGTAAACCGGATCAAGATAATAAGGACTGTAAGCATCCACACGGAGCTCAGTTTTAGCATAAACACCAGTGAAAGTGTAATTTTCATTTGAGTTACTTCCGGCCGCAAGAATACGCCCGTCGGGAAGAAGATTTGCAGTGGAATGGTACATTCGAGGAATGGTGGACGGAGCGAGGACGACAAACCGCTCTCCGGCGGGATTCTCCGGCCGGTAAAGCCACGGATTTTGGACGGGAATCCGGGCGTCTTCCCAGCCGGCGGATCCATTTCGGGCGCCATTGATTATGAGGACTTCGCCGGTGGGAAGTATGATCATGTCGTTCATTACTCTCGGCCCAGGCATTTCCTCCATTTCCCACACTGGATTTTCAGATGTTATTACCATTCTCCCGCAGGTGTTGAGGGCTTCTAAATAGACCCCGTTTCCGGTCTGTTTGTTATTCTCGCCTCTTGAGAAGGATCCCACGGGTGCACCTCCGCAGATCATGATCTCCACTGTTTTGAAACCGTTGGAGCAGTCCAAGGGAAGCATGACGGATGATCCTGTGCTCGGGTAGCACCTTGCGCCGCGGCCGGGCATTGTCGGGAACGTTCTCAGAACTTTGTTGCTTTTGTAGTCGAGGAGGATGGAGTCCTGGTTGGCGAAGATGAAGAGATTCCCGTCGGAAGAGAGATGCACAAACGGGTACAGATTGTTCTCCTCGCGCGGAGTAAGCGTCTGCTGAAGGAAATCGAGGTTGTGGAAATCGTCTGTGTTTTTCTTGGGGACAAACTCGTAGCTAAACGAGTCGCGGCCTCCGACGACGAAGACCCGATTGTCAGGCAAGATCTGGTTAGAGGCGTACCATCTCGGGACAAGCAGCTTCTCTGTGGGGGATTCCACCCAGTCGCAGGTCCCGCGTCCGAGCAGGTCGTGTAGTACCTGTTCGTAAATAAAGATATCAGAGATGCTTTAAAATGAGTAAAACATGAAGCCGTATTTTGATAAATAAATAAGTAGGAGATTACGTAAGTAAAATTATAACATTGGAGAGTGTTTAAATATTTGGACCCTTTAAAGCTTATTTTATAGATAAAAGTGTTAAAATTGATTAGGGTGTCTGCTACTTTAGAGTTTGATTTTTAGGTAAAAAGTGTTAAATAGTCAAAGTTGACTTACATTTTTCCAGGTTTAAGCAATAAATAATAGTCTTTTTTATTTTAAAAGTAATAAACAATTCTAACATTCTCAAACAAAAATGGTACAAATTATAAAAAATTTAAAATTTTTTTATTTTTATTTTTTAGATTAATTAAAATTTTTACTAAATGTGCATTATGATCTTTGAGTAGTTATTTTAGTATTGTGAAGATCTGTTCACTTAGATACAATTAATGATAAATGTTCCATTCATTCTCATGAAAGATTTGACTCTTGAAATAATAACTCATTAAATACAGGTCAATGAGTTGGAGCTACCACTTACAACACTATAACTTTGAATTTAGTTGGGAACACCTCCAACACATAAATTCAGAACTATACTTTTGAATTTGGTTGGAACACCTCCAAATCAGATTGAAATGTATAGTGTTGAATTCAGATGTAGGTGTTGGAGGTGTTACCAAACATTTTCAAATGTATAGTGCTGAATTTATGTCTAGCTGACTTGTTTTTGGATTGTTCTTATCTGAAATAAGTCAGGTCATTCTTATAATGGGTCCAATAATGTTGGATTTAAATGTATGGTGTTAGGTTCACATAGATGCAATGAGTACTAAGTTCCATTCATTTTAATATGAAATGAGTTCTTGTGAAACACTATTCATAAAACATAAGACAATGAGTTGAATCAAAAGCTATACAATTGAATCCTGATAACAATATCAAAATAAAGATATTAAAGAAGCTATAAAAAAACAAAAATATATGAAAACATACCTGACATTAAATGCTCCACCAGGTCCCCACCCGCCCGTTTGGACCAGCGTGCCATTTCTGGAGAGAGCACCGGAAGAGCACCAGGTGTCGGTCAGAATGTGCAGAGGCCTCACCTTGTTGGTAGCAATGTCGTATTCAATGGAGTGAGCCCAGCAATCTGAATCGATTGGAAGAGGCGGTCTTACATTAGTGCAGGGCGGGCTGGTTCTTGTGAGGTTGGATCCGTGATTTGGTCTGTCGAACATTATGACTTTGTTGTTGTGCATCACCATTGTGTGCATTGCAGCGATTCCAACGTTCTCCAATAGTAGCTCCCATCTGCCTTGCAGATCCTTTTGCCTGTGTCCCCAACATGATGATGTTATAGCCAACAAAACCGCAACAACCTTGATCACCATGGCCAATGGCTTACTCGACCCCTCCATTTTTCTCATCAATCTTAATCAGGAATGCTGGCTTGGAACAAGAGGGCTTGGCTAGGTAACAAGGCACTTGATCTGAAAAGATGCAAAGCGATAAGAAACTTTGGTAGAGACAGACAGGAATGGGGCTTGTTTATAAAGGGCGGGGAGCACAATGGGATGAGCAACTCATGTTATGATAGTATTATAAGGTAACCTCAGTTTAAAATATGTTGTTTTAGTTAAAATTATGTGTTGTTTTAGTTAAAATTATGATGTATCGTAACTTCACATTTCTTATAATTCTAATTTTCAATTTGATATCACTTAAAATGGGACGCGGTTATCCTCCCTACAAATTGTATACTATTTGATAATCAATATGTTTTCATGAATATGGAAAAAAATAAATTTGATTTTGTTGTCTTCTGTGCATTTTGTCTGGAGACTAGCCTGTCCCCTTAAAATGATTCATGTCACAATTAAGAATGTGTTGTTTAAGTAAAAATTATGATGTATCCAAATTTGATATTTATTTATTTTTCTATTTTTTAACTAAATAATACTTTGAAATGATTAAATTGAAAAAAAAGGAAAACTAATAAATAAAAAGATTTATATATTTTTAGAGAACTTAAATGTATAATATAGTAAATCTATATCTACAGAGTTGTGCTAAGAACTGATGTTAGAACTAACCCCTAAACGTGTGCTTTGCTAGATACACTAGTTTGTTACTTAAGCTCCAGTCTGATATGACCATGACTTAAAACAATGTGTTCGAATGATCTTACCAACTCTTTCAACTAAATCAAAAAAATTCAGATCACATACTTTAATGCATTTGACAAGGAATATGGTAGTTTTAGACCCGAAATTCCAAAATTTTAAATTTCCATTTGAGGATGACAGTATCTGTATTCAGTGTTGTGTTGTGGGAATATTTCTTGCTCAGTTGCTTTTCTTTCAAATCTCAATTTAGGGTTAAACAAACATTGGATGAAGCTTTACATTCAATAGTTTATTGAAACATGTTTGGAGCTCGGTTTTAGTGCTACCCTCGCCATTGCCAGTTGTCATAGTCTTAACCATGATTTGAAAATTATCAGCTTTTAGAAATTTTATAATTGGTTTTGAATTTTTTAGAAAACAATACATGTAATTCACTACCAATGTCTGTTTCAATCGAAGAAAATAAGTTTCATGTTCTGATTGTGATAAAAAGTCTTACGAAAAACATTGTATTTATAAATTTCATATGCTCCTTGAATATTGTTTTAGAGGAGAGAAATTAAAAAAAAAAAAAATTTGCACCGTTGGTGGGAATAATGTATTTTAATTTACTTTAGTGAAAGTATGGTATTTTTTAAAAATGGAGGTCACCTTTTTTGTCTAGCCTCTTTAGTTAACTAAGGACTGAGGAGTTATCCATTCCGCCAAATTTACTAGAGACACTATCTCTACCTCATCCCTTTCAATGTCGAGGGCCTTGCACTCAGCACGACTTGAGGTATGTATATTAATTTCATGATTTGTCACACTTTCATATTCTTTAATAGCTAAAATTTTCATAATTTTATAAATTTGAAGTATTAAATAATTCAATGATTGGATAATATATTATAATTTTTTATTTTTCTATTTAAAAGCTAAATAATTATTGATTTGTAATTTACAATATTAAATTAGTTAAGATATTTATTTTTATTTATAATTAATATTTATAAATGAATGAGGTTTTTTTTCTTTAGATAATATATAAAGACACATATATTTACATATTTAAAAAAAATTAGTCTAGATTAATATATAAATATATTTTTAAGAATATAATTAATCCAAACCAATTATTTCTTTGGACAAAATTGAGAGAAGAGAATGTATAGAAAAAGGAATTAAATTTAACATCACAATTAAAATGATTTATCATAGGGAAGAGATAAGAATGGAACCTCTTATATCCACAAAGAGAGTGCGGTGGAAGAGTTGTAGGTGTTATGCCTGAGAGCCCTCCAAAGACAAATGAAAGCATTGGAAGAACAAATGCATGGAGGAATAAATATTCTCATAAGACATGAAAGCGAGGATGAGGATGAAGTATAAGAAAATGTTGAACCAGAGGCAGTTCTAAACTAGAGGAAGAGAGACTTTTTAGGGCCATTTCAAAGATTGGAAAAAGACCTAAGTTTGAAGTTCTCACATTTTTGGGAAATCTTAACCCAGAGGAGTTGATCGATTGGATCAATGAATTGCAGGAGCACTTTTAGTATGAAGATAGTGAGGATCCTAATAGGGTCATGTTTGCAAAGGCTAGATTGAAGGGATGTGCAAAGATGTAGTGGTAGGAGATTCAATTGGAGTGAAATAGAAAGGGAAAGGAAAAAATCACCAGATGGGATCATATGTTAGCTAAACTAAAGCAATAACTCATTCACGTAGATTATAAGCTTGATCTATTGAAGAAAATGTAAGGGTTGAAGCAAGTGGGACAATCCATTCAAGAGTATACCGAAGAGTTCTACCGAGTTCTCATTAGAATTGGCCATCTAAAAGATCATAAGGAGAAGGTGGCCCATTATCTTAATGGGTTAAGGCCAAGTATTTAGGACGAGCTGAGTTTGGTTCAAATGAATAGTATTAAGGAGGCATACCAATTTTTCCTAAGAGTTGAGGAGTGTTGGTAAACAGATTTGTCACAGAAGAATTTGCCCAATGGAGTGTATGCGGCAAATCGTTCACAACAGTTGGATAGGCCCTTGATATCCGACCTTCCTCTGCGTTTTGAGGGGCAGCTCCCTCGTATGATATAATTTTTAACAGATTTTAAAATAAAGAATTCAAACTCTAAAGTTCCAGGAGAGAGTCATGGAAGACGAATGCACCACACGCCCTCACAACCCTCTGTGGTTAGCAAGATCGATAATGGTGGTGTCGAAGAACTACGCTTGAAAGCAACCAATGTTATTAAGTACATTCATTATCATCTGTAAACATTCACATAACACCATGAGAATGTCCACTACAACGTATAACAATTTGGATTTTAAAATAAGAAACCCAAAGTAGATCTCATTTCATTTCTTTGCACCAAGAAAAACAATAGAGATTTTTCAATTCAGAGATAAAAAGTGTACATACTTTCCAAAATTTATCCCTAGATCAAAATTTCAGCATAGTGTTCCCTTATTTTTTTCACCAAAAAGTCCCTTTACAAGCCAAAAGGTGTCCTTATATAGACATAGAGGTTAATAACTACCTCTCTGAGGTTAATAACCACCTCCGAAACACAAAATTTTGGAAGGTTAATTAACCTTAAGAAAAATAACCTATACAAGGAAACTTGCAAAAACAAAACTTTAGCTAGAATTCCTGAAAACGTTTGCATATACAATCACTAATTCTTCTAGCTATTAGCCCTATCTATCAGGACACAATTGATCTGTCTCGAAAATCCCTGTAAGCATCTTGGACGAGTATCATTGATTCATAGTTCGGAATGAACACGTTTTCCATCTTGAGTTTGGCTGTGAGATATCTATCTTGGATTTCTTCTGACTCCTGCCGGTAGGCTGAAATGTTACAATCTCCCAACGTGACTGCAACCAGGCTAAGCTTCATCATAGTTTCAGCATCTGACACACGATTCTCTATTTCTGAATGAATTTGAACGCTGAAGGAATCAAGGAGAAACTGACAATCAATATACTGAAGATCACTGACTGGCATCCCACCTGTGATAGTAGAGATTAATTCATCTATACTTTTTGCTTTCAGCTGCTCCAAAGAGGTTATTAACTTTTCGAACTGAGTGATCCCTTTGTTGATGTTTATCATCTTCCAACCAACACTTTTACTCCAGATACGTATTTGGTTGTCACTCGGATCAGCAATAATTTTCTCAAGGAGTAGGGTGCCCGTATCCAACTTGGCTATTTCCTTTAATTCATCGGCTACTTTTTGCCAGTTGGATTTATGTTCTTTGCTATTTTCCAGCTCCTTAGAAATTTCCTGTACTTGCGTGATGGCTTTCCCACATATCTCCTTTACTCCAGTTATAAGTTTTGAAGCATCTTCTATCATCCTATTTATCCAAGCCTCGATCATTAAACTATATGACTTTTGTTGGTCGATTCTTTGAACAATAGTATGATCTAAAATACCATCAAGTCTTGTTGGAACTGGCGGGGTGGCCATGACTTGGGTATTAGAAGGGTTGCTGATTGAATTAACATAAGCTACCATCATTTGAAGTTGTTCTTTGAGTTGCTCTTTGGCTCTTCTCTCTTTCTTTGCCCTTTGCAACATCTGAGCGGCAATCAATTCAAAATTTTGAAACTCTCTTTCCGCATTAGATGGACCAAGGTCAACATTTTCTAGAATGAAATCTGATTCAGATGCTTCATCAACATTCTTTTCAACTATAGGCTTGGCTAATTCTACATACAGATTGCCTGAAGTTTTATCAATAGCTAACCTGGACATCACTTTGGTCTTTTTCGCCTTAGGAGGCTTCTGAAGAATGCTAGAGACAATATCAAACGGAGGCGGAACCAACTGAACAACATTCTTCCTCTTCTGAAGACTATCCTGGAACCATGAATGTGTAACCTTTGAAATTTGTTCGGCACCTGTTACATTTTCAGCAACCATTATTAAGTCCTCCGAATTAGATAACGGGTCATCCAACTGTGTAATGTCTATTATGGGCACATCAGGAGGAGGAAGACTCAAGTGAGGAATTGCTACATCACGAGGGGATGTAACCGGAACATGTGATTCAACAATTTGAGGGCTTCTTAGGTCTTTTTCATTCCTTCTACCTTTCATTTTTGTCCTTTTCCTTTGTACTGTAAACTTATCTGGCTGATTCAAATTTTCATCTTGATCTTGAACATCTACCTTCTCACTAGAAGTGGCCTCTATTGCCATTTGAGACGATTCCCCTGTATTATTTCTCCCTTCTTCATTTTGAGATTCACCAGTTGCTTTTTCGATTCTGATTTTACTAATCCAATCTCTCGTTCTTCTAAGAACATAGGAAGACCTCTCTTTCAAACTTTTCAATTCGGGAATTGACCAATCAATAGGAGGGAGCTCTAGTAATTCAATCTTCTCGTAATAATAAGGATCAACCAAAGAAACTTCATCATCAGCTATGCCTGTTACATCAATATCTAACTTGAAGTTTATTATCTGCCATACTGTAAGCCGCATCCAATCCCTCTTCCTGACTTCGAAGTCATCTTCGCAATCCTCCCAAAAGTCTTCCAGAGCCGGGAAGTGACCGAGACTAGGATTTAACTTCAATTCATTCACAGCATAGCCCTTACTAACATAAGGGAAACACATCGTGTAAGGATGCAAATTTATCGTGGCGAAGGATCTTTCAATGTTCCTGGCATCTGACGCAGTGTCACAACTATAATATCCGATGCCGATAGGGAAAGTTATTTCATCTTTCCTCCTGTTCCTGCAAAGTTTGTTGATTTGATTAATTTGCCTGCACATTTCAATTAAGACTAGTTTATTATCAACAAATCTAGGTAGCATCAACGGACATCCATCATAGGCAGCCAGCCGGATATAAGTAAACTTCAGAAATTGTATAAAAACACTTCCATATTTTTGCACTTTCATTGCTGCTTCTGGTGAAATCCTGAGCCCAATGTTCCCCTGAATTTCCCTTACAGTTAGCATGGTGAATGCGTCATTCACTCTTCTGAAGTGGTGTAGGCTATTATCATACTGAATTTGAGGAAGATAATTATAAATGATGGTCGTGTCATCACAAATGCCTTGCCGGTTAAGTCCTGGCCAACTTTTGATACTTGCAATGGCGTAGAAAAGGTATGAAGTCATATAAAAGTAGTCATTTTCCCGAAGTCCCATGAGCTGTCTGTGCAGTGAGTCACTGATAATTTCAGCCCAATCAATGTATTGTTTTCCTTCACAGATAATATTAATGAATAGAAACATCCAACCTTCAAACTCGTGTGAATCCCGAAGACCAATGATCCTGCTCAACAAAGTTACCATGTTCGCCACATCTTCTTTCAGTGATGATCTGTGAATGGATTTGCCTAATTGAGATTTGCCTCTTCTCGGTTGGAAGAACCATGATCTTGCCACAGTATTTAAAAATTGAGTTTGATTGGCAGCAAAATATTCCTTGGCAGTTCTTAGATTAATGCTGGCGTATTGCATCCTAGCAGGCAATCGAAAAATGATAGCAATAGAAGCAGGGTCTATGCGGGCAATTGTTTCATTGTTTGGCGAAACAACTTCTCTAGTGCTGGGATGATAAGCCTTCACGCACTCCAACACTAATTCTGGGCATTGTACGGAAATGGGATGTCCGCCTGCTTGGGCCAAGCCACTTTCCAATATTTTTCCAGCTAATGGAGTCCTTTCTTCATTCGCAAGAGATGACCAGAAGTCTTGAAGACAAACATTTCCCAAAATGGTATCACCAATATCTGGGAGCATATTTCTTAGAACAGGAGCATAATCCGGCCTCTGATACTTGTACTTCATGGTTTGATTTCCAATCCTTTTCTCAAATATGCCGAATTACAGAGGAAAATAAGAATGCTGATTCGAGCTTGGGTGACTTAATGAGTGGAGGTTCTAAAATTGCAGGTCAGGAAAGGGTATTTTGTCAAACATTTCACGTGCTTCCCTAGCACTCTACATGTCATGTTTGTGTCCACCACCTGCCTTTTAATCTTTGGCATTTCGTCAAACAGATCAGGGGTGATCTTAGGAGCTACTTATATCCCTTTGTAACTTGTTCATGAATCTTTCATCTATGGCGAGGTGGTGTCAACGGAGGGCGCAGACATCTTCCATCTCTCACATATGGAGATAACAGGAAATTGTTGACAGGAATGGTCAAATATTATATAATCAAAGGCATTATTTAAAGCCAAAACCTGTCAAAACGAGCAGTCTTCCTCCAATTCGCAATCCGGAATGCAGGAAGAAACTTACGAATTTCAGAATGAGACGTTTGTGGTGACGTCTTTATCAAGTTTGGCGGGCGGTATTAAGAGCTCGTATCAATAGAGCAAGAAGGAGGAGTGGCTTTGAGGAACCGCTCATTGGTCTGGAACGGCCTTATTTAAATACATATCATCAGTGTAGCCGGTGCATCTACCCATGCTTAGGTCCCTTATAATCATGAAGAGCCTCTATATCATACAGGGCCAAGCCACTATAAAGTATAGGGCGGGGTCATCATTTTCTGGGAAACTCATTAGGAATAGAACTGGTGGGAAACAAACTTGCTGCCGCTGCCTCATTCTGCTTGATATCCGCAGAGACATTATGTCAAGCACGTCAAGTGCAAAGTATTATGGCTCTCGTTTAGTTAACAATCGAAGGAACTTCATAGGGTAATCTTTACCATTTCTGCATGAATATTTCATGCGATGATTAGAGTCTTCTTCTTTTGTGCCACCTTTCTACACATCATAAAATCCTGAGATGGATTGCATTATCGGGTTCCCCCATATTCCAATCTCTTCATAAACTTGGGCTCCCGTAACTGGCAATTTTATTCATGTATATTCGCAAGTTTATGTTTCTTTAAAATGTCTTTATCCTACTAATCGTTTTTACTTCCCATCTTTAGATTTCAATCTTCAAAGTGTTTTCGGGAGCCTCACAAATTGATCAGACTTGCTCTTTGTTTAAAATGATGGCCTTTCGCACTACAAAATAGATAATGTGTTGAAGTAAACCTTAGATTTTAAATACGTTCCCAAAAATTATTATGTGAGGGACTTTCGAGATGATTATCAACTACAACACGCTTCTTTCCTCTACTCCTCATATTTGCTTGATGCACTATAGCCGAAAATAATGCCATTTGCAAAAGACTTTAGAAGTATAAATGTAATTTTCTTCAAGGTCAAAGGACAAATGCAGCCTTCTCCTGTGAGATTACCGGAGCAGGATAATAAAACAACGGCTCATAGTGATCGGCCTCGGCACCACACCAACCTCTGCCTTTCAAATTAAACATGGTAACACTGCCATTGTAAAGTACCACGAATAATCATTTCCCATGTAAACATTTGCACATATTAAACCTTGATTTTTCCAGTTCAATTGTCTCTTCAGTATGAGGATAAAGAATTTGTAAGCATTCATTTGTCTGTTTCACAAAATAATCAAGTGGAGTTGTTCTGCACTGCTTTGAGAATCTCCAATATATCGGGTCACTGGACTGTCACTCTTTGCCGTGAACATCTTCTTCTTTAATTCCTGCACAAACTCATCCTCGACTTCCCATAGAAGAAATTGGAATAGGTTAGAGAAATTTTAAAACAGGTTAGTAACCGTCTCGAAGAGGTTAAGAAATACATATTTTGGTGGGTATCCTTAACCTCTTGAGAGGTTAAGAAAAACATGTTTTCGGTGGTTAACATTAACCTCTTAAAAAGTTAAAGGTTAATAAATACATATTTTTGAAGGCAATCATTAACCTTTTAAGAAGTTAAAGGTTAAGAAATACATATTTTTGAAGGCAAGCATTAACCTTTAATATCTTGAGGCTCAGAAGCTGGATTTCGATGATCTCAAGTGCTGTGCGGAGCTGAGAACGAGCCAGAGATACAGAGGCTTAAAGACTCGTAGACTTCAAAGATAAAATGGCCAATTTGATGTTTTAAAACTAGACAAGTTTTAAAAATTAACAGTGGCTTATAAAGTTTAAAGAATTCTATAACCGGTCAACAGCTAGCTCTAACTGGGGACAAGGACTGACAGGGACGAAGCTCGAATCCAGAATAATGAAGTAGTGCCTTATCCATTGGGCTTGTGAAATAGAATCATTCGAGGGGCCAATTTACAAAAGAGGGAACAAATACCAAAAACAGGACAACAGAAAGGAAGGCCAAAACAACACCAACCAACAAGAGCATACCAAAAATGGGACAACCTATATACAAAAGGTGTATGAACACCTTTTACTGATGATAATGTTTTAGGTGTTGCCCATTATAAGGTAAGGGCAACTGGGTACCGCTCAGGTATGACAAAATAAAAGAGTTCTTTCCGCATACCTCTTTGATCTGGAAAGGGCCTCTCCATAAGGAGTCAAATTTTCCATGTAATCCTTTTGTCTCTCTGCGCTTATCCCAAAGCAAGACAAGATCGCCCTCTTGAAACATCCTCTGCTTAGCCTTTCTATCAAATAACCTCTTGACATGGGATTGATGTTCCTGAATTCTATCAACAACCATCTCTCTTTCTTCTTCCAACTTTGTCAAATACAACATTCGTTTCTCGAGAGCATCTTTGAATTCAAGATTCTCAATGGTACTCTGTAATTTCAAGGTGGATAGCTCTAAGGGAAGAGGAAGAGCTGGCTCAGTTCCATACAGGATCTCGAAGGGAGAAAATCCCGTTGCTCTCTTTTTAGTGGTACGATCTGCCCATAGTGCATCATATAGGTGCTTGTGCCAGGATCTTTGATTAACATCTATCAGTTTTCTTACAATGGTCATAATATTTTTATTACTTGATTCTGCCTGACCATTTCCTTGTGCAAAATAATCAGAGGAATGAGAGAGAATAATCTCGTATTGATAGCAAAATGATGATATCTCTTGAGAAGAGAAGTTGGTAGCATTGTCAGTAACAATTTTATTCGGCACACCAAACCTAACCAGAATGTTTTGTTTGATAAAATCGCAAACCACTTCTGAAGTTGTTTGTTTTACTGGAGTCGCTTCCACCCACTTGGTTAAATAGTCAGTTGCCATCAAAATATGAGTGTGTCCAGCAGAGGATGAAGGATGAATAGGACCTATGAAATCCAAACCCCATTGTTGAAAGGGCTCTTCGATCACCACTGGCTTCAAGGGCAGTGCAGCCAATTGAACTTTTCCTTTGAAGTACTGACAAGAATCACACTTCTTCACCCATTCTTTTGCATCTTTGAATATCCCGGGCCAGTAAAAACAATTTCTCAGAATTTTGTAAGCTGTTACTGATGTGGAGTAATGACCTCCACATGCTTCATTATGAAATAACTGAAGCAATTCCTTTCTTTGTTCAGAATCAACACATCTCAGAAAAGTACCATCTATCCCTTTCTTGTATAAGGCGTCATTCCAAAGAATGTATTTTGCAGATTTCAATTTTAAGGTCCTCTTTTCTTTAAGTGATAAATGAGCAGGACATTCCCCATATGTTAGAAAATAGGCAACATTGGAAAACCAGTCATCAACATTACTAATGAATAAAACTAAAGGCATCTCTTCCTTCGTCCCTTCTTTAGAAGATCCTTTCGCAATTGCCTTACACAAACCTTTTCCCCTGACAAGCTTTGTAGGTTTTATATCGAGATCATATTCTTGTACTTTAGCTATCCAGGAGGCCCTTTTGTTCACGCCAATTTCTTGTTGTGTCAGAATAGTTTTCACTGCCGAGTCAGGGACAAACACCTTGGAGTGAGAGTTTAGGATGTAAAACCTGAACTGTTTCACCGCTCTAACTAGAGCATAAGCATTTTTCTCGATCAAGGAGTATTTCAACTCATGTTTCTTAAGAGGGATACTCATGAATGCTATTGGGGCCTCAGTATTGTCTTTGTCAGGTTGGGTAAGTATAGCAGATAAGGTGTCTTCGGAGGCATAACAATACAAATGAAAATCCTTGGAAAAATTTGGATAAGAAAGGGTAGGCGCATGAGCAATTTCAGTCTTGATTTGTTCAAAAGAAGCCTTACCTTCTTTCGTCCACTTAAAATTAGTATTTCCTTTCATCATATCCACAATTGACTTTGTTATCTCAGAGAAGTCTGGTATGAACCTCCTTATAAAGTTTATCTGCCCAAAGAAAGATCTAATTCCTAGTTTACTGATGGGTAGTGACAACTGTTGGATAGCTTTCACCCGCTCAGGGTCTATCCGAATGCCCTCTTTGGAGACGATATGCCCCAGTAGTTTTCCTTCTGTCACCCCAAATATAGACTTCTTAGGATTCAGTGAGATGCCTTGAGTTCGACATCGATGTAATATTGCTTCTAGATGATGCACATGATCTCTTCTCTGTTTTGAAAACACTGTAAGATCATCAAGATACATAAAAATGATCTTATTCTTGAAATCCTCAAATGAATGATCCATGGCCCTTTGGAAAGTGGCCCCAGCATTTATCAAACCAAAAGGCATACGATTGTAGGCAAACGTACCCCATGGAGTGGTAAAAGCGGTTTTATGTTGATCTTCAGGTGCAACACTGATCTGGTTATAACCGAAGAAGCCATCTAACATTGACATGAGTTCAAAGCTAGATACCAACTGCAAAATATGATCCATGACAGGGAGTCCATAATTATCCTTGAGCGATGCCTGATTCAAATTGCGAAAGTCAACACATATTCTTATCTCACCATTCTTTTTCCTAACAGGAACAATATTAGCTACCCATGTTGAGTGGTGAATGGGATAGATAATCTTTGCTTTAAGCATCTTATCAACCTCATTAAAAATAGCGTCAGCCACTTTGGGATTGAATTGTCTTTGCTTTTGCCGAAAGGGAGTTGAACCAGGTTTCAAAGGAATCTGATGTTTAAATTTCCCATCCATGAATTCCTTTAGATCTTCATAACCCCAGGCAAAAACATCTTGGTAGGCTCTCAATAATTTCATGAATGCTTCTTTTTCTTCTAGAGTCAAGTTTTTCCCTATTAGGACCATCTTTGGATTTCCCTGAGAACTAATATTTACTTTCTCATAACCCGAACAATTAGAAGGTTTAGTGTCCTCAACTCTCCCTTTCCTTTTGTCTTCTTTATTAAAAAGACTTTCTAGGGTGACTAATCCTCTTGGGATAACATTACCTTCCAATTGAATAACCTTAGGATCGTTTTCTTGTTTTCCATTATGATTGCGCGATCCTTCAAATTTTAGGTTTGAAAATGGAGGCCTCCCCTCGAGAAATGCAATTATTTTCCCATCATCATCAAAAACTTGCCAGTGTCGATCATTATCAGGCACACTGGGTCTATGAATCATCTCTACTGTATAAACATCTATGTTGAACTTAGGATGAGGGATAAGTAGAGACGCAGAGACTGCGAGACAATCTGCCTTAGAGTTTTGTTCACGAGGAATGGAAAATAAAGAAAAAGCATCGAAATGCTCGATCTCGTCCCACACTCTATTCCTATATGCCTTCAATTTTGAATTCTTTGCTTGATATTGCCTACGTACCTGATTGACAACTAATTCTGCATCCCCTGATACCTTGAGTTGTTTGATTCCTTTTCCTCTTGCATACTCGAGACCAAGTAAGAGAGCTTCATATTCCGCGGTATTATTGGTGGTCTCAAAAGCCAACTTGTAAGCTTTGGGAAATTTCTCTCCTTGTGGTGATATCAACACTATCCCAGCACCTGAACCGGAAGAAGAAGAACTTCCGTCAAACTCCATTGACCATAATTCATTGGTTATATCAGGCATGAGAGGTTTAGTTACATTTCCTTCATTGGATGTCATCATGTACGTTCCATGCCCAGTATCAACATATAAGATTTCAGCTCTGGGATCATCTGATTTCAACACTGTATATTTAGCTTTGGGTTCAGGATCAAGCTTAACCTTCTTATTTCCAATAGGGATAAGGGCATGAGACATGTCCATTTTGATTTCGCCACCAAGATCTTTGCAAAAACTTCTGCTCAAAAGCATCCCATAACTGGCAGGAATATTAGCAACCAGGATGTTTAGTTTTAACTTCTTCTCAGGATGTGTTGCAAGTGCTACTTGAGCATCTTTCAACTGGCCAACTAGCGGGACTTGTTTTGCCTCCATAGAATACACTTTTCCAGAAGGTTTATTCAGAGAGAGACCTAAGGCATGTGCTACCTTTGAAGGCATGACATTATCAGATGCACCAGAATCAATGATACAATTACTTAACTTGCATCCAGCTATATAAAGAGAAACATAGAAAGGCTCAGGTTTGTCTGACAAAGACGCCACAACAAAAGATTCTTTCTCAGTCATGGGCCCTTCTAAATTATCTTCCACTTCTAGAGAAACTCTTGATTCATGGTTGATAGTGATTTCAGGTGAGCGTTTCTCTTTGCCAACACACTGGATCAACCTTTCTAATTGATGAGGGTTGGCTTTTAGGTAATCCAATTGAGAAATTTGTACTTTGGTCTTCTTGCAATGATTAATAAAATCAAAAGAGTCTTCCATGGTGGGAGGCGTTTTACCCTTATCCGTCTCCTTCGCTTGAGAAGGCTCTTTTGGGGTATGCTTACGAGACATAATCCTCTTAGCAGTCTCATCAGAGGCTTTTTCTTTCGCTTGTTTACTCCATTTTTCTTCCAATCTCTGTCTCCAACTTGGTGTAGTCGCATTGCAAGAATGATTATTGATATCTTCAGTTTGGTCATCATCAGATTCATACTCTAGGAAATTTATGGAAGAGGTTTCAACAGCGGGTTCTGTCACATCTTCAGGAGCCACATATTCTTCTATCTTCTCTGCAGTCAAATGCATTTGCATGAATCTAGCCATCTCAGGACAGTTTGTGCCATCATGATCTGTTGTTAGATGAAAATCACACATAGCAGTTTGTTTACCAGATGATGAGGGATGTTCAATGGCTAATCTTGGTGTCGATTGGGGTAGCCACTTAGTTGGTCTATTTTGTTGATATGGCAGATAATTCCTCCTTGGGATATCTTGATACAAAGGTGGAGGATTAGAGGGCAACTGCTTTTTGAGTTGTAATAGATCATTAGCCAATTTTTGATATAAAGGATCAGTGGTAGTGACAGGGGCTTGTTGACCTTTTCCCTTTTGTAGATCATGACTCCATTTTCCTGAACTAAGCAAGTCATCTTCCACCTCGATAGCCACGGTTTGCGCAGCCGCTAGATTAACGGGTCTTGTCCTTCGTATTTGAAAACTTACATCAGAAGGTTGAGCACTGATGAAGAAAGTCATTTGATTTTCTTCAGTGGGTCTTTTGTTAACAGGGATTCGATTCACTGTCTGATTAAAACGAGCAATGAATTCTCGCATGGTTTCATGAATTTCTTTCTTCATTGAGGTCAACTGGGAAAGGAGCAAATGTTCATCTTCAGCAGTCTTAAATCTCCTCTCAAAAGCCTGAATCAAAGTTACCCAAGAGGTAATTGATCCAGCGGGTAGTTGTCCAAACCATTCAGCTGCGGCTTTAGTAAGTGTTTCAACAAAAAGATGGACAGAAACATCTTCATATTGGATTGCAAGAACACCGCTTGCTGTAAAGAATGCACTTATATGCTGATCGGTAGTGACTTTTTCGTCACCAGAAAACTTGGGAAGAATTTTTCGAGAACCAACGGGCATGTCATGTAGTTGGTTTCCTAAATTTAGAGGGCCAATAGCAGCTCCCCATGGGACTGGTGGCTGCGGTGCTTGATGTGCCATGGTCAGAAGAATGATATTCAAGGGCTGTACATTTATAGCTGAAGGTACAATAGTCCCTGGCAAAAGTAAAGCTTGAAAGGCCGTAGGGGAAACAGTAGCCTTAGTTGGAGAAGAAGACCTACTAACAGACTTGACCTTTCTCTTCTTCTTAGGAGTAATTGGTTTAAAATCTAACTTTCAGAGGGCTTCAAAGTCTTCGTCTACCAAACCCTTTTGTCTATCAACCTGAGTGTATGGTTTATCAGCCAGCTTGGTTGTTATTATTTATTTGCCCTTGAATATGACCAAGATTCTGTCTATTTCTTCTTGGAATGACCACTATTCTTTCAATAACTATAACATCCTGACCAATAGGGGCTCTTCGCAAGATTTCTCCGAACTCTTCTTCTTCTTCAAGAACTCGATTAACTTGATGATATTCTTGAATACTTCGTCTACACCTCCAGGCAAGAGTGTTCAAGTCTGAGATGATATCTTCCTAGGTGTCTTGAAAGCCAAGGTTCGGTTGGAGAACAGGAAAAATGTTCTCATGTGGAAGTACCATTGTACTTCATCATAGGTGACTGTCAATCTTTTTGTTCAGTCTTTCCCCAGCAGAGTCACCAAAAATCTGTTGGTAAACAGATTTGTCATAGAAGAATTTTCCCAATGGAGTGTATGCGGCAAATCGTTCACAACAGTTGGATAGGCCCTTGATATCCGACCTTCCTCTGCATTTTGAGGGGCAGCTCCCTCGTATGATATAATTTTTAACAGATTTTCAAATAAAGAATTCAAACTCTAAAGTTCCAGGAGAGAGTCATGGAAGACGAATGCACCACACGCCCTCACAACCCTCTGTGGTTAGCAAGATCGATAACGGTGGTGTCCAAGAACTACGCTTGAAAGCAACCAATGTTATTAAGCACATTCATTATCATCTGTAAACATTCGCATAGCACCATGAGAATGTCCACTACAACGTATAACAATTTGGATTTTAAAATAAGAAACCCAAAGTAGATCTCATTTCATTTCCTTGCACCAAGAAAAATAATAGAGATTTTTCAATTCAGAGATAAAAAGTGTACATACTTTCCAAAATTTATCCCTAGATCAAAATTTCAGCATAGTGTTCCCTTATTTTTTTCACCAAAAAGTCCCTTTACAAGCCAAAAGGTGTCCTTATATAGACATAGAGGTTAATAACTACCTCTCTGAGGTTAATAACCACCTCCGAAACACAAAATTTTGGAAGGTTAATTAACCTTAAGAAAAATAACCTATACAAGGAAACTTGCAAAAGCAAAACTTTAGCTAGAATTCCTGAAAACGTTTGCATATACAATCACTAATTCTTCTAGCTATTAGCCCTATCTATCAGGACACAATTGATCTGTCTCGGAAAGCCCTGTAAGCATCTTGGATGAGTATCATTGATTCATAGTTCGGAATGAACACGTTTTCCATCTTGAGTTTGGCTGTGAGATATCTATCTTGGATTTCTTCTGACTCCTGCCGGTAGGCTGAAATGTTACAATCTCCCAACGTGACTGCAACCAGGCTAAGCTTCATCATAGTTTCAGCATCTGACACACGATTCTCTATTTCTGAATGAATTTGAACGCTGAAGGAATCAAGGAGAAACTGACAATCAATATGCTGAAGATCACTGACTGGCATCCCACCTATGATAGTAGAGATTAATTCATCTGTACTTTTTGCTTTCAGCTGCTCCAAAGAGGTTATTAACTTTTCAAACTGAGTGATCCCTTTGTTGATGTTTATCATCTTCCAACCAACACTTTTACTCCAGATACGTATTTGGTTGTCACTCGGATCAGCAATAATTTTCTCAAGGAGTAGGGTGCCCGTATCCAACTTGGCTATTTCCTTTAATTCATCGGCTACTTTTTGCCAGTTGGATTTATGTTCTTTGCTATTTTCCAGCTCCTTAGAAATTTCCTGTACCTGCGTGATGGCTTTCCCACATATCTCCTTTACTCCAGTTATAAGTTTTGAAGCATCTTCTATCATCCTGTTTATCCAAGCCTCGATCATTAAACTATATGACTTTTGTTGGTCGATTCTTTGAACAATAGTATGATCTAAAATACCATCAAGTCTTGTTGGAACTGGCGGGGTGGCCATGACTTGGGTATTAGAAGGGTTGCTGATTGAATTAACATAAGCTACCATCATTTGAAGTTGTTCTTTGAGTTGCTCTTTGGCTCTTCTCTCTTTCTTCACCCTTTGCAACATCTGAGCGGCAATCAATTCAAAATTTTGAAACTCTCTTTCCGCATTAGAAGGACCAAGGTCAACATTTTCTAGAATGAAATCTGATTCAGATGCTTCATCAACATTCTTTTCAACTATAGGCTTGGCTAATTCTACATACAGATTGCCTGAAGTTTTATCAATAGCTAACCTGGACATCACTTTGGTCTTTTTCGCCTTAGGAGGCTTCTGAAGAATGCTAGAGACCATATCAAACGGAGGCAGAACCAACTGAACAACATTCTTCCTCTTCTGAAGACTATCCTGGAACCATGAATGTGTAACCTTTGAAATTTGTTCGGCACCTGTTACATTTTCAGCAACCATTATTAAGTCCTCCGAATTAGATAACGGGTCATCCAACTGTGTAATGTCTATTATGGGGGCATCAGGAGGAGGAAGAATCAAGTGAGGAATTGCTACATCACGAGGGGATGTAACCGGAACATGTGATTCAACAATTTGAGGGCTTCTTAGGTCTTTTTCATTCCTTCTACCTTTCATTTTTGTCCTTTTCCTTTGTACTGTAAACTTATCTGGCTGATTCAAATTTTCATCTTGATCTTGAACATCTACCTTCTCACTAGAAGTGGCCTCTATTGCCATTTGAGACGATTCCCCTGTATTATTTCTCCCTTCTTCATTTTGAGATTCACCAGTTGCTTTTTCGATTCTGATTTTACTAATCCAATCTCTCATTCTTCTAAGAACATAGGAAGACCTCTCTTTCAAACTTTTCAATTCGGGAATTGACCAATCAATAAGAGGGAGCTCTAGTAATTCAATCTTCTCGTAATAATAAGGATCAACCAAAGAAACTTCATCATCAGCTATGCCTGTTACATCAATATCTAACTTGAAGTTTATTATCTGCCGTACTGTAAGCCGCATCCAATCCCTCTTCCTGACTTCGAAGTCATCTTCGCAATCCTCCCAAAAGTCTTCCAGAGCCGGGAAGTGACCGAGACTAGGATTTAACTTCAATTCATTCACAGCATAGCCCTTACTATCATAAGGGAAACACATCGTGTAAGGATGCAAATTTATCGTGGCGATGGATCTTTCAATGTTCCTGGCATCTGACGCAGTGTCACAACTATAATATCCGATGCCGATAGGGAAAGTTATTTCATCTGTCCTCCTGTTCCTGCAAAGTTTGTTGATTTGATTAATTTGCCTGCACATTTCAATTAAGACTAGTTTATCATCAACAAATCTGGGTAGCATCAACGGACATCCATCATAGGCAGCCAACCAGATATAAGTAAACTTCGGAAATTGTATAAAAACACTTCCATATTTTTGTACTTTCATTGCTGCTTCTGGTGAAATCCTGAGCCCAATGTTCCCCTGAATTTCCCTTACAGTTAGCATGGTGAATGCGTCATTCACTCTTCTGAAGTGGTGTAGGCTATTATCATACTGAATTTGAGGAAGATAATTATAAATGATGGTCGTGTCATCACAAATGCCCTGCCGGTTAAGTCCTAGCCAACTTTTGATACTTGCAATGGCGTAGAAAAGGTATGAAGTCATATAAAAGTAGTCATTTTCCCGAAGTCCCATGAGCTGTCTGTGCAGTGAGTCACTGATAATTTCAGCCCAATCAATGTATTGTTTTCCTTCACAGATAATATTAATGAATAGAAACATCCAACCTTCAAACTTGTGTGAATCCCGAAGACCAATGATCCTGCTCAACAAAGTTACCATGTTCGCCACATCTTCTTTCAGTGATGATCTGTGAATGGATTTGCCTAATTGAGATTTGCCTCTTCTCGGTTGGAAGAACCACGATCTTGCCACAGTATTTAAACATTGAGTTTGATTGGCAGCAAAATATTCCTTTGTAGTTCTTAGATTAATGCTGGCATATTGCATCCTAGCAGGCAATCAAAAAATGATAGCAATAGAAGCAGGGTCTATGCGGGCAATTGTTTCATTGTTTGGCGAAACAACTTCTCTAGTGCTGGGATGATAAGCCTTCACGCACTCCAACACTAATTCTGGGCATTGTACGGAAATGGGATGTCCGCCTGCTTGGGCCAAGCCACTTTCCAATATTTTTCCAGCTAATGGAGTCCTTTCTTCATTCGCAAGAGATGACCAGAAGTCTTGAAGACAAACATTTCCCAAAATGGTATCACCAATATCTGGGAGCGTATTTCTTAGAACAGGAGCATAATCCGGCCTCTGATACTTGTACTTCATGGTTTGATTTCCAATCCTTTTCTCAAATATGCCGAATTACAGAGGAAAATAAGAATGCTGATTCGAGCTTGGGTGACTTAATGAGTGGAGGTTCTGAAATTGCAGGTCAGGAAAGGGTATTTTGTCAAACATTTCACGTGCTTCCCTAGCACTCTACATGTCATGTTTGTGTCCACCACCTGCCTTTTAATCTTTGGCATTTCGTCAAACAGATCAGGGGTGATCTCAGGAGCTACTTATATCCCTTTGTAACTTGTTCATGAATCTTTCATCTATGGCGAGGTGGTGTCAACGGAGGGCGCAGACATCTTCCATCTCTCACATATGGAGATAACAGGAAATCGTTGACAAGAATGGTCAAATATTATATAATCAAAGGCATTATTTAAAGCCAAAACCTGTCAAAACGAGCAGTCTTCCTCCAATTCGCAATCCGGAATGCAGGAACAAACTTACGAATTTTAGAATGAGACGTTTGTGGTGACGTCTTTATCAAGTTTGGCAGGCGGTATTAAGAGCTCGTATCAATAGAGCGAGAAGGAGGAGTGGCTTTGAGGAACCGCTCATTGGTTTGGAATGGCCTTATTTAAATACATATCATCAGTGTAGCCGGTGCATCTACCCGTGCTTAGGTCCCTTATAATCATGAAGGGCCTCTATATCATACAGGGCCGAGCCACTCTAAAGTATAGGGCGGGGTCATCATTTTCTGGGAAACTCATTAGGAATAGAACTGGTGGGAAACAAACTTGCTGCCGCTGCCTCATTCTGCTTGATATCCGCAGAGACATTATGTCAAGCACGTCAAGTGCAAAGTATTATGGCTCTCATTTAGTTAACAATCGAAGGAACTTCATAGGGTAATCTTTACCATTTCTGCATGAATATTTCATGCGATGATTAGAGTCTTCTTCTTTTGTGCCACCTTTCTACACATCATAAAATCCTGAGATGGATTGCATTATCGGGTTCCCCCATATTCCAATCTCTTCATAAACTTGGGCTCCCATAACTGGCAGTTTTATTCATGTATATTCGCAAGTTTATGTTTCTTTAAAATGTCTTTATCCTACTAATCGTTTTTACTTCCCATCTTTAGATTTCAATCTTCAAAGTGTTTTCGGGAGCCTCACAAATTGATCAGACTTGCTCTTTGTTTAAAATGATGGCCTTTCGCACTACAAAATAGATAATGTGTTGAAGTAAACCTTAGATTTTAAATACGTTCCCAAAAATTATTACGTGAGGGACTTTCGAGATGATTATCAACTACAACACGCTTCTTTCCTCTACTCCTCATATTTGCTTGATGCACTGTAGCCGAAAATAATGCCATTTGCAAAAGACTTCAGAAGTATAAATGTAATTTTCTTCAAGGTCAAAGGACAAATGCAGCCTTCTCCTGTGAGATTACCGGAGCAGGATAATAAAACAACGGCTCATAGTGATCGGCCTCGGCACCACACCAACCTCTGCCTTTCAAATTAAACATGGTAACACTGCCATTGTAAAGTACCACGAATAATCATTTCCCATGTAAACATTTGCACGTATTAAACCTTGATTTTTCCAGTTCAATTGTCTCTTCAGTATGAGGATAAAGCATTTGTAAGCATCCATTTGTCTGTTTCACAAAATAATCAAGTGGAGTTGTTCTGCACTGCTTTGAGAATCTCCAATATATCGGGTCACTGGACTGTCACTCTTTGCCGTGAACATCTTCTTCTTTAATTCCTGCACAAACTCATCCTCGACTTCCCATAGAAGAAATTGGAATAGGTTAGAGAAATTTTAAAACAGGTTAGTAACCGTCTCGAAGAGGTTAAGAAATACATATTTTGGTGGGTATCCTTAACCTCTTGAGAGGTTAAGAAAAACATGTTTTCGGTGGTTAACATTAACCTCTTAAAAAGTTAAAGGTTAATAAATACATATTTTTGAAGGCAATCATTAACCTTTTAAGAAGTTAAAGGTTAAGAAATACATATTTTTGAAGGCAATCATTAACCTTTAATATCTTGAGGCTCAGAAGCTGGATTTCGATGATCTCAAGTGCTGTGCGGAGTTGAGAACGAGCCGGAGATACGGAGGCTTAAAGACTCGCAGACTTCAAAGATAAAATGGCCAATTTGATGTTTTAAAACTAGACAAGTTTTAAAAATTAACAGTGGCTTATAAAGTTTAAAGAATTCTATAACCGGTCAACAAGGAGAAATTAAGCAAGAAGTTTGACAACAAGAATAGTGGAAGAGGTTGTAGTGGAAGATCTAGCGGATGATCTTATGGTGGCCATAATGATAATAAGAAGAAAAAGGATGAGGCTAGAAGTAGCAATCATAACTAGAGGGGAAACAATTCCAATCATTTCCATGATCAGAACAATAAAGATTAGAGAGGAAAAGATAGAGGACAAGGATCTAGAAGAGGAGGCTTCTGCGGGAAATGTTTTCACTATGGAGAAGAAGGGCATAGAGCATTTGAATGTTCCTAGCACCAAGGAAGGATAGATCAAAAAATAGAAGGCCAGGCCAAAGTTGCACAGGTTGATGAAGATGTCAGATCCTCAGATTTTGAAGATGCTGAAAGAGAAGTCCTAGTTAATAGAAGAGTCTTGCTAAGTGGTGTGAATGAACCTAATCAAAGAAGGAGCTTGCTTCACACAAGGTGCGGATGTGAAGATAAGTCTTGTGATGTGATAATTGATGGTAGAAGTGCTAACAATCTAGTGTCAGAAATGATTATTACTGTAATATCCCAAAATTGGGGCATTGCCATGCTAAACCAATTCTAGTCTACTTGATCAATTCTAAGTCTTATTTTACTAGGCAATTTTGATTCTGATAATAGCTACTTGACCTAAGTGTCAAATGTAGAAAATCCCTAATCTATTTTAATTACACTCTTTATTTAATTGCTAAGTATTGACTCAAATTAGCTACATTAAACCTATTAATTAAGTTTAATTAAATTATAAGTCTTCATACTTTAATTAAATCAAAATTACCTTTTTAAAGCTAATGTACATGGGAATTAAATGCATTTGATTTAATAAGATATATCCTCATATTAATTTATTAAATTTAATTATTTAATTAATTAAGATTATACATTTATGAGGTCATATTCAATTTTGTTAAATTAAATATACTCTCCAAATTCTCTCTTCAGTTTGGAAATGGAAACTGTGAGTGAACTGGAATTGGAAATGGAATTAACTTAGTTAACTCTTTCTCACACTCAGAAGTGAATCAATTAACTTCATTTGCACAAGGATATTTCTACTCTAATTGAATCTCATTTCTAATCTCGACTGTTCATTCAAATTGATCTTGGTCATTGATCAAGTTTTGGGATTCTATTTAAGAAGCCTTCAATTTCTCATTACAAAGGTTGATAATTGATGGTATCAAACTTATGTTAAACTAATCACTCAAGAATTTGCATTGATAGCATTGTTATTCTAGCATCATAATTCCATTCTAGCTTTAAAATGCATACATTTAGTATAATTTTCTCTCTTTTCTTTCTAGATTAATTGCATACATTTAGCTTAATACTGCACATCATCTAGCTTTATTCACATCCTTCACCCTAGATGTCTGGTTGCTAGCTTTTTGGTCTGAGAGCAATTGCATAATCATTAGAGTTAGAAGACAACATATCGGCTTGTCAAATTGTTTCGGATGAAAAATCCAATGTTCATTTCGGGATGATTCTACATATAATGATCATGTTGAACTGTGTGTAAAGATCGAGGCCCATATTTCTTGCATACATTTATTGTCATGTCCCCTAATTTGAGTAATATAAGTAAATTATTATGAATAAATAAATATATTATTTCTTAATGTTATAATATATTAAAAGAAATATTGATATATTATTAATGGTATAATATATTATTAAATAATAAATAATAATATATTATTGATATAATAATAAAATATTATTAAGATAATAAGGTAATATCAAATCATTATTAATAAATCAAATAATAATAATACCTTATAGAGTCAATATGAGACTAAATAAATAAATTATAATTATAATTATAATAATTGTATTGATGAAGTTAAATAAATAATAATAATAACTTATAAAATTTAATAAGTTAAACCAATATTACCACTTATTTATTATAACATGAAGTATATTTTAATTAAAGATAATGATAATATAATTATAATCAAAAGTGTCTTTTTCAAAGTACAAAAAATATTAAATATGAGTATTTAAAATATTAAATGTAAGAATATATTGTAAAAAAAGAATTAAAATATAGTATATATTCATGGTTGTAAAGAGAATTGATACTTAGTATTAGTGACTATCGACTAATGTGTAAACCCTCTTTCAAAAGGACTTTGGCATTGATAAATGGACGCCTATGCATGAAGGATTATGCCTTTTATTTATGGCCAAAGTACAATACAATTGCATAAATCAATAAATATAATTAATAATTATGATTACATATATTAAATATATATATCATTGATTATCTTATATCAAATAGATATAATATTATATCAATTGATAAAAACATTAAAATATAATTAAATGATATAATATGAATATATATAAGATGATAACAAATAACAATTAATCATGGAAGGCATTGATTATACAAATAAATAGCAATTTACATATTGAAATAATTAGTTTATTGAAGAGATGAGCATCTATGATTTGGAAGAGATATGTCCCTTAGACATTCAAGAGATGCAACCTCTTTGATAGGGCAAGATATATAATGGATATCAAATTTGATCTTTCAATCATCAATAATTTCTTATTCCGCTTCTACATCCTTAATGGTTTAATAATTTGAGCAATTTCCATTGGCATAAACTGGCTAGATATATATCAAGAAAAAGCAGAAACATCACCTCATCACTATAAGCAATATCAATTATATTTGCATATCCATCAAGATAAATTAGGAGCAACAAATCACTCATTTCTATAAGCAATTAGAAAATATGGCAAAAGAATATAAATAAAAGGAAAGTCATAAATTAATGATGGATCCCCAAAAAGGGTTCATTACATTTATGGTAACCACCATGGGGCCAAGAAATCAAATTCCTGCCCTCATCTGTTCCTTTTTCTACATATTTTAGTGTTTTGTCATTGTTGTCCATGTAGTACTCCACTTTCTTGTGCAAAAAATATCATTCTTGCATGAAGAAATTGAGATTTTTCTCCCTTTACTACACTTCCTCACACGAAAAAGGGTATAATTGCATGATTTCTCATGCGGTACATGCCATTTTCTCGCACGGGCTTGTGCAGGATTTTACACAAAATTTGGCATCAATAATTGCAAAATGCAACTTTTAGATTATGTTTTCATCATGATGATTTAACTAACAGTTGTTTCTAAATAAGTTTCATTTTTTATTCCTGATTTTCAACATCTTAACAATTGTTTGTAGGATGCTTGTCAAAGAAACCTTATTACAAACCCTTGAAAAAACATTGACTACTTGATTGTAGGATATTTGTCGAACATACACATGTCAAAGAATATGTTCAAGGGTCAAAACACAAACCCGTGTCACCCTTTTGCGAAGGAAAAGGATAACAAAAGTACAATTGTTAACCTTCAATGATATAAAATAGGTATTATTATTTAGAATTTTAAAATGAATTAAACTAATAAAATGTGTAGAAATTGATCAAGTTTAGGATTATAATTTTTAACAATTATTTGGATCAAGAATTGATATGTTTTCACAATTTTTATCGATAATTTTTTAGTTGTTGAAAAATGCTGAAAATTAAAGGTCTAGTTCCCACCACAAAACTATATGGAAATAAACTTATTTCTCTTTGATCTTAGACTATGTTATAGATAACATATATGTCTAGAACATTCAAAAATAAAAATTGTCTTTAGACTTATATTTTTAGTTTTATAATAATTTAAAGTTCAACTCACTTGAAATTGTTAGTTTTTATCTCCCACCACGTTTTTTGAAACAAATCTATTTTAACTAGAATAAAAATTATACATTCTAGAAGAGGACTCTCTTTTCTAGAATGTTACATAAGTTTTAAATCTTTACGATATGATTTACTATTTTTATCTTTCTCAAAATTGACATCTTTTTGAGTGTTAAAATATGTGTTTTTAGAATTTTTTAATTATAATATACTATATCTAATTAAAACAATATAAACTCTATATGAGAAAATTCTTGACTTTGGGCTCTATAAAATGGTGTTTCTAAGTTATTAAAAATATATCGTAAAAAAATTGTAAGAGTTATTGAAACATTAGTTTTCTGAAATAATCATATTACTTTAGTAATTGGATTAAAACTAGTGTAAAACATTAATTTAATAGACATTTCCAATTGGAAAAGTGTGATACCATTTATAACTTAGCTAGAATGAATTTATCTAGATCATATCTTTGGAAAAAAATTATTTTTAGATAGAAATACTCAAATTTAGTCATTCTAGTTAGTCAATCTGAAAGGTGACACAACTTTTTACTTTTACCCTTAAATCCACTAAAACATTGTGTTTTCTTTACTGCTTTTTTACGCATAGTTTAATAGGGCTTGTAAACTTTGTAGGGTTCTAGACAAAGGAATAGGGGAGTATTTTCTTTACTACTTGGAAGTGATGCCCAAGAGTCAATTAGAAACCTAGATGCCTTTGAAAGATGGTACTTGAGGGAGGCAAGAAAGTTGGTGGTTCTCCTGTATGAGTCTTTTTTATGAAGGGATGATGACTTCCTTTTAGGAAATCAAAATCTTGAGAAAAGACAAGTTGAGATTGAGAAGATAACTCAGTGATGAACATGTTCTATGTGGTTGGGTAAGGTGACAAGGTAGAGGAGTATGCTCTTTCCCCTTGTGGGAAATTAGAAACTTAGACCCTTAGATGCAAACCACCAGTCCAAGTCAACCTGTAGAGGGCCTGTCAAAGTGATCCAACCTCCAGGAATGACCCAAGTGAGCACACTCTTTTCATCAGAGATTCCAACTTACTATAATAAAGATGCTTTGTTGAGCGAAAAACTCCAAATCCATATTAATTCCCCCTTTTTTATTTTGATATCGCATATCAAAAAGAGGCTATGTATATTGCATTGGCCAACAATGACCCTAGTCTTGCTAGTCAAGTGTGTGAACTTATAGATGTTGGTGTGGGTTTTTGGCCTCAACTTCATTCGTGAGGCCACCAGGACTTAATATGAATGGAAGCCAAGTAAAAATATCTTAGTTAGTTGCTACCTGGTTCACCTCTGAAATGGGACATAATCTTTGTGCATGGAGGGGGAAGAATCTATCCTATAGATACTCACCATAGGCATGTAGCTAGATGTTGGAAGGTGGTATACACACTTGAACCCTACCACAAGGATGTTCATTCAGCGTATATGTTATTGAGTCCTTGGAGTACACCAAAAACATGGGTGCCTTCTAGTAGGGTGACATGACTATGTGAGGTGAATGCATGCACATAAGTTGTGAGAGAAAGGTTTTTCTTCCTCTACCATTTTTGGTTATAGGGATAAAGTGTGTCTTTTGTGAGTCTTTAAACTTGTCCTAATCTATCAAATTAAAGATCAAGATCCCATCATCCCTCTAAGATTCTTTCTCCTTGGTTGGATTGTTTGCAACTACTGTTTGCTTCCCATGTTTAAAAATAACTATCTATTTGGAAACCAAAATGATGTCCAAAACTTGAAAACTATATTGATATCTATATGAAACTTGTAAACACAATCAAACTTCTATTTATAACTATCTAAACCATTGAAAATCTCTTTGAATTTAGTCAAACATTTTTGGTCTATCCCTTTTTCTCATGCCCTATTTTGCAAATTTTGTGCAAGAAAACTCCTTGTCAACACTTGTGGGGTTCATTGCAGTTCTTCACATGCCTCTCTATGAATCTTCACATGAGATTTTTCCAAATACTATATATTGATGCCAAAATTCCATCTTTTTAGGGTAAAAGCACATATTTGTGTCATCGTTTAGGATATCAAAACTTGTTTTGGTCAAATCTCATTTCACTATCAAAACTCAATTTTTTTCAAAAAAAAAAAAACCCTTTTATAGATCTTAGATTTAGTATCATCATTATATAATTTTTTGAGTGTTTTGATTAGTTATAATAAGTTATAATTTTAAAATATTATAAATTGATATTTCAACATTTCAGAAGATTCTCCCTCAAAAAAGGAGAAAAAATAGTAAATCAGAACAATATATATATATATATATATATATATATAGAGAGAGAGAGAGAGAGAGAGAGAGAGAGAGTCTTCTTCATGAATACATTTTTTTTCAAGGTGTAGAATTGATGGGGAAGTTTTGACGGGAGGAAACAATTGTTGGATTCTGATAAGGTCGAGCTTGAGTACTTATAAGAAAGAAAATATACATAAAAAATAATTATTTCTTTCTTTTTTCCCTAGCTATACATGTCATCTATAAGATATTTTCAAATTAGAAAAAAAAAAGATGATTTGCATATACTTGTTTGATGGGAACTATAGCCTATATTTTTTATAGTTAAAAAAAAGACTTCAAAATAAAAGAAAATGAATAAATTATTACTCAAAAAAAATATTAAAATTATAGCCATGAAATTCATCCAATGTTGAATTGTCGCATTCTAATATCCCATTTCTTTATAAAAGGTGACATAGGTTTGTGCTTTTACCCTTTATCAAACTATGAACTCCTCATGTGGCTCTATGCAAGTCCTCATGTAAGAAAATTGGTCCAAATTTGCTGTTCTAAAACTTCACTTGGTTCATTATGCTTTCTTGTACGAATCCCTCTAAATCCTCACATGGGATCTTATCCTAAAATTGTTAAACTGTTATGCCAAAGTTATCTATGGTCCAAGTCTAATCTATGTCTGCAACATTTGATCACTTCATTGTCTATAAATAGTGTCAAACAATGACTTTTTTCTTAGCTAACAACTTATGATCTACACATGAACTAGTCTTGTCACTTAGTTATCTTATTCTATCCTTTCGTGTTTATCATACTTTGTGTCACGAAAGTCATAACTCTTGAATTTTCTAGCTATTATTCAGATGACTCATACCTAAGTATACAACACTCTTATCTCACTTTTTGAGGCTATGTTCTAGTGTGGTCCTTGTCTAGGCTTTTGCTCTTTGTCATTGTCTATGATTGTGGTAAAAAGGAGTGGAAATATGTTTTATCCCCATAGACTTACATGAGGTAGAGCTAGGGGTTGTAATCATAGTAGAGGTTACTTCTTAGTTTATACATGGTCTATCTCTAGTAGATCTAGTGAGGAGTCTTCATGATCTCCTTCACCGGTTAGATCACCTCGTGTTTAGAGAACATCTTCCATAAACTTACAACAAACAAGGAATCCCTTGTATCAAGAGGATCCTAAAACTAGCAAAGGTCATATGTCTTTATTGCAAGATGCCATTTGGGCTAACAAATGCAGGTGCCACATTTCAAAAGGCAATGGAGATGGCCTTAAAAAAATTAATTGACAAGTTTGTCTTAGTATACCTTGATGATATAACTGTATATTCAAAAAATGTAGAAGACCATTTTGATAATCTAAGACAGGTATTTCTAAGATGTAGAGAGTTTGGGGTCTCCCTTAACCCAGCCAAGTGTGTCTTTGCTACAAGCCAAGGAAAATTATTGGGACACATTGTATCTAAGGATAGGCTGACCATTGATCTGAAAAGAACAAAGGCAATACTTGCCCTTCCTCATCCTAAACACAAGAAGGGGCTGCAAAGTTTCCTTGGTAGGATAAATTTTGTAAGAAGGTTTATTCCTAATCTTGCTACCATGGTGAAACCTCTTACAGCTATGCTTAAGAAAGGTATGGTCTTCTCATGGACCAAGGAAGGGAAGGAGAGTTTTGAAGAGATCAAGGCAGCCATAGCCTCAGCCCCTACTCTCATGAACCCAAATTTTGAGAAAGATTTCATCCTCTACACTTTAGGTGGTGAGTCAAGTATCTCTATTGTCTTGACTCAAACAAATGACAAGGATGAGGAGCAGCCCATAGCTTTCTTCAGTGAAGGGCTTAAGGAATATGAAAATAAGTACAACTTTGTTGAGAAGTAGGCCCTTGCGGTCATCAAAGCCTTGAAGAAATTCAAGCACCTCTTATCCCACAATAGGATCCATTTGTTGGTGCCCCATGACAGTGTGAAAGACTTCTTGTTAAGCAAGCATATCAGTGAAAAGAGAGCTGGATGGATCACTAAGGTAATGGAGTATGATGTTGATATTTAGATTGCCAAGCTAGTAAGAGGGAAAGGGTTGTGCAAAGAAATGTTATCAGGTCAGGATTCTGATGAAGAGGCTACTATGGTATTAACAGAGCAGAAAGAGGAAGGAAATGTTAATGGTCCAAGGAGCTGGATAAATGATATGAAGAGCTTCTTATCAGGGAATGGATACCCTCAGGGATTGGATAGAGTTAAAAGAAGACAATATAGACTACAATCCATTCCCTATGTTGTAATTGATGGTATCCTATTCAAGAGGGATTTTAATGGGACCCTGTTGAGATGCATTGAAGAGGATCAGGCTAAGAGGATGATTAAGGAACTTCATGATGGCCCTGGTGGTGGTCATTTCTCTGCAAGAACAACTGCCATGAAGATCATGAGGGCTGGTTATTACTAGCCATCCTTGTTTCATGATTGTTATAGATATGTGAGAAAGTGTGAGAAGTGTTCTTTCTTCTCAGGCAAATAGAGGCTTGCAGCTCTCCCCCTTCATCCTATTTAGGTGGATCAGCCCTTTACTCAGTAGGGGTTTGATTTTATAGGCCCCATTAATTCCCCATCTAGTGCAGGTCATAAATGGATTTTGGCTACTACTGATTATTTCACTAGGTGGACAAAGGCAGTTTCCTTGAAGGATGCCACAGAACCATCAGTTGTTGAGTTCCTTAATGGGATTGTATCTAGGTTTGGTGCTCCTTCTACTATCATCTCGGATAATGCTAAGTCTTTTGTTGGGACCCAAATTTGTGCATGGGCAATGAACCACAATATCTACCTGAGCACATCATCAAATTACTATCCCCAGGGTAATGGTTTGGCTAAGTCTTCCAACAAGAATCTAATCAAAATCATGAAGAGGACAATAGAGGACAATCAAAGGGCCTGGCATAAGAAATTAAGAACTGCTCTATGGGCTGATAGGATAACACCCAAGAGATCTGTTGAGAATTTACCTTTTGTGTTGGTATATGGTAGGGAGGCCAGACTCCCAATTTCATTGAAATTCCCATCCTTGGAGTTGGCCCATCAGCTGGAATTGATTGAAGATAGTGCCATGTCAGTAAGAATAGCAGAGCTAATTGAACTAGAAGAGAAGAGAAATAAAGCTATGCAAACCCTAGAGATACATCAACAGTAGATAAAGAGGAATTTTGACAAGAAGGCTAGGGTCAGAACCTTCAGAGAAGGAGATTTAGTTCTAAAGTGGGATGCAGACAGAGTAAAACTAGGAAGACATTCCAAATTTGATGCATTATGGAGTGGCCCCTATCTAATTGCCAGTTGCAAACAGGCTAATGCATTCAAGCTGAGTAGGTCCAATGGTGAAGTTTTGCCCATTCCAGCCAATGGGATTTATCTTAAAGATTGCTTCTGATGAGGGTCGAGTTCTTGTATATAGGCAATTTAGATTCCTTCTATTGTTTCCTGCTTTTCCAGAAGTGCATGGGCACAACCGTCTTCCTATGAGGTAGCATATTTTGAGGTGTTTCAGTTTGCAAAGGAAGTTTTTTTTCGATTCCAGTTGCAGTTGTAGAGTTTTAGGGTGTTCATGTTTTAATCTCTCACAGGTAGGGTCAGGGTTTCACAGTATGCACAAACCCATTTTTTGACTCTATAGCCCAATGGATACATGAGGCCACTGGTCATACACATAGCAAGCTTGTGTCCCCCGTGAGTCGCCAGAAATGTTATATTTCTTTTCCCCACCAAGATTCAAATTTCAAACGTCTAGCCCATCCAACGGCTAATTCCTAGAGTTAATATTATTTTAATGCCTGAGAGACATCGAAAAAATTTAAGCAATCAAACCTTATAACATGTTTTTGTGGCCCGCAAGTTCTCAATCTTCAGATCAGAGGAGATCGACGGTTGGCGCTATCTCTCCATCAAAAGTTGCATGGTAGATAGCACAGCGACATAGCACCCTGTCGATGCGTGTCTAGTGGGTCCAGTTTATGGGTCAAAAAAGTTCTTTGGTGGGTCAGAAAATTTTCACGGCGAGCGGTCAGTTTTACGGGCCGGAGACGAGAAATGCCGGTGGGGCGCCATGTCGCCATCAAAAAACTCATGAGTTTTTTGATAGCGACATAGCACCTGATCGGCCAAAGACATGGTGAAACTATGGGTGATGTGGAGGGGTGGTCGCATTCAAGTTTCGACGCATCGCCAGCTCGCACGAGTTTTTCGATAGTGACATAACGCCCGGCTGACCAAAGACATGGTGAAACCGTGGGTGACGTGGAGGAGTGGTCGCATTGAATTTTTGATGCATCGCTAGCTCAGTGGACCTTGACATTAGCAAGGTTGGACCCACCATCTTTTGATGTTTCACACATCTTTCTTCACCCTTGGATCAACGCAGATCAACAGTTGGCGCGATGTCGCTTTTGAAAGTTGCACTACGAATATGATGGCGACATAGCACCCTTCTACCACGTGTCCGGTGAGTCTCAGATGTGCTCTGTCAAATGTCAATGAGGATTCGTTAGTCAGTTGCTATGTGGCTAGTTCTTATTTATTGATATGCTAAGAAGTACGACAAGTCTTCACGATCGTCAAATTAAGTTAGATCAACGGAAGGTGCCATCTCGCTATGGTGAAGTTGCGCGATCTTTACCATAGCAACATAGCACCCTTTCGCCACATGGATCAGCGGGGCAGGTCTCGACAAGGTACATCTGTTAGGTATTGCCAGGTATCATTCAAGTGTGGTGCAGTTGCTGAGGTGGTGCCAGGTATGATGGGCCCGGGGTAAGAATAGTATAGTGATACGATGAGTCTTCACGATTGTTAGATTTAAGGCCGATCAACGGTTGGCGCTATCTTTTCATGAAAAGCTGCACAGTGGATACCATGGTGACATAGCACCTTGCTGACATGTGTCTTGCTAGCCCGACCAAGGTTAATGGTTGACAACTAGCAATTAGTGTGATCATCAATGTTAATGATAACAGTTTGAAGGGTGGTGCGGTTAGTTCGATAAAGGGTGGTCAACATAGGAAGAATTAGTAGGGTGGCAAAAGAATAAAAGACTATTGATCCACGTGGCTCATTCTGGTGCCAAGGATACGTTGACTTGCTGGCTCTACTGATTCATGCACCAAAAAAAGGAAAATCGAGGGTTATCTTGCAGATTTGATCTCGGCGATCAATCCAAACCACTAGAAATGAATGCGAAACATAGAGAGAGACTCCACCATCTTAGTCGATCCATCTACCTAGTCAGAGCATAGTTATGGCACCGTTTCTATCTTCTCAGGTCATTATTTGGCAGCAGGATCAAATTTTCTTCAAATCCCCATGATTGTCCTCTGCAGGACTTAATGGCAGGTAGCTGCGAAGTCATTTCAGCAGAAAAAGATCTTAGTTATGTCTTAACTATAAAAGGGGGGACCTTCTCTACAATTCTAGTGTAAATTCCCCTGTGCCTCTGAACTGTCTAATTCTCCACTTATCTTCTTCAACCATTGGTATTAAAGTGCAAGAATTTTTTGCCTGTGCCATTATTTTGTGGAAATCTGTAATTTGCATGACTGTATCTCTGCTAGCTTGTGAATGATATATAAGTGAGCTTCTTCCTTGTGTCATTCATCTTGGTTTTCTGATCTATATGTGGTTATTTGATTAAAGCAAGTCTGGATGTGTATATCCTTAGTTTCATTCTAGTTCAGTAGCGCATGTCTAGGCAGAGATTGGTTCGAACACTCTATTTTGGTGCATCACCTCCTTAGATTAGAACTAGGTAGATTTTCTTTCATGCTCTCCTTCTTCCTTTTCCTCTCCAAGAGTAGTTAGGTGCACCTTGATAGTAAGAGGAAGCCGGCCTTCTCTGGAGACTCAACCTCATAGTTCAAGTCCCACAGCTTGGAGGTTGTTTCCATGTTTCACTAAGTTGTCCTCACGCATAGGCCTTGGACAAGGGTGCAAACCTAAGTGCCAACAATTTTTGGCATGCCTGGTGGGACTCACCTATTAAAGATTTAAAGTCTACTGGTGTCAAAAAAGAAAGAGTTTCAAGATTAATACAGAAGAGATAGTATTGGCTTCGGTGTTTAAGCCTTCAAGAGGCTGATTCTTCAAAGTACTTGATGACTCTGAGCTTCAAAAAATCTGGTTCCAGGCCAAAGTTGTAGAATTTCATGCCCAGAGCTGAAACAAGGGCGTCTTCTAGAGGTAAATTTCAATATCAAGAGCTTTCTCTTTCAAATCCTAGAAGAAGGAGGACTAGAATTTCATTATCACCAATTAAGGGTGTAATAACAATTGATATACCTGTAAGATTTGTCTCTACTCCTCTTGTTGTTCGAACTCAGCCTAGATTGCCATCAACACTCATCAATAGAACAATTGTTTACATGGCACACCCAAGAGTTCATGATTTTTCCACCTTTAATGGTGGAAGTCCTCTATTATTAGCCCAAAGACATGATATACCAGTATCTGCACTCAAAAGTATACCTAATTTTACTGGTGAAACTTCCATCTCCCCTTTAGAGCATATCCAAGAAGTAGCAAATGTCTGTAATATTCATGGTATTACAGAGGATGATGTTGCTGTCAGACTTCTAGCCTCATCTTTAAAAGGAAAAGCATTACAATGGTATAGAGGCTTAGCTCATGGTTCTATAACTGATTGGGATGGACTAGGAGCAGGATTATGCAAACATTTTGAGGATAGAAGTGACTATCTATCACTTTTAGAGTATTGACTACTATTAAAAGAGCCCCCCATGAGTGTATGACTGATTTTAACTATAGATTTCAAAAGACATGGGATAGAATACCTAATACAGTGAAACCTACCCCTGGTAATGCCTTCTTGCACTACCTTAGAGCTTTTAACTGTGATATTGCCACTACAATCCAAACTATGGGAGGAGATACCTTGCCTAATGCCTATGAGATAGCCATAAAAGTTGAGAACATCCTAATACAAGGAGGAAAGTTGGCTTCAAGGCCCCCTATGCCTTTCTTTCTTGATGTTCCCAACCACCAACCAGCAATGGCCCCTCTTCCTACAACTTCTACATCACAAGCCCTTCCTCCAGTCCCTCAAGCTTCCACATCCTCAAATGGGATAGATGAACTCAAAGAGATGCTCCAAGGTCTAGTGCTGAATACAAATAAGTGAGAGAAGACCCTGGATAAAAAATTACAAGAGCAGGGGAGGGAGTTGAAAGACCAAGGAAAGAGATTAGAGGATAGTTTTTCTATGATACAAAAAATGAGTAACAAGGTGGTGGCCTTAGAGAGGCACCAAGCTCAAGGTGATAAGCCTCCCCAATTGCAATATCAAGCTCCAAATGGTGGTAGGCCTCCTAATCAGTGGAATAGCTCTTTTGATCAGGGTAGGCAAAATAGTCATGCTTTTGCTTCAAGGTCAAATCCGAATAGAGCTATAGTCCCTCAAAATAACTTGGCCCAAGATCAAGATTTCTATCCTTCCTGCAACTATTCTTATGCCTATTGCATGTGCCAGAAGGTAGAATCTTATTTGGCCCTAACTGTCCAAGAACTTGCAGCAAAACAATCATACAAGGAGGATCATCCCAAGGAGGCCTCATATATTCAAGGGCATGATGATTTCTCTTTCATGAATCATCAAATTGGGGAGCATTGTCCTAAGGGAGGCTTGATGATAAATATTTTTTTTTCCCTCTTTATGCTTCTTCCTAAGTTATTAAGAATAGGAAAGTGGTAGTTATAATATACCTTTATCTTGTCCTCCATTTTTAAAATTTTGATTAAGGGTTAAATTAGGTTTTTTTAACAGTGGACCCGAAACCTCAATAGTCTTTACAAAATAAGTGTTAAAGTTTAATGGTAATAGCAATGTTGGAGCACATTGAGCATTCATGCCCTCAACTCAAAAAAAAAATTTCTCTGCAACTTGCTGCCCAACTTTGAATTTGAATTTTGAAACTATGGTAGGCCCTAAGCCTTTAAATCTGCCACCTTTCCTGGACTTGCAAAAGGTGGTTGCATTATGTAGGGACTTGGAGGACATGATGGATGGTTGTGTCTCCATGGGGGATGTCAGGATGACTTTTTCTGACACTGTTGCCTTGGGCAGTGGTGGCTCTATTAGTTGTCCTCTAGAGGGTAGTCAAAAGATGGCAGATGTGACCTTGACAAGTTGGAAGAATGCGCTTGTGGATTCCTCAGAGGTTAATGTCCCTACAGAGGATCCCAAGATTGCCCATGGTGTAGATGGTCCAGTGATCTCCCTCCCTGATAGTTTGGTGGACAGTATGACCTTTGGCCTCAAACTTTGTGTTGTTGGTAGATTCATTGCTTTTAGACCCACAATTGAGATGATTCATAAATGGGTGAGTCAGAAATGGAAAGTTAGAGGTAGTGTGGGTGTTTCTACAATGTTTAGTGGCCTCTTTTGTTTCAAATTTACATTGAAGGAGGATATCAATATCATTCTCTCAGGTGCTTGGTATTATGGGAAACATTGTCTTGCCTTGACAAAGTGGCATCTGAGCTTTGTTGCTAGTGTAGAGTTAAATAAATTTTCCCCAGTCTGGGTTAGATTACCTAGACTACCCCTTGAATTTTGAGATGAAAAGATCCTAAGGTGGGTGTGGAATTCTTTTGGTCATTTTGTCGCTACGAACAAGGTGACTATGCAAAAATCAAGATTGTTTTACGCTAGATTTTGTGTGAATGTAGCCTTGAATCAAGCACTCCCAACTGTGGTTACACTTAAGACCAAATGGGGAGAGAAAGTTCAGCCCATTGAATATGAGAATGCGGGCTTGTTCTACCAGAAATGTGGCCAGTTTGGACACCTTATTGTGGACTGCAAGGCTCAAATGTAAAAGGATAAACAGAAGGAGGGTACTCCAAGGAATATTATGGAAACTATGGGGGAACCTTCAAAAGCCCCAAGATAGGAGGTGGAGACCATTATTATACAAATTATGGAGGTTCACCTAGTGCTTTGCAGCACAGGAAAAGTTGTGAATATTACTCTTGGGGATGGGGAAGCTTTGGAGGACAAGAAGAAATTGGAGGAATATCCCTTTAGAAGGAATTAGAGGAACTATTGAGTTCATCCATGGGGTGACTTAAGGAAGGAGAGTTGTTATAGGAAGGTGAAATAGAGGTTTGCCACCCTTTTCCTAGCTCCCCAGTGAATCTAGGAGGTGAAAACCTGTAGGATCCTATGGCCAGAGAATGTGATACTAAAGTAAGAATTTGTACCCCCTTAAAGATGGTTAAAGCCTCTCTAGTGGAGATTGCAACTAAAGTAATGGCAAGCATTGATAAGGCTTAAAAGGAGGTTGGCCCTACCTCACCACAAGAGGGGGATAATGGGGAATGAGAGGTTCAGAAGAGGAAGGAGGGGGGAGGGAAAAACTAGATGTGGCAGCTTGTGGGACTATAGAAAAGCCATTTAGTAGAGCAACCGGGACAAAACAAGTAGCAAGGGATGTGGCCAATGGTAAGAAACTTAGACTGGAGACCATTACTAGAGGTAAGAAATGAAATTCATCTCTTGGAATTTAAGGGGGTTGAATAACCCCAGAAGCAATATGCTTAGAAACAATGTATTTTTTAGGAAAAAGTAGACTGTGTTTTAATACAAGAAACTAAAATGTTTAGTGCCAATTTTGATAAAATTGTTAGTCATGTTTGGCTTGGTGCTGCATACATGCATATGGATGCTAATGTAGCATCGGTGGGTATTGTTACCATGTGGAACCCAAAATCTATGATGGGAGTTGAGGTTTGGAAGGATAGAACTTTTATAATAACTGATTTCCAATCTAGTACTCAATGTTGGGGGCTAATCAATATCTATGCTTCTAATAGCAAGCTAGGGAGAAAGGAAATGTATGATAAACTATCTATGATTACAAAAAAAATGAAGGATAAGCAATTGATGTGTATGGGAGACTTTAATACTCCCTTGTACCACTTGGAGAAATTAGGTGGTAACAAGGACTGCCCGGAAAGCTTGCAAGATCTTAATGATTTTATGAGCCAAATGGACTTTATTGATGTGGAACTAAGAGGAAACCCATATACTTGGACTAATAATAAAAGAGGAAGGAGCTGATCTAGGTTAGACTAGACAGGTTATTGGTAGCAGGGAACTAGAATTGACTTGGTAATTCCTATCTAGAGAACCTCACTAGAACTGCTTTGGACCATTCCCCCTTAATATTTTTAGTGGGAGGATGGTTTTAAAATTAGGTTGAAACCTTTTAGATATGAAATAATGTGGTAGACTCACCCAGAATTCAAAGTGAGAGTTCAAGCATGGTGGAATATAAGGATAGAAGGTATTGCAATGTATAGATTGACCTAAAAACTTGATAATATAAGGAGAAATGTTAAGGGCTAGGCTAAGGGCTCATTTGGAGATTTGTTTAAAATCAAAGGTGAAGTGAACAAAAAACTTTAAAAACTCCAAGGGGAAATTTATGAAGGTATTAACCTAGAAAGTGCAACTCGATAAGAAGAGGTTTATAGAAAAAAGTGGAAGGATATTCTTCTGACAGACGAATTTTTTTGGGAACAAAGATCAAGAGTACAATGGCTTATGGAGGGGGATAAAAACACTACTTTCTTTCACAGGTCTACCTCTAACCATAAAAGAAGAAATACAATCAAAAAGCTAAATGGTGAAGGGGGAAGATTTTATAAGGATCAGGAAGAAATGGGAAGACATGTGATGAAATACTTTTGCAAGGCTTACGTTAAGGACAATAAAGTTGGAAATCTGGTGATCAGAAGAAGCTTGATTAATACCACAAGTGTTGGGTATGGAGGAAAACAATCACATTCTAGGAAACATCACAGAGGAGGAGGTGAAATGTGCAGTGTTTTCTATGAAAGCTTATAAAGCTCCTGGTCCAGATGGGTTCCCCCCTACATTTTTGTAGCATTTCTGGGAGGTAGTTAACTCTAAACTGGTTTGGGCTACTAGGGATTTTTTCAAAACTGGAAAGATGCTAAAGAGGATCAATAAGACTTTTATTACTCTAGTTCCTAAAATTCCCACACCATTGAGCCTACTAGATTTTAGACCTATAAGTTTATGTAATACTATTTATAAGATATTCGCTAAAGTCTTGGTTAATAGAATAAATCCTATTTTGGAAAGAATAATTAACAGTCCATAGAAAGGTTTTGTCCTAGGGGGAGAAATTCTAGATGCGGCGATAACTACACATGAGATTATTCGCTCAATGGAGAAAAAAAAACGACCGGGTATGGCCTTCAAATTGGATATCTCCAAGGCCTATGATAAGGTCAAGTGGGATTTTCTCTATGATGTGCTTGAAAGAGTGGGGTTTAATAATAAGGTTATAGGTCTGATCAAGATGATGCTAGGCTCAGTTCAATATTCTGTTCTCCTAAATGGTTCTCCCTAGGGCAATTTTGGAGTGGAGAAAGGTCAATTTTGGAGCGAAGAAAGGTCCACCTAACCCACTTTCTCCTTACCTCTTCATCATGGTTGCTAAAGTCTTAGGGAGGTCTTTCTCTAAACTAGTGAACACTGGTTGTGTTAAAGGGGTCAAGCCTACTACTATTGCTGAAACTGAAGTCCTACAACAATTTGTAGATGACACATTCCTATTTGGAGAATCTTCGGTTATGGAGGCTGAAGCTTGGAAGACTATTTTGCACAATTATGAAGAAAGTTTAGATCACCAAATTAACTACCAAAA
The DNA here is from genome assembly GCA_028749045.1 of Cupressus sempervirens. Classification (NCBI taxonomy): domain Eukaryota; kingdom Viridiplantae; phylum Streptophyta; class Pinopsida; order Cupressales; family Cupressaceae; genus Cupressus; species Cupressus sempervirens. Next base: position 790,409,776 of record CM053783.1, on the reverse strand, counting down.
GAGTAAGATTTACTTCTTTAATACTAATGCCCCATTACAAAGGAGAATAAGGAACATCTTGGGTTGTCAGTCTACAAACCTCCTAGATACTTATCTTGGATTACCACTAACCACTAAACAAGTGGCTAATGAATTCTAGAATATGATGGTGGATAGAATTCAGAGGAAACTTGTAGGATGGAAAGGGAAGATCTTAAGCAATGTTGGAAAATGGAAATTTCTCTTAGCAACTCTCTAGGGCACTCCCATTTACTTCTTGTCCCTTTTCAAAATTAACCAAAAAATGGTGGATAGGATTGAGAGAATACAAAGGAACTTGCTCTAGTCAGGAATAGAAGAGAAAAATAAATTGAGTCTGGTCAATTGGAAAGAGGTGTGCAAGCCAAAGGAAATGGGAGGGTTGGGAGGAAGAAGACTTCATGACCTTAACAAGGCTCTTCTTACAAAGATTGGCTGGAGATTGGGAGAACACAACACTGATTGGGGTAATATAATGAAAGCTAAATATCTGTCAAGTTCCCTCTTCAATTGGAATCTATTCAATAATGACCTCCCAGGAGGCTCTAAAATATAGATGAATATTGTCAAGAGTAGAGTATTATTGAGGGAAGGGACAAGGTGGGTAGTGGGGAATGGTCATAGCATCAGATTTTGGGAAGACAATTGGATGGGTGGGAAATCGCTGGTCTTCAGCAAATTCAAAAGAGAAATAGAGGTACTTAAAGAAGACATGGGAAGGAAGTAAGAAGACTATATTGGTCAAGGGAGGAAGTGGAAGAAACTTTATAAAGATACTTACTTCCAAGAGGATATTCAGCTACTCAAGGAGTTGGAAGAGTTGTTAGAAGCACAAAGACCCCCAATTCTATTCCAGGAGGACACTATTGTCTGGGACTTAACTTCAAGTAGTAGCTTCACAGCCAAATCAGCTTACAAACATATTTTTAGCAAGGACCCTTGTCCACCATTGTGCAGTAAGGTTTGGATTTGTAACCCTCTTCCTGAAATCAACTTTTTTTGGTGGATGGTTCAACATGGAAAAAATTTAAACTTAGACAATCTAAAAAGAAGGGGCTTTTATATAATAAGTTGTTATCTTTGTAAGGAAAAGGAGGAGAGCATTTCTCACATATTCCTTGAATATCAATATGCCTTAAGGATATGGGCTAGGGTCTAGGAGAGATTTGGTTTGGATTGGGTTATGAAAGACAATCTAGATCAATTCGTGGAGAACTGGTGTTGTCCCTTCTATCACCCAAGATTGATCTTTCTATGGAAAATTGTTCCACCATATATTTGATGGCGTATATGGAAAGAAAGAAATAACAAAATATTTAGGGATGAGGAAAGACTATTGGAGTTGGTTTTTGAAATAATGGAGAAATTGTTGAAGGAAAATATAAGGGTTGCCAAATGTAAAAAGCTGAAGGAAGAACCAAGTAGGCAAGAAGGACAAATTGTAGAAAAATAGGGATGTCATGAGGATTTTTACCTTTTTGATAACCCAATAATGTTGAGGAGACATCCAACAAGATGGAAACCACCTACCCTTACACAATTTAAACTAAATTTTGATGGTGCTACAAGAGGAGGTGTAGGAGTGGCGGGTGGAGTGTTGTGGGATATCAATGGTGATGCTCTATTAGTCTATACTAGAAAGGTAGAAAATGAAAGTAATTATCTAGCCGAGGAAATGGCTTTGTTTTGGGGGCTTCAGCTAATTAATGAAATGTAATTTAAGGAAATAAAAATAGAGGGGGACTCCAAATTAATCATTGATGGTTGATGGGGTGTCCCAACCAGGAGGGGCTATCTTGTCCCAAATAGGATGGAATATCTAGACTATCATTATGGAAATTAGGCATATTTTAGAGGGAATGGAAAGAGTCCACATGCAACACATCTACAGGAAGGAAATAAGGTGGCCAACGCAGTGGCTTCCATGTGGTTTAAATCAATAGAAGTCATGTGCTAGAGGAATATGGAAAATCTTAATGAAGAAATTAAGTCCTTGATAAGCAAGGAAAGAGGATGGAGTATCATTTAATAATGACTATAAAATTTAAAGTCGGGGCCAAATTTGCTAAGTTTGAGTCAAAGTGTGCTAAATTTAATAAAGGTTTTAGGGAAATGAGGAGAAGACGTGGCCATACAAAAGGAGATATGAGTGAATGAAAATTAAGAGGAATGTCATTTCATCATTATGGTAACCCATCATAGAATTCAAATTACTCCCCATTTAAAAGTACAAATGACATCATTTATTAGATTGTCAGAGATTTTTGGGGTGTTAAAATTATGATACTATACAATCATGACTCCCATAATGAATTCACATGGGATTTTGAAGCTTATCAAGCACGAGACTATAAAACCTTTTTGCTCATTGTTGAAAGACTCAAGGTTGATAGTAGTTGTAGTATTTTTGCAAACAAGGAGGTTTAGATGCACATCACTGAAGTAGGGGAATGGGAAATTGGTAGGATAGATATGGGTGGGGATTTGAATAGGCTAGAGCCCACAAAAATGGAGAACTTCAAAGATAGGATGGCCACCTAGTTTCTGTTAAAGGGTGGGGGGGAGGGGGTTTCTACCCTACATGTAGTCGATAGCGAGGTATGACGAGAATTGTGCCCTCTAGTTTGTCAATGGGTGGAACAACCACAAGGTCACCATTAATTGAATCACTTTTCAAGTGAATGAGGAAGTGATTGCCATGGCTACTAGTCTTTCAATGAGAGGGAAAAAATGGAGAAAGGTCACTAAAATTATGGACGACGCCAGTATGAGCAATTTTTTTGCAAATAATGAGGACCTAGTGCACTATAGAGGAGGATTTAAGAGGGACAAGCTACTAGCTCCATGGGATGATGTGTGCCTGGTACTCATGAAATATCTGATGCTGAAGGGTAGGTTTAGTGTTTACTACTACTACCATTTCCCTTTGTTGAATCATTTTAGAAATAGGGATTTCATTTCTATCTCATGTTTTTTGCTACATTCACTTGAATATATGGTCAGTGATGTTAGGGAGAAGAGAAATAAAGGGCAAAACTTTACCATTATCCAACAAGGCCTTATCTTTCGCCTATACCAATTCCATCTTGCCCTTTTCCCCCTAGGCTGGTGGTGGTTGACAACTAGTGCCACCATCAAAATTCACCCTCGAGCACCAGTACTAGAACTAGAATTCATACTCCATGACCCTCCCCTAGTCGTGAAAATAAGAAAAAGAAAAAAAACCTAATAAGGCTATAGAACAAAAGGGTAGTGAAAAGATTAAAATTGAAAAACTTGTGGAGATGGAAGACAAGGACTTAGACGAGGAGGCCAAGGGAAAGGCTAGGAGAAGATCGGGGAGAATTGCCCAATCCCAAGCAAGGCACAAACCAAAATTCAATAGATTCAGGGTTGAGGAGGCTAAAGAGGAGAGCTCATAAAATAATGAAGAAGAAGGGGAGGAGGAGGATTCCAAAAGAGAAGAAGGAAAGTAGGAGGTAGAAAAAATTATTAACTTGGTAGACAATTTCGTTGACAATGCCCAGTTGTATGCTGACAATACTCAAGTGTTAGCTGGCAATGTTGCTACCACGAAGACTACCCATGTTTATGCTAACTTTACCCTTCAGCCCATTACCTTTTGTGAGGATAGTAGCAAAGTGGACATTTCACCCATCACTATTTCCTCCCTGGCCAAGGAAAAATCTAAGTTTTTTAATAACGCAAGGGTTTTGTAGGATGATAACCATGTGAAGAATGCTAAAGAGGAAGCTAAAAAGGTGAAAATAGATAATAAGGAAGAGACCAAGGAGTAATTGGAGGTGTATGCCAAATTGGAAAAGAGGGTTAAAATTTTAGAAGAGGGGTTCTTCTCCTTCTCTAAATTTTCCCTAAAGGTCACCCACGTCATTGCCACCACCCTCCAACTACTGGCATAGGAGAAGGAAGATGTTGGAATGGATATGGAGGATCATAAGCCCCTCTTTAAATTTCTTGCTAATGACTGGGCTTGGATTTTGCTAGCTGTGAAGGGAAAGGAGAAAATTGAGAATTCAGTTTTTTAGTTTAAGGGGATCTTTGGATCCAAGTTTTTATGTTAATTTTTTGTTTTTGAATTTTCTATTTTCCAGCTGTTGCTTAGACTTGGGTTGGTCTAGTTATGCCAACAGTTTTTATGATGAACTTTCGTAGTATGATAGACATAATAGACTTCTACTATATTTTAGATGGTTTTGTTCATAGTATTATGTTGGTTAGTTACATGCATAAGTACTACTATGGTTAAGTGGATCTTTAGTTTATTTCATTAATGTTCTCTATTGGTCTCTACTGGTAATGTGCTGGTTACCAGCATTTTGGTTGTGAGGGCTAACTTCCTTGTTTTTGGTCACTTATTATTTCAAAAACAATGTTGGAGCACAGAACCAACTACCCACAAAAGACCAATAAACAAACAGGGAGTAGAGCCAACACCAAAACCAAAAAACTAGTTTAAGATTATATCACTTTTCATATTAACTTATATCTTTATTTATATTGACAAATCTAAAAATTATATATATTGTCAAGGTTATATTTTGGGTATATGTTTGGGATTTTTGTTGATCAAGAAATGTGTATTACTATCCAATTAGCCTCAAATTATATAAACAAAAATTATACACTTTTCATATTAATTATAAAAATGACAAATATGTATCATATGTCTTAGCGAATAATGTTGAATATTTAAGGAATTTTTGATTCATAGTTTAGCAATGAGAACTCCAAAACACAATTCAAAGATACACATTTTTTAGGATTAATAAATAGCTTGATGGATCTCAACATTTGTTTCTTAGGAGAACATTTTTCTAAAAGTATTTATTTATTTCATGTTTAATCCACATTTTTGTTAGGTGCTAGTATGTGGAGGGAATGAACATATATAATTCGGGCATATCTAAGATGTTTTCTAAGTCATGGGATGGACACAAGGTGATAATAGTAGCATGTGTTTCATCACTTCTATGTATATCATAGCTATTGTATGTGGTTTGTTACAAAAAGTTAGCAATGCAAAGAAACTCCAATGGAAACTACAAGACATGTTTTAAGAGGTTTCTAGGTCATTGATAGAATATTATGAAGTTGCAAGTGGAAATACGTTGCGATGGTGCTCATCAAATTCATAATACTAAAGTGTAGATATAAGAGGTTCCATTCTCATCTCTTCCCTACGATAAATCATTTTCATTGTGATGTTAAATTTAATTATTTTTTCTATACATTCTCTTCCCTCAATTTTTTCAAAAGGAATAATTGGTTTGGATTAATTATATTCTTAAAAATATATTTATATATTAATCTAGACTAATTTTAAAATATTATGTAAATATATGTGTCTTTATATATTATCTAAAGGAAAAAACCTGATTCATTTATAAATATTAATTACAAATATAAATAAATATCTTAGCTAATTTAATATTGTAAATTAAAAAGAATAATTATTTAGTTTTTAAATAGAAAAAATAAAAAATAATAATATATTATTCAATCATTGAATTATTTAATACTTCAAATTTATAAAATTATGAAAATTTTATCTATTAAAGAATATGAAAGTATCGTAAAATTAATATACATACCCTAAAATGAAATTGGTAACAGAAATGTGTTAAAAACGTTACCATACTTTCACTAAAGTAAATTAAAATACATTATTCCCATCAACAATGCAAATATTTTTTTAGAAAAAAATCCCTCCTCTAAATCTCTAAATCAATATTGAAGGAGCATATGAAATTTATAAATACAATATTTTCCGGAAGACTTTTTCCTGCATACATTAACGGTCAAATCTTGAGTTTTCAAAACATTTTATCATAGTTAGAACATGAAACTTATTTTCTTCGATTGATACAGACACGGCAGTGAATTACATGTATTGTTTTCTGAAAAACTCAAAACCAATTATAAAATTTCTAAAAGCTGATAATTTTCAAATCCTCGTTAAGAGTATGACAACTGGCAATGGCGAGGATAGCACTATAACCGAGCTCCAAACATGTTTGAATAAACTATTGAATGTAAAGCTTCACCCAAATTTTGTTTAACCCTAAATTGAGATTTTAAAGAAAAGCAAGTGAACAAGAAATATTCACAGAACACAACACTGAATACAGATACTGTCATCCTCAAATTGAAAGATACTGTCATCTTCAAATGGAAATTTGAAATTTCAGGTATAAAATTACTATATTCTTTTCAAATGTATCAAAGTATGTGATGTGAAATGGGACAGATTAATCTCCAAATAAAATGTACTAACCATAAAATAAAGTCAAACCTTTTTTTTTTTCCAGATTCACTAAAACTTGGTGATTTTTATCAAAAAAAAATTCTTATTTCAACTAACTATAAACTATGCAAATCATGAAGATCAAATCCCAAAATTTTAAATATCCATGATGTTTTTGATTTTTTGAAAATTGGTATATAGTTTGTAGGGGGATAGCTACATCCATAAAATTTTGTGATTTAATTGAAATAGTTGGTAAGATAGTTCCAACACATTGTTTTAAGCCATATATAACTAGAGACTAAGTAACAAACTAGTGTAACTAGCAAAGCACAGCTTTAGGGGTTAGTTCCAACATGAGTTCTTAGCACAACTCAGTAGATATATATTTACTATACTATACAGTTAAATTCACTATATATATATATATATATATATCTTTTCATTTATTAGTTTTTCCGTTCCTTCCATTTAATTATTTCAAAGTATTATTTAGTTAAGAAATAGAAAGATAAATAAATATCAAATTTGGATACACCATAATTTTCACTTAACAACACATTCTTAATTGCAACGTGAAGCATTTTAAGGGGTAGACAAAATGCACTAAAGACAAACAAAGTCAAACATTTTTTTTCTCAGATTTACGAAAACATAGCATTTTTTTTTTTCAAATTATTTGTTTTTTTGGACCACAAACTATACAGATCATGAAGATCAAATTGTGAAATTTTCAAAAAAAATCCATGATATTTTCCATTTTAAAAATTTTGTTCAACTCTACAGTTTGTAGGAAGATAGCCACGTGATATCGAATTGGAAATTAAAATTATAAGAAATATCAAATTACTATACATCATAAATTTAACTAAAACAACACATTTTTAAACTTTGGTTATGTCATAATACTATCATAACATGAATCTAAATGCTCATCCCAATGTGCTTCCCACCCTTTATAAACGAGCCCCATTCCTCACTGTCTCTACCAAAGTTTTCTATCGCTTTGCATCTTTTCAGATCAACTGCCTTGTTGCCTGGCCAATCCCTCTTGTTCCAAGCCACCGTTGCTGATTAAGGTTGATGAGAAAAATGGAAAGGCCGAGTAATCCATTGACCATGATGATCAAGGTGGTTGTAGTTTTGCTGGCTACACCATCATCATGTTGGGGACACAGGCAAAAGGATCTGCAAGGCAGATGGGAGCTACTATTGGAGAACGCTGGAATCGCTTCAATGCACACAATTGTGATGCACAACAACAAAGTCATCATGTTCGACAGACCAAATCACGGATCCAACCTCACAAGAACCAGCCCGCCCTGCACTAATGTAAGACCACCTCTTCCAATCGATTCAGATTGCTGGGCTCACTCCATTGAATACGACATTGTCACCAACAAGGTGAGGCCTCTGCACATTCTGACCGACACCTGGTGCTCTTCCGGTGCTCTCTCTAGCAATGGCACGCTGGTCCAAACGGGCGGTTCGGGAATAGGTGGAGAATTCAACATCCGGTATGTTTATATATATATATATATATATATATATATAGTTATTTCTTTTTAATATAATCATGATAGCATCTCTAATATCTTTCTGTACGAACAGGTACTACACGCCCTGCTCGGACGGGACCTGCGACTGGGTGGAATCCCCCACAGAGAAGCTGATGTCCAAGCGATGGTACGCCTCCGACCAGATCTTGCCTGACAATCGGGTCTTCGTCGTTGGAGGCCGCCACTCGTTTAGCTACGAGTTTGTCCCCAAGAAAAACACAGACGATTTCCACAACCTCGATTTCCTTCAGCAGACGCTTACTCCGCGCGAGGAGAACAATCTGTACCCGTTTGTGCATCTGTCTTCCGACGGGAATCTCTTCATCTTCGCCAACCAGGACTCCATCCTCCTCGACTACAAAAGCAACAAAGTTCTGAGAACGTTCCCGACAATGCCCGGCGGCGGCGCAAGGTGCTACCCGAGCACAGGATCCTCCGTCATGCTTCCCTTGGACTTCTCCAACGGTTTCAAGACAGTGGAGATCATGATCTGCGGAGGTGCACCCGTCGGATCCTTCACAAGAGGCGAGAATAACAAACGGACCGGAAACGAGGTCTATTTAGAAGCCCTCAACACCTGCGGGAGAATGGTAATAACATCTGAAAATCCAGTATGGGAAATGGAGGAAATGCCGGGGCCGAGAGTAATGAACGACATGATCATACTTCCCACCGGCGAAGTCCTCATAATCAACGGCGCCCGAAATGGATCCGCCGGCTGGCAAGACGCCCGGATTCCCGTCCAAAATCCGTGGCTTTACCGGCCGGAGAATCCCGCCGGAGAGCGGTTTGCAGTCCTCGCTCCGTCCACCATTCCTCGAATGTACCATTCCACTGCAAATCTTCTTCCCGACGGGCGTATTCTGGCGGCCGGAAGCAACTCAAATGATTATTACACTTTCACTGGTGTTTATGCTAAAACTGAGCTCCGTGTGGATGCTTACAGTCCTTATTATCTTGATCCGGTTTACGACGGATTTAGGCCCAATATTAGTTTTGTTAAGCCCTCGGGTTTCATTCCATATGGGTCTGAATTTCTCGTGAATTTCACGCTTTCGGGAAACTTGAGCAACGATGTTCGATTTCATGTTTATTCTCCTCCTTTTACTACGCATTCATTTTCTATGAACCAAAGAATGTTGTCCCTGGCGAGGGCTACAAAGATTGTGGAGGAGAAGGGAAAGGGAAAGAGATATTTTTGGGTTGTTTTGACGGCGCCACCAAGTCCTGTGGCGGCTCCTTCTGGATTCTACATGCTCACGGTTGTTAATGGAGGTGTTCCTAGCCAGGCACAATGGATTCACTTTGCCTGAATTTGCGACCAGCGGAATTTGTGTAGGGGTTCTTTTTTATCTGAAATAAGTTAGGCCTTAGCTGCCTACAATTGTTCTGATAGAGCCGGTTTCAGACAAATATGTTAGGCTTTACTGGCACTGAATCAAATGTATTTCCAGCTGGATATTTTTCTGTTCTTATCCTAAACAAGCTAGCTTTTTCTCCGTACAATTTGGTTTCATAGTGCCCCAATTCAAATGCATGTCCAGCTCATTTTATTGGTCTCTTTTTTATTTGCAATAAATTAAGTTTGACACTGCTGAATTCAAATCTGCTCACCTTTGCTGGAGGTGTTCGCAATCTTATGAATTTATGTCGAGGTTTTCCTTTTCATCTTGTTGTCATCTGATCCATCTAGGCTCTTACCGCCTGCTGTTGAGGAATCCATTACTGTTTTCATCAATTCAAATTTTCTATTATAATCAGTAATTTGAATTGACTTCAAAAATATTTTTTACTTTTGTGTATTATCTAAACATAAGATGAATTCGACTGATGGGTTGTTCTTCTGAGTAATTCCAGCTCTTTCTTATTAACAAATGAATGGTTGGAATCTCAGTTACAATGTTAGAATTCAAATTTTTCCATTATAAAGTTGGGAAGAAATTTGGAAAAAAATTAATATTAAATTTAACTTATATAAATTTATTTATTTTTAAATATAAGTGATAATTCTATAAAATTGACAAAATTATTTGACATTACAAACTAAATAACTTCATATTATATCAAAATGAAATAATATTATTAAAAATTATACTATTTTATTAAATATCATAAAATTCTGAAATTTGAACTTCATGAAAAAATTCAATAAGGTTGAAATTATTTCTAATACATTTAGCATATGACAATAATATATTTATTTTAGACAAAGAGATGTTGATTTAAACTATTATTTATCCTTAAATTAATTAATTAAATCTAATTATAGATTAGATTTAAAAATATGGGATGGGCCAAGGATATCTTTGCTTCTGGAGCTAGGGTGAATCACTTTTACCTTGCTCTTCCTATCAGGTTTCATTTTAGTTTTCATGGACTCTGAGCTCACCTCTTGCTAGATCTCCTACCAACTTTATTGCTCCACTAGCATTAGAATAATTTTGAACTTATGTTATATGAAATTCTTTTTCTTATATTTAATATTACACACACACAGATGTTTCATATAATTAATATCTATTAGAGGGGAAAAAAATATATTCTAGTGGTTCGCCCACTTTTTCTTTATAATAATAATAATAATAATACCCTGAAATTGTTGAAGGATCATAAACTAAACAAAACATATTCTGATAAATTTCTCCATTTTGATCCTCTTATTTACTTTTTGAACTTATGTTATATGCAGTTACTTTCCTTATATTTAATATTTTTAGAATAAAACATTATTTTATATATTCTTCTATTTCATATAATTAATATCTATTAAAAAAAATTATATATAATAATAATAATAATAATAATATATATATATATATATATATATATATATATATATATATATAATATTCTAATTTGCCCACTTTTACTTTAAATTTTTTTTTTTTTTTTATCATTATTATTATTATTGAAGGATCGATAAACTCCTTTTTTTTTAACATTATTATTATTATTATTATTATTATTATTATTATTATTGAAGGATCGATAAACTCAACAGATGCGGATGAAACAATTTACTTTCTATACTCGTGCACCATTCGCTATTTCCAAATGAAACATTGATTGATTGTATTTTTTTCATTTCCAATGAAAAATTGGAGGTGGACCATATATGGCGAAACAAAATCATATCGTAGAAACAAATCGCAAACAATCACAGTTAAGCAAACAGAATAAATTTGTCTGCTCGGGTCTAATCAGAGCAACAGTTCAAATCTGGCCAGGTTCTAAATAATTGAAAATAAGAAGTTAGCCACTAGCAGAGTAATTTAAGAGAACAACAGATCTGAAACATTTCTAGACCTATTAATGTATATAACCAAAAACAGATTAAAACAACATAAGATTAGTCTAAGACATTTCTAGTCCTATATATAGATATAACCCAGCTAATTGAAACAGTGCCAGACTAAACAGTTTCACCGACAGAATTGAAGTATGTACTTCATCTCATAATGAATAATGACGCAACATCTTTGTGGTCACATCCAGCTTAGCAAAATACATGGAAACTTCCATTGACTGTAATTCTATTCTTAGGAGGGTCCCATGGAGCTTTTATTCCCCAAGGACAGCACAATGTGGAAACCCAATTCAGAGAAGCACTCCGCGTTGGGGAAATTTCAAGCCTTGAACTTTTTCATACGGAAGTAAGAAATGAATTGGGCAGTGAGTTCAGTCCCCAAGGCCGTAGCTTTGCTGGTAATTATAGTAGCACTATGTGGTGCTCAGAAGGAGGAAAAGCTACAAGGGAGTTGGAAACTCCTGCTAGAAAACACTGGAATCTCGTCAATGCATGCCGTGCTGCTTCACAATAACAGAGTTCTCATGTTCGACCGACTCGACCGCGGCCCGTCCAATATCACCCGAACAGACCCGGCGTGCATTAAGGCGCCCCGGCCTCTTCCTTTCAACTCCGAATGCTGGGCGCACTCGGTGGAATACGAGATTGCGAGCAACAGAGTGAGGCCGCTGCACCTGGTGACCGACACGTGGTGCTCTTCCGGTGCAGTTCTCAGCGACGGAACGCTCCTCCAAACCGGCGGCGTCGGACTGGGTGAGAACACGACTCGCACTTTCAAACCGTGCTCGGACCAGACCTGCGACTGGGTGGAGTCGACTACGGAGAAGCTGATGTCCAAGCGGTGGTACGCCTCTAACCAGATCTTGCCTGACAATCGGGTCTTCGTCGTCGGAGGCCGCGACTCGTTTAGCTACGAGTTTGTACCCAAGAAAAACACCGACGATTTCCACAACCTCGATTTCCTTCTGCAGACGCTTACTCCGGGCGAGGAGAACAATCTGTACCCGTTTGTGCATCTCTCTTCCGACGGGAATCTCTTCATCTTCGCCAACCGGGATTCAATTCTGCTTGACTACAAAACCAACGCGGTGATCAGACGGTTTCCCCAAATGCCCGGCGGCGGAGCACGGAATTACCCGAGCACGGGCTCGTCCGTCATGTTACCGCTGGACTCCGCGGACAATTTTGCGAGAGTGGAGATTGTGATCTGCGGTGGAACGCCGTTGGGGAACTTCATAAAGGCCGACGGGCAGAAGATTTACGTCAAGGGTCTGAGCAACTGCGGGAGAATTGAGATCACTGCAGGGGACCCAGTGTGGCACATGGAGGAAATGCCCGGGTCTAGATTGATGGCGGACATGATCATTCTTCCCACGGCTGAGATTCTGATCATCAACGGCGCCGAATTAGGGTCGGCCGGGTGGCAGGATGCGCGGGCGCCTGTGCTCAACCCGTGGCTATACAGACCTGCAATGCCCGCGGGTAACAGATTTGCTGTCCTGGATTCGTCGGGTATTCCTCGAATGTATCATTCTACTGCAAATCTCCTTCCCGATGGAAGAATCCTAGTCGCTGGAAGCAACCCGAATGATTATTATGTGTTCTCCGATGACGTGTTTTCTAAAACCGAGCTGCGCCTGGAGGCCTACAGTCCTTATTATCTGGACCAGCAGTACGATCTGGTTCGACCAAGTATACAATTTGTTGGAGGTTTCGAAGCGATCCCTTACGGATCGAGTTTCCAGGTAGGGTTCGCAGTTGGCAGTGTGAGCGAGGACCTTCGTTTTCTTGTGTACGCCCCTCCTTTCAATACACACACTGTGTCCATGAGCCAGAGAATGCTCTCGCTCGCTGCCACGCCTGTTGAGAATGAAAATGGGGTTTTTTCTGTGTTCTTGACTGCTCCGCGGAGCCCAGTGGCTGCTCCTTCTGGGTATTATCTCCTTTATGTTGTCAATGGGGGTATTCCTAGCCAGGGGCGTTGGATTCGCTTCGTGTAACACGTGACAAGGTTCTCTAGCTAGGGTTTATTTATTATTCTTTGTACGTTTGTTTTGGCACCTCTCTAGGAAGGCAAGCGATTCTAATGGTTCTATCCCTGCTGAGATTCTGTTTGATTGAGAATCAAAATTTCTGTCTGAGTTTCAGTTATGTATATGCTCTTCAGGATATCTATGCAAATGTATCAATCAAAGTATTATTCAAAGTATTATTGACTAATTTTCAACATTTGATCTTCATGATCTGTATATTTTGTGATTGAAAACAACAAAAATTTTGGGAAAAAATTTCTGTGTTTTAGTGAATCTAAAAAGAATCATGTTTGACATTCTTTTGTCTTTGGTGCATTTTGTGCAAAGATTAACCAGCACCATATTATATTATGAATTGATAGAATTATTCTTTATATTCTTTTCTGGTTAGAAATGAAAGAACATAGTGGCACATCATTCTAAGTTGCGCCTAAGTGTATAGAATAACAGTTGTCTAAATTCGAATCTACAATTTGAATTTGGGTGGGGATGAATCTACAATTATGAGGATGTCCCCATGACCATATTTTTGTCTAGGAATGTGGAAAAAACCAAATCAAAATGGATAATATGTGGATAGGGTGAATATATGCAAATTATTGCTTACAAGAGTGCATATAAACATATTAATGAAAAGATAAATAGGTTGCATACAGAAAGACACATGCATTCACTCAAATTTATGTCTTCTATCTAGCAAGACATTTCTCCAAACATGTCTAATAATAAATATGAAATGACATAGGCATACAAATTTGACCATAACTAATTAATGTTGAGAGTTGTATTTTACATCAATATTGAGATGCATATGAATCATATTATGATTATATATTTCAAATTATGTAGCACCTACAATGCAACATTCTAATTGATTAAGTAAATTTAATTATAGCATAATTTGCAAATTAAAATATTTTTCAATATATTTCATTTTGATTTAAAGAGGACTTTTATAATTTATGCATTTTTCTTATGCTATCATAATGATATAGTTTAGATGAATTTTACATAGAGTTTCTTTTTTGTTCATTATCATGAAATATAATATAATAAATGTCTTGAGTAACATGAAATAATTTATAAGTATTTTATTAAGAAATAAATAGGTCTTAAATGGACCTAAAATTCTAGATATAAAGCTTGCTGCCATCACATAAGTATTAGTAAATTGACAGTCGTCCAAAAGTCAAAAAATACTACAAACATAAAACAAAACAAAAAATAGTAGCAAAAAAGAAACAAAATAAAATATACCAAACCAAATTGTTTGTGGCCTCATTGACCTCAACTTCTAGTTCATTATCTTATATTATTTTCTTTAGACCTTGAAGTTCTTGAAAAAAAGAGAATTCTTCATTATGAGATTACCCCTTGTTATAGTACAAGGGCCTCTATATGCAACTCACTTCCCTTACTCTTCTTACCTCCAATGTCTTGATCTAGAATCCTTGTAGGATAAGAATGGACATTTTAAAAACTTGTTAACCATGGTTTTAATATTCTTCATAGTGTCTTTATAAGTGTATGGCTAAAAGAGACAAATGTGGCAATATTATCATTGATGCTCTTAATTTTATTGTCAAGACTAGTAATTTAGTCATCATAATTAATGTGTAATATTATCACATCCTTTGTAGCTTTCTTCAGAGATACAATGAGGGATTTATATTTCTTTTTGTCTAAGTGGAGGTAACTTAGCTATTTACTTTAATTAGTTTATACTTGTGTACTAATCCCCCTTAGCTTAATATTAATTACATTAATCTCTTGATGTGTCTACTTGTTCATTTTAAATAAAGAAGCTACATTAAGGATAATAGTCATCAAATCTAGGGAACTTTCTTGCTTAGAAATGAGCGGGGTAGATTTGATGGATAACTCACAAGAAGAATGGGGTCTACTTTCCCTAAGCTCACAGGGACCTTTGATCTTCATTATTTTGTGTCGAACAAGCTGAATACCTAAGAGGAGGGCGAATCATACAATTTCCTTATCTTAAATTGATATAATGAATACCTAAATAATTTTGAAGCTTAAAATAGATATTAATATGAAAGCACATTATACCAACCACCATAAACACCAAAATTGATGTGGAAACTCAAGATGAGACAAACCAAAGTGGAAATCATTTTTGTCAATAGAATCTTAAGGTCATTTTTACAAGTTCTCATAGCTAGTTTTCTCCCTATAGATAATGCATACTACCTATAGGCAAATTATAAATTGGGCTAACTATCTATAAGTAATAAGGCTCATTGTCAAGTGGGATAACTACCTAGAAATAATAAGACTTGCTATCAGTACAATAGGTCTTACTTTTAGAATATAAGAAATGAAAAAAATCCACCATTGAGATCTATATCAAAAGAAATTAGCAATAGATAAATTGTGTCATAATCCGCTACCTATTACACAAACTCACATATAACTCAATTACAACTCTTTCCTTATCACATTCATACTTACTTGACACATTTCCCTACTTAGAATCATCTAATAGAAGCATCACTCTCTTATACATTACCATGCCAAAACATAAGTTGACTAAATACAATTTGAAATAGTTCACACCAAAGCATTCTAATGGTGGTAAGGAAATGTGTTTAGATCATGGCAATCATCTTTCTACTTAAGTTTTATTAAGGTAATTGATTGATCAAAAGGTTTCTATATGTATAGATGAATTCCTAAAAAATGAATAAGAATATTTTATGGACAACTATAGATGCATACTCATTCACTATACCCTACTCTATGCAGGTTTAGAAGACTATTCTTAGTCAACTTAGAATATCATGGGTTTTCAATAATAATGTTTCCCAATTTATCCTCAGGTGGAAGAGCCCTTTACACCATCCTTGATAAAAATGATATGGAAGGTCATTCCCCCCATATCTGCTAGAACATATGGAAAGAACAGAATAATCATATCTTCAGAGATACAAGCACCACCTTAGGAGTGATCATATGTAAAAGTATGGGAGAAATAAGTGAGGGTACTTTAAACTAGAAATGGAAACCACCTCTCCACCCCCCTCCCCACACAAATTGAGTGAGACTTGGTGAATTTTTGGGGCATCAATCAGCTTATTGAGAGAGTTGATAAAGCTAAGCTCAAGGAGAGGTTGAAAACTAAAAGGTAGCCACTTCCCTTGAACTAGTTGAAATTGAAATTTGATGGGTTTAAGCATGGGGAGGGTGCTACAGTGGGAAGAATAATCTAGAATGCTTAAGGTGCTTGTATTAGGGGATACTCTAGAATTTGTGGTAGCATTTTGAGAAATGAGGTGGAAGCACATGGGCTCTAGTTGGGAGTGGAATTAGCTTGTAGGTTAAAAATTAAAAACTTGCTTGTGAAGGGAGATTCTATATTATTCATTAAAGTTGTCAAGGGGGACATCAACATAAGCTAGAGTGCCATGTGGACTATTAGGGATGCCCAATGTACATTTGAATAGTCTTAATAAATATATGATGCAACATTTCTATAGGGAAGGAAACCAAGAGCTGAACAAGCTGGCAAGATATGGACATGAAGTCATCAATGCTCAAGTTTGGTAGAATAATCAAGATCTTCTAGCAATGATCAAATCACTTGTTCATAAAGATATCCTTTCATGATGAAGTACAACTTGATGTACAACATGGATTATCTTATCACAATAGGATTAGTGATGGCTATTAACATGATCACTAATTATCTTGTTTGTTTAGTGGGTCACATCATTATGGCAATAACTTTGGAGGATGCATTTATCTTATTAAACAAATGTAGCACCATCTCTAGTAAAAGGTTGGAAATCATTACTTATGATGGAAATTGGAAAGCCAATATGCAATGTAATATTTGGGATGATATTTGACATCATCCAAGATGCATTTTCAAATCTAAAAACTAGGATTTAAAAGGAAATCATAGATATGTTATGATCTAGCAACTTATGCAAAATTATTATCCCAACTTAAAAGCTATGGAACCTAAATGGTATTTATTCACTTGGGGTTTTCATAACTTCAAACATCATTTCTTGGAGTGCAATGATCTGATGCAGGAGCATCCTAGGTGTAAGAGAAATCTTGCATCACCTAAAAATATCTCCCTTTTCAATCTTTTCTATTTTAATAATGACTAGTAGATAGAGTGGTTACTATTTCTGGGAACTTGCTACTTTTAGTAAGTTTTTCATAAAATGAAGGTTCATTTTAGAATTATAATCTTACCATAAAAATATTATTTCTTGAGCTTAAGTATTAGATAAGTTATTGCAAATTTTTGATGGAAAATTTAGGAGAAAAAACTTCAGGCTCACTTTTGGAGGCCTTGCAATGCTCAGATGAGGTCCAAAAAATTAACGGAAGGGCACTTGTGATACTTTGAGCCTGTAGGTTAGGAGCTAGCATTTCTGAAAAGTGGTTATAATAGCCAAGTGGAGCATTGGTTTGAGAGTTATGGCCTTCCAAAGTTGGGCTACCTAAAATCTCTAAAATAATTGTCAAAGATGCATTTGGCCAACTCTATATGTATTGTTAGGGTTTGTTGGCCCTAAATATTAAGTTTCAATGTCTAGAACCTTCCCAAGTGACATAAAATTGCCTAATTAAGAAAGGCCCAACCATTATCTAGGACAACTCTAGGTGGTAGTTCACAACTTAGTTTTGCAGATTACTCTAATGAAAGAACCATGTGGGTTATCATATTGTACTTATGAATTCTATAATTTTGCATTTGTATTAAAAATAAGAAGTCCATATTTTACTCTTGCATTTATTATTTTTTCTTTATTTCTATTATGGTTTATGGTATTAAGAGGAGAATCCTTCATCAAGGACACCTAGGGTAATTTGAAAAGTGAATATATCACGTCTTAAGTGTTTAGAGGAAAACCAAGATGGTTAACATCCTCCCTTTTTAGCCATTATGAATCCTCTACTGGTCTCCCTTTCCATTTGACTAGGTATTCTTCATAAGTTTTGTTCCTTGTACTTTTTCCAACACGACTGTCTAGTATCTCCTTAATCCCTTTTGTAGCCAAACTAGTTGCTAGAATACTCCATTTTACTTTTGCAACTTCATCTCCATCACCTCCTTCATAATACTCTTTCAAATCTAAAATATTAAATACCAGTGAAATATTCAATTCAACATGCAACTCCACTTCATATGCATTTGCAGAATCATGCCTTTTCACTATCTTCATGATCCAAACTTCTTCATCTTTAGCTTTTTATATATACCCACTAGAAAATGTTCCTTTCTCAAATAAACCATGACTTCATCTCCAATCTAATTCCATATACCTCCTTTTCACATTTTCCTTAGCTCTATACTGCGTATTCATTTTTATGATGTGCTTCCTTACCTCCTCATGGATATTCTTAGATAATGTTCAACAATTTTTTATGCTTCAACACTACTTATCTCTCCTTTATCCAACTATCTCAATTCAGAAGCATTTTTGGGACTACTCCCATATACAATCTGGAATGGTGATTTACTAGTACTCTTGTTGATAGAACTATTATATGAAAATTTTGCCTATGGTAAAATAAGATCTCATCCTTTTGTTTTATCTCCAATCAAACATCTCAGTAAATTTCCCAAACTCATATTCACAACTTTTGTTTGTCCATTAGTCCATGGATGAAGTGATGAACTAAACTTCAACTCCATTTTCAATTTCTTCTACAATGAACGCCAAAAATAACCAAAAAAATTGGTATCTTAGTCTGAAACTATACTCTTTGGAAGACCATGTAGTCTCACCACTTCACTAAAAAATAACTCTGCTACATGAACACCATCACTAATCTTCTTTCAAGGAATAAAATGTTCCATCTTAAAAAACCTCTCAACCACCACAAAAATAAAATCATGCCCTTTCTATGTCCTTGGTAATCCAAGAACAAAATCCATGCTGACATATTTCCACAACTTCTCTGGTACAAGTAATGGCCTATACAACCCTATATTCTACTTCACTCCTTTCGCCATCTGACATACTCTACAACTCTATACAAACTTCTCCACATCTTGCTACAATTATAGCCAATAATAATTCTTAGAAAGAAAATCTGTGGTTTTATCTTTGCTAAAATGTCCAGCAAATCCTCCATTATGCTTCTTCTTAATGAGATTCTCTCTCATTGAAATTCTGGGAATGCACAACTGGGTGCCTTTTAACAACATGGTATCCTAGATCATGAAATCTATCTACTTTGTCCCATCAAGTGTAATAGGTTATGTACAAGCCTTCCACCCTTCACCAAATTAGGATCATTTGGATGCAAAATACTGTGTTCCTTGAACCCAACCACCTCTATCTACATTTCTATCAGCAAAATTTGTCTTCTACTAAGAGCATTTGCAACTTTGTTAGACTTTCCACTCATGCATTTCAAAACAAATGTATAACTCTATAAAAACACAACCCATTTCAAATTCCTTTAGTTCAATTTTCTTTGACTATTCAAATATTACAAAGCTTGATAATTAGTATACAAAACAAACTCCTTAGGAAGAAAATAGTGTCTCCACTTCTTCAATGCCTGAACTATAGCATAAAATTCTTGCTCATATACAAAATATTTTCTTTTTTCATCATTCAACTTCTCACTAAAATAAGAAAAAGATCTACCTTCTTGGCTCAAAACAACTCTTATTGTGCAACACCACTAGCATCATAGTCTACTTGAAATACCTTGTTAAAAGTAGGAAGTGCTAAAACAGGCTGCTTAGTAACTTTTTGTTTTAAAAAATTAAAACTCTTATCTCCTCCTACAGTCCACTTAAATTCTTTTCTATTCCCTCTCATTGTTTCAGTTAGGGGTCCACAAATACTACTAAGACCTCTTATGAACTTTCTGTAAAAACTAGCTAGTTCATGAAAACATCTTACCTATGTCACATTCCTTGGAGTAGGCCATTCAAGCATAGCCTTCACTTTCTCTAGATCCATTTTCAAACCTTTTGCTAAGACTACAAATCCTAGGTACACCAACTCCTTTACAAAGCTACACTTCTAAAGGTTCATTAGAAATTTTTCTTCCCCTCAACTTATCAAACACCTTGCACATATGAATCAAATGCTCCTCTAATGTCTTACCAAAGATCAAAATATTATCTAGGTAAATAATAACAAACTTACCTTGAAACTCCTTCAGTACCTCATTCATGAGCTACATGAAAGTGCTCGGTGCATTGGTTAGCCTAAAAGGAATGACTAACCAATCATATAGTTCTTTTGTTGTCTTGAAAGTAGTCTTCCACTCATCACTTTCTCTGATACGAATCTAATGGTATCCACTCGTCACATCTATCTTTGTGAAATACTCAACTCCACTCAAACAGTCCATAATATCATACATCCTTTGAATAGAAATATATACTTGATTGTGATCTTCATGATAATGCAAGAATCTGTGCACATCCTCTATTCTTCATTCTTCTTTGGTGCTAATATAACTGGCACAACACATGGAATCAAACTCTCTTAAATCAACCCCTTCTACAATAACTCATGAACTTGTTTGTTCAACTATTCACTTTCTATTGGTGTCATTTTGTGCACTACCTTGTTTGGAAAACTGGCTCTTAGAACCAAATCCATCAGGTCACTAATCTTCCTCATTGGGAACAATCCATCAGGTACATTATCTGATACAATATCAAAGAACTCTCCCAATATATCTGCAACTTTTGCAGGTACCTCCTCTACTTCTTCTTTACTATCTTTTTGAATTATTGAAAAATACATATTCTCATATTTTATACATTTGAGAAACTATTTTCCATCAACAAAACATATTCTAGAAGCACTAAATACCTTTTCTTCTTTCTCTTCAATGGCTTCAACTTATGTTACACTCCATCCTTGTTCAAAGTGTAGGTATTTTCTCACCCATCATGTATAGCATGCCTATCAAACTACCACGGCCTACCCAGTGACATATGACATATGTCCACAGGTATAATATCACAAAGTACCTCATCTAGGTAACTTTCAATCTTGAACTTCACCAAGCACTTCTCATTGACCATGACCTTTTGGTCATCTTGTACCCAAACAATATGGTATGGACATAGGTGTTTTTGTCTCTTCAGCTTCAACTTTCTGATTATATGTGGGAAATGTGGGCCTCGATCTTCACACACACACTTCAACATGATCATTTATGTAGAATCATCTTGGAATGAACATTAGAATGTTCATATGAAACAATTCAATAATCTAATCTATCACCTTCTAACTAGAATGATTATGCTATTGCTCTCAAACTAAGAAGCTAGCAACCAGACATCTAGAATGAAGGATTTGAATAAAGCTAGATGATGTGCAATATTAAGCTAAATGTATGCAATTAATCTAGAAAGAAAAGAGAGAAAATTATACTAAATGTATGCATTTTAAAGCTAGAATGAGATTATTATGCTAGAATAAGAATGCTATGAATGTAAATGCTTGAGTGATTAGTTCAGCATAAGTTCAATACCATCAATTATCAACCTCTATAATGAGGAATTGAAGGCTTCTTAAGTCAAATCCCAAAACTTGATCAATGGCCAAGATCAATTTGAATAAATGGTCAAGATCAAAAATGAGATTTAGTTAGAGTGGAAACTTCCTTGTGCAAATGAAGTTAACCGATTCACTTCTAAGTGTGAGAAAGCGTTAACTGAGTTAATTCCAGTTCACTCACAGTTTCCATTTCTGAACTGAAGAGAGAATTTGGAGAGTATATTTAATTTAAAAAAATTGAATATGACCTCATAAATGCATAATATTAATTAATTGAATAATTAAATTTAATAAATTAATATGAGGATATATCTTATTAAATTAAATACATTTGATTCCCTTGTACATTAGCTTTAAAAAGGTAATTTTAATTTAATTAAAGTATGAAGACTTATAATTAAACTAAACTTAATTAATAGGTTTAATGTAGCTAATTTGAGTCAATACTTAGGATTTAAATAAAGAGTGTAATTAATAAAGATTAGGGATTTTTTGCATTTGACACTTATGTCAAGTAGCAATTATAAGAATTAGAATTGCCTAGTAAAATAGGACCTGGGATTGATCAAATAGACCAGAATTGGTTTAGCATGGCAATGTGCAAATTTTGGGGTATTATATTTGCTCCTCTTTGAATGAATATGTGAGCAACACATTTGATTCAAAGAAATTAGAAGTATGAAGCACAAATAAAGAAATGAGATTGGTTCCAAAATTGATGATACATAGTCCAATTGATAGGCTTTTTAAGGTTATCTCCATAATGAAATTTAGCCTTAGGGAATCTAGATAGAACACCTAGATATTGAAATTGATAGACAAATATTGTTGAACTTCACAGAATTATTCTCAAAATGAGACTCAATTCTCAAGAATTGAGGTTAGACTATGTCGATACATGTCCATTAGAAGATGACAAAATTAATCATGATTCATAGAATTATCCACAATATGAGGCTTAATCCTTAGGATTTAGGGTTAGACTTTCACAATACCTATCCATTAAATAGTGATCGAAAGCAAGTGCTTAGAATTATCTCCAAAATGAAGCTTAATTCTCAGCAAGAATTAGGATTATCTCCAAAATGAAGCTTAACCCCCAGCAAGAATTTGGAATTATCTCCAGAACGGAGCTTAATCCCCCAGATTCTACATAGAACATCTGAATACTGGTCCATAAATGATAACAAGATCTATCATGAGTCATAGGATCATCCCCAGAATGAGGCTTGATCCTTAGGAGTCAAGGTTAGATTATCCCATTTGGAATTATCTCTAGAATGGAGCTTAATCCCCCAAAGTCTAGATAGAACATCTAAATACTAGTCCATAAAAGATAGCAAGATCTATCATGAGTCATAGGATCATCCCTAGAATGAGTCTTGATCCTTAAGAGTCAGGGTTAGACTATCCTAATACCTGTCCATCAAACTCTGACAAGAACTGTTATAAGTGTGATCAACTGATTGATAGTTCAGATAGATGACATATGATGCTAGATAGAGTGAACAAAGATTCCCCAAGTGATGATATGCCCATAGTGATGAGGACATAAGATTCAAATTGAGTTGAGTCCAATTTTGAAAATATTTGATGATGTAATCATCCTGCCCCTTTTGGGAGCAAAATCGAAAGATGACACACCAAAATAGTGATGTAGAGTAGTATATTGAGATATAGTGAAGATCTAAGATTCAAAAGAATGTAGAACAAATCTGAAGAGTCTAAAGAAAATGTGGAGTTGATTCAAAGTGATTTCAAGGTCCAAAAGATCAAGGTTGACTAAAGTTGACTAGAGTTGACTTTTTCCAAAAAATTTGGAAAATTTGAAAAAAGTGTGATTTGAAAAGATTCAAAGATTCACAAACTATCAGAAAAATGGATTGCACAAGTATTCAATCGCATTGGTCCCAAAATTTTAAAATGTAATTTTAAGTTGTTTAACTATGTTAAAGTTTGAATTTGATTCAAAAAATGAGTTCAAAGTAACCAAATTAGCCAAGGGGGATTGTTATGCTAATCAGTGCACTTTGACAAATTAGGGCAAAACCTATATAAGGGACCAAAGGGTCATTTTCAATTTATTTGTGCTTTTGTCTTTTCTAATGAAGAGAGCTCTAAGGAGAAAGATAATAGTCCCTATACATAAGCATTGATTTGAGTGCTCCAGGTGACACAGCTGATCGACAGACTATGGACCTCTGGTAAGTCATCGATAATCTCACTTTGCATTGAATTTTTTTATTTTGAGTCATTTTAGCATATTTTTAGGGTTTTTACAATATTGTCATGTCGATTCTTGTGTGAGGATGTCGTTCCTTGCACAACTCTAATTGCCTTTCATGTAAAGAAGTACCAAGCTAGTACTTCTTCACCGAGTATTGTGGGTTTCCTTGCGCAGAAGATACCCATCTCTCGTGCAAGAAACCTTAAAGTGGGTTGTTTGTTCATTGAGTCTTTTCAACTTTATTGCATGATAAAGTGTGATCTCGAGCAAGAAGATGAAATCTCGTGTAATTTGCAAAATTAAATGTTGGAAATTTGATTTCTCATTGATATTTTGTGCTTCCATTTGTCATTTTCTCTTATTTGAAACTGATCGTGTGCATGTTGTTTTTGTGTGCGTAGGTTAGCTTTCTTGATGTCAAATTTAGGTCACATTATCCATCTTATAGAGCCTTGTTACAATAGTTGGATGATGTCAACATGGTACATATTTATGTCCTTGGATTGTCATATCTTTTGCAAATTTATGCATTGCTGGTGAATCATGGCCTACTGATTGCAATGGTTGAGTGTTTCCATTTGGAGACAAATGCCTTCTATTTTCCCCTGAGAGAGATGATCATCACACCACAGGACATCTATAGGATTCTACAGATCCTATTCCATGGGCCACAAGTAGTGTACGACACAGTGCCATGGATAGATATAGAGGCACTAAGGGCCATTTTCCAAGAGGATCTTATCATGGGTAGAGCCATCACCTGGGATGAGCTAGTGCATACCTATGCTCCTACTCATAGGTTGGTAGCAGTGCTTGGTATATTCATTACCTACTTTTTGATGCTTGACAGAGGCTAGCAAGGACTTGAGTGCGGATGGGGTAATATGTTGTAATAGATGCTAGATGAGCTAGAGTGAGTCATCTGTTCCCTTAATTCACTAACCCAGTAGGGATGATTGTAGCTATACAACTAGTGTAGGCACCACAACCACCACTACAATAGCCAAAATAAGAGAGAGCCAAACAAAGGACCCACTAGATTTTCATCCCTCCATGGCAAATGGGATTAGATCTAGATGCTTTTGGTAATGGTATAGGACATAAACATCCTCATGGTGAGATGGGATGCCTAAGAGAAATTAGAGTAGATACACAAAGGCTATGCATAGAGATCAAGCAACCAGTCGAGTATCTAGTGCAAGGGATGGGTGAGGAGGAGATCTAGGATTAGCTTGTTGCTAAGCCACAAGGTGGAGATATCTTGGCACAAAACTAGGATTCCCTTAGGAGATCTAGAGAGCAGGTGAGGACAAGAAAACACTAGTTGGGAGAGATGCATATACAACTTGCTATGAGACATATTAGTATATCAGAGTGGGATTGAGGTATCCATGGCTTACGAGAGCAACTGGAGAGAGAGGTTCATGGGTCAAAGTAGTAATAGGATGAGATTTGACTACATTCAATGAGAGTGACATACTATTATGTGGCATATGTTTTAGTTATGCCAAATGAGGCAGAGTAGGTGGCCCAATTTTCCTAGTATGCTAGAGAATCAAGAGGTGCATGACCCCCAGTAAGACCAGATATGCCTCCTCCTCCTCCTCCTCTTCCTCTACCAATTGAAGCTGAGGAGGAAGGAGAGAGTTGGCTTTCTTTCTTCTAATTTTTCTCTAGCTATGTATCGATTGGTGTACCAACACTAGTTTGTATTATATTAAGATCAATAGCACTCAAGTAGCATACAATTTTGTAGTGATGTACATAGCTGACTTCACACATATATATGAGATTTTTGATTTGAGTATCTTCACATGTGTCTTCTTTCTCTTTTTATAGTTTTTTGTACATGATGTGTTAATACTATGATTATGAATGCAAATTTGATATGATGCATGAATGTAGTGTAGATGAGATAAGTTATGAAAGAACGCATATGAAATAAAAAATGTGAATGAACTAACATCTCATGTAGTGTTATATTTTATTGATAGTGACAGGTATTCCATGAAGATAAAGAGGACAAACCAAAGAATAGAATGCTTGTGCAGTGTGAAGAAACATGATACTTTGAAGAAGATGGCAATCCCTCATCACAAAGGATTCAAGTAAATCAGTGATTGAACCATGTGCTTATGCAATGCAACCCTACACTAGATGCAACCCTAATTTTGGTTACCAAGCTTTGAAAATTATCATCAGTGAGCATTTAGCTAAATCCCAAATGTCATACAATTCCTAGTGACATTGCAATCATGGGAATATAAATATGACACATGTTCTAGATCTGTCAGGATTAAATGTAAGCATTTGAGGCACAAGAAGATGGAATGACTAGAATATTTGTCCCTTTTAATATAGCAAGAGAAAATAAGCATTAGAGCATGAATGCTAGGATGACCAGAATGTTTTTTGCATGCAGACAAACCAAACTTATGAGAGACCCATCTTATGCTAAGTAATCAATAAGTATTCTATCCACAGTGAGCCTTGCATTCATAACCTCAGAAAAAATTGTGCTAAGTATACTCGTACTGACTTGGACTTTTAGTTAGCAAGATGAGTATCAGTATTTACTATAGCGTAGAGAATTCACTCAAACAAGAAAAAAGAAGAACCAACCTCAGTAAAGAGTCCATATAAAATGAGTCTAGGTACACATGGCAATCTAGTACAAGAGAGAGGCTTTTATAATAGACACCACTTTTATATGGATTCTTCAGATCATTGGAACTAAACCATCAAACTAAAAGAAAAGAAAAGATCATGCCCCTAGTCCTCTCTTCTTTAGTTTAAAGTAACATCATCCAGTTGCTCAAAGAGACATGATAAAGAAAAAGAAAAATAAAGAAAGAAAAGCTCAGCATAACACAAACCATGTCATTATTTTCATTTCGGTATCAGTGTCATAGGATTGATGTCAAGTATCAATGTTTAGAACATTTGTGAATGAAATATTTTTAGTAGGGTGACAACAATAGATAGATGTATTTAGGACAACTAGTGACTGAAGTCAAAGAGGAATCTTTAGTAAGAAGAACCTAAGTAGGAAACTGAGCAACACTAGATAGACACAATTAGAACAACTGATGACTGAAGCAAGAAATTTTCCATGAGCGGGATCTCTAAAGTGACAAAAGTGATAGTAGGAAAACACAATTAGAATAATTGGTGATTGACGCTTAAGAGATCTTTCATGAGAGGAATCTCAAAAAGTGACACAAGCGACAGTAGGCAAACACAGTTAGAAAAACTAGTGACTGATGCAAGAGATCTTCTATTAGAGGAATCTCTATAGTAAAGTAAGTGATAGTAGGTAAACACACTTAGAACAATTGGTGACTAAATCTTAAGAGATATTTTGTGAGAGGAATCTCAAAAAGTGACACAAGTGAGAATAGGAAGATGCAGTTAGAACAACTGGTGACTGATGTGATAGAGATTCGTATGACACTGTAGGGTGTTTCCCCAAGTTATGAAAAGACTCAATCAATGGATGTATGAGAAAATGTAGGAAACTAAAGAAGGAAAACAACTATACAAGAGCCAAAAGATGCATTGCAAGATGTAGCATTCAGAACAAGAGGCATTTGTTTACCATATTTTCACCTTCTTGGCAGAGATTTTTTTTTTTGCTACCATGATGCTTATTTGCCAAGTTTTCATCAATGATTCTTTTTTGTTTTTCAATTTATTTTGTATTTTAAATTTTTCCATTTTTTTAAATTTTTTCCTTTTCCTCTTTTTTTGTATAATTTTTTGAGTTTTTCAAATGTTTTTGGTATTACCGAGGTGCCTATTGCTAGGTTTTCACCAAGATAATAATTTTTTCAGGACTTTTAATTATATACAAAGAGCTTTTGAAATCAGATCCACTATAGAACCTCTTTGGATTGAGAGTGTTGATGGGCTCCTTAAGTGTCTCTCCCTTGGTTGTAAAAAGTTGGTAAGCACCAGATCCAAATAGTGTAGTAACTATATATGGACCAAGCCAGCTTGGTTCAAACTTTCCTTTCTGTACTTGTTGTTGTTGATTCTTATGGTTTTCTCTTAGAATGAGATCACCTAGTTGGAAGTCACATGGCTTAACTTTCTTATTGTAGCTTCTAGATATACATTACTGATAAGCTCGAAGATGATCACATGCCACTTGTCGATGTTCATCTAACAATTCTAGCTCTTGAAGCTGAGATATTCTATAGTCATCATCATCAATGAGGCCCCTCATGGAAATTTTCAAAGTAAGAATCTCAACCTCAATTAGAAACACAACATGAGCTCCACATACCAAATCAAAGGGTGTTGTACCCATTGGAGTTCTGATACTTGTTCTATAATCCCATAAAGATAGATTAATCTAAAGTTGCCAGTCCCTTCTAGATTTTTTAATCGTGTAATGCAAGATTTTGAGGATCACCTTGTTGGATGCCTTCGCTTGTCCATTACCCTAGGGGTAATAAATAGAAGACCAATGTTGCATGATTCTAAACTTTTGGCACAACTCTTTAAGATGCTTACTTTTAAACTATCCTCCATTGTTAGTAATGATGGAGGATGGTACACCATACATGCATATGATGTAATTCATAATGAACAAAGCTATAGTTTTTCCATTTTCTATAGAGAGAGGGAATGCCTCCACCCACTTAGTGAAGTAGTATGTAGCTGTAATGATGAACTTGTGTCCATTTGAAGAAGATGGGTGAATCTAACCCACAAGATCAAAGGCCCATTGTTGGAATGGCCATAGTGTGATAGATGGAATTAGATCCATAGCTAGAGCATGAATCATATTTCTATGGAGCTGGCATTTTTTGCATGACTTGGCATATTTTATTGCCTCTTGCTCCATTTTCAGCCAATAGTAACCAACTCTAATGAGTTTATGAGATAGTGTTAAGCCATTAGAGTGAGATCCACAAATGCCCTCATGTATATCAATTAATATGTTTGGACTCATCAGGTTCTAGACACCTAAGGAGTGTTCCATCGAGACCTCTCCCAAAATAATTCATTAGCAATAATGACATATCATGAAGCATTGTTGATAAGGTGACATTTTACATTCTAGGTTAGATTGTCTAGGTTGGTTTGGTCATGTAGATAAGAGTATATATGCTGGTAGCTGAATGAGTCGTGTCCTATAATAGAATAGATCATCTGAGATTCAGGGGAATTATAGGCAAGGTAGAGTAACGTTTCCACCAGGAACTTGTGTCAAAGATCATTCTCTGGCATCTATAACATGGGCATCAACTACTTTGTTATTTGCCCAAGGAATTTGTTTAAAAGTGATATGAGCAAAGTATTTCTTCAAGTCATTCACCAAGTGTTTATAAGGTATCAATTTCTCATCCTTCACTTGGTACACATCATTAACCTAGTTGATTATGAGCTGTGAATCACCAAAGATATTTAATTCATCCACTCTCCATATAACTACAACCTTCATGCCATTAATTAGGGTTTCATATTCTACAATATTGTTTGTACAAGGAAACAAAATCTTGTATGCCTTAGGCAATGAATACCTCTATGGTGTTATGAATAAGAACCCAATACCAGATCCCTGTTGTGTGAAGCAACTATCAAAGAACATCACCCAAGTTTAGTGTGTGAGCATTAGAATTGATTCATCATGGAAGTCAATGTTTAGCAAAAGAAGACTTTGCATTAGTGCTTCTACTAATTGATCAGTGATCACTTGTCCTTTGATAGCCTTTCTCTCAACATATTGAATGTCAAACTTTCTTAAGATCATGAACCACTTAGCTAACCTTCCTGATAGAGATGCCTTGCTGAGTAAGTACTTCAGTGGATCAATTTTAGCAACTAGTCACGTAGTATGAGTGAGCATGTAGTGTCTCAGCTTTTGGGAAGCAAAGATGATTTCCAAGAAAGCCTTATCAATGATACTATAATTTATTTCATAAGAAATCAGCGTTTGACTGAGAGAATAGATAGATTTTTCCTTGTTAGCATTATCTTCTTGAGCTAGTAAAATACCAAGAGATGACTTTGTTGCTGAGATGTACAAAATAAGAGGCTTCTCATAGATAGGAGGCATCAATATTGATGGACTAGCAAGGTATTGCTTTATCTCTATTAGATTTTGATCGCAATCTTGAATCCAGTTATATTTCACACCTTTGTGCAAGTCCTTGTAAAAGGTTGTGACCTATTTGCTAGCAATGAGATGAATCTATGAATGAATTGAAGTCTTTTTTGTAAGCCCCTCATCTGACTGATATTACAGGGTGGCAATATGTCCATGATTTCTTTAACCTTCTATGGATCAGCCTCAATATCTTTTATAGAGACAATGTAACCAACCAATTTCCTAGATGTTACACCAAATGCACATTTCTTGGGGTTGAGTTTGAGATTGAATTTTTCCATATGATCTAGGATGGGTCCCAAATCTTGAAGGTGAGTATTTTGTTTTGTGCTCTTAACCAAAGTATCATCGACATAGTCCTCCATTGTCTTATGCATCATATCATAGAAAATTGTAGTAACTACCCTTTGATATGTGGCACCAACATTTTTTAGATCAAATGGCATCACATTCCAATAGAAGGTCCCCCATGCACAAGTGAAAGCAATCTTTTTCCAGATCTTCTGGTGCAATTTTAATCTGATTATAACTAGAAAATTCATCCATGGGTGAGTACAATTCATATCTTTTTGTTATATCCACTATCATTTCAATGTTGGGGAGTGGAAAATTGTCCTTTAGACATGATAAGTTACGATCTTAGAAATCTATACAAACTCTGATAGATTTGTCATGTTTAGATTTGAACAATGTTGGAAATCCATTCGGCATGATCAATGGCATAGATGAAACCTACTTTCAAAATCTTTTCTAGTTCAAATTTAACAAGTTATGCAACATGAGGATGCATTTTTCTAAGTTTTTTTTTGACTAGTTTAACTCCTAGTGTAATAGATGAATGATGCATTATGAGATTAAGATCCAAGCCTAGCATATCTCGATATGTCCACGCAAAACTTATCTTTTTCTCTTGGAAGAAGGCAATGGATTTCTCTTTTTCTTTTGAAGATAACAAATGTGCAAGATGTATCAAGTAAGGTTATTCCTATATTCCCAATTTGATTGGTTGTGTTTGTTCTATCAACACTGATGATCTTTCCTAAAAATGACTAGGAAGTGCATCAAATATCTCATCCTTATGCACCTTAGAGAGGTTTTCACCTTTGGATACATCTTTTATTTTGACTATTTTAGGTTCTAATACTGTCACAATGTGGTTTTCACCATTAGGCCTTCTATTTTGTTATTTTTTATTGTGTGACTGAGATACTTCATGTCATCTTTAGTCATGTTGATGCTTTGTTCACTGGTGGAAGATGTCATAGGTTTGATAGTGTTTAAGTAGCAGGCAAGAGCATAGTTTTTCTAGAATGTAGGGACTTCACTAGATGCATTAGAATTCTAGTATATTAACTTGGGATAGTGTCATGGACCCCTTTTCAAATAATTAAAAATAAGAATATTTTCTAAGGCAGGTAGGCCCAAAAAGGTGAAGTTTCAGAAAAAGGGGATAATCTTTGGAAGCTAATGGACTAATAAATGAAAATTATTATATGTTTTATTAACCCCTCTTGGATGTGAGTTAGGATTATGCCCTCTTTTAAGGGGTTTGAAGGCATTTTGGGCTGATTCCAGAACTTGATTTTGCTCATTTCTTTGTTGTTCTTCAGAGGCTGCCAAACCTATGGAGAAGGAGACCCAAGAATGGGAGTTTGTAGGTTTTTAGAAAATATAAGGATGAGATTTTAAAGCCATTCCATGTGCATGCTCATGCAGAGTTTTCCTTTGTGCTGAACAGTGCAGATTTGTGGGTTTTCGGGTGTGTTTTTTGTAAGAGTTTGGTGTTTCCAGTTGAGTATTTCATATCAGTTTGGGTTGCTGCTGTATTTCATACTTTTAGATGTTAAAATAGAGCTGAATATATGTATTTTGTCATGATTATACTTCTGTGATAGATTATTAGTGTTTTTGTGGTGTTTCTGGGCTATTCTGTGTTGTTTTCAAGAGCTCGATGAGCATTGTTTTTATCCTCCATTTGGGAGTTGTTGTGTAAATGTTATAAAGATCTAGAAAAGTAATTTTGTAGGCTGTTATGCTGCTGAAATTTCTATAAAAAATGTCCACTTTCAGATTTATTAATAATATGTGAAGCTGTGAAGTTTTTGGCACTATTTCGGGCATACCTGATTTGGGGTTTATTGAGAAATTAGTGGATCTTTGAAATATTGGTTGTTTGATTTTAAAGATCTGATAAGAGGCTTGAAATATCATAGAAAATCAGTAAAGGTACATTTCAGATAGGTGAGTGAAAGAGATGTGGTAGGTTTGATAGAGTTTACAATATAATCATCAAATACTTGGACAAGAAATTTGAGACCTAGAGTGGTTTCATTCATGTGTGTATTTGAATACCTTTGAGTTCTAATGTCATCAATCAAAGACTCGATGACACTAGTTGGATAAGAATCATCCAACCTCACCCTATATGATTCACCTACTTTGATTTGATTTTCATAGACATGCACTTGATCTATATCTTTGTGTATAGTTTCTTCTAAGAGACAATCAAATTCATACTCTTGAGAATTTGTGCTACATGGGGACAGGCTGTAGAATTCCCCAACAATGATAGGGAAAAATTTTCCTTCATCTCTGGATTTTTAAAAAAAATCTCAATGACTAAAGCATGACTATACTCTCCTTGTTCTTGTTGAATATGGGGAGAATCAATAGTGTTATTATAGGAATCACTATCAGTATCCGTGGTGCTGACACATGGTATAAAATCATCTAGTTCCACAAAGAATTTAGCAAGATCAATAGGATTGGATAAGGATAAGGGTCCTCATCATCAATGTCATCCTCACGGTCAGCTAACTCAACTTGTGTCTCATGGTTAGATGAAATTTTAGATTCTAGTATAAATTTGTTAATCCCTAGATGAAAGGGAATCTTCTTAAAGTCTAGGCCAGATGTATCTTGAGACCTTCTAGCTATTTTTTTAATAGGATCAATCAGACCAATTTTTGTTGCACCCAATTGGACCATTCACCTTGTAGCCAAAGAATTTCATGAGTTTAAGACCTGGACCATACCTTTCAAGAGTAATTTCATGAGACTATTCTTGTGAGGTCAATCATAGTTTCCACTTTGTATATCCATACGACAGTGGCTCTACTTTCATCTTCCTCCTTGAGAGGTACAATATCTTTAAAAAATATACCATTTTACTTAGTTTGAGGTGTTAGCACAAAAGGTTTCTTTTCTTTAGATGATCTTCCATAATGACAGGGAGACTCAAGAAGATATGTCAAAGATAGAACTAGTTCTATATGGTTTTTACCCTTCTAGTTTCTTTCAGCTTGAATGACTACTTGGTTTCTTTCAACTTATTATCATGATGGTCCGTAGACTCCCTATTAGTAGGTACAAAACTTTGAGTAGATTTCAACATGTTACAAATATAGTTAGTATTTGTAGTTATGGTGACTTTAGAGCCGTGAAATGGAAACTTTATCCATTGATGGTAAGTTGAGGGTACAACTCACATTTCATGTATACATAGTCTCCCTAGCAGAATGTTGTATGCTAATGGAATGTCAAGGACTTGACAAGTGACATCCCTTTTTACAAGACCAAATCACAGAGGCAACGCAACAAGAACCAAAGATTTACACTTGACTTTGTCATATGCCTTGATGTTATCTTGTGACAATGACTAATGGACTCTTCAAAATATCCCAATTGTCTAAGAAAGGTAGTAGAGATGATGTTTAAACCAGCTCCATTACAAATGAGCACATGGTGAACACATTTTTGGTGCATCATAGCATCAATGTGTAGTGGTTGGTTATGCATTTGGATGACTCAGAGAATTATCATCCTCCTTAGAGAAAGGCATATAGCAAGGTGAGGTCAAATGATCTACCATAGATTGGAACCTATCAAGATCAAGATCTTGAGGTACATTTGCCTCAATGAGGGTTTTGTTGAGAATCTTCCTATGAGAAGGCGAGATTTTGAGAAATTCAAAGATTGTGATTTGAGAAGTTGTTCATTGTAATTGATCAAGGATATTGTAGCTAGTAGACACAAATGATGTTGTAACTATTGTACCTTTTTTGGATGGACTAGCAAGAGGTTTGTCTTTGTGTTGTTCTAACTCAGGAGCAGAAGGTTCAGGGCCTTTGAGTACTATCTTGGCATAGGAACGTGTAACAATGTTGGCACAAGATTGTGATGGTTCATTGTCAAATGTATTAGATGTAGCTCCCCTTAATAAAAATGGTGTCTTAGGTTTAGTTTTTTCCTATTTTCCCTTGATGGTGATAATGTCACAATACTCAATTTATCCATCAGTTCAACCATGTGGACTATCTGATCATCATTAGAGTATGTATAGTTGATCTTGTCATGAGACTTTTGCTTTGAGTTTTCTCCTTTTTCATAAGATAGGAATAGTTCCTTGAAAGACTTATGATCCAAGTTCTTATTATGTCCATCCAAAATAATGTCACCATCATCAATTAAGTCTTGAACTTTATGACACAGGTTGATGCAATTGCTGATTTTGTGACCTTTTTTCTAGTGGTATTCGCAAGATGTAGTTTCATTGCACCCTAGGGGTCATGATTGTGCATCATAAGGATGAGAGTTATCCAATGGAGAAATGAGCTTTTTTTGTAGCAAGGTCTTATAGACCACATCTAGAGGTTCACCAAGAGGCGCATATTCTCATTTTTGGTGTGTGATGCAAGATGAGTTCTTTGGTTTGTTTCCCAAATGTCTTGCTATCAAGAGGAGGTTTGTCAATTTTTTTAGATGCTTTGAGGATGTTTGTAGGATTGAACTCTTCTTTAGCAGGCTTAGGAGTAATGTCATCAACAACTCCATCATGCACCTCTTGGTTCTTGTTCACATACCTAGATTTATCCTCATTAGATGTTGATCCTTGTTTGGTGTCCTTTTGAAGGGTTATTTCACCCTTTTTGACCATGAATTCCTCTATTTGGATAGCTTGTGTGGCCATGTCTTCAAAGGTGTGTAGACCTTGAAGTTGTACTTTATACCCAAAGTCAAGTAAAAGATTATCCATGAAGATGTCAAGTTTCTCCATTTTAGGAATCTTTCATGAATATTTCGTATAAAGTTGTCTCCATCTCTGAAGGAATATGAGGAAAGGTTCCCCAACTTTCTATTTAAGGTTGCACAAGTCTCATATATTAATTAGATGTTGTATGTTGTGGGAATACTGTTGAAGAAACAAGTTAGCAATCTCATCAAATGTTTTGATACCAGTAGGAAAACATGAAAACCATTCCATGGCCTGACCACCTAGACTTTGTGGGAATATACCCATGAGATATGTCTGATTATGCATAAATTCCATAGACAAGGTATCGAATTCCCACAAATGATCTTGGGGATTGGAAGTTCTAAAGTATTTATCATACTTGGTAACTCAACACCTCTTAGAAAATGGACAAAGATTGTCTAAAGTGTATGTTTTTGTAGGTTTTTCCTTATCACGTATCATTTGGGCTCACTATTATTGCATGATTTTCAATTATTTTTGCAACTTAGACATTTCAGTTTCCTCTTCAGGTGTAATGATTATTTTGACAGTAAAGTGATGAGGTAGCTTGGCTCCCTCTTGAGAAAGTTTGAGAAAGTATTTATGTTTCTCTTTGTTAAGAAATATTTCCATCACTTTCTAGAAGTGACTATCATTACAACATCTTTCAATGTCTTCAAGACATATGTCTTCATTTTCCTCATTCTCATTAGTAAAACATTCTTTATTTCTTTCATTATTTTGGTGATCTTCTTCTCTACTATGTTCTCCATGTTCTTGAACTTGATCAACCATTTTAGGAATGTGATAAGTTTCAGTGTATGTTGGTTGAAAAGGTCTCCTAAATAGGAATTCAATTGTGTTGTTTGAGTAGGTGCCCCATTTAGTAGTAAATGCTATCTTATGTCTGTCAGATTCTTTAACCAACACTTGATTATAACCAGAGAATCCATCAAGAAAAGGGAATCTCCTTGAACCAATGACCTTGGATAGAATCTGCTCCATGGAAGGGAGAGGATGGTGATCTTTAAGGGAAGCCTGATTAAGATCCCTAAAGTCCACACACAGTCTGATTTCTCCATTCTTCTTCCTAACAGGGACTAGGTTGGCTACCCATGATGAGTGCTTGATGGAAAAAATTATATTAGCCTCAATCAACTTGGATAGCTCCTTTCTCATTAGAGGTTCAATCTTAGGATTCACTGGCCTCTGTTTTTGCCTTACTAGTTTGGCCTTATCAATTAAATCTATGGTATGTTGAAACAAACTAGGGTCAAACCCTTTTAAGTCATCATATGTCCAAGCAAATACATCATTAAATTCTTGACATAGATGAATGAAGTTTTCTTGCTCAGTTTTAGAACATACCTTCCCCATATTCAGAAATTTTCCATCAGCAATTGTAACTGGGGCATGATCATCCTTTTCTGCAGCTAGATTCATTCCTTTGCCTCTTATTTGATCATTAGGATTAAAGACACTCTCCAAGGTAATGAGACCCTTGGGCAATTTGTTAGAACTGAGATGAATGATCTGATCACCATACTAATCTTGCAGTCTTGACTGGTTTCTATCTGAGAATTCTGCCTCATTCTACAAGAAACACACAATTTTCTCATCAGAATCAAACACCTACCAATGAGTGTTGTTGTTAGGGATGGCAGGCCTCACTACCACCTTTATTTGTTGCTTCTTCTTCTCCTCAAGATTCCCTGGTACATCATAAGATGCACCTATTGCTGCAAGTCTATCAACATGTTTATTTTCTTTCCTAGGAATACTCTGAATATTAAATGCGTTGAAGCCCTCAAGAAAATTCCAGACTCTATGTTTGTAAGACTTGAGCAGGCCATTTTTGGTGATGTTTTGGTTTCTCACTTGATTGACTACCAAATCACTATCTCCATATACTTTCAAGGTTTGAATTCCTCTCTTTTGGGCAAGTAAGAGGCCTTGAATCAAGGATTCATACTCGGCCACATTATTGGTGCAACTAAATTGGAGCCTAAAGGAGAAGTAGTATCTTATTTGTGCAGGAGAGATCAACGTAATACCAGCCCTTGATCCATTTCTATTCCTTGAGCCATCAAAGTACATACTCCATGTTCCATTTATATCATCATTAGTCCCAACAAGATCAGGAACTTGAGCATCTTTCTCTATTATGCAATATGTACTAAGGCTTGTCTCAAGAGTCTTTGACATAGGCTCAAACTGATATGCATTTGGCCACTCATCCAAGAAGAAATTAGGAATCTCTGCTATGGAAGTGGCAGGCTCATTTACTGTGTCATTTTTGTTCATTTCTAAAATGGAACAATTCATATTGATGAAGTTGGCAGTGTAGGATTTAGTGTGATGAAGGGCTTGAGGTTCTTCTCTGATTGAAGCATTGGCTCCATGTCTAGTCTTAACAAAAATATATGACCAATCAGTGGATATAAATCCACCAATTTGAGCAGTGAAGTCTCTTGAAAGACAGATAGCAAAGTGGGGCTTAACTTCAGCAACAGATATGTCTTGAATCACAGTGCAACCAGGGAATGCATGTAGGGCCATCTCCACATTCCTAAGGATACCTATAGTTTTGACAATACTGCCATCCAACTGCAACACATCCCTAACAATGGGCTCATACTTCATTCCTAAAGCGTCAGCAACACACCTAGGCATCACTGAGCTACTATCCCCTGAACCTATCATGCAATTGTGGACTAATTTGCCCCCTATAATTAGAGAGACATAGAATGGAGGAGGTCTAACCTTTTTATTTGTCTCCACATCCCCTGCTGGCTGTACTAGACTTGTGGCACTCTCCATGGTAGATGGCCGATCCTTGGGTTTAGTTTTCTCTAATTCTTGCTGTAGCATCCTCCTGTGCATTGGTATGGTAGCAACAACATCCCACATAGAAATGTTCACATTTGTCTTCTTAATTTTCTCTACCACACTAAATGGTGCATTAGGAACTTTGGTAGAAACTTTGGGAGCTGTACTTATAAGAGGTTGAGATGGGGAAACATAAGGATCACTTGCATCTTTCTTTCTAGAATCTTGCCTTTGTTGCTGCGAAGTACTTGTTCGTTCATTTGCTGCTTGCTCATGAGATGCTGCATTTGAAGTTGAGGCTTGATTAGGAGGAGGAGGGACAACATCTTCCATAGCTCTTTTTTTGCTTCTAGTGTTATGAGCGATGGAATCTTGGTTTACATTACAATGCTCCCCAATCTAATGATTCATGAAAGAGCAATCATCATGCCTTTGAATATATGAGGCCTCCTTGGGATGATCCTCCTTGTATGATTGCTTTGCTGCAGGTTCTTGGACAGTTAGGGCCAAATAAGATTCTGCATTCTGGCACATGCAATAGGCATAAGAATAGTTGCAGGAAGGACATAACTCTTGATCTTGGGCCAAGTTATTTTGAGGGACTATAGCTCTGTTCTAATTTGAGCTTGAAGCAAAAGCATGACTATTTTTCCTACCCTAATCAAAAGAGCTATTCCACTGATTAGGAGGCCTACCACCATTTGGAGCTTGATATTGAAATTTGGGAGGCTTGCCACCTTGAGCTTGGTGACTCTCTAAGGCCACCACCTTGTTACTCATTTTTTGTATAATAGAAAAACTATCCTCTAATCTCTTTCCTTGGTCTTTCAACTCCCTCCCCTGCTCTTGTAATTTTTTATCCAGGGTCTTCTCTTTCTTATCTGTATTTAGCACTAGAACTTGGAGCATCTCTTTGAGTTCATCTATCCCATTTGAGGATGTGGAAGCTTGAGGTATTGGAGGAAGGGCTTGTGATGTAGAAGTTGTAGGAAGAAGGACCATTGCTGGTTGGTGGTTGGGAACATTAGGAAAGAAAAGCATAGGGGGCCTTGAAGCCAACTTTCCTCCTTGCATTAGGATGTTCTCAGCTTTTATGGCTATCTCATAGGCATTAGGCAAGGTATCTCCTCCCATAGTTTGGATTGTAGTGGCAATATCATTGTTAAAAGCTTTAAGGTAATGCAAGAAGGCATTACCAGGGGTAGGTTTCACTGTAGTAGGTATTCTATCCCATATCTTTTGAAATCTATAGTTAAAATCAGTCATACACTCATGGGGGGCTCTTTTAATAGTAGTCAACTGCTCTAAAAGTGACAGATAGTCACTTCTATCCTCAAAATGTTTGCATAATCCTACTCCTAGTCCATCCCAATCAGT
The DNA here is from genome assembly GCA_028749045.1 of Cupressus sempervirens. Taxonomy (NCBI): domain Eukaryota; kingdom Viridiplantae; phylum Streptophyta; class Pinopsida; order Cupressales; family Cupressaceae; genus Cupressus; species Cupressus sempervirens. The sequence continues at coordinate 790,370,507 of CM053783.1, read as the reverse complement.
TATAGAACCATGAGCTAAGCCTCTATACCACTGTAATGCTTTTCCTTATAAAGATGAGGCTAGAAGTCTGATAGCAACATCATCCTCTGTAATACCATGAATATTACAGACATTTGCTACTTCTTGGATATGCTCTAAAGGGGAGATGGAAGTTTCACTAGTAAAATCAAGTATACTTTTGAGTGCAGATACTGGTATATCATGTCTTTGGGATAACAATAGAGGACTTCCACCATTAAAGGTGGCAAAAGCATGAAATCTTGGCTGTGCCATGTAAACAAGTGTTCTATTGATGAGTGTTGATGGCAATCTAGGCTAAGTTCGAACAACAGGAGGAGTAGAGACAGATCTTATAGGTATATCGACTCTTATTACACCCCTAATTGGTGATAATGAAATTCTAGTCCTCCTTCTTCTAGGATTTGAAAGAGAAAGCTCTTGATATTGAAATTTACCTCTAGAAGACGCCCTTGTTTCAGCTCTGGGCATGAAATTTTGCAACTTTGGCTTGGAACCAAATTTGTTGAAGCTCAGAGTCACCAAGTACTTTGAAGAATCAACCTCTTGAAGGCTTAAACACCAAAGCCAGTACTATCTCTTCAGTATTAATCTTGAAACTCTTTCTTCTTTGACACCAGTAGACTTTAAATCTTTAATAGATGAGTCCCATCGGGCATGCCAAAAACTATTGTCACTTAGGTTTGCACCCTTGTCCAAGGCCTATGCGTGAGGACAACCTAGTGAAACATGGAAACAACCTCCAAGCTGTGGGACTTGAACTGCGAGGTTGAGTCTCCGGAGAAGGCTGACATCCTCTTACTATCAAGGTGCACCTAACTACTCTTGGAGAGGAAAAGGAAGAAGGAGAGCACAAAAGAAAATCTACCTAGGAGGTGATGCACCAAAATAGAGTGTTCGGACCAATCTCTGCTTAGACATGCGCTATTGAACCAGAATGAAACTAAGGATATACACATCCAGACTTGCTTTAATCAAATAACCACATACAGATAAAAAAACCAAGATGAATGACACAAGGAAGAAGTTCACTTATATATCATTCATAGGCCAGCAGAGATACAGTCATGCAGATTACAGATTTCCACAAAATAATGGCACAGGCAAAGAATTCTTGCACTTTAATACCAATGGCTGAAGAAGATAAGTGGAGAATTAGACAGTTTAGAGGCACAGGGAAATTTACACTAGAATTGTAGAGGAAAATCAAAGAGAAGGTCCCCCCTTTTCAAAATTTACAAAATCTACCTTTATAGTTCAGACATAACTGAGATCTTTTTCTACTGAAATGACTTCCCAGCTACCTGCCATTAAGTCCTACGGAGGACAATCATGGGGATTTGAAGAAAATCTGATCCTACTGCCAAATAATGCCCTGAGAAGATAGAAACGGTTCCATAACTGTGCTCTGACCAGGTAGATGGATCGACTAAGATGGCGGAGTCTCTCTCTATGTTTCACATTCATTTTTGGTGGTTTGGATTGATCGCCGAGATCAAATCTGCAAGATAACCCTCGATTTTCCTTTTTTAGGTGCATGAATCAGTAGAGCCAGCAAGTCAATGTATCGTTGGCACTAGAATTAGCCACATGGACCAATAGTCTTTTATTCTTTTGCCACCTTGCTAAGTCTTCCTGTGTTGACCACCCTTTATCGAACTAACCGTGCCACCCTTCAAACTATTATCATTAACTATGATGATCACACTAACTGCCAGCTGTCAACTGTTAACCTTGGTCGGGCGAGCAAGACACATGTCAGCAAGGCGTTATGTCACCATGGTATCCACCGTGTAGCTTCTGATGATGAGATAGCACCAACCATTGATTGACCTTAAATCTGACGATCGTGAAGACTTGTCGTATCACTATACTGTTCTTACCTTGAGCCCATCATACCTAGCACCACCTCAACAACCGCACCACACTTGAATGATACCTAGCAATACCTAATAGATGTACCTTGGCAAGACCTGGCCTCGCTAATCCACATGGCGAAAGGGTGCTATGTCACTATGGTAAAGATCGCACAACTTCACCATAGCGAGATGGCACCTTCCATTGATTTGACTTAATTTGACGATCATGAAGACTCATCGTACTTCTCAGTGTATCAATGAATAGGAACTGACCATGTATCAACTAACTGATGAATCCTCGCTGACATCTGAAGGAGTATATCTAAAACTCACTGAACATGTGGCAGAAGGGTGCTATGTCGCCATCATATTCGTCGTGCAACTTTCAAAAGCGACATAGCGCCAACCGTCGATCTGTGTCGATCCAAGGGTGAAGAAAGCTGTGTGAAACATTAGAAGATGGTGGGTCTAACCCTGCTGACATCAAGGTCCACCGAGCCGGCGATGCGTTAGAACTTCAATGTGACCACCCCTCCATGTCACCCACAGTTTCACCATGTCTTTTTCTGGCCGGGCACTATGTCGCTATCAAAAAACTCATGAGTTTATCGATAGTGACATGGCACCCCATCGGCATTTCTCGTCTTCGGCTCGTGAAACTGACCGCTCGCCATGAAACTTTTTCGACCCGCCAAAGAACTTTTCTGACCCACAAACTGAACCCACCAGACACGCGTTGACTGGGCGCTATGTCACTATACTATCCATCGTGCAACTTTTGATGGCGAGATAGTGCCAACCATCGATCTCCTCTGATCTGACGATTGAGAACTTGCGGGCCATAGAAACATGTTATAAGGTTTGATCACTTAAATTTTTTTGATGTCTCTCAGGCATTAAAATAATATTAACTCTGGGAATTAGCCGTTGGACAGGCTGGACATTTGAAATTTGAATCTTGGTGGGGCAGAAAAATGATAACAGACATAGTAGACCATATCCCATGGTTTAGGAAGCTTTTTCTATGCAAAACCACCACAGAAGCATACATGGGCTTTGTCAGAGAGAAAGAAGTTATTGAGGCTCATCTCATCCACCACTCTAGATTTTTTTGGCATAATTTTCGTTCCATTAATAGGCCAATTGCATTAGTTATTAGGTCTTTTGTGACCTCAAAAGAGACCTATCAATAGTAACCCAACATTTCTTCCATGAGTTAACAAATTGCTAGATGATCATCTCATCATGAACCTTGATACTTTCCATGAAAGGGATGAAACCACCTTCCTTCAATTGAGACTGAATAGCTCCATCTCCATTAACAAATCTCTTAGTTTTGGATAGTTTAATTCTTAAATTTAATTCCTCCATGACATCATCATCATCGAGGTCCATAATGAGATATTCTTCTCCTTCCTTAAGTTTGACTGCCATATCCTTTACCTATTTGAAAAAATTGTTTAGAAAAATCAGAGTGGGATCTTGATGCAAGAGCATCCTAGGTGCAAGAGCAATCTTGCATCACCCAAAAATATTTTTCTTTTTAGTCTTTTCTCTTTTAATAACTACTAGTAGACAGGTGGTTACTATTTATGGGAACTTTATATTTTTTGTAAGTTTTTCATACAAGCTCAGAATATTCTTATTTTCTACATGGACGTTCATTTTAGAATTATAAACTTGCCATAAAAATGTCATTGCTCCAACTTAAGTATTGGAAAAGTTATTGTGGATTTTTAGTGGAAAATTTAGGAAAAAAATCTTCAGGCTCATTGATGAAGGCCTTAAACTACCTGAATGAGGTCCAAAAACTCAACAAAAGGGTGCTTGCAATCTTTTAAGCCTGTAGATTAGGAGCTGGCATTTCTAAAAAGTGGTTATAATAGCCAATTGGAGAAATGGTTCAAGAGTTATGGCCTTCCAAAGTTGGGCTATGCGAAATTTCTAAAATAATGGTCAAAGATGTATTTTTTCATCTCTATATTTGTTAGGCTATGTCGGCCCTAGGTACTAAGTTTTAATGTTTAGAAGCTTTCCAGGTAGCATATAATTGGCTATTTAAAAAAGGCCTGAACATTGTCTAGGACATCTTTGGGTGGTAGTTTGCAATGTAGCCTTGCAAATTACTATAATGAAGGCACCCTTCATATTGTACTTGTGAATTCTAGAATTTTGCATTTGGGGCACAAATACAAAGTCCATATTTTGTTCTTGGATTTGCTATTATTTCTTTGATTTTGTTATGGTTTATGGTATTAAGGGGAGCAACTTTCATCAAGTGGTATCAGAGCTAGAGTCCTTGAGTGTGTGGATAAATTGTTGACTCTGAGGTAGTTTGCACTAGGACCATGGTTTGGGCTAAGCATGTAAACAAATCACTGATTGTGAAATAGTTTGCACTAGGGTTTTAGTGGAAGTGCAAAAATGCCTCCACAAAGAGAGTTTGGTGGAAGAGCTGTAAGTGTTACACTTAAGAGCCCTCCAAAGACAAATGCAAGCCTTGGAAGAAAAAATGCTTAGAGGAATAAATCTTCTAATAAGAGATGAAAGAGAAGATAAGGATGAAGTAGAAGAAAATACTGAACTAGAGGCAGTTCCAAACCTAGAGGAAGAGAGGCTTTTTAAGGCCATCTCCAAGATTAAAGAAAGACCTTAGTTTGAAATTCTCACATTTTTGGGAAATCTTAACCCATAGGAGCAGATCAATTAGATCAATGAATTGGAGGAGTACTTTGAGTATAAAAATATTGAGGATCCTGGTAGGGTCAAGTTTGCAAAGGCAAAATTGAAGGGACATGCAAAGATCTGGTGGTAGGAGATTCAATTGGAGTGAAATAGAAAAGGGAAAGGACAAAATCACTAGATGGGATCATATGAAAGCTAAACTAAAGTGAAAATTCATTCTTGTAGATTAGGAGCTTTATCTATTGAAGAAAATGCAAGGGTTAAAGCAAGCATGAAAACTTGGTCAAGAGTATATTGAAGAGTTCAACTGAGTTCTCATTAGAACTAGCCATGCAAAAGCTAATAAGGAGAAAGTGGTTCATTATCTTAATGGGTTGAGGCCAAGTATTCCGGATGAGCTAAGTTTGGTTTGAATGAACATTATTGAGGAGGCATACCAATTTTCCCTAAGAGTTGAGGAGAAACTGCACAAGAAGTTTGACAACAAGAATAGTGGAAGAAGTCATGGTGGAAGATCTAGCAGATGATCTTATAGTGGCTGTGATGATGATCAAAAGAACAAGGATGAGGCTAGAAGTAGCAATCAAAAGTAGAGGGGAAACAATTCCATTCATTTCCATGATTAGAACAATAGAGATCAGAGAGGAAGAGGCAGGGTACAAGGATCTGGAAGAGGAGGCTATTGTGGAAAATGTTTTCACTATGGAGAAGAAGGGCATAGAGAATTTGGATGTTCCCAATGCCAAGGAAGGATAGATCAAAGAATAGAAGGCTAGACTAGAGTTTCACATGTTGATGAAGATGCCAGATCCTCACATTCTAAAGATGTTGAAAGAGAAGTCCTAGTTAATAGAAGAGTCCTACTAAGTGGTGTGAATGTACCTGATCAAAGAAGGACCTTGCTTCACACAAGGTGCATATGTAAAGATAAGTGTTGTGATGTGACCATTGATGGTGGTAGTGCTGAAAATTTGGTGTTAGAAATGATGGTCACAAAGTTGAAGCTGAAGAGACTAAAACATCTGCATCCATACTATATTTCTTGGGTGCAAGATGACCTAAAGGTCATGGTCAATGAGCAGTGATCATTAAAGTTCAAGATTGGAAGTTACCAGGATGAGGTAATTTATGCTATTATACCTATGGACATATGTCATATGTTGTTGGGTAGGTCGTGGTAGTTTGACAAGCATGCTATACATAATGGATGAGTAATTACCTACACTCTTACCAAGGATGGAGTGAAACATACATTAAAATTGTTGAAGGAGAAAGAAGAAAAGATATGTTGTGCTACTAGAATATTTTTTATTGATGGAAATGAGTTTCTCAAAGGTATGAAATGTGAGCATATATAGCTTTCTATAATTCCAAAAGATAGTAAAGAAGAAGTAGAGGAGGTACCTGCAGAAGTTGCAAATATATTGGGAGAGTTTTCTAATAGTGTATTAGATAATGTACCTAGTAGATCACCCCCAATGAGGAAGATCAGTTAGTAGATGGATTTGGTTCCAAGAACCAGTTTGCCAAACAAGGTAGTGTACAAAATGACACTAGTAGAAAGTGAAGAGTTGAATAGACAAGTTCATGAGTTGTTGTAGAAGGGATTGATTTGAAAGAGTATGAGATCCAAAAAAAGGCTCAAATTGGAGAAATTTAGGACCCCCCTCCAAAGAAAAATAGGTGGGCTCAGGGTCCATGGAAACTGAAGAAAAAACATATTAGAAAGAGGAAGATAAAATTGATTCATGTTGGCTCTAGGAGAAAAGACATCCCTAGCCCATCCCATATTTATGATACCATGGAAGGTAACCCATGTCAAGACAAGAGCTTGGATGAGGATGCCACCTTGCTAATGAAGAAGGCTTCTAGGGGGGAGGGGGGAAGATGAGGAATCACCACCGTGAAGAGGATAAAATAAAAACTAGGTTGGATAGGCCAAAGAAGTCTATGCATGATTTGACCAACAATCAGGAGGCCCTATACCAGAAATTCAAAATACTTGCTACATTTACTATGAAGGTCATGCATTTGGTGGCCACCAATTTGTATTTCCTTTAGGTGAACAAGGAGGAGAAGGAAGAAAGAAAATAAAGTGAAACCACCTACTCCCTCTATAGCTTTTTGACAAATGACTGATTGGGTCGAGACCCTCTTTGACAAGCCTATTAAGGAGGAGAAGGACAAATTGACTGAGTAGGATCTAAATGAGGAAGAGGGGAGTTAGCCTCTATGATCTTTTTTCTTTTAGTTATTGTTATGATATGGCATATGATGTACTTCATTCCCTAGAGGCCATTTTGATTAAGATGGATCATTGTTAGTTACATAACAATACCTGTATTTTATGCTACAACTATATTTTTTGGTTTAGACTTTATGGTAATATAGTTGTTTATTCTAATATTGTTAGTAAGAAGAACTTGGATAATTTCTTGGTCATTGATGTCTAGAAATAACATACGTTAAATTGTAGGGGTGTGACTATTAGTTGTTTTCCAACATGCTATATACTTCAGGGTTAGCCCTCCTTCTAGCTTCTTTTTAATACATCAAAAACATAAGTTCAACATCACATATCTACAAGTATTTATACTAAAAAATAATCTTAATTTTAAATATCTATATAAAATCCTTATAAGGTTCAACAATATCATAGTCCAACCACTTGGTACTTGAACTCATTTATGGAGTGACATGAAGGACTTAAGTTACCTATAGTAGCGGTTCATCAACTTGAGTTTGTTAGATTGCTAGTTCATAAATTCCTTGAAAGCTACTCCATGACTATGAATATGGCTAGGAAGACTTCATGCTCCTATAATTCATGAATTTTTGAGACAAATTTTTCATGATGATGACATAGAATTTAAAATCTAATTGGACATAGAAACTAAACCAAACAACCATTATCAATAATGTCAATAAAAATGAAATAACCCCATAAAGGACAATTAGCAATGTATAAATGATAAGAAGACAATGTATTTGTTAAAATAGAGGAAGAAATCATATTTGTCAAAAAATAGACATTTGAAAAACTTTTGATAAAAAGTAAATATTATTTAAAAAATCATGCATATTTTTAGGAAACATGACACTATTAAAGAAAGAAGAGTAGAAGGGTTTTCTTTAACCTAATATTTATCTATAATCAATTCTTCCTCTATTTCAAGTAAGAATATTTGAAATAACTTTGTTGGTGTTTTTGGATTTAGCAGAGAAAGATACATATGTTCTTAGTTATTTCTAAAAAATGTTAACATGTATTAAATGGTCATTTGGTATAAATATTTATGTTTCTATTGATGAAATTGTTTAGTTGTCTTTATTCTTCTTAAGATTAATGGTGTAACAAACATTTAAAAAAGGAGAATGGTTAAAAAACACAATTTAGAATGTCTAATTGGACAAATTTAAATAAAACCAAATATATAAGATCTAGCAAAAAAATAATTAGGAAATAAAACAAATATCATATGGGTGTTGTCCTTATCACTTAAATAATCTTTAGAGACATAATCACTAACCAAATTTTAATTATTAGGACCATAAACCTTCCCCATGATTATCACTAGAAAACCATTAAGCATAGATAGAACTCATAATTAATACCTAGGATGAGAGCTTCAAACTAGTGGACTAACTAGGAAAATCTTCACACTGAAGAGAAAAGGAGAAAGGTGGCCTAGGTGGTTGGGGACCATCCAACACAAGTAGAATTAAATTTGTGTACTAAACATTGTGAGGAACTATAGACATATAAGAGAGCTACTATTATTCTTTCTAGAGACATGTCTATTTTCACACCAAGAAGATGTTTGGTTCTAGCACAAAAGCTCATGTCATGTGAATTTTGACAATTTGGCAAACATTAGAAAAATGAAGAAAGTAAGAGGGTTGTCAAACCTAAAGAAGCCTAATAATGTTATATGTAACAATGTAAAAGATAGAAAAGATAGATGTCAGCATCAAGGACCCCTCCTTAGAATGGGATCAATAATGGATTGTGTAAGAACATTGATGATGGAGAAGAATGTATCACACAAGTATTTGAAAGAAACTATCAGTAATGTTGTCTATACTCTAAATAGAGTACAAGTCAAGGAAAGTACAAATACTACACATTTTGAACTATGGTATGGATATGCTACTAATGTGAAATATTTAAAAATCTTTGGAAGCAAACACTACATATTCAAAGATAATAGGAATGAAAAACTTGATGTAAAGAGTGATCAAGGTATATTCCTAGGATATTCCACCAAGAGTAAAACTTACAAATGTTTAAACTCTAACACTAACAAAGTTGTGAATTCATTTCGAAGTTGTGAATCAATATATTAGGTCTTACTCCTAAAATTAATATTTTTTTTCTTGATTTTGCTTCAAAACAAAATATTAACTATGGATAATCTACAAAATAGAAGGGTTTATTTGGTCAATAGATGGTGTCTATGCAAAATAGCATCAAAAGATAGAAGTTTAAACTAGCAGGTTTAGCCAGAAAGTTTGGAGTTATATCATTCTCTATTGGAATTTAGATTGGGTGCATCATAATAACATTGATCAATATTTCAAGAGTTGGACTTGTCCTTCAAAGGACATTGAGATCGATTTTCTTTGGAAAATTTCTGTACCCCATCTCTAGTGGGGAATTTGGAAAGAAAGAAATAATAGAATCTTTAGAGATGAAGAAACTCTTTTTTTGGTTCTCGATCACAATATTATCAGAGCCATTAAGGAAACATCAAATCTCATTAAAAAATGAGTGAAGAAATCCAAATTAATAATCCCATGAAGACTAAAGGCTGTAAAACCAAAATTGATGATTAGAGACAAAATGCTAAATGAGATTCTCCACATAAGGGATTGATTAAAGGTACTTTTGATAGGGCTAGAAAAGGAAATCTTGGTAAAGCTGGTTGTAGAGGTGTTTTGAGGCACCATACTAGTAGAATTGTTGATACTATTCCTATTCCTATAGGGATATCTACTAGCCAAAAAGAAAATGTTGCGATTGCTTTGTATACTATGAGGATGACAATGGATTATGGTTATCAAAATCTTTAGTTGGAAGTAGATTCGCTCAACATTATTAATATGCTTAATAATAAGAGCCTAGTTACTTGGAGTATTGAAGGAAGTATGTTGGAAATTAAAAATCTTATGAATAAATTTGATAATGCTTTATTTTCTCATATATTTTGGAAGGGAAACTCAGTTACTGATTGGATTGCCAGCCAGCTTGTCCATAGGGAAAAAGAGTTGAGGTGGAAAGTTGACCTATGAAAGGAAGTGGAACTGATGACTATACCTAATTATGATAAGGCACATGCTAGAGAATGAAAGATTTCCTAAGATTGGAAAATTTATTAAGGGGAATGATGGGTTTATAGAGGACAGTATGAGTTTCCCTATAAAATTAGTTAGTGCTATTATGCTTTGTATTCGACACATATGTAAGGTTAAAAGCTCCTCACTAATCATAAAGACTTTACTCTCTCTTCTAGTTTCTATTTCTCAAGCAAATTCTAGGGGCAAAGAGGAACACTAGATGGGAGGGGAACCAAGAAAAAAAGAACCAGACAACTATAGGGAGTGGAAGGCAAGTGCTTATGTGTGGGAGATTCTATAGAAGGGTAAATTTATGACTTACATTGAGAGAATCTATAGGTATAAACCACACATTACTGAGATCTTCTTCAAAAATTGGTTTGAAGAAAGGGTTACTTTGCATGGGGTCACGATGAACTTGATTGAAGATTTTATATTTGATCTTATGGGGCTTTCCATGGAAGGGATAACATTCAGTAAGGAGACTAGTATCTTGAACATGAAAAATATCAAAGACGAAACCTAAAGAGAAAAACTTGGAGAAAAATGGAGACTTCTATGACCTGGAATAGATTATGGTCATATGGAGGGACATGTTGTCATGTATCCATGAGTATTTTATTCTTGATGGTAGAGAAAATAGAGTCCATAAATTTCACTTTGTTTTCCTAAATCATTTTAGGCATAAAGATAAGATCTCCTTTCCATGTTACATAAAGTTTTCATGGCTTCAAATCCTCCATGCTCATAGGAAGAAAGATTCATGTCCTATGTTTCATGAAGGTTTAATTTTACTTATAGATTTTTTTTTGTAAAAGTAAAGTCATGAAATCCTCTCTAGCTTTGGAAAAGAATCAAAAAGTTTTTGGCAATGATCCTCATTCTAAGATAATTAAGGTTAAAAGTGAGGAGGGCACTAGTGATAGCAAGATTATAAAAAAGGGATTCAAATTAGAGAGTAATCAGAAAAATGTGGAGGAAATCATAGATTTTGAGAATTCAAACAATTATGAAAAAATGAAAATGGGGGGCCTTAGTTCCAACCTGGATGGATATTCTAGGAGAAAAGGGGGTTTGACTAGTAAAATAATGTGGAGTGTAGAAAGGACATAACTATTGATTCTAATATTAGGTCGGAAGCCCTAGGGGAGGACAAAAAAATAGATTATTCACACCTCCCATTTGAAGAGGAATGACAATGAGGAGAAAATGGAGAAGGATACTGGTAAGGAAAATGAGGCTAAAAACCTTGTTGCTAAGGACAAAAACTTGAGGAAAGAGGAAAAAAAGGAGAGGACGGGGAAGCAGGGTATCAAATCTGATATCCAGATCAATATAGTTACTACTACTATTGATCCTGTGATTATGACTAATGAAGAAGGTAGGGATTAGTCTCATGAAGTGAAATCATCCTTCCTTCATGCTAGAGGCTTCCCTTCAAGGTTATTCTTGGATTTACAATGAGATCATGGTACTAAAATAATTAAGGTAATGTAGAAAGAGCTAGACTATGAACATGCAATGAGAGCTCATATAGAAATACAAATTGGAAACATTCCTAAAAAGCTCAAGGAATACGAGAGGGAGCTCTATTACTTAATAAATAAAAGTGGGCAAAGAATGGAATAGGTTACTTCCAATTTGTGTTTAGGTGGCTAGTTTGGGAAAGAAGAGCAATGAGGAGATAATGTCTCCAGGTAATGTCTAGATGGGGAGTCTAGGAGGAACCTACTAAGAGAGTTGATGTATAGAATTAGTAGACGTAATAATGTTGTAAATGTTAATCTATATTAGGTTTATTTGATAATATCCATTGGTGTTTCTCTCTCTCTCTCTCACACACATACATACATGCATGCATGCATGCATGCATGCATGCATGCATGCATGCATGCATACATACATACATACATACATACATACATACATACATACATACATACATACATACATACATACATACATACATACATACATACATACATACATACATACATACATACATACATACATACATATATATATATATATATATATATATATATATATATATATATATATATATATATATATATATATATATATATATATATATATATAGACATATAAATGTATATGTGTGTGTGTGTTGTTAGAATGATTGTCTTAAACATGCATTTGATGATATTACTGATAGATTTTATTACCAATAGATAGTATTATATCAGCAAACATGATAAAGTATATACTATCAGTGGTCTTGTATTATATTGCCCATTGCTTATACTAAAGCACTATTGGTTTACTATAGCAGACAAGTAGTTAGTTATGCCTCCGTAGAGGCAAGACTCTTTGTGGCCAAAGGCCACATAGAGTCATGAATCTATAGGAGTCATGGCTCTTCACAAACATATAAATGTATAGGCAGATCACTGAGGATAATATAATCAATACATGGCATTATAACTCCCAGCGATGTGCACTATAATTACAGGATCAATTCTGAACTTTCTCCTTTGCATTCTTTGCTGAAAGACTATTTATATATTATTTCTATCATATAGGTTATCAGAAGTCTTCATTGGAAGGTCTTCTACATCTCAACAATTCTAGAAAATTCACCATTTGAAGAACAATTCTATTCTATAGTTATTCAAGTAAGAATATGTATCATTATTCATATCTAGCGTACTAATTTTGTCTATCAGAGATATTAATTCTAACAAAGAGAACTAGGCAAAGCATGAGGAAAAAGGTCATTGAGGCTCTTGAAGCTCTTGCTTTAGATTTGGCTTAAATTATCTAGAAGACTGAGGAAGAAAGGAAAGAGGTGATAAATATCATCAGATAGCTATTGTAGATACTAGTCATGGGTGCTAATGTGTTGGTTTCTAGTGCTTCTAGCTTGTTTGAAACTCTAGGTTCCAAGTACTTGTAAAACCTAGTCACCTTTATTTGGTTTAAACTTGTAGTTTTAGGTCCCTTTAAAACCTAGTTTTTGTGTTGGTTTTTTCTTTTCTTCAGGTTTCAGGTCCTTGTAAAACCTGGTGGTGCTTAATGTTTATCTCTTGTTTATTGTAAAGCGTTCCAAGTCCCTTCAAAAATTGTTTTTACCTTAATCTGAAACACTACCGACTTTGTGGAAAGTGAAAATGTGAAATTTGATGAATTTGCATAAAGAAATGATATTGAATGTAAGGAAGAACCGAAAGATTATAGTGCATTCATATATGTGGATGATAGTGCTCCCAACAATCCTACTAAACAATAAAACCAAGTTGTAGCTTTTTAGTAGATAGGAATTGATGTAGTGCAACAATGGATTGTTGAGAAGTAGATAGTGGGTGTCTAGCAATAGGTTGAAGATATTGAGTCACATAGAAGTAGCATTGACCATCAGATAGACAATGTTGAGCATGCTAAACCTTGATTAGAACCTGAATAAGAAAAAAATAACAAACTTGAGATAATTTTTCAAGATGAACTGGTTGAAGAATAGAGAAGGAGACCATAGTGCTAGCTAAGTATGTAAGTTCAGACATCATAAAACTGAACAAATCATTGGAGATGCAAAATCTAGTGTTATGAAAGGAAAGAAACTCAGAGACGATACATGATTACTTTGTGAATTTGAGCCAAAATTAGTGAAGGATGTACTAGATAATAAAGATTGGATCTTGGCAATGAATGAATAAATTAAATAGATTGAGAATAATAACACTTGGACCCTAGTATCTTGAGATGAATAAATGAAAATGTTATTAGAACAAAATGGGTTTTTAGGAAGTTAAGCTAAATGAAAATGGTTAAGTTACAAGGAATAGGGAAACATTAGTATGCAAATTATATGCTCAAAAAGAAGGAGTTGACTATGGGGAAACTTTTGCTCCTATAGAAAGACTGGAAGGAGTAAAATATCTACTTGCATATTCAGTCTATAATAATTTCAAAGAATATCAAATGGATGTAAAATCCACATTCTTGAATGGTATGCTTGATGAAGAAGTGTACATTGAACAACCAAAAGGATTTGTGGACCCAAAAAATAATAATATGGTATGTAAATTGAACAAGGTTCTATATGGATTGAAACAAGCACCAAGAGCATGATATGAAATACTACACAATTATTTAGTGAAGATTGGTTTTGAAAGGACAAGTGATAACAATAATCTATATTTGAAGACTAGTAAGAATAATGAAGTACTATTATCTAAAAAAATCTTGATGACATTATATTTGGAGGTGAAGAAGCATTATGCAAATCATTTGGTGATGAAATCAAGAAGGAATTTGAAATGTCAATGTTCATTGAAATCAAATTCTTTATTGGTTTGCAAGTATGTCAAATGAATTCTAGTATTTTCATTACTTAGTCCAAATAGATCAAGGAGATACTAAAACTTTTAGAATGGAAGAATCAAGGTTAGTTATTTAAAATTGATGAAATAGCTAATGTGAACCAGACTCTATATAGATCAATGATTGGAAAATTGTAATATGTTGTTCATAGTAGACCTGATATTGCATTGGTTGTTGGGATAGTTACTAGAATTTTATAAAATCCTAGAGAGAATAACATGATGACATTGAAAAGGATATTGAGATATCTAAAAGATACATAAGACTATGGACTATATACAAGAGAAACCTGATAGATTTGAACTAAAAGTACTCATTGACTTTGATTGGCAAGGAAATATTGATGACAAAAAAACACTAGTGTAGGTGTATTCTTTCTAGGAAAAAGATTGGTGTAATGGACAAGAAAGTGATAGAACCGTATTTTCCAATCAATAGCTAAAGCTGAGTATGTGGCAATTGTAGTAAAATATAAAAACATTATGTGGATCAAACAATTGTTGAAAGGAATGAAAGAAGAAATCACATATCTAGTGGTTATCTATTGTGATAACACAAGTTCTATTAACATTTCAAAGGATCTAGTGATGCACACAAAAATAAAGAATATTTCTATCAAATATCATTACTTGAGAGAACTAGTTCAAGAAAAACAAGTGAAGTTATAATATGTTCACACCAAAGAAAAAAATGCTCATGAATATCTTAGACACAAATTGTAGGTGATTCCCCTAAGGAAAGTTACTTAAAGAGATAAGGTGCACTGCATCAAATGTGCTAATCAGAATACCCTACACATTGATGCAAAATAAATATACTTTGGGAGATACCTAGGGTAGTTAAGTCAAGTAAAGGAAGAACATGATGAAAAATTAGTTAGAGATAGATGAAAACATTCAGCCAGACATGCAAATATCTACATAATCTAGTTGTATGAATAAATTGAGTATCATTGGAATTATTTTTGAAGAGGGAGGGAATCATGGAAGAGAGAGAGATAATTACCTAGGAGGGAGAAAATACATAAGTAGAGAGATATCCTATAGAGGGACTTGAGTTTCTAAAATTGTAGAGATGAGAATGGGAATGAAACTAAGGATATCAGTCACTCATGAAAGTAAAATCATTTTTTGGACTACATCATAACAAAGAAGGGTATTTCTCTAGACTTCTCTAGTTATGAGAAATGTGCAGTTTTACAAGTGGTGGACTTGGACATTTGTGTTCACTTCTTCTTGCATGGCTTCTATGGAGTTGAAGCTTTCTCCTATTGAGGTGGAGAGTAGGTGCAAGATTTTGGAAGTGGAGAAGAATCCTATTGAGGAGGATATTTTTAGGGCTACCACTTATGGAGGGGCAAGGGGATGGTGGCCTCACTACCTCAACCATGATATTTTGATCTTTCTTCTCCTTTTTTTCTACTGAGGTTGACCCTTCTACTATTTATGTGGGAAACAAGACTACAATGGGTTAGAAGATCTTTGAGATTATTGACCTATATAAGGGGTCTAGAGGGTTATGGTTCTTTGTTTCTAACATAGAAGAATGGACACGTAGTTTTATACTTGAGTTTGGTTATCAATTATGGTGATGAAAGTATATTTTTGGTTTTTGTATCCTTGTGATTGGGTGTATGCTAGAAGTATTAAAGGATTCATCCAAGTCCTTTGTTATTGTATTTGGTTAAAGTTTTCAACTTTTGAATGGGCTTGTCCGAACTTGACCTTTGTCAATATTGACATTGGTCTTAGTCACTTTTTGACCTTTGTCTTTGACAGAGGTAGGTCTAGATGCAACTCTTTAATGATTGGGTTTATGGATGTCTAGCACTAGGTATTGTTATTATTATTTTATAGTGCTTATTTTCTGCTGGTGTACCATGTGTACACCCACTTATTTTATTCTTCTTAATAAAAAAACAGAGTGGGTAATTGTATTCCTATAATGAAAATATGCTAAGCTGTTGCCATCATGCTCCTATAATTGATGAATTTTTGAGACAACTTTTTCATTATATGACATAGAGTTTAAAACCTAATTGGACATAGAAACCAAACAAAAAATTCATTATCAACAATGTCAATAAAAATGAAACAACCCCCTAAAGGACAATTAGCAATGTATAAATGATAAGAAGATAGTGTATTTGTTAAAATAGAGGAAGAACCCATATTTATCAAAAAATAGACATTTGACAAACTTTTGATAAAAAGTAAATATTATTAAAAAAATCATGCATATTTTTAGGAAACATGAAACTATTATAGAAAGAAGAGTAGAAGGGTTTTCTTTAACCTAAAATTTATCTATGATCAATGCTTCCTTTGTTTCAAGGATGAATATTTGAAATACCTTTGTTGGTGTTTTTGGATTTAGTAGAGAAAGATACATATGTTCTTAGTAATTTCTAAAAAAGTTAACATGTATTAAATGGTCATTTGGTATAAATATTTATGTTTCTTTTGATCAAATTGTTTAGTTATTTTTATTCTTCTTAAGATTAATGATGCAACAAACATAAAAAAGGAGAATGGTTAAAAAACACAATTTAGAAAGTCTAATTGGACAAATTTAAATAAAACCAAATATATAAGACCTAGCCAAAAAATAATTAGGAAATAAAACAAATATCATATGGGTGTTGTCCTTATCACTTAAATAATATTTAGAGACATAATCACCAACCAAATTTTAATTATTAGAACCATAAACCTTCCCCAATATTATCACTAGAAAACCATTGACCATAGATAAAACTCATAACTAATACCTAGGATGGGAGCTTCAAACTAGTGAACTAGCTAGGAAAAGCTTCACACTATGGGAAAAGGAGAAAGGTGGCCTAGAAAAAGTAGAATTACATTTGAGAACTAAACATTGTGAGGAACTATAGACATATAAGAAAGCTACTATTATTCTTTCTAGAGATGTGTTTGTTTGCACAACAAGAAGATGTTTGGTTCTAGCAAAAAAGGTCATGTCATGTGAATTTTGACAATTTGGCAAACATTAGAAAAATGAAGAAAGTAAGAGGGTTTTCAAACTTAAAGAAGCCTAACAATGCTATTCATAAACAATGTCAATAGGGAAAAATAAGCAAGTCTAGTTTCAAGAGAAAAACATATACATCAAGTGATATTATGGAATTGGTTCATATTCATCTATGTAGACCTATTGATGTTCAAAGCTATTATGTAGATAAGTATTTCATTTTATTTATTAATGACTATTCTAGGATGATGACTATGAGGTTTCTTAAATTTAAATTTGACTCTTTTTAGTTATTTAAGTGGTATTAGGCTAGAGTTGAAAAAGAAATAGGGAAGAGTCTGAAGTGTTTGAGATCTGACAAAGGTGGTGAATTTATTTCCAATGAGTTCAATACATTCTACAATTACTGAGGAATGAAAAGATAGATGTTAGCATCAAGGACCCCTCCTCAGAATGGGATAGCTTAGAGGATAAACATATCAATAATGGATTGTGTAAGAACATTGATGATGGAGAAGAATATATCACATAAGTATTGGAAAGAAACTATCAGTAATGTTGTCTATACTCTAAATAGAGTACAAATCAAGAAAGGTACAAATACTACACATTTTGAACTATGGTATGGATATGCTCCTATTGTGCAATATTAAAAAATCTTTGGAAGAAAACACTATCTATTCAAAGATAATAGGAATGAAAAACTTGATGTAAAGAGTGATCAAGGTATATTCCTAGGATATTCCACCAAGAGTAAAACTTACAAATGTTTAAACTCTAACACTAACAAAGTTGTGAATTCATTTCGAAGATGTGAATCAATATATTAGGTCTGACTCCTAAAATCAATATTTTTTCTTGATTTTTCTTTAAAAAAAAAATTAACTCTGGATAATCTGCAAAATAGAAGGGTTTATTTGGTCAATAGATGGTGTCTATGCAAAGTGGCATCTGAAGATAGGAATCACCTATTCTTAAATTATAGGTTTAGCTAGAAAGTTTTGAGTTATATGATTCTCTATTGGAATTTAGATTGGGTGCAACATAATAACATTGATCAATATTTCTAGAGTTGGACTTGTCCTTCAAAGGACATTGATATCAGTTTTCTTTGGAAAATTTCTCTACTACATCTTTTGTGGGGAATTTCGAAAGAAAGAAATAATAGAATCATTAGAGATGAATAAAATCTTAAGTTGGTTCTTAGTCACAATATTATCAGAGCCATAAAGGAAAACTTCAAATCTCATAGAAAAATGAGTGAAGAAATCCAAATTAATAAGATCCCATGAAGACTAAAGGTTATAAAACCAAAATTGATGATCAAAGACAGAATGCTAAATGAGATTCTCCACCTATGGGATTGATTAAAGGTACTTTTGAAAGGGTTGGAAAAGGAAATCTAGGTGAAGCTGGTTGTGGAGGTGTTTTGAGGGACCATGCTAGTAGAATTGTTGATGTTATTCCTATTCCTATAGGGATATCTACTAGCCATAAAGCAGAGGCTGCAATTGCTTTGTATACTATGAGGATGACAATGGATTATGGTTATCAAAATCTTTAGTTGGAAGTAGATTCACTCAGCATTATTAATATGCTTAATAATATGAGCCTAGTTACTTGGACTATTGAGGGAAGTATAATGGAAATTAAAAATCTTATGAATAGATTTGATATTGGTTTATTTTCTCATATCTTTTGGGAGGGAAACTTAGTTACTAATTGGATTGCCAACCAAGCTATCTACAAGAAAAGAAAGTTGAAGTAGCAAGCTGATCTATGCAAGGAAGTGGAGTTGACAACTATATCTTATTATGACAAAACACATGCTAGAGAAGGAAAGATTTCCTAAGATTGGAAAATTTATTAAGGGAGTGATGAGTTTATAGAGGATAGTATGAGTTTCCTTAGGAAATCATTTAGTGCTATTATGATTTGTATTTGGTACATACGTAACGTTAAAAACTCCTCAGTATTCATAACAAATTTACTCTTTCTTCTAGTTTCCATTTCTCAAAAAAATTCCAAGTTCAAAGAAGAACACGAGATGGGAAGGGAACCAAGAAATAAACAAACAAGAAACTATAGGAAGTGTAAGGCAAGTGCTTTTGTGTGGGAGATTCTATAGAAGTGGAAAGTTATGACTTACATTGAGAGACTCTATGGGTATAAACCACACATTAGTAAGATCTTCTTCAAAAGTAGGTTTGAAGAAAATGTTACTTTGCATGGGGTCACAATGAACTTGACTTAAGAGTTTATATCTAATCTTATGGGGCTTCCCATAGAAGGGATAAAATTCACTAAGGAGACTAGTATCTCGAACATGACTTTTAAGAAATTCTCAAAGGAAAAACCTAAAGAGAAAAACATGGAGAAAAATGGAGACTTTCTACAACTTGAAATAGATTATGGTCATCTAGAGGGACATGTTGTCATGTATCCATGAGTATTTTATTCTTGATGGTAGAGAAAATAGAGTCCATAAATTTCACTTTGTTTTCCTAAATCATTTTAGGCATAAAATTAGGATCTCCTTTCCATTTTACCTAAAGTATTCTCTACTTCAAATCCTCTATACTGATAGGAAGAAAGATTCATGTCCTATGATTCATGAAGGTTTAATTTTACTTATAGAATTTTTTGTGAAATTGAAGTCATTGAATCCTCTCCAACTTTGGAGAAGAATCAAAATGTGTCTAGCAATGATTCTCATTCTAAGAGAATTAAGGTTAAAAGTGAGGAGGGCACTAGTGATATCAAGAGTATAAAAAAGGGATTCAAATGAGAGAGCAATAAGAAAAATGTAGAGGAAATCACAGAGTTTAAGAATTCTAAAAATGATGACAAAATAGAAATAGGGGGCCTTAGTTCCAACCTAGATGGATATGCTATGAGAAAAGGGGTGTTGACTAGTAAAGATAATGTGGAGGGTAGAAAGGATAGAACTATCGATTCTAATATTAGGTCAAAAGCCCTAGGGGAGGACAAATAGAAATAGAGTATTCACCCCTCCCATTTGAAGAGGAATGATAATGAAGAGAAAATGGAGAAGGATACTGGTAAGGAAAATGAGGGTAAAGACCTTTCTGCTAAGGACAACAACTTGAGTAAGGAGGAAAAAGAGGAGAGGATGGAGAAGTAGAGTATCAACTCTAATATTCGGATCAATATAGTTACTACAACTATTGATCTTGTGATTAGGACTAATGAAGAAGGAAGGGATTAGTCTCATGAAGTGAAATTATCCTTCCTTCATACTACTAAGATCAAAGAAGAGGCTTCCCTTCAAGGTGATTCTTGGATTTACATTGATATAATGGTATTAAAAAAATGGGAGTAATGTAGAAAGATATAGACTATGAACGTACCATGAGAGCTTAGATAGAAATAGAAATTGGAAATATTCCTAACAAGCTCAAGGAATATTAGAGGGAGCTTCGTTACTTAATAAATAAAAGTGGGCAAAGAATGGAATAGGTTACTTCCAATTTGTGTTCAGGTGGCTAGTCTGGGTAAGAAGAGCAATGAGAAGATAATGTCTGGATGGGGAGTCTAGGAGGAACCTAGTAAGATATACATACATACATACATACATATATATATATATATATATATATATAGATATATATATATATGTTGTTTGAATGATTTTCTTAAACATGCATTTGATGATATTATTGATAGATTATATTATAGATAGATAGTATTATATTGTCAAACATCATAAACTATATACTATCGGTGGTATTGTATTATATTTCCCATTTCTTATACTAAAGCATTGTTGGTTTACTCTAACAAATGAGTAGTTAGTAATGCCTCTGTAGAGGCATGACTCTTCGTGGCCAAAGGCCACATAGAGTCATGACACTATAGGAGTCATGGCTCTTCACAAGCATATAAATGTATAGGCAAATCACCGATGATAATATAATCAATACATGGCATTATAAGTCCTAGCGATCTGCACTATAATTATAGGATCAATTCTGAACTTTCTTCTTTGCACTCTTTGTTGAAAGACTATCAATATATTCTTTCTATTGTATAGGTTATTAGTAGTCTTCAATGGAAGGTTTTCTACATCTCATAAATTCCAGAAAATTCACCATTTGAAGAACAATTCTATTCTATAGTTATTCAAGTATGAATATCTATCATTATTCATATCTACTCTAATAATTTTGTCTATCAGTGATCATTAATTCTAACAAAGAGAACTAGGTAGAGCATAAGGAAAAAGGTCACTGAGGCTCTTGAAGCTCTTACTTTAGCTTTGGCTTAAATTATCTAGAAGATTGAGGAAGTGGGGAAAGAGGTGATAAATATCATTAGACAACTATTGTAGGTATTGGTCATGGGTGCTGATATGTTGGCTTCTAGTCCTTCTAGCTTGTTTAAAACTCTAGGTTCTAGGTCCTTGTAAAAATTGATCACTTTTATTTGGTTTAAACTTATAGTTTTAGGTCCCCTTAAAACCTAGTTTTTGTGTTGGTTTTGTCTTTTCTTTATGTTTCAGGTCCTTGTAAAACCTAGTGGTGCTTAATGTTTATCTCTAGTTTATTGTAAAGGCTTTTAGGTCCCTTCAAAACTTGTTTTTACCTTAATCTAAAACACTAACAAAGTTTTGGAAAGTTAAAATGTAAAATTTGTTCAATTTGCATAAAGAAATGATATTGAATGTAATGAAGAACCTAAAGATTATAGTACATTCATATATGTGGATGATAGTTCTCCCAACACTGCTACTAAAAAAGAAAACCAAGTTGTAGTTTTTTAGTAGATAGGAGATGATGTAGTGCAATGATAGATTGTTGAGAAGTAGATAGTGGGAGCCCGACAATAGGTTGAAGATACCAAGTCACATACAAGCAGCATCGACCATCAGATAGACAATGTTGAGCATGCTAAACCTTGACTAGAACTTGAATAAGAAAGAAATAATGAACATGAGATAATTTTTCAAGATGAACTTGTTGAAGAATAGAGAAGGAGACCACCGTGCTAGCTAAGTATGTAAGTTCAGACATCATAAAACTAAACAAATCATTGGAGGTGCAAAATCTAGTGTTATGGCAAGAAAGAAACTTAGAGATGATACATGCTTACTTTGTGAATTTGAGCCCAAGTCAATGAAGGATGTACTAGATAATAAAGATTGGATCTTGTCAATGAATGAATAAATTAAATAGATTGAGAATAATAACACTGGGACCCTAGTATCTTAAGATCAATAAAAAAAAATGTTATTAGAACAAAATGGGTTTTTCATAATATAAGCTAAATGAAAATGGTGAAGTTACAAGGAATAGGGAAACCTTAGTATGCAAATGATATGCTAAAAAAGGAGTTGACTATGGGGAAAATTTTACTCCTATAGCAAGATTAGAAGGAGTAAAAAATCTACTTGCATATTTTGTCTATAATAATTTCAAGGAATATTAGATGGATGTAAAATCCACATTCTTGAATGGTATACTTGACGAAGAAGTGTACATTGAACAACCAAAAGGATTTGTGGACCTAGACAAAAATAATATGGATTGAAGCAAGTGCCAAGAACATGGTATGAAAGACTACACAATTATTTAGTGAAGATTGATTTTGGAAAGACAAGTGATAAAAATAATCTATATTTGAAGACTGGTTAGAATAATGAAGTAATATTATCTAAAAAAATCTTGATGACATTATATTTGGAGGTGAAGAAACATTATTCAAATTATTTGGTGATGAAATCAAGAAGGAATTTGGAATGTCAATTTTCACTAAAATCATATTCTTTATAAGTATGTAAAATGAATTATAGTATCTCCATTACTTAGTCCAAATAGATCAAGGAGATGCTAAAATTTTAGAATGGAAGAATCAAGGTTGGTGAGAAAACTTATGTCTATAGGACATAAGTTATGTAAAAGTGATGAAATAACTAATATGAACAAGACTCTATATAGATCGATGATTGGTAAATTGCAATATGTTGTTCATAGTAGACTTGATATTGCATTGGTTGTTGGGATAGTTGCTAGATTTTTATAAAATCCTAGAGAGAATCACATGATGACACTAAAAAGGATATTGAGATATCTAAAAGGTACATAAGACTATGGACTATATACAAGAGAAGTGATAGATTTGAACTAAAAGTATTCGTTGACTTTGATTGGCAAGGAAATATTAATGACAAAAAGCACTAGTGTAGGTGCATTCTTTCTAGGAAAGAGATTGGTGTAATGGACAAGAAAGTGATAGAACCATATTATCCAATCAATAGCTAAAGCTGGGTATGTGGCAGTTGTAGTGAAATATTCAAATATTATATGGATCAAACAATTGCTGAAAGGAATGAAAGAAGAAATCACATATCTAGTGGTTATCTATTGTGATAACACAAGTTCTTTTAACATTTCAAAGTATCTTGTAATGCACACAAAAATAAAGAATATTTCTATCAAGTATCACTACTTGAGAGAACTAGTCCAAGAAAAAGAACTTAAGTTATAATATGTTCACACCAAAGAAAAAATTGCTCATGAATATCTTAGAGGCAAATTGCAGGTGATTCTCCTATGGAAAGAAACCTAAAGAGAAAAGGAACAGTGCATCAAATGTGCTAATCATAATACCCTACACATTGATGCAAAATTAATATACTTTGGGAGATGACTAAGGTAGTTAAGTCAATCAAAGGATGAACAACGTGACAAATCAGTTAGAGACAGATGACAACATTCAGCCGAACATGCAAATATCTACATAATCTAGTTTTATGAATAAATTGAGTGTCATTGGAATAATTTTTGAAGAGGGATGGAATCATGAAAGAGGGAGAGATAATTACCCAGAAGGGAGAAAATAAATAAGTAGAGAGAAGTTTCTAAAATTGTAGAGATGAGAATGGGAATGAAACTAAGGATAGTGGTCACTCATGAAAGTAAAATCATTTTTTTTATTACATGGTAACAAATAGAGAAATTTCTCTAGAGTTCTCTAGTTATGAGAAATGTGTAGTTTTACAAGTGGTGGACTTGCATGTTTGTGTTCACTTCTTCTTGCATGGCTTCTATGGAGGTGACGCTTTCTCCTATTGAGGTGGAGACCAGGTGTGAGATTTTGGAAGTGGAGAAGACTCCTATTGAGGAGGATATTTTTGGGCTACCACTTTTGGAGAGGCAAGGGGATGGTGGCCTCACTACCTCAACCATCATATTTTGATATTTCTTCTTCGGTGAACCCTTTTACTATTGATGTGTGAAAGGAGACTACAGTGGGTTAGAAGATCTTTGAGATTGTTGACCTATATAAGGGGTCTAAAGGGTTATGGATATTTGTTTCTAGTAGAAAAGAATGGACAAGTAGTTTTCTACTTGAGTTTGGTTATTAATTATGGTGATGAAAGTATCTTTTTGGTTTTTGTCTCCCTGTGATTGGGTGTATGTTAGAAGTATTAAAGGATTCATCCAAGTCCTTTGTTATTATTTTTGGTTAAAGTTTACAAATTTTGAATGGGCTTGTCCCAACTTGACCTTTGTCAATATTGACATTGGTCTTAGTCACTTTTTTTACCTTTGTCTTTGATAGAGGTAGGTCTAGATACAACTCTTTGATGATTGGGTTTATGGATGTCTGGCACTAGGTATTTTTATTATTATTTTATAGTGCCTATTGTCTATTGGTGTACCACAGGTACATCCACTTGCTACTTTTCTTAATAAAAAAAACAAAGTGGGTAATTGTATTCCTGTAAAGAAAATATTGTAAGGTGTTGCCATCAATGACAAAGAGGGAGATTGTTGGAAAATACAATTGAAACAACTATTATTTTATCATTGATGTCAAATCTACTGATGATACGTATTTATATCTAATCTAAATGTCATATCTATTTTATTGATTAAGAAGATTTGAGAAGTTTTTCATAACAATAACAGCTAGATGAAAGGTTGAGTTAAGAAAATGAAGCTACAATAGACATTTGATTAGTTATACTTTGATAAGGCAAAATGATTGTTTATATCATGTCAATACTTGAATCTTTACAATACAAGTCTAGATATATCATTAATGTAAAGCTTGACTGGGAACTAGAGTAAAAGACTAAGGTATGTTGAGTGATGCTAGTGTCAACCAAGCCATAGTACAAGCTGTGAAAATCTAGTGTTGACTGGGCATCAGTATCAAATGATAAAGCTAGTTAATGTTGAGCCAAGAGTTCTACAATGACCAAGAAATTCAGTGATGACTGAGTGTCAAAACTTAGTAATGGTCGAATGCTAGAAGTTTGAATGTGTATGAGATATCATGATATCTAGCTGACTTAGTTGATTTCTTGGGATATGTAAAGCATGTTGAAGATAAGATTAACAAGTTGGATCATTTAATTCAAGGAGAAGATTATTTACCATATCTAATGAATGAATTTGATGAGAAGTTTATAGAAAAGAAGGAAGATGAATAGATACAATGAATCTATTGGATCAAATCATAAACCTTAAGATCTAGGGTGATTATGAAAGTGATAAAAGATTAGAATTACACATTTAAGGAGGTATAGAGATGAATTTTAGGAAAAAACAAATAGAGAGGTGGAATAGAGGTGAACACAGGTGAACACAATAGCGTGAAGTGTGAGAAGAAAAGAGACAAAACAATGAACTTGTGTGAGTTTCCAATAAGAGGGAACATAGTTGTTGAAGGTGATAAGAAAATATAAGATGAAGGCTTAAGTTTGTTGTGAAGAGAAGGGTGATTGCTTGAACATTTTTCGGGTGAATAAGAGATAGAGGTGATAAATAAGGCTAATTAGAAAATCATCACATAAACTGAACAGTGATCTAAAACTACAAAGTGAGTTGTAATCATAGAGATCAAACCCTACTATTTTCTTTTTAATAATTGTAAATAGTTTGTATTGAAATCCTTTTAATCCAAGGTTGACCTAATAGTTGCTGAAGCACTTAATAGTCTATGTAAATTCTTTAGCAAGGTGACATTCTAAATAGAATGATCAAAGTCCTCTAACAAGGCCACTCCTAGTGGGGTGATTAAATCCTCTAACCAATTCACATTTAATAGTGTGTATTGCAACCTTTAATAGGTTTGGCTCCTAGTAGAGCTTAGTTCACAAGAGTGAAAAACTAGTTAGTTGTCACTAGTGGTTTTTCCCAAATTGGGTTTCCATGTTAAATCCTAGCATCAAACTTGTATTGAATGTTTTTTGGTGTTCTACATTTACATGTTTCATATTCAACAAGTCTACTGTCTTAGGATAGTGAGCTACTAGTGGGTATGTGCAGGATCATGGTCAACCAAACTATGCTGTTAAGTGGCAATAAAAAATTAGAAAATCAAGGTTATGTCAACTTGATGTGCAATTTTCTACTTGTTATTAACTTTATATCAAAAATTTGACAGAAAATAATATCTAGAAAATTGAATCTAGTTTTTAAACTACTAGGACTGGACTTAAAATAAAATAAAATTGGTTGGTCAAAATTTTGATTTTTAATGCAATATTACAAAAATTTCAGAACAAAAATAAGTAGACATATGTCTGACCACCTTAATCAAAATCAAATTATAATATTTTTTTAATAATATTCTAGATATAAGTAGTAGACTCATGCCTGGATGTGACACATATTTTTGGGTATTTTTAGTTTAAGTAAATAATTAATAATTAATTTTTGACTTCAGTATTTTTGGAATAAAAAAATTCTCGTGTCTAACCACCTTAACTAATTCAAAACTCTTTAAAATTGAAAATTTCTTTTTTTCTTCCTTTATAGTGGAAGAAACATAGAATGTGGTGCATCTTTTGGAATTCAAAAATGTTGTACCTTTTGAAAGTTATAGTTGTTTTTCAAGTAGTGTGTTAGACAATACTTTATACATAACTCTATTAGAAAATAAGTAATAATTACTTACTAAACTCATAATTTGACAAACATCACATTTATGGAAAGATAAGAATATTCTTAAGAAACCCTTTTCATTTCATCAAATTTTGGCGAAAAAAGTTGTTAGCTACATGTCTGAAGTAAAAATCATATAAAAATAGGCCAAAAAAACACTTTAAGGATTTTTTAAAGTTTACCATATAGGGGTGGTATCAAAAGATATAGTAGAACTTATAAAGATATTAATTGTTTTCATTTAGTATCAAGGTGGGTGAGAAAAAAGTTGGAATATATTTTGAAATGCTTTCAGGCATTTTAGAACTACATAATTTTTAGATTGCCACTTTTCAACACACCATGATCCTACACATACCCTCGTAGTTTTTATTATCAACATACAATAGACACCGACCTACAACATGATAAGTAGAATAATAAATGGTTAACGTGTGATTGTTTAAGTGGTACATATGGAGCTTGAGTAATTGATCCTCAACCACCCTTGAGTTATTCTTAGCATTCTAACAAAGGTCTTTGATAAATTTGAAGTTTACTATGATTATTAGGAAGGAATCAATGTTGTTGGTTAAGGTTTGGGATAATATCAAAACCTCAATTTTTGAGTCTCTTAATAGATTTTCTATGAGGTTAAAGTCCCTTTCATCTCCCTTTTGCTTGGTTGATAATTATGTTCTAGATAGATGGGAGAAAGCAAAAATACCACTCAAAGGGGTATTAGTGTATAACATGGCTAAATCAAAAAAATAGAAGAAAGGTTAAATGAGAAATTCCTAATGGATCCTTTACTAAATTAATTTTTCATGGGGATTCCAAAGGAAACTCAGGGAGGTCAAGGATTGGAGCAGTTCTAAGAAATAATAAGGGTGACATTCTTAAGGCTTTGACTAACAGAATTTTAGATGGTTCAAACAATCTAGTAGAGGCTTCAACAACTTTGGAGAGAGTTAAACTTTATTTGGGTATGGAGTTGTTAAGGCTACTCATGTAACATAGCTTTGGCTCTAATCTCTAAAAATATCATCAAGTGGGAGTTCCACTACGTCTTGGGTAAAATGTGGAAACTTCTCCCTAGATTCAAGGATTTTAAGATTGCTCATTGTTTTAGGGATGCTAATGTTATTGTGGATTGGTTGGGTGAATAGGGAATCTTGCTGGAGAAGTCATGTGAAATAAATGGTTTGGAAATGAGTCGACAGGTTTGGGTTTAGAACATGTTGAATGCTCTCTAGGATGAGGTAACCCAAAACTTGTAAAATATGGATCAAGATGCTTTTCTTTGTGCATGTGTCATTGGTATGCAATGGGGCTACAAATTGCTAGGGGACTTATTCAGCAAGCCCATGTTAAGGCAACCATAGAGCTAGGCACTATGCTTGCCCTTGCTAATTTCAAAATTATCCTCTCATCATGGATTTTTGTGGGTGTTATGTTAGGATTTTGGCTTGCAACTGAGGGTATGCATGTTCCATTATTCTGTCCATGGGTATCCTTCCTTCATATCTCTTGCTACACCCTAGCTATCCATTTTCTAGTGGCTCTTTTTGCAATTGGAAGATCCCTTCTCCCACATAATTGTTGGTAGGGCATTTCAGTTATTTTCTGTGAGAACTTGCTAGTTCTCCATGCAATCAACACTCTATACTCTCGTCACTTTTTGTGGTCATCTCTTAGTGGTTTACTAACCTATTAGTCTTGGTGGACAATATATACTATGATTCAAGTGTCAAACTGGTTGGGTGTTAGACTTCATGAAGTTATTGTATTGACACATTTCCACTAAGTTGGATCTAACAATGTGCTCTCAATTTGGGGGAGCAATAACTCTATACTCTTCACTAGTTTAGATATATTTTGTATAGAGGGTGTTGATAGAAATTTATGTTTCTTCTGGCTATAAGGTTTTATGTTTATGTCACTAATATCGACATAGCACATTGTCGGGTTTTGTTTGTTGTTCAGTTTGGATTTATTGGGTACAAAAGATCTCTCCTAATTTAAGATCTCTAAGATGGATGGGTTGGACTTCTCTCAATTTTTTTTGTGATTGAGACTCGTGATAGGTTGATTTAGTTCTCAATGGTATGGTATGTTGTAGTTAAATAGGGCATTATTTTTCTATTGTAACCTGACAACCATAGCGAGTTTTCTTGCTAGCTCTTTCCTTCTTGAATCCTTGAACTAGTATCTATTTTCTTTTCTACAACAAAAATATGGTAGCTTGGCACTTTTATCAAAAAAAAGAAAAGAGAGGTGAATATTAGATTTTTCATTTTTTCATTCCCAATCCAAACATATATTAGATTTAAGACAAGAGCCCACTGTTGAGAATTGTGTCTCAACCTTGCAAGCTCTTTTTCCAAAAAACTCTAGAAAATTATAGCTAAAAAACTCTAGAAATCTTTAGAAAATTCTAGAATTTGTTTGTAGCAGTTTTCCACATGTTTATGAGTTTGAAAAAGGTCTATGTGTTGTTAAAAATGCATCTAGTCTCTAGAAAATAAAGAAGGTTTATTTTTAGAGTGTGAACAACTCATTTTATGACTTTTACGGGGGTCTAAACTAGAGGACAAAATCATGCACGAAAATGGAATTCTTGGAGTTACAAATTACAAGTGGGTAACATATGGCATGGTTGTTTTGCCCATGGTTTTGGCCCATTGTTTTGTAGAAATGGTTTCCAAGTGGAAAATCACTATAAAAGGAGGGCTTGGGGAGGTATTTGAATCATCAAGTTCAATTTGGAAGACTGGTGGTAGAAGGAGTCTCTCTAAGTTTGAGTTTGTGTTTGAGTTCTGGTGATGTACTCCTGTATGAACTTTCATTGCAAGTGTATTGTAATCTTCTAGATTTGATAATACATTGTGTAGATTTTAGAGGGTGGGGTTTCTCTCCTAGAAGGATCTCCCCATGGTAATCATTGTGTTATGTGTTCTTTGTTATTTTGATTATATTATTATGCATGTCTTGAGATCTTTGCAATAGTTAGATGTATTTGCATAATCATCCTCTCAAAGATTAGTGTAGGAAGTGATTTCGCACACCTTTGCTTCCTTACAAGTGGTATCCGAGTCTGGCCAATTTTGGTTCTATTTGTTGGGTACAAGGATTTTTGAGCTAATCAAAGTTTGAGTGGGAGCTTGTGTAGAGGTTTTTATTTCTATGTTGTTGAGATGGAAAGCACATTAGGGAGGATGGATGTAGAGAAGTTTTCTAGCACAAAATTTGAAATGTGGAAGCTAAAGATGGAAGATCTATTGATTGATTGGGATTTATGGGATACAGTCAATGAAAAGAAGCTGAGGCCCACAAATCCAACTTTATCCATAGAGTTCGATGTGAGAGAAAAAAAAGCTAAAAGTATCATGAGATTATGTCTTATAGACTCTATACTGAATAATGTTCATGAAGAACCTACCTCAAAGAAGCTTTGGAAGAAGCTAAGTGAGATCTATCAAGAAAAATCACTTGTGAATAAGATTTTCTTGAGGAAGAAGTTATATTCCTTGAGAATGGAAGAAGGTGGATAGATTTTTGAGCATCTTGAAAGTTTCAATATGTTGGTGACTTAGTTGACCTCAATTGGGGTGTGGATGGATGAAGAAAAAAGGTGCCAAATATTTCTATCTTTGTTGCCAGACTCATGGGAGAGCCTTGTCATGGCCATAGGAAACACTTCAGTCATCTTGAAGATGGAGGACATTGTTGGTTCTCCACTTTTCAAAGAGATGAGAAGGAAGGTATCTCTAAATGCCAAAGAGGCTTTGAGTGTTTGAGGAAGACTGCAAGAAAGGAGGCAAGAATGAGAAACAAAATGGCTATTCTAAGTCTAAGAATAAGGGGAGATCAAAATATCATGGTAAGTCCAAGGTGATCTACTAGAATTGTGGCAAACCTAGACACTTTCGAAAGGACTACAAAGTGGAGAAGAAGAAAAAGTAGAAAAAATAAGATTCTGATTTTGTGCCTGAAAAGGAAGATGAAGATACTTTTATCATAGCCTTGGCCACTCATGCAAGTGACAATGCATGGTTGATTGACTCAGGTGCATCTTTTCACATGACTCCTAATATAAATTGGTTTAGTAAATATGAAAAGTTTGATGGTGGTAAGGTGTATTTGGGTGATAACTCAATTCTTGATATTGTTGTTTGTGGAAGTATTCATGTGAAATTTTTTGATGGTAGAATTAGAAAATTTGACGGTGTCTTGAATATTCCAAGACTAGTGAGGAATTTGTTATCTAATAGTAAACTAATAGATGCTGGTGTGCATGTACAATTTTTTGAAGTAGGTGTGAAAATGGTGAGAGGTGCTATGGCAATAGCAAGAGGAAGTAGATTAGGTAAATTGTACCAGCTTGATGGATGTATAGTTGAGTGCAATAGTGTTGGAAATGATTGAAAAGATCATGAGGAAAGTTGTTGGAATGATATATGGAAATGGTAAAGAATGTTCTCAATCATTGTTTTGTCATTGATGTCAAACTTGCTACTTGTAGGAATGAAAATTGCTTTAGTGATCCAAATACTATCAAATTTTGATGAGCATACAGAAGTCCAAGCTGAAGTACCTAAGAAAATGGAAGAGTACAGAACCTTTTTGTACTCTTATGAAGGAATGACTGTTGATGAGGATGATGTCAATCAAATTGAAAATCAACAACAAGTATCAGTTTCAGCCGAGTCACAACCAATGAATGCCGAGTTGCATTCAGAAGCCAAGTTGCAGAATGAAGAAAATGCACAATCTGATTCTGAAGACAATACACATGATGAAGAACAACTTGACAATGAAGTACATAGTGATCCTAAATCTGAAAGATCAAACATGGAAACAAGGACAAAGCCAAGATTATCCAAATATGTAAAAAGACATCACCCTGCTGAATAGATAATTGGTGAAAAAAATGCAAGACCAATGACAAGGAACAGACTAAGACATGAATCATGTTTGATCAACCAATCTGAACCCAAGATAGTATATGGTGCATTACAAGATGATAACTGGTGTAAATCTATGGAAGAAGAAATTGATCAAATAAAGAAAAACAAAACCTGGAGTTTGGTTCCCAGACCAACTGACAAGAATGTGATTGGCACCAACTGGGTATTCAGAAACAAGCTAGATGAGAATGGTGAGATTACCAGAAACAAAGCTAGACTAGTATGCAAGGGTTATGCTCAAGAAGAAGGAATAGAATATGGGGAAACATTTTCCCTTGTTGCTAGAATGGAAGGAGTAAGAACTTTACTTGCATATGCTGCCTACAAAGATTTTAAAGTCTATTAGATGGATGTAAAATCTACTTTCTTAAATGGTATACTAGAAGAAGAAGTCTACATTGAACAAATAGAAGGATTTGTTGATGAAAACAACAGGGATATGGTGTGTAAGCTACATAAAACACTCTATGGTTTCAAACAAGCACCTAGAGCATGGCATGAGAGACTTCACAAGTATCTAGTGCAAATTAGATTTGAAAGAACTAATGATAACAACAACATGTACATCAAAGTAGAAGAAGGTAAAGACATTATTGTATCTAAAATCTTTGTGGATGACATAGTGTTTGGTGGAAAGGAAGTGCTTTGCAAAGGCTTTGCTAACAAAATGAAGCATGAATTTGAGATCTCTATGTTTGGAGAAATCAATTTTTTTGTTGGATTGCAAGTACATCAACTAAAACATGGTATATTTGTGACACAATCAAAGTACATCAAAGAGATTCTTAAAACATTTGGATTGGAGGAATCCAAACCAGTCAGCACACCAATGGCAACAGGAAATAAGCTGTCCAAAAATGATAAATCAACTGAAGTCAATCAAACAATGTACAGATTCATGATTGAAAAACTACAATATGTTGTACATAGTAGACCAGACATAGCATTAGTAGTTGGAATAGTAGCCAGATTCTTTGCTAATCCCAAAGAAAATCATCTCATAGTAGTAAAAAGAATAATGAGATATCTTAAAAGAACTGATAACTTTGGTCTATACTACAAAAAGAATGAAAAATTTGAGCTCAATGCATATACAGATGCAGACTGGGGAGGCAACATTGATGATAGAAAAAGCACAAGTGGAGGTGCATTATTTCTGGGCAAAAGGCTAGTTACCTGGACTAGCAAGAAACAAACATGTACATCCCAGTCCACTACAGAGTCAGAATATGTAGCAGCTGCAGTCAATTGCACAAACATTGTATGGCTCACACATCTATTGAAAAGAATGAAAGAAGAGGTAACAAAACCTGTGATGCATGCAAAAACCAAGCATATTGCAATCAAGTATCATTATGTCAGAGAATTGGTAGAAGACAAACAAGTGAAGTTGGAATACATTCACACAAATGAACAAACTATAGATATCTTCACCAAACCGTTGTCCAAGGATTCTTATGAATATCTTAGAGGCAAGTTGGGGGTAATACCCCTAACTCAAGCAGTTTAAACCAACAAGGATGCTGCCCTGCATCAACAGAAATAAATCATTGAAATATCAGAAGAATGATGCAGAGGATGACAGCAAGAGCAGCAACTCCAAATCAGTCACAAGTGTGGTGATAGAGGGAGAAAAAAACAAGAAGCCAAAGCTCATATTTTGCATAATAAAGATGCTACATCTTTGGCATTTATGTCAAAGAGGGAGAAATGTGAAACTTGATCAATACAAAGTAAGAGGGAAATATATATGAAAGAAGGAGATATATGAGATCAGCTAGTAAAGATGATACATATGAAAGAGGGAGATATATGAGATTAGTAGTAAACTTTAACAACAAATAAATATAGCAGACAACGTATACAATCTTGGTGGTAACTAAGTTGATCAATTGATCAGTTTGGTTTGTCATCAATGCCAAAGAGGGATATTGTTGGAATGATATATGGAAATGGTAAAGAATGTTCTCAATCATTGTTTTGTCATTGATGTCAAACTTGCTACTTGCAGGAATGACAATTGCTTTAGTGATCCAAATACTATCAATTAGTTGATTGTCAAGGAGGAGGCAATCAATAAGATGTAACTAGAACACCTAGAGAAAGGTTGAAGTTATGATGTTATAATGAAGTACAAGGATCAACTAAGCCATTGATGAAAAAGTGTATTTGATGACATACTATAAGATACAGAGAATGGGCACACTGATACATATCAAAGATGTAAGGTTTTAGCTAAGACATTTGTAAAGCTCAACCAAGTTTAAGTGTCGAGCAAGTTTAAGTGCTGAGCAAGTTCAAGTGTCGAGCAAGTTCAAGTGCCAAGCGAGTTCAAGTGCCGAGTAACACAGAGATTCTGAGCACCAGTAAATCAATAATGCCGAGTTGCTACATTATTTTGAAAATCGAAGATTCGCCAAATCTAAGCCGACAAGGTTGTTATCTAGAAGTTTGTGAATTAAAAAGGAAGATAAGAATGATGAGCTGGTGGCAAAAAACACCATGTAAAACATTTTTAAGAATACAACTGACGAAGTTTGAAGATAAGAACAAGATATGAGGTAGATACATTGTATCCTACCTAATCCATTCAAAACCCTAAAATTGGAAAGGGAGAAATGAGTGGCAAAGGAAAATCAGATTTCTATTTAAGGAGTCATAAGTTAATAAAAAAAAAGAGAGAGAGAGAGGCAGTCAAGCATGAAAGCATGAAATGCTGAAGGAGGTGCTAGGGAGATAAGAGAGCATAGTGACTCTGTTTCAGTAAGAAGACCCCTGATATGGATGCATTGGTACAATGAGTTAGAAGACTCAAGGAGACGAAGCTTGAGAAGAAGTCAAGCAGTCAGAGCTGAAGTGATTGAAGCCAAGCATTAGGATTGAACTGAAAGTGTGATCTGAAATTTGCAAAGTATGTTGTAAGTTAAATTAGATCAAAAGACCATTATCGTTACTTTCTAGCAATTGTAACAGTTAGTTTACATCTTATGGACTTAGGTTAGTTTAATAGCCATGAGATAAATCCTTTAATAGAGTGACATTCCAAGTGAATGTTCTAAAGTCCTTTAACCAGGCCCATTCCTAACAATTTGGTGAAATCCTCTAACAAGGTCACATTTAATAGTGTGTTGTAAGCCTTTAACAGGGCAGGCTTTTAATAAGGCATCACTTCAGAAGAGTGAGAATCAAGTAGCATGTTATTGGTGGTTTTTTCCAAATTGGGTTTCCACGTAAATCATTGTGTCATGTGTTGATCTTGCATGTTTTATCTTTGCATTTTGATTTACTATAACTTGCTAATATGGTTGATTTAAAGTTTGATGGATGAAAAGTTTATGGATTCATTAAAGGTAATGAAAAAGTATTAATAGGGAATTTGGACCTTGGATAACTGATTCACCCCCCCCCCCCCCCCCCTCTCAGTTATTCTAAAGAATTCTAACAAATAGTACTTCTAATAATACTATGAAGAGGACTACTTTGTTGAAGAAGGAGAGGGTTTCTCTTTCAATAGATGCTCATGGTTTTTTGGTACCCAAGGGTGCTCTATCTACTAAATCAAATTTACCTGTAGAGAAGACTATGTTATAGCACTAGAGACTCATCCACATAGGTGAGAAAGGTTTACAAACATTAAAGAACAATAACCTTTTTGATGGGTTGAATGACTACAATCTTGATTTTGATTTTTGTGAGCATTGTATCTATGGTAAACAAGACTGTATTCAGTTTTACTCAAGTTCTCATAAGTCCTCATGTATTTTAGATCTAATCCATTCGGATGTATTTGGTCTAGTTGATGTTCCTTCTATTGGTAGATCAATTTATTTTATTTCTTTCATTGATGATTTCAGTAGAAGAACATGGGCTTATTTTCTTAGAAGTAAAGCTGAAGTTTTCATTTTTTTCAAAGAATTTAAAGCAATGGTTGAGTTATAGAATGGAAAGAAGATAAAGCATTTGAGAATTGATAATGGTGGTGAATATTGCTCCAATATTTTTGACACATTTTGTAAAGATTGTGGTATTAAAAGAGAGAAGACAACTCCATATTCTCTACAACAGAAGGGAGTTGCAGAAAGAATGAATAGGGCCTTGATGGAGAAGGTTAGGAGTATGTACATCAACTCTTCTTGATAAGATGCTAATGGAAGTGTGGTCAAGAAACAAACCTTCACTTAGACATTTGAGAGTTTTTTGTTGTGAGGCATATGCTCATGTGCCAAGGGAGAGGCAGACAAAATTGGACAACAAAGCTGTCAACTATATCTTCATCAGATATAGTTATAGTGTGAAAGGATACAAGCTTTGGGATCCCATTGCACAAAATGTATTTTACTTCATAAGAATTATTTTTAAAGAAACTGAGCCTTCTTCTGTTATATTGTAGCTAGAATAGATAAAAGTAAAGAATGATGTGATTTAATTTCCTACTATAGTTGAGAGAGTTGAATCAAGGCCCTTAGAAAGACAAGTTGTTGAAGAAAGCTCTATGAGTTCTAAATCATCAGAGGAAGAGGGAGAACCTAATCATGAACATGAACCTAAACCTGAACCAGATCTTGTTTGAAGGTCTATTAGACAGAGGAAAGCACCAGAAAGGTATGGATATTCTCCTAAGGATTGGAGGTGTATTTTCTTTGAATGCTAATATTGATGAACCAAAATTTGTAGAAGAGGGTCTTGGTACGAATGATTTAGAGTCCTGCAAAATAGCCATGGAAGAAGAAATGGTAGTTCTTAAGAGGAATGACACATGGGACCTTGTACCACTTCCCGAAGGATGGAATCTTGTTGGTTATAAATGGGTGTTCTTTTGAAAGATGGGTTCTGATGGATGCATTGAGAAGTATGAAGCATATTTGGTTGCAAAAGGTTACTCCCAGGTTGCAGGAATTGATTATGGTGAAATTTTTTCTCCTATAGAAAAATGACATCCATTCAATTTTTACTTTTTATTGCAACAGCTTATGATCTAGAAGTTGAGTAGATGGATGTGAAGATGACTTTCCTTCATGGAGATTTGGAGGAAGAAGTTTATATGACATAGCTAGAGCACTTTTTGGTGAAAGGTAAAAGTCATTTGATCGATAAATTGAAGAAATCCTTGTATGGTCTAAAACAAAGTCCTAGGATGTGGTACTAGAAGTTTGATACTTATGTATTGAGTTTGGAATTTGTGCGATCCAAATTTGATCACTGTATATACTACAAATCTGATGGTGATAGTTTCTTGGTTATTGCCTTATATGTTGATGATATGTTGTTTATTGGAAAAGGAAAACATTTGATTGCAGAATTAAAATCTCATCCCTCAGCAAAGTTTGAAATGAAAGATCTTGGTGTAGCAAGGTACATTCTAGGAATGGAGATTATAAGAGATAGACAAAATAGAAAGCTTTGGCTAGGTTAGAGTAAGTATGTTGGTACTATTCTGAGAAGATTCAATATGTAAGATTCTAGACCATTGAGTTTTCCTTTTACTGTGGGAACAAAGCTTTCTAGCTCACAATTTCCTTCATCCCCATTCGAGATGGAAGAGATGAGTCAAGTACCATATCAAAGTGCAGTTGATAGTCTTATGTATGTTATGGTTTGTACAAGACTAGACATTGCCTGAGAAGTGGGAGTACTTTCCCATTATATGTCTAATCCAGGAAGAGCACATTGGGATGTAGTACAAAAAGTTTTCAGATACTTGCGGGGT
This sequence comes from Cupressus sempervirens, assembly GCA_028749045.1. Taxonomy (NCBI): domain Eukaryota; kingdom Viridiplantae; phylum Streptophyta; class Pinopsida; order Cupressales; family Cupressaceae; genus Cupressus; species Cupressus sempervirens. The sequence continues at coordinate 790,332,703 of CM053783.1, read as the reverse complement.
ACCTCAGAGTACTCTACATGTTTTCACGGAACAAAATATGAGCATTTCTTGAATGTTTGAGGCTATATGGATTTAGACTAGGCCAGTGATGTTGATAGTAGAAGATCCACTAGTGCATATGTGTTTACATTATTCCGTGGTGCAATCAGTTGAATGAGCAAGAGACAAGTTGTGGTCACTTTGTTCACTACAGATGCAGAGTATATGGCAGCTACTCATGCCTGCAAGAAAACTATTTGGCTAAAGAGATTGTGTTCAGATATAGAATTCAAATAGTGTATAGTGACAGTTAGAGTGTAATCTGCCCAACAAAGAACCTAACATTTCATGCCTAGACCAAGCACATTGATGTACAATATCATTTTGTGAGAGATATGGTTGAGGATGACAAGGTGAAGCTGGAAAAGGTAGAGACTTTGATGAATGTTGCTAATGCATTTACTAAGCCCATGAACACAAAGAAGTTCAGATAGTGTTCGGAGTCTATGGGCCTCTTGGCCCCTAGCAATTAAGTCCATGACACTTTAGATCCCCTAACTCTTGCAAGGTGCTTGACAAGTGGAAGAATGTTGAGAATTGTGTCGCAAACTTGCAAGCTCTTTTTCTTGAAAACATTAGAAATTGTAGCCAAAAAACTCTAGAAATCTTTAGAAAATTTTAAAATTTTTTTGTAGTAGTTCTCCACATGTTTATGAGTTGGAAAAAGGTGTATGAGTTGTTAAAAATGCATCTAGTCTCTAGAACAATGTATAAGGTCTATTTTTAGAGTGTAAACAACTTATTTTATGACTTTTATGGGGGTGTAAACTAGAGGACAAAATTATGGACGAAAATGGCATTCTTGGAGTTACAAATTACAAGTGGGTAACATGTGGCATGGTTGTTTTGTCCATGGTTTTGTAAAACCATAAATGGTTTCCGAGTGGCAAATCGCTATAAAAGAAGGGCTTGGGGAGGTGTTTGAATCATCGAGTTCAGTTTGGAAGACTAGTGCTTGAAGGAGTCTCTCTAAGCCTGAGTCCGTCTTCGAGTTGTGGTGAGGTGCTCTTGTAAGAACTTGCATTGCAAGTGTATTGTAATCTTTCAAATTTTATAATACATTGTGGGGGTTTTTCTTCTAGAAGGGTTTTGCCATGGTAATTATTGTGTTATGAGTATTTTAAAATTTTGATTATGTTATTATGCATTTCTTGAGATCTCTGCAATAGTTAGTTGTATTTGCATAATCATCCCCTCAAAGATTAATATAGGAAGCGATTCGATGCACCTTTGCTTCCTTACACCTACAACTTATTGGTAAATTATGAGCCTCTCATTGGGGAGGTCTTGGGTTTGGATCTCCTCGAGATTAACAGATAATAATAATAAATCTTACTAGTAATAGTAAATTAATAATAAATAATTTAGGCTTCGGCATATTATCTACCAAAAAAAAGAAATCTAGTAGATTTTAATTCATCTCAAATATAGTACACTCTCTTTCATATAGGTGAAAAAATCTTATTTCCTATTTCCATTTTCATATTAATTATAAATGACGAAAATATATACCCTTAGTTTAAATTACTTATTCATATAGATCTTATTAGATGATTTTTAAATTTAAATTTTTATAATTTTCCATTATTCTTAAAAGGTTTTATGTGAAATCGAAATTATTAAGGACTACTTTTTTTTGATAGATGGGAGTGCAAATTTAAATTGATTTCACACTAGTAAATATTATAATTAAGAAATAGACTCATCAATTATATCTAAAACTTTATTGTTTTATTTTGCACAATTGAGACTTCTCTAGTCATTTAAAAAATATAGATGATCTGACAGCCTATGTATATGATGGGAGAAAAGCAATTAAATAGAGGAGCGTACATAAAATTCGAATCTATTGACTTTTGTGGGATACGATGAAGCCCAAAGAAGAAAAATAAATCAATCAATCAAAACGTTTTCTTAGTAATGACTAACGCTGTACGAAATTTCTACACATTAGGCAGGTTTGCTATCAGTGGACCGAAAATCTGTTCGATTTTAAAAAATATATGTGAATTAAATAGAATCAATGAATAACAACTCAATTTAAAAAAACAAACCGTAGTATTCAAACTTAGCATATGTCGAACCATTGACATAGCTGATTGCTCTCCTCAAGAGAGCGACAGCAAAACGTTCAAAGAATAAAAAATAAACCCCAGCTGTAGAAACTGGGTACTACACGAAGCGGATCCAATACCCCTGGCTAGGAATACCTCCATTGACAACAAAAAGAAGGTAATACCCAGAAGGAGCAGCCACCGGGCTCGGCGGTGCAGTCAAGAACACAGAATAAGCCCCATTTTCATTCTCAACCGGCGTGGCAGCGAGAGACAGCATTCTCTGGCTCATGGACACGCTGTGTGTATTGAAAGGAGGGGCGTACACATGAAAACGAAGCTCCTCGCTTACACCGCCACTGACTGCGAACCCTACCTGGAAACTCGATCCGTATCGAATAGCTTCGAAATCTCCAACAAATTGTATGTTGGGTCGAATCACGTCGTACTGCTGGTCCAGGTAATAAGGACTGTAGGCCTCCACGCGCAGCTCTGTTTTAGAAAACACGTCATCAGAGAACACATAATAATCATTCGGGTTGCTTCCGGCGACCAGTATTCTACCGTCGGGGAGAAGATTTGCAGTAGAATGATACATTCGAGGAATACTCGAGGGATCCAGTACAGTAAATCTGTTATCCGCGGGCATTGCAGGTCTGTACAGCCACGGGTTAAGCACGGGCGCCCGCGCATTTTGCCACCCGGCGGACCCCAATTCGGCGCCGTTGATCAGGAGAATCTCACCCGTGGGAAGAACGATCATGTCCGCCATCAATCTCGACCCTGGCATTTCCTCCATCCGCCACACTGGCTCTGGTGAAGTGATCTCAATTCTCCCGCAGTTGCTCAGCCCCTTCACGTAAATCTTCTGCTTGTCGGCCTTGATGAAGTTCCCCAATGGCGTTCCACCGCATACCATAATCTCCACTCTCGCAAAATTGTCCTCAAAATGCAGCGGCAACATGACGGACGAGCCCGTGCTCGGGTAATTCCTCGCGCCCCCGCCGGGCATTTGGGGAAACCGTCTGATTTCGGCATTCGTCTTGTAGTCGATCAGAATGGACTCGTTATTGGCGAAGATAAAAAGATTCCCGTCGGAAGACAGATACACAAACGGGTACAGATTGTTCTCCTCGCCTTGAGTAATCGTCTGCCATAGGAAATTCTGGTATTGAAAATCATCCGTGGATCTCTTGGGGACAAACTCGTAGCTATACGCCATGCGGCCTCCAACGACGACGATTCGATCATCGGGCAATATCTGATTCGAGGCATACCACCTGGGGGACTTCAGCTTCTCGGTAGTCGACTCCACCCAGTCGCAGGACTCGTCGTAGCACGGTTGAAAAGTCCGAGTTACGTTCCCGCCATCTCCGAAACCGCCGGTTTGAACGACCGTCCCGTCGCTGAGAACTGCCCCCGATGAGCACCACGTGTCGGTGATCAGACGCAGCGGCCTCACTTTATTGGCCGCAATGTCATATTCCACCGAGTGAGACCAACATTCGGAGTCGAAGGGAAGTGGCCGGGCCGCGGCAATGCAGGCCGGGTCGGTTTGGGTGATGTTGGAGGGGCCCCGGCCCTGGCGGTCGTACATGAGAACTCTGTTTGTATGAAGCAGCACCGAATGCATCGATGAAATTCCACCGTTTTCTAGCAAGAGCTCCCATCTCCCTTGCAGCTGCTGGCCCGAACAAAATGCTACTATATTGACAATCCAAACTACGGCTCGGAGAACTGATGTTTCTGCCCACTTCATTTTTCACTGATTGAGTTCGAGACTTTCAAGGCTTCTCTGAATTGGGTTTCCACATTGTGAAGTCCAATCCCGGTTATATAGCACGAAGGATCAATCTGACACTTCTAAGAATAGCTTTATGATCAATGGAAGTTTCGATGTGTTTGCTAATCTGGCTGTAACTTGAAAGCTGTTGCATCATCATCGATTGCGATTGGAAGTACTTTTCATCATTGATTGTGATCCGAGTGAGACTGTCGGTGAGTATGTTTAGTCTGGCGATGTTTGAATTAGTTCGGATTATAACCATTAATGGGGTTAGAAATGTGTGAGATTTGTCAATCTCTTTACTTAATTTAGGAGTAGCTAACTTCTTGCTTCTATGTTTCCGATTTTTGTCTGGTCAAGCTAACTATTATTAGAGAGATGAGCTGCTTGCTGAATTTTACTTGTTGCCCAATTCATACCCCAACAGAATGTGTCAATTGTTAAAACTGAATGGAGCTGTAATGTACAAAGGTAATAGTTGTATCTGCCTTAGGCGATCTGGAGAACGAGTGAGGTGTTTATTGGTCCTTCGGCAATTGCGGGATCCTACCTCCAATACCTATCGTTATTGTGGACGGTGTTATCAAATGATTGGTAGATATACATATATTAATATAATATATTATAAGTATACATTATTTATTAATACACATGTTTTGAAAAAAATTAAAAAATTGAAGTTTAATTTATTTAATATAATAATGGAATTGAAAATTTTAACGAGTTATATATATATATAGTTGTATAAAAGAAAGTTATTCTTAAAATGTTGGTTCATATCAATTAATTAAATATTCATAATTAAATTATAAATTAGCATATATTAAAATTAGCATCATAGTTCGAATTAGATACATTTTAAAAATATGAATTCAAATATATGGGATTTTGGTTAGACCTTGTCTAGAAAATTGATGTTCTTGCAATTCAATGAGGGGAATAATTTTGATCCATGGAGGAGAACACCTTGAATGCTTGATAAAAAGTCAATATCTTGAATGCTTGGATGGTTTCCTTCAAATCCTAAACTTGACTACTTGATAATTGGTGTGGATGCATTGAGCACATGTCATAGTAAAAAATAAGGAGAGATAGGGTGTTTTTATACCTTTAACATTATGTTGTAGTTTAGTCATGGGAGGAAAAACCAAACATCTACAAATCCAATAATATTATAAGATAAGAATTCAATTCAAAATTCAGCCCAAACCTTGGGGTATAGAGTGCCTAGAAATGTCATATACCCACCAATCATAACTCATTTAAACCATGGATCTCAATTAACTAGGAGATACCATATTTTGAGGTCAAGATCTAGATATAAACTGTTGTAAATTTTAACATGTTGGATCTCAATTAACTAGTACTCATATTTGAATTTAGGTGTCATTAAGCGCTATATGGAGTCTTATTATGCTTGTTAAAATAAATTTTCACTAAGGCATGGGTTTTAAAAAATAATGAAATTACACACACGTATACGATGCTTACAATTTATGGTCGTACATTTAGCCCCCCACTTTAGCGAGTTTATGATTCCACCTCATTCTCATGGTTACATAGAAGAAATAGAGAGAAAATGAGATAAGAATATGGTTGTACCATCTTAAGAAGTGTGCACTTGATTTATAAGACCTTTTATCCCTCCTTAGTGTGGTTTGATACATTAGGACCTCATGTTGTATTTAGAAACTTAAATCAAGATCATCTTTCTTCCTACAATCTTGCAAAAAACTCTAGGTTAACAACAATTTCTATTATTGGATTTCTATTTATACCCTAATCTCCAAAATAATACTTTAAATGTACTTATACATGATTTTTTTATTTCTTGTCATTTTTCCTTGATTCCCTTGTAAAAATTATCAAATCTGGGAGCTTTGGCTAGAGGTCAACACCTCATGATTGAGGTTGAGATTGACCTCAACTCAAGAGGAGGTTTTTTATTAGTTCCTAGGCTTGATGGAAAATATTGTTAATTTCCTACCTTGTGCAGTTGGCCCTTTTAACTTTGATTCCAAAATTGGTATAAATGGAGGATTACTTACTTTGTTTGAGAATCCATTTTATATGCAAGATATTAATTCATTATTCACAAGAAACACATGCTCAACAAGTCAATAAATTGCATTCAAGGAGTACTCAAGAAATAAATTAAGGAATCATTCTTCATCCATTCAAGTATTCAAGATCTGTATCATCTCTTATGCAATTCTTATCCTAGATTAGGCTTCTCTCTTCATTGAAGATAGATGAGTTTCATAACCATGGAGGGGATTTATTTAAACATTTATCATTTATGAAAATTTAAAGAATTCACATCAATGATTTTTCATGATTTCCTTTTTGATTTTTACATTGAGTTAAGGCTAGTGCAATAGCATATATAATCACACATTAAACATAGTTACATTATCCTACATCTACTTTGACTACATGTCAGCATTCCATCATTTATATTTATTTCAACTAAAATTTGATTCCTTACCTTGGGCTTCCTAAGGAGAACCCCCCCCAACAATTTTCTCCCTCTCTTTCATGCGTGTGCAATTTTATAGTCCAGATTTGTAAATTTAGGGTTTCAAATCTTGAAGAACTTTTTGGATTTTAGATTTATATATGAATAAATTTGAGTTTGATCTCAATCTCTACCTAACTCAACTTGGATCTTAAAATTTGACTTGTACTTTGTATCTCAACCTTGACCTAAGAGTTCTAGATTTTTTGGGTTTGAAGTGTTGGGAATACAATAGGAAAGTAAACTCTAAGAGGGTGGGGGGGGGGGAGGGGTTGGGTGAATCAACACTTTAAAATTTTAACCTCTAAAACTATTCACCATACATCCATCTCACAATCTATGCATATAAACTAAAATACCAAATTAAACATATATGTCCATAGCATGAAAATAAATATTCAGCACATGTATGACACAAGATATTTGGTTACCCAGAAACCCTCCAAGGAGAAGGTAAAATTGGGGTGGGGATGACACCCACAAATCTTCACTACTACAATAATAAAGTGTATCCAATGAAGGTTGCAATGTTTGACTATGAAACATGACCTACCGTGTGAAAGGTCTACCTTGGTAAAGGCTTATAAGATTGTTAGATCTTACCCTATGAAAGGATTTAAACACCCTACTAAAAGTGTACCTAGTAAGAGGACTTTAACTTACAATGAAGTAAGTGCGAGCTATTAAAGGATTTATAATAGCCTGCTAAGACTACTCTATTAAGAGATTTAATCGATTCACCTATTAAAATGTCTCAGCAATGATCCTTCGGTTAGCACTCTGTTGCTTGAGGTTAGATCACCTCTATACTAATGTGTACTTGATCTTTCTTGATTAGATGTACCTCTTTTTCCCTCTAATTCCTATCCTCTATTCTCATTTAATTGATTCTACAATGTAACTCAATTTATAACACCTTAATCACCATGAATGTTCTGTTTGTGCATGTAAACTCTGTTCAATTCTCCTTAGCATTTCATTTCACTTCTTAGATAGTTTAGGGTTTATATTCTTTAAGAAGACCTAGGTGATTTAGGGTTAGGTATGAATCAAAAATAGTGATTCACCCATATTGTCACTTAAACCTTCCCTTTTTTCTAATTGGATGCATGTAATGCATAGGAATTCACAATTAAGATTCATCCTTATCAACAAAGATCGTAAAATAATACCTAAGTTGGCTCAAAAATGGTTTACATAGTAGTTTATGCCAATACAAACAACTATGTCAAAATTGTATTACTCAACATCTGAAGTCCTCAGTGCTCAACACTAACTATAACTTCAATGCTATCACTCAACATCTAAGTGACTCAGCATGCACTACTTGCTCGACACTTGTATCACTTAACATATGATGACTTGACACTCACTGTTTACCTGGCATGCACTATCTTATATGTTATGCTCGACATATGTTACTTGTTTAGTATGAACTAAGTAGATGGCTTAAGAGTATATACACTCATTTGTCAAAACCAATAGGAGATCAACAATCTCTGATTTTGACATGTGTCAAAAACACTTGGTCATGCATTAATGATCTTAACCTTATGAGCATAACTTAGATATCTAGTATCTATTTAGCTTCTATACAAAAAAATTCAAAAATTCAAAAAATAAAAAATTTGCAACACAACTTATCAGTCATACCTCAAAATTTCATATCTTCATTTGAGTTGATTGTACTATGCTATAATCAATATCTGATACTCTTTATCTTTCTCCTGCTAAGTAGATTGCCTATCTATTTATCTCTATCTCTATCTCCCCCATGCTCTTTCTCATTATTATTCCTCCTTTTTGACAATGTCAATGGTTATACATTAATAGTATATTTTTCCAAAAATGGTTTGTGGATCTCTAGAATAATCTTTAGAGATGCATCCCAATTATCACAAGCTACCTCCAATGACTTGATTTGGAGGGCCAGCTCGATAACAAGCTATACTAAGCCTTCATGTGTATAAAGATGAGAATCTTTCTTCATAAGAGTTTCAGTGTAGGTTAGTTCCTTGTGTAGTATTTCCATATGTGGAGTCGACTAGATGCATATCAATTTAGCACTAATGTTGGCTTCATTTGCATGTAATGTTGCCAATTGACTTTGGGAGTGTAGGAGGGGCTGAAGTGTTTCTCACTTTGGGCAAGAGACTTTGGTAGAGTTATGCTAGATATATCAGCATAATGCTCTCCAAGTGTAGGATATGACTCCCAACTTCCCTTGTGAAGAGTGAAGTATTATTCAATTTGATATACAAAGAGAAAACATTCTCTAGCATCTTCTTCACACTCTCTATTTTGGTTGCTAATTGAACCTATGTCAGTGCAATAGCACTTGATATGTTTTCATTAACCTTATGTTGGAACTTTCTCTCTAACCATTCAAGTAGTTTCAAATTAGAATCTAGGTTTGTGCCATTTAGCTTCTCCACTAAGATGGTTAACTATTCTAATATTGGCTTGTTTTCCTTTGGAGCTGGCTGACTGAATGCATCAATAAAAATGTCTTTGATATCAATCAAATCTTGCTTCTGCTTATGCTCCTTTCTATGAAATTCTTGATTCTTCTTCTTTTCTAGGGCTTCTTGGAGGATGCCCATATGTTCAATAGTAATAATTGCATAATCAAACTTGGGAAAATCAATTACTTCATCAAGATTTACATAAAAAAATGATGTAACTTCAACATCCTTGGATGTACTTGGACTTAGCTTTGATGATTGTAATGGTATAGCTTCTATACTTGGCCTCTGAAGAGCTTGACTAGGAGAAGTGGTAGATTCTGGTAATGTTACTAGTGTCTGTATTGCTAATTTCTCCTCTAGCTTTGTTTTCAAACTTCACTCTTCAGATGTGTCCTTCTCTTTCTTTGTATTATTAGTAGCACCTTGATTTTGTGTTGTAAGTGTAGGAGTATCTACCTAACCTGTTTGAGCTTATGTTCCTTCAGTCTTCTCTGTCTCATATTTCTACTCTCCAACTATGTCACTCTTGGCATGTACACTTTCTTTTATAGTGACTGAGACTTGAGTGCTTTGTGCCAATGTACTGATGGTGGAAGTAGTTGTCTCCTTCCTTTGATATACCACAAGGGGTAATATTGGTTGTATCATTTTGAATTGAGGAGGGCCTGAAGGTGTAATTTGTTTCTATACTTCCTCCCCTATAGATACCTTATCTACCTTCTCAATCTCATCCACACTCACTAGTATAGGTTTCTCACAATTTTTGGCCTAGGTGGTGGATTCCACCAGTATCTTCTTCAAATAATCCTCTATGAGGGGATTGATGTTCTAAGTGACAATACTAGAAACATCCTTTATCTTTACAGTATCATCTTCTATGTTCATCTCATGTGGAGGACTAACACTTGGCACTAGTGTATCTAATATACTCTGTTCTATTGGCTACTCATCCTCAATTGGTGCCTATGTGTCTGTGTTCATGTTCATGCCTCCCTCAATTGTATCTTGTTCAATGCCTTCTTGTTTTTCGTTACCTACCTCAATAGGTGCCTGCACTATTGCCTGGGATGTTGTTAAAGCACATAGTGATTTCCACATCAAAGTAATCTTTTGTGCAACATCCTCAATGTTATTCTACAATTTACTGAATGCCTTGTATTTTGGTCCAAATTTTCTAGTATGTTTCTTAATGATTTTTTCCATTGCACCCTTAGTTTTAGCATTACCTAGGGAAGTGTTGTTTCTCTTATTTTTTTCAATACTAGGCGATAGTGTCACTTCTGCTCAACTTTCTCATACAAACTCTTGGCTATGGAGTTGGCAAGTTCAAGAGGGACCTTTTCAAATATTTCCATCATGGCATATACTACCTCTTCAACTTGATTCTTTTTAATCATCCCAAGATTATCAAACTCAATGTGAGAGAATCTAGATAAATCAACATTATTTCTAATATTCTAACATAGACTATCCAAATCTAAAGAAGAACTGTGAATTACCACTTGGAACTAGCTATTATTATCAGATTCAATCTTCTCTTCACTATATTCAATTGGAGCAACATATCCTCTCCTTAGTCTCTTCTGAGATTCTTCACCCTTGCTATCTTGACTAGCTCTCTTCTCCTTTGGCTTGGCTACTTACTTAGCCTTTTGTGTAGTGGCCCTTGTGCTAGTCTTTGTTGTAGGTACTATAGGTTGAGTAGGTTTTGCAAGCTTCTTTGATTTTCTTATTGCTGGTGCATTTTCTTTTCTTTTCTTCTTTTCAATAGCTGTAGGTGCTTTACTGGCTTCTTCTTCATTGACACCTTCTACAATTTATACTTCATCTTCTTGTTGGCCCTCTCCTTGACCTTGGGTGATGGCAAGTGGTGCTTGGATAGGTGCATTCTCATCATCATCATCATCATCATCATCATTATCATCATCATCATCTTCTTCTTCTTCTCCTACCCCTTCACCAAATTTCTCTTTCAATTTCTTTACCATCTTATCCTTCTTCTTAATGACTGAAGTAGTCTTCAAGTCCATTGTAATTTTTGACTTGCCATATCATAGTTTCCAAAAGCTATAGCCTCTTTGTCCACTTCTTCTACAATTAATGATGTTATTGCTGTAGAGGCCTCACCAATGTTGATTTCATATCCCAATAGTCTTAACCATCTAACTCTAGGAATTGTTGCCTGGACATATGTATAGTCAGTGTCAACTAGGAAGAAAATATCATCAAAATGTTTCTCCACTAGTGAAATTGGTATCCTCATTCTTCTCTTCATTGTCTACTTGAAGTCTTCAAAGTAGCTTGTCATGACTAACTCAAAATTATCACCTAGTTTCTCAATGAATTCACCTATTTGTACTACAATAGGTTTGTTTACCTTCCATGCAACTTTACCAAAAGTAGGAAATTTACTCTATACATAAAAGAATATACATACACGAATATATTCAAATTTGCATTTGGCACTTTTGTTCTTTCTAGTGGCTCCCAAATTCTCACTTAATTGTTGCAACTCTAACTCAACAAGATCATAAGTATGATCTTTCTTCACTATCTTGTATCCCACATCCACTGCAATACATGGAACACTGTTAAGCTTGCTAGATTGATAGAAATTATGTGATATAATCCTCACTACAAAAGAAATTAATGGATCTATGACTATATCTATTGTCATCCCTTGTTTATTCCATGCAACCCCTGTATTTCTCTCAATTACCTCTTTTGCTTCACTTCTCAATGTCTTGGGATGATATAGGTTTGGATACCCTGTAACTCTATGCACAATTTTTTTTGATAGTTTTCATTGGTCCATTCTCTAACCATATAGAATTATCATGTATCCTTCTCAAAACTATCTTTATCCACTCTATCTTGAAGACATTGGGAAATCTAGGCCATAGATTAACCCTTTCTTCTCAACAATTTTGAATTCCTCCTTCAATGATCCATTTTCACACAATTTCCCATATGTCTCCCTAATTTCCATGTCTCCTATGCTTCTAACCTTACATGTATAGCAACATTATAAATATTAAATCATTAAGACTTGTGGTGGTATCATTTGCAATGCATTAGATGGATATTGTTTATAAGCTATGTCTGGAAGAGCCCTAAAATTAGGTTGTTTAATCTCATTACTTATCAATTGCACATTCAAAACTTCCTTTGCCTTGGCTGCTGAAGAACTAGACACCATTTCATAAAACTACGTTTTTCATAAATTCAAACTGCATAGCTTGGCACACAGTAAATACCTTTGTGAATCTGCAGTGATGGTGTCGAGCATCTGTTGAATTTATCTACAAAAGATCAGGACAATTTCTCTAGTTTGTCTTTAGCTCTTCATGATCTCCTTCAAATTTGAATTATGTCAAATGAGTAGAAATCAGTCATATAGACCTCAAAACTTTTCTATTAATGCTTAGTGCTTACATAGCTGTAAGCTTGACTTTAATAAAGATTTTGACTCACTTGGCTTCCATGAAGTTTCCTTTCCACTTGGTAACCACTATAAGCTCGGTCAACACTAATAATTTTGATAGCTTGGCATCAACTAATCATTTCACTTGGGAACCATAGTGAAACTTTTCTTGGTCGATAGTAACATGAAAAATAACAAAACTCAAGGATTTCTTTTTGATTCATAACAACACAAGTTGCATCTTTCTTTAGTATATGTAATCTTTTTAGAACTAAGTCCTTGGAACTAATCTAAAGTATGTCCTTTTAGATATCAGTCCAACTTACCTTTTGATTGCTTAATTGGAGGAGGTGTGATCGCTTGACCCATTGGTTGAAGTGATCTCTTCTACACTTGATGTGTTGTAATCTTCCTTTCTCTTCCATGTCTTGTTCATTTCATCTCTAAGATTCTCATCATCCGCCTTTCCTTTACCTTTGTTAAACTCACTATTTGGTGCCTTTGACCTTTTTGGATAATTTTTGCTTATATGACCAGTCTTCAAACAACTAAAACATGTAGTTTGTTCAACCATCTACTATAGTCACATTTGAAATGTGTTCTTATCCAATTTTTAGGAACATGTCCATACTCTTGATAGTAGTGACAACTATACCTTGTATTATAATCCCAATTATAAGAGTTGCCATTGTGCTTTACCTCTGTCTTCTTGTTTGATGACCATTTAGGTTGGATCTACACTCATATGCTCGATGTCCATACTTTTGACAATTATAGTAGTATCCTTTAAGTCTTTGTGAGCTTATGGTCTTGGTTCTTCATTCATGTGCCTGATGTCCTTGTTTGTTATATTTATGGCCATGACCCATGAATTTCTACTTAAGATACTGATTTATAGTCTTACTCCTACAAACATTAGTGATATGACCTATCTTATCATGCAATTATGACCAGTAGGTTTGGAGTTAGTACCTTTATTAATTCTTTCTTCATCACTTTTGGATGATTCTCCTTCTTTAGTACTAGTGTATCTCAATCCAGAAGTAGCACTATTGGATCTAGGGGATCTCATCAATTGTTAAAAGTATTTGATGGATTCACTAGGTTTGTTGAAACTATTAGCAAACTCCTTTTTCTCTTTTTAGATCATTTCTTAGTTGTTCATTTTGAAGCTTTAATGTTGTGATCTCAATATATTTTGCATTCAGTTCATGATTTGCAATCATCATTTGACTCAAAGTTTCCAATTGCATGTTAGTAATCCTAGCTACCTGTAATGTTTTCTCTTCTAGTCTATTGGTCAAAATCCTTTTTCATCTTCAATCATGACTTTTCCCTCTTCAGCTTTCTTTTTCTGCTTAGTCACCTCACATAGCAATTTTGATTACACTTCTTGTTCTCTCTTTAGATATCAAAGCTCTTTAGTTGGGGTTCCATTCTTTTCCATAAGATTTGCAACCGTTGCATCAAATTTATTGGAGTTTCCATTTGCAAATAATTTAGTAGTGTCAATCTCTTAGTATTGTGTGTTATTATCTTGAATAGGAATTTCCTTCCTTCTTTACAATGATCACTTTAACTCTTCTCTTGCTTCATCTAGCTGATGTAGGGCAAGCTGTATTTCAATTGTCTAGTTCTCAATAGTCTTTCCCAATTTGTAGACTTCCATCTCCAAGATCTTTCCTCAAAGCTGCAAAGTTTTTCTTTAAAAGAACTGTGCTCTGATACCAATTGTTGGGAATACAATAGGAAAGTAAAATCTAAGAGAGGTGGGGTGAATCAACACTTCAAAATTTTAACCTATAAAACTATTCACCACACATCCATCTCACAATCTATGCATATAAACTGAAATACCAAATTAAACATATACATCTATAGCACAAAAGTAAATATTCAACACATGTATGACACAAGATATTTCGTTACCAAAAAACCCTACAAGAAGAAGGTAAAACTAAGGAGGGAATGACACCCATAAATCTTCACTACTATAGTAATAAAGTATATCTAATGAATGTTACAATATTTGACCATAAAACATGATCTACCTTGTGAAAGGTTTGCCTTGTTAAAGGCTTACAAGATTGTTAGATCTTACCCTATTAAAGGATTTAAACATCCTACTAAAAGTGTGCCTAGTAAGAGGACTTTAACTTACAATGAAGTAAGTATCCTGTGAAGGATTTACAATAGCATGTTAAGATTACCCTATTAAGAGATTTAACTAATTCACCTATTAACATTTCTCAATAACGATCCTTTAGTTAGCACTCTGTTGCTTGATGTTAGATCACCCCTATACTGATGTGTACTTGATCCTTCCTAATCATATGTACCTCTGCTATCCTCTAATTCCTTTCACCTATTCTTCTCTAATTGATTATGCAATGTAACTCAATTCATAACACCTTAATCACCATAAATGCTTTGTTTGGGCATGAAAACTCTCTTCAATTCTCCATAGAATTCCATTTCATTTCTTAGAGAGTTTAGGGTTGGTCTTCCTTAAGAAGACTAGGTGATTTAGGGTCTAGTATGAATCAACGCTCGTGATTTACTTGTATTGCTGCTTAAACCTTCCCCTTTTCTAATTAGATGCATGTAATGTATAGGGATGCCAAATTAAGATTCATCCTTATCAATGAAGATTGTAAAATAATACTTTAAGTCAGCTCAAACATGGTTTACATAGTAGTTTGTGCCAATACAAACAACTATGTCAAGACTATATTAGTCAACATCTGAAGTCCTTTGTGCTTGACACTAATTGTAGCTTCAATGCTATCACTTGACATCTGAGTGACTTGTCATGCACTGCTTGCTCGACACTTGAATCACTCAACACATAGTATCCACTTGGCATCTAAGTGACTCAACACTCACTATTTACTCAACATGCACTATATTATATGTTATTCTTGGCATATGTTACTTGTTCAATGTGAACTAAGTAGATGACTTGAGTGTATAGAAAATCATTTGTCAAAACCAATCCAAGATCAACATGGAGTTCCCATCTACTCAGTTCTAGATCCTCCCTAGTTTAACTTTTTACTTTGGTTTCACAGTCCATTTATAGGTTTGAACTTTGTTGAGAATATTTCCCCCCTTATTTATTTCATACCTATTTCATAAATTTGATTATATAATTAATTTTGAAGAACTTTATTTCATATATTTTATTACTTTATGATTTCTCCTTTTAAGGAAAGGATGAACAAAACCAAAGGGAATTATATCTCTAGAAGACCAGTCATTACTACTTTTATTTATGCTAATAGGATCTCCAATGTAGAGGGACATTATTATTCCTCCTATATTTTTAGTGCGATGTTTCTTGTTTATCGCTTAATATGGGGAGATGTAAGATTCCTTGCAATTTGGCTAGGTAAACATGATATGATATTTTCATTTATGGAAATACATAGCTCAGATTAAGTCAATCGATCCTAGGGATAATGTTTGGAGATGCAAACTTAGGGAATTGTCTAAGTGTCACATATTACATTTGTTAGCACAAGATTTTTTTTGGTTAGGGCAGTTCATAGAGGAATTTCTAGCACATGCACACTTACTTGGAGGAAGGACAACATGTTAGGATGATGTATGCAAGAGCACAACTCTATATAGATAGTACAAATAGAGTTATTTTGGATTAATAGTGACAATGTTGAGAAAACAAAATAAGGTAAAAAATATGAGATCTACTATTTTTTATTATGGAAAATTTTTGTTGATCAAAATAATTAATTAATTGATTAGGGAAAACATCCTATAGGTTAACCCTAAGTTAGAAAAGATACAATTTTTTATTTTGGCAAATCTATGAAGGTATGAATATCGACAGTTAAAGAAATATGCTATAAAAGAAAAGGTTTTGGAAGTGGAGTTGTGAGAGATTGAAAATTAACTTGTATGCAAACTTGTAAGTATATTATGTTGTGTATTGTGATGCAAATTATGAGCAATGTGAATTGTCATAAAGTTTTGTGAAGAGTAGCAAACGGTTACATCATATATTGGAAATATCAACAACAATAAAGAGGTTTTGGTATCTAATTTTGTATTGAAGAATTTCATTGTTAATTACATGTTTGGGAAGTGGGCTCTATTGAAACAAATTGAATAATTGTATATTACCTTTGGTGTTACACAAAATGTCATATCATTATCAGACAAAGTATGTTGAGCTCATTTGGATATTGAAGCTACTTTTCTGTGTCTATCGAGTTATCTAGAGTTTTCTTAGTTTAGAAGGCAATGTCTACCAAAGTTCACTTGAGTGCCAAAGGAAAATTTGTGAAAGATGAGTGTTAACCGAGCTCACTCAGTTAATGAAGGAAATATTGGATGGAACCAGTGCTAACCGAGTTGACTCAGTTATAGAAGGAACTTAGCAAGTATGTGGTGTTAACTGAGTTCACTTCATTAACACAAGAAAATCTTTTCTAAGTTAGTATCTACCAAGTAGGGTCGGCTAACAAAGGATTTTCTTATTTTAGCATATTAAGTTCAATTGGTTTATCTATTGGTTCTAGCCAACTGAGAAGATGAATATTAATTATTCTAAGCTGTATTTGAGTTGACTTCACAATAAGAAATATTTAAATAAAAGATCAAGTTGAGGGTTAGAAAGTGTGTAAAAAGAATATGTGGAAGTTCATAGAAGACATTTTGAAGATCTAATGATGCAAATAGGAAGTGAATTAAAAGTATAAGCATGATATCCTTGAGAAGCTAACAAGATTCACTCAATCAAGAAGGATCACGTATACAAGCTCGAATTGAGATTTGTAATTAGAATTTTAGTTTCATCCTTGTTACTCTTTAACCATTTTAGTAGTGATATAAATCTCTTAACAAAGTTGGCTTAACAACTATTTGTAAATCTTCTAACAAGGTGACATTTCTATTGAAGTTTCTAAAGACCTCTAACAAGGAAACTCCTAATAGGGTGATTAAATCCTCTAATAGGGTCACAACTAATAGTGTGTTTTGTAACCTTTAATAGGCTTTTCTCCTAACAGGGCTCACCTCAAAAGAGTGAAAATTAGTAACTAGTTGCGATTGGTGGTTTTTGCTAAATTGGGTTTCCACATCAAATCTTGGTGTTAAATGTGTTCATGCTATTTCTTTTATGTGTTTGTAACTATATTAAGGTAATAAGTAATAATAGATAACACCTTAAGATTTTCATGATAAGTGTTTACTAAGCATATTTAGTATTTATCAAGTTGCAACATTTTTAGTGTGTTTACCGAGCATCAATAGAGTTCAATTTTTAAAGATTATTTTGTACTCACATCTAAGGGATCTAGGATTTATTTTTCTATTAATTGACTCACCCCTCCCCTCTGAATTACTCCTCTTATATTTCCAACATTTGGTATTAGAGCTTTCGGTGCTTATAAAAAAGGTTTTAAGGACCTAAGCTAAAGATTAGGATGTCTTATAGAAGAGAGATTCCCAAGTTGAACCGAGACAAGTTTGCAACATGGCAAGGACTTATGAGATTACATCTAGCAACCATCGGTGATTTAGGTTGTAAGTATCTTGATGTTGAATACAAGACTCCTAATGGAACATTATCAGTTGAAGACATTGTTGAAAAGAAGAATCATAACAACATGATGATTGATATTGAATCTACTCTTAGTTATGCTAAATTTGATGGATTATAAGACTGTAAAATAGCTCATGCAATGTGGACCAAATTGAAAGACATATATGGAGGAGATGAAAATGTAAGAAGAGCTAAAGCTAAAAGTCTCATAGGTCAATTTGATTAGATGAAAATGAGAGAAGACAAAAACATTGCAAAATATGTGGAATGAATCAAAGCAAGTGTGAGCACAATTGAAGCATCTTGAGGAGACATTCATGAAAAAAAAGTTTTAAGCAAGGTACTCAGAACTATTCTTCCTATTTATGCAATTAGAGTGTCTGCTATTCAAGAAATGAGATGTGACCCAAATAGAAAAATAACATTGGATGCTTTAGTTGGACGATTGATAGCTTCTGAGTTGGATAATTATGATAACTATGTTCCTAGTTCCAAAACTATTGAGTTTGCATTTGAAGCCAAACTCTAACTCAAGGGAAAGAGAAAAAAATCAAAGACCAATCAATCAAGAAGTGAAGGAGAAATTGAAGAAAGTTATGACAGTGCCTTGAAATTGTTGAAGCCCTACTTTCAAAGAAATATTGCAAAGGTAGAGGAAAGTATAAAGGCAAGATTGCTCTAATCTATTTTTCTTGTGAAGAATTTAGTTATATTTCTGATAGGTACCCAAAAAGAGAAAACAAGGATGAAAAGAAAAGTAAAATGTACAAAGGCAAGAAGGAATTCAAGAACTACAAGGACAAAGGTAAGAAATCTTGTTTTATGGCTAAAGATTCTTATAACAATAAAGATGAAATGGTATATATTGCTGTAAAAGATGAATCTGATGATGAAGGAGATAAAATGACACTTATCACTCATGTTAGAAAAAATGATACATGGATTATTGATAGTGGCTACTCACAACATATGACTGGAGATAAAAAAAAGTTTGAGCACAGAATATTATGATTGTGGTGGTGTAAGATTTGGAAATAATGAACCTTGTTGCATAAAAGGAAAATGATGTATTTCTTTGACCAATTAACTTGTATGTGATAATGCTTATTGCATTGAAGGACTAAGCATAATCTACTAAGAGTGGCATAGTTGAATAACATTGGATTCAAGGTAGAATTTATGAACGGGAAGGTCAAACTGCTAGATGGGAAAGAAAATTTGGTTGGATCTGGCAAACAAACAAAAGGTAATCTATTTTATCTTGATATCAATGAAAGTTCATGTTTTATTTCTCAAGTAGAAGAAAGCTAGTTATGACACAAAAGATTATGTCATTTAAACTTTGATAATCTGGTTAAGATAAAAAAATATAAAAGAGTAAGAGATATTCCTAGCTTGAGGAAACTTGATACGGGTCTATGCAAGAATTGCATAAATTGATAAGATGGGAAAGACTAGTTTCAAAAGCAAAAACTATCATTCAGAAGAAGTCTTAGAGCTTGTGCATACAAACTTATGTGGTCCTAAAGGAATACAGAGTTATAGTGGAGAAAATTTTTTTATTCTCTTTGTTAATGATTATTCTAGAATGATGACAATAATGTATCTAAAAGAAAAATTAGAATCTTTTTAAAAATTCAAGTGGTATCTGGCAAGAGTAGAAAAAGAAACTAGAAAGAAGTTAAAATGTTTAATATCAGATAGATGTGGTGAATTTATCTCCAATCAATTCAATGCATTTTGCATTAAAAAAAGAATTAAAAGACAAGTATTAGCTCTTAGTAGACCTTAGCAGAATGGTTTAGTTGAAAGAAGAAACAGATCCATCATGGATTGTGTAAGAATATTGATGATAGAAAATAATGTTGCAATCAAATGCTAGAAGGAAGCTATCAGCAATGTGGTTCATACCTTAAACAAAGTACAACTAAAGAAAGACTCAAATCAAACTCCTTATGATTTATGGTAAGGCTACAAACCTAATGTAAGCTACTTGAAAGTATTTGGCAACAAATGTTATATCTTGAAAGAATATAAGAAAAGTAAATTTGATGTCACATATGATTATGGAATATTCCTAAGATACTCCAGTAGAAGTAAAGCATACAAATGTTTGAATTTGTCTACTTGTAAAATCATAGAAAGTGCACATGTGAGAATTGATGAGTTTGTAAAAAAGAGTGAAGAAGAAAGCAACAAAGAGCTAGAGGATTACAAAAGATTTATTTACTATGAACCTGCTACCTTACCAAACCTATCTAAAAGAAAGGAGCCTTCACCTCCCAAGTCTCCAAAATCTCCAACAGCTACCAACTTGTAAATAGTGCAATCTGAGTCACAATCTGAAGGACCTGAGTTGCAGTCAAAGAATACCGAGCTAGAGAAAATTGAGTCTGATGGATCCAAGTCATAAATAATGGGACCCAAGCTTCATACAAAACTTTATGATGAATTTAGTAGATCCAAAGAATCCATGTTAGCAAAATATGTCAGAAGACATCATGCACCTGATTAGATCATTGGAGACAAATTAGATGGAATAATGACAAGAAGAAAATTGAAAGTTACATGTTTACTTGCTGAGTTTGAACCTAGAAATGATAAAGATGCTCTGGATAATGAAAGTTGGATTGAAGAAATGAATGAAGAAATATAATAGATAGAGAAAAAAAAAACTTGGACTTTTGTTCATAGACCCAAGGATAAAATGTGATCGAAACAAAGTGGGTATTTAGAAACAAGCTGAATAAAGATGGAAAAGTATTATAAAATAAAGCAAGGTTGGTATGTAAAGGCTATTCTCAAGAAGAAGGCATTGGTTATGGTGAAATTTTTTCTCTTGTTGCAAGATTAGGTGTTAGAACTTTACGAGAAAATGCATCACACAGAGGATTTAAAGTGTTGGAATTGCTTTTAAAATAACTAGGGGGTGGGGGGGTGAATCAGTTATTCAAGGTCCAAATGTCCTATTCAAACTTTTCACTAGTAAAGTGAAATCATTCAACCATTCATCCACCCAAGCTTTAGCTTATCTAATTAGCAAGTTATTGTAAATCAATATACAAGTAAAACACATAAGAAATCAACACATGACATAGTGATTTATGTGGAAACCCAATTTGGGAAAAACCACCAATAACATGCTACTCAATTTTCACCCTTTTGAAGTGATGCCCTATGAAAGGCTTTCCTTGTTAAAGGCTTACAAAACATTGTTAAATGTGACCTTATTAGAGGATTTAACCACATTGTTAGAAGTGGGCTTGGTTAGAGGACTTTTGAACATTCACTTGGAATGCCACCCTGTTAAAGGATTTACAAATGGCTGTTAGGCCAACCTAAGTCCATAGGATTTTTAGATCTAATAAAATTTCTAGAGAGTATTAGAAAATCTTGACCTAACTAAAACATACAACTTATCTTATTGATCTCAGATCAATTCTCAGCTCATACCCTTTCCTAGCCTTCAATCTCTGCAACTCTTAACAACTTGCCTTTCTTTTCAAGCTTTGTCTCCTTGAGTCTTCATACTCAATTTACAAGTGCAATCATCTCTTCATGACCATGCTCTTCTTTCACCTAGATGTCTCCTTTTAGACACCCTTTCAACCACTTCATAGATTTGGCACTTCAAAAGCAATAGTATCAATAGCTCTTTGCTTATTGGTCTATGACTTCTTAAATAGAAGTCTTGGAGTTCCTTTTCCCACTAGATTATTTAATTTTCAATTTTAATTTGCATGGATTAGGTAGGATTCACTGTATCTAAGCCATATTCTATTTTGTCTAAAAATTTCTTGAATAATCTTTTAGAATTTGTCCAAAAAATGGTTTACATAAGATTCTGTGCCAACAGCTCATCATCCTTATCTTCCAACTCATTCACAAAATTCAATGTAACCATTATGTCAGCTTAGATTTGGAAAATCTTTATTTGAAATAATGCAGTAGCTCAACACTATTGAAATACTAGTGCTCAGCACATACTGTGTTACTCCACATGAATTATGTTTTTCATGATGCTTGGCACCGAAAGATCACTTGGAACTAACTAAATTTTTTTTGATGCTTGACACATGATCTTTACTTGGTACTTGAAGATTACTTGAGACATAGTAGAAATGTTTGTTACTCAGCTTTAACTAACTTCCTTAACACTTACTAATGATCTTAGTTAAAGCTTTGCAGTCAACCTTGTTACAACTTCTTCTTCCAATGTTCATGAGTGTGACCAACATCTGTATCTTTGAATATGTCATCAATAAATTACTTAACCATTGTCTTAATTGATCCTTTCACTTCATTACAACATCATAACTCAACCTTTTCTTTAGGTGCTCTTGTTACATCTTATTGATCAAATCCTCTTCATCAATCAACTAAGTGATAGTGCTTGGATCTTATAAGTAAATATCATTCTTACAAATAGTAGGTTTGACATCAATGGAAAAAAAATGATTGAAAACATTCTTTTACAATAATTTCCCTCTTTGATCTTCAACAACAATAAGCTTTTCAATCAAATTTCTAATAATCTCCCTCTTTGGCATTGATAGCAAACCAAACTGATCAACCATCAGACTAAACTATTCCACCAAAAGCTTACTAGGTTAGAACAGTAAGTCAAATGCCAAATTATTTTTTTGTAACATCACATCTCCTACTACTATTCAGATTGTTTCATTTCACTCCTCCCTCTTTTCTACTATATCCTTTATCTGTGTATTTCTCCCTCTATATTATTCATCTTCTGCTATTCTAATCAACCTCTAAAATCTCCCTTTTCTTTTATGATCCTTTATCTTCAAAAATTGTTGATTAGTTGTTTACTTCTCCCTCTTTGACAAAAATTCAAAAGACATATTAGCATCTTAATATGTAGATGTAGCTCTTACAGTTTCATTTAATGTCTCCCACTATCACCTTGCTTGTGACTGATTTGAAGTTTCAAAAATTCTACTACTTTAGGCATGGATGCCAAAGTAAACATTCTCTACATCAATGTGTAGAATCTTTAACATTCAACTTATTTGATGTAGGGCATTCTTGCTTTTTGGTTCAAATAGCCTTAGCTAGGGGTATCACCCCTAACTTACCTCTAAGATACTCAAATAAATCTTTAGGTAGTGCTTTTGTGAAGATATCAGCAATATATTCCTTTGAGCTAACATATTCCATCTTCACTTGTTTGTCTTCCACTAGTTCTCTTACATAGTGATACTTGATTGTAATATGCTTAGTTTTAGCATGCATTACTGGGTTCTTTGATATATTGATAGCACTTGTATTATCACAATAAAGTGTCATAGGCTCAATTACTTCTTCCTTCATACCTCGTAGCAAATGTTTGATCCATACAATATTCATGTAGTTTATAGTAGCTGCCACATATTTAGCTTTAGCAATAGACTATGAGGTGCAACTTTTCTTTTTTCTTTTCTATGTAATCAACCTCTTTCCTAAGAAAAGTGCTCCTCCACTAATGCTTTTTCTATCATCAATGTTACCTCCCTAATTTGGATCAGTCTAAGCTTTCAATTTTAAATTCTCATTCCTCTTGTAGTATAAACCAAAGTCATTAGTTCCTTCTAGGTATCTCAATATTCTCTTTACTACCATTAAATGATTTTCTCTTGGATTGGCAAAAAATCTTGCTACTATTCCAATAGCTAATGCAATGTCTAGTCTACTATATACAACATGTTGCAGATTTCCAATCATTGACCTATACAGTGTTTGATTTACTTCAGTAGATTCATCATTCTTGGATAGTTTATGACCTGTTGCCATTGGTGTGGTAACTGGTTTTGAGTCTTCTTGCCCAAATGTTTTGAGTACTTCCTTGATGTATTTGGATTGGGTCACAAATATGCCATGCTTTAACTAATGTACTTGTAATCCAACAAAGAATTTGATTTCTCCAAACATTGACATCTCAAATTCATGCTTCATTTGATTAGAAAAATCTTTGCATAAGACTTCTTTTCCTCCAAATATTATATCATCAACAAAGATTTCTGATATCAAAATGTCTTTACCTTTCTTAGCTTTGATGTATAAATTGCTATTGTCATCTGTTCTTTCAAATCCTATCTTTACAAGATATTTGTGTAACCTTTCATACCATGCTCTAGGTGCTTGCTTTAATCCATAAAGTGCTTTGTGCAACTTGTAGACCATGTCCTTGTTCTTCTCATCAACAAATCCCTCTAGTTGTTCTATGTAGACTTCCTCTTCCAGTATACCATTTAGAAAAGCAAACTTCACATCCATCTAGTAGACTTTGAAATCTTTATATGCAGCATATGCAAGTAATGTTCTTATTTCTTCTATTCTTGCAACAGGGGTAAATGTCTCTCCATAATCCAATCCTTCTTCTTGTGCATAGCCTTTGCAAACTAATCTAGCTTTGTTTCTTGTTATTTTACCATTCCCATTAAGTTTGTTTCTAAACACCCACTTAGTACCAATCACATTCTTATTAGCTGATTTGGAAACTATAGACCAAGTTTTGTTCGTCTCAATTTAATCTATCTCTTCTTTCATGGCCTTATACCAGTCATCATCTTGTAGTGCATCTTTGACTATTTTGGGTTTAACCTTGCTTAGTAGACATGATTCATTCCTCAGTCTTCAGGGTGATGTCTTCTCACATCCTTAGCTAATCTGGGTTCAATTCTTCTTTTCATATTTGATCCTTCAGCTTCAAAGTCATTTCATTCTTCTTCATCTGGTGTTTCATCATTTCTTTCTTGCATACTATTTTTAGAATCAGAATTGTGCATTTTCTACATTCTGTAGCTTGGTTTATGAATGTAACTCGGCATTCACTAGTTGAGACTCAACAAATATTGAATTTTTTTGCTAATTTCCAACTTGATTTACAACATTGTCTTCAACTATCATTCCTTCATAGAAGTATACAAAGGATCTATAATCCCCTTTTTGCTTTGACTCATCAAGCTGAACATCTACATGCTCATCAAAATTTACATTTGTACTCTCCACAACTTTTTTAGTGTTAGTATTCAAACACTTATATGCCTTACTTCTAGTGGAGTATCCAAGAAATATACCTTCATCGCTTTTTGCATCAAACTTTCTATTTCTAGTGTCTTTTAGAAAATAGCATTTACAACCAAACACTTTGAAATGTTTTTTAACATTAGGTGAATGACATACCACAATTCAAAGGGTGTTGCATTTGTACCTTTCTTGACTTGAACTCTATTTAGTGTGTAGACTATAGTACTTACAACTTCTCTCTAGTATTTCAGTGCAACATTTTTCTCCATCATCAAGGTTCTAGCACAGTCAATCATTGACCTATTTATCCTTTCAACAATACCATTCTGTGGTGGAGTTCTCGATGCTAATGTTTACCCTTTGATACATTTTTCATTGCAAAATGTTTCAAACTCTCTTGATGTGAACTCACCTCCTCTGTCTGACCTTAGGCATTTCAGGTTCTTTCCTATTTCCTTCTCAAATCTAGCCAAATACCACATGAATATTTGAAATGCATCAAATTTTTTCTTTAAAAACATAGTAGTCATCATCTTGGAATAATCATCTACAAATAACATTATGTATCTGTCTTCTAGGTAGCTTTGCACTTCTATTGGGCCACATAAGTCTGCATGAACTAACTCTAGTACTTCTTTGGAAGTGTATGTTTTTCTTTTGAAACTAGATTTAGTCATTTTTCCTAGTTGACATTGTTTACACATTGTGTTTTCAAGTTTCTTCAACTTGGGAAATCCTCTAACTTTCTTTTTCTTGCTGATACTAATCAAATTTTCAAAGTTAACATGGCACAACCTTTTATGCCATAATCTCACATCATCAAGTCTAACAACAAGACATGTTGCTTCTTTCATATCTAGGTAAAATAGATTACTCCTAGTTTGTTCACCTTTTCCTATCAGATTTCCATCGGTGTCATAGATCTTGGTAGTTTTGTTTCCAAATTCAACTTTGCAACCTATATTGCCTAATTTTGATACACTCTACAAGTTGTAGTTCAATCCTTCAACATAGTATGCATTATCACATGAAATTTTCTCTTTAAATTTGATATAGCCTTTTCCTTTGATTTGACATGGAGCATCATTACCAAATCTAACACTATTTCCATCATATTGAGTAAAGGTAATGAACTTAATTTTATCTCCTATCATGTGATGTGAACATCTAATGTTTATGATCCACTTATCATTCTTGTTCACATAGGTAACTAATGTTGTTGATTCATCTTCATCTTTGGTTGATTCATCCTTCATGGCTACATAGACTACTTCATCATCATTTTCATCAAAGTCTTCTTCAACAATGTAGCATCTCTTGCCTTTCTCCTTGTAATCTTTGTTGTCACCTTCTCTTTTGTTCCTAAACTTATTTCCTCCTTTATAGTTTTTCTTCCCTAGACATCTTGCAGCTATATGCTCGACTTATTGCAATTGAAACATATGATAGGGAGCTTACCTTTGAATTTTCTTTTACCTCTATGGAATCTCCTAGCTAGTAGTGCTTCTAACTATTCCACATCTTCCTCATCTATGCTACTATCACTGGATGCATGTTTTCCTTTTCTTCTTTTCTTGCTTGATGTGTCCTCCTCAATATCTTTTATTTTCATCTTGGCCTTAAAAGTAGATTCAAGGTTCTTAGGTCTATAGTTGTCAAAATTAGATAGCTCAAATGTAGTAAGTCTTCCAACTATTCCTTCAAAGGTTAGTGTGTTCCCTTGTACACACCTCAACTCTTGGATGGTTGAAACTCTTCTAGCATAGATAGGGAGTAGAGTTCTTAAGTATTTTTTGATGGATGTTTCTTCTTCTAGTTATCCACCTAGAATTCTTATTGCACTCACCACTTCTTTTATTCTTTTAGTATACTGAGCAGTATTTTCACCTTTCTCCATCTTCATGACATCAAACTTCCTTCTTAAGCTTTCTCTCTTTGGTCTCTGGATATTTTGATCACCTCCATAGATATCTAATAAGGTTTTCCACATTTTGAATTTAGTGTTATAGTCTTTAATGTCATCATATTTAGCATAGCTAAGTGTAGATGCAATTTCCAACATTGCTTGGTTATGCTCCTTCTTTTTGTTTAAGTCATCTGCAGTGAGGGGTCCTGTTGGAGTTACATGCTTTGTTCCAATTGAGATTTCTGCATAATCACCTATTGATCTAAGGTACAATTTTAACAAAATCTACCATGCAAAAAAGTTGTATTTGTTGAGCTTGGGAATTTCTCTCTTGGACATCTTGATCTTCCTACTTCTAGTACCTTGAAACTAAATCAGCAAATGGCTCTGATACCAATTGTTAGAATTTTTTTTAGAATAACTGAGAGGCAGTGTGAATCAGTTATTTAAGGTCCAAATGTCCTATTCAAACTTTTCACTAAGTAAAGTGGAATCATTCAACCATTCATCCATCCCAACTTTAGCTTATCTAATTAGTAATTTACTATAAATCAACATGCAAGTAAAACACATAAGAAATCAACACATGACACAATGATTTACATGGAAACCCACTTTGGAAAAAATGACTAGTAACATGCTACTCAATTTTCACCATTTTGAAGTGATGCCCTATTAAAGGCTTACAAAACACTATTAAATGTGACCTTGTTAGAGGATTTAACCACCCTGTTACAAGTAGGCCTGGTTAGAGGACTTTTGAACATTCACTTGGAATGCCACACTGTTAAAGGATTCAAAAATAGTTGTTAGGCCAACCTAAGTCCATAGAATTTTTAGATCTAATACAATTTCTAGAGAGTATTATAAAATCTTGAACTGACTATAACTTACAACTTATCTTATAGATCTCAGATCACTTCTCAGCTCATACCCTTGCTTGGCCTTCAATCTCTACAACTCTTAACATCTTGCCTTTCCTTTCAAGTTTTGTCTTCTTGAGTCTTCATACTCAATGTACCAATGCAATAATCTCTTCATGACCACTACTAGAAGTAGAGCCTCTGTGCTCTTCCTTCACCTAGATGTCTCCTTCTAGACACCGTTTCAACCACTTCATAGATTTGGCACTTTAGCAGCAACAATATCAGTAGCTCTTTGCTTCTTGGTCTATGACTTATTAAATAGAAGTCTTGGAGTTTTTTCCCCCACTTGATTCTTCCATTTTCAATTTCAATTCACATGGATTAGGTAGGATTCATTATATCTAACGTATATTCTATTTTCTCTAGAAACTTCTTGAATAATCCTTTAGAATTCACCCAAAAATGGTTCATATAAGATTTTGTTCCAACAACTCATATCCTTATCTTCCAACTCATTCAAAAAATTCAATGCAACCACTATGTCGGCTTAGATTTGTTGAATCTTCATCATTTGAAATAATGCAACAGCATGACACTATTGAAATACTGGTGCTCGACACATACTGTGTTACTTAGCATCAATTATGCTTTTCCTAATGCTCAACACTTGAAGATCACTTGACAGCAACTAATTTTTTTTGATGCTCAACACCTAATCTTCTCTCGGCACATACTAGAAATGTCTATTACTCAGCTTCAACTAACTTTCTTGAAACCTACTAATGATCTTAGTTAAAGCTTTGCAGTCAACCTTGTTACAACTTCTTCTTCCAATGTTTCTAAGTGTGACCAACCTCTGTATCTTTGAATATGTCATCAATAAATTACTTAACCATTGTCTTAACTGATCCTTGCACTTCATTGCAAGATCATAACTCAACCTTTCCTTTAGGTGCTCTTGTTACATCTTGTTGATCAAATCCTCTTCATCAATCAACTAAGTGATAGTGCTGGATCTTATAAGAAAATTTCATCCCTACAAATAGTAGGTTTGATATCAATGGAAAAATAATGATTGAAAGCATTCTTTTACAAAAATCTCCCTCTTTGATCTTCAACAAAAATGAGCTTTTCAATCATATTTCCAACATAAAGTTTATCAGATGGATGTAAAATGTGCATTCTTGAATGGAATCCTTAATGAAAAAGTCTACATTGAACAACCAAAAGGTTTTGTAGATCCTAGCAAAAAGGACATGGTCTGCAAATTATAGAAGGCATTATATGGTCTCAAGAAAGATCTCAAAGCTTGGTATGAAATACCACAACTTATTGAAATAGATTGGTTTTCAAAGAATAAATGATAATAGTAGCCTACATATCAAAAAAGGACTAGATAAGAAAATTGTGTTGGCAGAAATATTTGTTGATGATACTTTATTCATAGGAAATGATGATTTATGCAAGGCATTTTTAGAAGAAATGAGTAAAGAATTTGAGATGTCTATGTTTGGAGAGATAAAATTACTTGTTAGATTGTAGATTCAATAGAAGAAAGATGTTATCTACATTACTCAATCTAAATATATCAAGGAGATACTAAAGAAATCTGTAATGTAAGACTCAAGACTAGTTGGAACCCCTATGTCTACAAGACATAAGATTTCCAAAAATGACGACTCCAAAGAGGTAGATCAGACCACATATAGATCAATGATTAAAAAGTTGTAGTATGTAGTGCATACAAGACCTAATATTGCATTAGTAGTCAGCATGCTGGCAAAATTCTCAACAAATTTCAATGAAAATCACATAATGGTAGTTAAAAGAATCATGAGATATCTAAAAGGTATTGAAGAATATGGTTTATGGTAAAAAAATAGGAGGCAAATTCGACTTAAAAGTATTCACAGATGTTGATTGGGTAGGATGTATTTATGATAGAAAAGAATACTAGTGGTGGAGCATTCTTTCTTGGTAAAAGACTAGTGTCTTGGACACACAAGAAATATAATTGTATCTCTCAGTCCACAAAAGAGGTAGAACATGTGGTATTATTAGTTAATTATTCTAATATTGTTGTGTTCAAACAACTAATGGTAGGTATGAAAATTGAAATCAAGGATCCAATAGTTATATATTATGATAACTCTAGTGCAATCAATATATCAAAGAATCTAATGATGCATACCAAAACAAAGCACATTTCTATAAAATATTATTTCTTGAGAGAATTGGTGAAAAATTAAGAGGTTATATTGAAATATGTAAATAAAAAAGAGGAAATTGTAGGCATATTCACGAATCCATTACCTAAGGATGCATTTTTGTATCTAAGAGGTAAGTTAGGGGTCATTCCTCTATCTGAAGCTCACTAAATGAACCTTTGTGATGCATCAACTAGAGCATGTTGATTATCAATCAGTTGATGTAGAATTGCCAAGGAAATATCACAAATGAATTAGTACTTGAGGTACATTGATATTCATTGAATATTGTCTTTGGCATGAGATGTCAAAGAGGGAGAAGTTTGCTGTCATAGATAGAAATTTTGTAAAGAGAAGAGATGTCAAAGAGGGAGACAGAACTTAGTCTAATATCTAGAAAAGATTTTTGAAAGATGAGAAATTGAAGGCAAGAATATTTCACATTGATAGAGGGAGTTCTCATGGATGAGAATTAGAATGAAACTAAGGATATGTGCTTTAAAATTTTATTTGTACTATGACATGTTGTGTTGCCATCAATACCAAAGAGGGAGATTGTTGAAACAAATTTATTAATTGTGTATTGTCTTTGATGTTACACAAAATTTTATATCATTATCAGTCAGAGTATATCAAGCTCACTTGGACATTGAAGACAATTTTTTGTGTCTACCGAGCGATCTAAAGTTTTCCTAGTTCAAAAGATAGTGTCTACCGAAGTTCAACCAGTTGTCAAAGGAATGTTTGTGGAAGATGAGTGTTAATCGAGCTCACTCAATTAATGAAGGAAATGTTGGATGGAACTAGTGATAACCAAGGTCACTCAGTTATCAAAGGAACTTAGCAAATATCCAATGTTAATCAAGTTCACTTGGATAACATAGGAAAATGATTTTTGAGTTAGTATCTACCAAATAGGGTTAGCTAAAGAAGGATTTTCTTGTTTTAGCATATTAAGTTCAATTGATTTATCTATTGGTTCTAGCTGACTAAGAAGATGAATATTAATTATTCTAAGTTGTATTTGAGCTAACTTGACAATATGAAAGATATAAATAAAAGATCAAGTTGAGGGTTAGAAAGTGTGTAAAAAAAATATGTAAAAGTGCATAGAAGAAATTTTGAAGATATAATGATGCAAAGAGGAACCAAATTAGAAGGATAAGTACAATATCCTTGAGAAGCCAAAATGATTCATTCCATCAAGAAAGATCAAGTATACAAGCCTGAATTGAGATTTGTAATCAGCAATTTAGTTGCATCCAAATTAGCTCATGTCATTGTTACCCTCTAACCATTGTACTAGTAATCTAAATCTCTTAATAGAGTTGGCTTAATAGCTACATGTAAATTCTCTAACAAGGTGGCATTTATATTGAAGTGTATGAAGACCTTTAACAAGGCCACTCCTAATAAGGTGATTAAATCCTCTAATAGAGTCACACCTAATAGTGTGTTTTGTAACTTTTAACAGGGTTGGCTCCTGGTAGGGCTCACTTTAGAAGAGCAAAAATTAATAACTAGTTGCAATTGGTAGTTTTTCTCAAATATTATGTTTTCATGTTCAATATTGGTGTCAAATGTGTTCATGTTATTTCTTTTATGTGTTTACAACTAATTTAAAGTAATAAGTAATAAAAAATAATGGCTTGAGATTTTCATGATAAGTGTTTACTGAGCATATTCAATATTTATCAAGTTACAATATTTTCAGTTTGTTTAGCATGCATCAACAAAGTTTAATTTTTAGAGATTATTTTGTACTAACATATAAGGGATTTGGGATTTATTTTTGTAGTAATGGATTCACCCCTCCCCTCTTAGTTACTTCTTTTATATCAAAAATAATAAAAGGGTGTTGGTATCTAATTTTGTATTGAAGAATTTCATTATATATTACATGATTGAGAAGTGGGCTTATATTGCATACATTTGTAAATTATAATAACAAATCTTAATAGGTTTGAGGCATCTAATAAGGCCCAAGTCCTATAACAATGACCGAGATACTATTTTTGAAAATAATTGATTAATTATGTATTATCTTTGATGTTATAGAAAATGTCATATCTTTACCAGTTAGTGTATGCTAAACTCACTTGGGCATTGAAGACAATATCCTATATCTACCAAGTATTCCAAAGTTTTCCAAATCTAGAAGATAGTGTCTACCAAGCACACTTAGGTGACAAAGGGAAGATCACAAAATTTGAGTGTTAACTAAACTCACTTAGAGCTGATGAAGGAAGTGTTGGATGGAATTAGTATTAACCGAGTTCACTCAATTAGCAAAGGAACTTTGTGAATATGTAGTGTTAACCCAGTTCACTTGGTTAATACAAGAAAATTATTTTTGAGTTAGTGTCTATCAAGTAGGGTCAGCAAACAAAAGATTTTCTTCTTTTGGCATATTGAGTTTAATTGATTTTCTTTTTTGTTTTACCCAACTAGGAGATGAATATTACATATTTTAATTTGTATTCAAGTTGACTTGACAATGTGTAAGATATAAATATAAGGTCAAGTTGAGGATTTAATATGTGGAAGAAAATAGAAGATTTGAAGATGCTGAGAGGAAGTGAATTAGAAGGATGAGAAGAATATCCTTATTGAGATACAAAGATACATTCAATTAGAAAGGATCAAGTATATAAGCCATAATTGAGATCTATAATCAACAATTAAATTGCATAAAAAATAAAATCATCTCATTGTTACTCTCTAACCATTGTAGTAGTGATCTAAATCTCTTAATAGAGTTGTCTTAACAACTATTTGTAAATCTTCTAAAAAGGTGGCATTTTAAGATTGAAGTATCTAAAAACCTCTAACAAGGCCACTCCTAATAGGGTGATTCCTCTAACAAGGTCACACCCAATAATGTTTTTTGTAACTTTTAATAGGGTTGGCTCCTAATAAGGCTCACTTCAAAAGAGTGAAAATCAGTAACTAGTTGCATTTGGTGGTTTTTCACAAATTGGATTTCCACATTAAATCTTGGTGTCACTTGTGTTCATACTATTTCTTTTATGTGTATGAAACTAAGTAAGGTTAATCATAGATAATATCTTAATATTTTCATTTTCGAGTTCCTATTGCTATTTCAATGTTTGTCAAGTTACAACATTTACTAGTGTAAACCAAGTGCATGTGTATTAGCCGAGCATCAATAATTTCAGTGAAGTTTATGCTATGTATTGGGATCTAAGGGATATGGGATTTATTTTAGTGGTAATTGATTCACCCCTCCCCTCTTAGTTACTCCTCTTATATTTCCAATGATTGGTATCAAATCTTCTTGGTGCTTGCCGAGAAAGATTTCAAGAAATTCAAGGACTACAAGGATAAAGTTAAGAAATCTTATTTTATGGCTAAGAATTCAGATAGTAGTAAAGATGATGAAATGTTATATATTTCTATAACAGATGAATCTAATGATAAAGGAGATAAAGTGGTACTCATCTCTCATGATAGCAAAAATGATACATGGATTATTGATAGTAGCTATTCACATCATATGACTGGTGACAAAAAAAGTTTGAACATATGGAAAATTATGATGGTGGAAATGTGAGATTTGGAAATAATTCACCATGTTTCATAAAGGGTAAAGGTTGTATCCCACTAACCAATGAACTCAGGTGTGATAATGCTTATTAGGTTGAATGAATAAAACATAATCTATTGAGTGTGACATAGTTGAATAAAATTGGATTCAAGGTAGAATTCATGAATGGGAAAGACAAGCTACTGGATGGAAAAGGAAATCTAGTTAGGTCTAGAAAATAAACAAAATGTAACCTATTCTACTTAGATCTTAGTGAAATTTCATGTTTTATTGCTCAAGTAAAAGAAAGCTAGTTGTGGATAAAAGGTTATGTCATGTGAACTTTGATAATCTAACCAAGATAAGCAAGAAGAAAAGAGCAAGAGGTATTCCTAGTTTGGGAAAACCTAATATAGACCTTTGTAAAAATTGTGAAATGGGTAAGATGTGTAAGACAAGTTTTAAAAGCAAGGACTATCATTCTAAATAAGTCTTGGAGCTAGTTCATAAATACTTATGTGGACCTATTAGAATAGAGAGTTACAGTGGAGATAAGTATTTTATTTATTTATTTGATAATTATTCTAGAATGACGAGTGTAATGTATTTGAAAAAAAAGTATGAAGCATTTCAAAAATTTAAGTGGTATTTGGCAAGAGTGGAGAAAAAAAATAGAAAGAAGTTTAAGTGTTTGAGATCAGATAGAAATGGCGAATTCATTTCCAATGAGTTCAATGAATTCTGCATTGAAAGAAGAATTAAGAGACAAGTATCAGCCCCTGGTGCACAATAAAAAAATGGTATGGCTAAAAGAACATATCTATCATAGATTGTGGAAGAGCTTTAATGATAGAAAAAAGTGCTACAATCAAATACTGGAAGGAAGCTATTAGTACTATGGTGTATGCCTTGAATAGAGTATAGTTGAAGAAAGATTCAAATAAAACTCCTTATGAACTATGGTATGGCTACAAACCTAATGTAAGTAACTTGAAAGTATTTGGTAGCAAATGTTATATCTTTAAGGAATCTATGAAAGGTAAATTTAATATCAAAGGTGATGGAGGCATATTCCTAGGATACTCTTGTAGAAGCAAATCATATAAATGTTTAAATTTATCAACTCATAAGATCATAGAAAATGCACATGTAGGAATTGATGAGTTTGCAAAAAAGACTAAAGAAGAGAGCGACAAAGAACCCGAGGATTATAGAAAGTTTGTCTTCTTTGAACCTGATACATTGCCAAATCAAATTGGAAGTCAACATATTTCACCTCCTGAATCCCCAAAATCTCCAAAAGCTACCAAGTTGCAACTAGTACAACCCAAGTCATAGTCTGAAGGATCTGAGTGACAATCAGAAGCTACCAAGCTACTGCTAGAGAAAACTAAGTCTGATGGAACCAAGTCATAAATAGTGGGACTCCAGCTTGATACAAAAGATAATGGGGAGGTTAGTGGAACAAATTCTAAATCTAAAGTACATGTGTTACCAAGATATGTAAAAAGGCACTATGCACCTGATTAGATCATTAGAGACAAGTCAGATGGAACAATTGCAAGAAACAAATTAAAAGGTACATGTTTGCTTGCTAAATTTGAACCTAGATTAGTGGAAAATGCTTTGGATAATGAAAGTTTGATTGAAGATATGAATGAATAAATAGAACATATAAAGAGAAATAAGACCTGGACTCTTGTTCCTAAACCCAAGGATAAAAATATAATTGACACAAAGTAGATTTTCATAACTAAATAGAATGAAGATGGAGAAGTTTCTAGAAACAAAGCACGATTAGTATGCAAAGGTTATTCACAAGAAGGTATTGATTATGGTGAAACTTTTTCTCTTATTGCTAGATTGGAAGGTGTTAGAACTTTACTTGCTTATGCTGCACATAAAGGATTTAAATTATATCAAATGGATGTAAAATCTACATTCTTGTATGGAATTCTTGAAGAGGAAGTTTACATAGGACAACCTGAAGGTTTTGTGGATCCTAGCAAAAAGAATATGGTTTGTAAATTATGCAAAGCATTGTATGGTCTCAAGAAAGATCCTATAGCTTAGTATGAAAGACTTCGTAACTACTTGATAAAGATTGGTTTTCAAAGAACGAATGATAACAACAATTTGTATATCAAAGAAGGACCAGACAAGAAGATTGTGTTGGCTAAAATATTTGTGGATGACACTTTATTTATAGGAAATGATGACTTGTACAAGACATTTTTAGAAGAGAGAAGTAAATAATTTGAGATGTCTATGTTTGGAGAGATAAAATTCTTTTTTGGATAGTAGATCCAATAGAAGAAAGATGGTATCTACATTAATCAATCCAAGTATATCAAGGAGATACTAAAGAAGTTTGGAATGGAAGATTAAATACTAGTTGGAACACCTATGTCTACTAAATATAAGATTTCCAAAAATGATGCTTCGAAAGAAGTAGATCAATGATTGAAAAATTGCAATATGTAGTGCACACAAGGCATGCTATTATATTAGTAGTTGGTATTGTGGAAAGATTCTCAACAAATCCCAAAGAAAATCATATGATGGAAATCAAGAGAATCATGAGGTATTTGAAGGATATTGAAGACTATGGATTATGGAACAAGAAAGGAGGCTATACGGATTTGAAATCATTCATAGATGGTGATTGGGCAGGAAGTGTTGATGATAGAAAGGGCACCAGTGGTGAAGCGTTCGTTCTTAGCAAAAAACTAGTATCTTGGACAAGCAAGAAGAAAAAGTTTATTTCTTAGTCCACATTAGAGGTAGAATATGTGGTACCATTAATTAATTGTTCCAATTTTCTTTGGTTCAAACAACTATTGGCAGGTATGAAGATAAAAATCAAGGATCCAGTGGTTATATTCTATGATAATAGTAGTGCAATTAATATATCAAAGAACCCTATGATACATACCAAAAGCAAGCATAGTACTATATAATATCACTTTTTGAGAGAATTGGTATAAGATATAGAAGTAAGATTGGAATATGTGAATACTAAAGAAAAAATTGCAAAAATATTCTCTAAGACATTACCTAAGGATGTGATGTAGGAGCATCTTGGGTCTAAGAGCAATCTTGCATCACCCAAAATTATTTTCTTTTCAGTCTTTTATATTTTAATAAAGACTAGTAGACAGGGTGATTACTATTTATGGGAACTTTCTATTTTAATTAAGTTTCTCGTACAAGCTAAGAACATTCTCATTTTCTACATGAAAGTTCATTTAGGCCCCGTTTGGTTGGGGAAGATGAATTTTTGACATAACCAGGTTATCTTATAACCAGGTTTTTGAAAACTTGGTTTTGTGGTTTGGAAAGCCGATGGTCTGTTTGGTTGACACAGAAGATGAATATACTATGGACCCCACAATATTATTAAAAAAAATGTCATAAATTCAAAGCCTAGTTTTAATTTTGAATTCCACCTTTTTATTGGAAGAAACTTCTTCCAATTTTTGACCAAAATTGGAAGATGAAATTGAAAATCAGGTTATAATTTTAACCAACCAAACACCAAAGTTTTTTTGCAAAACTTGGTTTTACCCCTGATAACTCGGTTTTGGCCCTCATCTTCTAGCAACCAAACGGGGCCTTAGAGTTATAAGGCTACCATAAAAATCTCATTGCTCCAGGTTAAGTATCAAAGAAGTTATTATTGATTTTTGATGGAAACATTTGTAGAAAAATCTTCAGGCTCACTATTAGAGGCTTTAGAGTGCCTGGATGAGGTCCAAAAACTCAATGGAAGGGTGCTTGTGCCATTCCAATCCTATAGATCAAGAAATGACATTTCTGAAAAGTGGTTATAATAGCCAATTAGAGCAATGGTTTGAGAGTTATGGCCTTCTACATTTGGGCTACCTTTGTCAAAGATGTATTTAGCCAACTCTATATGTTTTATTAGGGTCTTTCGGCCCTAGGTATTAAGTTTTAACACCTAGAACCTTCCTAGTCAACATAAAATTGCCTATTTAAGAAAGGTTTGAACATGATCTAAAAAAACTCTAGGTGGTAGTTCAAAGCTTAGTCTTGAAAATTAATTTAATGAAGGCACCCATGTGGGTTAGCATATTATACTTGTGAATTTTGTTATTTCATATTTGCAACATAAATAAGAAGTCCATCTTGTGTTATGGCATTTGTTATTATTTCTTTATTTCTGTTATGATTTTATAGTATTAAGGGGAGCACCTTTCATGAAGTGGTATCAGAGCTAGAATTCTTGAGTGTGTGGATTGATCATCAACTTTGAGGTAGTTCGCATTAGGACCATGGTTTGGGCTAAGAAAATAGATAGATCACCGATTGTGAGGTAGTTTGCTCTAGGGTTTTCAACAAAAGTGCAAAAAATGCCTCCATAAAGAGAGCATGTCAAAAGAGTTGTAGGTATTACACCTAAGGGTTTTAGAGCCCTTCAAAGATAAATGCAAGTATTGGAAGAATGAATGTACAGAGGAATAAATCTTCTTGTAAGAGATGAAAGTGAGGATGAGGATGAAGTAGAAGAAAATGCTACAGAAAAGATAGCTCTAAAACTAGAGGAAGAGATGCTTTTTAGGGCCATCTCTAAGACTGGAAAAAGACCTAAGTTTGAAATTCCAACATTTTTGAGAAATCTTAACCTAGAGGAGTTGATCAATTGGATCAAAGAATTGGAGGAGTACTTTGAGTATGAAGATATTGAGGATCCTAATAGGGTCAAGTTTGTGAAGGCAAAATTGAAGGGACATGTAAAGATCTGGTGGCAAGAGGTTCAGTTAGAGTGAAATAGAAAGGGAAAGGACAAAATCACTAGATGGGATTAGATGATATTTAAACTAAAGTGACAATTCATTCCTTTGGATTATGAGCTTGGTCTATTGAAGAAAATGCAAGGGTTGAAGCAAGTGGAAAAATCTATTCAAGAGTATACCAAAGAGTTCTATAGAGTTCTCATTAGAATTAGCTATGCAAAAGCTGATAAGGAGAAAGTGGCCTGTTATATTATGGGTTAAGGCCAAGTATTCAAGATGAGTTGACTCTAGTTTGAATGAACAATATTGATGAGGAAAACTAGTTTTCCCTAAGAGTTGAGGAGAAATTGAGCAAGAAGTATGAAAACAAGAATAGTGGAAGAGGTCATGATGGAAGATTTGGTAGATGATATTATGGAGGTTGTAATGATGATCAAAATAACAAGGATGAGGATGAGACTAGTAGTCAAAACTAGAGGGGAAACAATTCCAATCATTTCCATGATCAAAACAATAAAGATCAAAGAGGAAGAGGTAGAGGACAAGGATTTGGAAGAGGAGGCTTCCGTAGGAAATGTTTTCACTATGAAGAAGAAAGGCATAGAGAATTTGAATGTTCTGAATGCCAAGGAAGGACATATTGAAAAACATAAGACTAGGATAGGGTTGCAGATGTTGATGAAGATGCCAAATCATCACATTCTGAAAATGCTAAAAGAGGAGAACTCCTCGTTAAAGAAGAGTTTTGTTGAGTGGTGAGGATGAACTTGATCAAAGAAGGAGCTTATTTCACACAAGGTATAGATATGAAGATAAGTGTTGTAATGTGATCATTGATGGTGGAAGTATTGAAAGTCTAATGTTAGAAATGATGGTCACCAAGTTAAAGCTGAAGAGATAGAAACACTCGCATCCATACTATATTGCTTGGGTGTAAGATGACCACAAGGTCATTGTCAATGAGCAGTGCTTAGTAAAGTTCAAAATTGGAAGCTACTAGGATGAGGTACTATGTGATATCATACATATGTATATATGTCATATGTTGTTGAGTAGGCCATGGTAGTTTGACATGCAAGTTGTACATGATTGGCGAGCAAATACCTACACTCTTACCAAGGATGGAGTGAAACATAAGTTGAAGCTATTAAAGGATAAAGAAGAAAAGGTACATATTGCTGCTAGAATATGTTTTGTTGATGGAAAAGAGTTTCTCAAAGGTATCAAGCATGATCATATGTGTTTTGTTATAATTTCAAAGACAACAAAGAAGAACTAGAGGAGGTACCTACAAAAATTCTAGATATGTTGGGAGAGTTTTCTAGTGTTGTATTAGATAATGTGCCTGATGAAATGACCCCAATGGGGAAGACTAGTCACTAGATGGATTTGGTTCCAGAAGCTAGTTTTCCAAACAAGATAGTAAATATAATGGCACTAGCATAAAGTGAAAAGTTAAACACACAAGTTCATGAGTTGTTGCAGAAGGAGTTAACTCAAGAGAGTCTAAGTCCATGTGTTGTACAAATACTATTAGAACTAAAGAAGAATGGAGAATGGATGATGTGCATAGATTATCATGCTATCAATAAGATCAAAATCAAGTACACATCTCTACTACAAAGGATGGATGATATTGTGGGTTGTTTGAGTGGAGTTGAGAATTTCATGCATCGAGCACTTTTATGTGGCTCATGAATGAGGTACTGAGAGAATTTTTGGGAAAATTTGTCATTGTTTACTTACATGATATTTCAGTCTTTAGTAAGACATTGGAGGAGCACTTGATCCATATTCACAAGGTGATTGATAAGTTGAGAGAAGAAAAGTTGCTAATAAACCTAAAGAAGTGCAGTTTTGTAAAGGAGTTGGTGTACCTAGGATTTATAGTCTTAGTAGAAGGTTTGAAAATGGACCTAGAGAAAGTGAAGACTTTCCTTGAATTACATAATTTAAGGAGTGTGATAGAGGTAAGATCTTTTCATGGACTGGCTAGTTTCTAGAGAAATTTCATAAGAGGTTTTAGCAGTATTTATGGACCCTTGACTGAAACAATGAGAGGGGATAGGAAATAATTTAAGTGGACTCTAGGAGTAGATAAGAGTTGTAATCTATTGAGATAGAAAGTTACTAAGTAGCCTATTTTATCCCTTCCTAATTTTAACAAGGTGTTTCAAGTAGATTGTGATGCTAGTGATACTACAATAGGAGATATTATGAGCTAAGATGGTAGACCCGTTGCTTATTTTAGTGAGAAAATGAATGATGCAAAAAGAAAATATTCTATTTATGATCAAGAATTTTATGCTATAGTTCAAGCATTGAAGAAGTTAAGACACTATCTTCTTCCTAAGTAGTTTGTTTTGTATATTGATCATCAAGCTTTGCAATATTTGAATAGTCAAGAAAAATTAAACCGAAGACATTTGAAGTGGGTTGAGTTTCTGTAGAGTTATACATTTGTTTTCAAACACAAGAGTGGGAAGTCTAACATAGTTGCAAATTCTCTTAGTAGGAGACATATTTTGCTAACATAAATGTAGATAGAAGTGGTTGGGTGTACTTTATATCTAGATTATCCTAATTTTGGTGAACTGTGGAAGAATTTTACAAAACCTATTACACTTGATAGGAAAAATTTGTTGAATTTCATGATCTAGGATAATATGTTGTTCAAAGGAAGCCA
The DNA here is from genome assembly GCA_028749045.1 of Cupressus sempervirens. Lineage (NCBI taxonomy): Eukaryota > Viridiplantae > Streptophyta > Pinopsida > Cupressales > Cupressaceae > Cupressus > Cupressus sempervirens. Next base: position 790,291,853 of record CM053783.1, on the reverse strand, counting down.
ATTATGTATTCCCAAAAATTCAATGAGAGAATCTCATCAAGGAAAAGCATAGTGGAGAATTGGCTAGACATTTTGGCAGAGATCAAACCATTGCTTTGGTTGTTGACAATTATTATTGCCCATAGTTGTAGTAAGATGTGAAGAATTTTGTATAGATTTTGTAGCATATGTCAGATAGCAAAAGGAGTTAAGTAGAATATAGGATTGTATCAACCATTACCCGCACCAAACGAGTCATGGGATGATGTTAGAATGGATTTTTTCTGGGATTACCAATGACTTAGCAAGGGCATGATTCTATTTTTGTGGTTGTTGATAGGTTTCCAAAGATGACACATTTTATTCCTTGCAAGAAGACTAGTGATGTTGTTCATTTAGCATAATTATATTTTAGAGAAGTGGTAAGAATACATGGTCTACCAAAGAGTATAGTTTTAGATAAAGATACCAAGTTTATTAGGTATTTCTAACATACATTATGGAAGAAGTTGAAGAAATATTTGAAGTTGAGTTCATTACATCATCCACAAGCTGATGCATAGACAAAAGTTGTAAATCACAGTTTGGGAAACTTGCTAAGATGTTTGGTTGGAGACAAGCCAAAAGAATGGGATACAATTTTACCACATGTAGAATTTTCATATAAATAATTATGTTAACAAGAGTACTATTAAATCACAATTCCATATTGTATATAGGAGTAGTCCCAAAAATTCTTTTGAATTGAGGCAGTTGGATAAAGGAGAGATCAATAGTGCTAAATTAGAAGAATTCACTAAACATTTAAAGAACATCCATGAAGAAGTGAGGAAGCACATCACAAAAATGAATACATTGTATAAGGCTAAGGAAGATGTGAAAATGAGGTATAAGGAATATTAGATTGGAGATGAAGTCATGGTTCATTTGAGAAAGGAGCATTTTCTAGTGGGTACATATAATAAGCTGAAGATGAAGAATTTTGGACCATGCAAGATAGTGAAAATGCATGATTTTGAAAATGCCTACGAAGTGGAGTTTCTTGCTAAATTGGAATATTTCACTAGTATTTAAAATTTTAGATTTGATAGAGTATTATGACGGTGGTGATGGAGATGAAGTTGTAGAAGCATAGTAGAGTATTTTGATAGCTAGTTCAGATACAAAGGAGATTGAGGAAATACTGGATAGTTGTATTAGCAAAAGTACAAGGAATTTTTTTTATGAAGAATACCTGGTCAAATGGAAAGGGAAACTAGTAGAGGATTCATCATGAATAGCAAGGGAGGAGGCTAACCATCTTGGTTTTCCTCTGAGCACCTAAACCATGGTAGAGTCACTTCTCAAATTACCCTGGGTGTTTAATGTAGGAGCATCTTGGGTGTAAGAGAAATCTTGCATTACTCAAAAATATTTTCTTTTTAATATATTCTATTTTAATAAGGACTAGTAGATAGGGTGGTTACTATTAATGGGAACTTGCTTTTTTTAGTAAGTTTCTGATATGAGCTTAGAATGTTCTCATTTCCTACATGAAGGTTCATTTTAGAGTTATAAGGCTACCATAAAAATCTCATTTCTCCAACTTAAGTATCAAAGAAGTTATTGGAAATTTTTGATGGAATAGTTTGTAGAAAAATATTTAGGCTCACTGTTGGAGGCCTTAGACTTCTTAGATAAGGTCTAAAAACTTGATGGAAGGGTATTTGTTCCATTTCGAGCCTATAGATCAAGAGCTAACATTTCTAAAAAGTAGGTATAATTGTTAGAAGATTGGAAAGATTGTTGGAAGCATGAATGCTAATGATATTCCTATGGGGGAGTACTACTATGATGATATGTTATATTCATGACTGAGTTTGTCATTGATGTCAACATAAAAATTTTCTATGGTATTTGATGGAAAAATAATGGAAAGATCAAGGTTGTATGGACAACTAGTTAAGCATTATAATGACCTAAGGTTATGGGAGATACTTTTGAGTATCTAGTATATTTAGTTAATGTTAGAAGAAGAAAGGATAAGTCTAAAAGAAGTTATGTAAGTTTTGGTGATGTTCATTTTGAGATAGAGTTTAAAGAGGTGTATTCTAGTAAACTTTTTATATCCCTTAGCAAAGTTGATATCTTGAGGATCGAGGTTGAGGACATAGAGAAGACATGGTGAGGATGACATAGCAAAGCTGGCTCATCATAATATTGCTTATATGGAAAGTTATTCAAGTTTCAAGGTGAAAGATTAATGTTATCACTAAGTTTAATGTGTTCTTAATGTGGTCCTGTAATATTTAATTGAGAAGCTCTAACGGGCAACTTAGTGAATTGTCTTAGGGACTTAGTATAAAGGAAGGACATTTTCCTTTATCATGGTATTGAATGTATGAAATATGAATTGATGATAAGCAATAGAGAGTGAAATACAAAGTTGAGTAGAGTAGTGTGGAAGTGAAGGAAACTTCATTTCTAAGGTTTTGATCTAAGGTTTGGTATTTGGATCCAAGGTTCATGATTTGGTCTACAAGGTCTAAAAGTGATTGGTCCAATTGATAGGATAGAGGAAAGAGCATAAGAAAAAAGAAGATAATAGTAAACTACTTATTTGAGTAGTGATCCCTTCTTTGTGGTTGAAATTACATGTTTGGGCAATGGGCTCTTATTGCATACATTATACCACAATTCTTTATAGGGTTGGCACAACTCCTAATAGGGTTGGAATCTCCTAACATGGATTCAAAGTTTTCTAGTAGGGATCCGTTATACTAAATGTTGTAATAGACTCCTAAGAGGGTCCATCCTCTAACAAAGAGTATTTATATTAGTACATCATTTTGTGGGCATCATTCCCACTAGGGGTTTCCCTTTGATCACGGATTTCCCTAGTCAACATATTTGGTGTAATTTTCTATGAGCATTTTATTATGGTTGTTGTTTACTTTGGTTGAATGGTTAAGTTTTCTTAAAGAAGATATATGTTTTAATTTTTGGATAACTGATTCATCCCTTGCCCTCTCAGTTATCTTGGTGGACTATTATTTTCAACATTTGGTATCAAAGCATTAGGTCCTCAAAGATAAAGTTTAACAACTTTGGGAGATCCATAAAAAAAATGTTTAGGAAAGATAGTCTAAAGTTTGATGGAACAAATTATAACAATTGGAAAGAAAAGATGAAGAAACATTTGTTGTGTATGGGTCTAGGATATTGGATCTTGATAAAATTAGCAAAAACAATCATTGTCGAAAAGAATTTGGAAACTTGTACTAAGGCAGAGAGAGATCTTTTCATGTGTGACATGAGAGCTAGGGAAGCACTATTGACTAAACATCCTAAAATTGAGTACAATTAGGTAAAATCACTTCCTACTTCACATTTGATTTAGAAAACTTTGGAAAATAGTTTTGAAGGTGATGCACATTCTAAGAAGTTGAGGCTACAAAGTTGGATTTGTGCATTTCAAGATGCTAAAATGATGGAAGCTGAATCTATAAGAACATACATAGGTAGGATATCAAAAATTCATATAGGTATTAAAAATCAAGGAGGAAAAAAAGAAGATGATTTTATGTTAAAGATATTGAAGACTCTAACACCACCATTTAAGTCAATAGTTTAAATGATACAATTGTTTATATCTTGTACCAAATATTTCACAAAAGAGACATTTCTTGAAAGACTTGAGGCATTTGAGAATAAACTTAGATAGTTTGGAGAATTAACCAAAATAGAGACAACTTTTAGTGCCTTGAATATTTGACCAAACTTATCAAGGAGCACAAGTGCTAGAGGAGATTTTGCTAGTAGCAATAGATCTGAAGAAGATAGAAAGATTGTAGAAGGAGTATCCCTTTTTCTAAGAAGAGAAAAAGGAGGTAAGTAAATATTTAAGTATTGGATTTGTGATGAATATAGTCATTATGCATATAAGATCCCTAAAAGGAAAAAAAAGTATAAGGGAAATCATAAGCCTAGAAAAGATAGAGAACATTCGTATGCAAATGAAGATAGCAATTCTGATGATCAAGCATTAAGTGTTAGTAATGATGAAATTGGATTTGTGCCAATTAAAGAAGAAAGTCTAGAGAAAGTAGCTTTGGTATCATAGGTTAAGAGGAAATCTAATTGGATAATTTATAGTGGTTGTTCACATCATATGAGTGGTGATATGAACAAGTGTGTTGACTTCAAAAGTCAGGATGGAGGAATTGTCAGAGTTGGAAAGAATGCAACATGCCAACTTAAAGGTATTTGATTGATAACTCTTGATGGTAAAACTAATACTAAGGATGTATATTTTGTTGATCATTTAAAAAAAATCTTTTGAGTGTTGAAAAACTAGTAGAAAAAGGTTATTAGTTGCAGTTAGAAAAAAAGACATGTATGATCAAAATAAAGATGGAAAGGTAATTGGAACAGGAACCAGATCTAGAGGTAATATATTTCAGTTGAATCCTACTGAAATTACATGTCTGGTTGCAAAGGTAGATGATAGTTGGTTATGGAATAAGATATTTTTTCATATAAACTTTGATAGTATTGTGAGGACTAGTAGAATGTTTGCAGTTAGAGATTTTCCAAAGATTGTAAAGCCTATTAACACAATTTGCAAGGAGTGTGTTTTGGCAAAGCATAACAAAACTTCTTTTCCAAGCAAGAAGTTTACTACTATAGTGGAGTTGGAGATTGTACACATAGATCTTAGTGGTCTAACAAAGACTAAAGGATTCTATGGTGAAAGGTATTTTATGATTCTAGTTGATGATTTTTCTAGAATGATGTGGGTTGCATTTTTTAAAGAGAAATTTGAGGCATGTGATAAATTCAAGATATTGAAGAATAGAGTTGAGAATGAATCTAGTATGAAGATTGAATGTTTGAGATTAGATAGAGGAGAACTTAATTTGAATGAGTTTAACATGTTTTGTGAAGAAAATGGAATTAAAAGATAGGTATTAGCTCTGAGAACCCCTGAATAGAATGACATTGCAGAAAAAAGAAAAAAAGTTAGTTATAAAAGTTGCAAGAGCTATGTTAGTGGAGAATGATGCATCCAAGACATTTTGAAGAGAAACTATGAATAAAATAGTCTACACTATGAATAGAGTGCAAGTCGGGAAGGACACTAACAAGATACCTTATGAACTGTGGTTTGGTCACTCACCTACAATTAAATATTTTAGAATCTTTGGAAGTAAGTGTTACATAAAGAGAGATGATGACATTGGTAAGTTTGATGCTAGAAGAGATGAAAGTATGTTTCTTGGTTATTTATTGAAAAGCAAGGCTTATAGATGTTATAATAAGAGAACTAAGACCATTATGAAAAGTACAAATGTGAGAATTGATGAGAAATTCTAAATACAAGAGAGAATAGTTGATTACAATTTAGATGATGATGTTGTTACCAAGCCAAGGAATGATGAGGTATTTCTTGAGACTAACAATGATTTTCAAAATTAAGGAGAGCCAAGGTAGGAACAAAGCTCATAACTTTAGTAGAGGCAAGAGTTGAGACACAAACTCCTACTTTAGGAAAAAAAAAACCTGATAAAGAATCACCCATCTAAATATATCATTAGAAGAAAAGATAAAGGTGTGATGAAAAGAAGCTTAGTAAATGAATAACTATACTTGATATCTCAATTTCAGCCTAAGAATGTAGATGAAGCATGTAAAGATGACTATTAGAAGAAAACTATGAAAGAGGAATTGGATTAGATAGCAAAGAATGAGACATGGTAATTGGTCCCTAGACCACCAGACAAGTATGTGACAGGAACTAAATAGATATTCAGAAATAAGATGAATGAGAAAGGAGAAGTTGTAAGGAACAAAGAAATATCGGTAGGTAAAGGTTACTCACAACAAGAAGGAATAGATTATGAGGATACTTATGCTCCAGTGGCTAGAATACAAGTAGTAAGATTATTCCTAGCCTATGCAACAAAAAATAAATTCAAAGTATATTAGATAGATGTCAAGTCAGCATTTCTAAGTGGAGAACTTGAAGAAGAGGTATACATTGACCAACCTGGAGAATGTCCTTTGACAGATGACAATGACATAGTATGCATCGTAAAGAAATCATTATATGGATTGAAGGAAGCACCCAAAACCTAGTATGCAAGGTTAGACAAACATTTAACAAAACTTGGATATAACAGCGCTATGGAAAATAGTGATCTGTATTGGAAAGAAATTGATGATGGTTTGATGATTTGGGTAATATTTTTTGATGACATTATATTTGGAGGAAATGATGAAGAAGGTGAAAAGTTTATAGAAGAAATGAAGAAAGAATTTGAAATGAGTATAATAGGAGAGATGAAATATTTTCAAGGATTGTAGATTGTACAAAATAACGAAAGAATCTTTATTTCTCAGACTAAGTACTTGAAGGATTTACTAAAAAGGTTTGGTTTGGAAACATGTTGGAACATCTATGGTAACTAGACATAAGTTACACCTACTATTCAACAGAAGATGTACAAATCTATGATCAAAGGATTGCAATATTTGACTCACAAAAGGCCAGATATAGAAAATCTAGTTGGAATTTTTGCAAGATTATAGGCTGATCCTAGAGAAGCACATTATACATCAATAAAAGGGATATTTAGATATCTAAAGGGAATATCAGAGTATGAATTGTGGTATGATAGATCTAATGATTTCACTCTAAGTGCTTATACTGATGCATATTGTGTAGGTTATATTGATGATAGAAAGAGCACTAGTGGAGGAGCTTTCTTTCTTGGAGGAAGATTGGTTTCTTGATTAAGTAAGAAGTAGGATTGTACATCTCAAAGTAAAGTAAAAATAGAGTATATCTCAGCAGAAAATAATTGCAATCAAGTCATTTGGATAAAGTAGATGTTGAATGATATAAGGATAGAAATCAGTGAACCTATTGTTATACATTGTGACAACACAAGCATGGTAAATATGTCAAAGAATCTAGTGTTGCATTCAAGGAATAAGCACATTTTAATTAAGTATCATATGCGGAGAGAGAAAGTTGTCGAAAATGAAATCAGATTGGAGTATGTGAGTACTAAAGAGAAAATTGTAGATATATTCACTAAGCCTCTTCCCAAGGAGACTTTTGAGTATTTGAAAGGTATGCTTGGGTTATGAACCTTCCTACATTAGAATAGAAGATGCAAAAGTGCATTAGTCTAGGGTAACAAAGTATCGTTGTTTGTTTGGACTGAATGTTGATGCTTCCTATATGGGGGAGTATCTATGATGGATAGATTCATCTAGGACTCTCATTGGTTTTTATTTTGAATAGTGTCTTTTAACAATTGAGCTAGTAAGTATCAATTGTTGTAGAATTTGATGCAAAGATGTTGGTTGTTGAAACCTTTGACATTGATGTCAATGGGGGAGAAGTTTGGCTTCAAAAATAGTATGCTAAGGGAGATGTTTGGCATTAGCATAGTATGCAGAATAACAGTTTGGTATAGAGAACATTGAGGTATATCAATGGGGGATAATTATTGATGAAGAGGATTTGAAGATGGATACTATTTTGTTGGTATTCTTGGATCTAGATATTTTTCATCTATGTTTCCATCAATGCCAATGGGGGATATTGTTGGAAGATTGGGAAGATTGTTGGAAGCATGAATTCTAATGATATTCCTATGGGGGAGTACCACTATGATGATATGTTACATTCATGACCGAGTTTGTCATTGATGTCAACATAACAATTCTCTCTAGTATCTGATAGAAGAATAGCATAAAGATCAAGTTGGTACAGATGGGTAGTTGAGCATTATAACCACTCGAGGTTATGGGATATACTCCAGAGTATCTAGTATATAAATTTAACATTAGAAGAAGAAACGATAAGTCTAGAAAAAGTTATATAAGTTATGGTAATGTCTATTTAGAGATAGAGTTTATAGAGACATGTTCTAGTAAACTTGTTATATCTCTTAGCAGAGTTGATATCTTGAGGATTGACATTGAGGACATAGAGAAGGCATATTGAGAATGACATGGCTAAGCTCACTCATCATAATATTGCATATATAGAAAGTTATTCAAGTTGTAAGGTGGAAGATTAAATTTATCGCTAAGTGGAACATGTTCTTAATGTGATCTTATAATAATTAATTGAAAAGGTCTAACATCTAACTTAGGGAATTGTTTTATGGACTCAATATAAAGGAAGGATATTTTCCTTTATCATGGTATCAAATGCATGGAATATGAATAGATCATAAGAGGTAGAGAGTGTAGATTGTGAAGTTGAGTAGAGTAGTGTAGAAGTAAAGGAAACTTCATTGTAAAGGTTTTTCTGAGTGATCCGAGGTTTGATATTTGGACCTGAGGTTTGTGACCTAGTCTACAAAGTATAACAGTGATTGGTTTGGTTGATAGGACAAAGGAAAGAGTAGAAGAAAGGAGAAGATAATAATAAATTACTTTTTTGAGTAGTGAGCTCTTCTTGTAATTGAAATTGCATGTTTGGGCCTTGGGTTCTTCTTGCATACATTATACCACAACTTTGTTAGGGTTGATACAACTCCTAACAATGATGGAATCTCCTAACATGGACTCAAAGTCTCCTAAAAGGGACTCATTATACTAAATTTTTTAATAGAATCCTAACAAAGAATATTTATATTAGTACATCATCTTGTGGGCATCATTCCCACTAGGGTTTCCCCTTTGATCAAGGGTTTCCCTAGTCAACATATGTAGTGTATTTGTCTATGAGAATTTTATTATGGTTGTTGTTTACGTTGGTTGAATGGTTAATTTTTTTAAAGAAGATAAATTTTTTAATTGTTGGATAATTAATTCACCCCCCTCTTAGTTATCTTGGTGGTCATTGTTTCTAACAATAGTAGCCAATCAGAGCAATGGTTGGAGAGTTATAGCCTTTGAAAGTTGGGCTACCAAAATTTCTAAAATGATTTGTCAAAAATATATTTAGTTGACTCTATATGTTTTCTTGAGGTCTATCAGCCCTAGATATTAAGTTTGAGCATCTAGAACCTTCCTAGATGACATAAAATTTCTTATTTAAGAAAGGCCTAAACACTGTCTAGAATCGCTCTAGGTGGTAGTTCAAAACTTAGTCTTGTAGATTACTATCAAGCCAACTCTACTAAGAGATTTAGATCACTACTAAAATGGTTAGAGAGTAACAATGACATGACCTGGTTTGGATGCAACTAAATTACTGATTATAGATATCAATTCTGGCTTGTATACTTTATCCTCCTGATTGAATATATCTTTTCAGCTTCTCAAGGATATTCTTCTTATCCTTCTTATTTCACTTCCTCTTAGCATCATCAAATATTTAATTATCTTCAATGCATACTCTCTCTTCTAATCCTCAACTTGACCTTATATTTATATCTTTAATATTTTAAAGTTAGCTAGAATACAATTTAGAATAATTAATATTCATCTTCTTAGTCGGCTAGAACCAACAGATAAATCAATTGAACTCAATATGCCAAAATTAGAATATCCTTCATTAGCTAACCCTGCTTGATAGATACTAACTCAAAAAAAACTTTCTTGTGTTAGCAAAGTGAGCTCGGTCAACACTACATATTTGAATAGCTCCTTTGGTAACCAAGTGAGCTTGGTTAATAATAGTTCCATCCAACATTTCCTTCATTAACAAAGTGAGCTCAATTAACACTCATCTTCTACAAAATTTCCTTTGGTACTTGAGTAAACTCGATAGATATTGCCTTCTAAACTAGGAAAGATTAAGAATGCTTGTTAGACATAGAAAACTATCTTCAATGCTTGAGTGAGCTTGGCATGCATTGACTGGTAATGGCATGACATTTTGTGTAACATCAAACAATACTCAATTAATTAACCATTTCAACAATATCCCTTTTTGGATTTGATGGCAACACAACATGTCATAACATAATGAAATTTTGGAGCAAGAATAAAGTAAGGAACATATCCTTAGTTTCATTTTGATTCTCATCCATGAGAACTCCCTCTATTAGTTTGAACTCTTTTTCCCTACATTTTCTCCCTCTTTCAAAAAATTTTTGTCTGCAACAACTTCTTCTAATAGAGAACACTACTTTTGATATTAGACCAAACCCATTTTCCATTTGTACATCTCTTTACAAAATTTTTATGACAGAGAACTTCTCCAAAAAATTTAAATGAGATATGACAACAAAATTCTCCCTCTTTGGCATCTCATGCCAAAGAAAATGTTTAGTGAATATTAATGTACCTCAAGTACTGATTCATTTGCAATGTGCCTTTGTCAATATTGCACCAACTGATTGATCTTCAATAATACTCTAGTTGATGCATCACTAAACTTAATTTAGTGAGCTTCAAATAGGGGAATGACCTGTATCTTACCTCTTAGATACAAAAATACATCCCTAGGTAATGGCTTTGTGAATATGTCTGTAATTTTTTCTTTTGTATTTACATATTCTAATCTAACTTCTTTATCTTGTACCAATTCTCTTAAGAAATGATATTTTATAGCAATGTGATTTGTTTTGTATGCATCACTGACTTCTTTGATATATTGATTTCACTGGTATTATCACAATATATAATTACTAAATCCTTGATTTCTATCTTTCCCATAAGTTGTTTGAACCAAACAATATTAGAAAAATTGATTGCTGCTGCCACATATTTTTCCTCCTGTATGGACTAAGGGATACAATTCTATTTCTTGCTTGTCCAAGACACTAGTCTTTTACTAAGAAAGAATGCTTCACCAATAGTTCTTTTTTTGTCATCAATACTTCTTGCCCAATCAATATCTATGAATAATTTTAAACCCAAATTGCCTCCTATTTTGTAACATAAACCATATTCTTCAGTACCTTATAGATATTGCATGATTCTTTTAACTACCATCGTGTGATTTTCTTTGGGATTTGTTGAGAATCTTGCCACCATGTGAACTGCTAATGCAATATTAGGCCTTGTGTCTACCACATACTACAATTTTGGAATCATTGATCTATATGTGGTCTAATCTACCTCTTTGGAATCATAATTTTTGGAAAGCTTATGTTTATGAGACATAGTGGTTCTAACTAATCTTAAGTCTTCCATTCCAAATTTCTTTAGTATCACCTTGATATATTTAGATTGAGTAATGTAGATATCATTTTTCTTTTGTTAAACCTACAATTCCATAAAGAATTTTATCTCTCCAAACATAAACATCTCAAATTATTTATTCATTTCTTCTAAAAATTCCTTGCACATGTAATCATTTCCTATGAATAAAGTATAATCAACAAATATTTTTGCCAATACAATCTTTTTGTCTGGTTCTTTGATATACAAACTACTGTTATCATTAATTATTTGAAAACCAATCTATTTCAAGTAGTTATGAAGTCTTTCATACCAAGCTTTGGGAGCTTACTTGAGACCATATGACACCTTGTGCACTTTGTAGACCATGTCCCTTTTGCTAGGTTCTACAAAACCTTCAGGCTATTAAATGTAAACTTCATCATCAAGAACTCGATTCAAGAATACATATTTTACATCCATTTGATAAAATTTAAATCCTCTATGAGATGCATATGCTAGTAAAGGTCTAACACCTTCTAATCTTGCAATAGGAGCAAAATTTTTACCATAATCAATACCTTCTTCTTGAGAATAGCATTTACATATCAACCTTTCTTTGTTTCTATAAAAAAAAATTCATCTTCATTCAAAAAGTTTTTGAATACCCACTTTATACTAATTACATTTTTATTCTTGGGTCCAAGAACAAGAGTCCAAGTTTTATTCTTTTCCATCTATTCTATTTCTTTTTTCATTGCATCAATCCAACTTTCATTACCCAAATAATCTTTAACATTTCTAGATTCAAATTCAGCAAGTAAACATGTACCTTTCAATTTTATTCTTGTCGTTGTTCCATCTGATTTCTCTCCAATGATCTAATTAGGTGCATGATGCCTTTTGATATATTTTGCTAACATAGGTTCTTTGGATTTAGAAATATTTTCACTAATTTTATTATGAAATTTAGTATCAAGTTTGGGTCCCATTGTCTATGACTTAGGTCCATTAGACTTAGTTTGCACTAGCTTAATAGCCTTTGACTATGACTTGGGTCCTTCAGGCTATGACTTGGGTTGCACTATCTACAATGTGATAGCTATTGGAGATTTTGGGGACTCAAGAGGTGAAGATTCCTTCTTTTAGATAGATTTGGCAAGGTATCAGGTTCATAGTGGACAAATCTTCTAGAATCCTTAGGCTCTTTATTTCTTTCATCTTTCCTCTTTTATGCAAACTCGTCAATTCTTATATGTGCACTTCCTATGATTTTATGAGTAGAAAAATTCAAACACTTTTATGCTTTACTTCTACAAGAATATCCTAAGAATATGCCTTCATCACCTTTGACATCAAATTTACCTTTCGTAGATTCTTTCAAGTAACTTAGATTAGGTTTGTAGTGATACCATAGTTCATAAGGAGCTTGATTTGAGTCTTTCTTTTGCTATACTCTGTTCAAGGTATGAACTACAATGCTGATTGCTTCCTTCTAGTATTTTATTGCAACATTCTTTTCTATCATCAATGCTCTTGCACAATCCATTATGGATCCATTCCTTCTTTTGCCTATGCCCTTTTGCTGAGGTGTACTAGGGGGTTGATACTTATCTTTTAATTCCTTTTTCAATTCATGATTCATTTAATTCGTTGGAGATGAATTCACCACCTCTGTCTAATCTCAAACATTTTAACTTCTTTTTGGATTCTTTTATCCTCTTGCCAAATACCACTTGAATTTTTGAAAAGCTTTTGATTTTTCTTTTAGATACATTACAGTCATCATTCTAGAATAGTCATCAACAAAAAAAAGAGAATTTTTTTTTTCCACTATAACTCTCTATTCTGATAAGTCCATATAAATCTATATATACAAGCTCTAATACTTCTTCAGAATAATAGTTCTTGCTTTCAAAACTAGTCTTTTCCATCTTACCAATTTGATAATTTTTGCATAGACCCATATTAGGTTTCCTCAAGCTATGAATACCTTGTACTCTTCTATGTTTACTTATCTTGACTAGGTTATAAAAGTTTACATCACAAAATATTTTTTCCATACCAATCTTTCTTCTATTTGAGCAATAAGACATGAACTTTCACTAAAATCAAGATAGGATAGGTTACCTTTTTTTTGTTTGCTAGATCCAAATAGATTTCCTTTCCCATCTAGCAATTTGGCCTTCCCATTCATAAATTCTACCTTGAATCCAATGTTGTTCAACTGTACCATACTCAATAGATTATGCTTTAGTCCTTCAACCCAATAAGCATTATCACATATAAGATCATTGGTCAAATAGGTACATCTTTTTCCTTTTATGCAACAAGGTTCATTGTTTTCAAATCTCATACTACCACCATCATAATATTCCATGTGCTCAAACTTTAAATTATCTCTAGTCATATGATGTGAGCAAGCACTATCAATAATCCATGTATCATTTTTGCTAACATGATAGATAAGTGCCATCTTATCTCCTTCATCATCAAATTCATCTTTTATAGCAATATATACCATTTTATCTTCATTGTTATTAGAATCTTTAGTCATAAAATAAGATTTCTTACCTTTGTCCTTATAGTTCTTGAATTCCTTCTTCCCTTTTTTCTCTATTTGGACACCTAGAAGCAATATGACCAACTTCTTCACAAGAAAAATAGATTAGGGGAATCTTACCTTTGTACTTTCCTCTGCCTTTAGAATATTTTCTTACAAGTAGGGCTTCAACAACTTCAAGATCACCGTGAGAATTTTTTTCCTCTTCTTCTTCACTTCTTGATTGATTGGCCTATTATTTCTTACTCTTTTTCTTGAGTGAGAACTTAGCTTCAAGTTGTGACTCAATACCTTTGGAACTAGGAACATAGTGATCATATTTATCCAACTCAAAAGCTATCAATCTTCCAACTAGATCACCCAAAGTTATTTTGGTATTTGAATCAAATCTCATCTCTTGAATGGTAGACACTCTAATTGCATAAATAGTGATGCAAGAGCATCTTGGGTTGCCTTGTTATCCTACTTATTTTTATTCATTCTATAGTTGGTGTTGAGTTACTGTAGCACTCTTCATGTATTGAGTTACTATAGCACTCTTCGTGTGCCAAGTTACTACAAAACTCTTCATGTGCTGAGTTATTGTAGCATTCCTTCATGTGCCAAGTTACCCTGTGTATGTCGAGTGATTCTTCATGTGTCGAGTTACTCAGTGTATGTCAAGTGTTTCTTCATGTGCCAAGTTACCCAATATATGTCGAGTGTTTCTTCATGTGCCGAGTTACCCTGTGTATGCTGAGTTTTTCTTCATGTGCCAAGTTACTCAATGCATGCTGAGTGTTTCTTCATGTGTTGAGTTACCTAGTGTATGCTGAGTGCTAGTTTTGGGAAGCTTTCTTTTGCTGAGTAATCTATGCCTGGTTCACCAACTTTGCTCGCATTTAATTTTGGAATAGGTAGTTATATTTGCTGAGAACCAACTTGTGGCTTCTTTATGTTCTAGAATGTTCTGTAAGCCATTTTGGCAAGTATGAATAGAATGTTCAGGCTTAGAATTAGGCAAGTCTTGGAAGATAAGAAGTTTTGGGAAGAAGATCAGAGAGTAGAACTAAAAGTGTGAATTTGCAGTTGGATCTTTGAATGTGAATGTATTTGTAATTGGTTGTAACCTAGAAGGCCTTACAACTAGGCATGTATGAAGACATTTTGATGAATCAATAAAAGTAATTCACTCTTCTTCCTCATTTATTTTCTATTTTTTGTGTCCATTTTTATTGTGTTAACTCTTGCAAGGTAATTTGGATAGCTGGGTAAGCCTTTGACCCTAGTTATTCGTTCACTTGCCTGCGTTAATTGGTATCAGAGCTTGAGGTTAATCCTTGTGGAGATTGGATTGTGTAAAACCCTAATTTGAATTTGGTTGTAGGGTGGTAGATCTATGGATTTGACCTATAACACGCAGAGTGTTACGATCTTGCAAGAACCTGATTTGTAAAGATTGTTCATGGTAGATGAAATAATCTTGATAATGCTATATTGAATTAGTTGAGACAAATTGCAACCATATTAGATGCTATGGAGATTGCCCAGAGGAGAGAAGCACATCTTGATGATGTGAGTGATGATGAAGTAGCAACACCAATCCCTAATCAAGAACCTAAAGAAGACCAAGATGAAGCAATATTGTTGAGAGTATTGTCTAGAGAAAATTCAAAGATTGCTATAGAAGTTGCTCCTTATGATGGAAAATTGGACATAAATGTTGTGTTGGGTTGGGTCTCTAATATGGAGAAGTTCTTTGAGTATGAAAACACTCCTAATAATAGAAAGGTGAAAATCACAATCACTAGGTTGAAAGGTCATGCATCACTATGGTGGGAGCACTTGCAAATTGATAGACAAAGGAGAGGAATGGAGAAGATCAGAACTTGGCCAAAGATGGTGAACAAGGTAAAGAAAAAATTCATTCTTGCTGATTACCAAGTTAGCTTTTTGAGAAAGATGTAAAATTTGAAACAAAAGGACATGACTATAAAAGAATATACTAAGGAATTCTATATATTAGACATCAGATCTGGACATGTGGACAATGATGTTGAGAAAATTGCAAGGTATATTAATGGATTGAGATCTAGAATACAAGATGAAATAAGTTTTGTGAAGCTAGAAAGTGTAGAAGAAGCATATCAATATGCCTTGAAAGCTAAGGAGATCTTGACAAAGAATCATGAAAAAAGACAGAGAGGTAGAGGTGGTAGATTCTAGAGAGGAAAAGGTAGATCTTTTGGAGAAAGTGGTAGATCTAACAGTTCCATGTAGGATAAAGGCAAATCTGAATGGAAGAATGATGCCAAAGGAAAGACTGAATGGAAAAGTGGTAATTCTTATTGAGGAGGCACTAATTCTTATTGAGGAAGAGGTAATTCTTATTCTAGAGGTGGATTTCATGGTAATTGTTTTAGATGTGGCAAAGAAGGGCATAGATCCTTTGAATGTAGATCTTCTAAAGGTGGGCAGAATAATAGAAATGCTATGACTCAAGAAGACATTGAGAGTTCACCAAGTGGACCTAAATATGGAGAAAATTTGATGGTGAGAAGAACCTTATGTAATAAGGGAGGTGATGAGGAACCTATTTTATGCAGAAGTCTTTTCAAGACAAGATGTAAGATGGCTGGAAAATGCTGTAAAGTGATCATTGACAATGGAAGTTCTACAAATATGGCATCAGAAGAGCTGGTTATGAAGTTGTAGTTGTATAGGTTGAAACATCCCAAACCTTATCATGTTTCATGGCTCAAAGATGAGCATAAGATATTGGTAAGTGAGCATTCCTTGTGAAGCTCAAAATTGGACATTACTTTGATGAAGTTCTATGTCATATTATGCCCATGGATTGTTGTCATATTTTGTTGGGTAGACCTTGGCAATATGATAGATATACTGTACATGATGGAAGATTGAATCAATATACTCTTTGGGTAAATGGGAGAGATTGTTTCCTTTGATCGAAAGTCTAGATGAGGTTAATTGTACTGCTATAAAAATTTGCATAGTTAATGGAAAAAAATTTGAAAAGGAAATGAAAAAGAATCAAGTCTATTTTGCTATAATTCCAAGAAAATTGAGTTTTGTCAATGGAGACTGAGTGCCAAAAAAAATGTTAATCGAGTGCCAGTTAGTGGTGACTAAGTGACAGATGGTAGTATTGACCAAGTGCCAGGAGAAATTGTAGAGTTGCTGAATGAGTATAAAGATATTATTGCTAAAGATATTCCTGATGGTTTACCTCCTATAATAAGTATAAGTCATTGTATGGATTTGATTCCTAGAGCTAGTTTTCCAAAAAAAGAACCATATAGATTAACACCTGTAGAGAATGAAGAACTTAACATACAAGTGCATGAATTGTTGCAAAAAGGTTTGACTAGTGGAAGCTTCAGTCCATGTGCTATATCTGCTGTATTAGCACTTAAAAAGAATGGAGAATGGAGAATGTGTACTAATTCCAGAGCCATTAACAAGATAGCAGTGAAATATAGGTTTCTTATGCCAAGGATGGATGACATAATGGATTGTTTGAGTGGAGAAAAGTATTTTACCAAGATTGATTTGAAGAGTGGCTATCATCAAATCAAAATTAGAGAAGGTGATGACCGAAAGACTGCTTTCAAGATAAAAGATGTTGATGGTTTGAAGATGGATCTTGAGAAGGTTAAAGCAATTTTGGAATGGCCTACACCTAAGAATGTGAGTAAGGTAAGATCATTTCATGATTTGGTTAGTTTTTACAAAAAGTTTATAAAGAATTTCAGTGCTATTTGTAATGCTATGACTAAAACAATGAGAGGAGATAAAAAGGAATTCAAGTGGACATATGAAGCTAATAAGAGTTTTGAGACTTTGAAACAAAAGGTTGCTGAATTACCTGTATTGTCTTTACCTCATTTCAACAAAGTATTTCAAGTTGAATGTGTTGCAAGTGGTAATGCAATAGGAGCTGTATTAAGTTAAGAAGGTAAGCCTGTTGTTTTCTTTAGTGAAAAGTTGAATGATGCTAAAAGGAAATATTCTGTGTATGATAAAGAGTTTTATGCTATTGTTCAAGCATTGAAGAAGTGGAGACATTATTTGATGCCTAAGGAATTTGTGTTGTATACTGATCATAAAGCTTTACAATACTTGGGAAGTCAACATAAATTGAATCAATGACATATGAAGTGGGTTGAGTATTTGTAGAGTTTTACATTTGTGATCAAGCACAAGAGTGGAGTTACTAACAAAGTTTCTGATGCATTGAGTAGAAGACGTTCTTTATTGACTAAAATGAAGGTTGAAGTTCTTGGTTTTGATGAGATGAAAGAGTTATATGATGCTGATCCTAATTTTTCTGAGGCATGGAGAGAGTGTAAAGCACCAAATTTGATAGATCACATAAGTATGATGAGTATTTCACTCAAGAAGGTATGTTGTTCAAAGGTATTTAGTTGTGTTTTCCTAGAAGTCCTATGAGGTTGAATTTGATTAAGGAAAAGCATAGTGGTGGATTAGCTAGACATTTTGGAATTGATAAGACATTGAGTTTGCTGAAAGAGAAGTATTATTGGCCACAAATGTACAAGGATGTTTAAAAATTTGTAAAAATTTGTGGAGTTTGTCAAGTTGCAAAAGGAGTGAGTCAAAATACTAGTTTGTGTACACCTATTACTGTTCCTAAGAAACCTTGGATTGATATCAGTATAGATTTTGTTCTTGGATTGCCTAAAACATTGAAAGGGTATGATTCCATATTTGTTGTAGTGGATAGATTTTCTAAGATGGCTCATTTTATACCATGTAAGAAGACATCAGATGCTGAGCATTTTGTTGAACTTTTATTTAAAGAGATTGTGAGATTGCATGGATTACCAAGAAGCATTATTTCAAATAGAGATAGTAAGTTTGTTGGTTATTTTTGGAAGACTTTGTGGAAGAAGATGGCTACATTCCATCCACAAACAGATGGATAGACAGAGGTTATGAATAGAATCTTGCAAAATTTGCTGAGATGTTTAGTTGAGAATAAGCAAAGTAATTGGGAGATGGTATTGGCACAAACTAAATTTGCATATAACAATTCTGTGAATAGGAGTATAGGGAAGACACCTTTTGAGATTGTTACCAGAATGCATCCTAGAGGTATATTAGATTTGAGAGATGTTGCTGGTGAAGAAAAGAAAAGTGTTGCAAGAGAAGAATTTGCTGATTTTATGGAGTCCTTGCATAAGGAAGTGAAGTTGAGGTTGGAACAAAGCAAGCAGAAGTATAAGGAGAATGCTTATCAGTCTAGAAGACACCATGATTTTCAAGTTGGTGATGAGATGATGGTTCATCTAAAGAAAGGAAGATTCCTAGTTGGAACATATAGCAATTTGAAGATGATGAAATTTGGACCTTGTAAGATCCTAAAGAAGTTTGATAGTTGTAATGCTTATGAAGATGAGTTACCTAATGACATGGATATATCTCCTATATTTAATATTGCTGATTTGTATAACTATCAGGAGTCAGAGGATGAAGTTGTTATACTAGATGATTATCCTAAAAAATAAATTGAGGAAGTTGAACATATATTGGATCAGTGAGTTGGCAAGAGTACAAGAGGAAAAGATTATTGTGAATATTTGGTGAAGTGGAAGAAAAAACCTATTGAAGATGCTTCATGGATTTCTCAATTTGAGTTGGATTCAACTTAGGTTGGGACATCTCAATGATTCAAGAGAATCATTTCTTTCAACCTTGGTTGTTTGATGTAGAAGCATCCTAGGTTGCCTTGTTATCTTGCTCATTTTTATTTATTCTATAGTTGGTGCCAAGTTACTATAGCACTCTTCATGTGTCGAGTTACTATACCAATCTTCATGTGTCGAGTTACTATAGCACTCTTCATGTGCCGAGTTATTGTAGTATTCCTTCATGTACTGAGTTACCCTATGTATGCCGAGTGATTCTTCATGTCCTAAGTTACTTAGTGTATGCTGAGTGTTTGTTCATGTGCCGAGTTACCCAATCTATGTCGAGTGTTTCTTCATGTGCCGAGTTACCCAGTGTATGTTGAGTGTTTCTTCATGTGCCAAGTTACTTAGTACATGCCAAGTGTTTCTTCATGTGTTGAGTTACCCAGTGTATGTGAAGTGCCAGTTTTGGGAAGCTTTCTTTTGTCGAGTAATCTGTGTCTGGTTCCTATTTGGGTCAACTTTTCTCCTATTTAATTTTGGTATAGGTAGTTATATTTGTTGAGAGCTGACTTGTGGCTTCTTTATGTTCTAGAATGTTCTGTAAGCTATTTTGGCAAGTATAAATAGAATGTTCAGGCTTAGAATTAGGAAAGTCTTGGAAGAGAAGAAGTTTTGGGAGAAGCTTTTGGGAAGAAGATTAGAGAGCAAAACTAAAAGTGTGAATTTGTAGTTGGATCTTTGAATGTGAATGTATTTGTAATTGGCCGTAACCCATAAGGCCTTATAGCTAGGCATGTATGAAGATATTTTGATGAATCAATAAAAGTAATTCACTCTGATTCCTCCTTTGGTTGCTATTCTTTGTGTCTGTTTCCATTGTGTTAACTCTTGCAGGGTGGTTTGGATAGCTGGGTGAGCCTTTGACCCTAGTTATTCATCTGCTTGCCTACGTCAAATAGGAATAATAATTTTGAGTTCCTTTCTTACAAATATTTTTTCATCAATGTCTCCTCCAAATGCTTTGATTGCGCTCACACTTTCTTTGATTCTTTCCACATATTTTGCAAAATTTTCATCTTCCATCATTTTAATTTGATCAAATTGACCACTGAGACTTTATTCTTTACCTCTTCTTACATTATCATCTCCTCCATAAATATATTTTAGTTTGATCCACATTGAATGAGTTGTAGTCTAGTCTTTACTTCATTAAATTGAGCATAACTAAGAGTAGATGCGATATCAGTTATCATGATGTTATAATTTTTCTTTTAAGCAATATCTTCAACTGATCATGTTCTAGAAGGAGTCTTTTATTTTATATCAAAATACTTACAAACTAAATCACTAATAGTTGCTAGATGTAACCTCATAAGTCCTTGTCATGCTACAAAGTTGTTTCTGTTCAACTTGAGAATCTCTCTTCTATAAGACATCTTGATCTTTACCTTAGGTCCTTCAAACCTTCACTCCAAGCACCAAAATATTTGATACCAATTATTATAAATATAAAAGGAGTAACTGAGAGGGGGGGGGGGGGTCAATCAATTAATCTAAAAATAAATCTCAGGTCCCTTACATGTCAATACAAAATAATCTCTAAAAACTGAACTCTGTTGCTACTTGGTAAATACCCTAAAAATGTTGTAACTTAGTAAATACAGAGATTACTTGACAAAAACCTAACATGAAAATCTTAAGATGTTATCAATGATTACTATTATTTTAACTTAGTTGCAAAGATATAAAATAGAATAACATGAACACATTTGACACCAAGATTTAATGTGGAAACCCAATTTGGGAAAAACCACCAATTGCAACTACTTACTATTTTTTACTCTTCTAAAGTGAGCCCTATTAGGAGCCAACCCAATTAAAGGTTACAAAAACACTGTTAGGTGTAACCCTATTAGAGGATTTAATCACCCTATTAGGATTGGCCTTGTTAGAGGTCTTTAGACACTTCAATAAAAATGCTACCTTGTTAGAGGATTTACAAATGGTTGGTAAGCCAACTCTATTAAGAGATTTATATCACTGCTACAATGGTCAGAGAGTAGAAATGACATGACCTGATTTGGATGTAGTTAAATTTTTTATTACAGATCTCAATTCTAGCTTGTATACTTGATCCTTCCTAATCAAATGTATCTTTTTAGCTTCTCAAGGATATTCTACTTATCCTTCTTAATTTTCTTCCTCTTACCATCATCAAATCTTCAACTATCTTCCATGCATACTCTCTCTTCTAATCCTCATCTTGACCCTATATTTATATCTTTCATATGATCAAGTGGGATAGAATGCAATTTAGAATAACTAATATTCATCTTCTTATTCAGCTAAAACCAATAGATAAATCAATTGAACTCAATATGACAAAACAAAAAAATCCTTCATTAGCAGACCCTGCTCAATAAATACTAACTCAAAAATAATTTTTTTGTGTTAACCAAGTGAACTCAGTCAACACTACATATTTACATAGTTCCTTTGGTAATCAAGTCAAATTGGTTAACAATGGTTCCATTCAACATTTCCTTCATTAATCAAGTGAGTTTGGTTAACACTCATCTTCCACAAACTTTCCTTTGGTGCCTAAGTAAACTCAATAGATATTGCTTTTTGAACTAGGCAAGCTCAAGATTGCTCGATAGAGACGAAAACTATCTTCAATGCCCAAGTGAACTTGGCATATACTCACTAGTAATGACATGAAATTTTGTGTAACATCAAAGAAAATACATAATTAATCAATAGCTCAACACTAAATCTATTATTAGTGTTGTTTTAACAACTATTTATAAATCCTCTAACAAGGTGGCATTTTTAGATTGAAGTGTATAAGGATATCTAAAAAAGCCACTCCTAATAGGGCTTGATTAATTCTTCTAATAGGGTCACACCTAAAAATGTTTTTTGTAAGCTTTAATAGGGTTAGCTTCTAATAGGGCTCACTTTAGAAGAGTGAAAATGAGTAACTAGTTGTAATTGGTTATTTTTCTCAAATTGAGTTTCCACTTGTGTGCATACTATATTTTATGTGTATGCAACTAAATTAAGTAAGGTTAATCATAGATAATATCTTAAGATTTTCATTTTCTAAATTTTTATTCTTTTTCATTGTTCGCTGAGTTATGACATTTACTAGTGTAAATTGAGTGCTTGTGTATTAACTGAGCATCAGTGAGTAAGTGCACCAAGTTGTGGTGTCAAAAGGGGGGTATAAGTGGACACCCTTTTCCTAAAATCTAAAAATTTTGAACTTCAACAAGAATTTGAAAATAGTTATGCCCAAAATTTTAAGATATGACAAAAACAAAAGTCATAGTCCTTTGAATCTAGTTTCTAAACTACTAATTTTTTTCCAAAATGGTTTAGTTTAAGGTCCTCAAAAAATGGGGCCACAAAAAGTTGTACTATTTATTCCAAAAAAATATAACACAGTACAAAGTGTGGCACCCCTAAAATTTTAACTTTTTTTTTTGAAATTCTTTAATCGCTCTGGTCAAAAGTTACTTAACACTATGTAGTTTATCCTTAATTTTTTGGGTAATTTTAATGTGTATTTTTTTTAATGAATTTTTTAACTAGACACATCCAAAAAAAGTGAAATATCTATGTGCTCCCCCTAGAAATAATTGAAAATTAATCTAATATCAAAACTTTTTTTTTTCAAAGTGTGTAGAATGGAGTCTAGTTTCTAAAAAACTAAGTTATTGCAAAATTCAATGAACAAGCTAAAATCTATAGCCCAATTAGTACATAATGGTTTTTTGACAAAAAATGAACATACATTCAAAAGAAATTATAGATGAAAGACTTGAAATAGTTCAAATTAAAAATAAATTACATGGTTAGATAGCTAACACAAAGACCTATAATGCTATGTAACCTGATCTTATCGATACCCAACCATGAGGAATCTTGAAGGGGAGTAAACAAGAAAAATAATCATTTTTGGTATGTTTTCTGAAAAACACATCTCAAACTTGTTTATAAACTCCAAATCTTTGGGTTGGATATCCAAGGCAAAACCAAGCCTTAGGCTTGGGTTTAATGCAAAGCTTTCAATAGCACATGTTCCCTATAGCACACACATGCTATTGAAAGCATTGAATTCTTAGTAGCACGTGTGCGCTATAGGGTGCATGCACTATTGAGGCCTAAATTGTAAACCAAGACCAAAATAGAGCTAGGTTGGGGGGTGGGTAGGGGAATGGCTATGTGTGTGTGAGAGAGAGAGATAAAGAGATAGAGAGAGTAGGCAGTGGGAGATAGAGTGGGAGAGGAAGAGTGAGAGAGAGGAGGATGGGAATGCATGTGTGTGAAAAAGAGAGAGTATGGAATGGGAGAGGGGGAAGATAGAGTAGCTCGAGAGAGAGTAGGGGATGGAAGAGAGAGTAGGCGATGGGAGAGGTAGTGGGAGAGGGAGAGAGAGTGGGGATAGAAATGTTTGTAAGAGAGAAAGAGAGGGAGAGTAGGGGTAACAAGAAAGAGAGAGAGAGTAGAGAGGGAGAGAGTGAGAGAGAGAGAGAGAGTCGAGAAGGAGAGAGGGAGAGAGGGAGAGAGAGAGAGAGAGAGGGAGAGGGAGAGGGAGAGTGAGAGAGGGAGAGGGAGAGGGAGAGGGAGAGGGAGAGGGAGAGAGAGAGAGTGAGAGAGAGTGAGAGAGAGAGTAGGCGGTAGGAGAGGGAGTGGGAGAGGGAGAGTGAGTGATAGAAAAAGTAGGGGATGGGAGAGGAGAGAGGGAGGATGGGTGTGTGTGTGTGTGAAAGAGAGAGACTAGGGAATGAGAGAGGGGAGAGAGAGATAGAGAGAGTAGGCAATGATAGAGGGATGGGAGAGAGTGAGAGTGTGAAAGAGAGAGAGAGATAGTAGGCAGTGGGAGAGGGAGTGGGAGGGAGAGAGAGGTGGAATGGAAGTGTGTAAGAGAGATAGAGTAGGGGATGGGAGTAGGCAGTGGGAGAGGGACTATGAGAGAGAGAGGGGGGGAATGGGAATGTGAGGTGGCAAAGAGAGCTCATATAGGATGGGGGCAAGAGAGAGAGAGTAGGGGATGGGAGAGAGTGTGAGAGAGAGTAGGGGATGGAAGAGAGGGAGTGAGAGTAGGGGATGAGAGAGAGAAAGTAGAGAGGGAGAGAGAGAGTACTTGAGAGAGAGAGTAGGCAATGCAAGAGGGAGTGGGAGATGGAGAGAGAGGGGGGATGGGAGTGTGTGTAAGAGAGATAGAGTAGGGGATGGGAGAGAGTGTGTGAGAGAGTAGGTGGTGGAAAAAAAGAGCTCGTACGGGATGGGAGAGAGAGAGTGATATTAGGGGATGGGAGAGTGAGAGAGAGTAGAGGATGGGAGAGAGAGAGAGAGATTAAGGGATGAGAGAGAGAGAGAGTATAGAGGAAGAGAGAGAGCTTGAGAGAGAGATAGTAGGTGGTAGGAGAGGGAGTGGGAGAGGGAGAGGGAGAGAGATAGGGGGATGGGAGTGTGTGTGATAGATGTAGAGAGTAGGGGATGGGAGAGAAGAAGAGTGAGGGGATAAGAGCATGTGTATCTATGAAAGAGAGAGAGTAGGGGATGGGAGAGAGTGTGAGAGTGTGAGAGAGAGAAGGAGGTGGCAGAGAGAGAGTATGGAAATGGGGGAGAGAAAGAGGGTGGTGGGAGAGGGAGAGAGAGAGGGGGGGATGGGAGTGTGTATGTAAGAGAGATAGAGTATGGGATGTAAGAGAGTGTGAGAGTGGGAGAGGGAGAGAGAGGGGGGGGATGGGAGTGTATGTGTAAGAGAGATAGAGTAAGGGATGGGAGAGAGTGTGAGAGTGAGTAGGTGGTGGTAGAGAGAGCTTGTAGAGGATGGGAGAGAGAGAGAGAGAGAGTAGAGAGAGAGAGAGAGAGAGAGAGAGAGAGAGAGAGAACTTGAGAGAGAGAGAGAGATAGTAGGCATTAGGAGAGGGCATGGGAGAGGGAGAAGGAGAGAGATAGGGGGATGGGGGTGTGTGTGAAAAATGTAGAGAGTAGGGGATGGGAGAGAAGAAGAGTGGGGGCATAAGAGCATGTGTGTCTATGAAAAAGAGAGAGTAGGGGATGGGAGAGAGTTTGAGAGAGAGTAGGAGGTGGTAGAGAGAGAGTATGGCAATGGGGGAGAGAAAGTGGGTGGTGGGAGAGGGAGAGAGATGGGGGATGGGAGTGTTTATGTAAGAGAGATAGAGTATGGGATGTGAGAGAGTGTGAGAGAGTAGGGGATGGGAGAGGAGAGAGAGAGAGTAGGGGATGGGGGAGAGAAAGTAGGTGGTGGGAGAGGGAGTGGGAGAGGGAGAGAGATGGGGGGATGGGAGTGTGTGTGTAAGAGAGATAGAGTAAGGGATGGGAGAGAGTGTGAGAGTGAGTAGGTGGTGGTAGAGAGAGCTTGTACAGGATGGGAAAGAGGGAGAGAGAGAACTTGAGAGAGAGAGAGATAGTAGGTAGTAGGAGAGGGAGTGGGAGAGGGAGAGGGAGAGAGATAGGGGATGGGAGTGTGTGTGACAGATGTAGAGAGTAGGGGATGGGAGAGAAGAGAGTGGGGGATAAGAGTGTGTGTGTGTTTATGAAAGAGAGAGAGTAGGGGATGGGAGAGAGTGTGAGAGTGTGAGAGAGAGTAGGGAGTGGCAGAGAGAGAGTATGATGATGGGGGAGAGAAAGTAGGTGGTGCGAGAGGGAGAGAGGGAGGGGGAATGGGAATGTGTGTTAGAGAGACAAAGTAGGGGATAGGAGGGGAGAGAGAGTAGGGGATGGGGGAGAGAAAGTAGGTGGTGGGAGAGGGAGTGGGAGAGGGAGAGAGGGGGGGGGGGGATGGGAGTGTGTGTGTGTGTGTGTGTAAGGGAGACTAAGTAGGGGATGGGAGAGAGTGTGAGAGTGAGTAGGTGGTGGCAGAGAGAGATCATATGGGATGGGAGTGAGAGAGTGAGATTAGGGGATGGGAGAGCATGAGAGAGAGTAGGGGATGGGAGAGTGAGGGTAAGGGATGAGAGAGAGAGAGAGAGTAGAGAGGGTGAGAGAGAACTCAAGAGAGAGATAGTAGGTGGTAGGAGAGGGAGTGGGAGAGGGAGAGGGAAAGAGATAGGGGGATGGGAGTGTGCATGATAGATGTAGAGAGTAGGGGATGGGAGAGAAGAGAGTAGGTGGATAAGAGTGTGTGTGAGAGATCTAAAGAGTAGGGGATGGGAGAGGAGAGAGGGTGAGAGAGGTAAAGAAAGTAGGTAGTGGGAGAGGGAGAGTGAGAGAGAGAGTAAAGGATGGGAGAGGGGAGAGAGAGTGTGTAAGGGATGAGAGAGGGGAGAGAGAGTAGGAAGAGAGAGATGGTAGGGGATGGGAGAGAGAGTAGGGAGGATGGAGAGTGATGTGTTTGCACATAGTGCATACGCACTATAGTGCATACATGCTTTATAGTGAATACACACTATAGGGCATATGCACTATGTGAAATCACCTAAAAATAGTCAAAAAGAAACTTTGAGGCCCATTTCATCCATTCTCTACTTTTGGTTTGTTATGCTCTCTATTATTCCAACATAAATCATGGGTTTCAACATAGCAAACACTATTTCAACACTTTTGGAAGCTAGCAAACACCAAATTCAATCATTGGTAGTGCATACGTGCTTTATAGTGCATACACACTATAGGGTGTATGCACTATGTGAAATCACCTAAAAATAGTCAAAAATCAACTTTGGGGCCCATTTCATCCATTCTCTACTTTTGGTCTGTTATGCACTCTATTATTCCAATAGAAATCATGGGTTTCAACATAGAAAACACTATTTCAACACTTTTGTAAGCTAACAAACACCAAATTCAATCATTGGATACGTGATTTGAAGACTTTTTGAATATTCCTTGTATAGAAAAGGTTAGTGCAATCTATTTTAAATATTGTTTGTTGATATATAGATACAAATTTGATTATAATTTGACATGTTGTTTAATATATAGTGAATTCATTAAAATTTATATGTTTGAATGAAATTTTATTTCGAAATGGTTAGAAATTTGACAAGTCATTTGATATATATTGTGTATTCATTAAAATAATTATAAATTTTATATGTATTTGAATAATTTGTAATTTACACATTTTAAGTAATTTAGATGTTTGAATAATTTGACATGTAGAAATCATCATCATGCCAAGGAAGAAACCAAAAACTCAAACAAATGAAGATAGGGAGAGAGATTTGGCAATTAAAAGAGATAAAATAAAATTACTACATGAGCAAAGAAAATTGCAAAGCAATAATGAAGAATTGACTTTTGAAGAAGATCAAGAATTATCGGTACAAAGAAACAAAGAGGAAGAATTGGAAAGACAAAGAGAATAAATGAGACTGTTGCACTCAAGAAGAAAATTGAATTGTGAAGCTACACCATCTTTCAATGTTGGAGTCATATTGTCCATTACACCATCTTCCAATGTTGGAGTCATATTGTCACTACACCATCTTCCAATGTTTGAGTCATATCATCCACTACACCATCTTCCAATGTTGGAGTCATATTGTTTGCTACACCATCTTCCAATGTTGAAGTCATATTGTCCTCTCATGTTGAAGAGACACTGATTTGTAGATCTGATGAGATACACACTCCATCATGTCATGTTGAAGGCACAACATCAACACATCAAGTAGGTGATATTCCATCTTTTGCATCTTATTGTCAAGGGACATCATCTTTAGGTCAAGATATGCAATACACTTGACCTTATGTTGATGTTCAAAATATTGAGGGAACGGAAGAGATTATAACACCTTCTAAAATTCATTTTAGAAGACCAAAATATTTGATTGACATTGATACTAACATTTTGAAATCAATGCATGACAAGATTAGCAAGTGTACTTGTCAAAGAAAAGTTAATCGTATGTGGAGATTATTTTTTGAAGAATTAAATATTACACGTCAATGCCAATTATTTGTTGAAATGATGAGGAATTTGAAATTTAGGCCTATCATGAAGATTCTTGGGCTAAGAATGATGGACAATTCAAATGAAAAAAATATTATAAAGAATCTAATGAGTGCTTATGACAAAGTGGGTTCTAAATCATGCACCAAAGATAGTAATATCACAGGATGAGTACTTACATCAACAATAGTAAGTAGCCAAATGAAGAAAGCTCGAGTCATGAGAAAGACAAGAAAAACATTAAAAATTGGTAGAGGTACTCTAAGAAGAGCCATGCTAAGGTGTAAGAGATTGAAAGATCCAACAAAAAATGAGTTATGGACATTTAGCAGTAGACTACCGTGAAAGGATAAAGAAATTAGTGAAGCCTTGAAATTATTGATCAAAGATTTTTGGAAAAATAACACGTGTTTCCCCTAATCAAAGAGATGTTGTAAGAAGGAGGATTGGTAGCCAAAATCATGACCCACATTGCTCGTGCAAGGTATGGATGTGATTCTAGTTCCTATAGGACAGTGTTGTGGAGACCTACAATAACCTCTCTCACTTTTTGGAGATGACACTCTATTTTCATTTTACGACACCATCTCGGGTGATGTTGAAACTTGTAGTGTTGGCCAGTACAAAGTTGCCAATTGCCAAATCTCTCTCACCTTTCATCATAGGATTGAACTGTCTACTCCATTAGCTTTGAGTGGCTAGGTAAACCCTATCCCCAACCTCATTCTATCCCCTTTAGAGCTCAAACATTCTTGGGCACACCGAACCAGAATGTCCCTAAGGGTCACTACATGCCATAGGGCTGCGATCTTTGATAGGGCATATCTTAGAGATCATGAAAGGTATGGATGGGATTATAGTTCCTACAAGACTTTGTTGTGGACACCTACAATAGCCTCTCTCACTTTTTTGAGATCAAACTCTATTTTTATTTTACAACACCATCTCAGGTGATGCTGAAACTTGCAGTGTTGGCCAGTACAAAGTTGCCAACTGCCAAATCTCTCTCACCTTTCATCAAGGGATCAAACTATCTACTCCATTAGCTTTGAGTGGCTAGATAAACCCTATCCCCAACCTTGTCCTATCCCCTTTGGAGCTCAAACATTCTCGGGTACACCGAACCAGAATGTTCCTAAGGGTCACTACATGCCATAAGGCTGCGATCTATGACGTGGCATATCTCGGAGCTCATGAAAGGTATGGATGTGATTTTAGTTTCTATAGGACTATGTTGTGAAGACATAAAATAAACTCTCTCTCTTAACCCCTCTCTCTTTTTGGAGATCACACTCTATTTTCATTTTATGATGCCATCTCGGGTGATGCTGAAACTTGCAGTGTTGGCTAGTACAAAGTTGCAAACTGCCAAATCTCTCTCACCTTTCATCGTGGGATAAAATTGTTTGCTCTATTAGCTCTAAGTGGCCAAGTAAACCCTATCACCATCCTTTTCCTATCCCCTTTTGATGTAGAAAAAGTATGATGAGCCCTTTAGACAACCCAAAGTGAGCAAAAGTGTAGAAGTGTTCCAAGAGACCCTTCTAGGTCTTGATGGGAAAAATCTACAAATAGTCAACTCTAGGAGGTTTCAAGGAATCAATAGGTTTATTTTGGCATATATAACTTGTTCCAATCAATACCTTTCAGTTTCAATACCTTCTAAACCAAAATTTTGTCAATGGAAGTTTTTCCAATTTTGTGATAGCAGCAAAACAAATTGATCAATAAATTTTATTTTCCCCAAAAGAATCTTTGAAGAAATGGATTTTTTGGACACCCTTTATCCTCACATAAAAAATATATAAAACTTAGATATCTTTCATTTGGAAACTATCAGAGATCCTTCACACTGCCCTTCTTTCCAATAATGTAATAATGATGCAATTACAAAGAACCTGATAGGAAGACTTAAGATCTGGTATATTGATATCAAAGGTAGATTTGGGGCCATTCTCATATCTATAGTTAACTAAAGGAATATGTTGATTGTATCACTTCATATGTACTTACGAAGAATATCATATGTATGAATTGATGTAGTGGTATAATCCATTGAGGGAGAAGTCTTAGCATGACTTAGAGAGAATTCTTAGCATGACTATGGGAGAATTCTTAGTGTGATGTTGTAATGCCAAGATAAATAAAGAGAAAGAAAGTTATAATCAAGAATAATAAAAAGTAAAGGGGCATATATTATGAATTATTTGTTACCTTTGGAATTATCATCAAAGTGGGGGAGATTGGTTATAGGGAGATTATTTATATGGAGATGAAGATAAAATATTGAAGGGACTTATATCAAAAGTAGTGATGTAAAAATAGAAGATATGAGTCAAAGGGGGAGAAATGAACTATTGGCGAATGCTACTCAGGGAGAGAAGTGTTATAGTTAAGATATGAGTTAAGCAGAGAAGTGTTGCAATCTAGTTCTATGAGTATTTTCATAAGGGGCAATATATAATAGAAAAAAATGGAAACATTACTGTGTTGAATCATAATTTGAAGATGATAAATATTCGTGAGTATTGAAGAATATGAGATTACTCAACCATGAATAAGTCAAGAGGATATGTGAGTATTGTCATGTTGTAGTGTTATGATATGTAATCGTTGCCATTAATTTATGTTTTAAGATGAGTGTTTCCATTAATGTGAAAGGGGGAGATTGTAGGCATAAATTATGCAACATTGCTATTTGATTTATTAATGAATATTGGTATCGATTTGATAATATGTGAATCCATTTTTTGGTTGTCATTAACATTCACTATTTTACTTAGTGTTTTTAGCATGTTACTAGATATTGATTGAATAAAGTATGCATTGTGGAATTTTGTAGGAGTTTCAATCCTATAGTTTGATTATTCTATGTATAATGATGCTATGTTTATGATAGTACCTCTTAATATGAATAATTGAGTAAGTTACGATTGATGAGATCAAACTAGGTAATTGCTAAAATAGTCATTGACAAAAAATAAATTTATTTCAATGTTATAAATATCAGTAACATATTAAATAGGTTTTTTTTGGCATATTTAACATGTTCCAATCAATACCTTTTAGTTTTAATAACTTCTAAGCCAAAATGCTCAATGTACCCAAATGTTGTCAATGCAAATTTTTCCAATTCGGTGATAGCAACAAGACAAATTGATTAATAACTTTTGCTTTTCCCAAAATACTCCTTCAAGAAATGAATTTTTTGGATACTCTTTATCCTTGCACAAAACATATATAAAAATTAGATACCCTTCCTTTGGAAAATATCAGAGATACTTCACGCTATCCCTGTTTCCAACAATGTAAGAATGATGCTATTACAAAGCAATTGATAGGAAGACTTAAGATTTGGTTTCTAAATTTTGCATAGTCTCTTAAAATATTTTTAATTAGGAGATTTCACACTCAATTTCAATCTAAGAGTTTGCTAACCCAAGCAGCCCCAATTCACCCTTTCAGAACCCTTGTTCCTAGGGCTTGGTCAATCCCACACGTGCCAACACTTTTCTAACCAATTAAAGATGTAAAAATCAATGTTTTTTGATCACAAGCATGTTCCCAAACTGAAAAAATATCCTTATTAAGACAAATCTCCTGCTATAGGTTTGTTCCCTAAACTTTAACCCTTGTTTTCACAACTTTCTTGCTTGGTGGCCACCAATTCTTCAGATTAAATGCTCATTACAAGGTTAGTAAGCATGGTACATGTTAGAGAAGTGTCTTAGGGAGTATAGTTTTTGTTGTACGATCATATCTATGGTGATTCTTACAAACTAAGTTGATTTTTTGAAGATCCTAAGTTGTGTTATTGTGACATTTTAAGTTTTTTTTAGATAGTTTAGTTTTGATTTAAAGTGTTTAAGGCAAGTTTTCTAGAAATAATCTAGGAAAGGCTTGTTAAGATCTCATTCCACAAATGAAGCGCTAACTTGTATTTGAACTAGTGGAATTCTCTAAGATTCTAGAAAATTCAAGTAAGGAAGGTATAATTATAGATTCCTAGAGCTCAGGAAGTGTCTTGATGGAAAAACCATGTTTGCATTAGTCCCTAAGTTGAATAGCTTAGTGTATTCAGGTAGGATTGAGACCAAAAAGATTTAAAAATGTTGAATTGAATTGATGGGTAGTTTAGTGGTGGATTTGAGTTATTTTTGGTTAGTAAAGGAGGTCTAAGGCCATGCATCAATTATCTAGTAAATACTTTGAAAACCAAACCTAGTGTGACCTTATTATGTCTATGTACTTTACATGTGTTAGGTGCTAGAAGAATGGAATTGGGAATCTAGGCTTTGGAGTCTTAAATAAATTCCAAAAGGGTGTTCGAATCTACCCATAGAATAGTTAGATTTAAACCTAAGAGGAATTTAAGTCTAGAAAATCAGAGTAGGATACCTACAAGGAATTCTATGATAGTCAACATTTTGTCCTGTATAACAATTGGAGGGTTAAACCAAGAGTTCATTCTCAATTAGTTTAACATAAGGAAGGTGTCCCAATAGAAACTTAGGGTTGGTGATGTTAGGAATAAGGTGTCTCAACCTTGTATAATTCCTATTCTTATTATTATTTGTTTTGTAAAATGTATTTTTGCAAATAATATGTAAATGTGAGTGTACATGTCTAGTTGGCATGTTGATCACTTACATGTGTCGGCATCTTGAAGTGTGTGAAGGAGATCATGGCTGAAATGGTTATGATGGATTCCTATGATGCATAAGAGCTATTTAAGGAATAAGCTATGACAGGTGTAAGAGCATCTTATGACATGAGGCCTATTTGGGTGCCAAAGAATGAGTGGTTGGTGTGTGTAAGAGAATATGCCAAAAATAGGTTGGTATGACAGATTCCCTTACACTTCTCTTGTGACTGCTATTTTTGGTAGATTCTATGACAAGCTGTCATTGCCTATTCAAGGGATGGACACCCTTTTCTTGGTATTGGATGTACATGTGGCATTGTGCATGTTTCTTGGTGGTTGAGCCATGAAAAATGCCCAACTCCTTTGTGGGCATTTTTGTTGGGTCTTAAGATGTTCATAAAATGAGTATTTCATGTTGTAATTGTTACCACATTTTGTTTGCCCTACCAAATTTCAAAATTTGAATGTTACCCCACCTAACGGTCACCTCCCCGATTACTAATATTTTAATACCCATGGAGATATTAAAATTACCTAAGTTCTAAACCTTATTATATTTTCACGCCTTGCAAGTTCTCTGCCATCAGATCAAGGCTGATTGACGATCGACACCATCTCGCTATGGTGAAGTTGTGCGAGAGTTACGATGGTGACATGGTGTTTGGTCAATGTGTGTTCGGTGGGTCCAGCTTGCAGGGCAGAGGATGGCATGGGTCAGAAAAGTTTTATCATGGGCCGGAAAGCCCAAAAGACGGCAAGGCACCATGGTGCTAACGAAAAACTCATGAGTTTTTTGATAATGACATAGCGCCCGACCGGATAGAAGATGTTTTACAGTGAGCCTCTGTATCAGCGGCGAGGTTCGCGGTGATGGAAAATATCAGCGGCAAGAACTTCAGGCAAGCGGTTGGGTCCCATTTTTACTTCACCTACATAGTCAAAAATCTCAATGCCATGGTGGCAAATCAGAGGGAGCCACGTGCAGATAAAAGACATGTCATCAATTGGGCGCTATGGGAATTTGACCTCAATTTTCTCATAGGGACATGGTGCCTAGTTGACACATGGCCACTCCATGGGGTTAGGTCTTGTAATCTGCTAGGTCAGCACTTCAAATGGCCAATAAAAAATTGCCAGATATACCAAGTCAGAACACAGTCAGTGCATGGGACCAGATCGTCAATGTTGTCAGTGTTGTCAAAGGTTAAGATCTGCACTGTCGAATCAGCTCAGATTGACGGCAGGCACCATCGCACTATGGATAAGTTGAGTGATGTATATGTTGGTGACATAGTGATTTTTTGACATGTGGCTCACTGGTAGACCAGGCTTGGCTGTTGACAGTTGACAGTTAGCGGCTGGTGATTACGGTGAATAATAACAGTCTGAAAGGTGCGCAGTCAGTCCGATAAAAGTGGTCAGCCGTGAAAGAACTCCCCAGGTGGTAGAACAAAGAGAGATGATTGGCCCAACTATTTTATATAGCCTCGTTGACTTTTTGACTTCGACAGATTCATGAACCAAGAAGTAAAGATGATCGATGTTATCTTGTGATCTGATCTTCGCGATCAATTCTGACCTACCAAAAATGAATGCAAGGCATAGGGAAACACTCCATCATCTCAGTCGATCCATCTACTGTGTCAGTATCATTCATTGGTGCCGCTTCTGTCTACTTGAGGCATTCCTTCAGTCAACTATCTAATTTTGTACTTTAAAACCATGCTCGAGTGGGATCTTTGATCGAATATTTTTGGGGTTCGATGGTAGTAGTTGAGTAGTTAATGCAGAGCTAGTTTCCTCAGTTATGCCTGAACTATAAAGGTAATTTTGTGATCTTTTCTTAGGGTGGACCCTTCTCTGTTATTCTTTGCTACTGCTCACAAGTTTGCAGTGTAAAATTCCCTATGTCTCTGAACTATATAACATTATGTATCATCTCCTTCAGCCACCGATGTGCATGTGCATTCATCTTGCCTCTCATTGGTGTACTGTTGAGATCTGTGACTAGCATATTGCATCTTGTTGAAAATATTCAGGTCTAACAAAGTTATTGAGAGGGGAGGGGTGAATCAGTAAGCTTTAAAATTTAAACCAATTCAGCATAATAACAAATTCACCATTCATTTATCTACTTTACTGTATGCATGAAAAGATTAACACACTGATTTGGTGACCCAGAAACCTTTCAAATTGAAAGTAAAATTGGGGTGGGGATGATGCCCACAAAACTTTAATACTACAGTATAAAGTTGGCCAGTTAAGGCTTACAATGATCACTTCTAGTGATCTGCCCTATTAGGAGCAAGTAGGACTGCTAGATCCACCTTGTTAGAGGATTTACAAACATACAATGAAGTATGCACTCTGTTAGGAGATTTACAAAAGACTGTTAAGTCTACCCTGTTAAAGGATTTACAAAACTGATTCACCTGTTAGGATGAAGCAGTAGATCTGGTTGCAACTGGTTTGCTGATTAGATCTTATGTACTGATCACTTGATGTGATGGATATATCTTTGCTACTCCTTGATAACCTTGTTGAATACTCTACTACTGATTCTCTTTTAATTTTCTCTTACTACACTGTTACTTCTCTTTTTCATTCATAAATGGCACAATACATTACATATATACCATTCCAATATTTACAGCAACAAGGTCAGCCAAACACAAGTGGACAAAACATTACTCAGTCGGCCAAAAAGTAGAAAACTCAGGTTTCTCAAACTCACTCGCTGACCTTCTGACACACACCATCCACTACATTACTTGGCATCGTCATGCACTCGGTAGAGGTAGGGGCTCGGTCCATACTAATCACTCTGAGTAGCTTGGAACTTGGTAACCACTGGTGACTTGGTAAACATTGTGTCACTCGGTAGAAACTAACTCCTTCGATTCACTTGGTAAGCACTGAATACTTCTTTTACCTTTCTGTCTTGGTAATCACTGAAACCTTCATTTACCTTCCTAACTCGGTAAATAATAAATCCT
This sequence comes from Cupressus sempervirens, assembly GCA_028749045.1. Taxonomy (NCBI): domain Eukaryota; kingdom Viridiplantae; phylum Streptophyta; class Pinopsida; order Cupressales; family Cupressaceae; genus Cupressus; species Cupressus sempervirens. Next base: position 790,256,023 of record CM053783.1, on the reverse strand, counting down.
CCATTTACCTTTCTGACTCGGTAAACATTAAAACCTTCATTTACCTTCTTGACTCGGTAAACACCAAAACCTTAATTTACCTTTCTGACTCGGTAAACACTAAACCTTCGTTTACCTTTCTGACTCAGTAAACACTAAAACCTTCATTTACCTTTCTGACTCAGTAAATACTAAAACCTTTGTTTACCTTTCTGACTTGGTGAACACTGCTGAACATACTTGGTAACCAACGAATTCTCGGTATGAACTATAAACTGAGTGATGGACTCGGTAAGCATTCAGAATCAAATAAGTGTTGTAACTAATGACAAATGTATCATTATTCCAACAATCTCCCCCTTTGACATTAGTGACAAAAAAACTTATGAGCCAAAATTTATATACAAGATCTGACAAAACTGATTTGATTCTGCTGTGCTGAATATACATGGGCTACCTTACATATAACTCCCCCATACAATATACACAAGGTTTTTACATGAGTTATATGACTTTATTCTTTATTACTTTATTACCTTCTCCCCTTTTGTGTCTGATTTTTCTCTATATATTACTTTCTCCCCCTTTTTGACAATAATGCCAAAGAATAAAGAATGTATTTACATGGAGACACCAAAATGTGTGATAAACTCAGAATGTACCTGAAGAATTAGTTGCAGATTTTTATCCCAATTATCTTGTAGGATTTTACATGTCAAGAGAGCTACTTGAACTTCTGTAGAAAGTTCAATAACATGGTCTGCAACAGAGAAATTATTGTCATGGATCAATGTTTTTGAATATGCAATGTGCTTCTGCATTGTGTTCATGATAGGAAGGATCATATTTTGGATGTCAATCAGAGTAGACCTAATCCTTGCTTCCTCTCTCAGTAATTCTGCCTGTTTCTCTGACAAAAATCTTATTTTATGATGATGGGATGAACTTGCACTATGGTCAGATTGCAGCATTTGGGCACTGACCTTCATGTCCTCATCAATTTTATTCAACTTTTCTTTGATTTCTTTGGTATACTCGGTAACATCACAAAGTTTTCCAAAAAGTGAAGTTAAATTATTTAAAGAATTCTCAAATTTCTTCTCTGCCTTTTTAATCAATTTTTCTTGGCCGAAGGTATCCTCATTGAATTTATATACAGCCTCTTCCAACTAAATCAAAATGTGTTGAGTAGAATCTACTTCAACACCTATAGCCTCTGTTATTATATTTTTAGCACTTTCAATAATGCTATATTCCTGGTCTCTTTCATGCCTGAGCTGTTTTTGCCATGCCTTTTGCTCTAATAGCTGACTGATCATTCTCATTTCATCAACTGATGCAGTATCTAGATCTATCTTAGGAATGACAATGTCCTTATCCAGATCTATTTCTTCATCTACTGCCTTACTGGAAAACATGTATCTCTTTGGTTTTTCTGCAGTGACTGCACCTTTGCCCTTTGAAATTGAAACAATAGTTGATGATGCTGGATTGGTTGTCAAAACTAGAATGGGACCAACTAAAGGAAAACTAAGAGAAGTTTTGGCTATATCAAAACTTGATATACTTCCCAAAAATGATGTGCTAGTCAAAAATGATGTACATACTGGTATTTTTACAATTGGAGAACTGACTGGAGTAAAAATTGGGGCCAATGTGGCTGAGGAAGATAAAATTGATATGAAACTTGGAAGACTTACTATACAAGCTGCAGGTGGAAGAGATACACTCAGTGGCTAAGGATGTGCTTGGAAGCTTGGTAACTGAAGAAGTGATCGCCGACTCAGTAGATGAAGTGCTTGGCACTTGTATTGTAGAAACCTCAAGCTGAGAGGAGATTGGAGGAAATTGAACAATGGATGTCTCTGTTGTGCTCACAATTTTTCTTGAAGATCCTATCTCCATAGTAGATTTTACAGTCTTTGGTGGAGAGTGAGGAAGGGAGGCTTCTTCTTCCTCAATTTCTTTTCTAGCTTCTTCTTCAATTTCTAACATTAATGATTGCAGGTCTTCTGGTATGTCTTCAATGTCATCACCCTCATCATCATCATCATTATCATCACTGCTGTAATTGTCCATGATTTAAACAGTATCCTCACTGGGTTTGTGTAGATGATAGATATTTTTCCACATGTTTTTTGCATCATTTACTACATGCTCAATGTCTTTGACAAGTATCAAACAAGTGTGGAATCTAATCATCATATTACCTTCATGATCTTTCAGTGATTTCTTCACTTCAGCATTAGAGAGACTTGGCAGGAGATTCCTCAGGGTCTGCTCATAAATGTCTTTGACAGTCTTGGTTGCAGCTTCCCATCTTGGTTGCAATCTTTCCAATAGCTCTTTGGAGATCTGAGAGGCTATCTAGTCTGGGGAGTATTTCCATTTACCCATTTTGTTTAGTACCAGATCCTCAATCTGCATTTTCTCCTATTCTATTTTGGTTTCAAACTTTAATGCTTTGAAGTTTGTGAAGCTACCTCCTTCATCTAATTTCTTTAGTCTTGCTTCAAAGGTGAGTGGAGGCTTAACAAATACAGGTTCCTTCTTTCCCTGTCTTGTTCTCCTGGAGAATACTGCAGTGGTTTTCTTTGTAGGTTTGGCAATAGTCACCTTACCTTTCTTTCGTTGAGGCTCTTCTTTTTCTTCTTCCTTTTCTTCATCTCCTCCTCTCCCGTCTGTTATCATGAGAGGTCCAGTATCAGCTTTTAGCTTTTCTATCTTTCTCCTGCCTTTAGAGATTGCTTGAGGAAGCTTGATTTCAAGCTCTATTCTAACCTTAGCCTCTTCATAGGTTCCAAATTTAGGCAACTTGGGATCCCCTGGTTAATTTACCAGTTCCTCAATGATATCTCTGGCATCATCAATATTTAGCTCATAGGGCAATGGTTTTACCCATGCCACTCGGGGTTTGACTGCCTGGATGTAGACTCTATCACAGTCAACCATGAAACAGACATCATCCTTATACTCTTCAACAAGTTTTGGAGGTATCCTGAACCTGTTGTTCACCCTTTCCTTGAAATCTTCAAAATAATTATCCATTACCTTATCAAAATTCATACCCATTTCTACTATGAATTCATTTATTTGATACAAAATTGGAGTATCTTTCCTCCATACAACTGCACCCTTAGATGGAAAGAATTTCTGTACATAGAAAAATAAACAAACTAGCAAAGAACCAAATTTACAAGGGTTTGTCTTTGCAGTCCTTATGCTATCCATGTTTTTATTGAATTGTTTTAATAGCACATCAGCTAGGTCAAACTCCATATTTTTCTTTACAATTTTATATGCAAAATCTACAGCCTCACAAGGTACACTATTCAACTTGCTGGAACTATACAGTTTGTATGCAATAACAAAAATACCAAATTTTAGTTCTATATCTAAAACATTGTTGATCTTTAAACCTCTGCCATCCCATTCAGCTTGGGTTAATTTTTGGAGGTCATCTCGACCTAGGGCTTTGGTGGTTTTAGCTTTGTTCAACATTGGTAAGCCCGTGATCTTGTGGATCATCTTCTTTGTTATGAGGATGGGTTGTTCTAACCACAATTGTCCATTATGCACATGGCTTAAGATATACCTCACCCATTTCACTTGGAAACTCCTTGGTAGATGCGGGATATGGGGTAAGCCTTTGGTTTCCAAATGTTTGAACTCAGGTTTTAGGGTTCCATCCACGCATAACTCGGCTAGGGTACTATCCATATCTAGTGTCCCTATTTCTTGCACAGTACAATTGAAATGAGTACGAATATCATTGATAAGAAGTACCTTTGGAGGGATCTACGATTGAGTTCCATGTGGGTCGAGTGATTCAGCGATGGCAGGAACAATTTTGAAATTGGGTGCCTCCCATTCGACTCCCTTCACAAGCGTTTCAGAACCTCTCTTCGCCTTACTACCACTGGTGCTTGTGGATTCCATTGCTACTTGGTGAGAGAATGATTTTGTAACACAATTTATTTGCTGGAAAATTGCTTCAAATCAATTGAACTCGCTTGGATGCACTTGAAAATATATTTGTTCTGTGAACTCTAAATTCAAGGTGAAAAATGAGATCAAATTCTGCCTTTTTGATCAAAATCCTATCATTAATGCTCGAGTACGTAGGTAGCTAAGAATTAGGGTTTTATAAATAGTCACTGACTTACTCGGTAAACCTTGTAGCTCGGTGAACACACAAAACCTTTCTTATCTTCCCAACCAAGCTCGGTAAAGTCTAAAAACTGACCTTACTTGGTAGATGCAACACTGTGAATTATGACTTGTATCTGCAATACTGATTTTTCATTTCCACTTTTTCTTTCTGGAACTGCCTAGGATATGGCTTGACGATGCAGTCCCTTATCCTTCATGATAAGTCTTAATTAGATATGGTGGAGTCACCCATTTCTCGAGTGACATTTCCATCATTTGAATTTTCTTGCTTGGTAGACTTAGGAATCCACTGTTGTTTCATTTTCTTTCGAATATTATCAGCTCTAGTTTTCTTTTCATCTTCAACCTTTCCTATATTCATGCAATTCTTGGCTATATGACCAATTTTTGTACATGTATAGCACCTTACAATAGTGTCCTTCTTCCTTAGGTGATGTCTAGCACAATTTATGCCAGTATGTCCATATTCTCCACAATAGTGGCATTTGCACCAGGTGTTGTAGTCCCATCCGAATATAGCTTTGACAAGTTGTTCAGCTGGATTGAATGATTTGGATTTGCACTGGAATGCCTTATGACCATGTTTTTTGCATTTGTGACAATTGCCCTCAAATTTTGGTTATTCTTTACACTCATTTTCCTTGTGACCATGCTGATTGCAGTTGAAGCATTTGTCATTGAATTTTGCTTTCCCATTGCTCTAGCATTTGTTTGATGTATGACCTAACTTGCCACAGTGATTACAAGTGAGTCTTTTATTCCTTTGTTCACCTTGTTTTGAGGATTCACCTTCTTCCTTGTATCCAAGACCAGCTTTACCCTTTTGTTTATAAAAATTCTGCTCATTTTGCTGATTCAATTGATTCATGTCTGCTTGAGATTTCATCATCCTTTCATTGACTTGTTTTTCAAATTTTAGATCATTTTCCAAGCTTTCATTGGATTGTCTCTTAGTTCTTAAGTCATTTTGTAGACTTTCATTTTGTGCTCTGAGAATCCTGATTTCTTCATTTGCATTGGATAGTTGATCTGCTAGATCTTCATGTTCAAGGGATTGATTTTGAGTTTCATGACTTCTATCTTCCAATTCTTCTTGTGCTTTTTTTCTTTGTTCCAAAACTTCACATAGCCTGATTGACTATATTTCTTGCTCTCTTTTAAGCTTTCTTACCTCTTCTTGTAGAGATCCATTCTTTTCTAAAAGTTCTTTGATTTCTTTGTCAGCTTCTTCTGAATTACTTGATGGTAACAAATCTTCAATCCTTTTTTCAACATAAAAATGGTCATTTATTTGCCTTGCAAGTTCCTTTTTTCTTTTTAGGGATTGAGAAAGATGTTCCTTTGCTTCTTTGAGTTGAACCATGGCCATCTCCAAATCTAGCTTCTCATTCTCAATAGTTTTGTCAAGTCTGAATATCTCCATTGTCCTTGATCTTTGTTCAAACTATCAAGCTATGTCCTGAGAACCACAAAGCTCTGATACCAATTGTTTAAAATATTTAGGTCTAAAAAAGTTACTAAGAGGGGAGTGGTGAATCAGTAAGCTTTAAAATTTAAACCAATTCAGCATAATAAAAAATTCACCATTCATTTATCTACTTTACTGTATGCATGAAAAGATTAACACACTAATTTGGTGACCTAGAAACCTTTCAAATTGAAAGTAAAACTGGGGTGGGGATGATGCCCACAAAACTTTAATACTGCAGTATAAAGTTGGCCGGTTAAGGCTTACAATGATCACTTCTGGTGATCTGCCCTGTTAGGAGCAAGTAGGACTGCTAGATCCACCTTGTTAGAGGATTTACAAACATACAATGAAGTATGCACTCTATTAGGAGATTTACAAAAGACTATTAAGTCTACCCTGTTAAAGGATTTACAAAACTGATTCACCTGTTAGGATGAAGTAGTGGATCTGGTTGCAACTGGTTTGCTGATTAGATCTTATGTACTGATCACTTGATGTGATGGATATATCTTTGCTGCTCCTTGATAACCTTGTCGAATACTCTGCTGCTGATTCTCTTTTAATTCACTCTTACTACACTATTACTTCTCTTCTTCATTCATAAATGGCACAATACATTACATATATACCATTCCAATATTTACAGTAACAAGGTCGGCCAAACACAAGTGGAAAAAACATTACTAAGTCGGCCAAAAAGTAGAAAACTCAGGTTTCTCAAACTCACTCGGTGACCTTCTGACACACGCCATCCACTACATTACTTGGCATCATCATGCACTTGGTAGAGGTAGGGGCTCAGTCCATACTAATCACTCTGAGTAGCTTGGAACTTGGTAACCACTGGTGACTCGGTAAACATTGTGTCACTCAGTAGAAACTAACTCCTTCGATTCACTTGGTAAGCACTGAATACTTCTTTTACCTTTCTGTCTTGGTAATCACTAAAACCTTCATTTACCTTCCTGACTCGGTAAAAAATAAATCCTTCATTTACCTTTCTGACTCAGTAAACATTAAAACCTTCATTTACCTTCTTGACTCGGTAAACACCAAAACCTTCGTTTACCTTTCTGACTCGGTAAACACTAAACCTTCATTTACCTTTCTGACTCAGTAAACACTAAAACCTTTGTTTACCTTTCTAACTTGATAAACACTAAAACCTTTGTTTACCTTTCTGACTTGGTAAACGCTGCTAAACATACTTGGTAACCAATGAATGCTCGGTATGAACTGTAAACTGAGTGATGAACTCGGTAAGCATTCAAAATCAAATAAGTGTTGTAACTAATGAAAAATGTATCATTATTCCAACATATCTATTCTTGGTCTACTAGATAATGTATAAGTGAAACCCTTTTCCTTGTGTTATTCAGCTGGTTCTCTGATTTGTATGCGGTTACTAATTGACATAAGTCTGAGTGTGTATGTCTTTGAATGTTATCTTAGTTTTGTAGTGCATATATGGGTAGAAATGGGTCTGAACACTCTATTTTGGTGCATCACCTCCTTAGAATAGACTAGGTAGATTTTCTTTCGTGCTCCTTTTTCTCCCTTTTCCTCTCCAAGAGTAGATAGGTGTGCCCTGATAGTAAGAGGAAGCTAGCCTTCTCTGGAGACTCAACCTCACAGTTCAAGTCCCACAACTTGGAGGTTGTTTCCATGTTTCACTAGGTTATCCTCGTGAATAGGCCTTGGACAAGGGTGCAAACCTAAGTGACAATAGTTTTTGGCACGCTCGATGGGACCAGAACAACAAGATCAAGAAAAGATTTAAAGTCTACTAGTGTCAAAGAGGAAAGAGTTTCAAGATTAATCTTGAAGAGGTAGTGCTGGCTTTAGTATTCAAGCCTTCAAGAGGCTGATTCTTCAAAGTACTTGGTGACTCTGAACATCAACAAATCTGGTTCCAGGCCAAAGTTGCAGAAATTCATGCCCAGAGCTGAAACAAGGGCGTCTTCTAGAGGTAAATTTTAATATCAGGAGCTTTCTCTTTGAAATCCTAGAAGAAGGAGGACTAGAACTTCATTATCACCAGTTAGGGGTCTAATAATAGTTAATATACCTGTAAGGTCTGTCTCTACTCCTCTTACTATTCGAACTCATCCTAGATTGCCATCAACACTCATCAATAGAACACTTGTTTACATGGCATAGCCAAGAGTTCATGCTTTTGCCACCTTTAATGGTGGGAGTCCTCTATTGTTAGCCCAAAGGCATGATATACCAGTATCTGCACTAAAAAGTATACCTGATTTTACTGGTGAAACTTCCATCTCCCCTTTAGAGCATATCCAAGAAGTAGCAAATGTCTATAATATTCATGGTATTACAAAGGATGATGTTGCTGTAAGACTTCTAGCCTCATCTTTAAAAGGAAAAGCATTATAGTGGTATAGAGGCTTAGCTCATGGTTCTATAACTAATTGGGATGAACTAGGAGTAGGATTATGCAAACATTTTGAGGATAGAAGTGACCATCTATCACTATTAGAGCAGTTGACTATAATAAAAAGAGCCCTCCATGAGTGTATGAATAATTTTAATTATAGATTCTAAAAGACATGGGATAGAATACCTACTGCAGTGAAACCCACCCTTGGTAATGCCTTCTTGCATTACCTTAGGGCTTTTAACAGTGATATTTCCACTACAATCCAAACTATGGGAGGAGATACCTTGCCTAATGCTTATGAGATTGCCATAAAAGCTGAGAACATCCTAATAAAAGGAGGAAAATTGGCTCCAAGGCCCCCTATGCCTTTCTTTCCTAATGTTCCTAACCACCAACCAAAAATGGCCCCTCTTCCTACAACTTCTACATCACAAACCCTTACTCTAGTCCCTCAAGCTTCTACATCCTCAAATGGGATAGATGAGCTCAAAGAAATGCTCCAAGGTCTAGTGTTGAATATAGATAAAAGAGAGAAGAACCTAGATAAAAAATTGCAAGAGCAGGGGAGGGAGTTGAAGGACCAAGGGAAGAGATTAGATGATAGTCTCTCTATGATACAAAAAATGAGTAACAAGGTGGTGGCCTTAGAAAGGCAACAAACTCAAAGTGGCAAGCCTCCCCAACTGCAATATCAAGCTCCAAGTGGTGGTAGGCTTCCTAATTAGTGGAATAGCTCCTTTGATTAGTGTAGGCAAAATAGTCATGCTTCTACTTCAAGCTCAAATTAGAACAGAGCTATACTCCCTCAAAATAACTTGGCCCAAGATCAAGATTTCTATCCTTCTTGCAACTATTCTTATACCTATTGCATGTGCCAGAAGGCAGAATCTTATATGGCCCTAACTATCCAAGAACCTACAACAAAGCAATTATACAAGGAGGATCATCCCAAGGAGGCCTCGTATATTCAAGGATGTGATGATTTCTCTTTCATGAATCATCAAGTTGGGAAGCATTGTAATGTAAACCAGGATTCTGTTGCTCATAACACAAGAAGGAGGAAGAGAGCTATGGAACATGCTGCCCCTCCTTCTCCTAAGCAGGCCTCAACTTCAAGTGCTACACCTCATATACAAGTAGTAAATGAGAAAACAAGTACTTCACAATAGCAAAAGCAAGATTCTAGAAAGAGAGATGCAGGTGATCCTTATGTTGCCCCATCTCAACCTCTTATAAGTGTAGCTCCCAAAGTTTCTACCAAAGTTCCTAATGTACCTTTCAGTGTGGTAGAGAAAATGAAGAAGACCAATGTGAATATCTCCATGTGGGATGCTATTGCTACCATACCAATGCAGAAGAGGATGCTGCAGCAAGAATTAGAGAAGATTGAACTCAAGGATCAACCATCTATCACGGAGAATGCCACAAGTCTAGTACAACCAGCAGGGGATGTGGAGACAAATAAAAAGGTTAGACCTCCTCCATTTTATGTTTCTCTGATTATAGGAGGCAAGTTAGTCCACAATTGCATGATAGATTTAGGGGCTAGTAGCTCAGTGATGCCCAGGTGTGTTGCTGATGCTTTAGGAATGAAATATGAGCCCATTGTTAGGGATGTGTTACAATTAGATGGTAGTACTGTCAAAACTGTAGGCATTCTTAGGAATGTGGAGATGGCCCTACATGCATGCCCCGGTTGCACTTTGATTCAAGATATATCCGTTGCTGAAGTCAAGCTCTATTTTGCCATCTGTCTTTCAAGAGACTTCACTGCTCAGATTGGTCAATTCATATCTGCTGATTGTTCATATATCTCATTTAAGACTAGATATGGAGCCAATGCCTCAATTAGAGCAGAACTTCAAGCACTTCATCACATTGAATCTTACACCCCCAATTCCAGCAACATAAATTGCCCTATTCTAGAGATGGATGAAAATGACATAGTAAATGAGCTTGTCACTTCCATAGCAGAGATTCTTGATTTCTTCTTGGATGAGTGGGAAAATGCATATCAGTTTGAGCCTATGTCAAAGACTCTTGAGATAGGCCTTAGTACATATTGCATAATAGAGAAAGATGCCCAAGTTCCTGATCTTGTTGGGACTAATGATGATATAAATGGAATATGGAGTATGTACTTTGATGGCTCAAGGAATAGAAATGGGTCAAGGGCTTGTGTTATGTTGGTCTCTCCTGCACAAATAAGATACTACTTCTCCTTTAGGCTCCAATTTAGTTGCACCAATAATGTAGTCGAGTATGAATCCTTGATTCAAGGTCTCCTCCTTGCCCAAAAGAGAGGAATTCAAGCCTTGAAAGTTTATGGAGATAGTGAGTTGGTATTCAATCAGGTGAGGAATCAGAATATCACGAAAAATGGCCTGCTCAAGTCTTACAAATATAGAGTCTGGGATTTGCTTGAGGGTTTCAATGCATTCAATATTCAGAGCATTCCTAGGAAAGAAAATAAACATGTTGATAGACTTACATCAGTGGGTGCAGCTTATGATGTACTGGGGAATCTTGAGGAGGAGAAGAAGCAACACATTAGGGTGGTAGTGAGGCCTGCCATCCCCGACAACAACACTCATTGGCAAGTGTTTGAATCTGATGAACAAATTATGAGTTTCTTGCAGAATGAGGCAGAATTCTCAGATAGAAACCAGTCAAGGCTACAAGATCAGTATGGTGATCAGATCATTCACCTTAGTTCTAACAATTTTCCCAAGGGTCTCATTACCTTGGAGAGTGTCTTTAATCCTGATGATCAAACAAGAGGCAAAGGGTTGAATCTAGCTGCAGAGAAAGATGATTATGCCCTAGTTACAATTGCTGATGGAAAATCTCTGAATATGGGGAAGGTATGTTCTGAAACTGAGCAAGAAAACTTCATTCATTTATGTCAAGAATTTAATGATGTATTTTCTTGGACATAGGATGACTTAAAAGGGTTTGACCCTAGTTTGTTTTAGCATACCATAGATTTAATTGATAAGGCCAAACCATCAAGGCAAAAACAGAGACCAGTGAATCCTAAGATTGAGCCCCTAATGAGAAAAGAATTATCCAAGTTGATAGAGGCCAATATAATATTTCCTATCAAACACTCATCATGGCTAGCTAACATTGTCCCTGTAAGGAAGAAGAATGGGGAAATTAGATTGTGTGTGTGTACTTTAGGGATCTTAATCAGGCTTCTCTTAAAGATCACCATCCTCTCCCTTCCATGGAGAAAATTCTATCCAAGGTTAGTGGGTCAGGGAGATTCTCTTTTCTTGATGGATTCTCTGGTTACAACCAAGTGCTGGTTAAAGAATCTGATAGACATAAGACAACATTCACTACTAAATGGGGTACCTATGCTTATTGCAAGATGCCATTTGGGTTAACAAATTGGGTGCCACATTCCAAAAGGCAATGGAGATGGCTTTCAAAAAATTAATTGATAAGTTTGTCTTAGTATACCTTGATGATATAACCGTATACTCAAAAAATGTAGAAGATCATTTTGATCACTTAAGGTAGTTATTTCTAAGATGTAGAGAGTTTGGGGTTTCCCTCAACCCAGCCAAGTGTGTCTTTGCTACAAGCCAAGGAAAGTTATTAGGACACATTGTATCTAAGGATGGGCTGACCATTGATCTAGAAAGAACAAAGTCAATACTCGCCCTTCCTCTTCCTAAACACAAGAAGGGGCTGCAAATTTTCCTTGGTAGAATAAATTTTGTAAGGAGGTTTATTCCTAATCTTGCTACCATGGTGAAACCTCTTACAACCATGCTTAAGAAAGACACGGTATTCTCATTGACCAAGGAGGGGAAGGAGAGTTTTGAAGAGATCAAGGTAGCCATAGCCTTAGCCCCTACTCTCATGAACCCAAATTTTGAGAAAGACTTCATCCTCTACACTCTAGGTGGTGAGTCAAGTATCTCTGCTGTCTTGACTCAAAGAAATGACAAGGATGAGGAGCAACCCATAGCCTTCTTTAGTGAAGTGCTCAAGGAATATGAAGATAAGTATAGCTTTGTTGAGAAGCAAGCCCTTGTAGTCATTAGAGCCTTGAAGAAATTCAAACACCTCTTATCCCACAATAGGATCCATTTGTTGGTGCCCCATGCTAGTGTAAAAGACTTCCTGTTAAGCAAAGATATTAGTGAAAAGAGAGCTGGATGGATCACTAGGGTAATGGAGTATGATGTTGATATTCAGATTACCAAGTTGGTAAGAGGGAGAGAATTGTGCAAGGAAATGTTATCATACTGGGACTCTGATGAAGAGACTGCTATGGTGTTAACAAAGCAATAGGAAGTAAGAAATGTTGATGATCCAAAGAGCTGGATAAATGATATGAAGAGCTTCTTATCAGGGGATGGATAACCTCAAGGATTAGACAGAACTAAAAGAAGACAATATAGACTATAGTCCATTCCCTATGTTGTAATTGATGGTATCCTATTCAGGAGGGATTTTAATGGGACCCTGTTGAGATGCATTGAAGAGGATCAGGCTGAAAGGATGATTAAAGAACTTCATGATGGCCCTGATGGCGGCCATTTCTCTGCAAGAACAACTGCCATGAAGATCATGAGGGTTGGCTATTATTGGCCATCTCTATTCCATGATTGTTATGGATATGTAAGAAAATGTGAGAAATGTGCTTTCTTTTTAGGCAAAAAAAGGCTTGTAGCTCTCCCCCTTCATCCTATTCAGGTGGATCAGCCCTTTTCCCAGTGGGAGTTGGATTTTATAGGCCCCATTAATCCTCCATCTAGTGTAGGTCATAAATGGATTTTGGCTACTACTAATTATTTCACTAGGTGGACAGAGGCAGTTGCCTTGAAGGATGCCACAGAACCATCAGTTGTTGAATTCCTTGATGGGATTATATCTAGGTTTGGTGCTCCTTCTACTATCATCTTAGACAATGCCAAGTCTTTTGTTGGAACCCAGATTTGTGCATGGGAAATGAATCACAATGTATACCTAAGCACATCATCAAATTATTATCCCTAGGGCAACAGTTTGGCTGAGTCTTCCAACAAGAATCTGATCAGAATCATGAAGAGGACAATAGAAGACAATCAGAGGGTCTAGCATAAAAGATTAAGAATTGCTTCGTGGGCTGATAGGATAACACCCAAGAAATCTGTTGGGAATTCACCTTTTGTGCTAGTATATGGTAGGGAGGGCAGACTTCCAATCTCATTGGAGTTCCCATCCTTGGAGTTGGCTCATTAGCTAGAATTAATTAAAGATAGTGCCATGTTAGTAAGAATGGTAGAACTGATTAAACTAGAAGAAAATAGAAACAAAGCCATGCAAACCCTAGAAATGCATCAACAACAGATGAAAAGGAGTTTTGATAAGAAAGCTAGGGTCAAAAATTTCAAAGAAGGGGATTTAGTCATCAAATGGGATGCTGATAGGGTGAAACTAGGAAGACATTCTAAGTTTGATGCATTGTGGAGTGCCCCTTATCTAATCTCCAGTTGCAAGCAGGCCAATGCATTCTAGCTGAGCAGACCAAATGGTGAGATACTGCCCATTCCAGTCAATGGGATCTATTTGAATCCCTGTTTCTAAAGTTTTGTGAAACCATGTAAATATCAATTTAGGTTCCCTTCTATTTTTTCCTACTTTCAATAAGTGCATGAGCACATGGTTATCTCTAGGAGTTGCCAGCCTTTCGAAGTTTTGGCAGTTTTGAGTCTTTTGTTTCTAGGTTTCAGAGACTAGGGTTTCATTTTCTAGCCTTTCATGGTAGGGTTAGGGTTACATAACACCCAGATTCTATCTTATTTTTTGACTCTGGAGCCCAATGGATTTTTACAGGCCACTGGTCTCATGCATCAAGTAGGCTCATGCCCCTTTTGAGTCGCCAGAATGTTACCACATTCTGTTTGCCCCGCCAAATTTCAAAATTTGAATGTTACCTCGCCCAATGGTCACCTCCCCGATTACTAATATTTTAATACCCATAGAGATATTTAAATTACCTAAGTTCTGAACCTTATGATATTTTTGCACCTCGCAAGTTCTCTGTCGTCAGATCAAGGCTAATCGATGGTCGGCGCCATATCGCTATGATGAAGTTGTGCGAGAGTTACAATGGCAACATAGCATCTGGTCGACGCATGTCTGATAGGTCCAGCTTGCAGGGCAGAGGATGGCACAGGTCAAAAAAGTTTTATCGTGGGCTAGAAAGCCCAAAAGATGGCAAGGCACCATGGCGCTAACGAAAAACTCACAAGTTTTCTGATAGCGACATAGCGCTCGGCCAATCGGAAGATGTTTTATGATGAGTCTCTGTATTGGTAGCATGGTTTGTGGCGATGGAAAATATTAGTGGTAGGAACTTCAAGCAAATAGTTGGGTCCCATTTGTACTTCACCTGCATAGTCAAAAAGCTTGGTGCCATGGTGGTTAATCAGAGGGAGCCACGTGCAGATAAAAGACATGTCATCAGTTGGGCGCTATGGAGCTATGGGAATTTGACCTCGATTTTCTCATAGTGACATGGCACCTAGTCAACAAGTGGCCACTCTGTGGGGTCAGGTCTTGTAATCTGCTAGGTCAGCACTTCAAATGGCCAATAAGAAACTGCCACATATACCAAGTCAAAACACAGTCAATGCATGGGACCAGATTGTCAACATTGTCAGTGCCATTAGAGGTTAAGATCTCCACTGTCGGATCAACTCAGATCGACGGTAGGCTCCATTGCGCTATGGAGAAGCTGCGCGATGTATATGTTGACAACATAGCAATTTGTCGACATGTGGCTCATTGGTAGACCAGGGTTGGCTGTTGACGGTTGACGGTTAGCGGCTAGTGGTTACGGTAAATAATAACAGTCTAAAAGGTGGTGTAGTCAGTCCGATAAAGGTGGTCAACTACAGAAGGACTCCCCAGGTGGCAGAACAAAGAGAGATGATTGGCCTAGCTGGTTTATATAGCCTAGTTGACTTTTTGACTTTGACGGATTCATGAACCAGGAAGCAAAGATGATCGATGTTATCTTGCGATCTGATCTTTGCGATCAATTCTGACCTACCAAAAATGAATGCAAGGCATAGGGAAACACTCCACCGTCTCAGTCGATCCATCTACTGTGTTAGGATCATTCATTGGCACTGCTTCTATCTACTTGAGGTGTTCCTTCAGTTGAATATCTGATTTTGTAATTCAGAACCATGCTCAAGTGGGATCTTTGATCGGATATTTTTGGGGTTCGATAGTAGTAGTTGAGCAGTTAATGCAGAGCCAATTTCCTTAGTTATGCCTGAACTATAAAGGAAATTTTTTGATCTTTTCTTAGGGTGGACCCTTCTCTATTATTCTTTTCTACTGCTCATAGGTTTGCAGTGTAAAATTCCCTGTGTCTCTGAACTATATAACATTCTGTATCATCTCCTTCAGCCATCGATGTGCATGTGTGTTCATCTTGACTCTCATTGGTGTACTGTTGAGATCTATGACTGGCATATTGTATCTATTCTTGGCCTACTAGATAATGTATAAGTGAAACCCTTTTCCTTGTGTTATTTAGCTAGTTCTCTGATTTGTATGTGGTTAGTGATTGACATAATTCTGAGTGTGTATGTCTTTGAATGTTATCTTTGTTTTGTAGTGCATATATGGGTAGAAATGGGTCTGAACACTCTATTTTGGTGCACCACCTCCTTAGAATAGACTAGGTAGATTTGCTTTCGTGCTCTTTTTTCTCCCTTTTCCTCTCCAA
This sequence comes from Cupressus sempervirens, assembly GCA_028749045.1. Lineage (NCBI taxonomy): Eukaryota > Viridiplantae > Streptophyta > Pinopsida > Cupressales > Cupressaceae > Cupressus > Cupressus sempervirens. Next base: position 790,240,258 of record CM053783.1, on the reverse strand, counting down.
GAGTAGATAGGTGCGCCCTGATAGTAAGAGGAAGTTGGCCTTCTCCAAAGACTCAACCTCACAGTTCAAGTCCCACAGCTTGGAGGTTGTTTCCATGTTTCACTAGGTTATCCTCGCGCATAGCCCTTGGACAAGGGCGCAAACCTAAGTGACAATAGTAATGCAATAGTGTAATAGATGAAAGTTTGTAGGTACTAAGGTGCTGCTGGAGTCTTCTATTGTTGATGTTGAACTTGCATTGCAAGTGTATTGTAATCTTATGTTGAAGATAATACATTGTGCAGGTTCTGGAGGGGTGGGGTTGTTTTACCGAAAGGTTTTTCCCCACCGGCAAATCTTTGTGTTGTGTGTTTCTTTCTTTGTCTATTTTCTATATGCATGGTTGGCTGCTATATTGATGTTTACATGATATTGAAACTATAAGTGTAGAATATTTTAAAAGGATTTGCACCATACTTTCCTTATGAGATTAGTGTAGGAAGCTGTTTCCGCACCTGAGTTTCCTTACAAGTGGAATCAGAGCTTGATCAACTTTTGATCCTAGTTGTTGGGTAGGGTTTTTTTTGAGCTAATCTCAAGTTAAGTGGGAGTCTTGTGTAGAGTATCTTAAATCTTATTTGCAAATTGAGATGGCAAGTTCATCATATGGAAGAATGGAGGTGGAGAAATTTAATGGCACTAATTTCGAGTTGTGGAAACTCAAGATGGAAGACATGTTCGAAGATCGTGACCTATGGGAAGTGACTACAAGTGCTACAAGACCAGCAACTATAACTCAAGTAGATTGGGATATCAAAGATTGTAAAACTAAGGGTCTCATAAGACTCTGTTTAACCGATGTAGTCCTTCTGAATGTTCTAGATGAGAAAACCGTATATAGTTTGTGGAAAGACTTGGGGCCATGTATTAGGCCAAATTTTTGGTGAACAAGTTGTTCCTGAGGAAGAAGTTGTATTCTCTATGAATGGAGGAAGGTGGATCCTTAACAGATCATTTAAATGCATTTAATCTGCTGGCTATATAGTTGACATCTGCTGGTGTCAAGTTAGAGGAGGAGGATCGTTGCTACACACTTTTGTGTTCTTTATCGGATTCATGGGACCATCTTGTGATGGCTCTTGGAAGCACATTAGTCACCTTCAAAATGGATGATGTGGCATCTTCGCTGCTATCAGAGGAGATGTGGAGAAAGGCTTCCGTTTCAGAAAAAGAAGCCCTTGTTGTTCGTGGGAGATCCACAGAAAGAGGAAAGAAAAATGACAATAAGTCTGACACTAAGGGTAAATCCAAATCCCATGGGAAGTCAAAGACTTCCAATAAATCCAAGGCAAAATGTGGAACTGTGAAAAGACTGGGCACTTTCGTAAAGACTATAAAGAGCTTAAGAAGAAGAAGAAAGCCTTAGATTCTGGTTTAAAAAAATCTCAAGAAGATGATGATGCATTCATTGTAGCTTTGGCAGCCCATGCATCTGATGAAAGTTGGTTGTGAAGCTTATGCATATGTTCCAAAGGAGAAAAGATCTAAGTTGGAAAACAAAGCTATTATATGTATTTTCATCGGGTACAGTGCTGGTGTGAAAGGATACAAGCTTTGGGATCCTATGACTAGTAAGGTGCTGTATATTAGAAATGTTATTTTTAGAGAGCTAACATCTTGTCCTATTGTGCTACAACCAGATGAAAAAGAAAAGAAAAAAGATGTTGTTCAGTTGCCTCCTACCCCTGAGAAGACTGAAGAGAGAGACCATGATGGGTCTAATGATGAGGAGAGCTCTAGCAACTCTAATAGTTCAGAAGAAGAGGAAGAACAACCTCAACCTCAGCCCTTGAGGAGATCCTTGAGAGAAAGAAAGCAACCAGAAAGGTTTGGCTATTCTATGTTAGATTCCAGTTGTGCTTTTTCTTTGATTACTAACACTGATGAGCCTAGATCTTTGAAAGAGGCTTTGGGCATGGAAGATGCAGGTTCCTGGATTGAGGCTATGGATGATGAGATGGCTTCATTAGAGAAAAACAAAACTTGGGACCTTGTACCTTTGCCTAAAGGGAGAAAACTTGTTGGCTGTAAATGGGTGTTCAAGAAGAAATTCTGTGCAGATGGCAGTGTTGAAAGGTACAAAGCTAGATTTTTTGCAAAGGGGTATTCACAGGTAGAGGGAATAGATTATGGTGAAATATTCTCTTTTGTTGCAAAGTTGACATCCATTGGATTTCTGTTAACTCTTGCTGCATCATATGATTTAGAGATAGAATAGATGGATGTGAAGACAACTTTCCTTCATGGTGATTTGGAGGAAGAGATTTATATGTCATAGCCTGAGCACTACATTGTTAAAGGTAAATAATCCTTTGTTTGCAGATTGAAGAAATCTCTATATGGTTTGAAGCAATCTCCTAAAATGTGGTACCTTATGTTTGATGCCTTTGTGTTGTCAATTGGATTTGTAAGATTGAAATCAAATCATTGTGTTCATTTCAGAGTTGAAAATGATTGCCTTCTTATTGTTGCATTATATGTTGATGATATGTTGTTGTTTGGGAAGGGTAAGGGTATGATTTTTGATTTTAAATCTTAGTTGTTAGCACAGTTTGAGATGAAAGATCTTGGGGCAGCTAGGTACATCTTGGGTATGGAAATCAATAGAGATAGGTGTAACAAAAAACTTTGGTTGAGTCAGAGTAAGTATGTGAAGTCTGTGTTGGACAGGTTCAACATGGCAAATTGTAGACCACTATGTGTTCCTATTTCAGTGGGAACAAAGTTATCTATAGATGATTGTCCAAAATCTCCTAGTGAGGTGGAGGACATGAGTAGAGTACCTTATTCTAGTGCAGTTGGCAGTCTTATGTATGCTATGGTTTGTACTAGACCAGACATTGCCCAAGCAGTGGGAGTCTTGAGTTGATTTATGGCTAATCCTAGACGGATACATTGCGATGCAGTTAAGCGAGTATTTAGATAATTGAGGGGTACATCAGATTACTCCATATGTTATCATGGTAACTCTTTTGGATCTCCACATTCAGTTTGTATTCATGGGTTTGTGGATTTAGATTGGGCAAGTGATATTGATCGCAGGAGATCTACTAGTGGTTATGTGTTCACTATGTTTGGTGGTGCCATCAGTTGGATGAGTAAGCGACAACCTGTGGTTGCTTTATCCACTACAGAAGCTGGGTACATGGCTATTACTCATGCTTGTAAGGAAACCATTTGGCTTAAGAGATTTTGTTCTGATGTTGGTGTTGATGTAGAACAAATTACTATTTGGTGTGACAGTCAAAGTGCTATTTTCCTTGCGAAGAATCCAACTTTCCATGCTAGAACGAAGCACATTGATGTGCAGTTTCACTTTGTGAGAGATATGGTGGAAGATGGAAAGGTAAATTTGGAGAAGGTAGATATTGTGAAGAATGTTGTAGATGCATTAATGAAACCAGTGGGCACTAAGAAGTTTAGATGGTGTTCGGAGTGTATGGGCCTTTCAGCCTATAGCAGTTAATTCTTGTTATGTTCCTATTGCTCTTACAAATTGTTCGACAAGTGGGAGAATGTTAGGAATAAGGTGTCTCAACCTTGTATAATTCCTATTCTTATTATTATTTTTTTTGTAAAATGTATTTTTGCAAATAATATGTAAATGTGAGTGTACATGTCTAGTTGGCATGTTGATCACTTACATGTGTCGACATCTTGAAGTGTGTGAAGGAGATCATGGCTGAAATAGTTATGACGGATTCCTATGACACGTAAGAGCTATTTAAGGAATAATCTATGATAGGTGTAAGAGCATCTTATGAAATGAGGCCTATTTGGGTGCCAAAGAATGAGTGGTTGGTGTGTGTAAGAGAATATGCCAAAAATAGGTTGGTATGATGGATTCCCTTACACTTCTCTTGTGACCGCTATTTTTGGAAAATTCTATGACAAGCTGTCATTGCCTATTCAAGGGATGGACACCCTTTTCTTGGTATTGGATATACATGTGGCATTGTGCATGTTTCTTGGTGGTTGAGCCATGAAAAATGACCAACTCCTTTGTGGGCATTTTTGTTGGGTCTTAAGATGTTCATAAAATGAGTATTGCATGTTGTAATGCAATAGTGTAATAGATGAAAGTTTGCAGGTACTAAGGTGCTGCTGGAGTCTTCTATTGTTGATTTTGAACTTGCATTGCAAGTGTATTGTAATCTTGTGTTGAAGATAATACATTGTGCAGGTTCAGGAGGGGTGGGGTTGTTTTACCGAAAGGTTTTTCCCCACCGGCAAATCTTTGTGTTGTGTGTTTCTTTCTCTATCTATTTTCTATATGCATGGTTGGCTGCTATATTGATGTTTACATGATATTGAATCTGTAAGTGTAGAAGATTTTAAAATGATTTGCACCATACTTTCCTTATGAGATTAGTGTAGAAAGCTATTTTCACACCTGAGTTTCCTTACAGGTGAAGCCATTGGTGAAGAGTTATAGTTATTGGCTTGGAATAGGGCTAGTGTCTCTAAAACAAAAAGGTGCAAGATCTTGATTGGAGAAGTACTCACCTTGGAGGAGTTCACAAATGACCCTATCACTTTGGATAGGCCACAAAAATGATATCCTAAAGGAGTAAGATATTAGGAAGGCCACAAGTTTAGTTGGGTAGATTAGGAAGAAGAAAGTGCTTAAACCTCACTTCTTGCTCAACATCTTTGCATTAGTGAGTGGGAGATAAAGAGGATAGATGGCTACATAGATATTGAAAAAAAATAGATATGGAAACAATAGAAATATAAAGAGGGGGGAATAAGAGAGAGTGAGATACAAGGATAGAGTGAGATACAAGGATAACATGAGCCAAAACTACCAAATTGTAGTGCTTGAATCCTTCATTAGAAAATTGAAACCCAAATTTGAATACGAGTCTACAAAGCAACATGTTCCTTCCACTTGTCATACTCTTTAATTTCCTTTTAAAGATTCTCTATAATTTTCGATAACATGCATTGTAAATTCATTAACAAGTATAGCTCCCTCTTACAAGTATCTTATGTGTCATCTTAGATTCGTCCCCCTCTCATGTGAGATATCTCTCTTTCCTATACATCACAACTATTTATTAAACTTTTATTTTTACCTTAATCTAGTTACTATATAATAATAACAACAGATTCCAATCAACTGGTGATTATGTTACAACCATTAATGTATGAAAAAACATAAAACTATTAGTGATTATGTTACATTTATGATTTTTAAAATGACCTTTTTTTGCAAATAATCCATCTTTTCTATACTATCTCTGACATTTTTTAATTGATGATAAAGAATGGTGGTTATGTATTGAAGCTTAACAAATGGAGAGCTTCTCAAGCTACTGATTTCTTTCATGGAGTTCCTAATAAATCTCAAGGTTCTCATTTAGGTGACCAATTTCTAGGAGGTCCACGAATATTGCCTGATAAAGTTTATTGCTAGGAGGTCCTAATCGATCTTGACTAAAAAAGTTTGTTGCTAATCAATATTGTATCAAAAATTCAAACTAATTAGGTATTGAATTAAACTTTATAAACAAATGATAGAGCAGGAAAACTTTAAACATGAACAAGATCATAAATCATATGAAGATGACATATTGCAAATGATTAACTTATGCTTAAATAGTGACAATTTTATTGTTAATCAATATTCTATCAAATTTTCGAACAGACTAGGTATTGAATTTAATGTCATACATAAACATATCTAATTTAATGCCAAACATGCACATATCTCATTTAATGTCATACATGAACATATCTAATTTAATGTCATACATGAACAAACATATAATATAAAATGATAACCAATAATGCCATGTACATTAACAAACACATAATATATTATGATAACCACTAATGTTGTATATGAACAAACATATCATATAGTAACCAATAATGTCATAAGTTGAATAATGTGATACATCAAATAAATGTCATCTATCAAATATAAAATGTCATATACATAAAATGTGTATTGAATATGTCCACTGATGCCTATATATATACATGTCTAGATCAACTATATCTTTTCCTTCCCACGAGGGGAAGGAGACAAATCTCTCGATATCTTCTATCATCGTGTGAAGGGAGATGGTGAAGATGACAGGGTCCTCCTGACACTCTCACTCTTCCTCTTGTTGAGGCTCTTCTCCAACTTGAGCTGATACAAACAAAGTAGATATGAATCAATATTTATTATATGTTGAAATCAAATATATGTACACATAAAATCAATTATTTTCTTACTGCCATCAAATAGTCACTTTGCAAGTCCACTTCAAAGGCTCATGGATAATCATGCATGATGAGACCCTACAACAATTCAATAAATATAATCACTTATAAATAACATTAGAAATTTTGAGACTAACTATTATAAACAACAACTAAAAGAAAGAAAATTCTTTTATACCTTAGTCAATGGCTATGAGCTAGCCATAGCTGCAGCCACTCCATGATCAATAGATTGTCGGAGATGAGGAGGTGTGTCTGACATCATGAGCTGCATGTCATACAATGCATTTTACATGTAACATGAAACATGAAATAAATATAATCAAATGAATTAAATTAACATGAAACAACTATACTTGTATGATGTCTATGCTTTGAGTCCATAGTAAAGGTTTATGGTCCTATGGAGAACTGATGCACATGCATAATTTTTTTGTCAATCCTTAATATGATTACTTCATAAATATATGTATTAATTAAAATGATTAAATTGATACATACCTCTGGACTCATGGAGGGGACAAAAAATGGGCCTGGAGGATCATTTCTAGGCTCGGCAACACTCTGACCATGAATTTTGAACAATGTCAATAGATGCTAATTAATTAATTGTTCACTATACATATGAAATGTGATCAAATTAGTAAATTATAATTGTAATTTACCTGTGTGTCAATGCCAAATGTGTCGTTCAAGAACTAATCAGTGATGAGCCCATCATCCGCACCATCTCTAGCATGAGTGCCAAATGTGCATAGGGATCCGCATGAAGTGCACATGTGACCATGACACACAGAAGGCTCCCCCTCAACTAATGGGCTCATGGAATGGATTAGGGTCTATGTCAAAGCACTAATGGTCCCTAGAGTGCTGGCCTCTACATGTTCCTTCCCAACTGAAGGAATAGTCACATGCTCATGCTATGGCTTGACCATAGGTACCCTACCTACATTAGGGTCACGACGTGCCTCCAGCCTCTCAAATGATGACCCCCCACCTCTACCTTGGGAGTCTAATATATCAAAATAATTGGAGATCTCCCCAAGGAAAAAATCACAATATAATTTCTTCAAAAAATACATGGGGACCTCATGATTGTTGCAAGGAGGGGAATCAAAAACCATCCACCATTTATTCAAAAAATTATTTCTAATATCATTGTGTATGCACCAATGAATGGGGAACCATTTAGTACCCTCTCTAATAATATTTTGCTCACCGGGTTTTCTAAATAATGCACATATTCTACCTTTTGGTATTTCTTTTTTTTTTACATCTTCATATGACAATTTATTTGCATAAATTTTTTTTTGTTCATCCCTCTTAACCCACCAAATATCTAAGTGACCACTAACTGAGGCTATTTGGGTCTTAATGGATTTGAGGGAAGATGCCAATTGAGCCCTCATTGGATTGGTTTGTCTAGATTCTTTCAATCGAGCAATGAGTCCTTCTAATTCAGTTTTGCCTCTCTCTATTTCATTTATTATATTTTCTTGTGTGTCTGGCAGAGGTCTTACAATTGGTTTGGCTTGTGAAATTTGTTGTTCTTCTTGAGGAGGGTTTTGGTTTTGAGGTTCTTGAGGGTTTTGGTTTTGAGGCTCTTCAGGGTTTTGTGGATTTGCTGGTTGATTATGAAAATTTCCTGATAAAAAATCAATTGAAATACAAATAAATAAATAAATCTAAATAAAAATTGTAAAAACTCTACAAAACAATATGAAAAACATATTAAAATTTTAAAGTTAAGTTTAGATCACATATGATGTCAGCATGGGTGTGCTTTTGATCTCAAATTTCGTTAGCGAGGAGGCATATTGGCAAGGGATGGTGAAAATGTTTGATTTTTCAACCCACATGCATGCTGCTCTCTAAGAATAATAAAAACCTCTAATGAAAATGATGGGCTATAGGTGTGCAACCCATCATATATAAAAATTTGATTTTTATAGTAGTGTGTTCGTGTTATAGCATGTACATGCTATGGCTCAGGTTATCCAAGCCATAGCATGTATTTTCTATTGAAAATATGAAGGAAAAAAAAACTTTCATCTTTTTGGCACCACAAATTGGTGCATATGCCCCAGTAATGTTGGTGAAGTTTATGTTATGTATTGACATCTAAGGGTTCTAGGATTTATTTTAGTGGTAGCTAATTCACCCTTTCCCTCTTAGTTACTCATCTTATATTTCAAACAACTATACATATGTATACTTTTGATTAGTGGATCATTTCATGGGTACCATCGCCATAGGGGTTTTCCCTTGGCTAGGGTTTTTCTAGTTAAACAAATATTGTGTTATTAGTTTCATTATTTTATGCTCATGTTTACTATTTAACATAATCGGTTTATTTTTATATGAATGTTATAGGTTAATTAAAGATATTCAATTTTGGGAAAAAAATTATGAAATACTTATTCACCCCCACTCTCCCCCTCTCAATATTTCCTATTTCTAAAAATTGGTATCAAAGCTCAGTTAATCAAAGAAAACCTAATAGCTTGAGTAAGATCCTATGGAAATGGAATAGTTACAAAATAACCTAGAAGAAGCTCTTAAGAAAATTGATATTCTTACTAAAGAAAGTGATACCTTGAAAGACAAGTATGAAGATAACAAAGATTGCATTGTAAAGCTGAAAAATAAAATAACTTATCTTAAGTCCAAGAAAGACCTTAAAAATTAGATCAAGGAAAATGATGAAGTTTCAAGTCTTAAGAAATAAAATGGGATTATGAAGTATGAAATGAAGATTACTAATCTAAAGTTGAGCTTGAAGGATGACATTGAGATTGGGTTAGATTTGAAAGTTGAAAATGAAAATCTAAGATCCAAAATTACCAAATTGGCATTTGAGCTTGAATCTATAAATTTTTAGTATGCAGAAATAAGAAGTACAATAATATTGTGAATGGAGAGTTCAACTAATCTAAGAACCATCTTGAGAAGTTCTACTCATAGCAGAGAAAATCTTAATGAACAATTATTTGTACAAGGACCCTCTTATGATAAGATAGGCCTTGGATACCTTGGAGAAAAATCAGCTAAGAAATTCAAAGCTAGAAAAGAATTAGATCATGTGATCCACCTTTTTGGACATAAGAAGGATAATAAAAACAAACACAAGGCAAGTCAATCTGAAGAAGCACCTAGGAAAATTGACATGGTTACTCAACCTAAGCAAGTTGATGTACCTAAGAAACTTGAACAAGCTGAATCACCTAAAGAAGTGAGGAATGAATTCAAAGGAATATATTATGCATGAAATGAATTTAGTCATATAAAAAGATACTATATAGGTAAGTCATTTAAGCCTCTTTCTAGTTATTGTTATAATTGTCATGGTTTTGGTCATAGAGTAGTTAATTGTAGAAAGGCTACATTTGATAATAGTAAAAATAATGGTAAAATTCTTAGCGGTACTACCCCTATATAAAATATACCTATTGGATGCACTAATGTTATAAGGAATGGTATCATGTGTTATAAGTGCAACGAATTTGGACATACTACTAGCTATTGTAGAGCATAGATTGGCTAGTTAGGACCTATATATTGAAACAATGTTATAGTCTATTATATTTGGAATAACATGGGACACATAGTAGGATTTTTTAGGATGAACACAAGGAACAACATGAGAAATCCTAGCCCTAGAAGGAATATGAACAACAACACAAGGAATGAGAATAACAATAACAATCAAAGAGAAAATATGAAAGATCTTGCATGAAACCTTAACAAATCATTTGTTAAATTTAAGGAACTATCAAGTTCATATGTTGTGTTGGAAAGATAGTCAAATGAAGTACTTGATAATAGATTGAAGTCAGTGATATCTAGTAATTAATCATTATCTGATTGAGCAACCTATTTTATAAGTGAAACATATGGAATTTAGGACTAGAAACCTAGCTAAAACCTTAGGAGAAGTTTAGAGATTTGTGAAATTAGTATATGGTAGAGAATGATGAAATGTATCTATGGTTAAGTGTGCATAAGATTTGGAGTTCATATTTGAGTGTGTAAAGAAAAAACAATTCTCTAGTAAACTAAAACAATTTTTTGTTGATTGTGTTCTAGCATTATTAATGTAGAAGTAAATTGGATGTGATTTAAAGGTTGAAATCGAGTTTTGAGTACCATTTGATCATTTAAGAGTTAAATAAAAGATTTGAAGAAAATTTAAAGGAAAAATTGAAGTTTTCTAAGTAGGGAATTCAACAAGCCTAGTTTCACAATTTTGAGGTATTTATCACTTGCATAATCAAAATTTGGAGTTTGAATTTGAAAAAAATAGAAAATCCTACTATATGTGATATCAATGAAAGACCTAGGTATCAATTTAAGAAGTATCCTTTTATTTCATTGAAAGATGATCTATTAGGATCTTTTTCTCAAGTACCCAACTATGTGATACACATAGAGGGTGTTTGTGTGTATATACACTATAAGTTTGAGATCATAGGTAATAAAGATATCCGTAATGACCTCGACTTATTTTTCAAAAATGAACTATCATCAAGTAAAGGTTTGAACATATTAATGAGTTAAACATCACTAGGCACATATTTTACATTGAATTTGACAACCACAAGTGGACAAGGATTATTCCAAGCCAAATTCATGATGATATGTTCTAGGTTGGAGATATACTAGTTATGATAGACAATGGCATGATTCATAGACTTACTAGATTAAGTAATGAGGGTAATAATCCTATCAATGTTAAGAATGTTAAGAAAAATGTTGGAAATTAACTTGAAAACAATATCTAATGGTAGAAAGATGAAAGTTGACATTATTGTGGAAATTGATGTTAGATTGATAAGTAAAGTAATTAGCTACAAGATGAATTATAGTTAAATAATAAAATCTATACCCATTGGATTTATTCATGTAGAATATTTTATTATAGTGAAGAAGGAGAAGGTAAACATGTGTGGGATACTAAAGTAGTAGATTCTTGAATCTTGATAATACTAAAAAGATCAAGAAGAAAAATAATTTAGTATATATATTTGAGTCCTTGATCACACACCTATTGTCCCAATTAATAAGGAAATTCTATGGTATGTTAGGTTATGAATGGAATACTAATAAATGTATAATGAACCTAGTTCCTCATTATTACAAAAAGCATCCAGAAGATAGAATGATAGAGGATATAACCAAAATGATGAAAATATTTCAAGAAGAGATTAAAAATAGATATATAATTCCTCCATCCTGAGTATACAATGATGATATTCTCTTTATGGTTAAAACTAATGTAACTTGTATGGAAGTGGTTAAACCAAAGTTTAATCTCATTAACCTTATGGGATATGAAATATCTAAAGATTTAATTGAAGGATATGTGAAGATAATTCTTGAACCAGAGAAAGACATGGAGTGTCCAAGATGGGTCACATATGAAGAAAAGGTCAAAGAGATAGATACTTAGCTCCAGAGAAGGAAATCAAGAAACTAGTTGACAAGAAGATAAGCACTATTTTTAAGGAATAAAGCATGAATAGAAAAGAATTCAAGGAGGCCATGGGTATAGCTATGGAAATGAAGGCTAGTGGAAAATTTGAAATACTAATTACTAAGTCTTTAGAAATCAGAGCTACTATAGAAGTGTTAGTATGAATGTTGATGGTATCCCTTTGGGGGAGTATTTGAAGAATTGATAGAGTATGCAAGAGATTGCTAGCATGATTCACATGTTGCATTCATGATTAGGTTTGTCATTTATGTCAAAATTGCAATATTTTTATGAAGATTGGCAGAATAGAAGACATAGATCGAGGTTATACAAAAAAAGAATTGATGATCAAGTCAAGCATAGATAAGAACATTTTCTACACTATGTCATGATGATGAGGTTAATTATGCATGAAGTAAATCAAAGACATACAAAAGATATGCTTGATTTATAGAGAGAAATAAGAAGACAAAGTATCTAAGAAGTAGTTTTTGATGATTGATTTGTATCTCTTTACTGAGATAGAATCATGATATGACAAGTTAGATAGCGATAAAAGACCATCTGATAGGGTAAAAACATAGATCTGTGTCACCGTTTGTGATACCAAAACCTATTCTGGTCAAATCTCGTTTCTCTATCAAAACTCATTTTTTTTCAAAAACTAAAAATACCCTTTTATAGATCTTAGATTCAATATCATCATTATAAATTTTTTTGAGTGTTTTGATTAGTTATAATATGTTATAATCTCAAAGTATTATAAGTCGATATTTCAACATTTCAAAAGATGCTCTCTCAAAAAAGGAAAAAAAATAGTAAATCATATTAAAAAAATTTAAAAATTATATTTATCTCTAGAGGAGAGAATCCTCTTCATGAATATGTAATTTTTTTTCAAGAAGGTATAGATTTGATAGGAAAGTTTTGATGGGAGGAAAAAACTATTGGATTCTGATAAGATCAAACTTGAGTACTTATAACAAAGAAAATATACATCAAAAATAGTTATTTCCTTTTTTGTGCACTAGCTATACATGTCATCTATAAGATATTTTCAAATTAGAATAACAAAAATATGATTTACATATACTTGTTTGACGGGAACTACACCCTATATTTTTTACAGTTAAAAAAGGGACTTCATAATAAAATAAAATGAATAAATTCCCACTCAAAAAAATTATAAAAATTATAAGCATAAAATTCATCCAATTCTACACATTTCATCAGTTTACATCATCTTCATATTTTAAACACAAATACCATTTTTTTTGTCACTAATGTTGAACTGTCACATTCTGATATCACGTTTCTTTATAAAAGGTGACACAGGTTTGTGCTTTTACTCGATAATGACTTGAGTGAGTATGCAAAGCCTAGTGTCACATGTGTGAGAAGTTGCAAAGAATATGAGCCCACAGTGTTTTGTAATTGTAATATAATTAATTATCTTAATATGGTCCTATTATAATTAATTGGGAAAGCCTCTAGGATATCTCAAGGAATTTTTTTGAGGATATGGTATAAAGGAATATTATTTTCCTTTTGGTAGGTATGAATTGGATATGCACAAAGTGTGAAGTGTGAAAACAAGAGCAAAGTATTTGGTAAATGTGAGTAAGTGTTCCAAGGGATTGTTGCATGCAAAGTTGGTGATTTGGTATCAAGATCAGAAGAAAAAGAGAAATTTGGTTGATAGAAAAGAGGAAGAGGAAGTACAAGTATATTTCGTTTCTATTATTTTGTAAGGAATAATATGGAGATCATTTGGATAGTGAGTTAAATGATCTTTCCCTTGAATTTTCTTGGACAGTAGGTCCATCTTCCTTCTACAAATCCCAATAGGGTTTGAATATCCTAACAGGGATTCAAAGTCTCTTAATAGGAATTGATATGTATTGAATGTATTTATTAACTCCTAATAGGGTCCATCCTCTAAAAAGGAACATTTATATTAGTACATTATTTTATGGGTACCATCCCCACTAGGACTTTCCTTTTGATGAAGGGTTTCCCTAGTTGACATATATGGTGTTATTGTGTATGAGTATCTTGTTATAGTTGCTGATTATATTATTCACATGCATAAGGATTCATAATGTCAATAATTATTATAATTGTTACATATCTGATTCACCCACCCCCGCCCCCCTCCTCCCCCAACCCACTTCTTAGTTCTATTGGTGGACTTTATTTCTATCAAGATGGATTAACTATAGTAGGTCCATCCGTGTAGATACTAAATGCAGCATATATAGTAGGATCATAGGTGAAACATTAGACTATTCAACCAGTTCAAATGATGCAAGATGGAGATGTTAGCATTACTAAATTACAAATAACTATAACTCCTAGCACTTGAGTGTCTATGAGGTTAGTTGAGGTTAAAAAAAGAGCCAACTAAACCTTCTAAGCTTAAGGAAGTCAAGCAAATAGCCATTGGTCCATAAAGAAGAGGAAACCACTTCTTTTACAAAATAATTCAAAGGAGAAAGAAATAATTTGTTGAGTCTCAATTAGATGAATCAAAAGACAAAGAAGAAGATATGATAGTAAAAGAAATAATCGAAAATGTAGAGCCAAAGGCTTCTACTAGAGTGAGAACATGAAAGCATAAAATTGAAAAAATAAATTGTGCAATCATCAATGATGGAATTTTTGTCTAAAAAATCCATTTTCCAACTAAATTCTATCAATACTTATTGACTTATATAATTTTTTTCATATGCACTATGTGTAGTTCTTAGCATGTATCAGATGTAGTGAAAGACAAATGGGACATGGAGCTTTACATTTTGAAGACCAACTTTGTTGATTGTATCTTGCAGATATCAAGTTAGATTTCATGAAGGTAATAAGTACAATTTTGACATGTATATTTTTTTTTGACACCATTGTCATTGATGTCAAAGGGGAAGAGATGCAAAGAAAATTGTATATAAATGTAAGGGGGAGTTATATTGTAATTTGGAGATATAAGGAAAAGTTGTTATAAATAATGTTAATCTATAGATTTTGAAAATTTGTAATGGCCATGTTACAAGTTTTTAAGATTTTGTTTTGGAGCTTAGCCAATTTTCTCATATGTTTCCATCAATGCCAAATGTAGAGATTATTAAAAATTTGGCTAGGTAGACAAGATATGATGTTATCATTGATGGAAACATATAGCTTAGATCAAGCCAACAGATCTTGGAGATAATGTTTTGAGATTTAAACTTAGAAAATCATCTAAGTGTCATAGAGTACATCTATTAGCACAAGAACCTTTTTGGTCAATGTCATTCATAGAGGCATTTCTAGCATGTACAACTACCTAGAAAAGGGATATCTTGTAAGGATGATGCATGCAAGAATGAAGCTTTTTATAGATAGTAGAAATAGAGTTATTTTGGTTTTACAATGATAGTGTTGAGTAGACAAAACAAGGTAAAAAATATGAAATTGAGTATTTTGTATTAAGGAATTATTTTGTTTATCAAAATAATTACTTAATTGATTAGGGATGAAATCCTAGATGTTAGCAATGTTGAAAATATAAGAGGAGAAACTAAGAAGGGAAGGGTGAATTAGTTACTGCAAAAATAAATTCTAGATCCCTTAGATGTACATACAAAACATAAACTCTATTGAAACTATTGTTACTCAGTTAACATGCAGGCACTCGATTAACACGAACAATATGTTGCAACTCAGAAAATACTATAATATAAACTATTACTTACCAAATACTAAACATGCAAATATCAATATATTAACTATGAGTAACCTTAATTGACTTAGTTGCATACACATAAAAGAAATAGCATGAACATAAGTGACATCGAGGTTTAATGTGCAAATTGGAAAACACTACCAATTGAAACTAGTTACTATTTTTTACTCTTCTAAAGTGAGCCATGTCAAGAGCCAACCCTATTATAGGTTACAAAACATATTTTTAGGAGGATTTAATAACCCTATTAGGAGTGGCCTTTTTAGAGGTCTTTAGACACTTCAATCTAGAAATGCCACCTTGTTAGGGGATTTGGAAATTTTTTGTTAGGATAAGTCTATTAAGAGATTTCATACACTGCTACAATGGCTAGAGAGTAACAAAGATATGACTTGATTGCTCAAGAAACTATATTGCTGATTTCAAATCTCAATTCTAGCTCAAATACTTGATCCTTCTTGATCAGATTAATATTTTCTACACAACAAGGATGTTCTTCTTATCCTTCAAATTCACTTCCTCTAAGCACATTCTTATCTTCCACATATTCTCACATTCAATCCTCAACTTAACCTTATACTTGTATCCTATACATTGTCAAGTCGGCCTGAATACAACTTAGAACTATAAATATTCATTTTCTTAATCCACTAGAACCAACAAACAAATCCATTAAACTCAATATGCCAAAATAGGAAAATCCTTTGTTAGCTGACTCTACTTGGTAGACACTAACACTAAAATTATTTTCCTATGTTAACCAAGTGAACTCAGTTAAGATTTCCTCTTCACAAACTTCCCTTGGTAACTAAGTGAGCTTGGTTAACACTCATTCTATCAAACTTTTCTTTATTACCTGAGTGAGCTTGATTAACAATCAACTTCTGTGAACTTTTCTTCAATGCCCAAGTAAACTCAGTAGATAATTTTCTTCTAAACTTGGAAAACACTAGAATCCTCAATAGTCATAGAAAACTATCTTCATTGCTCGAGTAAGCTTGACATACACTAACTGGTAAATATATGGAATTTTGTGTAACATCAAAGACAATAATACAATTGATCAATTATTTTCAACAATCTCCCTCTTTGGCATTGATGGAAACACAACATATCATAATACAAAATTTTTTGAAAGAAAAATAAAGTAAGAAAAATATCATTAGTTTCATTCTAATTCTCATCTATAAGAACTCCCTCTGACTTTAGTTTCTTCCTCTATCAGCAAACTCTGTCTTCAACATCTTCTTTTGATAGAAAACTCTCCCTCCTTGATATCAAACCAT
Organism: Cupressus sempervirens; assembly: GCA_028749045.1. NCBI lineage: Eukaryota > Viridiplantae > Streptophyta > Pinopsida > Cupressales > Cupressaceae > Cupressus > Cupressus sempervirens. The sequence continues at coordinate 790,223,526 of CM053783.1, read as the reverse complement.
GTTCTTCATTTTTGGCATCTTAAATTTCTGTGATATGACACAACTCTGCCTCTTTGACATCTTATGCCAAAGATGATATTAAATGAATATCAATTTACCTGATGTACAAATTCATATGCAATCTTCCCTTTCATTACTACATCAACTTGACTGATCTTCAACATAATTTGGTTGATACATCACTAAACTCTATTTAGTGAGCTTTAGATAGGGGAATAACCCCTAACTTACCTCTTATATACAAAAACAAATCCTTAAGTAATGTCTTTGCAAATATGTCTACAATTTGTTATTTAGTATTCATGAGTAAAAGTACAAAGCTATGTCACCTTTTAGACTAACTTATCAGAATGACTGAATTTGAGTATTTCTATCTAAAATTTATTTTTAAAAAAACATAATATCTAGATAAATTCATTCTAGCTAAGTTATATATGGTCTCATACTTTTCTAGTTGGAAATGTCTAATAAATGCATGTTTCATACTAGTTTGTATCCAATTACTAAAGAAATAAAATTATTTTAGAAAAGTGTCATTTCAATAACTCATACTTTTTTTAATGATATTTTTTTAATAACATATAAACACCATTTTATAGAGCTTAGAGTCAAGAATATTCTCATGTAGAGTTTATAGTGTTTTAATTAAATATAGTAGATTAAAATTAAAAAATTCTACAACCATGTATTTTAACACTTGAAAAGATGTTGGTTTTGAGAAAGAAAAAATATTAAATCGTATCAAGAAAAATCTAAAAAATATATGTCATTCTAGAGGAGAGAGTCCTCTTCTAGAATGTATAAATTTTCTCGTGGATAGAATAGATTTGTTTTGAAAAATATGGTGGGAGATGAAAACTATCAATTTTAGGTCAGTTGAAATTTCAATCCTTATAAAAGAGAAAATATAGTTCTAAAGCTGATTTTTATTTTTTACTTTTAGAGATATATATGTTATCTATAACATAGTATGAGATCAAAGGGAAATAAGTTTATTTTCATATAGTTTGTGGTGGAAACTAGACCCCTAGTTTTCAACATTTTTCAGCACCTAAAAAATTATCTAGAAAAATTAGGAAAATATATCAATTCTTATTCTAAATAATTATTAAAAATTATAATCCTAAAATTCATCCATTTCTACACATTTCATTAGTCTACTTCATTTCCAAATTCAAAATAATAATACCAATTTTATGTCACTAAAGGTGAATAGTTATATTTTTGCTAGCCTTTTCCTTTCCAAAAGGCTAACACAATTGTATGAATTTACCCTCACATATTCCAATCTCACCTCTTTGTCTTGCACTAACTATCTCAAAAAATGATATGCTTGGTCTTGGTATGCATCACATGATTCTTTGATATATTAATTGTACTTGTGTTATCATAGAAGATAACCACTAGATCCTTGATTTCTACCTTCATACCTACCAATGGTTGCTTGAACCAACCAACATTGGAACAAGTAACTGCTACTGGAAGATACTCTACCTCTGTTATAGACTAAGAAATACAATTTTGCTAGTTACTTGTCCAAGCCACTAGTTTCTTACCAAGAAAGAATTCTCCACCACTAGTGTTTTTCCTATAATCAACAATTCCTACCCAATCTACATTAGTGAAGGCTTTCAAATCTAAATTGCCTCATTTCTTGTACCATAGTCCATAGTCTTTAGTACCCTCTAGGCACCTAAGGATCTCTTTGTTGCCGTCATGTGATTTTCTCTATGATTAGCTGAAAATATTTCCACCATACCAACTGTAAGGGAAATATTAGGCCTAGTATGTAGAACATACTAAAGTTTTCCAATCATTGATTTGTATGTGGTCTGATCTACCTCCTTGGGATCATCATTTTTGAAAATCTTATGTCTAGTAGACATAGGTATTCCAACTAGTCTTGAATCCTCTATTCTAATTTTTTTTAGTATCTCCTTGATATACTTAGATTGAGTAATGTAGATACCATCTTTCTTCTATTGAGTCTGCAAGAAAAGAAAGAATTTCATTTCTCCAAACATTAACATCTCAAATTCCTTGTTCATTTCTTCTAAAAAATCTTTGCATAAATCATCAATTCCAGTTTAAACAATGTATCATCTACAAAGATTTGTGCCAACACAATCTTCTTGTTTGGCCCTTCTTTGATGTATAGACTACTATTATTATTATTCCTTTGAAAACCAACCTTTATTAAATAGTTATTAATGCTTTCATACCAAGCTCTAGGAGCTTTCTTTAAGACCATACAATGTCTTATGCAGTTTACAAACCATATCCTTTTTGCTAGGATCTACAAAACCTTTAGGTTGTTTGATGTAAACTTCTTCTTCAAGAATTCCACTCAAGAATGGAGATTTCACATCCATCTAATATATTGTAAATCCTTTATATGAAATATAAGAAAGTAAAGTCCTAGCACCTTCTAATCTTATAATAGGAGCCAAAGTTTCACCATAATTAATACATTCCTCTTGTGAATAACCTTTACATACTAACCTTGCTTTGTTTCTTGAAACTTATCCATCTTCATTCAGCTTATTTTTGAAAACCCACTTTCTGCTAATTACATTTATATCCTTGGTTCTAGGAATATGAGTCCAGGTCTCATTTCTTTCTATCTATTCTATCTCTTCATTCATTACTTCAATCCAATTTTCATTATCTAAAGCATCTTTAACTATTCTAGGTTCAAATTCAATAAGAAAACATGAACCTTTCAATTTGTTCCTTCTAATTGTACCATCTAACTTGTCTCCAATGATCTTCTTAGATGTATGGTGCCTTATGATATCTACTACTAATACAGGTACTTTGGATTTAGAACTTGTTTCACTTGCCTCACCATGATCTTCTACATCATACCCAAGTCCTACTATCTATGACTCGAGTTTTCCAAATTCTAACTTGGGTTGCACTAGCTATAACTTGGGTTCTTCTAGAGATTTTGGAGACTCGGGAGGTGAAACTTGCTAACTTCCAATTGAATTAGGAAATGTACCAAGTTCAAAGTAAATAAACTTTATATAATATTTGGTTCTTTGTTTCCCTCTTCTTCACTCTTTTGTACAAACCCATCAATCTTGACATGTGCACTCTCTATGATCTTATGAGTAGTTAGATTCAAATATTTTTATGCTTTACTTCTACTAAAGTATCTTAGAAATCTATCTTCATCACTTTTGACATCAAATTTAACTATCCTAGTCTTCTTCAAAATATAACCTTTTCTACCAAATACTTTCAAGTAACTTACATTAGGTTTGTAACCATACCATACTTCATAAGGAATCTCATTTGAGTCTTTCTTTAGTTATACTCTATTCAAGGTATGAACTATTGTACTCATTTCTTCTTTCCAGAAATTGATTCCAACATTATTTTCTATCATCAAGGTTCTTGCATAATCCATGATTGATATGTTCCTTCTTTCTACTATACCATTCTATTGAGGTGTACCAGAAGCTAATACTTGTCTTTTGATTCCTTTTTCAATGAATGATTTATTGAACTCATTAGAAATGAATTCACATGCTTTATCTAATCTCAAACATTTCATCTTCTTTCTTATTTCCTTATCTACTCTTTCTAGATAACACTTAAAATTTTGAAAAGCTTCAAATTTACTTTTTAGATACATTATTGTCATCATTCTAGAGTAATCATCAAAAAATAAAATAAAATAATTATCTTCACTATAGATCTCAACACCAATAGTCCATAAAGGTCTATATGAACCATCTCCAAGACTTCTTCAGAATGGTAGTTCTTGCTCTTGAAACTTTTCTGTTCCATCTTACCACTTTGACAATTTTTCCATAGGCCCATATTAGGTTTCCTCAAACTAGGAATACCTCTTACTCTTATGTTTTTTCATATCTTGACCAGGTTATAAAAATTCACATCACATAACCTTTTTGTTGGTGTAAATAAGTATTTACTATTACACTTTACTTATGTTTACTTAACTTAATGCATTATTTTATTATTATGAATTATTTTATTATTTCTTAGGTGAGACACTTTGGAAATTGCATACTCTTATGAGTTTTCATGTTGACAACACTAGAGTAAGAAACTCTTATTTAGCACATGGTTCCTACAACATAATTGTGCGTGTTACACCTTTGTAGGCTTATCCTCTCATCATCACACTTACTCATGTACTTAATAAAGGATAATCCACACCTAGTGGACATATGCCTAGTTGTATGACTTATCATGTTGTTTATTCCTATGCATTCTAGAAGCATTGCATAGGCCTTTATATATAGGCACTCTTGGTATACTGAGACATTGAATGAAAAATATAATTTCATTCTGATCATACTCTTTAGATCTACTGTTGTGCTTTTGCTTGAGTTCCTTAGTCTTGGGTGAATTTTTTGCTAAGGAAAAATTCTTACATGGTATTAGAGCTAGGGAAGATTCTCTTCACAAAGCCGTTCATGACCATTCTTGCTTCAACACCTTGAAACATATTTGGAGAATCCATAGAAAGTGGGAGCCTCTAGAGCTAAAGCAGACCTTACCATTGTGTTTGAAACATTGATTCAATGAAAATTGATTATAAATTTACCTTTATTAGGTCAAAGTCAATTTTGAGGCAATTTATTTTGCAAATCCAACACTCGAAGGCTCTGATTTGCAAATCTAATATTATCTATTAAATTTGTGCAATTATTCTATTTAGATTTGCAATTGTTTTGTCTTTGTAAATATTTTCAAATTTTTGGAAATTTTGGAATTTTTTTTCTCCCAATAGGGCCTACAGCGATTTTTTTTTATAGGAACTAGGCAGTGACACCTTGGCCCCTATAAGCCAAATATTCCATACACATCTTCAATATTTCACAGTACTGCTCATTTTTTGGCCATATTCAATCAAACAAATATTCCTCATAAATTTTTGGCTAGTAGACCCAAACCAACCTAGCCCAACACACCAACTACTTGCTTTGAGTTTGTATTGTGAGCTATTTCTTTTATACGTAAGTGAGGTCTATCCCACAATAAATTTGGGACTGAAACCCTACTTTTTGATGGTTATTAAACTCATCATTGACATTTCTAGCCCTTGATGGTCTTTTTACCTAGCACCCACAAAACTTAGCCTCTGACACTAGCATTTAGAAACTTTGGCACCCACTGCTCATTTCCTAGTGAACACTCTTGGTGCCATGTTAGTGCCTTCACAATGCAATTAAAAACTAAAACATAGAGCTCCATCCAAGCACATATGTTTCTCCATGTTAGACCAAGGTCTACAAACTCAATAGTTAGTAGAAGACCACTACATGGAGAATCTACCACATCACATGGTTTGATAAAAAAATACATCAATGACATGTTGGATGCCCATGTAGGAAAACATGTAGGCAAGACATGTCTAAAAATGTTGTACAATCCATATAGCACTGTACATAGTGACACCATCATCTGTAAAAAACACATCATCACTAACATCATCCAAGGGGTTGAGTTCACTAACATCATCATTTTCATGTGCCTAGATATTCGTATGATTGTTATTCCCATCCAAATTAAAATTGCTATGATGGTCATTTGATCATCAAATTTAACCTCATCTTTTGCTGACAGACCCCTCTCTAAATTCATTTTCAATGTAAAATTCCAACTTTGGGAGGCCATATCTCAATCATTCGAGCTTCAAATCAGGTGCAATTTTTTCTTTTTTTTTTGGCTAGAATTTCCTAAAATTTTTAGTGGTATAGTTCTTTTTTAGTTTTGGTCCACGAATTTGTTAGAAATTATGCCTTTTGGTGACTGTACCTATCTAATCTTGTATTTTGCAACTTCAAATGCTTCGTATGGGCTCATCTGAAGTTGAAAATAGGTTCTATTTTTTTTGAAAGTGTTATTTTTTGTCTACTTTCTAGATCTATAATTAAATTATAAGGTTGTACTTACAAAAGTGTCACTTTCAGAATTAGGTCCTTTTTTGCATTGTAATACTTTGATATATCTTTAGAATTTTTGCATATCTAAGATACATTGTAATGTTCTAGTTTTGAATTCTATAAGGAGATTGTAAAAGGAAAAATTAGAAGTCCACTAAGGCCAAATTGGCAAGTGGCCATTGTAAACAGACTATATATGAAGTGCCAAAAACATCTTTTTTGGGGGGGTTTCTTGATTGACTGAAAAGGGGGGGGGGGGGGGGGGTGTTTCTTGGTGTTGTGTTCCTCTTTTCATGTTGTTTTCTTTCATTTCTTGCATCATGTCAAATTTCAATTCTCAAAAATTAACACCACATAGCTATGCTACATGATCTATTAAAATGTGGTGTCACTCAATGCATAATGAAGTTTCTCAATATGTAGATGGTACCCTTCCTAAACCAACAAGTGATCAAGTATCTAGAAGTGAAATCTTTTCTTTGGAATCTGTAGATAGAAAATCCCTAGGTAATATTTGTTTGGGGGTTGAAGACAAGATCATCTATCAGATCTAGAAGTCTCATACATCCAAGGAAGCTTGGGACACCCTCAAAAACCTATATGGTAAAGTGTCTAAGGACATTTGATTCCATACAAGATTTCATACAAGATTTCATCATAAAGGTGAATGAATTAAGAATGAAACTTGATAATTGTGGGAGTCTTATTAAAGATGACAAGTTAATCTATCTCATTCATAATAAGCTACCATCTAAGTACTCCACATTTGTTTCTTCTTACAACACCACAAAGACTACATTAGGGGCTGCCTATCAGAAACTCACTTTTGATTTTTATGCTAAACTATTAGATGAAGAAGAAAAGAAGTTACAATCAATGGGGATTCTTAATTCATCTAACTCTAAGATAGTTGTGGCCAATAATAAGGGTTTTCAAACTTCAAATAAAGGAAAGGGAAAGAAGAAGAAGTGGAAAAATAGCACACAAGAGGATACAAAAAAGACAACAGCACAATCAAATCAACAAGGCAAGTCTTCCTCAAATTCAAACAAGAAGGGGGACAATAATAAGGTGAAGGAAAAGTGTGCATATTTCAAGAAGCCAGGTCATGATGAACATGAGTGTTATCATAAAATGATTGATGAGTTAATGAATATCATAAAGAAACACAATGTTCCACTACCTAATGCTTATAAGGAGAAAGGATTCTCATCTTTAGATTCAAAGGAAAAAAGGGCAAGCACTCATGGCAAACTCAAGTTCTTCAAAAAATGGATTCTTGACTCAGGTGTCTCGTATCATATGGGTTCTTCAAAAGGAGATTTTTTTTCATTGAAGTAGTTTAAGGTACCACACATCTTTATAGGAGATAATACAAAAATGGACGTTGAAGGGAAAGGACAAGTGGAGATGGAAAATGGGGAATTCAAAGATATTCTCTATGTTCCAAACCTAAGCTCTAATCTCCTCTCAATTTACCAAATTACTCATCTTGGAGATGGAAATAAAGTTGAGTTCCTTCAAAATTTAGTAATGGTGCACACTCTCAAAGATGATTCATTGGTTGTAGTGGGGAAAGTTAATCATGACACAAGGTTGTATTATTTCTCCCACTTTGTTTATAGGTCTTCTTCACATGCATTGTTGACTCGATCTCATCCAAAAATCAAATTATGGCATAAGTAGTATGGTCATCTTGCCTTCTACTATCTTCATCAACTTTTCTCAAATAATATGGTCAAAGGTCTACCTACAATCAAGTTTTCTAAGGGTGAATGTTCAATATGCATCTAGAGAAGAAGTTTGATAAAGGGAAGTCTTCAAGAGCACCAATTGTTCTTTAGTTGGTTTACATGGTACTAATAGGTCCTTTTGTAGTGACATCAATCAACTAAGGTTGCTATATACTAACTTTCATTGATGACTTTTCATGCTACACATGGGTCTACTTTCTCCATCATAAGAATGAAGTGTTGGACAAGTTTCTAGCCTTCAAGAGTCAAGTTGAATAGCAATCAAGGAAAGCCATCAAAGTTCTTAGGATGGAAAATAAAAATAGATATGTAAACACAAGACTTAGAGACTTTTGCAAACTTGAGGGTATTGATAGATGTTTCAGCACTAAGGTTACAAACTCTTAAGTCTATGGCGAGTTGCATGATACAAACCAAGTCTCTTGATCCATCACTTGAAGTCAAAGCTATACGTAGTGCCAATCACATAATTAATAGGTTCCCTCATAATACCTTAGATGGAAAGACTCATCTTGATATATGGTGTGGCAAAAAATTGGCTGTGAAATACTTTAGAGTCTTTGGTTGTCATTGGCAAACATATCTTCTAGAGGATTCAAGGCACCACCACCAAGGCCTTATACTTTCATCAGATATGAAGATAGTGTTAAGGAATATAGACTTATGGATCCTAAGACAGATGAGAATTTTATAGAGAGGAATGTTTACTTTGAGGAAAGTTCACCCAACTTATCCTCTAATCCTCTCTATACTTCATACATTATGGAAATTGATAGTGACACCAGTGATAGTAGTTCAATAGACTCAAATATGTGGGATCCTATTGACAGATGCAAGGAGAGGTCACATCATTAGTACATTCCACATGCATATATTTCCATAGTGATAGATCTAGCACAATAGGGTACAACTAGTCTTCTAGCTCCAGCATCAGAGGATGACTACATATCAAATATTTCAAGTTTGTTTATGAAGACATACATAGCAGATTTGGGAGACATAATTGGTGATATACATCTTCTCTTTGATGAAGAAGATCCTTCTTTAGTTGTTACGAGGGCTCACTCTAACCATCATGTCCATTCTCTACATGATCGATCTTCATAGATTGATATGATTGTGGGTCCTTATGTACAATAGTTGCAAGAGGTCTCTTTATCATTTGAGGTGATAGAAGATTCTTTCATATAGGTTCTACATCCATCCTTGCTAGATCTGACATTGTTCTTTTCAACAACATTAGAAGGGGCAATAGTTTGTATAGACATGGGGATAGTTGACCAAGTTCTAGAGGCATCATTGATCATCAAGATTGTTTCTACACATAGGGGAAGCATCTCATATGTACCTATGATATTGTTTCTTCCAAAGGGAACATTATTCAACATTCCTAGATAAGCTTCTACATTGGAGTAGCTATCACTAATTGATGCTCTTCGTTTGTGGGGGAATCTACCTTGTCTCTCTTCTTCTTCTCTTTTATGGGGGACCTTTTTCCCCTTATGGGGTCTTGTCCGTCTCCTACTTCTCTTTTGTATATACTTGATGTATGTCGTAATGGGGAGACTTGATTACTCCATCCATCCATGCATCTTGATTTTTCATCTCTCTTTTTGGGGGAGGGTTTTTCTCATGAGGCTACCACTTTATGAGAGATTGCATTGGATTATGTATATGGGTACCTAACATGGCCTAGTAGTCGGGACTCATCTTGTATTTCATCCTAGCTTTTGTAAGCTTAAGTGCATTCCCCTAAGTTGCACTTAAGGGGGGTGTTGGTGTAAATAAATATTTACTTATTAAAATTTACTTGAGTTTACTTAAGTTAATGCATTATTTTATTATTTCTTAGTTGAGACACTTAGGAGTTTGTGTACTCTTATGAGTTGTCATGTTGACAACACTGGAGTAAGCAACTCTAATTTAGCACATGGTGTCTACAACATAATTTTTCATCCTACACCTTTGTAGGCTTATCCTCTCATCATTATAGTTACTCATGTACTTAATGAAGGATAATCCATGCCTACTGAACATGTACCTAGTTGTATGATTTATCATTTTTTTGATTCCTATGCATTTTAGTAGCATTCTAAAGGCCTTTATATATAGGTACTCCTAGTGCACTTACACATTGAATGAATATCACATTGTCATTCTGATCATACTCTTTTGATATATTGTTGTGCTTATGTTTGACTTCCTTGGTCTTGGATGAATTTTTCCCTAAGAAATATTCTTACACTTTTATACCATAACCAACTTTATTCTACTTGAGAAATGAAACATGAACTTTCACTAAGATCTAGGAAGAATAAGTTACATTTTTATTGGTTACCGGACTCAACTAGATTTCCTTTTCTATCTAAAAGCTTGGCCTTCCCATTCATGAATTCTACCTTGAATCCAATGATATTCAACTATGCCACACTCACTATATTATGTTTCAATCCTTCAACCCAATAAGCATTATCACATCTAAGTTCATTGGTTAGAGAAACACAATCATTTCCTTTTATGCAACATGGTTCATTATTTCCAAATCTTACACTTCCACCATCATAGTGTTCCATATGTTCAAACTTTGTTTTATCACTAGTAATATGATGAGAATAACCAATATGAATAATCCATGTATCATTTTTTCTAACATGAGAAATAAGTGTCATTTTATCTTCTTCATCATCAGATTCATTTTTTATAAACAATATAGATAATTTCATCATTATCACTACTATCTGAATCTTCAGCTATGAAATAATATTTCTTACTTTTGTCCTTGTAGTCCTTGTAGATTTTTATTTTCTTCTTTCCTTTATACTTGTTGTTCTTCTTTTCATTTTTTTTCTTCTATGTTTGACATCTTGCAATAGTGTGACCAAATTTATCACAAGAAAAGTTGATTAGAGGAATTTTACCTTTGTATTTTCCTTTGCCTTTGGGATATCTCCCTGCAAGAAGTGCTTCAATGGTTTCAAGATCAGTGTTAGAACTCTCTTCCTCTCCACTTTTGGATTGTTTTCCTTTAGAATTTGCAACTTTCTTCTTGAGTGACAACTTGGCTTCAAATGTAAACTCAAGATTGCTAGAACTAGGAACATACTTATCATAGTTATCTAACTCAAATGATGTCAATATTCCCACTAGAGAATCTAATATTATCTTATTATTTGGATCAAATCACATTTCTTGAATATATTACACTCTATTTTCATAGATACAAAGAAGGGTTCTAAGTACCTTTCTGACCACTATCACATAATCAATTTTCTCTCTAGAGGCTTTGATTTCACTGATACTAGCTTTGATTCTCTCAACATATTTTGCAATATTTTTATCCTTTCTCATCTTCATCTAATCAAACTAAACTCTTAGGATTTTTACCTTAGCTCTTTTCAAATTATCATCACCTCCATATATATCTTTCAATTTGGTCCACATCTCATGAGTAGTAGCACATCCTTTGATCTCATCAAATTCAACATAGTTAAGAGTTAATGCAATGTCAGTCATCATAATATTATGATTTTTCTTTTTAGAAATCTCTTCCATAGGCATTTTTTTAGTTGGAGCTTTATACCAAGCATTCAAATATTTTAGACCTAAGTCACTGATGGTTGCTAGATGTAGCTTCATTAGTTCCTGCCATGCCTCAAACTTATCTTTGTTTAACTTGGGAATCTCTCTCTTGTAAGACATCCTGATCTTTAGCTTAGGTCCTTGAAACCTTCTTTACAAGTACCAAAATCTCTAATACCAATTGTGTAACAAAACTTGCAACAAAGAATATACTCATTTTCACATAATCCATAATAGATTTGAAACAAATATGTAATTAAAATTCACATGCAAGGGAATAGACAACATACCCACAAAAATTGTGACACAAGATCTACCATGGGAAACTCTCATTGAGGGAGAAAAAGCCAACCTCCAAAAGCATCCATCACCATGTATTATTTAGCAAAAAATGCCATTGCAATAGAACCATGGAAGTCTTCAATGTCATAGCCACAACTAAGCAATCCATATGAAGAAGCATGAATCGACACATCCCATGCCATGCTTCCAAATTTCACAAATTCTCCCTTGGCTAACCTGTAAAGCCTTGTCCCACTCAAATTTTTCCTTTTTGTCTTCCTTGTTCTCATACAACAACTACCCTTGTGGTTGCTTATATAGTAACAAGTCCCACAAAACCACCAAGTGGTCTTACATAAACCATATCCTAAAATCATGTGCTACCTAACCCCTTGATCCCATATTCAATATTGGAATTTTAATTCTTTTCCCCAATATTAAATAATTACATGAAATATTATCACAATGTTATAGTACAACTCATCAAGTCTATCCCATGTGAATCTTTACATGTTGCATGCCCATCTAGGTGCAAAATTACATAATAAAATAAAATAATACAATATAACAATATTATGCAAGTTGTGCAACACCCATTATCTCAAAAATCTCCCACTTGTTGTATACATTGCATAGGGTCAATCTATAGCCACATAAATGACCAAGGGAACAATCCCTCCCAACACATCCACCCTCATGGATCAAAGTATACTATGCACTCTATCCTAGTACCTACAACAAAATCAAAGTGTCCAACATCTCAAACATGAATGATCTCACTTCTTATTATGCCACTACCACCGAACATACATAGAAGTCATCCAAAAAGAAAGCCACCCAACTTGTGACATTAGAAGATCATAAAATCTCGTACCAACTAAAAATGCCAAGAAGAAAAACCTGATCTAAAGGTAATCAGATGTATCTATAGTTGTCAAAATATCCATAGCCGAAATAACACCCACAACAAGTGCCAAACCCATCCAAATATCCATACCTCTTGATGAAGGTATGCTCTGATACCACTTGATAAAGAGCCACACCACCCTTACCAACTCATAACCAAAAATGCAACAATATGGAGACAAATAGAGATAAAATGCTTCCCAAGAAATTTTATTAAACTTGAAAATCCTTACAACAACCACAAGATGATATCATAGATATTACTTCTTCAAAAAGAAGTTTACAAATTCTTCAACAGAAGAGAAATCCCAAATAAGAGTCTTCACACCAAGAGCTTCACCAAGAACTTCTGCTTGAAGAGCTACACCTTTAGAGCTTTCACACCTTGAAGCCTTCACACCTTCCAACTTGATTAGAAATGCTCATATGCATTGCTTAAGTAGGCACTTACCACATAATACATGATTTATCCACAACCTTCTAGAATTCTACCTACACAATATCCACAACCTTCTAGGATTCCACCTACACAATATCCACAACCTTCTAAAATTCCACCAACACACCTCGATAAATGAAATGACAACCATTTTTATTTTATTTTTCTATTATGCCACCAATGCACCTCGAAAATAGAAATTCCCTTCTTTTCTTTCTTTCTTTTCTCCTTTTTCCCTTTTTTTGTTATTTAAAAAAAAAAAATTATTTCTCTTCTAATTTCATAACTTTCTCTCTCGTCCACAATTTTTTTAAATTTTTTTTATTATAAATTTTTCCATGTAAGATGCTCCTGCATCAGACTCCCCTAGTAGATAGAAAAGTGTGTCCCACACTTGGATGCCAAAAAGAAAGATATACAACCATCTTCATCTTCACCAAAGGATTCCACCTCAACAAGGATAAGAAAACCACCATGCAAATCCTCCACATCTACATTACTCTATTAAACATCAAAATGTCAACCATCCAATCAGCATGCTCACCCCTAGGAACAAACTAAACATAATGCTTTAACAGAAAACCCTTATCCACATTAGCAACTAGTGAATCCACACCAACAATAAAAAACTCCATATCAGAAACATTATGTAACTTCTCAACATATGTCAAACTCATAACACCAATAGTCTCATTGCTCACAACAAGATGCTCTACAACACACAAGTCACCACCAACAACAACTAGATCATCCATGACCAAGTTCTCTGTAATCTCCATGTTAGACTCAACCAACTGATCATGAAAACCAATCTCCATCCCAACATCAACAAGGTTAGGAATATCCTCAGCAACAACCTCTATTTGCTCTACAGGTTTTGTATTAGGCTCCATAGACTGATCAACAAAACCTACTTCTTCCACCTCAACCTTGTGATGCCATCTTCTCTCTCGAACATCCTTAACCTGATTAGCCAAGCTAGCTTCAAGCCAAGCAGATATTTTAGAAAAATTCCTCTCCACTATATCATGGAGTTTTGTAATCATCTCAGGATCCAATCCTCTCGGAGCCATCTTCCAAGATCTTTGTAAACCCTTTGCAAAAAATCCTTCTCACACTCCTTGTGACAACCTTGAATTGTTTGCAAGTTAGATCATAACTTTCCACCTCGCACAAACAATCAGGATCCACATTACAAGTCTAGGACAATGGATCTGCAATCGATAAGCTCTCTACGATCATGCCTCAACAAGTTTAGTCTTCCATCTTTGCATCCATTGATCAATCTGCATGTCCTCCTAAGGTCCTAGTGCAAACTGCCTCAGCTTCAACGATCTTTCTACATGCTCGGGAACTCCCACTTTGATAGCACTTGATGAAGAGCCACACCACCCTTACCAACTCATAACCAAAAATGTAACAATATGGAGACAAAGAAAGATAAAATTCTTCCCAAGAAATTTTATTAAACTTGAAAATCCTTACAACAACCACAAGATGATATCATAGCTATGACTTCTTCAAAAAGAAGTTTACAAATTCTTCAACATAAGAGAAATCCCAAATAAGAGTCTTCACACTAAGAGCTTCACCAAGAACTTCTACTTGAAGAGCTACACATTTAGAGCTTTCACACCTTCCAGCTTGATTAGAAATGTTCATATGCATTGCTTAAATAGGCACTTACCACCTAATGCATGAGTTATCCACAACCTTCTAGAATTCTACCTACACAATATCTACAACCTTCTAAGATTCCACCTACACAATATCCACAAGCTTCTAAAATTCCACCAACACACCTCGATAAATAGAATGACAACCATTTTTATTTTATTATTCTATTACACCACCTATGCACCTCAAAAATAGAAATTTTCTTCTCTTTTTTTTCTTTTTTTCTCCTTTTTCCCTTTATTATTATTATTAGCTTTTTTATTATTTTTCCTCTAATTTCATCACTTTCTCTCTCCTCGACAATTTTTTTGAAAAAAAATATTTTAACTTTTCCATGTAAGATGCTCTTGCATCACCTCTCAAGGTATAACAAGTAAATCTTGTATTATCAACATATCCAATCTATGACCTGCAATCACAAGCCTCAAGAGCTATACCTATCATATATATACTAAGAAGCTCCCACTACAAAAGATAATGTCAAATCCATAACCAATCCACTCACAACATCTCAAAGAAGTGAATACATTTAGTATCAAGGCAATCCACAATACATAAACCAATAACCTATGAGAATAACTCTCACAACCAATCTCCAATGCTCTCCCAAGTTCTCCATAACCAACAAAGGGAAGAGATAAAGAAATAACCATGTCATCTCTCACATGACATACATGAAAAAAAACAAGTGATCAGAATATCTAACCAATCTCAAATCCAATATTAGTGAAACCAAACATCTAGGAAGATAACCAAGACCAAAGAGAAAAAGTACAAATCATAACCTATACCATGTCCTTGTAGACATACCTCTAGATGTAAAATGTGCAAGTATGATCTCCTCCATAAAACCTCAAGAAGAAGCCTCAACAACATCCAAACCATACCATATAACTAATCATGGATGTAAGCCTCTGACAAGAAGATCAAACTCATAAACCATTCCTAGTCCAAGGAATATGCCCAATATAAAACCATCTTCCAGACTCAACCAACATAACAACATATGCAAATGGAGATAACCAATGCTAAACCATCCCTCAAATGAACCCTCCAGAACTAACTCATGTACTATAGCTCAAGATCTATATCCATGAAAGACAAGCATAAAAATAATGCACCTGAGAGAAACAATGGGCTATACCTCTCAAGAAGCAAACCACTGAGTAGACCAAGAGTGGGGAATGAGGATGCTTATCAAGATAACCAAGTCTCAAACCAAGACTCATCTAAGAAAAACCTCCTCTGAAGTCCATATCAGGTGAATGCTCCTCAGACTCCATGCTAAAACCAAATAACTATCCCAACAAATACTTCTCTAATCCAAGAGAAATCAACATCACCACTATCTCTTAGTATCCATGAGCACTTATAACCAATCAATCCATGCCAACTCCAAATGCAACATAGCAATATCATGAAGTATCCAACTTATGATTAATGTACTCAATACCAAGAAACTAAACCAAGATCATTATCAAAGTTCCAACCATGGCCTCAAAAACATAAACATGACAACATGATCTAACCATTTCAACCAAAGAGATAACATGCTCCATATGGACATACTATAACATGCCAATTCTTTAAACGTGTATCAAAAGTATATCATTACATAATAATGAAACCATCATAACACCAAGGATAACATGCCAAATGAAAACATAAACCACATGTTTACCAAGAACCTCATTATTCCTAAAGATGCAACCATCTACATATACCATGAATAAAATAATCTTCACATACTGTTGGAACTAAACATTGTATGGTAAATTTTTAGTCACATATTGAAAATTTTGAAGAATCAATGCCCTAAAGTGCCTTATCCATGTGTAGTTGGTTGTTAGTTTGAGGCCCAGATGGTGTTTGAGTGACTTAACACCTTTTATTTGATATATTCATGTGATCTAGAATATTATTTTTCCATCCTGAATCATTCTCTGAAGTCCCATTTTGAGTTAGTGTCAAAACTTGCAATTCTGCCCAAGTGTCAAATAGTGACCAGACGCCCAATTTGCATTTGAATATTTTTTACCCAAGAATGTGTCATGACCCACCATTTTGGGAGTGCTTAGTTTCCATACCAAATAACCTACATTCTAAGTTTCAAGTTGTTTTGAGTCTGTTTGACTAGGTTTTGAACCCCTCAAAGTTGATCATTTACTGTTCAGTGCATGTGTAGTTGTTCACAATTCTGGGAAGCCCTGTTCAACCAGTCATATCTTTGACCCAATTGACCCAAATGAAGAAATTATTTTTTCATTGTGTTCTAGGGGTCAAACACTTCATATGTTCCAATTTTGAGATAATGAAAAATCCATTTGATTAGTTTTATAATATGATTAAAAACCTAGTTCACATTGTTTTGTTATAGCTAAGGTATCTGATTGATCCGTACCCCTATTCAGAACATTATAACTTTGATCTTGTGATTGGTGAGCCTAAATAGATTGTACCATTGTGCTGTGTCCTAAATATCCTTGGAGTGTGCCAGTTCTTAAGTCATGAAAACTCCATTTGCATACTTTCATATGTCTATGCATTTGCCAAAAATTACTTTTTGACACATTTCCCAGTTAAAATTTACAAGTACCTATTTTCAAAAAATTTTCAAATGTGTCTTATGATTTTTCATGAGCCCAAAGAATAGAATTATATTCTCCTCATGGAAAAGAACCTATATCCTAGTTTTTAGAACCCTAACTGATCAATAACTCAATTTATACTGCCGAACCAGAGCCCATTTTATGTTTTTTTAACATTGTTTGCCTGCAGGATATTTGAAGTATGGATGTTCGAAAATTAAAATCTTTTGATTGGGAATTATTCATGGGTTGAGAATTTTTAGTATGATAGAGTGTGTATGATTGAACACTCATGCCAATTTTTGTCGCTTGGTTACTTGATTGAATCAATTTTTAAGGCCAGCTGGCAGGCCTCCTGACACAAATTTCACAGTTTGCAAAAGGGGTTAAAAAATATGTTTTAATTGATTATTCAGTGATTGATTCTTATTTTATTCAGTTTAGTATGGTTAGTGGATTGATTTGTAATAATACAAATGAGAGGGACTCAAATATTTTGGTGTGGAATTTTAGTGTGAGTTCATTTAGAACAACCAACATTCCAAATAGACAGAGGGTTTTAATTAAAATTGATGAGCAATGGATTTGATAAAAATACCAGCATAAATGGAAGGCATGAGCAGCATGTTGGACATAAGTGTAAAGTCTCTAGCATACGTGCAGGCAAAGGAAGCCTCAGGAAAATAAATCAAACTGAGTAGAAGAAGCCATCCACATGAGGAGGCAAGGCATGGCGACAATAGGAAAAGCCCATATATATTTTTTTTCTTTTTGTTTGTCTATACTATTGCACAAAAGTAAAGTCCATGCTCACTATAGTTTGAGCTTGGTTGGATGCCAAATAAAATGGCAAAATTAAAGCAAGAGCAGAGCCTCACATGTAGAGACTTAGTGCAAAATAGAAAAGTTTGTGTTGAAAAGGGGTCTCTTAATCCACTCAACCACTAAGTTTGAAGTAGAGGCAACAACATAAGAAGAATATTTGCCAGTCAAATGAAGAAGCCACAATGAAAACAAAAGAGGGAGTTTGTGCAAAGAAAATAATGTGGGAGAAGAGAAGAGATTTTTAATTCATCAATGCTTGAAGAGGTAGACATTACAATCAGTACTAAACTCCCATGTTTGAAGAGGAAAAATTCATAAAGAAGAATAATGATGCAACTAGGAACAAAGCAAAGAATAGTCTAATAAATATATCCCACATTGGTTGGGGAGTGAAACTTTTTGATCTTTAAATACTATTCTATACACCATGCATTGTGTATTAAAGAAAAGAGGCTTTTGGAAGCCATGTGATGTATGGTGGATTTCATGGGTCCCAGTCACCCAAAAAAAAACAATAAATTTTGAAGGAAATATGCCTTGGAAAGGGGTGATGTTAGCACTATGAAGCCACCGAAAAGTTTGAAAATTTGGCTAGTCGCTATCTCACTAGCTGGAAAATCTTGAGTTTTTTGGTTAGCGACATAGTGAATCACCGAAAAACTTAGGAATTTGGAAAAAGTCAAATACAATGTGGGTCCCTCCTGGATACATCTGGATATGGAGTAGTGAATCAAATAGTGCCAAGTGGTAGCCAACTAGATGGCTCAATGATGATGTGGCGATCAAATTTTTGAAGTGTAACAGATCATGCCACATGGCAGATCTAACGATTGTCGCTATGTCACTAAGGCAAAGTTGCACATAGGTTAATCTAGTAACATAGCAAGTATGATCTAGCATCCAGATGGCTTGATGATGTGGCAGTGTGCAGGACCAATAATATGTTGACACATGGTAGGATGGTCAAACTAACTTTGACTTGGATTGAAAGGGCAATAAAAACCTCAAAGGTTCTAAATAAAATTTATTTTATTCTTCTTGAGAGGTCTTTGAGAGGTTTGATGTGCAAGAAAATTTTAAATGAAATTTGATTTATCATATAGTTTAAACTATAGGATAAAATTAAATTTTTGCAATTTTAAAAATGCAAAGCCATGAGACAGAGGTATAAACTTTAGAGGGCCATAACTTAGGCATTTTTAAACCAAAATGGGTGCTCCAATATACCACTAGAACCAAGAGAATCTAAATTTTCCAAATATGAAGTCAGTTTGTGTATAGATATTCACCAGCTTTCACTATAAGCCAATTTATAAAATCCAAGGCATTTTGAACACAATGGGAAAAATTCATCAAGGGGCATTAGAATTGGTTAGAGGTCAGTTATGAAGACTATTTGAAGCTTGAATGTGGTAAAAATAAGCTAGAAAAGATTATATTGCATTCTAAAGGCCATATTCAACTAATTTTTTCACTTTTATCAGGGGTTCACTTTAGCATCAAGAGTCAGTTATGATGTTGAATAAAAATATCTAAGATTCTTTGTGCCTTGTAGAGGCCAAATGATGGTTTCTAATGTGCAGTTACAGAGACAAGGGAGAGAGAGGCTTTTTCATCTTCTTGAGAAGGAATTCTGAAGAGACACATGTTAGTTGCAAATTTAATCTGGGAATTTCTTCCTTTCTATTTGTGCTTTCTTCTTCTCTTTCATAAGGGTTGGAAAATATTGGAAAGTCTTTGGAATGAAAACATTTAGGAGGACTAGCCCTAGAATTGATGAATTTTGAATGGAAGACCTAGGATGTGCTGGTTCCAGACCATGAAGCTTTTCTTTGGCTATGATATCCCCTTCCCATCCCATCAACTTCTCATTCCCATCATTTTCTCTCTTGTATGACAACATTTGTTCATTGAATAGTCTGGTTTATTAGGTTCTTTGTGAGTTAATGTCATGCATTTTTATGTATTATTTCAATGAAATCAATACAAGGAACAACAAGTGTTTAGTTTCAGTTTAAATCTTGTCTCCTTTCTCGGTTGAGCTATGATGTTTTATGGTCTTTGATAGAGAGCCTAGATCATAGTTGCAGTCCCTTTAAGGCTATATGTTGCTTCATTGTTGCTTGTAATTCAATGAATTATGTAAATAATTCAAAGATTCAACAGGGTTGCAGGTTTACTAAGGATGATATTAGGTAAGAATGAGATTTAAATTGAACATTGATATCCAATTTACAAGGTAAATGGATAGATCTGGAGTCTTGGCATGAGAGTTGTGTTCTAGATATCCAAAGTGCATGAGGAAGATTCATGAATTGCCCAATGGATTTGAGGCACTAATCTATTATAGGATCATAAGTTTGTTGTTCATACCTAAATTTTATCCACTTTCCCCACCTACATATAATCACAATCAAATTCAAATCAACTTTACAATTTTATGTTGAAGAGCTAGAACAGTTTAACCCTCACTCAGCTTCTGCATTTCATAGATTTCCACAGCTATTGTAGATCTCTATTGTTGTATAAGTCATTAGGAGATATATGGGGTTCCATCTGCAATAATTAGGTTTAGGTTTATGTTTAATTTGAACTAGTAGCATTCATCAAAACCTCAAGGTCCACCTGCCTAGGTCTTGCAGAGCCTGAAGTAAAGAAGGGTCATGCCTTATAGTTGGCCCTGTGTTTGAAATGGCATGTTAAAGATGGGAGTTAGCTGCCCCTAGATGTGTCATATTCTCATTGAGATAATTTAAAAGCCTCTAGCATTTTCAAATAGAAACACATACAATGAAGAACTCTCTACACACCATGAAGATAACCGAGAACCCCATGAGTCCTCAAGATCTAACCATCTTCACATACCATGAAGATAACAAGTGCATGATGCAAATGTCAAAGACACTTCTGCAGCAACAAGATCTAAGACAAACCTCCAACATCTGCAAACACTCAATAAGTATATCAATGCCAAAAATTCCCACTCAACTATGGCATCAAGTAACCCATGGCATCATAAAATCCATCTCCTATATGAATATACTCTAGGTCTACACTCACATAACCAAAGTGTCAATACCAAATGAAACCAAGATCTCTAAACCAAGAAAATACAAACCAAACCAAGAACTAATCTTGCACTGTCAGAAGCTCCCACTAAACCATGTATCCATGACATCATGATGAAAAATCCATCCTCTAACCATGAGAATCAACCAAATAACTATGATCCTTAATCAAGAAGATATACCACCATAACCAAATCAAGAATCCAAATGAATGAATATCAACGATGCACCTATTTATCCAATCAGGTCATGCCAAAATCCATAGCAGCATGATTACATCCCTGAAATAAGCATTTGACTATCAATATGTACAACCTATCAGCATAAAATAGACAACCACAATTCTCCACCATGAGTGTACCTAGTAACAACATCTCAACCCTTCTTCATAAAGAAAAATCAGCAAATCATGTGACTTAGGGCATAAACAACCCAAATCAAAGTCACCAATATGAATATGCATCAATAGTGAAAGATCAAAGGGAAAAGACAACCCATAACCAAGCTATAAATGGAATCTATAAGTATAGACCTCTTAAAACATTGCACAACTTCTAGACCAAACAAGTCATCATACATATCCAAACCAAACATTGATAACAATATCATCATGAGACCAATCTGAAATATGAACTAAGTATACAATGACATCAAATCTTAAATCTCCAAACATACAATGTCATAAACTCACAATGCTTAACATAATCAATATATATCATAAACTATTGAGATTAATATATCACCATATCAACCATGTCAAACCTATATCAAATCTAAACCAATGTGTAGAGCTCTCCAAGAGCTTTCCATTGACTACTCAAAGTCCAAAATCTGACTCTGTATGCCCAAGTTATGTCCTAATCTATGCTAAAAATAAATAACATATAACTTTTAGGTTCTTAAAACCTAACAAAATATCAAAATCATAGAAGCAAACCTATATGAAATAATAGTGCTCTAAATTAGCTTTCAAATGTATAAGAAGTCTAAAATCCAATAACTTAAGAGAAAGTTATGACCATTTTACTATGACAATCTTTTTACCATTTTCACTATAATTTTTTTTTGTGACAAAAATTTTGACGAGATTAAATTTGACAGCCATCATAGGCTAAAACTAAAAAACCATTTCATTTCCTCTAAACATGGAAAACTAGGGCATATTATATATCAAAATTTATGGAAACATCAACCCAAATTCAATGGCGAGGTCTATTTTTACCTAAGAGGTCATTTCTACAAGCTCCCCCTAGAACCCTCATTTAAATGGAACATCCAAAAAATCCTTTTGTTCAATAATTTCACATGGCCAAACTCTACCAACATCCCATCATAAAAAAATGTTAGAAGTAATAGCTCACCAATATAATTGGGGGGCAGGGGGGTGAATCAATTGTTTATCAATCTTAAACAATTCTTACTTTATCAACCAAATTAAATAGCAATCATAAAGAAATGTGCATACACACACACTAGATATGTTGATCAGGGAAACCCTTAATTAGAGGGAAAACCCTAGTGGGAGTGATGCCCACAAAATATTGTACTAGTCTGAATATTCCTTGTTAAAGGATAGACCCTGTTAGAAGTTTGTTACAATGCTTAGTACAAAGAGTCTTTGTTAGGAGACTTTGAATCCTTGTTAGGAGATTCCAACCCTATTAGGAGTTGAAGAAGGCTGTTGAACCCACTATCCAAATAGCTTTAGGATTAGATCAAAGAACCCATTGTCCAATTTATTTTGATACTATTCCTTTCAGAATAATAGATCTAGAAAAATCTCTTTTTTCTTGCTTTGTCCACTACATCAGATTCCTTCACCTTTAGATCATGTAAATAGATCTAGAACTTATTAGTAACCATTAAGATCACTTATACACATTAGCAAATTACTCTACTCTTCTACTTCAAAATTTGCAATTCTTCTCTACTTCATAATCATAATTCATATCTTTAGAACTTGGAAAACACCTTTCCTTTATACCATACTCAATTGTTAATCTTTAGGGTTTGATTCAAACACTTAACATTCATTTGAGTTAGCTCCATATTTTAATTAAATGAAATATGCATTTAATTAATACTGTCAGCTCATAGTTTTTTCCAAACTTTCACATGTGTGACTTCTATACCTATGCACTTGCTAACATCATTAGTTATCAATGTACTCCCTTTAGTTAACTGTGCAACCCTTTATTCCAAACACAATGTGTTATATTGATCATACAATAGAAACTATTTTTCCAATACTCAGTTTTCTTGTGGTTCTCAGTAAATCATCAATATCTTTCATACACTATCGATTAAGGTTCTGTGCACATGATCACATTTCAAATACATGTTTTAGTATATGTTGTTAATTGCACATGGTTATATACACAATGCAATATCCTCAATGCATAGATCTTAGTCTGCTGCTCTGCCTGTCTTACTATTTTGTCATTAATGACAAACAAAGTCATAACACTATTTTGCGATAGCATCAAAATTCATGCTAAAAATCTCCCCCTTTGGCATTGATGGCAACATAGATGAAAAACATTTAGTTCCAAGAATACCAATGAGTTTTCTTCATTAATCAAATCTTGCTTCATGTAAGTCCTTCAACACTACTCCCCCATAGTGCAAGTTTTTTTTTTTCATATTACTTTCTCTCATTTTCTAATGTTTTTCATATCACTCCGTCCCTCATTAACATCAATGCCAAAGGTAAAAATTGAACACATAACAACCTATTAGCACAAACACAAGCTAGTCTTTTGATTTACAATATTTGCCTATAATTGAATAACACTAGTATCTAAAGATACTATTGTATACTAATTACAAAGAGTCCTTGAATGACTTTGTTCATCATAGATACTCCCCCATTGAGGAATCATCAGCATTTAGTCCATCCTAACAATGGTGATGTGTACCCTGGACTGATGCACTTCTACATCTTCTATTCTAAGCTAGGTAGGGCATAACCCCAAGCATACCTCTTAGGTATTCAAATGTGTCCTTTGTAAGGCTTTTGTGAAAATATCTACAATATTTTCCTTAGTGTTGATGTATTACAATCTAATTTCTTTCTCTGCAACTTTTTCTTTTAGTACATGATATTTAATATATTATAAGTATACATTATTTATTAATACACGTGTTTAAAATAAATAAATAAATGAAGTTTAATTTTTTTAATATAATAATGGAATTGAATTTTAACAAATTTTCAATAAATTATATATATAGTTGTATAAAAGAAATTTATTCTTAAAATGTTGGTTCATATCAATTAATTAAATATTCATAATCAAATTATAAATTAGCATATATTAAAATTGGCATCATAGTTTAGATTAGATACATTTTATAAATATGAATTCAAATATTTTTTGGTTTTGGTTAGCCCTTGTCTAGAAAATTGATGTTCTTGGAATTCAATGAGGGAAATTATTTTGATCCATGGAGGAGAATACCTTGAATGCTTGATAAAAAGTCTATATCTTGAATTCTTGGATGGTTTCCTTCAAATCGTAAACTTGACTACTTGACAATTGATGTGGATGCATTTGAGCACATGTCATAGTAAAAAATAAGGAGAAATAGGGTGTTTTTATAAGTTTAACATTATGTTTTAGTTTAGTCATGGGAAGAAAAACCAGACATCTGTAAATCCAATAATATTATTAAATAAGTATTCAATTTAAAATTCAGCCCAAACCTTGGGGTATAGAGTGCCTAGAAATGTCATATACCCACCAATCATTACTTATTTAAACCATGGATCTCAATTAACTAGGAGTTACCATATTTGAAGAATTTGATCAATACAAATCCACAAAGCCCTTAAACACCTACATGTAAAAAACCTATCATAGAAGAAAAAGATGAGAGGAGGTAAGGGTTTTGCTTTGAAAATTATGGAACTATATTCTCAAAAATGAAAGAGATAAAAATAATTACAAGAGATCAATCCTTATAAAAGGACATCAAAACCCAAAAGGGTAACCTAAAAAGTTACAAAGGTTAACCTAAGAGGGAAAAGCTATTTAATAATTATTAGTTAATTATTAAATAGAGATGCAGAAGGTTCATAAAGTAAAATCTTAAGAAGGGAATAAAGTGAATTTAACAAATGAAATTAAATTTATGCTTTACTCTAACACCCCTTAAGATGAGCAACAATGAAGCTACAAACAATGTAGAAAGAGTAAGAAAACTACAATGCAATGCTGAAAGAAAACTTGGGTCCCAAAAACAAGGCTTAATGAGGTACCCAATAACAACTAAATCCCTATGAAAGAAAGAAATAGAGAAAACCTAGTGGGAAATCCTCTACTCCAAAAAGAGATATCAATAAAAGGAAGGAAGGAAGGAGTCATCACTGGGAACCCCCAAGGACAACTTCCCTCACCCCAAGAATAGAATGTAGCCAAAGATATTGCAGGGATGCAAAAGGTTTAGTGAAGATGTTTACAACCTACATAGTAGTAGGAATGTACTCCAAGATCAAGGTGCCATCCTAAATGAGATGCCTAAGGAAGTTCATGTGAAGCTTAATGTGCTTGGTCTGTTGATGCTCAACTGGGTTGCATGAAATGTGTATAACACTTTGATTGTCACACCATAGAAAGGTGGGACTAGTAGGAGAAAATCCAAATTCTATCATCAACTATCAAGAGCCATAAAACCTCTTCACTAGCCAATATAGCTTCCCTGTATGTTGCCTCTATAAATGATAATGCATGAGCATGTTTCTTCTTGAAAGACCATGTGATAGGACTAGGACCAAGACAAAATCTAAAACCAAAAGTAGACTTGTGATCATCAACATTACCAACTCAATCTGAATCTATGAAAGCAATAATGTAAGGATCTCTTGATGTGTAGTGAATGCCATAATATGTTGTACCTCTAATATACATCAAGATACATTTGGATGCTTGCCAATGACTCTCATGAGGATAATGGGAGAATCGAGAAACAAGTCCAACCAAAAAGGAAATATCAAGAGGTGTGTGTGTGTGTGTGTGTGTGTGTGTGTGCCAGATACAAAAAAATACTAAAAAGCTAGCTATATAGAGTGGAATCCACTATAGGAGTAGAGAAAGTGGTAGATAAAACAACACCTTACTAAAAAGGTATGAGGGAAGGCTTGCAATCAAGAATGCCAAATCTCTAAAGAATATCAAGAGCATACTTCTACTGGAGAATGGCTATCTCATCTAAAGACTAAACAACCCATAGGCCCAAACATAGTGCAAAAGTGCAAGATCTATCATCACAAATTGCTCTCTCAATGCTTGTTGAACACCTTGTATCATGGAGATTGAGCTTCCTATGATGATGTGGTCGTCAACATAAAGAACAAGTATCAATAATTCAGTTCCATGATGCTGAATGTAAACTATAGGGTCGAAATGACACTGAATGAACTATGAAGGAAGCAAGAAGGAATCCCTCTTATCATACTAAGCCCTAGGGGCCTATTTGAGATCATATAAAGACCTTTGAAGTTGGCATACCAATGAAGAGTCCTACACAAAATAATGAGGTTACTCCATATAGATCTCATCATGAAGGTCTCCATGCAGAAAAACACTCTTCACATCCATCTAAAAAATTGTCCATCCTTGTAAAGATAATAGAAAGACTACAAGGTGAATAGAATTCATCTTGGAAATAGGGGAAAAGGTCTTAGTGTAATCAATACCCTCAACCTATGAAAAAATCTTTACAACAAGAAATGCCTTGTGTAGACACCTAAATCTGATTACACCACTAGGTAATCTTATTTAGTCATCTACTATGATATTATTTATTAAATATTTATTATTTAATTAATTAATTAGCATCCCCTAGTCAATTAATTTATATAATTAACTATAGTCTAGGTGATCAAAATCAAATGATAATCCAAAATCAATTTATCAATTAAAACCCCATTCTTCTATTAAATTAAATTAATCTTCAAATCTATTTAATTTAAACCTACATCCCCCATTTATTAAATAAATCATTTATTAAATTATCCAAACACCTAAAAACATCCCTAAACCCAACATTTACCCCTAATCCAACCCATTCACTCATACTAACCTCACTTAGGCACCTAATTAACCAATCCCATCAAATCTAAGTAACTTGCCCCCTAACCCCCTTTCTAAATCAGGTCTAATCTCCATCCTAATCATGTAAACAAGTTTAATCAAGGGTTAATACTTGCTAACCCATGCCAAAGTCAAAAAGTCTCCCTTATCCTCTTCTATCCCCATCTAAGAGCATTTATGGCTCTTACATGTTGTTAATGCCTCTTACATGCCATTAAAGCCACTTACATCTCTTTTCCAAACTCTTCCTCCCTCATTACTCCCTATGACCAACCATTATCCCATCCTCTCACACTCATCCTAGTTGTGACAAGTGTCACTCCTTGATTGGCTATAAACAAGCTTAATTCATGTGCTCTCCTTTCAAAGCATCCTATCCCTCCCTCACCATTCTTCCATCTTTGCATTTTGACTCTCCATCTCACTACCCCTTATCCTAGAAATAGAGGCCTCCCCTCTCAGAAATAGAACCCACTTTTATGAAAAATTATAATGCCCCACTGACCACTATATCATAGTAATTTTACACCATAACTATGCTAAAATCCATCCTCACCTCGATTGTTGAATCTTCCATCCACCCTCATACTTGATAAACACCCATCCATTGGAAGCTTTAGCATACTGTGAGCATACATCCTCTATCCATTAGGGACATAGTTGTTGGAATATTCAAATAGGAATAATGCTTCTAAGAGGGGGGGGGGGGGGGGTGTGAATCAGAACTACTGTACTTTTTAGCATTAAAACATTTTAATTGAAAGTAGATTGCATACATATAAACATATCAAACAATTACGAAAAACACATAATCATCACCACATAACACTTGAGATTTTGGTAACCCAGAAACCCTCTAGAAATAAGAAGGTAAAATTGGGGTGGGGATGATACCCACAAAATCACTGTAGTAATAAAGTTTAACCACTTCTAATGGTCTTCCCTATTAAAGGCCTGCCCTATTAAAGGCTTTATAGTGTATCAATAGTGACTCAGCGAAAGGATTTCAAACACTTTACATAAAGTGTTACCCTGTTAAAGGATTTAATCACCTATTTAAAGGATTGTGCAAAATAGTTGTTAAGCTAACCTATCACCATAGGGTTTTCTTCCTAATACAGTTGCTAGAGAATATTAGGTATAATAAACTTGATAGATTACAATCCTTCGATTGTAGAATACAGGCACTTGATCTACTTTCCCTGATCTTGATCCTTTGTGATCTGATACTCTTCACTCTAAGAATAGTTTTCCCTTGAACACCCTCATCCATCCATCATTTTGTTCAATGTAATTTCATCTTCCTTATAAAGAAATTTGAAGACTTAGGGTTAGGTATGGATCTACGATCCATATTGAATCTCTACTTCTCACTCATTCCTTGCACTTCTCTTATTGGTTACATGCCTTCTCCATTTTTCTTATTGGCTACATGTTGATTACATGGGAAGAATAAAAGATTCGATCTTATCTTTTAATCCTTCAAGATTAATCATATGTCAGCCATAAAAATGGTTTACATCTAAATTTGTAATGTTACAAACTCATATATGCATTCTGTGTTGCTCGACACTTTTTGATCTATGATGCTCGACACTTATATTAAATTGGCTTACTCAGCACTTGATTCATTTCTATATTGCTTGGCATCATCTATGACTCAACACTCAAATGTCACTCAGCACTTGTATCATGCTCAACACCTAAAGTCATTTGGCACTTAATCTTCACTCGACACCTAATCTTCAGTCGACACCTGAAGGTTGCTTGGCACCTGAAGATCACTCAGCACCTGTTGGATTTCCTAACTTGGTTCATGTTGTGGCTAGGCATATGTAGTGTACTAAGCTCCAATGTAGAAAGTGATTAAGTGTGTTGGCACTCAAGTTTCAAAAACCATTCTAAGACTAACAATCTCCCCCTTTGACACGAGTGACAAAAACACTTAACTACCCTTATGAGTACATGCACTAATCTGCTTGGTATATACAGTCAAAATTTGTAATGTACAATATATATACCTCAAAAGTATTGTAACTCCCCCTGAGTTGATTGTACCATTATTAGTGCTATCTTGGTAACCAAAATTTGATGCTATATATCATGCTCCACCTTTGTTGTCTTATTTCCCCCATTATCTTGTCTCCCCTTTTTTGACACTTATGTCAGAGGGTTTTAAGGGTTAAGACCATATTTCGCCAAAAATGTGTTGTTTACCTCCATAATCATCCTAAGAGCTGCATCCCAATTATGCAAATCAATTTCCAATGATTTATGTTGCAGGGAAATCTCTACAGCAAGATGAATAAGAGCTTCTAAAGTAGAAAGATTAGGATCTTTCTTGAGAATAGTTTCAACATAGACTTGTTCTTTATGGAGGATTTCCAAATGTGGGGTTATAGAAGATTGGAGCTGTAATAGTTTGGCCTTGATGGTGGCCTCTTCTATTGTTAATACCACTATTTCTTTCTAAGTGTGAATCATTTGAGAAAAATGCTTCTCACTTTGAGCTAGATCTCTAGGTAGCTTCATGCTAGAAATATTCAAATTTCATTCTAGGATCTTTATCTTTTGGCTAGTCTCTTGTGTGAAATATGAAAAGTCACACAACTTTTTGTATAATGAGAATATATTCTCAAGTACCTTTTTGGCTTTGTCTATGTCCTTTTCCAATTCTATCTGAGAACGTGCTATTTCATTGGATATTTTCTCATTAACTTTTCCTTGAAATTTTCTTTCAGACCATTCCATGAGTTTTGCATTTGTTTCTAGGTCTACATTTGTCACCTATTCAACAATATCTGATAATTGCTCCATAATATGCTTTGACTCATCTGGTGACTGAATACTGAAGGCATCCATAAAGATGTCTTTAATCTCATGCATTGTTTTCTTTTGTTTATACTCCTTCCTAAGTATTTCTTGTGTCTTCCTTCTATGTAATGCTTCTTGTACCTCATTGATTTGATCAATGTTTATTGTTTTTGAGTCATAGCTTGGTATGACTATTTACTCATCTAATTTAGGGTCTCCATAGTGAAGTACCCTTATAACTTTGGTAGAACTTGATCTTGGTGCTGATATTTGCAATGGTTGTTGTGAAGGAGTTCCCAAGGTAGGAAAATTTATCAATGTTTGTATTGCCTCTTGCTCTTTAGGGGTTTCCACTATTTTCTCCTCCTGCTGTCTACCTTGATCAATTATTGTAATTTTAGGAAGTCCACCTTGTGTTTGAGCTATAGGATTAGATGTAATAGTCTGTCCTATTTGTTCTGTTGCTTTTTCTCCTGCTACACTTGGCTTCTGTACTGTGGTGTCAACTATGCCTATGGAAACAACTATTGGCATTTGAAGTTGAGCACTAGTAGCTATAGAGATGTTGGAAGGTGGTTCTTGTGGATTCACCTTATCTCTAACAATGTTTTCTAATAGTTTTTGGAATTCATCCACACTGACCAATATTGGATCTGTACATAATGATGATTGTTGTGTGTATTGGTCAAGGATTCTTTTGAGGTCCTCTGCAGTTAATGGATTGATGTTTTGAGCATAAGTGTTAGGAACACCTTGTATAGTTATTATTTCTGTAGGTGTGATAGGTACATGAGGAGGGCTAGAAGGTGACATTTGTGTGTCTTGCACATTCAGATCTTGTTGCTGCTCTTGCTCAGCTATTGCCATTATATCTTGCTTTTGTGTCTCCTACTCTATTTCTCTCTTTTCTTCTTCCTTCTCCTCTTCTCTACCTTGCTCTACTTCTGTCTTCTCTTCTCTCCTTTTTCTTCTTTCTTCTGGTGGAGCATAAGCTTCTTCCTTGCATTATTTTTTAAGAAAATCTTTAATCTTTTTGTACAAGTTCTTCCATGATTTGGTTGTTCTTTGTACAATATCTTCCATTTTGTTTTGGAGAATGAAGAATGCCCTGTATTTAGGTGTAAACCTGGCATTGTGCCTTTTGACTACTTTTTCTACTTGCTTCTTAGTCAAATCAGGCAGTATGCTTGCTAGGGTTGATTCTCTCATTTCCTTTTCCATTCTTAAATAGAAATGTCATCTGTCTTCTACAATTTTTGATAATTCATCTGGTAATTATCCATCTAGTTCAAGAGGGGTGTACTTGAACTGTGCCATCATTCCATAAATTGATTCCTCTATTCTATTCGGTTCTTCTTTAGTGAACTTATTAAAATCAATTTCATTTATATTGCTTAAATCTCCATTTTCAATCTTTTTACATATTATATCAACTGAAGAATGACTTACCTTTTCAAATTGATCTTCTTCATCAATATTAGGTTGAGCTACATATCTTCTTCTTTTCCTAGGCTCATCCTATGTCTTCTTGATTGGTTTTTTCTTTTTTTTTCTTTCTCTTTGGATTTTTGAGTTGAGGCCCTTGTTGCAGCTCTAGTTGTTGGCTTTTGGGGTGATGGCATAGTAGCTTTCTTTGGTTTGGGCTGAGCTAGAAGCTGATATTTTGTCTTTCTTTTCTTTGGCTCAGCCTGGGTTGGTGCTTCCTTGGTTTCTTCTTCCTCAACACCTTCCTCATTGTCTTCACCTAGGCCTTGAGTTAATTCCATTGGGCCTTGATCTTGTTCATCCTCTTCATCATCATTGTCATCATCATCATCTTCAGCTTCAGCCTCTATCCCTTCACCAAAATGCTTCTTTATTTTTCAATGCAGAGGCAATTTTTAATTATTCCATATTTATTTTTGATCTTACCACATCATAAGTGCCAAAATGTGGGGCACTCTTATCTATTTCTTCTGCCAATAATGCAGTTATTACTGCAGATGCTTCATCAACATTGATTTCATAACCAAATGGCCTTAGCCATCTCACCCTTGGAATTGCAGCTTGAATGTAGGTGAAGTCAATATCAACTAAGAAACATATATCATTAATACATTTTTCTACTAAAGAAACTAGTATTCTTACCCTTTGCTTCATGGATTTCTTGAAATCCTCGAAATAGCTTGTCATTAGAGTATCAAAATTTTCTCCCATTTATTCTATATACTCATTTATTTGGGATATGATAGTCTTATCACTCCTCCATGTCACTTAAAAGAAGGAAATTCATTCTGAACATAAAAGAATATACAAACCAAAATTTCTCCACATTTACATTGAGCACCCTTTGTCCTTCTTATTGCAGTTAAGTTTTCATTTATCTACTGTAGTTGTAGCTTAGTAAGATCATAAGTATGATCCTTTTTCACTAGTTTATAACCTACATCTACTGCTATGCATGGAACACTATTGAGTCTATTGGATTGATAGAATTTTTGGGTAATAACTCTAACAGCAAACTCAACTAGAGGATCCTGAATGGTATGAATAGTCATTCCTCTCTTGTTCCACTGAGAATTTGTATTCTTTTCAATGACCTCCTTGGATTCACTTCTCAAGATCTTGTGCCGATCAAGGGTAGGATATCTAGTTACCCTATGAATTATTCTTTTTGTTAGTTTGACAGGGACATCTTCTAACCACATATTGCCATCATGAATTCTGCTCAATACAAGTCTGATCCACTCTGTCTTGAATACAGTGGGAAAACTTAAAACTTGTGTCAAACCCTTTCTTTCAACAATTTTTTATTCATCTTTTAATACTCCATTGAGACATAGCTTTGTAAAAGCTTCTCTAATTTCCATGTCTCTTAGGGCTCGTATCTTGCAATTGTAACATCTTCTTACATCCTAAACCATGACAACATTTGGGGGTATGCAAGAAAGGGCTCTGACTAGGTCATTTTTGTATGCCACTTCAAGAATGAGGAAAAAATCAGGCTACCTAACTTCATTAGACACTAGCTGTACTTCAAACGACTCTTCTTCTAGGGTTTTCTTGGAGCTCAAATCCATTTTTGTGAACTAGGGTTTCTTTTACAAAAATATGAAATTGCGTAGCTTGGCACAAATGAAAATACCTTAAGATTGATGAAAACTCATTGTAGGAGGTTGCAATTTGCTTGGAATACTAGATTCTCTATTGTGAAGTTTCTCTATGCTCTTTATCTCCTTTGCTTCTTGATCGTGATGAGAAAAAATGATTGAAATCACAATAATATACCCCATTTCCATCGCATTAAATGTTCAACTACAAACTTGGCTTATGAAGGAATTTTAACACTACTCGGCTTGCACTACGATTTTACTCGGCATCCAAAGACCGCCTTGGCATCATTTTGTCTTGGCATCTTGTTTCATGCAGATTTGTACTTTGCATTGCTTCTTCATGATTTAGGGCTGATGTATGATACTTCTTTGTATGTATCAACCCCATAGACTCATCTTTGAGATTAATTGGATTAGAAATGATGACTTGACCTTGTGAGTGAAGTGACCCTTTCATTGGA
Source organism: Cupressus sempervirens (assembly GCA_028749045.1). Classification (NCBI taxonomy): domain Eukaryota; kingdom Viridiplantae; phylum Streptophyta; class Pinopsida; order Cupressales; family Cupressaceae; genus Cupressus; species Cupressus sempervirens. The sequence continues at coordinate 790,190,022 of CM053783.1, read as the reverse complement.
TGTACTTGATTCATTCTTTTTTTGTGATGTCTTCTTCATGTTTGTTTTGATGTATTCCTCATCAATCTTTTCTTTGCCCTTATTTGATTCAATTTTTGGTGCTTTAGACCTTGTAGGATAGTTTTTGCTGATGTGACCAGTTTTTAGGGAACTGAAACATGTGGTTTTGCTTAGCCACTTGCTATAATTCCCTCTAAAATGTGTTCTTGTGCAATTTTGGGGTATATGTCCATATTCCTAACAATAATGATAGCTATGCTTGGTGTTGTAATCCCAATGGTACTAACTTCCATTTCCTTTTGTTTTAGTTTGATGATTTGATGTCCACATAGGCTTTGATCTACATTCAAATGCTCTATGTCCATACTTCTTACAATTATAACAATTTCCATCAAATCTTTGTGTCCTTGTAACTCTGGATCTGCAATCTTGTGTCATATGTCCTTGCGTGTTGCACTTGTGACAATAACTTTTTTTTTTGGGTGTGTTTGTCTGATTGATTCTTCTACTCCTGCAAACATTAGTAGTATGCTCCCTTTTATTACAGTAATGACAAGTAGGTTTTGAATCCTTACCTTTGTTACTTCTTTGTTCAATGCTCTTTGATGATTCTCCAATTTTAGTGCTATTGTATCCAAGTCTTGATGTATCATGGGCTGATCTTGGAAATTTCATCAATTGTTCAAAGTACTTGATGGCTTCACTTGATTTTTTGAGATTCTCTGCTACCTCTTTTTCTCTATTCAATTCATTCTACATCTTCAAAGTGGAGATCTCAATATCTTTTATGTTGAGTTCATGATAAAGATTCATTATTTGGGTAAGTGTATCCATCTACATGTTTGATATCCTTGATAATTCAATACATTTTTCTTCAAGTCTGTTTGTGAGATTTCTTTTGTCATTTTCCATCATGAGTTTGTCCTCAACTACTCTTTTCTTTTGTTAAGTGATTTCACATAACATTATTGCTTGAGATTCATGTTCCATGTTGAGAGATCTTATTTCATCTGCTTGAACTTTGTTTTTCTCCATCAGTTCTACTATTGCTACATCAAACTCTTTAGTGTCTCCATTGGTACATAGTTTTGTGGTATCAATCTCCTTTTAGTTTATATCATTTTCAGCTATGGCTATATCCTTCCTTCTCTTCAAGGATTTTCTCAATTCCTCCCTTGCTTCCTCTACTTTGTGTAGAGCTAGTTGCACATCAAACACTTGATTGTCAATAATCTTCCCAAGTTTGAATACTTCTATCTTTAGATCTTTTTCTCCAAGTTGTTAGACTTCTTCTTGTGAGAACCTTGCTCTGATACCAATTGTTGGAATATTCAAATAGGAATAATGCTTCTAAGAGGTGGGTGGGGGGGGGGGGGGGGGTGAATCAGAAGTACTATACTTTTTAGCATTAAAACTTTTTAACTAAAAGTAGATTGCATACATATAAACATATCAAACAATTATGAAAAACACATAATCATCACCACATAACACTTGAGATTTTGGTAACCCAAAAAACCTCCATAAATAAGAAGGTAAAATTGGGGTGGGGATGATACCCACAAAATCACTGCAGTAATAAAGTTTAACCACTTCTGATGGTCTACCCTGTTAAAGGCTTTACACTATATCAATAGTGACCTAGTTAAAGGATTTTGAACACTTTACATGAAGTGTTACCCTATTAAAGGATTTAATCACCTATTTAAAGGATTCTGCAAAATAGCTATTAAGCTAACCTATCACCATAGGGTTTTCTTCCTAATACAATTGCTAGAGAATATTAGGTATAATAAACCTGATAGATTATAATCCTTCGATTGCAGAATATAGGCACTTGATATGCTTTCCCTGATCTTGATCCTTTGTGATCTAATACTCTTCACTCTGAGAATAGTTTTCCCTTGAACACCCTCGTCCATCCATCATTTTGTTCAATGTAATTTTGTCTTCCTTATAAAGACATTTGAAGACTTAGGATTAGGTATGGTTCTATGATCCATATTGAATCTCTGTTTCCCACTCATTCCTTGCACTTCTCTTATTGGTTACATGCCTTCTCTATTTCTCTTATTAGCTGCATGTTGATTGCATGGGAAAAAAAAAAAATTTGATCTTATCTCTTAATCCTTTGAGATTAATCATATGTCGGCCATAAAAATGGTTTACATATGAATTTTTAATATTACAAACTCATATGTGCATTCTGTATTGCTCGACACTTACTGATCTTTGATGCTCGACACTTATATTAAACTGGCTTACTCGGTACTTGATTCATTTCTATATTATTTGGCATCATCTATGACTCAGCACTCAAATGTCACTTGGCACTTCTATCATGCTCGGCACCTAAAGTCATTCGGCACTTAATCTTCACTCGGCACCTGATCTTCACTTGACATTTGAAGGCTGCTCGACACCTGAAGATCGCTCAGCACCTATTGGATATCTTGACTCGGCTCATGTTGTGGCTGGGAATATGTAGTGTACTCGGCTCCAATGTAGAAAGTTATTAAGTGTGTTGGCACTCAAGTGTCAAAAACCATTCTAAGACTAACAATAGCTTCATCATCATAGGTTATACCCAAGGAGCTTACCATTCTTGGTTTTCTTTCTTTTTGTTGATAAGCTCATCCTATCACAAGTGTTAACTTATTTAGTTTTGTGAATGTTTTATTAGTTAGCATTCATTTTATTACACTACTAAATTAGGTGATACATTTTGGCATGCCTAGTGGGACCTTGCATTCAGGTCACTATAATCACACTTTTTCTTGTTAATGTTTGAATTAACCAAATTGACATTTTGTTTTTGTTTATGTATGTAGGTGGTCTTCTAAAATTTTGTGTAGGCACCAAAATCCCTTGGCAAGAATCACACTCCTGGCCATAAAATCAAATTCTAGTTTAACCAACATTTTAACACCCTTTGTTTGCATTCTCGCAACCACAAAATCATGATCATGTAGCTATGAGATCATGATCCTAATTTCATGAAAACACAAACTTGCAAAGGAAAGATGGCTCTTTGCCCCAAACCCTACCATTAAAAAACACTTTCATCATTCCTACTAAACCTATTCCCATGGGAACACTAGTTTTTACTGGAAAGATCACTGTAAAAGACTTGTGGAAATGCTTGAGCTATTTAGTCAACCATTATACCCCACTTTTCCCTCCTTTCTTGAACTTACAAATAAATCTGTTGGTGGGAATGTGTCCCCATAAACCCATAGGATCACCATTTTGTGGGATTACTTTGTTACTTTCTTCTTAGGGCTCATTTCTCCATAGTTTCACCAATTCTTTGCACATCAATTATGCCATCTTTTAGTTGTGTTTCCATGCTACAAGATCACAGTTTAAACTCATGGGTTCACTACATTTATCAACCAATGGATATATATATATATAATATTGCAGATATCTATTGGGAAGGAATGCTAACAAGTTTTTTGTAGGTTTTCTAAAATGCTTGCTAGAAAATCCATGTTGAAATGCTTTAAAATGAACAATTCTCTCTTTTTAATGGAATGCATGTCTAAATCTTAGAAATTTTTTTGGAATGTTTGGATACTTTAGTTAAAAAATCCACTCTTGAAAATCAAGTACTAAAAAAAAAACTAATGTGATAAACACTTCATTAAGTTGAAATAGAACATTATGTGAAAATATTTCCATTTTAGGGCTCAAAATAAATTCTTCAAATCTTGAATGTCTAGAGGGTAAACTCATTCTTGTTGTCTCCTTTTAAAAACTTTCTTGATCAATTTACTTTTTCTGAAGTGATTTCCTTTGTTGACCATCACTGTGAACTTGGAAATGAATAAATTGAATGCTAAAACTATGTTTGTCTTCAAAAACTAGTTTGTTAGGATACACTAAGGCATCCAAAAAGAAATAAATGAAGTGCCTTGCATGTTTTGGGATTGTGCCCTCTAGCACATCTTTATCTTCTCTATTTTTTGCGACTTAAGACGTTAGTACATGATGCATGTACCAAAAAAATTTAGCAAGATCATCCACAACAACCTAGGAGTGCTTCTTGCGAGTTCATCCACCTCCTGGAAGTGCATCCGCTTTGGTGAGAAATTCAAACTAGTAAAAATCTGTCTATTATATAAATGAAGGGAAAGGTAAACTTTCTTGCTCTATCACCCAAGTTTGGGTGGTGTGTTTTTAGGAGTAGCCTGAGGTGGGAAAACTTTCCCATGATTTTAGCCTTAAGTGGGTCACATATGTAACAATCATTTGGTTAGACTCCACAAACCTATTTACAACCCTATTTTAGTTATCATGATTTTATCCATGTTATGTTAATTCACAGTGCAAGGGAAATAGAATCTCCCAAGATCACTCACCATTATGCTCCCCTAGTAGAGGCATAAGGCTACTTGAGTTTCATCTTCAAGCGTCATTGTTCCTGTAGAAGGGGAACTTCTATTTATCATGCCTTGAAGATTTTTTGATGTGTATCATTTTTCAATTGACTCTTGTATCAACTCACCTCGTCGATTAGAGGGACATATTGACTAGAATCAGGAGGCATCAAGTTGTGGGCCATTGAATAGCATATTGCAACCAAAATTTGAACTTAGGGATAAAGAGTGTATTTGAATTATCTTAATTGTGTTAAAGACCCATGAAAAGCATTTGTAAAAATTTACACAATTTCTATGGTTACTATAAAATCCTTTTGTAAAAGAGTTCATTTTTTTGTCTTTCTCAAAGTTGCTTTGTCCTTTGAGAAACCGTTTTCTCATAATCCATTGTATTAGAAAAGTCCTACCCTCCTTATCTCAAAAACAATTGTTAGCAAGTCAATTCACAACAACTTTAGTTTCATTGGTTCAAATTTACCTTTTTCAAAACTATCCTTGTTATCTCAAGAATAGTCATTAACAAAGTCTAGTTGTAAACAAACTTCTCTCTCCTTGGTCCAAAGTTATCTTTTAGAATACCATTGTTACATATCTTACTTGACCAAGAACTTTCTTTCTGAACAAAACCTTTGTCATTAAAGTAGGTCATCCTTACCCTTGTTCAAAAGAATTGTTAGCAAGTTTATTTGCAATAATCCTAAGCCTAGTTTGGCCCACTTTACTACTTACCTCCTAAAGAAACACCAAAACCTCTTTGCCCCTTTCACATAAAAACACTATTCTCTTAAAAACCTAGTTGTTCCTCTGATTATTTTATGTTTTCAATCCAAGGTTAAAAGGTATACTTAATGTAGTCACTGCCTATAAAATCCCACAATTGTGAGCAAATCTCCTAGAGTTATCTAATGTCAAGCCAAACCAAGACCAAATTTAAAAAGGCTAAACTTCCACAAATACAAATTTACAAGGAAATAGAAGTAGAACACAAGAAGCATACCCCCAACCCAAGGATTACTAAACTAGAGCAAGTTGAGACAGATGGTGTGACCATTGCACTACAAACTAAGTGGGATTACAAAATTCAAAACCTAACTCTCCAATGAGGTGTCAACAATAGCCTTATCGATAACTCTAGTGTTACTTACTCTGATTAGGTCATTTTTCCACACACAATTATGCACTTATCTACTCATGGGCTTAGTCTTTCACATAGATCCACCATCCCATTTAAGCATTTGATAGAATCATCTCCTTCCCCTTTTGTCATCAAACCTAGATTTTTAGGAATCCTCTAAATTTAGCATCATTAAACCCTAGTATCTTGTATTAGTTACTCCACATTTAGAAACATTTAGCATCACTTCATTAAGCATTTTTTCCCTAAAGAAGTCTCCACCCATCTCACCATCATAGTTATTCTCAAACTAAGCATTGTTTAGGATAAACTATCATTTGTGTCCCACATCATATTAAGAAAAAGGTTGGGCTACACACTTGATCCCCATTTTTCTTCTAAAAGGTTACAAGGCTACCTTAGGGTTTCCTAGATATCACTAAAAAAAATTTCACACATCCTTCTTTGCATATTAGGCAATCCCTCCACTCTAGTCACACGCAGATATATCATCTTTTCACATACACTTATAATCATCCTTTGCATTCCATCCTTAAGAAAATCAAAATTTCATGCCACCTACCATACATTTAGTAAGAATAAATGGAAAGAGAAGGACATGGATCTTAGTCTTAGTAGTAGCACAACTCAAAATCAACCATACCTCATAGTTTCCACAACACCACTAGATGCACCACCACAAACTCCCAAGGAAATAGTTTCTTCAATAGATATTGATGATTTCACTAACCAACCTAGATAGACAACCATTGTTACTACCATCATAGATTGAAATAGGGATACCATCATGGAAAGCTTCTTAAGAGTTAATGTTGGTTCCTTTGATTTTCAACAACCACCACCTCCCAACATTATAGATCCTACACATCCTCTGTTTGGATGGAAACTACCATCCTTAGGGTCATTTTTTCCTCATGATCCTTTCTTTTCACCAAACAACATGTACCAACTAACATAAGAAAAACTAGCAGACCCAAATATCCCCTCAACCTAGGTCACTATTCCCATTCCAAAAAATACTCAACCAATCCTCACTCAACCCTTAGTTCACACAACATCTCGACCAACCACAAGTGTATTATCTACATCTGCTTCCACCATCCCTATCCCTACTTCACAATATACTCCCTTTTCACTTAGTAACAATACATTTTCCCTTCCATCTCAAAACACATCCAATCCATTTACTAGTACCGTAAACATCCAATCTACATCCAAATACACTACAAGAATGCCTCCATTAGGGTTGAATACTTCATCTTCCATCCCACTCAACATCACTATCAATCTATTTTTTGCTAGCCAAAGTAATTCGACCTCATTTCCTTTAGGACCTTGGAGTTTTGGTATGATACGAGGGCATACCACTAGTATCCCTTTGAGCACTGCATCCATCCCATTTCTCAATCACATTCTTCCCTTCCTCCTCAAGTCTATTCATTACCACCCATTACCAACTATTTTTCTATGCCACCCTTAGGCAATAGCCATGCCACCCCTCCATTGCAATACCCAATTGTGAACACTCTTGCTCGCATCAATTACCTAGCACCTATTAATACTCAGTTACTTTCTCAAGTAGGAGGACAACAAACATATACCGGGAAAGATATACACTCCCAAAGAATGGTCAAGGTCTTACCTACACTACCATCTTTTCAACCACAATCATCACACTAGTAGTATGCCTAGGGATCCTTGCAAAATTATCTAGTAGGGCAACAACCTCACACCTATATTCCCCTACAACAATCTAGCTAGTAGATGTAGCAATATGCCCAAACTACATTCCAAAAACCCATAACATCCATCCCCATAGTAGTACAACCTATTTTTTGGCCACCACCATATGGCATTCAAGGTTTCCCATATTAGCCTTCAACATCTGCTACAGATCCTACATTGGTGGCACCAAGACTAGGGACACCTATTTCCCACTTGTAAACTCTGAACAGGAAGAGATGAAAAATGCTCTCAAAGCGATCAAAGATGGGACAATCTCAAAAACTTTCAAATTCAAAAATGATTTCCCATATCTATTTGACAAAACCATCATAATGACACCTTTTCGCAAACATTTTGAGATCCCCAAGTTTAATAAATTTAGAGGGAAAAGAGACCCAATTACACATGTTAAGGAATTCTATATGTATTTCCAAGAAGTATCCTATAATGACGTGTTCCTTATGTGACTTTTTCCAAAAAGCTTAAGGGGCCCTTCCCTTGAATGGTTCTTTCATATACCCCAAGGTACCATTAAGAACTTTACTAATCTTTCCAAGGCCTTTGTAGCTCAATATGCTAGTCTAGTCAAAAATGAGTTATCTATAGTGGATATGGTGCATATGAAGCAAAAGGGAGGTGAAAGCCTTGAAGAATACTTACAACATTTTAAAACTCTCACAACTAGAATCTCATGTATTATCCTCAAATGCCACCTTGTCAAAATCTTCATTAACAACACACATCCTAGTCTTTCCCATCACATGGTTATGAATTGTTTACAAATGTATAAAGACATTAAGGAAAAAGGGATGGTACTCAAGCAAGGGCTCATCAACGATAATTTCATCAAAATTTACAAAGAAAACACCCAAGGCAGAGGTCCAAGCAATGAAAAACCATGCTATTGGAATAAAAATAAGAAAATAGTTACTAATGGCATCACTAACACTTGACATGTTCATGTCATTGTGGAAACAACTAACATTCCCACTATGTTTTCTCAACAAAAACCTTACTAGCAACAACTATGAATTTATCAATAGCTACCTATGTAGAACAATCAAGACAATATCCAAATACTTAGCCATCATAATCAAATTAATGCTATCATACTTTCAACTAGAACTAAACTACATATTTAGAGACAACCTCATGTATACACCCCATTAGGGGGACCCCTTGATACAATCTTTGAAAAACTAGCCAAGGATAATCTTATTCACCATCCACAAACACAACCCTTGGATCTAAATTAGTCTAGGGCATCTTAGTATAAAGATAATGAGTTTTTCATATTTCACTATGTCAAACGACATGCCACCCTCAAATGCATGCAACTCAAGGACTATGTCCAAGACCTTATTGATCAAAAATAGATCATAGCAGAAGCACTAGCCTCACTAAATCTAGGATTACTAATATACCAAAATGCTTTTCCTCCTCACAACACAAACACAAGAAAAGAACCTACCAACATTCCTATCAATAACAAACCTAAAAATGTTTAAAAAAAACAAGGAGATAACCAAGATATGTCTAGAACTACACCTCAACATACTTGGACTATGTAAACCATATCATAATCATCTTACAAGTTGAGCCCTCTATTAATGTTATAAATATCAAAGACTCAAACAACTAATGTGTGATTACTACTCGATGAGCTCAACTCAATATAACTAGCCCATCTATATCTACACCACCAAGACCACCTCCATTGAGATCACATTCATCTCTATTAGGACCACAATATAATATCTTGAAACACCTTGAAAATATGTTATCTTAGATTTCCATTCTAGATCTCTTATGAACAAGCCCACCTTATCAAGAGATCCTTGATAGTACTCTCCATGAGTCGTGTGTCCCCATTGACATAAATGCCACTGAGTTCTACAACTTGGTCAGCCAACTTTCAACATCATATGCTCTATACTTCAAAGCCTTTAAAATCCTAGTAGTTGAACCTGACCATATACTTCCACTTTACGTAGCTATCATGGTTTCTAAATTTTTGGTCAAGCAGGTCATAATAGATAAGGGATTGGCTTTAAACCTATGTACCTTAAAATTCATCAAACAAGAAGGATACACTAAGGCAAATACCCTTAATGAGATCATTATCATCAATGCATATGAGAACATGGAGTGCCTCATTGGAGGAAGAATCTTTCTACCTCTCAAAGTCAGCCCAACAACTTAGGGAATAGTTTGTCACATAGTTGATCTTAACCATCCATAAAATATCCTCCTTAGCTTACCATGGATTCACACCATGAAATTCATCCCATCCACATATCAACACTATATCAAGTTTCTAAATAATGGTACTAAGGTAACCATTCATGTAGATCCTAAACCCTATACTTATTGCAATGCAGTTGAAGCTTCATATGCCAACCATTGTCCTAGAATAAAAATTAGCCACACCATGGCTAGTTCATTTAGCACCTACCACAATCCAAATTCTATTTTAGCTTCTAACATTTCCATAGTTAATTTCAACTACCAAGGTTGTGGAGAATACAGTCTTACAGATGCCTTTATAGTTGGTGCTTTACCACTTGATCCACATACTCAACGGTGCCTGACACATCAGGGACAAAGTCTTGATACAACCTGTTAACTTAGACAACTAGGCCCTACCACATTTATTACCAAAGGTATCCTTGATGGAGAGAAAACTATTCCAGACATTAGTACATGGCTATACAAAGAGCCACCTTTGAAAAGTGAAGAACTTCTCGACCACCTTAAACAAAAATACCGCTGGTCACATCGCCTTGCTATTATGCAATGGGATTACCAAGGAGGTGGTCTAGGCCATTTGGAGTTAGGAATTAAGCATATTGTGGAATCATACAAAGAAAAGAAACGAAAAGGTTTAGGCTATAGAATCCTTGTCACTAGGGGCACCACAAAAGAAGGCCATGCCTTCACAAACATCTAGAATAGTTTTGTCAAGGTGAAAATCATTCTTGAGGAAGTAGAAAAGAAAGAATATGATGATATATTCCTTGATGAAATTATCCTGGGAGCTTTTGTACTCTACCAATTATCCCTAAACCTTAAAGACTTACCACTCTGTCACCCCAAATTCATTGATTGGGACTAACCAAGTGTTGTCCGTGTTGATGAATTCTCTATGAAGCACATGCTCTTTAGATTCATGGAGGCAAAAAGACCACATAAACAACCTCCACCACCATTAGCATATGTTTACAAACTGGATCTAGTAGGTTACTTTGGGGAGGAGGAAATCTCTAGTTGTAAAATTGAACTAGGAAATAAAACAAAAAATAAGAAAAGCAAAGCAAAACCATCCTCTAGTGAAAACTCCTCTGGAGCACCATTGAATGATCCAAAAAATTAAAAGAAAATAAAGAATGCATCCAATGGTGAAAATCTCTTAGAGGCACTCAAGGATGGAGATTTCATCCTCCCCTCACAAGACCACAGGCCTTCCATATCATTAGTCTTGATAGAAGAAACTAGACTAGTCAATATCAGTCTAATTGAGGTACCATAGATCACATATATTATGACATCTCTACCACCTGAGAAAGTAGAGCTTTTTATCAATGTCTTCCATAAAAATGTTTGTCGCTTTGCATGGTCTTATCAAGACATGCTAGGGTTGGACCCCAAGCTTGTGGTGCACTATTTGTCCATGGATCCAAAGACTAAACCTATAAAAAAAAAGCTCTAAAAGATGCATCGCAAAGTTGCTTTACTGGTTAAAGTGAACTTAGAAAAATTTCTATAGGAAAAGAACATTCACCCTATTGACTATTCAGAATGGATCTCCAACATGATACCTATCACAAAGCCTTCTAGTGATATTAGGATTTGCATAGACTTAAGAGATCTCAATAAGGCTCGTCCGAAGGATGATTTCCCATTACTAAACATTGACATGATTGTTGATCTCACTACAAGCCATGAGCTCTTATCACTTATGGATGGTTTCTCTAGATATATTTTTTTTCATAAAGAGGAGGAAGACCAGCATAAAACTAACATTTACCACTCCTTCAGAGACATTTTTTATAAAATGATGCCATTCAGTTTAAAGAATGCTAGGGCAACATATCAACACACCATGATAGTCATCTTCCATGACCTAATCCATAAAAATCTAGGATTACATGGATGATATTTTACTCAAATCTCTTAATGCCCTTGATTACTTATCTCATCTCGAGGAAGTGTTTGATTGATTGGCTAAATATAATCTCATGATCAATCATAAAAAATGCATCTTCGATGTTACCTCAGGCAAGCTCTTGGGATTCATTGTATCATGATGTGGTATTGAGATTGATCCTAAAAAGGTCAAGTCCATCATGGATATGGCTCCTCCTAAGACCTCAAGTAGCTTCACTCTCTTCAAGGAAAACTACAATCAGTCAAATGATTCATCTCTTAGCTCGCTGATAAGTGCCAACCATTCAAGCATCTACTAAAAAAGGATTAGGACTTCAAATGGGACCCCATTTGCCAATGTAACTTTGAATTAATCAATATTACTTGGCTAATCTACCTATATTGGTTCCTCCATTTGCAAATCATCCACTCATCTTATACACCATAACTACCCCAATAACACTAGGTTCTCTTCTCACACAAATTGATGATACAGGAAAATAAAGGACTATTTACTACATCATCCGTACTCTAATTGGGTATGAGATAAATTACACACCAATGGAAAGAGCTTGCTTAGTTGTGGTATTTTCCACTCAAAAGTTGCACCATTATATGTTAAGCCACACTTTTCAACTAATATCAAAAATTGATCCATTAAAGTATATGTTGTCATGCATAGTACTCACAAGGAACTTGGCTAAATGGGTCATTCTTCTCAGTGAATTCAACATCCAATATGTTAAACAAAAGGGTATCAAAGGCCAGGCTATAATAGATCACTTGGCTGATGCCCCTTTGGTTGCAGATCACCCTCTCATTATGGTATTGTTAGACAAATACCTCTACTTAATAAAAGAAAAATTGACCTTGAAGTTATGCTTTGATGGATCATACAAATCCCATGGCTCCAGAGCTAGGATACTCTTGGTCACATCTCAAGGAGATTACATTCCTAAATATTTTAAACTATAGTTCTAGTGTACCAAAAACATCTTAGAGTATGAGGCCCTCATTGTAGGGCTCAAAATATTAGTTGAATTGAACATCACAAAGCTACAGGTCTTTAGAGATTCACAACTTATCATCAAACAGGTCCTAGATGAGTATCATACAAAAAATGACAAGTTGTAGCCTTACAAGGAGTTGGTAGATTAGTTGAAGGAACATTTTACTTAGATTTAGTTCATACAAATATCTAGATTGCAAAACAAGGCCGTAGATGCCATGAAAACTATTGGCTCACTTTTGGAGATCCCTTGGGAGGCTACATAGTATGAATTCTTAGTAGAGTAGCTATATGAGCCTACATATGAGAATGATGAATCCACACTAGTATGCATCTTGGTTGGTCCCCAATCCCCATGGTACCATGAAATACACACTTACCTATAAAATGGTATCATATCTCCCCATCTCACACAATCCCAATGCCAAAACCTTACTCATAGGGAATATTTGTATACTATCATAGCTCAAACCCTATATTATCATGGCTATCATGATCCTCTCTCTCAATGTTCAAACCGAAATGCTATAATGGCCCTTAAAGAGATACACACTAGACTTTGTGGTTCTCACATAAGTGAGATACATATTATTGGCCTACTCTAGAGCATTATGCATTCAAATTTGTAAAAAGGTGTCTACCCTCTCAACTACATGCTAATCTAATATAAGCCCCAGCTCATGATCTTCAACCTATTGCACCACCGTGGCCATTTGCATGTTGGAGGTTTGACCTTGTTGGTGTTATAGTACCTTTCTCTTCAAAAGGATACAAGTGGATAATCATTGGCACTAATTACTTGACTAAGTGGGTAGAGGTAGTCCCTCTTGTTACTACCATAGGAGTTCAAGTATTCAAATTTATCCTCTATCATATCATATGTAGCTTCAACATCCTAGGTACCATTTTTATTGACCACATAAGTAATTTTGAAAATCTTAATATGGAGGAATTATTCACTTCCCTTCATATCCATCACTATTTTTCTATCCCATACTTCCCACAAGGTAATGGTCAGGTGGAGGCAACTATTAAATCCCTACTCAAAATCCTAAAGAAAGTTCTCAATGATTCTAGCCATGATTGGCATTTACAAATTAAGCTTGACCTATAGGCCTACTACACCTTATTTGATACATCCATAGGAAAAATCCCATACTCCTTGCTCTACAGTGCTAAAGTAGTATTACCTATTTAGGTTGAACTCCCATCCCTATGCATTTCTTTGCAAGGCCAGATTTTAGATGAGGACTACTGAATGGCTAGACTTACCCAGTTAGATTTACTTGATGAGAAAAGGAAATAGGCCTATGACCACCTAATGGCCTACCAAAATAACCTTAGGTGCAACTTCAATAGGAAGGTCCATCCACACCAATTTCAAGAAGGAGACATAGTCCTCAAGGAAAACATGAAAGTCCAAATAGACTGAGAAAAGAAAGGAAAGTTTGAGCCCACATGGCTTGGTCCTTATGTGGTCACAACCTCTTTGAGTTTAGGGACATATCAACTATCCAAACTTGAAGGAGAAGTCTTGAATGATCCCACCAACATCATTCACCTCAAGAAATTAGATGCCTAAAAATCTTCAGTGTATCTTGCTCCCTCAAAAATGAAAAAATGGAAGAGAAAAGTAATAAAAAAATAGTAAAGAAAAATAAGCGTCCAATGGTGAAAACTTGGCAATTCAAGCACCTTGGATAGGTACCCTGGTGAAAACCTATAAATTAGGCTCAAGGTGTGCTTAGCCTTTTAATTATCCATCAATGACCTACATTTCATCCATCACCCCTTCACACCTCATTTCTCATATTCCCATTTTTCAAAGTGTTATAAGAATTCCATCCTCTCACTCTACCACATCACGACATTTTTTTTTAGTGTCTATTGGTTTGAAAAGCCTACATAGATTGTGTATTCTACCATGGTTAGCATATCTGTCCTATCCTTGTACCCTACCATATGTATCATCTCAGATGTATTTTATCCTTGTACATTACCGTATGTATCATATTAGATGTATTTTATCCTTGTACCCTACCATATGTATCATATTAGATATATTTTATCCTTGTACCCTACCATATGTATCATCTTAGATGTATTTTATCCTTGTACCTTATCATGTGTATTATATTAGGTTTATTTTATCCTTTCTATCATGTTTATGTATCATATCCCTATAACAACAACAATATTCTATGTATCATACCCTTGTAACAACAATAGTAGTCTATGTACCATACCCTTGTAACAAAAACAAACTTTATGAACAATAACCATGTAATAATAGACATAATGCATTGGTGCTATCTTCATAGCCTGAGCTTTTCCCTATCATACACACACCCACTACTATGTTCTATCATAGGTTCCTAAGTCATTCATCCATTCTATAGTCCTTCTTGTACATTTTTTGAGTCTTATAGCAAAACATTATCTATAGAAAGGTATCATTGCCAAATTTTTGTCATTATCCCCAACATATTGTCATTAGGTTCTTACAGGATGCATCCTTCCTTGTACTTAACCTTGGCCTCTTAGTATCCAATCCTACCGATCTCTATGGTGAAAGGTTACTTCATCATGAATCTCTTCTTTTGATATTAGGTTTCTTGTATATTTTTATTTGAATAGGTCATTTCCAAGTGATCTAGTTTTTCCCTCCTCACGGTTGCCATGGTCTTCTATATCATGGTGTACTTTGACTAGGCCAACTCAAAAGCATCATTTTGACCAAAGTTTTTTTTTTGCTTGTGAGTCAGTCAGATATCACCTTTGCATATTCCAAACATGTTTTCATTCATGATCACATGATGCAGTTGGGAAATATCATTTTCTTGTGGATCACCCAACATCATTTCTATGCTAATTTCTTTAGGATTAATGTGTGATGTTGGGGCGATCCTTGTGTGCTTGTATGAGTCAGTCCTATGTAATATTGTTTAAAAGGCCTTTATGTTATTAATAATCTTCCCCAACTCATAGATATCCATCTTCAAGATCTTTCATCAAAGTTACAAAGCTTTCCTTTCTAGAGAACCTTGGCTCTAATACCAATTGTTGGAAATACAATAGGGAAAGTATACTCTGAGAGGAGTGGAGGAGGGGGGGTGAATTAGTCTTTCAAAAATTTAACCATAAATTCATTCACCACACATGCATCTCATAATTGTGGATGTAAATTAAAATAGCTAGTTAAACATATTCATCCATCGTATGAAAGAAAATACCATTCAACACATGTATGCCACAAGATATTTGGTTACCCAAAAACTCTCCAATGAGAAGGTAAAACTATGGTGGGGATGACACCCATAAATCTCCACTATTGTAGTCATAAATTGTATCCAATAAAGGTTACAATTTTTTATCATGAAACATGATCTACCTTGTGAAAGGTCTACCCTATTAAAGGCTTACAAAATTGTTAGATCTTACACTATTAAAGGATTTAAACAACCTATTAGAAATGTGCCTGGTAAAAGAACTTTAACTTTCATTGAAGTAAGAACCTTGTTAAGACTAATCTGTTAAGTGATTCATTTGATTCACCTATTATAATGTCTCAATAATGATCTTATGGTTAGCACTTGACTGCTAGATAATAGATCACCTCTTTCCTAATGTGTACTTAATCCTCATTAATTAGATGTATCTCTTCTATCCTCTAATTCCTTTCCTCTAGTTTTCCTCTAACTAATTCTATAATGTATCTTAGTTGAAAATACCTTAGTCACCATGAGTGCTTTGTTTTTGCATGCAAAACTTCTCTCTTTTCTCCTTCTACACTCATAAATTTTTTAGGGTTTGTCCTCCTTAAGAAGATCTAGGTGACTTAGGGTTACATATGAATCAAAGATTCTAATTCACTCATAATGCCACTTAATCCTTTCCCTTTTTTAATTAGCTACATATACTGCTTAGGGATCCTCAATAAATATTCGTCCTTATTATCTAGGATCACAAAAAAATCCTAAAGAAGCTCCAAAATGGTTTACATAGTAATTTGTACCATTAAAAACAACTATGTCAAAACTATATTACTCGGCACTTAAACTCTTTGATGATCAACATCCATTGCCTCTTCAATGCTATAAATTGACCTTTAAATGACTTGGCATCCATTGATCACTCAATATTTGAATGACTCGATACTTACTATCTTCCCAACACTTGAGTGACTTTACACTTACTAGTTACTTAGCATATACTATATATCTCTTGCTCGGCATAAACTATCTGACAACTTATGCTTGACATACATTACTTGTTTAGTATGAACTAAGTAAATGAATTAAGTATATAGTCACTCATATGTCAAAACCAATTTGAGATAAATAATGAAGGCATACTCCTGGGATATTCCACTAAGATGAAAGCTTATATGTGTTTGAACTCTAGTACTAACAAAGTTGTAGAAAGTGAAAATGTGAAAGTTGATGAATATACAAAAAGGGATGAAGTTGAATACAAGAAAAAAATTGAATATTATAGCTGATTCCTACATATGAATGATAGTGCTCTAATAACTCCACCTAAAGAAGAAGAAAAAGTTTCAAATCCTTAGTAGAATGGGAATGCCAATTTGCAATAGCCAATTGTTGAGCAATAGACTCTATGTGCTGAGAAATAGGGAAATGATGTTGAGTCATAGATAGAGTAAGATGAATATTAAGAAGGTAATGTGGAGCATATAGAACATGAAAAAAAACCTAAACAAGAGAGAGATAATGAGCTCGAAATAATATTTCAAGATTAACCTATTGAAGAAAAAAGAAGAAAATAACTTGTATTAGAAAAATATGTAATAATACATCATGTACCTGAAAAAATTAGTGGAGATTAAAAAAATTAGTGTTATGAGAAGAAAAAAATCTAGAAGTGGGTATGTGCAAGATCATTATCAACCAAACTATGCTCTTAAGTGGCAATAAAAAATTAGCAAATCAGGGTTATGTCAACTTGACATGCAACTTTCTACTTTTTATAAACTTTATATCAAAATTTTGAGAGAGGATCATCTCTAGGAAATTGAATTTAGTTTCTAAACTACTAGGCCTTATCTGAAAAAAATAAAAGTTGATTTGTCAAAAATTTGAATTTTAATGCAATAGTAAAAAAAAATTAGGAGAAAAATAAGAAGTAGACATATGTCTGACCACCTTAATAAAAAGAAAATGATAATATGTTTAAATAATATTCTAGATAGAAGAAGTAGACTCATGCCTAAATGTGACACAAAAATTTGTGTATTTTTAATCTAAATAAAGAATTAATTATTAATTTTCTACTTTAGTATTTTTGAAATAAAAAATTATTGTATCTAACCACCTTAACTGATTCAAAACTCTTAATTTTTTTCTTTATAGTAGAAGAAGCATAAAATGTGATGCAACTTTTGGATTTCAAAAATGTTGTACCATTTAAAAGTTATAGTATTTTTCAAGCAGTGTGTCAATCAACACTTTATATGTAACTTCATTAGAAAATAAGTAATAATTATTTATTAAACTCATAATTTGAAAAACCTTATCAAAAGTGAAGAACATTCTTAAGAAACCCTTTTCATTTTATCAAATTTTGGTGAAAAACATAGTCAGTTACATGTTTGAAGTAAAAAAATACAACAACATGCAAAAAACACAATTTTAGGATGTTTTTAAAGTTGACCATATATGGTTGGTATCAAAAGATATAGTAGGCCTTATTAAGGTATTAATTTTTTTCATTTAGGATTAAGATGGGTGGGGAAAAATTGGAATAGATTTTGAAATGCTTTGAGGCATTTCAGGACTATATATTCTTTAGATTGCCACTTTTTGGCATATCATGATCCTACACATACCCTAGTGATACATGCTTACTTTGTGAATTTGAGCCCAAATATATGAAAGATGCTTTTGAAAATAAGGATTGGATACAAGGAATGGATATAGAAATTGAACATATAGAAAAGAATAAAACATGGACCCTAGTGCCTAGACTAAAAGACAAAAATGTTATTGAAAGAAAGTGGGTATTCATCAACATGCAGAATGAAAATGGTAAAGTCACAAGGAACAAGGCTAGATTGGTATACAAAGGAAATCCACATGAAGGTGTTTATTATGAGGAGATATTTTACCTTGTAGCAAGACTAGGAGTTAGAACATTGCTTGCATATTCTACATACAAAGGATTCAAGATATATCAAATGGATGTCAAGTCTACATTTCTAAATGGGATGCTTGAGGAAGAAGTATACATCAAATAGCTTGAAGGATTTGGGAATCCTAGGAAAAAAAAATGGTGTGTAGGTTGTACTAAACTTTATATGGTTTGAAACAAGCCCCTAGAGCATGGTATGAAATACTACATAGCTATTTGGTTAACACTGATTTTGCAATAACAAAAGGTAATATAAATCTATACTTGAAGATGGCAAGAACAATAAGGTATTGTTATCTAAATATTTGTTGAGTATATTACATTTGGAGGTAAGAAAGTAAATTATGAAAATATTTTGCTAATGAAATGAAGAAGGAATTTGAAATGTCACTGTTGGGAGAGACCAAATTATTTCTTGGATTACAAGTATATCAAATGAAGTAAGGTATCTTCATTAATCAGTCCAAATATATCAAGGACATATTAAAAACTTTTGGGATGGTAGATTCGAGACCAATACATGCACCTATGTCTAATAGAAATAAATTATACAAGAATGATGATTCTACTAATGTAAACCAGACACAAAACAAATCAATGATTGGAAAGCTATATTATGTTGTTCATAGAATACTTGATATTTTACTAGCAATTGGGATAGTCGCAAGATTTTTAGCAAGTCCTAAAGAAAGCCACATGATGGTAGTGAAAAGGATATTAAGATATATGAAAGAAACATAAGACTATGGATTGTATTACAAGAACAATGATAGGTTTGAACTAAATGTATTCATTGATTCTTATTGGGAAGAAAATTTTTATGATTAAAAGAGCACAAGTGGTGGTGCATTCTTTCTAGGAAATAGAAGGATTTCATGGACCAGCAAGAAACAAAACTACATTTCTCAATCAACTATTGAAGTTGAGTATGTGGTAGTAGTAATGAATTGTTCAAATATCATATTGATCTATTAACTTTTGAAAGGTATGAAGAAATGGATTTCATACCTAGTGGTTATCTATCATTCTAACTAAAGTACTATTTTTATATCAAAGAATCCTCTGATGCACACAAAAATGAAGCATTTTTCTATGAAGTATCATTACTTGAGAGAGTTAGTTCAATAAAAAGAAGTGAAATTGGAATATGTGAACACTGAAGATCAAATTTATAATATATTCACTCAATCTTTACTTATAGATTCTCATGAATATCTTAGACATAAACTAGGGGTGATGTTGAAAACACATTGATATAAGTATAATAAATATGTTTCAATCATTGTTTTGTCACTTATGTTAAAGTTTCTAGTTGTTGGTAAGACAACTACTTATATGATTTAAGTACTATCACTTATTTGATTGATGAATATGATTTGATCAAATGATGTAACAATAACACCTAAAGAAAAGGATGAGTTATGATATGAAAAGTAGTACAAGAATCAACTAAGATAGTGATATCATAGTGCATTGATAATCTACTTAAGGTTGCAAAGGTTAGTTACACTAAGCAAGTTCAAAAGAACAAGTTAAATAAAGTTTGTCTACCAATCTTGACTGAATGGATAGTAGGTGTCAAGAAAAGTTAGTTCAAGCCAAGAAGAAAATTAGTTGGAGCCGAGTAAAAGTATATTTTAGTGTATGTCAAGTAAAATAGTTGATGCTAAGTAAAGTTTAGTTGATGCCAAACACTAGTAAACTTGAATTCATGCTGAGTGATTTTACATAGGATGTTAAGCAATGCAGTTTATGCCAAGCATCAGAAGAGAGTTAATGTTGAGTGCCAATGTTATTAGAAAAATCACGAATTCAATGGATTTGAGCTAAAAAGTTTATTTTTTGGGATTGTCTGAACTAGGTGGAAGATATGATTAATGAGCTAGTAGCACATAATTCATGGTAAACCATTTGAGTTGAACTCAAAGAGGATTTAAGGAGACATTTTTAGAAATGAAATGGAATGAGGGGTAGATTCATTGAATCCTACCTAATCTAAATGACAAAATATCTTGATTCTCTATTTATAGGGATGGCTGATTAGAAGCAAGCATTGTTATATGTGAGAACCTAAGGAAAACAAGGAGTCAAGGGTATTGCTTCATTCAATGACCTAAGTGAAGAGTGTATATTGGTAGGTTAAGAAAGAAGGCTTAAGGTTATGGATGTTTGAAGGGTGAACAAGTTATCAAAGCTGAATTTTGTGAAAGCCAAGTAGAATGGAGGACTTAAATAGGGATTTGTAATCTCCAAATGGAGTTGTAAGTTGTAAGTTGTTAGTAGATCAGCCTTACTTTTACTCTCTAATAATTGTATCAATCTAGGGTAAATCCTTTGTATTAGGGTTGACCTACCTATCATTTGTAAATCTTTTAATCAGGTGACATTCCAAGTGAATGGTATAAATTTTTCTAACAAGGCTCGCTCCTAACATCATGATTGAAATCCAAGTGTGCATTGTAACCTTTAATAGGGTTGGTCTTTCATAGGGCATCACTTTAGAAGAGTGAGAAAGTGTAGCATGTTATTGGTGGTTTTTCTCAAATTGGGTTTCCACATAAATCATTGTGTCAAAAGTGTTATTGAATCCATTATGTTTCATGTTTACATTTTTGCAAATTTATTTGAAAGTAACCTACAAGTTTTAAGTGATTGCATAATCTTATGCATGCATGGATGATGATAAATATTTTATGGGTTTACTAAGCTATGAAAAGTTTAATTTGTAAATCTAGACCTTGGATAACTAATTCACCTTCTAACTCTTAGTTATTCTAAATAATTTGAACAATTGGTATTAGAGCCATCCTCTTAAGAGGACTAGTTTGAAAGCACTAGAAGTACAAAGATCGAGATATCAAAAAGAGAAGTACCCAAGCTTAATAGAGATAACTTTCATACATAAAAAATTTTAACGAAGCTACACCTTTGGAGGACTTGGAGATCATGCAAAATCTACAATTATTGTCAAGCATGTTGATCTTACTGGAGCCCTAACTACTGACAATCTAAAAAAGACTAAAGAATACAACTAGACAATGTTAGAGATTGCCTCTGCCCTAAGCTATGTTGAGTTTAATGATATCAGAAGTCTTGATAGTGCAAAGAAAATTTGGGATGCTTTACACACCATCTATGGAGGAGACAAGAATGTTCTAAGAGCCAAATTTGAAAGTCTTAGAGGTAAGTTTGATGATATTAGAATGCAAGAAGGTGCAAATATCGCTCAATGTTGTTTAAGGATAAAAGATGTTGTTAATGAAACAAGAGGATCTACTAGTACAATAGATGATGATAATGTAATAAGTAAAGTTTTAAGAAAACTACTTCCTATATATGTTATTTGAGTTTCTGCAATTCAAGAACTAAGATGTATACCATAGAATGTTCTAACTCTTGAAGGTTTGGTAGGTAGAATCATTGCTTTTGAGCTATCTAACTTTGATAATTACAAGCCTAAAAATATTGAATCCACTTTCAAAGCTAAGCTATCATTAAAAGAACCTAATGTGAAGAAGAAAAAGACAAAATATGTGTCTAGTGATCGTAATATAAATGAGGAGGATGTAGATCAACTTGAAGCATTACTGGTAAGGAGATTTCATAGAGGTATAGGCAAGTTTAAAGGTAAAATACCTATCATTAAAGATTTAATTGTAGTGTGGTTGGTCATTTTGTTGCTAGATGTCTAGAGAAGAAGAACTATAGAGGTGGTAACAAGTACAAAAGTAGAAAAGATGAAGACAACAAAGATTACAAAGACAAAGTAAAGAAGTCCTACTACATTGTTGAACATGAAACAAGAGATGAATATAATGAACATGATGATGAAGTGGTGTATGTTACAATGAAGGATGAATTTGATACAAATGAAGCACCTGCACTTGTCTCGTGTCATCAAGAATCACAGATGGATTAATAACAGTGGGTGTTTACATCACATAGATGGAGATAAAAGTAAGTTCATTACCTTGAATTGTTATGATGGAAAAAATGTAAGATTTGGTAATGATGCAACATGTTTGATAAAAGGAAAAGGTTCTATCAAACTCACAATTTTTTTTAAAATGTGATAATGCTTACCATGTTGAAGGAATTAACTATAATCTATTAAGTGTGTCACAACTAAATAATTTAGAATGTATGGTTGAGTTTAAAAACAAGATTGCTAAGACATATGATACTAATGAAAAACTGATTGGAAAGGGTAATGAAACTAGGAGTAATCTATTCTACCTTGATATAGGATGCTACTTGTTTAGTTATAAAATTTGATGATGTGTGGCTATGGAACAAGAGGTTATGTCATGTTAATTTTGATAACTTGGTTAGTAAGTAACATGAGAAAAGTTAGAGGTTTTCCTCAGTTGAAGAAGCTTGATAATATAATGTGCAAACAATAATAGTTAGGCAAAATGATAAAGTCAAGTTTTAAGAGTAAAACTAAGACCTCTAAAGGAATACTAAATATTGTTCATATTTCCTTGTGTGGACCAATTGAAGTACAAAGCTACAAAGGATATAAGTTTTGAAAATATTATGATAGGCTAAGTTACTAAGAGGGAGGGGTGAATCAGTAACCAATAAAAATTTATCCTTGACTAGAAATTAATACTTTAATGTGAATTTTGATCTAACTACATGCATGAGAAACTAAAAATATGAAAGCATATACAACACTTTAGCACAAGATTTGGTGACCTAGAAACCTTACAAATAGAAAGTAAAATTGGGATGTGGATGGTACCCACAAGCTTTAGTATTGTAGTATAAAGTTTACCTATTAAGGCTTATGATGATCACTTATGATGATCTACCATGTTAGGAGCAATAAGGACTTCTAGTCCACCTTGCAAAAGGATTTACAAACATACAATGAAGTATGAGCTCAGTAGAGAGATTTACATAAGATTATTAGGTCTACCTTATTAAAGGATTTGACTGATCCACCTATTAGGATGAAGTAGTAGCTAATCTCCGATCTACAACTTGGTTTGCTAAATGAGATTCTTTCATGTTTATGAATCACCTTACTATGATAGATAAATCTTTGTTGCTCCTTATATTATTGTAGCCTTTGTAATTCGCTCTTCCACTATCTTTTCTAATTACATTACTTCTCTTTGATATATTGGATCTTATACAATACATATATACCAATCCAATTACATAATTACAAAGTTGGCCACAATACAAGTTTACAAACATATTACAAAGTGGCCAACATCTAGAAAATTAGGTTCTAAAGACTGACTCGGTGTAGTTCTGATACTCAACATCCACTATCAATGCTCGACATCATCATGTACTCAATAGACATAGAATCTTAGTCCATATTGACTAGTTTCAAGTAGTCTTGAACTTAGTATACATTGGTTACATGATGAATAATATGAAACTTAACATATAAACTAAATCACTTGATTCTTACTACATAACTTGGTCAACACTATCACTATGAAATCAGTATAAACTAAGTCTTTTGGTTAATGCTAAGTAGCTCAATTAACAATATACTTGCATCACATCAACTACAAACTTGGTAATCACTATACAACTTGGTTTGCACTGGTAGACTTGGCATACACTGAGATGCTCAATTTACACTACTGATCATCACCTTACTAGTAACTATTGGGTGCAAACTAAAATCTATCCAAGGGACTTAGTAGCAACTATAGAACTCGATAGCGACTAAAATGCTTGGTTAAAACTATTAACTATACAATATGTTTGATATGAACTTACACTTTGAGTAATGATATGTCAGTAATTAAAAACATGACTAGAATGTCAACAATATCCCCCTTTGGCATTAGTGACAAAAACACTTATCAGCCAAAACTGAATTTAAGAATGTTCAACATCTTTATCCATTACCTTATGTCTCCAACTCAGTATAGTATATTGTTTTTGAGACTTTTCAAAATTGGTTTTGCAAAGGATACTTTTCTGTATAGGGTAATGTTCACCCATAAATAATATACAATATACTATACATACAATCTCTAATTTTCTTTCAATTTTTTCCCCCTTTCTCTTTTTACATCTTATCCAATCTTGTCTTCTTCATATCTTCTGATATGTTCTCTCCCTTTTTGACATTAATGCCAAATATTTATGTTATATGTATTTACATAGTAATGCCAAAATGCAACAAGAAATCTGAATGTACCTTTAGGATAACTGCCAAAGTCTTTTCCTAATTCTCTTGCAAGACCTTGCATGTGTGCAATGCAACCTACACTTATGCTAAAATTTCAATCATGTGGTCTTCAATAGAGAAATTATTTTCATGGATGAGAATTTTTGAATGTGCAATGTGCTTCTATAGTGCATCCATGTTAGGGAGAATCATATTTTGAATATCTATCAATGTAGATTTGATTCTTACTTCTTCTCTGAGTAATTATGCCTACATATCTATCATAAATTTGATTTTATTGAGGTGAGCAGAGCTAGAACTTGGGTCAAGCTGCAATTTTTGATAACTTATTTCTTTTGTGAAAATTGATGTATCACACAACTTACCAAAAAGAAAAGATACATTAATGCAACAGGTTTCTAGAGAGTATAAATAGTAGATAACTCTACTTGATGAATGGTAATTTGTTGAGCAATAAGTTCTTAAAATTTATTCTCAAAATTTTTCTCAGCTTTCTACAATAATTTATCATGTCCATCCAAATCTTCATTATATTTCTATATTTCCTTTGCCAACAAATACAAAATTGGTTGTGAAGTATCAACCTCTATGCCTAGAGCCTCTGCTAGAATGTTCTTAGCATCTTCAATAATCTCAAACTCTTTGTTTCTTTCTTCTCTTAGCCTTTGTTGCTTGGATTTATTTTGAAGATTTTCAACAAAAGTTTACATCTGATCAAGATTTAGATTTGAGATGTCCCATTTAGGAATGACCATCTCCTCATCAAGATCTATATCATCCTCCTTTTGTTTTCCTTTACCCAAACATTTTGTTCTTAGTTGAGGCTTGGTCTCAATTGTCCCTGCACTTATTTCTTGCATACTAGAAATGGAAATAATTGTTGAAATAGTAGGACTCACTACAAAAATGGATACTACACTGAATGAAATACTAGTGGTAGGAATACCCGTTGTAGCCAAAATTGATGTAAAAGGTAGA
Organism: Cupressus sempervirens; assembly: GCA_028749045.1. NCBI lineage: Eukaryota > Viridiplantae > Streptophyta > Pinopsida > Cupressales > Cupressaceae > Cupressus > Cupressus sempervirens. Next base: position 790,164,328 of record CM053783.1, on the reverse strand, counting down.
ACTTGTAGCTTGGTGGATGAAGTGCTTGGCACTTTAGTAAATGATGTGCTAAGCTAGACCAATGCAAAGATTGATTGAGTTCTTCACAATAAATCCTATTGAGACTATCTCTAGGCTAAATTTTATCAATATTTTTCTTGGAGAATGAGGAAGTGAGGCTATGAACACTACAACAATCTTAACTAGGTCAATCTCCTTGACATCTTGCACATCTTCCTCAGTAGCCTCCTACTCTTGTTCCTCTTCATCAACTTTTATTTTCTAATCTTAGGTTCATGATTTTTTTATTTGCATTAGTGAGTTGATCAATGAAGTCTACTTACTAAATGGATAGGTGCTGAATTTCATTGTTCTTTACTTCTATCTCTTCTCTTATCTTTTTTTTCTCTTCCATGACTTCACATAATCTTACTAACTAAACTTCTTTCTCTCTTCTTAGTTTTTTTCACTTTCTCTTAAAGAGCACTATTCTTTTCCAATAGTTCTTTGATTACTTCATCAACTTCATTTGAATTTCTTGAATGGATGTCTTCAATTATTTCTTCAATGTAGAGTGGATCATTCATCTAGATTTTAAGATATTTTCTTCTTTTTAGGGATTGAGAGACTTTCTCTTTTGGTTTCTTGAGTTGTTCAATAGCCAATTCCAAATCTAGCTTCTCATTGTCAATAGCCTTGTCAAGCTTGCATTACCTTTGATCCTTTGTTCAAGTTGTTAAACTTTTCATTGAGAACCAAAATGCTCTGATACCAATTGTTGGAAATATTATGATAGACTAAGTTACCGAGAGGGGAGGGGTGAATCAATAACCAATAAAACTTTATCCTTGATTAGAAATTTATCCTTTCTGTGAATCATTATCTAACTGCATGCATGAGAAACTAAAAACATGAAAGCATATAGAACACTTTAACACAAGATTTGATGACCCAAAAACCTTCCAAATAGAAAGTAAAACTTGGGTGGGGATGATACCCACAAGCTTTAGTACTATAGTATAAAGTTCACTTGTTAAGGCTTACAATGATCACTTCTGATGATCTACCCTATTAGGAGTAATAAGGACTGCTAGGTCCACCTTGCAAAAGGATTTACAAACATACAATGAAGTATGCACTCAGTAAACATATTTACATAAGATTGTTAGGTCTACCTTGTTAAAGGATTTGACTAATTGACTTGTTAGGATGAAGCAAGAGCTGATCTCTAATCTAAAATTTAGTTTTCTAAATGAGATTCCTCTGAGTGTACAAATCACCTTGTTATGATAGATAAATCTTTGTTGCTCCTTATACTATTGTAGCCTTTGTAATTCTCTCTTCTACTCTCTTTTCTAATTGCATTACTTCTCTCATTATATTGGATGTGATCAAATACATATATACCAATCCAATTACGTAATTACAAAGTCAGCCAAAATAGAAGTTTACACAAATATTACAAAGTTATCCAAAGTGTAGAATCTTGAGTTTTGAAGACTGACTCAGTGAAGTTCTAATACTCAGCATCTACTATCAATACTCAACGTCATCATGCACTCGATAGACATAGAAGCTTAGTCCATACTGATCACTTCCAAGTAGTCTTGAACTCAATCTATATTGGTGACTTGATAAATACTATGAAAGTCAACATATAAATTGATGCACTCAATTTTTACTAAATAGCTTGGTCAACACTATCACTATAAGCTTGATATAAACTGAGTCACTTGGTTAATGCTAAGTAGCTTGGGAAACACTAGACTCATATCACATCAACTATGAACTTTTTAAGAACTGCACAACTTGATTTGCATCAGTAAACTTGGCATATAGTGAAAAATTCTTAGTTTACAGTACTGATCATCACCTTAGTAGTAATTGCTTAGTGCAAACTAAAATCTATCCAAGGGACTTGGTAACAACTGTAGAACCTAGTAGCAATTGAAATACTTGGTTAACACTATTAACTATACAATATGCTGGGAATGAACTTACACTCTAACTAAGTGTATGTCACTAATAAAAACATGACTGGAATGTCAACAATAAGTACATTATGTTTCTTCTTGATGATTATTCTACAATGATGACAACTATGTTTTTAAAATAGAAATCTAATGCTTTCCAAATGTTTAAGTGGTACTTATCAAGAGTTGAAAAGGAAACATGTAAAAGTCTAAAATGTTTGAGATCTACCACAAGAGGAGAATTTAAATCAAATGAGTAATGAAAGAGGAATCAAAAGATAGATATCTACTTCTAGAACCCCTCCAAAAAATGGAATTACTGAAAGGAGGAATAGGTCTATATATGGACTGTGCTAGGATACTCATGATGGAGAAAAGTATTTCTTTAAAATACTAGAGCAAAGCTATAAGTACAACTATCTATACCTTGAATCATGTACAAGTCAAGAAAGTTACTCATTCAACAACTTTTGAAATATGGTATGGATACTCACCCAATGTAAAATATCTCAATGTATTTGGAATCAAATGCTTTAGTCTCAAAGATTTTAGGAATGGTAAACTAGATGCAGAAAGTGAAGAATTTATATTCCTAGGTTATTTCATAAGAATTAAAGCTTATAAGTGTTTAAATATGAACACTAACAAAGTTGTGAAAAGTGAAAATGTGAAATTTGATGAATATATAGAGCTATATATGGCTAAACCTATGAAAGAACCCAAAGAATAAAAATCATTTGTATACTTTTGTGAAGGTATATTTGTTGAAGAAGATGCTACAAATCAATTTACAAACCAACAACAAGTTTTAGTGACTACTGAGTCACATACTATAAATGTTGAGTTGTAGTTAGGAACCAAGCTACATTTAGATGCTAAGTTACAGAATAAAGTTAAGACACATTTTTAATTTGAGATTAGTGTACATGAAAGAAATGTTGAACTACTCAACAGAAATGTATATAGTGACTCAAAATTTGAAAGGCTAAATGAAGAAACTAGAGTTGAACCAAGATTGTCTAAATATGTCAAGAGACATCATCCTATTACACAAATAATTAGAGATAAAAATGCTAGACCAATGACAAGGAACAAGTTGAGAAATTATACATTTTTTGTTTAGAAATTCTTTAGAATAACTAAGAGGGGGTGTGACTCAATTATTCAAGGTCCAAATGTCCTAATAAAACTTTTTCACCAAGTAAAGTGAGCCCATTAAACTATTTATGCATCCAAGCATGAACTTTCCTACTTAGCAAGTTATTGAATATTGACATGCAATAATAAGACATGAAAGATAAATACATAACATAGTGATTTACATGGAAATCCAATTTGGAAAAAACCATCAGTAACATGCTACTCAATTCTCACTCTTCTAAAGTGATGCCCTATTAAAGGCTACAACACACTGTTAAATGTGACCTGGTTAAAGGACTTAACCACCTTGTTAGAAGTGGGCTTGGTTAGAGGACTTTAGAAAATTCACTTTGAATGCCACCTTGTTAAAATATTTACAAATGGTTATTAAACCAACCTAATTCCGTAGGTTTTTACCCTAATTGATACAATTGTTAGAAACTAACAACAAGGGCTTTTGACTTGATACAACTCACAACTCAACTTGTAGATTTTAGATCTTTGTTCAACTCATAATATTTTAGATTTTAGATGTATAGCTTTTCCTCCTTTCAAAATTTTTCTCCTTGAGTCCTCATGCTCAATGTACTAGTGCAATCTCCTATATGGCCACTTATCGAAGTAGAGTCTCAGTGCTTTGTTCTTCCTTCTCAATGCCTTCTCCTTGATACACTTCAACAAATTCACAACTTGGCACCCCAACAACTCTTTTTTCTTGGCCTATGACTCCTTAAATAGAAGTTTGGAATCCTTTTCCTACTCTTAATCTTCATGCTTTTAATTTTAGATCAAATGGATTAGGTAGGAGTCAATGAATCTACCCCATATTTTGTTTCTTCTAGAAACATTATGAAGAATCCCCCTAAATTTTTCCAAAAATAGTTCACCTAAAATTCTATGCCTCTAGCTCATTATCCTTATCCTCCATCTGGTTCACAAAATTCAAGGTAACAAACTTTTCATCTTAGATTTGGAAAATATTTGACTTTTCAAATAATGTAGTAGCTCGGTACTATTAAAATTCTAGTGCTCAACACATACTATGTTACTCGGCACCAACTACATTTTACTAATGCTCGAAACCTACTATGGATTCACTTAGCATCCACTAAGTTTTTTTAATGCTCGACACCTATTACTTTTTCAACATCTGAACTTGCTCGATTCCTTCTATATCACTCAACAGACACTAGAACTCACATTTTCTTAGCACTTATTGAGAATCTGTTTGACATGAACTAGCTTGCTTGGCATCCACTAATGAACTTAATCAAGATTTACAAACAACCTTGTTACAATTTATACTTCTAAAGTTTTTAATTGTGGCCAACCTCTGCATCTTCAAGTGTATTATCAATACATCATTTTACCATTGTCTTAACTGATGCTTTCACTTCATTACAAAACTATTACTCAACCTTTCCTTTAGGTATTTTTGTTATATCTTGTTGATTAAATCCTCTTCATCAATTAACTAAGTGATAGTACTTGGATCTTATAAGCAATTGTCATTCCAACAATTAGCAGGTTTGACATTAGTGACAAAACAATGATTGAAAATATTCTTTATCAACAATCTCCCTCTTTGCAAGAAATCTTCCTTCTTCAATAATGATCTTTTCAATTATATTTACAATAGTATGTTGAGCATGAAAGAACCTAAAATACTGAAAGATGCCTTATAAGATGTGGGCTGGAGCAAACCCATCGAAGAAGAGATTGAAGAAATTGAGAAAAACAAGACATGCATTCTAGTTCCTAGACTAGAAGGCAAAAATGTGATTGGCACCAACTAGGTATACAAAAATAAGCTAGATGAAAATGGCAAAGTCACAAGGAACAAGGAAATATTAGTTTACAAAAGATATGCACAAGAAGAAGGAATTGACTACAGAGAAACATTTTCTCCTATTGCTAGAGTGGAAGGACTAAGAACCCTACTTGCTTATTCTACATAGAAAGATTTCAAAGTTTATCAAATGGATCTTAAACCTACATTTCTAAATGTTATATTAAAGGAAGAAGTTTACATAGAATAGCTAGAAGAATTTTTTAATATTAACAATAAAAGCATGGTATGTAGATTACACAAAGCTTTATATCATTTCAAGAAAGCACCAAGAGCATGGTATGAGAGACTTCATAATTATCGTATGAAGATTGGATTTGAGAGGAATGATGATAGGAACAATCTATACTTGAAGACAGAGAAAGGTAAAGGTATTTTGTCATCTAAAATTTTTATTGATGATATCATATTTGGGGGTCAAGATGCTTTATGTAAGGCTTTTGTAAATGAAATGATGCAAGAATTTGAGATGTCTATGTTTGGGGAGAACAAGTTCTTTGTGGATTTGCAAGTAAATTAGATGAAATATGGTATATACATCACTTAGTTAAAGTATGTCAATGAGATAATAAAAACTTTTGGATTGGAGGATCCAAACTAGTAATTGCACCTATGGTGAGAGGACATAAATTGTCAAAGAGTGATGATTCAGCTAAGGTGAATCAAACATTATATGGGTCTATGATTGGTAAATTAAAATATGTAGTACATAGTAGACCTCATATTGCATTATCTATAGGGATAGTTGCAAGATTATTTTCTAATCCCAGGGAGAAACATTTGATGGATGTAGAGAGAATAGTGAGATATTTGAAAGGAACTAAGGAATATCATCTATACTACAAGAAAACTGAAATTTTTGAATTAGGAGTCTATACTAATGGTGAATGGGCTAGAAATATTGAAGATAAAAAGAGCACAAGTGGAGGAACATTTTTCTTAGGTAAGAGGATGGTTGCAAAACTAGCAAGAAACAAAATTACACTTCACAATCTACTACTAAAGCAAAATATGTTGCTACTACTATAAATTGTAAAAACATTGTATGGATCAAACAACTACTCAAAGGCATCAAGGAAAAGATCATTGAACCAGTAATACATTATTGTGATAATACAAGAGTTATACTATAAATATATCAAAGAATCATGTGATGCACATAAAGAATAAGCACATTGCAATCAAATATCATTATTTGAGAAAATTAGTTCAAGATAAAAAGTGTTAAGATCTGATACAAAAGATCATTGTTGAAAGAGACCATTAAAAGAGGGAGATTTTTAAAGAATACTATGTGTTTCAATCATTTTTTTGTCATGGATTTCAAACTTTCTATTTGTTGGTAAGACAATTGCTTATAAGATTCAAGTACTATAACTTAATTGATTGATGAAGAGGATTTGATCAATAAGAGGTAACAAAAGTACTTAGAGGAAAGGTTGAGTTATGATTATGTAATGAAGTACAAGCATTAGTTAAGAGAATGATGACATGATGTATTCATAATCTACTTAAGGTTACAAAGGCTAGTTACACATAGAAAGTTTAGAAGACCAAGTTACACAAAGTTTGTCTACCAAGCTTGACCAAGTTGATAGTAGGTGCCGAGCAAAGCTAGTGCAAGTCAAGTAGAAAATTAGTTAGAGATGAGTAAAACTTCATTCTAGTGTATGAAAAAATAGTTGATGCTGAGTAAAGTTTAGTTGATGTCAAGCATCAATAAACTTTAGGAGGTACCAAGTAATTTCAAAATAGATGTCTAGCAATGTAGTATGTGACCAGCATCAAAAGGTTGATAATGCCAAGCTGCTACATTATTTAAATGATCAAAGAATTGATGAGTCTGAGCCAAAAAGCTTGTTTTCTTGGATTTTGTGAACTAGGAGGAAGATAAGTTTAATGAGCTAGTGGCATAGAATTTGAGGTAAACCATTTTTTTAGGTGAATTCAAATGGATTCTAGGAGAAGTTTGTAGAAGAGATATGAGATATAGGGTAGATATATTGTATTCTACCTAATCCATCTGAACCCTAAATTGGATGATGGAAGATCAGTGGGAAAATATCTTAATTTCCTATTTATAGGAATGTCTAGTCATGAAGAAAAGTTTTCATGTTTGAGAACCTAAGGTAGACAAGGATTCAAGGGTTTTGTTTCATAAAGTGACCTAAAAAAAAAAGTTTGCAATGACATGTTAAGAAGGAAGGCTTAAAGAGATGAATGCTTGAAGGGTGAATAAGCTATTAGAGCTATAAAGTATGAAGGCTAAGAAAAATTGAGGACTATATAGAGATCTATAATCTATAAGAAATTTTTTAAGTTTTTACAGATCAAAGCTCTACTGTTACTATCTAATAATTGTATCAGTTTAGGATAAATCGTCTGGATTAAGGTTGACCTAGTAGTCATTTGTAAATCCTTTAACTAGGTGGCATTCCAAGTGAATGGCCTAAAGTCCTCTAACAAGTCTCACTCCTAATAGGGTAATTGAAATCTTTTAGTAGGGTCACATTTAATACTGTGTATTGTAACCTTTAATAGGGTTGGCCTTTTATAGGACATCACTTCAAAAGAGTGAAAAGGAGTAGCATGTTACTGGTGATTTTTCCCAAATTAGATTTCCATGTAAATCATTATGTCAAGTGTGTTGATGAATCTATTATATTTCATGCTTTAAATTTTTGCAAGTTGATTTGATAGTAATCTACAAGTTTTAATGATTGCATAATGTTATGGATGCATGCATGAGTATGAATGTTTCATGGGTTCACTAAGTTGTGAAAAGTTTTATTTGTACATCTAGACCTTGGATAACTAATTCATCCCACCCCCTTCACTTATTCTAAAGTATTCCAAAAAAAGAGGTGAAGATGGAATATGTTAACAAAAAAGAACAAATTGTTGATATCTTCACAAAAGTATTATCTAAGGATGCTCATGAGTATCTAAGAGGTAAACTAGGGGTGACACACTTATCAAAGGCTATCTAAGAAAAAAAAGAAGTTCTTTGCATCAAACAAGTTGAATAACATATGTTACACATTGATGCAACATATCTTACTTTAGGAGCTGCCTAAAGTAATCAAAGAGCTAAAACTAAAAATTAATCACAAGCAAGGTGACAAAGGGAGAAACTAAAGAAGTTCATATATACATATTAAGATAACAAGTCTTTGGCATTTTTTTTAAAGAGGAAGAAATACAAGAGATTCAAAATTATGTGAGAGATAGAAACTGATCAAAATAAAGATATTGAAAATGGACATTGAACAAAGAGGGAGAAATCCTAACACACAACATGAGGGGGAAACTTTGACTACTGAGAAAGAAAGTTTATTTTCTGATTACATCTAGCTAGTAAGAGGAAGACAATGTAGAGGGAGGTATAAGAAGTAATTTAGAGGGAGTCATGAGGATGAGTTGATTGTCTATTGATCAAAACAAAATAGAATTTTGTAACCTATTTAGAGGATGAAATTTACTGATAGAGGGAGAGATTTCAATACAAGAAATTATTTCTTTTAGGTATTGTAATGGTTTTATTGTTTAAAGCAAGTTAGATTTATTGATCTATTTAGTTTTCCATCAGTTCCAAAGAGGGATATTGTTGAAAATAGATTCATATATGTATGATAAATATGTTTCAATCATTGCTTTGTTACTAATGTCAAATCTACTATTTTTTGGTAAGACAACTGCTTATATAGTTCAAGTACTATCACTTATTTGATTGATGAAGAGAATTTGATCAAATGATGTAACAATAGCATGTAGAGGAAAGGTTGAGTTATGAGATGAAAAGGAGTACAAGAATCAACTAAGATAGTGATATTATAGTGAATTGATAATCTAGTTAAGATTGAAAAGGTTGGTTACACTAAACAAGTTTAGAAGAACAAGTTAAATAAAGTTTGTTTTCCAAGTTGGATAGAATGAATAGTAGGTGTTGAGAAAATTTATATCAAGATGAGAAGAAAATTAGTTGGAGCCAAGAAAAAGTATATTTTAGTGTAAGCTAAGTAAAATAGTTGATGCCAAATAAAGTGTAGTTGATGTGCCAAGTAATTTTATAGAGGATGTCAAACAACACAGTTTGTACCAAGAATTAAAAGAAAGTTAATCTTGAGTGTTAGCATTATTAGAAAGATTGTGAATTTGATGGATCTAAGATTAAAAGTTTATTTTCTTCAATTGTGTAAACCAGGTGGAAGATAAGATTGATGAGATCATGGCACAAAATTTATGGTAAACTATTTTAAGGCAAATTGAAAGAGGATTGAAGGAGACATTTCTAGAAATGAAATGGAATGAGGGGTATATTAATTGAATCCTACCTAATATTTCCTAATCCTAAATTGGATGATGGAGAATGAATAGAGAATTATCTTAATTCTCTATTTATAGGGATGGATGGTTAGAAGAAAGGGTTTTCATATGTGAGAACCTTAGGAAAAAAAGGAGTCTAGGGTATTGCTTCATTTAGTGACCTAAGTGAAGAGTCTACATTGGCAAGTTAAGAAAGAAGACTTAAGGGTATGGATGCTTGAAGGGTGAACAAACTATTAGAGCTAAAGTGTGTGAAAGCCAAGATGAATGGAGGAATCAAACAAAGATCTATAATCTACAAATAGAGTTGTATGTTGTTATCAGATCAAGCCTTATTATTACTCTCTATTAATTCTATCCATCTAGGATAAATCATTTGGATTAAGGTTGACCTAATAGTCATTTGTAAATCCTTTAACTAGGTGACATTTCAAGTGAATGGTCTAACGTCCTCTAACAAGGCTCTCTCCTAAGAGGGCGATTGAAATCTTTTAACTAGATCACATTTAATAGTGTGCATTGTAACCTTTAATACAGTTGGACTTTGAAAGGGCATCACTTTAGAAGAGTGAGAAAGAGTAGCATGTTACTAGTGGTTTTTCCCAAATTGGGTCTCTGCATAAGTCATTATGTCAAATGTGTTATTGAATCTATTATGTATCATGTTTACATTTCTGCAAATTTATTTGATAGTACCCTACAAGTTATAAGTGATTGAATAGTCTTATGGATGCATGCATAATGATAAATGTTTTATGGGTTCACTAAGTTATTTAATGGTTTTATTTGTACATCTGGACCTTGGATAACTAATTCACCCCCTACCCCCTCTTAGTTATTGTAAAGAATTCTAATAGGTGAGTCCCCTAGACAAATAAACTTAATAAAATGGTGCTTTGCATAAGTGTGTTGATTAGACTCTCTTACAAATTGATGTAGACAATTATTCTTTAGGAGTTGCCTAAGTTAGTAGTAAGGATGAAGGAAATAATGATGGATCATTCATACAAAGATGATAGATAAAGAATTAAGAATAGACATAAAGATATCTACATGATCAAGATGCAAGAGTTAAAGGTGTTTTCGGCATTGTTGTTAGAGATTGAGATATTATCTAGTCACCATGAAGGAGAAGATGTAATTTAGTTACCTATGATATGATTAGCAAAAGAGATAGATTATTTGAGAGGTTATCCAACAAAGATAAATTTTATTCAAAGAAGATCACAATGAAAGACAGAGATAGTGAAAGCTATTACAAATCAAAAGAGGGATAAATTACTGAGAGGGAGCTCATAATACTAAGACTTACTTGAGTTGTCAGAGTTGCAAATGATAATCAAAATGAAACTAAGGATATTAATGAGGTTTGATACATTGGGGGTTTTTCTTGATTTAGTGTAAATTTTTTAGATTGTATGATAACTAGAAGTATTCTAGAAGTTTCTACAGGTGTTGTCATCAATGCTAAATAGGTAGATTGTTTGAAACTACAGTTGGAACAATTTTTATGTTGTCATTAATGTCAAACATATTGGTGAGATAGTTTTCTATATGATATTAGTGTCATATCTATTTGATTGACAAAGAGGATTTGAGAAGTTTTTTATAAATAAAGAATCTAGATGATAGGTTGAGTTATGAAGAAGAAACTACAAAAGGACAATTGATTAGTTGGACTTTGACAAGATACTTTGATTGTTTAAATTATATTACAAGTAAAGAAGATAGTAACACTAAATCCTTGAAGATGTGATCAAAGATAGAACAAATGTGTAGGCTTGAATGAGTAATATAGAAAAAGGCTAAGGAATTTGAAGTATATGTCAAGTGATGCTAGTGTCGACTGAGTGCCTTAATAAGCCAAGAAGAATTAGTGTTCAGAAAGCATCAATATTGATTAAGTGACAATATATGTACCAAGAAAGAAATCCACTAATGACCGAGTAGCCCAATGATTATCAAGTGTCAAAACACAGTATTGGATGAGGAACATCATTTTAACTATTTATAGGACGTCATAATTTATAGCCAACTAAGTTGATTTCTTGGGATATGGAAAGTATGTTGAAGATAAGGATCAATAAGTTGGGTGATTTAATTCTTGGAGAGGATTAAGTAAATGACCTAAGGAATGGATTTAAAGAGAAGTTTCTAGAAAATAAGAGAAAAATGAAATGGTAATCAAATTCGTGATATGTGATGAATCAAATCATAAACCCTAAGATCTATACTTGTGTTTAAGATAGAAAAGATCTGAATTAACTATTTAAGGAGGTACACAGGTGAACTTGAAGTGTGTATGAGAGATGTTCTATAGATCTTGAATGTTGGAATAGTTTATGATGTTATTGATTGGCTAATCTAAGTAGATGGCTAAGAAGAATTGAAAAGGAGAGTGATTGCTTGAAGGGTTAATAAGTAAATCATAGATATAGATAAAAATGTTGGCTAGATAGTGAATTAGTGCATAAGACCTAAACAAAGATATGTACATGAAAGCTGAGTTGTACTTGATAGATCAAAACCATGTTGTTACTTTCTAACTATTCTGAATAGTATTTGAAATTCTTTAATCAAGGTTGACCAAATAGTTATATGTAAATCCTTTAACACGGTGACATTCAAATGGAATTTTCTAGAGTCCTCTAACAAGGCCACTCCTAAGAGGGTGACTAAATCATATAAAAAGGCCACATTTAATAGTGTGTTTTGTAACCTTTAATAGGGTTGACACCTAACAAAGCTCACTTTAGAAGTGCAAAAATTTGTGACATGTTGATGGTGGTTTTTCCCAAATTGGGTTTTCAATTTAAATCCTAGGATCAAACTTGAGTGAATGTTACTATGATATTTTATTGATTAATGTTTATATTTTGCATGTCTATTATTTTAGGATAGTGGAAAACTAGTTGATGTTACTGAAAGTTAACAGTAGAGACTGAACTATGGAATGATAAGATCCAAAGTTGATTAAGTGTTTTTTTGCTCAATTGGTATATCTAGATGTTGGATAATTGATTTACCCCTGCACCCTCTTTGTTATTAGAAATATTCTAACAAAGGGTTAGTGCAAAATGAATTTAGATGGGGTGAGAAAAGGGAATCTAGGAGCTATTAGCTATGGTGTGATTATTCAAATAAGAATGGACATATAATTAAGGCTATTGGTGATTCTCTTAGATGTCAAACTAATCACTTAGCTAAATCTATGAGTCACCTTCACAATTTAAAGCTAGTAGAGTATTTTAACTATAAACAGTTATGGATTGATGAGGATTTTATGAATACTCTAAAATGTATGAAGAAAAAGGTTAAGGGATCATATACCACAGATAACATTAGGATAGAGTGTGAAACTAATGTTAATAATTTATATTAAGTGGTTATTATCCATATCTACAAAGAAGCTAATAACATGAAAAATGTAGTCACCAACATAGTTGCTCTCAAACTAAAGCCCATTCTTTAGGATGATAATATAACTATGTATGCAAATTTAGTTTCCAAGATCAATCATGACAAAGTGTTATGTAAAGTAGGGGTTTTATTTATTTTTTAATTAATTAGAAACAAGACTAGGGATATGTATAGTAATGATGGTAGTACTAATGGAAAGTTATTTTGTCAATTTTAGATATTTAATCATGCTTTAGGGGAAATTTTATTTTTTCTCATTTATCTCAGCCCTTCTTTGAGAAAGGAAAATCTCATTTAGAAATTTTTTTTAGTAGATTATGCAAAGAATTGCTTATTGAGATCATGGTAGAAAAAATAGAGGGAGATCTAAAGAAGATAGAAAGATTGAAGAAGAAATTTCCTTGCCTGTTAAAAGAGAACTTGAAGGTAATAAAATATTTAAATATTGGACTTGTAATGAATATGATCATTATTCTTTTAAGTTCCTTAGAAGAGTAAATAAGTATAGAAGGAATTTAAAGCCTAGTTAGCCTAGAGAATTTCTTTATGCAAATGATGAAGATTTGGAAGCTAGTATGGAAATAGTTTTTAGTGAAAGTGGTGGAATATAACTTGTAGCTATTAAGGAGGAAAGTCCTAAAAAAGAAGAAGATAGCAAAGAAAAGGCATTATTATCACAAGTGGAAAGGTAGAAATATAATTGGATTATAGATATTGGTTGTCCTCATCATATGCCTAGAGCTATGAAAAAGTTCATTGAATTCAATAGTTGTGATAGAGGAATTGTTAAAGTTGGATACAATGTGGCCTATCACATAAAATGAATAGGATATATTATTCTTGATGGGAAAGCTAACACTAATGATGTTTATTTTGTTGATAGTCTGAAACATAATCTTTTGGAGATTGGAAAGCTATTTGAAAAGGGAAATTATTTTGACTTGATAGAGAAGACATGCATTATTAAGGATAAAGATGGTAAGATGATTGGTACTAGCACAAGAATAAGAGGTATTGTTTGTCAGTCGAATCTTAGAAAGATTACATGTGTAATTGCTAAAGTTGATAATAGTTGGTTATGGCACAATAGGTTTTGTCACATAGAATTTGGTACTACATTTGTGTTAAAAATAGGGAATACTGAGAGGGGGGAAGGGGGTGAATAAGTACTCTATAAGCTTTAACCCAAAACTAGATATTATTAATTACCATAAAACTTGCATATGAAAGAAAATTAATTATACTAAAAAATAAACACAATCACAATAAGAGAACTCATAACACCATATTTTTCTAACTAGAGAAACCTTGTTCAATGGAAAACTTTGGTGTGGATGGTACCCAAAAAATGATTGACTAATCAAAAGTATTTGGTTAAAGATATTGACCCTATTAGGAGTCTATTACATGCATATATTATCTCAGTCCTTCTTAGATGACTTAGGCATTCTTAGAAGCCTCAACTCTTTTAGGAATTTTTATATACAAATACACATTATATGAAAGAAGAGCCAACTATCCAAACATACAATATTCAATGTAATTCCTTGATACAAAAAACTCTTGCTTTTTGTTGATATCTTCAATATCTAGATATAAAAATTAATTCTCTTCACAAAAATTGCAATCCTTAGATAATACATCACAATTTACATCAATAAAGTTTTCATACTCTTCTACAAAAGCACAATTTGCATTTACAAACTTTCCTTTATACTTTTGTAATTCTCAAAATATTGTCGAGTCGGCCTTCAAGCTTTCATAGGCCTTATAAAATATATTATTACAAATTTCTATATTATGGTTAACATCTAGGATATCATCCCTACTTAATTAAGTAATTAATTTTAAAAATTCCTTTATCCATAATTAACCATTTATTTTCATACTCTATTCCTATCTATAGACTGCCACAATAGGTAAAACTATTATATATTCTTTTGTACTAACTATACTCCATTGTGCACTTGAAAACATCATCCTTAAACTCTATCCTATCAATACCTAACTATGCACATGCTAATAATTCCTCTATCAACTACACATATCTAAACTATATCTTCTCTGCCAGATAAACTAACTAATACTTAGACAAATTTCTAAATATGAATGCCATGTCTTCATCTTTAAGGTTTCCCTTCTTTATACTAATGATATATTCCCATAAATGACAAAATTCAATATATACCTTAGTCAAATTTCCATCAATCACAACCTTTGACATTGATGGCAGCATATGGGAAAATTGGCTAAGTCCCAGAATGTTTAATAATCAAAACTTTGCAAAAAAATTTCCTTATCATAATTTTCAAAATTCAAAAACTTGTGAATCATTATGCGTAAGAATATTTCCTTATTTATCCTAATTTTAATTTTTAACTCCCCCCTTGACTATAGTTCTATCAGATATATTACTCCCCTTGTCTTATATCTCAATTCTTCTTTACACACATATACCTATTTACAATTTTCCTTATTTCTCCCACTTTGACATCAATGAAAAAGGTATCAAAAACATAGATATAGTTCAAAATTTTGATTCCTACCTTTGCATTAGGTAGATAGTCATTTCATAAAATCTTCAAAACTTGTATTTAGAATCTTAAAGTTCTTCTCCCATGAGTCTTTACTTTCTTCAGATATGTTGAGAAGGGTGCAAAGTCCATAGGATGAAATTTCAACTACATTCAAGTCTAAATAGATAAATTTCTCAAAAGATATCTTTACATTAAGATATTCCTCTACTTGCCATTCCAAAGTTTCTACTTTTAGAGATAGATTTTCTCTAAGAAGTGAAAATTATTTAGCATTTTTTTCTTTATTCATCTCAATAAGACTTATCTCATCATATGTTTTTCTAATCTTTGTGATGCAGAGATAAACTCAATGAAAGTAAAAACAAAAGGAACTAGCACCAGAAAGAGATAGATAATAATATTTCTCTAATTAATTCATCAAATGAATAGTACATACACTTTCTCTCCTATAGATTTCTTCTTCCCATAATTTCATATCCAAAAACTTTCCCTAAACTTAAACCTAAACCTAAAAACTATATTTATACTTGCTAAGATAGTCTTCAAAACATTCTATATTATTACAAAATAGGAAGAATAGCTTACAAAATACTCTAGATCAATATAGAATGAGGAAGAATGACCCCACAATGATCTATAAAAATCCCAAGAAAATATCTTATCATAATGACAATATTGGGATCAATTCTTTATCTAAAAATCATTTCCAAAATATTTTATATTGGTGCTCGTGCACCATACTTCCCAAGAAATTTTATCTCAAGCCCACTTGAGATGAGCACTTGTAAAGTGGTACCTTGTTGCTTGTTACCTTGTTCAGTCATCCACACAACATCTACATCTAAATAACCTTTGAGTTTTACCAAATACTGCTTGGACTCCTTTCCTCTTGTTTGCTTTATGACTTTGGTGTCAAGTATCCTTTCTAGCTATGGTGTCTGCTTAAATGGTAGACATTGAATGTCTTCTGTTTCAACAATCTATCCTATATCAATTTCTTTAATGGGTACTTTGAACTGTGTGAGGTATGTTATGTTGAAGATGGAAGAAATGCCAATCTCAGGTGGCAATTGAACCTCATAAGCATTGGTTCCAAAATTCTTCAATATTTGACAAGGACCTAGTTTCCTCAACATAAGCTTGGTAGATTTACCTTTTGGCAGCCTCTCTTTCTTGAGATTTTCCCATATTAAATCTCCCACTTCAAATTCTAAGTGTCTCCATTTCTAATCTGCATGCTTCTTATACTTGTCAGAGGTTTTTTGGAGTTGTGCTTTGACTTCATCATGGATTTATTTTATGGATATAGAAAATTCTTCTCCTTGGGCACTAACTTGTTGTGAACTCACATCTCTTAACTTAAAAATCCCTCTAGGATGAATTCCATACACCACTTAAAATGGTGACTTTCATGTACTTCTATTGATGGAGTCATTATATGCAAATTCAAATTGGGGTAGGATTAAATCCCATTTTTCTACATGTTGTCTTGTGAGTGTTCTTAACAAAATTCCCAAAGTTCTATTAACTACCTCTATTTGGCCATCAATTTGAGGGTGGTAGGTTGATGAGAATGATAAATTGATTCCAATTTTCCTCCATAAAGTTCTCCAAATATGTCCTACAAACTTCACATCCCTATCTAAAACTATGTTGAGAGGTAGCCTATGAATCCTTATGACTTCCTTCAAAAAGAGATCTGCTATATGAGAGGTATCATAGGTCAACCTATATGGTAATAAGTGAGCCATTTTGATGAACCTATCTACTACAAAAAATACACTATCATGACCCTTTTGTGTCCATGGAAGCCCCATTACAAAATCCATTGTTATGCTTTCCTAGGGTTTAGATGGTATTGGCAAAGGTTGATAAAGCCCTACATTTGTAGTCCTTCCTTTGGCCCTTTGAAAAATCATACATGTTTTCACAAAGTTTCTAACATCAATTTGAAGTTTAGGCCAATAGTAGTATCTTATAACCAATTCTAAGGTTTTATCCAAACCAAAATATCCACCCATTGTTCCACTATGCTTCTCTTTGATAATGTTTGTCCTCATAGAGGACCTAGGTACACATAGTTGTCCTCCTTTGAAAAGAAGTATATCTCAAAAAATTAGGAAAATAAGCATGGTATCTTTCACCAAACTTCATACATACCTTGTAGATGTTGCCAAAATCTGGATCTGCTACATACATATCCTTGAGTGCTTCAATTCCCACACTTTCTCGTTCTATCTGGGAGACAATTAGATTCCTTCTACTAAGAACATCAATAACCTTGTTTGATATGCCCTTCTTATGCTTGATAGTGAAGGTATAGGTTTGTAAATACTTCATCCATTTCATGTGCCTATGACTTAATTTGTCTTGGCTATTTAAAAAACTAAGTGCTTGGTTATTGGTATACATAACAAACTCCTTTGGCAACAAGTAGTGTCTCCACATTTTGAGAGCTTGAACCAATGCATACATTTCTAGGTCATATGAAGAGTATTTCTACTTGGCTTCATTGATATTTTCACTTGAGAAAGCCACTAGTTTTCCTTCTTGACTAAGAATTGCCGCTATAGCAACCTTGCTAGTATCACATTCTACTTGAAAAACTTTGTTAAAATTAGGTAAAGAAAGAGTTGGCTTCTCACTAACCTTTTTCTTAAGAAATTGAAAAGTTTCATTTGCTGATTGAATCCATGCAAACTTACACTTTCTTCCTCCTTTAATAGTTTCTAACATAGGAGCACATATATGACTGAAATTTCTTGTAAATTTTCTGTAAAATGTAGCAAGACCATGAAAGCTCCTAACATCTCCAACTGTTATTGGGGGTGGCTAGGATAGTATAACACTTACCTTATCCTTATCCATCTTCAAGCTACCTTGGGAGATCACAAAACCAAGATATTTCAGCTCCTCTTGTATAAAGAAACACTTTTCCAAATTTATTACCAATGTCTCCTCATGAAGTCTTGTCAAAACCATGTCAATGTGCTCTAGGTGTTCTTCCTTTGTCTTGCTGAAAATTAATATATCATCTAAATATACTATGATGAACTTACCATTGAAGTCTTTGAGTATTTCATTCATAAGTCTCATGAAGGTACTAGGAGCATTAGAGAGTCCAAATGGCATTACCTTCCATTCATATAGTCCATCATTAGTTTTGAATTCTATCTTCCACTCATCTCTAGCTCTTATCCTTATTTGATGGTACCCACTTTTTTAGTCAATTTTGGAGAAATACTTTGCACCTCCCAAACAATCAAGTAAATTTTCAATTCTTGACATTAGAAACCTATATCTAATTGTAATCTTATTAATGGCTCTAGAATCAATGTACAACCTCTATGTTCCTTCCTTCTTGGGTGCCAAAATATTAGGTATATCACATGGGCTTAAGCTTTTCATAATCAAGCCAGAATCAAGTAACTCCTTTTCTTTTCTAGCAATCTCCTCATTTTGTTGAGGTGTCATCTTGTATGTAGCCTTATTGGGTAAAGTAGCTCCAGGAATGAAATCAATACAATGACTAATGTCTCATATAGGTGGTATAGACTTTGGCATACGTTTCTAAAATAAAACCTTCATACTTATCCAAAAGTTCTTTCACTTCATTAGGAATTTCCTTCTTTGGTTTAGCCTCTTTTCTATCATTTCTAATGGGTTCTTGTGGTTGTGGGTTAGGCATCAAAAGAAAACAAGGCTTAGGTTCATCCTTCATGTCCTATAAGAATTCCTTTTTATCAACCATCATAATTTTGGCTTCCCTCTCTTTATTTTCTTCCACTTCTTCATGATGCTCAAATGTAATCAATCTAATCACTTTTCCATCATTCTTTATGGTTTATATATTGAGTTTTCCATCATGTTGTACCTGTAAATCATATTGCCAGGGCCTACCAAATAATAGGTGGCATGAATCCATGTCAACTATATCACACAAAATTCTATCCTTGTACTTTCCAATTTGAAAATTAACCCATGCTTGCTAATTTACAAGAGTTTGTTGACCCTTTTTTAGCCATGAAACCTTATAAGGAAAAGGAAGAGGTATTCGCCTAAGTTTTAACTTCTGAACCATTTCAAGACAAACTAAATTCTTAGTAGATCTTGATTCAATAAAGACTTTACATACCTTACCTCTAGATTTTCAAGCAGTCCTAAAGATACTTTTCCTTTGTGGTGGTTCCATGGTATTAGGCAATTTCAAAAGTGTACTTTTCATCATTAAAATTTCTTCTCTTTCAAGTACACTATCTAAGTCAACCATCTCCTTCCCTTAGAATTCATTGTACCAAATGTGTTCTTCTTTCACCTTGTGAACTTGAACTTTTTATATTCTAACACTTGGACGCATAATGTCCCTCCTTATTGCAATTGAAACAAATAATTAGACTTTCCCTTCTACCACCAAATCCACCTCTTGAACTACCTCTTCTACCTGTAAAGTTACCTTTGAAATTTCCTTGACTTTGACTATTTTATTGCTTTATCTCCTTATGATCTTTATGGTTTTGTCCTCTTCCTTGGAAACTTCATCTTCCCTTTTGCTTTTTTCCTCTTCCTCTAATATTTTGTTCTTTCCTTCTTTTCAATTTGGCTTCCACCTTCAATGCTAATTGATAACACTTTTGTACTATATAAGAAAACAATAAATAAGTTCTTCTTGAATATTCAACCTCAATCCATTGAGATATCTAGCAACTTTTACACTTTCACATTCACTCTGCTTTTCCCATAGGCTTAATTTTTGGAATTCTTTTTTATAGACAATGACATCTAGCTCCTTTTGTCTTAAACTTTGTCTCTTTTGATGAAGTTGGACTTCATAATCCTCAAGTAAGTACATTTCTCTCACATTGGTGCACATCCTTTCCCATGGAGTTATCATTTTTTTACCTACTTTGGCCCTTTCTCCTTGAGTTAAATTCCACCAAGTGAGGACTGGTCCCTTCAACTTTGATTTGGCAATTTTTACCTTGTCCTTTTCTGATATATTTTCACATTCTAAATGGTTGTTCAAGGCTTCTATCCAATCCAAAATAGCATCAACATCCATCTTTCCTAATAAGATTGGTAGGTTACCTTTAGCATCCTTCTTACAAACTCTTTTAAGGGCTTCTATGAAGTATCTTTGGTTTGTAGGAAACTTAACTATCTCCTTCTTAGGGGTATCCTCTTCTTCCCCTTCTTCCTCTTGCTCTAACGAAATATTTTCTATCTTTTCCATTTGGCAATTCATCTAATAACCACTTATTGAAATTATCATGTTCTTACATCTCCTTTGCTAGTTTAGCATTTTTAGCTTCTAACTTTGATCTAGACATAAAATCTAATTGCCTTAAGAGCTTTCCCCAGGCTCTAATACCAAAAATGATGTAGAGATAAACTCAACAAAAGAAAAAATAAAAGGAACCAACACTAGACAGGGATAGATAATAATATTCCTCTAATTAATTCATCAAATAAATAGTACATACACTTGCTCTCTTACAGATTTGTTCTTCCTATAATTTCATATCCAAAAACTTTCCCTAAACCTAAACCTAAAAACTCTATTTATACTTGCTACGATGGTCTACAAAATATTCTAGATTATTACAAAATAGGAAGAATGACTTATAGAATACTCTAGATCAATATAGAATGGGGTAGAATGACCCCACAATGATCTATATGAATCCTATGAAAAGATCTTATTGTAATGAGAAAATCAGGATCAATTCTTCATCCAAAAATTACATCTAAAATATTTCATGTGGGTGCTCCTACACCACTTTGTCTCGATATCTTAAATTTTTAGATTTGGCTAAAAATCATTTCTAATTTTCTAATAGCCAATATCAAAAATTTGTGCATCATGTTTGGTATGTGCTTGAATAGTTGCAATACTTGATAGGTTGGTGAATTTTGCATCAAAATATTGTACTACATCTTTTCCTTTGTCCTATAGATCTGACTAAATCATCTTTATTGCTAAGGTTCTCTAAAATCTCTCTATTACCCCCTTTAGTGAGCTCTGTAGACTCTTTACCTTTCTATTTTTCTTGATGATCTTTCTGAGTCATGAGATAAGTTAAGTCTGATCATCAACATATGATCTTGTTAACACTACTAAGGTAAGGGGTGTACTAGAAGAACTAGGTACACTAGCCTTTTTCTCATCTTCCTCCTTTTTCTTCTTCTCCTCTTCTTCTCTTATTTTCTCCTCTTCTTCTTCCCTTTCCTTCTTCTCTTATTCTTCTTTTATTTTCTTCACTTCTTCCAATTTATTCCTTTTCTCCTCAATTTTCTTCTTTTCTTCTTTTGTTTTCTTGTGTTCTTCCTCTTTTTTATTTCTATCTTCCTCATATTTCTCAAGTTATCTTTTTCTTTATTTTCTTTTCTTTTCTTCCTCCTCTTTTCTCATTACTTCTTCTTATAGATTCTTCTTTTCATCATCCTCTTTTTATGAGCTAGTATATTTGGTCAACATTAGTTCCAAAATCCTTAAGTGGATCTTCTGATATATTGATTATGACTTTTGTACTATCAATCTTCATTGTGTTAGTGCCAATGGTAATTTTTGGTGCTATTGTTGATGCCTTATTTAGATATACCATCATTTTTATTATGAATTTCTCTATTTATTTATTGAATTCTTGATAATTACCTCCCATTATCAATTTAATTATAGTCTATTCCAAAGATAGGGCTTAAGACTCTTCAATAGACTTGTAAGGTGCTCATCATTAGCAATCTTGCACAATTTTTTGAGCTAGTTTTCTCTGATTCCTTTTCCCTTATCCACTACTTTCTTTGTTCTATTTATCATCTTCTCATAACTATGGTTAGGAATATCATCCTTAACATATTCAAATCTTTTATTAGATAATATAAAGTTTCTAATAATTTCATTCTCAACTCCAATCTATCAATTCTAGTGTACATATGATAAAACTTGTTTAGTTGTAGAAAATTACATTCATCAATGATTGTGGTATTTAACTCTCAACTTTAGGCTTCCATGTCTTTCTTTCTATGCTTGCAACTACATGTTTCTTCTTTGCTAGTTTGCAAGATCTCTTTGTCCTCTCATCTTCTTCTTGGGTATATTTGGTATTATCTCCTTGTGTCTCTTTCCATGTCCTACTACCATATCCTTCATTATTTTATTCGATGGGGAATGAGGATATTCTTGTTTAACCTCAACCAATATGAGTAATTTTATCTTAACCATGACTAATTCTAGTTCTTCCTCTTCTTCAAATGGCTTAGATAGTGGAATAGGAGGTGTGATAGGTGGTTGATCTCAAGATTCTACTATATAGGGTGTTATGGGTGTAGTTTTAGGTGGAACTTCTATAGTTACACCTTTAGATGTCCCTGTTGATGTCAAGGGTGCACATACATCATCCATTTCTAATCTACCTTCTTTAACCTTATTTTTCTTTTATTTACAATACTTTTTTCTTATTAAGTCATGCTTGCTTCCAACATTGACTTCTTTAACATTGAATCAACTTTCTTTAGAGATGACTTCTCTAATGATGCTCGAATTGCTAATTGCATTAATTCATCATATGTTCCAAGTCTATCAAAATCTTCATCTTTATCAAATTTAAGTAATATCTCTACATATCCCTTAATTTCTTCTTCTGTAACCTCATAGCCAAGTGGCTCAACATACAACATTCTAGGCTTAACTACCTCAATATATGTGAAATCAATATCAATCATGAATAAAATATCATTTTTGAACTTCTCTACCATAGCTAGTGGTACTCTGTATCCTTCATTCAATTGATTCTAAAAGGTCTTCATGAGAAGATTTGTGATGTGATTGATCTTATCAATAGGATGCTTATTATGAATCTCTGATTTATTCTCCATGGTACACTCATCACTACTAAGTAGTTCAACTAGTAACATAAAAGGAAATATTTTGATAAAATAGAAAAATATGTGCATTATTAATGATTGGAATTTGAATTGATTGTTCTTAACCTTATTGATCCTTTCAAAATTCTCAACCAACTACACTCTTATAATTTCCCTCAAGTTAACTTTTTTTTCTCAATGTAAACTTTATACGCCACATTTATGAATCTAGCTATCATGTCATCACTTCTTGACCTAAAACATATCTTAGTTGTAATGATTCTAATCAGAAATCTTACATAATCTTGTTTGATTTTTCTTATCACCATTCCTCTTCCACTATAGAATGATTTGTGCTTTAAAGTATTATCTTCTTAATGTTCTTCTCATTAATAGGTATATTGTCCTCATTGCATAAACTAGTAACTTCATGAGTTAGGTTAACTGAAATTTCTATTACATTATCCCCTAACCAAAACCTCTCATCATGAATTTTTCTAAGTATAACCTTAGTCAATTCTTCATTGTCAAACTCATAATAAATAAATAAAAACTTCACCAGGTCATTATTCTTCAGACGTTCAAACTCCTGCTTAAAACTTATATACTAGTTATAGATTAGGTTGAATTCCTTGGAAACATTTTCTTGTCCTATAGTTTCAAATTTTCTTCTTTTGTAGCTAGATACATCTTTCAAGTGAATGAATCTTTCTAGAAATTTAGAAAGTGTGGCATTGGGGTAATCTTCTAAGGGTTTCATTGGATTGATTTTTAACTTAGGTCTTTACCTTCCTCAAAATTATGAATCATAGACTTGTCCATTTTGACAATTGAATTCTTAACTCAATTCACAGCTCAAATCTTGTGTAAAATATAAAATACCTTGATTCTTCATGTAAATATGGTTCTCTAAACTCCACTTCAATTCACCTTCAATTTTTTTCAATACTCTTTAAATTCTCTTTCAATTCATTCTTTATTTCTCCTCAATTCTTTAGACACTCAAATGATACACAAGATCTCATTTTCATCCTTTAAATCTTACCAAATCAATCTCAACATTAATTGTGCAAGTTCACAATTCATAAAATAATGTTTCTAATTAATAATAAACTTATTTTGTTTGGCACACACACATACGATCTCCAAATCATATGCACTATTAGCCATAGCTTCAACTGATCATGAAGTAGGTCATACTAACTATGCAAGTCATAATCTTCCATCTCCTACCTTTTGTGTCTTTTTGATGCTAATTCAATTATTAAATATGTTGAATTCAAATAGGATGAACTGTATATAATTGATGACTTCAATATTCCTTCAGGCATATCAAATGACTATTCTTCTAATCCTACATGTGAGCTTGATGGATATTTTTCTTTGACAAATACTTCTTTGAATTACTCCACATGCTCTCTCAACTCATCTTTCTAACTGTTATTGTTGCTATCATTCATTTTGATGATTTAGTTATTGTTCCTTCTAAAATTTGCATTCCTATAAATGTTCCTATTGGTCTAAATAGATATTTACTGTTTAGACTTTACTTAAGTTTACTTAGGTTAATGCATTATTTTATTATTTATTTTGTGAGACAGTTAGGAGTTTGCATACCTTTATGATTTTTCATGTTGAAAACAAAAAAATCCACAACTCTAATTTAGCACATGGTGTCTACAATACTAGACTTTGCATCAATCACTGAGTTGTCATGTAGACAACACAGTTATTCGCACTCCTAATTTAGCACATGGTGTCTACAATAAATTTGCATGCTACACCATTATATGCTTATCCTCTCATCATTGAACTTACTTCCATGATTAATAGGGATAACCCATATCTAGTGGACATGTGCCTAGTTATATGACTTATCATGATGTTGATTCCTAGACATGCTAGATGCATCTTAGAGGCCATTATATATAGACGCTCCTAGTGTACTTGTACATTTAATTGAATATTATATAGTTATTCTAATCATACTTTGGTCTATTTTGTGCTTGTGTTTGAGTTCCTTGGTTTTGGGTAAATTTTTCTGTAAGGAAAATTGTTACATGGTATCAAAACTAAGGGAGATTCTCATCACAAAGCCATTGGAGACCTTGTTGCTTCATCTCTCGAAGGGACCCAATTTAGATCTGGAGCATTTGCCGCAATTGGGAGCATCTAGAGCTGAAGTTTATAGATTTAGCTTCAACATTAGCTAGATCCAGAGGGAGGTTGTGAGCATTACATTTTTGCATAACTTCCATACCAAGGTTAGCATGATTAATGATATAAGCCCAAGTGTTAATTACACAACCTTGACTATTAACAACAAATTGGTTGAAATTGAATCCATTTAAGTTGAAAGCCATAGTGTTGATACCCAAAGTAGTAAACCAAATACCTACTACTGGCCAAGTAGCTAAAAAGAAATGTAAAGAACAGGAGTTATTGAAACTAGCTATTGGAAGATCAATTAGCTGAAATAACTTGCCATTGCATCCAAAGTGATGATGTAGTGAAAATAGACTATGAGTTTGCTTACCCTAAGTCAATTTTGAGGAATTTTTTTTTTTTTTTGCAAATCGGAACCTGAAGACCCAATTTGCAAGATGGGTATGGTCTTTTATCGATCTATTTAATTAATTTTTAGATCATTGATTTTTCTTTATATTTTTAAAGAATTTTTTTGAGATTTTTAGCCTAGTTTCACAAAGAATTTTTTTGGGCATAGGCACTAGGCAGTCACACCCCAGCCCTATGCAGAGAATATTCTATAGACTATTCTTTATTATATCGATGGCATCATTATCTAAATCCTATAGGATAAGCCACCAACCCCAACATTGTGTAGAGAATATTCTATAAAGTATTCTATATTATATCGGTGGCATCAATATCTAAATCTGATGGTATAAGCCACCAAATTTGGTGAGGCCAACAATCCAACTAATGGCTAAAAAATTTCCAGTAGCTGAGCACCTCAGAATTCTGGTGTGCCCAATCCCATCAACTAGCTTCGTTATTGGACATCTAAGCTCAAACTCTTTTATACACCACTATAGCCACTCAACCCATAAATGTGGGATTTTTATTAAAAACTCTAGCAACCACAAACTTTTTTTAGGCACCTAAAAACTTGTCTAGCACTCATATAACATATTCTAGCATCATCCAATGTTTTGTAGACCTGTTATTGTCTACCACATGACACATCACAAGGGTCACACATCCACCATCATGAATAGGAAGGACACCCATCCTACCACATATAGAGTACCTTACTTGTCCATGTGTAAATCCTCCTACACACTGACCCACAACATGTTGGCAACTAGCAGTCATTCCATTGATACATTATTGGGTACAATCAGTGCCACATGTGATCCCACATTAGCAAGTATATGCAGAGAATAGTACTAACATGTCATCTACCACCTATATTTTTTCATACCTATTCATACAATTCCATATGAGTTGACGTTACCATGACATCATGCTGACATCATCACAAGACTTGGGGTTGCTAATGTCATCAATCTACTGGCCTAAAATTGATAGTTGTTTGACCATTATTCTAAGGCAATTTTGAACTACTACAAAAATCTTTTGACCATCAAATTTAACATAGTATTTTCCTCTACAGACCGCTCTTTAGATGTAGTTTTGATTTGTCATCCTGACTTTGAGAGGTCATTACTCAGTCATCCAAACTCCAAATTAGGTGATTTTTTAAATATTTTTGGTAAAATTTCATGAACTTTTCAATGGTGCAGCTTTTTTCTAGCTTTGCTGCATGGATTTGTCAAATTAAGAATTTTTTGGTGATTGTACCTATCTAATCTTGTATTTTGCAACTTAAAATGCATCATATGTGCTCATCTGGACTCCTTTTAAGGTTTTATTTTTTATGAAAGTGCATTTTTTTGTCTACTTTTTAGATTTGTAGTTAGATTGTAGGCTTATATGAATAAAAATACCACTTTCATGAATAGGTCCTATTTTCCATTATATTACTTCACAATTATTGTATTTTTGAGCTACATTGTAAAATTCTAGATTTGTACTCTATACTAAGCTTGTAATCCACAAAACAAAAAGCTCACTTTTTCCATTTTGACAAGTGGCCTATTGTAAAAGCACTATATATAAAGTTCCAAAATCATTCATTTGGGGGGGATTTTTTGATTGAGTGAAAAGGAGGGGTGTGTATAGTGTATTGTGTCTCCTTGATATTGTGATCTTGCATTATAGGTTCTTTTTCAAAGTTAACTCCACATAATTATGCTACTTGGAAAAGAAAATATTAAGGAACCATTGGTAAAAAAGGTTTACTACGTTATGTAACTGGTGTAGCAAATAAACCTCCTATTGATGCTTCTAAAGCTCAAAAAGAAGACTAGGAATCCAAACAAGAGATGGCTTTGGGAATATTGTTGGAAAATATTTTTCATCCTATCAAATTTCACATTAGGAAGCTTACCAATCCAATAGAGGTTTAGGCTAAGCTTGAAGCTTTGTATGGGACAATAGATAAGGATATGGCTTACACCATAGGCGACAAACTTCTCAAGTTGTATCCTAAGAATTTTGGCACCATCAAAGACTATATTACCCAAGTAGACATGTATAGGGCACAACTTAAGGATTGTGGTGAAGCCATCAAGGATAGAAAGATGATCGAACACATCATGAATCATCTTCCACCTGAATATGCTCATTTCGTTTCTAGTTTTAATACACAAAAATTAACAATGGGTAGTGCCTATGTTAAGCCTTCATTTGAGAAATTTTTGGAAATTCTGATCTTAGAACATGATAATCTAGTAGAAATGAGAATTTTGTAGTCTTCCAAGACCAAAGCCTTGGTAGAAAATGAAGTAATTCAAGTGGTAAAATCTTCTACAAGAAGCATAATCAGTGGAAGGCTAAGTCACAAGATGACAAACGATAATCCTCCTTAAAATAACAATCTTCCTTGAATCAATCTTCTTCCACTCAACAATATTCTTCACAACAAGGAAACTCCTTTTCAAAAAATAATCAAAAGGGGAACAATTCCAACAAAAAGGAGAAGAAAACTCGTTCCTATTGTAAGGGGAATGGTCATGATGAACATTAATGCAAGGATAAGTAGATTGATGAATTAGTCAAGATAATGAGGAAATACAAAATTGATGTACCAAATACATATAAGGATAAGGGATCTTCATCCACTTGAAAGGGTAAGGGACAAGATTTGGTAACAAGTACAAACAATTCTAAGGAATGGATTCTTGATTCAAGAGAGACACATCATATGACTTCTTCAATGAAGCAATTTTCCTCTTTAAAACAATCAAATGTACCTTGCATCTATGTGGGCAATGATACTCAAGTGGACATAGAAGTTAAAAGAAATGTTGAGTTGGAAAATGGCATCTTCAATGATGTTCTTTGTGTTCTTAACCTTAGCACCAACCTTCTCTCCATCTATCAAGTAACTCACTATCGATGTGGCAAAAAAGTAGAGTTCCTCCCTGATATAGTTGTATTGAAAAATCTCTAAGATGATTCTATGGTGGCTGTTGGAAAGGCTAATCATGAGAAAATATTTTATTCTTTCTCAAATTTTGTGGCTAAGTCCACTTCTCTTGCCTTGTTGACTCATTCAAATACATAAAGTAAACTATGGCATGAAAGATTTGGACATCTTAATTATCACTACCTTTAACAACTTAGTATCAAGGATATGGTCATTGGTCTACCTCAAGTCAAGTATACAGAGGGTGTATGTCTAGGTTGTGAAGTAGGAAAGCATCTCAAAGAGAAATATGACAAGGGGAAGTCTTGGAAGGATACTGCTATTCTAGAATTGGTTCATAGTGATGAAGCTGGCCCATTTCTAGTAAAATCTTTTGGTAAGGCCCACTATGTTTTCACATTTATTAATGACTTTTCATAGTACACTTGGGTCTTTTTTCTTACTCATAAGAGTGAGGTATTTGATAACTTCATCACCTTCAAAGCTCAAGCTAAGAAAAAATCAAGGAAAGCCATCAAGATCCTACAAACACATAATGGTAGGGAATATGTCAACTCTAGTCTTATAGACTTTTGTACACATGAGGGTATAGATCTTCAACATTCAGTTGCATACATGCTACAAAAAAATAGTATTTCTAAAAGAAAGAATATTACCCTTAAGAAAATTACCACTTGTATGCTTCAACATAAGTCTGTCAATCAAATGTTTTAGGTAGAAGCCATGTGTTGTGCCAACCACGTCCAAAATAGAAGTCCACATAAGGCCACAAAAGAGAAAGACATTAGAACCATAAAGAAAACCATGTATATTTGTTCGATAACCTAACCATCTCAAGGCATAAAAACTAAAGGATCTAGAGACTCATGAAATATGTTATGAGATGAGTGTTCACTTTGAAGAAAATTGTCCAAGTTTGGCTTCTTCAACTCCTTCTTCCTCCTTCATGGAAAGTGATCATAGTGATGACAGTGACTTAGAAGATGAGATTCCTTCAACTTTGACTTGTAGGAAACCACCTACACAGGGTCCAAAAATAGTTGAGGGCATTCCTTCTTCTTCTACTAAAACTTGTTGTGCATAGAAAACTCTTGATGTAGTAGGTTCATTTGTGGGATATCCTTCAGACACTTGGAGGACAAGGTCACAACACAAGTCATTTCCACATCCATATATAACTATTTCTTTAGATTTATAGTCATTTAAAGAAGCATCAAGTATTATAGAATGGGACAAGGCTATGGAGGAAGAATATAACTACTTGATGAAAAAGATATGTGGGACTTAGTTCCCATTCCTAAGGGAAAAAAGGTTGTTTGATGTAAGTGGATCTATCAAACCAAATTTGCAACAGATGGAAGTGTGGATAAGCATAAGACAAGACTAGTTGCCAAAGGTTTCTCATAGGTTCTAGGTATTGACTATATAGAGACTTTTGCACTAGTCACCAAGATGAACTCCATTCACCTGACACTAGCTATTGATGTACCTCATGGTTGGGTTATATATCAGATGGATGTTAAGAGTGCTTTTTTGAATGGTGATCCTCAATAGAAAACTTATATGGAGTAGCCACAAGGGTTCGTATATGATTCTACTATGGTTTGTAGAATGAAGAAGTCTATTTATGCTCTTAAGTAGGCTCCTTAGGCTTGCTATGCCAAGATGGATTCCTTCCTACTCTTAGTAGGATTCACTAGGTGTCATTCTAATTTGAATATCAACATTCTTCAAAAGGATGACTCACACTTTATACTAGTGCTTTATGTAGATGACTTGATCATTATAGGGAGCACTTCATCCATCATTGCTAGTGTCAAGACCTCTCTATAGGACAAATTTTCTATGACAGACTTGGGTTGGTACATTATTTCCTTGGTATTAACATCACACAATCTTCAAAAAGGATTACACTTTCTCAACCCAAGTGTCCTCTTGACTTGCTTTCTCTATTTTACATGAGCAATAGCAAGCTTACTCCTACTCCATTTCTATCACCATTCAAGTTAGAGGCTATGTGTACCATTCCACTTGTTGATGCCACATTGTACAAATAGTTAGTTGGGAGTATCATCTACTTGACACATACACACCTTGATATAGTTTTTACAGTTGGCATGGTTTCTTGCTTCATGCAAGAACTACATGAGCTTCACTGGAAGGCTACCAAGTGCATTTTGCACTACATAAAGGGTACACATACATGTGGGATACATTATGCAATAGGTACAAGAATTTATCTAGTTGGATGCATAGACTCAAAGTATGTAGGGGACCTAAATTCTCATAAGTCTACTTTAGGTTACATATTTCACCTTGGTTTTGGCCCTATTTTTTGGTAGAGTAAGAATGAAAATGATGTTTCTCTTTCTTCCATAGAGGTTGAGTATCAAGGAGCTATCAATGCAACTATAGAGGCTCTTTGGTTATAGAACATCCTGAAGGACTTTGGATTTGATCTACCTAAATGTATAGTCATTCATTGTGACAATCAGAGTGCTATTGATATCTCTAAACATCTTGTTCAACATCACTAGAAAAAACACATAGAGGTTCATATGCACTACATTAGAGAGCTGATACATGAGTAGATCATTGCACTATAATATTGTCCTACAGAAAAGAAAGTTTCCAATATCTTCACCAAAACCTTCACTAAGGTCAAGTATACTCATTTGTGAGATCTCTTGGGGGTGTGGGATGTTGTACAAAGGGGATTCCCTTGACTTCTCTCTTCTTCTTCTACTAGGAGGGATCTTTTCCTCATCTAAGGTCTTCTTCTCTCTCATCTTCTTTATTGTACTGATCCCTCATTTTGGAGGATGGTTTTTCCCATGAGGTTTTCTCTCTTTCTCCACTTTATGAGAGATTTCATTGCATCATTGTATGTATATTATTACTATTGTACATGAGTGCCTAACATGGTCTTGTAGCCAAGATTCATCATGCATTTTTGAGCTTAAGTGCATTCCCCTAAGTTGCACATAAGGGGGGGTATTGGTTGAAATAGATATTTAATGTTTACACTTTACTTAATTTTACATAGGTTAATGCATTATTTTATTATATTGCATTATTTTATTATTTATTTTGTTAGATGCTTAGGAGTTTGTGTACCTTTATGAGTTGTAATGTTGACAACACATAAGTATGCAACTCTAATTTGACACATTGTTTCTACAACACTGGAGTTTGCATCATTCACTAAGTTATCATGTATACCACACAATTATTTGCACTCCTAATTTAGCATATGGTGTCTACAACATAAATTTTCATGCTACATCATTTCAGGCTTATCCTCTCATTATTGCACTTACTACCATGCTTAATGGGGGATAACCCATATCTAGTGGACATGTGCCTGGTTGTATGACTTATCATGATGTTGATTCTTAGACATTCTAGATGCATCATAGAGGTCTTTATATAAAAGCACTCCTAGTGTAATTGTACATTGAATTGAATACTATACAATTATTCTGATCATACTTTGGTCTACTTTGTGCTTGTGTTTGAATTTCTTGGTCTTGGGTGAATTTTTCCCTAAGGAAAATTCTTATAGTTCCTCATATCCGTTCTGCAAAATCTTCTTATATGACCAAAGTTATTGCATAGCTAACATACTAGTACATTATTTCTATAATTAGGTTCAAGTTGGTTAAAAGATACTCTTGAATTTCTTGTAATGTGTCCAAAGTTTTTTCATTTATAACACATAATGTTTCTCCTTTCTCCATTAGATCTCTTTCTTTCTCTTGCATGGTTAGTACCTCTAAACATTGTACAGTTTCTATTGTTACTATGAAATTTAGGTTTCTTGTAATCAACTTCAATATGACCAAAATCATGACAATTGTATCAATCGAAATCAGTGACATGATTAAATGGATTACCTGTGCATTCTCTTGTCATATGACAAATTGAATTACATGAAAAATATCTACCTTTAACTTCATATCTTACCTCCTTGGGTGATTCAACTTGCCCAATTTTCTTAGGTTGATTTTCTTTCTCAACTTCTTTTGATGCATCTTCAGATTGACTTGATTCAATATTATTCAAGCCATCTTTCTTATGTTTAAAATGCTCAACAACTAGATAAAGTTCCTTTCTTACTCTACATAACTTGGCTAACTTTTCTCCAATAAAATATCCATAAGACCAGTCTTGTGATAGGAATGTCTCTAAAAATATAATTCTTCATCAATTTTCTCACTACTAGAATATATCTTCTCTAATTGTTACTTAGTCTAGGTTCAATCTCCTTACACAATAATGTTGTATTTCTCAAGTTCTACATATTCTAATTAGGTGGATTCAAGTTTGGATGTAACTTTTCTAAGATGGGATCCTAGATCTATATTCTCATATTTTAGATTTGACTCAAGTTTTCTATCATGTTTCTATAAACTTAACTTTAGCTCAATGATCTTCAATTCATGTTTGAGGATTTTATTTTCTTTATTCAATCTTCAAACTTCATCACTAACCTCAATTTTATCTTTAGAGCCCCTCTTGGATTTTAGATGATCAATCTTTTCATTTATCTTTCTAATGTAGTCTTTTACATTTTCATATCTTTCTTTTAGATTGTCACTTTCTTTAGTGTGGATATTGATATGTTGAAGAGATACCTCTAAGTTATTCTATAATTGTTCCATATCGATAGGGATCTTACCCAATAGTTTAAGCCTCTTCTTAGTAATTGAGCTCTAATACCAATTGTTATAAATTAGGAATATAGAGAAGGGGGTGGGGGGGTTACATAACCATACAAGATGACAACTCATAACACCATATTTTGTTAACCATGGAAACCATGGCCAAGGGAAAAATCCAATGGGGATAATACCCACAAAATGATCCTCTAAACAAAAGTATCTGATTAAAGATATTGACCTTGTTAGGGTTCTATTACACTCATATAGTGTATTGGTCCTTGTAAGAGGGCTTAAGCCTTGTCAGAAGACTCAATGATGTTAGGATTTTTTATATACACATAAATAATGTATGCAAGAATATCCCACTACACAAACATGAAATATACAATGTAATTCCTTAATATAATAAATATAGATACAAAAATATCTTGTTGTCCATATTTTTAATATATTATATAACACTTGCTCCTCTTCACAAAGAACATAATCCTTAGATCATACATCAGAATTTTCCTCACATAATGTTTGCATAATCTTCTTTAGAAGAACACTTAACTTCACATTTACAAACTTTCATTTATAACTTTGTAATTCTCAACATATTGTTGAGTAGGCCTTCAACCTTTCACATGCTTGATAGAATATATTATTACAACTTTCTATCTTAGGGTTAACATCTAGAATAATGTTTCAAATATATTCTATAGAGAAGAAATTAATACAATAGTAGATACCATGAATAAAGAATATAGTAGACAAGGTACTTGTAAGATGCCTTATAATCTTTAGTTTGTTCAAGCACCCTCAATTAAGTATTTCATAATTTGTGGAAGTGTTACATTAAGAGAAAATATGATATTTCTAAGTTTGATGCAAGAAGTGATGAAGATATGTTTCTCAGTTATTCATGCAAAAAATAAATCTTACAGATGTTTTAAGTAGAGAACTAAGACTATCGTTGAGAGAACAAATGCTAAAGTTGATGAGAAATTTGAAATTCAAGAAAGAATGCTTGATTATAATTTTAATGAAGAGATTAATCCAAAGGCTAGCTTAAAAATGTTGACTTTTTTATGAGTCTAACATGGATTTGTAGAAAGATATACATATTGTGGAACATAGAGGAGTGAGCCTAGAGTTGATATCAGAGTTGAGATAGTGACACCTAATAAGAATATGATAACGAGTCATCCTATTAATTAGATTATTGGTAGAAAATAAAAAGAGTGATGACAAGGACAAAGGTCCAAAGAGAAGAAATAAGGTTGATTTCACAAGTAGAACCTAAAAGTGATGATGAAGCTAGTAAAGATAATTTTTGGATTAAAGCTATGAGAGAAGAATTAGACCGGATTGAAAAGAATGACATAGGTAAATCATTCCTAGACCCAAGGAAAAGAATATTATTGCAAATAAGTGGGTTTTTAGAAATAAGATGAATGAAAAACTTGAGTTTTTGAGAAACAAAACAAGACTAGTATGTAAAGGTTATTCACAAAAAGGTATAGATTATGAGAAAAAAATTGCACATATTGCTAAAATAGAGGTAGTTATAATGTTTTTGGCATATGAGGCTGACAAGAAATTCAACTTTTTTCAAATGGATGTCAAGTGAGTATTTCTGAATGGAGAATTTGAAGAAGAACCTTACATTGAGGAGTGTAAAGCACTACCTTTGATAGAAGAAGAATATATGTTTTCCAAGTTGTAGAAAGGATTGTATGAATTGAAACACACACCTAGAGCATGGTAAGAGAAATTGGAAAAATATTTGGAAAAAAATGGATTTGCTAGAGGTACTATAGAAAATAATTTGTATTTGAAGGAGATTAAAAATGACTTACTAATAGTTGAATTATTTGAGGGTGATATAATCTTTGGAGGTGATGATGAAGAAAGTGAAGCATTTTCTAGTAAAATAAAGGAGTTTGAGATGAGCATGATTGGTGATATTAAGTATTTCTTAGGATTGCAAATTTTGTAGAATAATGATGGTATTTTGTTATCACAGACTAAGTTTTTTAAAGGTTTGTTGAAAATATTTAGTTTGGAAAGTTATAAACTAGTTGGTAGACCTATGACAACTAGTCACAAGTTCTCTAGATAAGATGGGACGCCTACTATTGAAAAAAAGAATTATAGATCTATGATTGGAGGTTTGCAATATTTTACTCACACAAGACTAGATCTAGCTAATGTAGTTTGTGTTGTTGTAATATATAAAGAGATCCTATAGAATCATAGTGTGTAGTAGGAGAAATTATTTTTAAACATGTCAAGGGTACATATACTGATATGGTATGAAAGATCAAATGATTTTACATTGTAGGCATATACTAATGTGGATTGGGTAAGAAATATAAATAATAGAAAGACTACAAGTGGTGGAGCATTTTTCTTAGGTGGAAGATTGGTTGCTTGTCTAAGAAAGAACAAGATTTTACTTCATAGAGCATGGAAGAAGAAGAGTATATATCAGTTGCAAATAATTGTAATAAACTCATGTGGATAAAGAGAATGTTAAAGGAAATTTGAGTTGATTTTATAGAGCTTGTTATCATACATTTTGATAACACAAGTACAATGAGTATGAGTAAGAATCCTGTGTTACATTAAAAAACAAAGAATATATTTATTAAGTATCACATTTTGAGAGAAAAAGTTCTAGGGAAAGAGATTAGATAACATTATATTAGTACAAAGGAGTAGATAACATATATATATTTACAAAGCCTTTGTCTAAGTATATGTTTGACTACTTGAGATTAATTCTTGGGGTTATGCCCTTACCTATATCTACACACTTAATGTAGAGATTGCATTAGCCCTATGCCATATATCACTATTCATTGTCTAGACTTGATGATTTTTTCTTCTTCTATGTGCGTGTATCTTTGATTGAGATGAATCATGAAGGAATCTTGGTAACTTTTATTTAACAATGTCTTTGGATACTTGAGCTTATTCAAGATCTTATGTAATAGAATTGACTTAATGATTCCTTTGTCATTAATTTTAATTGGGGAGATGTACATGAAAAACATCTCATGGTATATTGGGACAAGCGTACATGAAATGATGAAATATAGTCAGTAGGGGAGTAGAACATAGATGGAGAGATTGAGATTTAGATTTGATTGATGAAGAGGATTTGAAAAGGAAGAATATGGTTACAATACAATGCAATAGTTGCACTAGAGAATTTGATATTCATGAAACTTAGTTATTTTTTATCTATGTTGCTAGCAATGCCAAAGGGGGAGATTGCTAGCATAAATATTGATGGTATTCCTATGGGGGATTATCTTAGAATTTTTGAAGTATTATGGTGATTATGAGAAGAATTATCTATTACATTCATGACTTTTTTTTTTCTTGATGTCAACAAACTAATGATTCTACGAAGACTAACAGATCAATAGACAAAGATTGAGGTCATATAGTTTTAGGAGTTAAGATAATGATATGCATAGTTGAGGATGTGTTGTATAGAGCATTCTAATTATGTGGTTAAGTGTGTAATGGAAAAATATAAAGATAGTTGACAATTTCTCAAGATTTACTAAAAAAACATTTAGAAAGAGTTCCTAAGAAGAAGTTAGAGTTATTTTTATTATATCTACTAATAGACATATAATCTTATCAAACACAATTATACTAATGTAGAATCTACATGATGATGATGTAGTGGTCAAATGTGCACATCCCAATGTTGCACATGTAAAGAGTTGTAAATATTGTGAGAAGACAATATTATGAAATTGTAAAGATGTAATGTAACACATGTACTATATTATCTTAATGTGGTCCTACATTAATTGTTATTGGAAGCATGAATGCTCATGATATTCCTATGGGGGAGTATTATAGATATGCTACTATGATGATATGTTACATTCATGACTAAGTTTGTCATTGATGTTAACATAGTAGTATTCTGTGGTATTTGATAGAAGAATAGAAGAAAAATCAAGTTGGTATGAATGGCTAGTTGAGTATTCTCATTATTTGAGGTTATGGGAGATACTTATAAGTATCTAGTGTATGTAGTTAATGTTGGATGAAGAAATGATAAGTTTAGTAGAAGTTATGTAAGTTTTGGTAATGTTTGTTCTGAGCTAGAGTTTACAAAGGCATGTTCTGGTAAATTTGTTATATCTCTTAGAAAATTTATTATTTTGAGAATCAAGGTTGAGGTTATGAAGAAGACATGTTGATGATGATGTGAATAAGTTCACTTGTATGTATCATAACTTATTCAAGTTGCAAGGCAGAAGATTAAAGTTATCACTAAGTGTAATGTGTTTTGAAGGTGGTCCTATAATGATTAATTGAGAAGGTCTAATAGTTGACTTAGGGAATTGTTTTATGGACTTAGTATAAAGGAATGATATTTTCCTTTATCATAGGAGAAGGTAGTATGATATAGAGAAGTAATTGTAAGTAGTAGAGAGAGCAAAATGTGAAGTTGAGCAGAGCAAAGTAGATGTGAACGAAACTTCATTGTTGAGTGATCTGAGGTTTGATACTTATATATGAGGTTTGTGAGCTAGGATACAAGGTTTGATAGTGATTGATTTGGTTGTTAGAAAAAAGAAAAGAAGAAAATAATAGTAAATTGTATGTTTGAATATTGAGCTCTTCTTGTAGTTGAAATTACATGTTTGGGCAGTGGGCTCATCTCACATACATTGTAATACAACTCCTAATAGGGTTGAAATCTCCTATCAGGGATTCAAAGTCTCCAAATAGGGAATCATATGTACCAAATGTTTTAATAGACTCCTAATATGGTCTATCCTCTAACAAGGAATATATATATTAGGACATTATCTTGTGGGTATCATTCCCACTAGGGTTTTCCCTCTAATTAAGGGTTTCCCTAGTTAACATATCTAGTGTAATTGTCCATGTCCATCTTATTATGGTTTCCTTTTAATTTTCTTGAATGGCTAAGTTTTTTTAAGGAAGATAAAAGAAATTTGTATGGGCACCGAGCAGTCACACCCCAACCCTACATAGAGAATATTTTGTAGAATATTCTTTATTATATCGGCAACATCAATATCTAAATCTGACAGGATAAGCAACCAAATCATACACCAACCCTATGTAGAGAATGTTCTATAGAATATTCTTTATGATATCAATAGCATCAATGTCCAAATCTGGTAGGATAAGCTTCCAAATCTGACAAGGCCAACAATCCAATTGATAGCTAATAAATTTCCAATAGTTGAGAACCTCAAAATTTTGGTGTGCCCAATCCCATCGGTAGGCTTCATTATTGGACATCCAAGCACAAAGTCTTTTATACACCATCGTAGCCACTCAACCAACAAAGTTGGGATTTTTATTAAAAACTCTAGGAGCCTGTAAACTTTTTTTAGACATGTGCAAGCCTTTCTAATACTTGCATAGTATTTTTTGACATCATCCAACATTTTGTAGACCTGTCATTGTCTACCACATGACACATCACAAGGGTCACACATCCATCATCATGAATAGGAAGGACACACATCCTACCACATATAGAGTACCTAAATTTTCCATGTGGAAACCCTCCTGCACACCAACCCACAACATGTTGGCAACTAGCTATCATTCCATTGATGCATCATTAGGTACAGTCAGTGCCACATAGGATCCCATGTTAGCAAGTATACGCAGACAATTGCACTGACATGTCATCAACCACCTGTATTTTGTCATACCTATTCATACAATTTTGTATGAGTTGATGTCATCATGACATCATGCTAACATCATCATAGGGCTTGGAGTTGCTGATGTCATTAATCTACTAGCCTAAAATTGATAGTCATTTGACCATTATACTAGGGAAATCTTGAACTAATGTGAAAGTCATTTGACCGCCAAATTTAACATAGTGCTTTCCCCTATAGACCCCTCTTTAGATGTAGTTTTGATTTGGTAGCCTGACTTTGAGAGGCCATAACTCAGTCATCCAAACTCCAAATTAGGTGATTTTTTTAAATTTTTGGTAAAATTTCCCAAACTTTTCAGTGGTGTAGCTTTTTTCTAGCTTTGGTGCACAAATTTGTTAGAATAAGCATTTTTTTGGTGACTGTACCTATCTAATCCTATATTTTGCAACTTCAAACACATCATACGGGCTCATCTGGACTCCATTTCAGGTTCTATTTTTTTTATGAAAGTGCATTTTTTTGTCTACTTTTTAGATCTATAGTCAGATTGTAGGCTTGTATGGATAAAATACCAATTTTAGGAATAAGACCTATTTCACATTATATCACTTTAGAATTATTGTATTTTTGAGCTACATTGTAAAATTCTAAGTATGTACTCTATACTAAGGTTGTAATCAGCAAAATTAGAAGCCCACTTTGTCCATTTTGACAAGTGGCCTATTGTAAAAGCACTATATGTAAAGTGCCGAAATCATTCATTGGGGGGGATTTTTTGATTGAGTGAAAGGGGGAGGGGGGGGGGGGGGGGGCGTAGTGTGTACTATGTATTATGTCTCCTTGATCTTGTGCTCTTGCATTATGAGTTCTTTTTCAAAGTTAATTCCACATAATTATGCTACTTGGAAAGAAAATATTAAGGAACCATTGGTAGAAAAAGGTTTACTACATTATGTAATTGGTGCAGCAAAGAAACCTCTTGTTGATGTTGATGAAACTCAAAAAGATGACTAGGAATCCAAACAAGAGATGGCCCTAGGAACCTTGTTGAAAAATATTTTTGATCCTATCAAATTTCACATTAGGAAGCTTACCAATCCAATAGAGGTTTGGGCTAAACTTGAAGCTTTGTATGGGATAGTAGATAAAGACATGGCTTACACCATAGATAAAAAACTTCTCAAGTTGGATCCTAGGAATTTTGACACCATCAAAGACTATCTTACCCAAGTAGACATATATATGACACAACTTAAGGATTGTCATGAACCCATCAAGGATGGAAAGATGATCAAACACATCATGACTCATCTTCCACCTAAATATGC
The DNA here is from genome assembly GCA_028749045.1 of Cupressus sempervirens. NCBI lineage: Eukaryota > Viridiplantae > Streptophyta > Pinopsida > Cupressales > Cupressaceae > Cupressus > Cupressus sempervirens. The sequence continues at coordinate 790,124,065 of CM053783.1, read as the reverse complement.
TCCTTTTGTTTCTAGTTTTAATAAACAAAAATTAACAATGGGTAGTGCCTATGTTAATCCTTCATTTGAGAAATGTTTGGAAATGTTGATCTTAGAACATGATAATCTAGTAGGAATGGGAATTTTGTAGTCTTCCGAGACCAAAGCCTTGGTAGCAAATGAAGTAATTCAAGTGGTAAAAACAACTACAAGAAGCAAAAGTAGTGGAAGGCTAAGTCACAAGATGACACACAACAATGTTTCTTAAAATAACAATCCTCTTGAAATCAATATTCTTGCACTCAATAATCTTCTTCACAACAAGGAAAGTCAGAACAATTCCAACAAAAAGGAGAAGAAAACTTGTTCCTATCATAAGAAGAATGGAAATGATGAACATAAGTGCAAGGATAAGAAGATTGATGAATTAGTCAATATAATAAGGAAACTCAAAATTGATGTACCAAATGCATACAAGGATAAGGGATCTTCATCCACTTCAAATGTTTAGAGACAAGCTTTGGTAGCAAGTTCAAACAATGTTGAGGAATGGGTTCTTGATTTAGAAGCAACACATCATATGAGTACTTTAAGGAAACAATTTTACTCTTTAAAACCATCAAATGTACCTTACATCTATGTGGGAAATGATACTCAAGTGGACATAGAAGGTAAAGGAAATGTTGAGTTGGAAAATGGCATCTTCAAGAATGTTCTTCATGTTCCTAACCTTAGCACCAACCTTCTCTCCATCTATCAAATAACTCACTATGGATGTGGAAAAAAAGTAGAGTTTCTCCCTGATATAGTTGTGGTGAGAAATCTCTAAGATAATTCTATGGTGGCTATTGGAAAGGCTAATTATGCGACAAGACTATTAGATTGTGGTGATTGATCAAGAAAGTACTATACATACATCATAAATTTTTTGGGCAATATTTTATCTATATTTTGGGCCAACATGTAATTATTAATTATATCCCTAAAGTGATTAAAATACTTGTATAAAAGGTCTTAGGGTTGGGGATTTTTTCATAAGGTGTGATGCAAAATTAGTTCTTGCAGCGGTATTGAGCTATAAGAGATTATAGATTGTAATCAAGTTGTAATCACTAGATTATAAGAATACTAGACTTGTTGTTTGGTGGACATAGCCTAGGGATTGGGTGAACCACATTAAATCTTGGTGCCTTGTGTTCTTTTCTGTGTGATCTATTATGTTTTTTTATTGGTTATATTTGCATGTAATTGTTATTTCTATTTGTGGTTTAATCCTAACAAGTGTTATCAGAGCCTAGTGTTTTTTCAGTTATTCTCTGTACAAAAGTTTCATGGTTGAGTGGGAGCAATGGAAGATGAGGGTTGATAGGTTTAATGGGAAGAAATTTCAGTTATGGAAGATGCAAATGGAAGACTATCTGTATCAGAAGGATTTATGGAAGCTGTTGGAAGGCAAAGCAGGGAATTAGGGATCTATGTCAAATAATGAATGGGATCTTTTGGACAGAAAGGCTCTTAGAAGCATTTGATTATGCCTAGTACCATCAATGGCATTTATTATTACAAAAGAAAATACGACAAAAGAATTTATGAAAACCCTAGTGACACTATATGAAAAGTCCTCTGCTTCAAACAAGGTATTTCTCATGAAGCATTTATTTAATATGAAAATGGTAGAAGGTGGATCTATTACAAATAATTTACATGAGTTTAATACAATTACTAGTCAGTTATCTTCTATGGGTATCAAATTTAAAGAAGAAATTAGGGTTCTCTTGATTTTGTGTTTTTTTCCTGAAACCTGGAATGGCTTGGTAATGGTTGTGAGTAATTTTGTTCTTGGATCTAGTACCCTAAAATATGATGATGTGATCAGTGTTATTTTGAGTGAGAAAACTTGTAGGAAAACCTCAGGTGGATCTACATTACGAAGTGCTTTGAATGCATAAAGTAGGGGCAAAACAACTAAGAGAGGAAGTAATTCTAGAAATCGTGGAAAATCAAGAAGAAAGTGAAAGGGGAGGAGGTGTCAATCGAGAGGACCAAATGACTACTGGTACTATGGGAAACCAGGGCACAAAATGAAAGATTGATAGAATTGAAAGAAAAATGAAGGAGATAAATTAGATGGAGACAAGGGGGAAAATGTGGTAAGTAACAAATCTGAAAAGGATGCTTTGCTTCTATCTTTAGAAAGTGTTGATAATTCATGGGTTTTAGATTTTGGTGCTTCATTTCATGCTACACCTCATAAAGATTATTTCATTGATTATGTCCAAGGGGATTTTGGGCTTATTTATTTAGGGGATAATGAACCATATCAAATTTTTGGAAAGGGAAAAATTAAGATTAAGTTGTAGAATGGGAATCATTGGCTACTATATAAGGTAAGACATGTTTCAAGGTTGAGTAGGAATTTAATTTCAGCAAGGAAATTCAGTGATGAGGGTTGTGCAGTTACTTTTAATAATAAAAATTGGAAGGTATGAAAGTAGGCATCTTATATCTTTGTACAAGTCATATTGTTCCATCTACTTTAATTGTTTCAGACAACAATGATTGTTCAGAAAACAATTTTTGTAGTTGAGCAGGGAGAACAAATAGCTACTATAGATTCTAATACAACACTATGGCACAATAGACTTGGGCACATGAGTGAGAAAGATATGAAAATACTTCATTCAAAGAAAGTTTTACAAGGTTTTACATGTGTTAATATGGATTTCTATGAAAGTTGTGTGTATGGAAAACAAAAGAGAGTGAATTTTACAAAGACTAGGAAGGAAAATAAAGGGAGAAATTAGAGCTTGTGCATACAGATGTATGGGGACCAATTCAAGTATCTTCCCTTGGTGGCTCTCATTACTATGTTACATTTATTGATGATGCATCTATAAAAGTATGGGTTTATTTCCTTAGACAAAAATTTGATATATTTCAAACTTTTAATAAATGGAAATGCTTGGTTGAAATGAGATTGGTAAAAAATTAAAATGTCTTAGATTTGATAATGGTGGTGAGTATTGTAGTCATGAATTTGAAGATTAATGCTCCACTAATGGTATTTGTAGATAGAAAATTATTCCAAGGACTCCACAAGAAAATGGAGTGGCTGAACACATGTACAAGACTATAATAGAATGTGCAAGGAGCATGAGGTTGCATGCCAGGTTTCCCTTACACATGTGAGTAGAGGCTATCAATACTATTTTATATTTGATTAATAAAGGTCCCTCTACTCCTTTGGGCTATGGTATTCCAGAGGAGGCATGGATAGAAGGTGAGTTATTCTTTTCTCAAAACCTTCAGTTGTGAAGAATTTTCTTGCATAGATTCTGAAAATAGAAAAAAGCTAGAAGCTAGTCAAAAAAATGTGTATTTGCTGGATATGGCATTAATGAGTTTGGTTATAGGCTTTGGGATTTTGAAAATCATAAAATTGTAAGTAGGGATGTCATATTCAATGAGAAAGTGTTGTACAAAGATCTATTGCAGCAACATGAGAAGAAAGAAGATGATTATGTAGTGTTGGATGATACTCCAAAAGCTGATGTTCCAGCCATTCCTCATGATGTACAACAACTACAACAAAAAATACCACACACACCAGTGAATGCTAGATGGTCAACAAGGAAAATTAGACCTCCACAAAGATTTTCTCCCCCTTTGTATTCTATTTTACTTACTAATGCTAGTGAACCTAAAAGTTATGATGAAGCTATGTAGGTAGAGACTAAGATTCGGTGGGAGTCTGCAATGAAAGATGAAATGGACTCTTTTTTGAAGAATAAGACATGGGATTTATGCAAGTTTTCTGTAGGTAAAAAGGTTTTATAGAATAAGTGGGTTTATAGGTTAAAAGAAGAGGATGGAGGTAAGAAAAGATTTAAAGCTAGGTCAGTTGTAAAAGGACTTGCAAAGAAAAAGGGAAGTGATTTTGATGAGATATTGTCTCCTGTTGTTAAAATGACTTCTATTTGTACTATTTTAAGTCTAGTGGCTACTAAAGATTTGAATTTAGAGTAGTTGGATGTTAAAAAACCCTTCCTTCATGGTGATTTGGATGAAGAGATATATATATGGTTCAACCATAGGGATTTACAGTCAAAGGTAAGGAGAACTTAGTGTGCAAATTGAAGAAAAGCTTATATGACTTGAAGCAAGCACCTCGACAATGGTATCTAAAATTTGACAGTTTTATGCATGAGCATGGTTATATTAGGTGTCATTTAGATCATTGTGTCTAATTTAAGAGGTTGGATGATGATAGCTACATTATTTTATGGTTATATGTTGATGATATGCTTATAGCTTGGTCTAACATGGATCACATTAAGGTGCTAAAAAGCCAATTAGCACATGCATTTGCTATGAAGAATTTGGGGCAACAAAAAAAATCCTTGGTATAAAGATTTGGTAGAGATAGGAAAAATAGAACATTGACACTATCTCAGGCTAATTATGTTGAGAAGGTGTTGCAACGTTTCTCTATGGAGAATGCTAAAGCTGTTAGCACACCTTTACTTGGTCACTTGAAATTAACTAAGGAGATATGTCTCAAGACACAAGAAGAGGAGGATAAGATGTCTAAGGTACCCTATGCTTCAGTTGTAAGAAGCTTGATGTATGCTATGGTATGTACTCAGCTAGATATTGCACATGCAGTGGGAGTTGTTAGCTGGTATATGAGTCATCCAAGGATTGAGCATTGGAATGAAGTTAAATGGATTCTCAGATATTTGAGAGAAACATCCAATAAGTTTCTACACTTTGGGGGCTCTACTACTAATTTATAGGGCTATGTTGACTCAGATTTGGAAAGGGATATTGATACTAGGCAAAGTACTATAGGTTACATTTTTACTATTGGTGGGGCAACTATGAGCTAAGTTTTTAGGTTACAAAAGGTTAATGCTTTATCCACTATAGAGGTAGTGTATGTAGCTGCTATAGAGGTAGCCAAGGAGATGATATGGCTTTAGTTCTACTTGAAAGAATTGGGACATCCTTAGAAGGATAATTATTTGTTCACAAATAGTTATAGTGTCATTCATCTTGCAAAGAATTCAGCTCTGCATTCAAAGACCAAACACATATAGTATGGTGCCATTTCTTCATTTATTTTTGGAGGATGGATAGTTAAAGCTAGAGAAGATACATACGAATGACAATCTAGAAAATATGTTCACAGAGGTAGTAACAAGGGATAAGCTAAAATCATCTTTAGCTTCAGTTGGTCTTCTAGGCTAAATATGAATAAAAGAATAGTAGATTCTAGGGTGGTTTGATCTAGTGGGAGCCCCATGTGTAGCTGTATTACTATAGGATCAGTCTCCAAGTGGGAGATTGTTGTTTAGTGTGGAGCTTGATCAATCCCCAAGTGGGAGATTGTTGGATTGTGGTGATTGATCAAGAAAGTACTGTACATACTTCATAAATAATTTTTTTGGGCCCTATTTTATCAAAATTTTGGGCGGACATGTAATTATTAATTATAACCCTATCATGCCCAAAAATTAGTGCAAAAACACACTAACAATTTTTTTTTTTTTTTAAAGATTAATAACACCACTACATTTGATTTATTAAATTTGCACATGTTAAAGTATAGGTATAAAGAGAACACGTACGTGATCTCCTAATGATGTCTTGCCATTTCTATAACAATTTATAATCAATGAGTAAGAAGAGATCACTAAATTTGAACATTCATTATTAAATTGATTTTGACATTTGTTCCATTATTACTTTAATTTCTGTGTCACACTGACACTAATAGTATTCCTGTAATCATTTCACCGACTCCTATAGTCACTTAATAATCCTTACTGTCACTTACCCACAAATCACACCATGCCATCCAACTAATCCTATGTATACTCCAAGCCAATCCACTTCTAAGTAATTAACTCTAAGGGACTTATTAATTGGCAAAACATTCCTAAGGCAACCACCATCATCTAATTAATGAAACCCATATTTTCCTAATTCAATCTCCTATACTTGGTTACACATCCGAATTCTATCACCCAATTTTTTAACCCTTCAAACCCATTACTTACCCTTAATATTTTCTTCTCCTTCAAATTTATAAACAACCCTTAACTCCTAAGATTAAGACCTCTTCATTTCTTCCTAAGCTGATTACTAACCATAATAATCCAATAGCTCTATACACTAGCATTTATTTTGCCACTTCTATTATTTTTTTCTTCTCTAATTATTATTATTATTTAATTAACATTAAAGTTAAGATTACTATTAAAATGATTATTATTTATTAATATTAATATTAATATTAATATTATTGCTATTTTCATTATTATTACTTACCCTTAACTAACTACTATATTTCTTCTACCTTACATCCTATCTACTTACCCATCCATACACAAATTACTTAATTCCACTTTACCTCTTTTTTTGTCCTATCCAAATCACACAATTTAATTTTCACATATTAAATATATATATATATATATATATTGCTCATGAATTCCTAAAATCATAATTATCCTATACTACCCCATCCCATCCTACTCCTCTTCCTATCCCAAGGCACCTAGGTGGCAAGGCATTTGATTTTCCTTTTTCCAAACAAAACGTGTTGGTGCAGATTTCAAACTACAATATCGCATCTTCTAGGCATGTGTTTTCTTTTTAATGCATAGTTTATTGTTTCCTTGAAACATGTGGTAGCTAGTTCAATTAATAAGGGGCATCTTTAATCAATTTTACCCTTTTCAACAAGGTGGGCATTAAAGGGAGAGCTTCCTGACTTATGTCCAATCATGGTATGACTCCCCATCTCATGCACCAAGAAATGGAGGTGAGTGGAGATGTCTAGTCTACTCTAATTTATGTTTATATGTTTTGTTTGTTTTTTTTTTTTTTTAAACCAACTTAACTCTCTCCTTCCCTAAAATGAAGGCACCCAATCTGGTACTCTTTGACTTTTGTTAGAGCATGGCATTCTTGGCATGTCTATGGTGCACCCAAGGATAATGTGAGAGGAATGGTCGCCCACTTGGCCCTTCTGTCCAAGTTTATTAATATTTTTTTTAAAAAATTATTTTCTTTTGTGATTGTTCTATTTTATATTGTTTTTTTTTTCTTTTAATATAATGATTGAACTTGGTGGGGTCCTCAAGTTTTCATTTGTGAATCCTTTTGAAATATTAGTATATTAATGATTTGATGTGAAAAGTCTTCTATGGAATAGATGTTATATTTTTTCTTTTATATAATATTTAGTGTACTAGTCCTTGGGTATCTTCTGCACATTATTTTAATGCTCTGTAATTTTTTTTCTTTTTGGAAGGCTTATTTTTTACCACATACATTTTCTAGAGAAGATTTGTGTATCTACAACTTATGTTTATTTTCTTCACACAATATGTTTCTTTGTTCTTTATTGATTTCCTACCTCTGAGTCCATACTATAAAGGTTATCATTGTGCTAATTTTGAGGTACTCTTCATACTTGTATAATCTAGGTTGATGATTTTCATTTAACATTTAAAAATTAACTCAGTGCAATGATTATACATTTCATGACAAGATTTTATATGAAACTATCTGAATTGTTCCTATTTATGCATTCTGAAGTTTATAAAACCAAATGCTCAAGGATAATGATTAACATTATCTTTTCTTGCAGATTTCAATTTGAATGTACATCCACAACTATTATGCAATAGATCTAAAATGATAATAACATGCAAAAAAGATAATCCTTTCTATCAATACTATCTCTTGAGAGGATCAATTTGAATATTATGCATATCTATTAAATGATGGAGTTGAATAGTACGATATACCAAAGAGATAATCTCCCAATTATTACAACCCTTCTATGATATCCTCATGATGCACAAAGGTGGTGGAAACAAAGTATCATAGATATACACAAGGGATACCTTCCACAATACATAGATACTCTTAACCGTTCCATACAACATTTGAAATAAAACAATGACACTACGTTTGCAACACATTCTATCTATTTAATCCAAAAAAAATGAATATGATTACGAGACATACGGATGCCATAGGAAGAGTGAACATCATCACAACTAATTTTAAATAACAGAAGAAAATTAAAGAAAAAGCTACAAAACTCAAGTGCAAGAATATTACTCAATCTTTTTCTCTTCTATTAATCAACCTAGTATAAGGCTCCGTCGAGAAAGAACTAGTAGGAAAACCCAACATCCTTGCCAATTCCACAAAGTTTTAAATATATTTTTAGATAACACTACAACATAATTTGAATTCTCTTCTTGGCCCTTAACAAGGGGCCCTTTTCAATATCTTCAATACATCATGGTGAACACGGAGAAGATGAAAACTGACCCAAAGACAAATCAAACATATCATGAAGAACAAAAAAAGTATTGATTCCCATCCCAATTTGCACAATAGGTTCAACATTGAACTAAACTAGGGAGAAGGTGGATTTTCCCAATAGGAGACATCGACCACAATACCACAACATAGCCCTTTCAAGGCTAAAACTTAAGAACTTTTGCTCTTCCACAAATGTCCTTTTGAGGCCAATATTTCAAGGATTTTCATTCCTCCATTTCTTCAATTTTTAGAATTTCAAAACCATGGTATGTGATGACAAGTAGGGGCCCATAACATCCTACCCTCTTTCCCTCTTCTCATCATGAGAAAATACTCTTCACTATTGGGGTCAAACTAAAGCTCTTCCCTTATAAATGGCCACTTCTTCCCTATCCAAGGGTGAGTAATGCCAAAAAAACCCACAAAATTCCCTTCAAAAATCAAGCAAAACATGAAAGAAAAGCATTCAAGAAACATGTTTCAATCCCTCCCAAGCATACCCAACAAATATAAAAGCATACCAATCAAACACAATAACATATGCATCAACAAAGCATGAACAACATGAACAATATAAACAAAATGAGCCAAGGAATCCTACCTTCACAACAAGGTTATGGCAACATGAACCAGTTTGAGATGAGCTCTTCCTTCGTTCCATCTTCAAAATTTCTTTCTAAAACTAGAGATTGGGTAACAACCAAAAATTCTCAAAGATGCCTCTAAATATGATCCTAAATCAACTAGGCATTAGGTAAACCTCAAGGTGGAGTCAAGGTTACCAACTCAAGAATGAAGAAATCAATTTTCGCACTAAAGTAAAAATGGACTTTTTGAGTGACCATAAAAATCAACCAAAGAAGCTAAGAGGGTGGAAAATTTGCCCAACCTATACCCATACCCCTTAGGTATGGGTTTTAATGATTTTAGGCTTTTAGGATTAATTAGAGACGTATCAAAAGTTAGGAATATTTTAGGATTTACTAACAACCCTCAAAATGGAGACAACCCACTAATCCTAATTAGGGGTAATTAATCTCAATACTAACTGATTAATGAAAAGTTAACTAACTAGATCCAACTTAAACCTTTAGGTTACTCGGTTCCCTCTAACTATCATGCTGGAGTGCATACACAATTCACAAGTGTCAAGCGACACTATAAAAACACTATTACAAAGAATTAACATTTACTGATTATAGAATGATACATTCACCCAATCCATGACACAAATAAAATACAAACAACAGGGTTTGCATCTTTCATCAAATTTAACCCTAGTTTCCACAATTGATACATAGGGTTTAGTTTCATTACTCTATTAAATTTTTTGGCTAAAACATCCTGCATACTCATTGCACACATCAGTAGCTCAAAAAAATCACATGCATATATATTAAAAACCTATCTAGATAGTTACATAAATCAAAACATGAATGTTTCATAAAATTAACTATTTAATTCATTTCTACCCACATTTAATCATCTAAATCACATAATCCATATAACATAACTTATTTGTTAATTCAGATTGAAGTACCATAATAATCACCGTTAGGCATGCATACACCTAATCATCATAACAATGCCAATTAAAGAATACTGAACTATCTGAAGCATAAAACTTAATCATCGAGGTATCAAATAAACACCCTTATCTTCAGGTGAAAATGCTTTGTATCATCATTAGTGAAATTTTAATGTTTTAACAGTCAAGATAATGTAGTAGTCCTTGAATCGCTAAGCATTAAAAAATGGATATATAACCTACTCTAAATTTCATTAGGACATTCACAATATAAGAATTACTTCAAATCCATTTCAATCTCCTATAACAGTTTTAATAGAGAATTCATATTTTATAATTACATACGAGGAGGGTCCTTACAAACCCACAATCATTTAAAATACTTGTATAAAAGGGCTTAGGGTTGGGGATTGTTTCATAAGGTGTGATGCAAAATTGGTTCTTGAAATGATATTGAGCTGTAAGGGATTATAGATTGTAATTAGGTTGTAATCATTGAATCATAAGAATATTAGACTTGTTGTTTGGTGGACATAGCCTAGGGATTAGGTGAACCACATTAAATCTTGGTGCTTTCTTTTCTTTTCTATGTGATCTATTATTTTCTATTATTGGTTATATTTTCATGTAGTTGTTATTTCTATCTAAGGTTTAATCCTAACAAAGACTTTATTCTTTCTCAAATTTTGTGCCAAAGTCCACTTCTCTTGCCTTGTTGACTCATTCAAATACACAAAGTAAACTATGGAATGAAATATTTGGACATCTTAATTATGACTACCTTCAACAACTTTGCAGCAAGGATATGGTCATTGGTCTACCTCAAGTCACGTATTTAGAGGGCGTATGTCCAAGTTGTGAAGCAGGCAAGCATCTCGAAGAGAAATATGACAAGGGGAAATCTTAGAAGGAAACTATTGTTCTAGAATTGGTTCATAGTGATGTAGCTGGCCCATTTCTAGTAACATCTTTTGGTAAGGCCCACTATGTTTTCACATTTATTAATGACTTTTTGAGGTACACTTGGATCTTTTTTCTTGCTCATAAGAGTGAAGTATTTGATAACTTCATCACCTTCAAAGCTCCAGTAGAGAAAAAAAAAAGGAAAGCCATCAAGATCCTATGAATAGATAATGGTAGGGAATATGTGAACTCTAGGCTTATAGACTTTTACACACATGAGGGTATAGATCTTCAACATTCAGTTGCATACATGCTACAAAAAAATAGTGTTACTAAAAGAAAGAATAGAACCCTTAAGAAAATTACCAATTGTATGCTTTAACATAAGTCTCTTGATCAAGTGTTTTGGTTAGGATCCATGCGTTGTGCTAGCTATGTCCAAAACAGAAGTCCATATAAGATATTAGATGAAATTACACCTTTTGAGGTGTGGTGTGGAAGAAAACCAAGTGTAAAGTACTTCAAATTTTTTGTTTTCTAGCATAGGTGAGGATACCTCCACAAAGGTGAAAGGAATTATAACCACAAAGCAAGCCATGTATATTTGTTCAATATCTTGACCATCTCAAGGCATACAAACTAATGGATCTAGAGACTCATGAAATCTTTTACAAGAGGAGTGTTCACTTTGAAGAAAATTGTCCAAGTGTGGCTTCTTTAACTCCTCCTCCTTCCTCCTTCATGGATAGTGATCATAGTGATGAAAGTGACTCAAAAGATGAGATTCCTTCAACTTTGACTTGTAGGAAACCACCTACATATGGTCAAAAAATAGTTGACAACATTTCTTCTTCTTCTACTAAACCTTGTTGGGCATAGAAAAAGCTTAATGCAGTATGTTCATTGGTGGGAAATCCTTCAGACACTTGGAGGATAAGGTCACAAAGCAAGTCATTTCCACATCCATATATAGCCATTGATTTAGATCCATAGTCATTTAAGGAAGCATCAACAATTATAGAATGGGACAAGGCTATGGAGGAAGAATATAACTCCTTGATGAAGAAAAACACTTGGGACTTAGTTCCCCTTCCTAGGGGAAGAAAGCTAGTTTGATTTAAGTGGATCTATTGAACTAAATTTGCAATGTGATGGAAGTGTGGATAAGCATAAGGCTAGACTAGTTGCCAAAGGTTTCTTGTAGGTTCCAGGTATTGACTATACAGAGACTTTTGCACCAGTTGCCAAGATGAACTCCATTTGCCTAACACTAGCTATTGATGTACCTCATGGTTGGATTGTATATCAGATGGATGTTAAGAGTGCTTTTTTGAATGGTGATCTTCATGAGAAAATTTATATGGAGCAACCACAGGGGTTCGTATAGGATTCTACTATGGTTTGCAAATTGAAGAAGTCTATTTATGGTCTTAAGGAGGCTCCTCAGGTTTGGTATGCCAAGGTGGATTCCTTCCTACTCTTAGTAGGATTCACTAGGTGTCATTCTGATTTCAATGTCTACATTCTTCAAAAGGATGAGTCACACTTTATACTTTGGGAGATCCATGAAGAGTATGTTTAAGAAAGATAGTCTAAAGTTTGATGGAATAAATTATGATAGCTAGAAGGAAAATATGAAGACACATCTGTTGTGTATGGTTCCAAGATATTGGATCTTGACAAAATAATTGAAGACAATCATTGCTAAAAAGGATTTGGAAAATTGTATCGAGGATGAAAGAGATCTTTTATGTGTGACATGAGAGCTAGAGAAGCACTATTGACTATACTTCCTAAAATTGAATACAATTAGGTAAAATCACTTCTTACTTGACATTTGATTTGGAAAGCTTTGGAAACTAGTTTTGAAGGTGATGCGCATTCTAAGAAGTTGAGGCTACAAATTTGGATTTGTGGATTTCAAGATTCTAAAATGATGGAAGATGAATATATAAGAACATATGTAGGCAGGATATCAAAAATTACTATAGGTATTAAATCTTAAGGAGTAGCCAAACAAGATGATGACATTATATGGAAGATATTGAAGACTCAAACACCACCATTTAAGTCAAAGGTTCAAATGATATAGTTGTTGATATCTTGTAAAAAAGATTTCACAAAGGAGAAATTTCTTGGAAGACTTCAAGTAGTTGAGAATGAGCTTAGACAGCCTAGAGAATTGACTAGAATAGAGACAACTTTTAATATGTTGAGTATTCTAACTATTCTATCGAGGAGTACAAGTGTTAGAGGATATTTTTCTTGCAGCAACAAATCTGAGGAGGATAGAAAGATTGAAGGAGTAGCCCTTGTAATGTCCCATTTGAGGACATTCTCTTATTTGTCTTTTATTTGTATCCAGTTTGTAATATATTTTTATCTCATCCTTTTCATTATTTGGTAGCCTATATTTATATGTGTATTTCCAGGAGTCATGCCCTTTCATTAATACTAATTATATTAAATATATATGATTATATATTATATTATTTTAATCTATAACAAAGATATAATATCATATACTATTGTCATACAGGTATGTATTAATTATCTATCACATATAAATATCTAATTATATATAAATATATAATAATATTCATAAATATTAATATATATAATTATATAATATATAGCAATTTATATTTGTATCTTAGTATAATTATAATATTTTATATAAATTATTGATTATTAACAGTATACTCTTTATATATTATTAGTTAATTTATATGCCTAAATGGGGATATCATAGTCCTCCCCTCTTGAATTTTCTTGTCCTCAAGAAAAATCATTCATACACAAACTCCTTCATAGATACAAAATATATTTGCAAAAGTCCTAAAAGATTTATGAAATATACATCCTAATGAATGAAAACACAAAGCAAACATGGTGCAGATAGATGAAGACATGAAGCAAACACAGTGCAGACAATTGAAGACATATGTTATGTAATTTCTTAATTGTGAACCTACAACCACAAAATATTATTTAGTACACATTTATATATAAATTCTCCTTTTTAGAATTTCCTTATATTAATCCCCTAACAAGGTATTTATAGTCTCAATTTAGAGAAATTTGATCTTACAGTGACTTGTCAATCAAAGTATAGTTCATTATAATATTACCTCATCATTTCTTGAGTATGGGAGAAGAAACTCTAATAGGGTGCCCTGTTACCGAATCATAGGCCTCACCATTCTCTCTCATTATTATTATCTCTCTCTGGTTATCATTTCCAAGATAGTGTCCTTCTATGATGTACCCTAGGGTATTTGCTCCATCGTAGGCCTTACCTAGTACCCTTGGATGATGCAGCCCAATGCCCATATCATGCCCTAATTTTACCAAGAAAAACACTACTAATTTTTCTTTTTTTTTAAAGACTAATTATTATAGTACTTCTTCTTCATCAACTTCTTTTATTTAAATATACCCAAATTGATGCTCATCTTGCACATGATCAAGCTTCTTTAACCCCTAACTTATTAGTCTTACCCTATACCATTACTTTGACTAAAAAGAGACATACGTATGTACTATTAGTTTAACTCCTCTAGCACTAAGATATGATTATTAATAACACTATTAAGCATTGATTAACATCTAAATAAGATTCTAAAAATAAGATCATTAAGTTCATAACTATATCCTATACCAATAGTTCGATTATTATCCACATATTTATATACATACTATTTAATTACTAATATTATTATCCTCAATAAATATTTTTGACCTATTATTGACTATTGGCATTTAATGATGATTAATATGAAGGTTGACACTTCAAGTATACATCTTGACTTGGGATCATACCATTGTTGACTAGAGGGTTAAATAATTTAAGACAATATAAGGGCTCCAAGCAGACATTACACATCTCCTTTCAAAATTTACTTCATGGTCTTTACTTTACTATTCTACTATTATAGAGTGATGGTTATTTAAAAATAAATAAAATAGATGATTACCTCAAAATACTAATTCCCTATATTAAATTGAATTCTTCTTACCACCCACTAATTCTTAATTGCATGACCTAATAACATAGATATGATTCAAAACTTAAATATGAATCAATACTTTAACATAATTGATAAATTAAATGTGATTTAATTCTCAATTCTTTAATAAATAATTTTTAACTAAATACTACCGTATAATATCCTATCTAATGCAGGATGATTACTAATAAATACCTCAATACAATCCCTCTAGCTGCCTTTCTATTTTCTAACACAACACATTCAATTGTTCTAAAAGCTATCTATCTAGCTACCCCTTCCTAACTATTTTATCTATTCACTTACTAACTATTTTACCTATCCACTTATTAACTCTCTAATTTAACATCCAACTCCCATGTACCAAGCTTTCCACAATCCTTCAAAATTCCTAACAACCACCACCATTTCTCCCATAGGAAACTTCACCAAATCCAAGGTGATCCCCTATAAGTTGGGAATTTTCCCATATTCTCCTACTTTCTTAGGCACGAAGTAGAGGTTTAAAAAGATGGGCTATCTTGGTGATCCCCTCTAAGTTGGGCATTTTCCCATAACTTAAGGTCTCTCCCAATTATGGTACTTTCCCTTTATACATTGCATAGTTTTATTTATTTATTAATTGGTACCTCTTCAAACTTAGGCAACTAGGATTCATGGAGCACACACTGCCCTTAGCCTAAGGAGAAGGTGCTTGGGATTGGGGCCTGACATTATGTCAGATTTTCTCCCTTTCCCATCACTTGTTACATGCACTCAATATTCTTAAGAAAAGGGTAGAAGCTTGGGTGGGTTATGTTTACATTCATTTTTTTAAAAATATTTATTTGAAAATTAATCTATTATTTGGTGGGACTTCTTATTAGGTATGTCCTGGTTTTAAAAACTTAAATTCATAGACTTTATTATAATCATAGTCTTTTGTTTATGTTGCTATTATCTAAGCTAGTCTATGATGCTAACCCCCATTTTCTTTTTAAAAAGGATTCTAAAGAATATTCTTTGAAATATTTTATTCACTTGTAATCTTGGGGAAGGGATTATTTCCTTTACCATACATTTTCCATAGAGTTGAATGGACATCTACAGTAAGTTATTTCTTATGCTCTCATAAAATCTATATCATCTATTTGATTTTCTACTTCTATAGTCTGGGGTACTCATGATAGGTTATTGAAATGATACATTAGGGGTTACTAAATATGTTATGATAGTATAAATTAATGAACTTATTTATTCATTTGGGCAATAAACTCAATATGTAACAAATATAAAAAACATGACATAAATCTTATATGAAACAAATTGATTATTCTTATCTATGAATTTAGGAGATTGGAAAACTTTTCTCAAGCTCTATGATGCATTCTCTTGAGAGGATTAAATTGAATATGCATGCATATCTATTATACAATGGAGCTAAATAGTAGGATAATGCAAATGAGATAATCTCCCTATCATTACAAACTCTTCTATGATATCAATTTTAACTTGGAAAAACTTAGGCATACAACTCAAGAACCTTCAAGTGTATTAAATTCCTAATTAATATTCATATCATGACTATAATATAATTACAAGTCGATTATCTTTAAATACATTTTCTACAATGATTCTTAAATCTTCTCATCAATACACTCATATCCAAGACAATGAAACATCAATATCATTACAATGAATTTCTCTTCCATGATATTCTCATAATACTCAAAGGTAGTGGAATCAATGTATCAAAAATATACACAATGGAAATACCTTCCACAATACATAAATACTCACAACATTTCCAATTGAAAATTAAAATGAGACAATAACATTAGTCTTACAATACATTTAGATTCACATAACAAGATAAAGTTTGTTCTCTATGTCAACTCAAACACAATAATGTTTTCTTCTCCTATGCATATTGAAAGACATCAAGAACTCCAAGATTTTAAGATCATCCATTAAGAACTTGCATATTAGAGATAAAAATGGTGAACCATGGAGACTCACCTCCCAACATAGGCCTCAAGTAGGCCGCCCACCAAGCTACAAGAAACGAGGCTGAAATGGGAGACATTCAAACATCATCACAAGACAAGAACCAACGTGAAAATAAGATTTTAACAACACATGTACAACCCCAACCAAGGTTTTCAAAATGATTCAAAAATGGAATAATAAACATTGGATGAAGGTGGGCTCTCCAAGGAGGCGAATGCAATATCCTTATGCATTAACAAATCTTGCAATTGCAATATGCCCAATAAGGCTTCCATTAAACACATGCCATTCAAGGCTATCAATATTTACATCCCTCAACAAGGCTATCAAAACTTACTCCTCTTCAAAAATCCTCAATTATACCTCCCACAAAACAATATAAAGGCATATGGCTTTTCAATGGAGCCCATACTCCATAAAAACTATCGCCTCTCCAAGAGAAAGATTTCTCATCTTCAATGTTGGGCACAACTAACCCCTTCAGCCAAAGGCTTCTCTTCCCTCCTAAGGGTGAGTGAAGCCTTCACACCAAAACAACATTCAATCCACAACCACAAACCAAGAAAACAAAACCAAATGCAAATAGATTCAACATGCTCACTCAGGGTATGTGCAGGATCATGGTGTGCCAAAAAGTGGCGATCTGAAAAATATGTAGTTTTGAAATGCCTCAAAGAATTTCAAAATCTATTCCAACTTTTTTCCCACCCATCCTAATACTAAATCAAAAAAATTAATACCTTTATAATTCCTACTATATCTCTCGATACCAACCTTATATGGTCATCTTTAAAACATCCCAAAAATGTGTTTTTGGCATGTTCTTATGTGTTTTTTACTTCAAGCATGTAGCTGACGACTTTTTTTTAACCAAAATTTGATGTAATGAAAAGGGTTTCTTAAGAATGTTCTTAGCTTTTCATAAATGTAAGGCTTGTCAAATTACAAGTTCAATAAGTAATTATTACTTATTTTCTAATGGAGTTAGCTACAAAGTGCTGATTGACATACTGGTTGAAAAATAGCTATAACTTTCAAACCGTATAAGATTTGTGAAATCCAAAAGATGCCTCACATTATATGCTTCAAATAGTATAAGAAAAAAATAAGAAAAACTTAATTTTAATTTTTTTTGAACTAGTTAAGTTGGTCAGACATGAGAGTTTTTAAATTCTGAAAACAGTATAGTAGAAAATTCATAATTAATTATTTATTTGGAATAAAATTTCCCAAAAATATGCATCACATCCAAGCATGAGTCTAATTTTTATATCTAAAATTATATTTAAAAAAATTATCATTTGGTTATGATTAAGGTGGTCAGACATACACCTACTTTTTATTTTTGCCTTGAAAATTTTGTAGTACTGCATTAAAATCCAAACTTTTGACCAATCAAATAATTTTTTCTCCAAATAAGGCCTTGTTTTTTAGAAACTAAATTCAATTTCCTATAGATTATTTTCTTACAATTTTTTGATATAAAGTCTAGTACCACTTTAAAATTATGTGTCAAGTTGATATAACCTTAATTTGTTGGTTTTTCACTGCCACTTAAGGCCATAGTTTGGTACACCATGATCCTGCACATACCCCTCACATACAAAAACATTTACAACATGCACCATATGCAAACACATAAATTCTACAAGAAAACTCTTACAATTTCCATCTTAAACTTTCATGAGATGAGATAAAACATGGCATGAAGCACTAACCTCTTTCCAAGCTAATTGTTAAGAATGGTGATGAAGAGCTTCCCTTCCTTGGCTTCCAAGTTTTTTTTCCTCCGAATCCTAAGTGTCTCTAGAATTAGAGAGTGGGTGAACAACCACTAAGTTTGGCACAAGCTCCCTAAAAAGACCTCCACTTCCAACCCCACCTACCCCTCTTACACCCTTGTACCTTTCTACCAATATGAACTTAACCAAGTGGAGAGTGAGGAAAGAAGTCATGTGACACTCTAATTTTCGAATTGGCCTAAAAATGACTAGTTTTGAGGGTCTCCTAAGTCTCCTAGTCCAACTTATGCTTATATTTAGACCCCCAACGTATACTAATAACATGTGGGTGACTTATTTTCCCCAAAATAACACTTGGGAACCACTTTTAGGATTTGTAAAGTTCCTATCAAATTTAATTTGAATTCCATCATGAAGATGACTCATTGTAACACTCTCCAAGGTGGTTTAACTTAATTTCATAATGGGACTAAGTTTATGTTAAGTGACTTCATGCCAAAAAATTCTATATGACATATCATTTACACATAGCCAACACAAATATCAATTGAAACACACACCTTAAATACTTTACACATCATGATGACATGTCACTAATTAATCATGATCTTTAAACTTGTTACACCCATGCAAAAACACATTACAAAATAAGCAGAATACAATGAGGTTTTGATTCATCCAAAGATTCACCTTCTCTTTACCATGTTCACATAGGTTTGAACCTTTTTTCCCTGAATAATTTCTATGGATCAAGTTTTCTACACACTCAGCTTGAATGTCAGTAGTCCAATGGAATATTATAGAAATACATGTAGATAAATGCAAAATAATCCATTATCACATTAACACACAAAATTGATTCCCCTTTGTAATCATTTCCATAAAATATTCAAAACATTGCAATATCAACATATGGATATCAACATTTATCTTTCTTATCATAATGAAATTACCATTCTAAACACTATCACCATACGTATAATCATGAAACACTAAAGTGATATCTACTAAATCATTAAAACATATAAACTGGATCTCAGTATATATTTCCTAAGTGAAAATCATTAATACACAAACTTGTTAACTAGTATCTATTCAATTAAGTTAAACATAGTGACATTCCTAGCAATATCCCTTTATCACATTACGAGGGGTTTGTGTGTGAGTTTCTATGGTAAATTCCTCAAACTATTAGAATGTTTCCATAATTATGTCATCATAATTTAAAACCAATTTCCAAATATAAGTATATGTCTTATTGTCATTATAGCCTATATTCATTTTTGTTCTCACTAGAGTGAATGTTAATTTATCTTTCCAAATTGCCTTGTAGATCATATCTTTAATCTCATGACCAGGTTCTTAGCTTGAATATATTGAGTCTCATTTTCATGTGGTCTTAACATATCAACCTAATTTTATTGGATAGGGTATCAACCTTATAATAATCAAAATCTACATCGGTCTCTAATAGGATCCCATAAATAACTGTTAATAACAAAAAATGTTGATGATGACCTAATTAAATCCTAATCAAATTCATTCCTTATAGTTTATAATAGGGTACAAGTGTGGGCCTTACATCCTCCCCCCTAGCCATTGACTTCCTCCTAGAAGTCTCCTATAATCCAAGATACAATTTTCATATATAAGGTTTACCTTGATTCAGTATAAGTGTTCCAGTCAAGAGCCTTGCCTTGAGATCACCTCACATTCCTAATAGTTTTACATATATTCAAGATATAGACTATAAAACATTGTCCCATAGCTCATAGAGGGATGATTCTTCTTAAAATTTATTAACTCACCATTTGATTTATTTGGCTATCATCCCAAGTTAGGGTACATACCAATAGCTAATATGTTTTTATAACTTCTTCTTAGATAGGTAGGGTGGTTGTTGTTTATATCTAGAATGTTCAAGCTCATTGTAGTATTCCAAATTTGTTAGCAATTAAGAATGGTTTATCACAAATAAGGTATTCAATATCTATTTCTATAATTATACCTCCTTGGTTTTTAGGTTAGTCCTTTTCATGGCGTAGTCTCATTACCCTTGTCAACATGTTTAATTAGTACCATTTCCATTTACAAGTCAGTGTTACTTGTCTACCTATCTGCTCCTATGTTGTGCCTTAGCTGGCATAGTCACTAAATTTCTTTCCTCTTTCTCGGTTACTCTTATTTTAGGGTTTAATTTCCATGTTGATAGATTGTGATCATATATACTTTGTCTTGTTTGGGTAACTATTCATTTACCAATGTTATCATATGCTTTGTTAGTTCTTATCAGCTAAGTTTTGCTCCTTACTAGTTTTGAGGCATTCACTCACCTTAGCACTGAAAAACTCTATGATTATAGTCCAAGAATGACTTACTGGTGTAGGGTTGATATCTTGCATAAAACTCCAATATTTCATCTATTTAAGCTTAATATCAAGTTCTACTTACAAGTTCTCAATTGTAGACATTCGATGGTTACTGTGTTCTTTTGGTTACATCTTAATTAAGCAATTTGGCCATTACAACTATTGGTTTTGTATACTTATTAGATATTAGGTCAAAATAACATTGCATATCCTTTTGCTTCTATTACTTATAGGCTTATCACATTCAACACATTTACCTAAAGTCCTTAGCATTGTGTGAAATTGAGGTATATTCATTTGAGGGTTAAGGTATTTCCATGTCTATAGGGTTGGATGAAATCATATCTCATGGTGAATAAAAGGGTGGTATTCAAATTTTCTCATGATGTTTGTCAAGAATATTCTCTAATATGGATGACTTATAAATTATAACACAACACACTTAAAGAAAAATACCTCATAAAATAACTTGAAACAAAATAAAATCACCAATTAAACATAAGCATGGCCACAATGGTAAATCTTTTGTTAAAACAAGTCATGTCCCAAGGAAAAAGGGAACCATACCAAGAAATCATCATAAATGAACATTCCACAAAATTATGAAAATGTGCAAAAATTGAAAACAACAACAACCATTTATAACAATTCAAATTCTCAAAAGAATTGTGGTCATACCAGGGTCTTCTTGATGGAAAGAAAAGGAAGGGTTGTCCTATAATTAAATGTTAAATCAATGGTATGCAAAAATGATTCCCTTGTATATTTGGTCCTTCCTAAGAATAGGTCAAGAGAGTGATCCATACCCTTGTTGCTTATGGGGTTGTCAAATCTTATGAATTTCATTTCTTAATTATATATGTTTCCTTACCTACCTACCCATTAATGTCAGGAATTGTCAGATGTAGTCCAGGGTCAGGGTTTGTAATGAAATTACACTGGTGACCCTTTAGATAAGAGTAAGATTATGATTAGTGTCACTTACCTAAAAATATAATGTAACAAGTTGCTATTAGGAAGATCGATGGGGTTATCTCAAATATACCTATCACACCTTCTTAACAAGCATCGCTTGGGTGTTTCAATAACCTTCAAGATTGGTTCTACCATTTGATCTCCTGATAGACTAGGATTCCTTAAGGTATTTTTGATATTGTGGAAAATTGTTTAGTCCTTTTGAGCTTTTGTATCTTGTGAGCTATAGTGCAGATCGAGAAGAATGTTGATGATTGAGTGATAGTTGTCTCTGAGTTACAAGATGTTATTGAATAACGACAATGTTTTGAGTGAAAACTTGTCTTGTAAGTTCCATTGATCAATATTGAAAATCCTCAATGTTTTATAGGTTACCCCAGTTGGTAAGTGTATATGGTCATGTTTCCCATCATGATATGATGGTGTCACAGGTGGTGGAGGGTCCTCTTTTACTCTGGAAGGCATATATTGTAAATGTAACGGTGAACCATGTTATATCTGACATTATCTATTCTAGTGTGTGTTTTATTTTTTTTCATTTTCATATTGTCTCTCATTGTCCCCCTATCTATCAAGTAGTAGGTTTATCTTATTGGTATCACTTCCAATGGGGTTGTTTACATGTGGTTTCTATGATGTAACTATAGAGTTATTATCTAGATAGTCAAGACATAAAATATTACCTTTATTTTATAACATGTTAGTCATTGCACCATTGTACTACATAGATGGACAATCTACCATCCTCATAATTCTTGCTTACCCTAATCAAGAGCATTCCTTTCTGATGAACCCAGATCTATTTTTCACAAAGGGGGTTTTCGTGTTCTCACCAATACCTAAAAATCATTGAGATCAACTACCATCCATTTAGTCCTTTATGTTGGTATAGTTTTAAAAGAAATATCCTCACACATGAAAAGGTTTGGATTTGTTAAGTCTCACAACCATTGAGAGCGAGTTACATAGAGATCCTTAAAAATTTGAATTTCCACAAGATTGAGGTCAATATCTTACCATATCATAATCCTTAGTAGTTCTAAATTGTTACTATGGTCAATTACTATTATCAATTTAGGGTGTTCAATTCAGTTGCCAAACAGTAATAGTACTTATTACGAATCAATTTCCGAGGAGGCCTATTTTCTATTTGCAATAAGATATTATGATCACTCACAATAGTACATTCATTTGTGGACTCATTAATGCCTAGTGTTGTATAACCTAGGGCTTTGATACCAAAATTTTGTGCCCTAATTTTACTAGGAAAAACACCACTAATTTTTTTTTTATAAGATGAATAATTATAGTACTTCTTCTTCATCATCTTCTTCTATTTAAGTATATCCAAATTGATGCTCATCTTGCACATGATCAAATTTCTTTAACCCAATTTATTAGTCTTACCTAATACCATTACTTTGACTAAAAATAGACATACATATGTACTATTCATTTTAATTAGTAACTTATTAGTCTTACCCTAATTTTACCAGGCAAAACAACACTATTTTTTTGAAGAGTAATTATTATAGTACTTCTTCTTCTTCTTCTTCTTCATCTTCTTTTATTTAAGTATACCCAAATTGATGCTCATATTGCGAATGATCAAATTTCTTTAACCCCTAACTTAATAGTCTTACCCTATACCATTACTTTGACTAAAAAGAGACATACATGTGTACTACACATTTTAACTCTACCACTAAAATGTGATTATTAATAACATTGTTAAGCATTGATTAACATCTAACTCTGATTCTAAAAATAAGATCATTAAGTTCATAATTGTATCCTATACCAATGGTTTGGCTATTATCCAGACATTTATATACATACTATTTAATTGTTAACATTGTTATCCTCAATAAAAAAAATGTCTCCTAATTATTGATTATTGATATTTAATGATGATTAATATGAAGGTTGACACATCAAGTTTACATCTTGACTTGTGATCATACCATTGTTGACTAGAGGGTTAAATAATTTAAGACAATATAAGGGCTCCAAGCAGACATTACACATCTCCTTTCGAAATTTACTTCTTGGTCTTACTTTACTATTCTACTATTATAGATGATGGTAATTAAAAAATAAATAAAATAGATTATTACCTTGAAATACTAATTCCCTCTAAATCTTAATTGCATGACCTGATAACATAGATATGATTCAAAACTTAAATATGAATCAATACCTTAAAATAATTGATAAATTAAATGTGATTATATTCTAAATTATTTAATAAATAATTTTTAACTAAATACTACCCTATAATATCCTATCTAATGCAACATGATTACTAATAAATACCTCAATACAATCTCTCTAGGTGCCTTTCTATTCGCTAACATAACACAACTAGTTGTTCTAAAAGTTATCTATCTAGCTACCCCTTACTAACTATTTTATCTATCCACTTAGTAACTATTTTATCTATCCATTATTAACTCTCTAATTTGACATCCAACTCCCATGTACCAACCTTCCCACAATCCTTCAAAATTCCTAACAACTACCACCATTCTTCCCATAGGAAATTTCACCAAATCCAAGGTGATCGCCTCTAAGTTGGGAGTTTCCCCATATTATCCCATTTTCTTAGGCACCAAGTAAAAGTATAAAAGATAGGCTGTCTTGGGAAGGGTCCCTGACATGTGGCAAGGACATGACATTTCCCATAACTTAAGATCTCTCCTAATTATGGTACTTTCCCTTTATACATTGCATAGCTTCTTTGATTTATTAATTAGTGCCCCTTCAAACTTAGGAAACTAGGATTCTTGTCAGGTACACTTCCCTTGGCCCAACGATAAGGAACTTGGGATTGGGGCCTGACATTATGTCAAATTTGCTCATTTTTCCATCCCTTGTTACATGCACCAAGTATTCTTAAGAAAAGGGTAAAAGCTTGGTTGGGTTGTGTTTACATTTTAATTTTTTTTTTTTGTATTTATTTGAAAATTAATCTATTATTTGGTGGGACATCTTATTAGTTACATTATAGTTTTAAAAACCTAAATGCCTAAACTTTATTATAATTATAGTCTTTTGTTTATGTTTCTATTATCTATGCTAGTCTATGACTTTAGCCCCCCCTTTAAAAAAAAAGGATTTTAAAGAATATTCTTTGAAATATTTTATTGACCTATAATATTGGGGAAGGGATTATTTCCTTTCCCATACATTTTCTAGAGATTTGAATAGGCACCTACAACCAGTTATTTCTTATCCTCTCATACATTCTATATCATCTATTTGATTTTCTATTTCTATAGTTCAGGGTACTCATGATAGGTTATTTCAATGATACATTAGTGGTTACTAAATATGTTATGATAGTCTAAATTAATGAACTTATTGATTCATGTGGGCAATAAACTTAATACAAAAATCATATAGAAAACATGACAAAAATCTTATATGAAACAAACTGATTATTCTTATTTATGAATTTAGGAAATTGGAAACTATTGCTCAAGCTTTATAATGCATTCTCTTGAGCAGATTAAATTGAATATGTATGCATATCTATTATATAATGGAGCTAAATAGTAGGATAATACAAATGAGATAATCTCCCTCTCATTAAAAACTATTCTATGTATTGGTGTTTGAAAATGCTTGAGGGTTTTCAATTATCCCACTAAGAAAGTGACACATCTAGGGGCAGCTAACTCCCATTTTCAACATGCCATTTTTGACAACAGGCCAACTATAAGGCATGACCCTTCTTCTACTTCAGGCTCTGCTAAACCTAGGCGGGTAGACCTAAGATTCAAATGATATTGTACCAGTGCAAAAACATATCCTTGAATCTATTAAAGTAGATGAAAACCCTTATATCTCCTAATAACTCATGAAATAACATCAATCTACAGTAGCTAAATGCAGAGCTATGAATCTCAGGAGCTAAGTGAGGGCATTCTATTTAGGTCCTTCAACATAAAATGGAAAGAACGTTTGATTAAAGATGTTAATTTCAACAAAACCCTCAGATATGCAGTAGTAAGAATTAATGATCTTGTAACTAATCAGTGCCTTAACCATTGGGCAATCCCAAGAATCAAATGCACACATATGGATAACTGATACTTTTTTATATACTCAAACATTTGATCTATCTATTTAACTTATAAATAGACATCAATGCTCAATCTAAACCTCATTCTTACATGACATCCCCATCAGCAAACTTCCAACCCTATTAATTCCCTGAAGCATTTACATAAATTCTTGAGTCATAACCAATAATGAAATAACATATAGCCTTAAGGGACTGCAACTACGATCTAGGCTCTTTGTTCAAAGACCATAAAATATTGAAACTCACTGATGAAGGAGATGAGAATCAAAATGAAACTAATGAAATTCTTGCTCATTTGTATTCATTTCCTTGCAACAATACAGTCATATGCATGAAATGAAAACACAGAAAAACCTAATCAATCTAAACTTGTTGTATTAATCTTCTTATTGTTGTTCATACAAGAAGAATTTGCTAAAGAAAATGGTGTCACAGTCATGGGAACACATCAAAAATGGATCCAAAACCTAGTATCTCAATAGTGACTAGTTTTCTCCCCAAAGACTGCAACCAACTAGTTTCTTAGTAACAAAAATTGGAACTCTTACAATGGATCAGAGAAAGAAAGATACAGAGAAGAAAGAATTCCCAGATCTGATCTATGCCTGACATGTGTCCACTTGGAATTTCATCTCGTTCAGTTGCAAAACTTCTTTCCTCTCTCTTCCATCTGATCTTTGTTTCATCATTCCTATAACTGATTTGAAAATATCCTTTCCTGAATGATGAATACCTATGAGTCATAAAAATATTTGATTTGCCTCATGAAATGCCAATGAAATCTTAGTTTTTACTGAATGAATTTGAACTAATGTCAACCAAAACTGAATTCTCACTATCTTTTAACCATATTCAGGTGATTACTATGTTAAAAATCAATTCTAGACTCTGATTACCTAAATACAGTTGCAATTTAGATACTTGAGACAAATCCTCCTATAGCATGAACCAGCTGCTTTCGGTGCAAAAACTAACTCCAAAATTATAAAGTTTGTCTCATTCTGGTTTCGATGGTATATTGGAGCATATATTTTGTCTACTAGAAACCTTCAGAATCTTGATTTGAAAAATGGCCTCCTAGTATAAGTGTCTGGTCTGCAGTTCAATTTTGCAAAATTTTATAATATTCTAATGTTTGGACTTTGGAATATTATCATTTTTGAAATTAAAATACTTGAACATGCAACCATTTTGTAAAAAATTAAAATAAAATTTATTTAAAAAAAATATATTTACATTTTTTCCTTTGCCCTTTAAATCTAGGGTCAACCAAGTATGACCGGGCCTTTTTGCCACATGGTGGCCTCTGATTGGCTGACCACTATTCATTCAGACACCAGACTACCATGTTAGTGTCTTCTAGGACCTGTGCCACATGTCAAAATTCTACATTCCTGCATTTTTTAATCAACCTGCATCTTCTTTTTGTAGTTTTGTGGGTGTCATTCGATATTGCAAAGTGGCACGATCCTGTGCTCCCACCATGTCATTGCACCCAGAGTCTATGTTGCCACATGTCAATTTCCCACTTTCCCACATTTTTAACTTCCTCGCAACTTGATAATGCGGGGAAGCGAGCACTGTTGGATTTGGACACTTGGTAGCATCTTGGCGAATGTGGCCACATCATCACGCTTGCTGGTTCATTAAAAAAAATTGTATCTATCTCATGTCAGCTAGCATCATCCATGACCACAAGGACCCACCTCGAAGCACTACCTTTCCAAAAGGAGGCTTTCTTTAATTCATCTTAATGGGCATTTGAAATGGTATTTAAAGAACTAAAGTTATATTACCCACTCAATGTGGGATAAAGACATTTCATAGTCTTTGCCTGAAAACTAGTACTAGATTTAGTCAATGTGCCCACGAGCATATTTCTCTACCCATGGTGTGATCTTTCATGCTTCAAACATTTTCTTTGATGTTGTGGCTGCCTAGTCTTTGGTCTGCATGTTTGGAGCCTTATCTTACGTGTGGAGCTTGTTACATCTACTCTTGCCGACCACTACTTTTTTAAGTGTGGAGCTCTAGCTTTTGTGGGCTTCCTCTATGTGATTTGTCTTTGCCTCAAAAAGCCTCTCCACACATCCTTTCCCCTTTTAAATTCCTCCTAGCTATGGCTCCTTCTTGAATATTGCCCCTGCATTCAATATGGAGTATACTTTATGAGCTGCATGGGAGACTTCTCTATAGCACGAGTCAAGTATGGCTCTCCTTTCATCTGACGTAGGATCTTCTGCTAACGATGTCTTCTTTTTTGTTGCCGCTACCTTTCCTAAGCCTACGGCTTCCATGCAGGTCCGTTCTTAAGTGCCGGTGGCCAATGTTTAGTGTGGATACCATGCTCCTTTTAAAATTTGCATGGGTAGCTTTGTTTGATGTTATTGATTGGAGCTTACCCTTTCAAATGTTGACTACTTAGGCATGATGCCCTTAAATGGCTCCATTTCCTCTACCTTCTTGTGTAGGCGGTTTTCATATTTTTTACATTTGACTACATGTTCTTCACCTTATGCTACCTTCCATCCTTTGACACTAGGTTTCCTATCACCTCTTGCTCTTAAGCCAACTCCCCTTTGAATATGTGGACTCCATTTCAAATGAACATGTGTTTACAATAAGCACAGTATTTATCTTGCAATGTTGTAATTCCAACTTCCCTTTTTTTACTATTCTTAACTGGTAATTTACTTATGCAATGAATTTTATGATTGGAGAAATCTGAAAAGTTGAGAGGACGCTATCATATTTGATACTCTGATACCATTGGACAGCTAGCTGGATTAAATAAAAAGGTGGAAGATGCCTCTGATAGTCTTAGGAAATAACTTCATCACTTGCTACATGAAGTCCAATATAATCTCACTCCCTTTAATCTTGGGTATGTGAAAAACCCATTTCCTCCCATATTGAATTAGATTTGCGACAGTGCTCAAAAGAATCATAAATTTTTCCTTATAAATCATTTTGAATGGCGAGGCTACAATATGTGGACTTCATTTCTTCACACAAATGTTAAGCATATAAAATGATATAACAATCTCCACCATAAAATTTACCAATCTCTTCTTTAAGAACAGGAGTTTTGGAATTATTGGTGATCTGCCAAACTAGTTTCATTAGCACCTTTTAACCTTTTAACTCAACTGGAAAAGGGCTTAATGGAAAATTTTAATCATGAATAACACTCATAGGTTAATTTGATGAAGATTAGTCAGGCCCCAAGGCAAGTCTGACTAAAAAAAATTTTGTTTCTAGACAACTGATCCTTCAGATTAATTAGTTTGGCAACTCAAATTGATTAGAATCAAGTTTGATCACTGACTGTCTATTAAAAATTCATTTTATCACTTTTTTGTTACTGTCACTATTGATGTCAGGAGGTCTTTTGACTACCCATAAAAAATGACCCAAACCTTTGACTAGGCTCTAAAAATCGGAGCACTGATTCTTTGTTCCACACACTTCTACCCCCTCAAATCTCATCTCATGATGAATTCAAGGTCAAAAGATATTCATCATCAAAGTTGACCGCTTAAAAACACCTGCAGATAAACATGTTAGAAAACAATAAACTGGGTTCAGAATTAGCTTTGAAAACTGGGTGAATGGACACTCAAGGAAACGAAAACTAGTGCATTGGTTCTCTGTCATGAGGACATTATGAATCTATGATTTGGGCTCATGAAAAATAAATAGATGCATTTGTCAAGCGGTCAAAGTGGGCTACTTGGATTTTGTAAATTGGGAACAATGACATGAATCAATTTTTGCAAATGGAATGGACCTGGAAAAGTGTGTATATAGATTCATCATGACCTAAATTTTGGCACACTTGAAGAATTTTCAAAGGACAATATAGTGGTACAATCCATTTGATCTATGCAATCATAAATCTCAAGTTATAATGTCATGAACAAGGGTACCAAACAATCTGCAAATGCTGATACCAATAAAAAGATAGAAATTGCGTTTGGAATCACATTTGAAAACTAATCGAACGGATTTATCAAGAGTTGAAACTTGAAATATAACGAGTCCCTAACCTTTACAATGCAACACAAAAAGAAATGTAGCATTTTTATCAATTGGTCAAAAGCTACAACATGTCAAAAAGGGCCTCCTAGAATTTAGAAATAATTGCAAAAGGATGAAAACAGTAGCTGACCAACTTTGAGGGGTTCGAAACCTAGTCAAACGGTCTCAAAATAACTCAAAATATGAAACATAAGTTCTCAAGTATGGATATTAGGTACTCCCAAAGTGGCAGGTTACAAAATAATTTAGGGTTCGAGATATTCATATGCAAACAAGGCCTCCTGTCGCTATTTGACACTAGGTGAAAAATGCAAAATTGACAATTGCTTAAAACAAGACTTCATGGGATGACTCAGAATGATGATTTGACTTCATGGAATGCTTAAACAAGCTGAATACAAGGTGTTAGAAACATTAAACACCTCATGGGCCTCAAGGGTACAACTAGGTACAATCTCATCAAAAAGCATTTATAGGGCTTAATTTCTCAAGAGTGCTCAAAACTGACCATGCAATTTTGAGCACCAATAGTGGATCTTTCTGGGGATGCATGTCCCTTGCAAGCATGGCAAGATTTTAGATCTCTGGGATAAGTAGACCTTACACCTGAACTTCAAAATCTCTCTCGAAAAACTTTATTGAAAGTAGGGAAACTACTACTACTATGTACAAGAGATGGCCCTAGGCCACTGAGAAGTTTCAAAATAGTTTACCTCTGTTACACACTTGATTTTCATTTACATCTTCTTGAGGTGAACTAAAGTTCTCATTCTTCTTTGTCTTACCTAACATATCAACACTTTCAGTCAGCTCATTAGGCAAAACAATACTATTATCATCATCTTCATAGTGCATATAAGAATCAAACATACTATCTACACCTTGCTCACTATGAAAATATGAATCAGCATGATCATAACAACTGAAATCAAACTAAAAATGATCACTGCTGATAGAGTCATGGATTCCTTCAACTAGAAACACAAAAGCTTGATATTCTACTTCATTGAACAAGTTACATGCATCAGATGGTAACTCACCTTGTGCCTCCGAATATGAAGAGTATGGAAAAACTGATTTATCGTCACTTGCAACATTAGTACACCATATATTAGATTGAATATATGCTACATTATCTTCATATTCTAGCAAATTATTAGATCCCAAATCATAAGAATTATCATGAAATTGCATTCTTAGAATGTATTGATCCGTATCTAATTCTTTTTGAAATAGCTCACTAGGATAAACCGTTTCATTATTATTTCTCTTATCACATAAGCTATATGAGCTTATCTCAGCCTTATGGAAATAGAAAAACATTGAATCAGCAACAACTCTTATCTCTCTATTTTCATTCTCATCATAGAATTCATTATGTACATTGACATACAAATTACTATCATGTACACCCCCCAAACCTGACATAGCACATTCTGAAACTACATCTTTCTCAACATCATACTTAGAGAAAATGACTTCACCACATGAATTTGCATAACGTGTCAAAATGCAAGCATCCTTAGATTGGTTAGCATACCTTTCAAAATTGTGAACAACCAAATCAGAAATCTCATCAACACTTAGCAAGATTTCATCCCTAGTTTGTTCTCCTTGGCTTAGATCATTATCTGGATAGCTTGACAAATTTGTAACAACAGACTTGTTAGCAATACATTCTGAAAAATCAAAAATCTAATCACCACATAATTCTTCTTCTTGAGACAACACCTCAACAATCAGCATCTCAACACAAACACATTCATCATTCAAGGAAATATTATCACTGTTGTTACACTTCTCTTCTTCTGTATACTCATCGCCATAAGAAGATGAATTGACATTATGCATATTATCAGATTGCTGATTACTATCCTCTGATTCATAAAACTAAGACTCTTTACTTTCTATATCATCTTGAATAGACTCATTACATTCACTAACATTAGACTCAATAGCCTTTAACAAACATTCAAATTCTATGATAATATCATGAAATTTAATAATCTTTTGGAATCTTGCCTCCTCTGGCCAATCAACCAAATGCGGTGTAAAAATTTCTAAGAGAAACATTGGCCATGAAGACTTCTCTGGTCTACAAGACTCATGAAGATTAATGACTAATGATTTGAACTTCATGTAAATTTGCAATCCATCAAGACCCTTAACATCACCAATTCTACTTCTTAATATGACAACCAGATTATCATGATCTTCTCTTTCTAATCTAGCAATCTTCGCATGAAGACTCTCTAATTCATATTGATATCTAGACTCATAATCCATATCTTCAAATTCTAAAAATCTACCTCTACTTTCTTAGTTCTGAAACACTAGATGGAGGCATCCATTTTTACCATTCAATTTTCATGAACGACAAATACATGAAAACTGAAAATACCTTTATGTGTTGTTGTTTGAAATCTTAGATCTGCTACCTGGCACAAGTGTAAATATGAAACCCTTCACACTGTAGATAAAATCTTTTGTAGAGTAGCCACCTCCTTGAAGAGGAAAATGAAATCACAATAGTGATTCACCCTTTGAAAATGAATTTCTTCAGCAGATACAAGCAACCACATAAACTTTGTCAAGAATTTAAAACTTCCTTTCCAAGAATTTATCAAAAACTTTAGATCTGCCCATACAACTACAAGTCTTTCAAAATTTTGCAATGAAATCAACTAGGAACAAACTGGTACAGAGATTTTAGAGTCACCTCTCACTCATGCAAGAAATAAAACATAATTTGTCACTTGACAAATCTGAACCAGACCTTCAATCTAGGAAAAACTTGCAGATCACTAACACCTTGAAAAGAAAATACACTTTATAAATTGTTTCTTGACTCTGAAACTTTCTCAACAACACTTGCAAAGACTGAACTAATTGAAGATAGACTTATAATAGTCATAGAACACAATTTACATCCAATAAAACAACATGTTGCTATCCATGAATAAAGCTTAACTGGGGAACATGAAAGTTTAGTAAGGAAATGGATTGAACACATTAACTTACTGCTATACAAAAACTTTCTCCATGTAGTTCCTTCTATTGTGTTGAATTCCTTTAAATCCTCAAGGTTTGTCTATTCATTAATCTCAACACAACTCCCTAGCAAAGTCACCATTTTGTTGGTGTTTGAAAATGCTAGAGGGTTTTCAATTATCCCACTGAGAAAGTCACACATCTAGGGGCAGTTAACTCCCATTTTCAACATGCCATTTTTGACAACAGGCCAACTATAAGGCATGGCCCTTCTTCTACTTTAGGCTCTGCTAAACCTAGGTGGGTAGACCTCAGATTCAAATGATATCGTACTAGTGCAAAAACATATCCCTGAATCTATTAGAACAGATGAAAACCCTTATGTCTCCTAATAACTCATGAATTAACATCAATCTACAGTAGCTAAATGCAGATCTGTGAATCTCAAGAGCTAAGTGAGGGCATTCTATTTAGGTCCTTCAACATAAAATGGAAAGAACATTTAATTAAAGATGTTGATTTCAATAAAACCCTCAGATATGCAGTAGTAAGACTTAAATATCCTGTAGCTAATCAGTGCCTTAACCATTGGGCAGTCCCATGAATCAAATGAACACATATGGATATTTGATACTTGTTTATATACTTAGACATCTGATCTATCTATTTAACTTGTAAATAGACATCAATGCTCAATCTAAACCTCATTCTTACATGACATCCCCATCAGAAAACTTGCAACCCTGTTGATTCCTTGAAGCATTTACATAACTTCTTGAGTCATAAGCAACAACAAAATCACATACAGCCTTAAGAGACTGCAACTACAATCTAGGGTCTTTGTTCAAAGACCATAAAACATTGAAACTCACTGATGAAGGAGACTAGAATTAGAATGAAACTAATGAAATTCTTGCTCGTTTGTATTCATTTCCTTGAAACAATATAGTCATATGCATGAAATGAAAACACAGAAAAACCTAACAAATATGAACTTGCTATATTAATCTTCTTATTGTTGTTCATACAAGAAGAATTTGCTGGAGAAAATGGTGTCACAATCATGGGAACACATCAAAACTGGATCTAAAACCTGGTAGCTGAGTAGTGAGTGGTTTTCTCTCCAAAGACTAGAACCAACTGGTTTTTCAGTAACAAAAACTAGAACCCTTACAAAGGATCAGAGAAATAAAGATATAGACAAGAAAGAATTCCTAGATCTAATCTATGCCTGACATGTGTCCACTTGGAATTTCATCTTGTTCAATTGCAAAACTTCTTTCCTCTCTCTTCCATCTAATTTTTGTTTCATCATTCCTGTAACTGATTTGCGAATATCCTTTCTTGAACGATGAAAACTTGTGAATCATCCAAATATTTGATTTGCCTCATGAAATGCCAGTGAAATCTCAATTTTTATTGTATGAATCTGAACCAATTTTGAACCAAACTAAATTCTCACTGCCTTTTTACCATATTTAGGTGATTACTATGTTAAAAATTAGTTCTGGACTTTGATTACCTGAATAAAGTTGCAATTTAGATACTTGAGACAAATCCCCCTATAGCATGAACTAGCTACTTCCTGTGCAAAAATTGACTTCGAAATAAAAAAAATTGTCGTGTTCTGGTTCTGATGGTTTATTGGAGCATATATTTTTCCTACCAGAAACCTTCAAAATCTTGATTTGAAAAATGGCCTCCTAGTATAAGTGTTTGGTCTGCACTTCAATTTTGCAAAATTTTATAATATTCTAATGTTTGGACTTTGGAATATTATCCTTTCTGAAATTAAAATACTTGAACGTGTAACCATTTTGTAAAAAATAAAAATAAAATTATTATTTTTAAAAAAAATTCTTTACATTTTTTCCTTTTCCCTTTAAATCTAGGGTCAACCAAGTCTGACTGGGCCTTTTCGCCATGTGGCAGCCTCTGATTGGCTAACCACCGCTCATTCAAACACTAGACAGTCATGTTAGCATTGACTGGGACCTATGCCATGTGTCAAAATTCTGCATTCCCACATTTTTTAACCAACCTGCATCTTCTTTTTGTAGTTTTGTGGGTGTCATTCGATCTTGCCACATGGCACAATCTTGTGCACTTGCCTGAACTTGCATGTCCCCACCACGTCACTGCACCTAGAGCCTGCATCACCACATGTCAATTTCTTGCTTTCTCACATTTTTTAACTTCCTCACAACTTGATAAAGTGGGAAAGTAGGCACCGCCAGATTTGGACACTTGGCAGCATCTCGGAAAATCTGGCCACATCATCACGCTTGCTAGTTCATTCAAAATTTTGCATCTGTCTTGCGCCAGCTAACATCATCCATGACCACAGGGGACCCACCTCAGAGTGCTACCTTTCCAAAAGGAACCTTTCTTCAATTCATCTTAATGGGCATTTGAAATGGTATTTAAACAACTAAAGTTTATATTACCCACTCAATGTGGGATAAAGGCATTTCATAGTCTTTGCCCGAGAACTAGCGCTGGATTTAATCAATGTGCCCGTGAGTGTATTGCTTTGCCCATGGCATGATCTTTCATGCTTCAGATGTTTTCTTTGATGCTGTGGCTGCCTAGTCTTTGGTCTATAGGTTTGGAGCCTTATCTTGCATGTGGAGCTTATTACATCTACTCTTGCCGACCACTACTTTTTCAAGCATGGAGCTCTAGCTTTTGTGGGCTTCCTCTATGCGAATTGTCTCTACCTCAAAAAGCTTCCCTACATGTCCTTTCCCCTTGCGAATTCCTCCTAGCTACGGCTCCTTCCTAAATATTGCCCCTACATTCAATATGGAGTATACTTTATGAGTTTCATGGGAGGCTTCTCTATAACACAGGTCAAGTATGGCTCTCCTTTCATCTGACATGGGATTTTCTACTAATGACATCTTCTTTTTTGTTGCCGCTGCCTTTCCTAAGCCTACGGCTTCCATGTGGGTCTTTTCTTAAGTGTTGGTGGCCAATGTTTAGCGTGGATACCATGCTCCTTTTAAAATTTGTGTGGGTGGCTTTGTTTGATATTATTGATTGGAGCTTACCCTTTCAAATGCTGACTGCTCATTTGGTATGATGTTCTTTTTTGGGCGTGAGCTATGTTAAACATTGCCACCTTTCCTTTGCATGATGCATCTCTTTAACCTTTCATGGATCTGCTTTAGAAATTGCGGACTTCCTTTCCCTTGAGACTACCCTTAAATGGCTCCATTTTCTCTACCTTCTTGTGCAGGTGGGTTTGATATTTTGTACGTTTGCTTTGACTGCATGTTCTTCACCTTATGCTACCTTCCGTCATTTAACACTGAGTTTCCTGTCACCTCTTGCTCTTAAGCCAACTCCCCTTTGAATATGTGGAATCCATCTCAAATGAACATGTGTTTACAATAAGTACAGTATTTATCTTACAATGTTGTAATTCCAACTTCCCTTTTTTTTACTATTCTTAACTGGTAATTTACTTATGCAGTGAAGTTTGTGGTTGAAGAAATTTGAAAAATGGAGAGGATGCTGTCATATTTGATACTCTGATACCATTGGATAGCTAGCTGGATTAAATAAAAAGGTGGAAGATGCCTCTAATAGTCTTAGGAAACAACTTCATCACTTGCTATAGGAAGTCCAATATAATCTCACTCCCTTTAATCTTGGGTATGTCAAAAACCCATTTCCTCCCATATTGAATTAGATTTGCAATAGTGCTCAAAAGAATCATAAATTTTGCCTTATAAATCATTTTGACTGGCGAGGTTACAATATGTGGACTTCATTTCTTCACACAAATGTTAAGCATATAAAATGATATAACAATCTCCACCATAAAATTTACCAATCTCTTCTTTACGAACAAGAGTTTTGGAATTATTAGTGATCTGCCAAACTAGTTTCATTAGCACCTTTTAACCTTCTAACTCAATTGGAAAAGGGCTTAATGGACAATTTTAATCATGAATAACACTCATAGGTTAATCTGATGAAGATTAGTCGGGCCCCAAGGGGGGAACGACTAAAAAAATTTTGTTTCTAGACAATTGATCCTTCAAATTAATCCATTTGGCAACTCAAATTGATTAGAATCAAGTTTGACCACTGACTGACAATTAAAAACTCATTTTATCACTTTTTTCTTACTGTCACTATTGATGTCAGGAGGTCTGTTGACTAGCTATAAAAATTGACCCGAACCTTTGACCAGGCTCTGAAAACTGGAGCACTAATTCTTTGTTCCACACATTTCTACCTCGTTGAATCTTGTCTCATGATGAATTTGAGGTCAAAAGATATTCATCATCAAAGTTGACCACTTAAAAACACCTGCAGATAAACATGTTAGAAAACAATAAACTCAATTCAGAATTAGGTTTGAAAATTGGGCGAATGGACACTTAGGGAAACAAAAACTGCGGCATTGGTTCTCTGTCATGAGGAAATTATGAATCTGCGATTTGGGCTCATGATGAATAACTAGATGCATTTGGTAAGCGGTCAAAGTAGTCTACTTGGACTTTGCAAATTGGGAACAATGACAGGAATGAATTTTTGAGAATGGAATGGACCTGGAAAAGTGTGCATATGGATTCGTCATGACCTAAAAATTGGCACACTTAAAGAATTTTCAGAGCACAAGATAGTGGTACAATCTATTTGATCAATGCAACCACAGATCTCAAGTTATAATGTCATGAACAGGGGTACCAAACAATCTAGAAATGTTGATACCAGTAAAAAGATAGAAATTGTGTTTGGAATCTCATTTAAAAACTGATCAAACAAATTCGTCAAGAATTGAAACTTGAAACATAACATGTCCCTGACCTTTGGAAAGAAACAAAAAATGAAATTTAGCATTTTGATGAACTGGTCAAAAGCTACAACACGTCAAACAGGGCCTCCCAGAATTTATAAATAATTGCAAAAGCATGAAAACAGTAATTGACCAACTTTGAGGGGTTTGAAAGCTAGACAAACAGACTCAAAATGACTTGAAATCTGAAACATAAGTTCTCAAGTATGGGTATTACGTACTCCAAAAGTGGCAGGTGACAAAACAATTCAGGGTTTGAGATATTTAGATGCAAACAAGGCCTCCTATCGCTGTTTGAGACTTTGTGAAAATGCAAAATTGACAATTGCTTAAAACAAGACTTCACGAGATAACTCAAAATGATGATTTGACTTCATGGAATGCTTAGACAAGCTGAATACAGGGTGTTAGAAACATTAAACACCTTACAGGCCTCAAGGGCACAGCCAGGTACAATCTCATCAAAAAGCATTTATAGGGCTCAATTTGTCAAGAGTGCTCAAAACTGACCATGCAATTTTGAGTGCCAACACTATGATATCAATTTAACTTGGAAAAACTTATGCATACAGCTCAAAAACCTTCAAGTATATCAAATTCCTAATTGATATTCATAGCAAGACTATAAGCTAATTACAAATCCATTATCTTCGAATGCATATTCTATAATGATTCTTAACTCTTCTCATCAATACACTCATATCCAAGACAATGAAACAACAATATCATTACAATGAATTTCTCTTCCATGATACTCTCATAATACACAAAGGTGGTAGAATCAATGTATCAAAAAATAACACAATTGAAATACCTTCCACAATACATGGATACTCACAACCTTTCTGATTGATAATTGAAATGAGACAATAAGATTAGTCTTACAATACATTTAGATTCACATGAAAAGATGAATTTTGTTTTCTATCTCAACTCAAACACAATAATGTCTTCTTCTCCTATGCATATGGAAGGACATCAAGAACTCTAAGTTTTCAAGATCATCCATTAATAACTTGCATATGAGAGATAAAAATGGTGAACCATGGAGGCTCACCTACCAACCTAGGCCTCAAGGAGGCAACCCACTGAGCTAGGGGAAATAAGGCTCAAATACGAGAAATTCAAACATCATCATAAGACAAGAGCCAACATGAAAACAATATTTTAATAACACATTTACAACCCCAATCAAGGTTTGGACTATGATTCACAAATAGAATCATAAACATTGGATGAAGGTCGGCTCTCCAAGGAGGAGAATGCCATATCCTAATGCATTAACAAATCTTGCAATTGCAATATGCCCAAAAAGGCTATAAAAACTTACTCTTCTTCACAAATGCTCACTTATACCTCCTAGGCATGTGGCTTTTCAATGGAGCCCATACTCCCTAAAAACTATCCCCTCTCTAAGAGAAGGATTTCTCAACTTCAATGTTGAGCACAACTAACCCCTTCACCCCAAGGCTTCTCTTCCCTCCCAAGGGTGAGTGAAGCCTTCAAAACCAACATGACATTCAATCCACAAACATAAACCAAGAAAACAAAACCAAATGCAACTAGATTCAACATGCTCACTCACATACACAAACATTTACAATATGCACCATATGCAAAAACATAAATCATACAAGAGCACTCTTACAATTTAAATCTTCAACTTTCATGAGATGAGAGAAAACATGGCATGAAGCACTAACCTCCTTCCAAGCTAATAGTTGAGAATGGTGATGAAGAGCTTCCATTCCTTGGCTTCCAAGTTTTTTCCTCCAAACCTTTAGTGTCTCTACAATTAAAGGGTGGGTGAATAACCACTAAATTTGTCACAAGCTCCCTAAAAAGACCTCCACTTCCAACCCCACCTACCCCTCTTACACCCTTGTACCTTTCTACCATTAGGAATAGAACCAAGTAGAGGGTGAGGAAAGAAGTCATGTGACACTCTGATTTTCAAATTGGCTTCAAAATGACTAGTTTAAAGGGTCTCCTGTGAGGCCTCGCGCCGACCCATCTTAGCATCGATGATACATTATTATTTTGATACTCATGACTCGATATGTTAGAACATTATTTGATGCACTGAACATTATTATGCTATTTATGATGTGTGATGCTTTACTTTCAAATATTTGTTTTCATCATTTAATGATTTATAAACATGTATAAACACTTTTGATTTTTTCCAATTTTAATGAATAGAATGAGATGAATAATTGATTATAGAAAATGAATGTTTTAATTTACATGAATTTCTTGATAAGTATTTTTACATATATACATGTGTTTCTTGAACTACTAATGTGTGCAATGAGTGTAGGAAATTTAGCCGAGAAAACCCAAAGGAAAGATGGAACTAAACCCCTTGTTAATTTGTGCTATCTTTGCATTGTCTTTATTTAAAGGTTGTTATTTGGTCTTATTATCCCCCTAGCGATTGTTTCCTAGTAGAACCATTGAATATTAGGGCCATCATGGATTGGCCAGTACCCACTAGTGTCACTGAGGTGAGGAGCTTTATGGTACTAGCAGGCTATTATTGATGCTTCATTGCAGGATTCTCTAGATTGGCACACCACATAATGTCTCTTCAGAGGAAGGGAAAGAAATATGAGTGGACAAAGAAGTGTGATAGAGATTTTCAAGAACTCAAGAGAGCCCTCACGAGTGCACCAATTCTTGTAGTACCAGATCCATCTATAGATTTTGTGGTGTGCATTGACACATCTTTGGATGGTATTGGGGTAGTTCTTATGTAGGATGGCCAAGCTATTTCCTTCAAGTCTAGGAAGTTGAAGACTCATGAACTCAGTTACCCTACTCACAACCTAGAGCTTGTCAAACCTTAATACTAGGCAAAGAAGGTGGATGGAGTTCCTTTGTGAGTACAATTTTGATGTCCATTACATCAAAGGAAAGGAGAATGTTTTTGTAGATTCTTTAAGTAGAAGTCACCATGAGTTATCATCTATGACTTATAGTACCAATTTGAGAGAGTAGATTCTTCAACACTTGCTAGTAAATGCACTTTATGTAGAGATTAGTTAGGTGGTGCATGCTTAGAGGCGCTCAGAAGGAAAGTATTCAAAGTATTCCTTGGATTTTGATGGACTCTTGCATCATAGAGGATGTATGTATGTACCTTCCATTGGGGGTTTGGGTGAGTTCATTATACTTGAGGCTCATAGAGCACCTTATGCAGCTCACCCCAGTGTTAAGAAGTTACATGCAGATTTGAGACAGTTATATCATTGGCCAGCCATGAGAGTGCAGATTGCTAGCATAGTTGCATGATGCCTCGAGTGTCAGAGGGTGAAGGCAAAGCATCATCATCCCAGTGGGCTCCTTTAGCCTCATGAGATTGTAGAGTGGAAGTGGGATGTTATATCTATGGACTTCATTGTTGGTCTCCCTTTGTCATCTCATCACCATGGTGCCATTTTGGTGATAGTTGATGCATTGACCAAGGTTGCCCACTTCTCTCCTATGTGTACTACATACACAACATAGAACATAGCTCAGGTGTTTTTGCGGGATATTGTCAAACTTCATGGCATTCTGTATAAGTTCATCTTTGATAGGGACTCACTATTCACCTCATCATTTTGGAGAGAGTTGCAGACAGCATTGGGAACTAGGCTCAATTTTAGTACAGCGTACCATCCTCAGACCGACGGGCAGACCAAGCAAGTGAATCAATT
The DNA here is from genome assembly GCA_028749045.1 of Cupressus sempervirens. NCBI lineage: Eukaryota > Viridiplantae > Streptophyta > Pinopsida > Cupressales > Cupressaceae > Cupressus > Cupressus sempervirens. The sequence continues at coordinate 790,082,585 of CM053783.1, read as the reverse complement.
TTTGGAGGACATGTTGCATATGTACCTGATGGGCCATCAGGTCAAGTGGGAGGAATACCTACACCTTGTCGAGTTTTCCTATAACAATGGGAACCATTCCTCCATAGGTATGCCACCTTATGAGGCCTTGTATGGAAGACCTTGTAAGATGCCTCTGAGTTAGGATAGGATCAAGGATTGAGTATCTATTGGCCCTCAGTTAGTTAAGGAGATGGAGCAGAAGGTGACACTAATTAGATAGTGCTTAAGAGAGGCACATGATCAGCAGAAGAAGTATGCTGATGTGAAGAGGATAGATTGAGAGAATCTAGTTGGTGATAGAGTTTTCTTGAGGGTGCGGCTACACAAGAGTTTGATTTGATTCAAAAAGGGCTCTAATTTGGCACCTCGGTTCATTGTACCATTCAAGATCCTAGAGAGGATAGGACCAGTTGCCTACTGTTTAGCCTTGCCACCTAGCCTATCATGCATCCATGATGTGTTTCAAATTTCAATACTTAGAGGATACATTTATGATGAGTCTCATATTAAAGATTTGGATGCCTTGTAGGTGGAGTTGAACGGCTAGTTAGCGCTGAGCCTATCTGTATTATTGCTCGACAGACCCTAGCACTTCGAGGTCGAGAGTTGGACCATGTTAGAGTCTAGTGGAATTGCTATGATGAGGTTATAACTTCATGGGAGGATGTGGCATGGATGTGATCTTAGTACCCATATCTTTTTGATGAACTCTAGGAGGAAGTACCCATTATTTTGATACTCATGACTCGATATCAAAACATTATTTGATGCACTAAAAATTAGTATGTTATTTATGATGTGTGATGCTTTACTTTCAGATATTTTTTTTCATCATTTAATGCTTTATAAACATGTATGATGATGAATTGAATGAATGCAGAATTAACACTTTGATTTTTTCATATTTTAATGAATAGAATGAGATGAACAATTGATTGTAGAAAATGAATGTTTTAATTTACATGAATTTCTTGATAAGTATTTCTACATATATACACGTGTTCCTTGAGCTACTGATGTGTGCAATGAGTGTGCAAGAAATTTAGCAAGGAAAATCCAAAGGAAAGACAGAACTAAACCCCTTGTTAATTTGTGCTATCTTTGCATTGTCTTTCTTTAAAGGTTATTATTTGGTCTTATTATCTCCCTAGCTTTTATTTGTTCCTATTAAGTCTTTAAGGCTTAAAAAAATTAAATTTAAGTACACTAGGGGTAAGGGTATGGGTTGGGAGTACTTTCCACCCCTTTAGCCTCCTTGGTTGACTTTTAGGGTCACTCAAAAACCCTACTTTTGGTTGATTGCGAAAATTGATTGTCTTCTACTTGAGTTGGACTCAAAACTCCATCTTGAGGTTACTTGAAGCCTAGTTGAGTTAAGGATCATACTTAGAGGCATTTTGGAGTATTTTTGGGGTTGTCACCCAATCTTTAGTTCTGGAGAAAGTTTGAAGATTGAAGGAAGAAAAGCGAAAAGCTCTTCTCAACTTACCATTTTACCATAACATTTTGTGAAGGTAGGAGTTCTTTACTCTTTTGGAATTTTTATTCATGTTTTTCATGCTTGAATCTTGCATAAGGCATTGGGTTGTTCTTTGTTTTTTTGCTTGCTTGTGTGTTGGGATTGATTTGGAGGGATTTTAACTTGTTTCTTGATGTATTCTTATGCTTGTCTTGATGTTTTGTTTTTGAGGGGATTTCATGGGGATTGTTTTAGTATTACTCACCCTTGGATAAGGAAGAAGTGGCCATGTACATGGGTAGGCCCTTAATTGGACCTCAATGGTGAAGAGTCTGCTTTCATGGTGAGATGAGGGAAAGAGTGTAGGGTGTATGGGCCCCTACTTGTCATCACATACCTTGTTGATATTGTGAATTCTTGAATATGGAAAGGAATGAAAATCCTTGTGGTAATAGCATCGAAAGGGCCTTGTAGAAGAATGGAAGTTCTTGAAGTTTTAGCCCCAAAAGGGCTATGTTATGGTATGATGATTGGCGTCTCCCATTGGGAAAATCCACCTCCCCCTTAGTCCAGTTCTATGCTTTGACCTATTGTACAAAACTGGATTGGGGTGCATGCTTTAATTGTTCTTGATGTCATGATGTTTCACCTTGGGTCAGCTCTTGTCTTCTCCTTGTTTTCCTTGAAAAATTGAAGATATTGGAAGAAAGAACTTGTGAAGGATTTAGAAGAGATTTTGCTTGAATTGTAATATTATGTAAAATGTATTTGAATTTTGATGTATTGGAAAAGACATCAGGTTTTCTTACTAGTTCTTTCCCGATGGAGCCTTGAACCAAGATGAATAATAGAGAAAGAAAAAGATTATGAAAATCTTCTTGCATTGCTTTTATGTGATTTCAAGTTTTGCATATGTATGTGAGAAAGTAAATTAATAGATTATGTCTTCAAATTATGAATTCTCCAGTTTTCAATTATGTAATGAAAATTAATTTGATATGATGAAGTTTCCAACTCAAGGTTTATGTATCAAGAGGAAATAAAAATCGTACATTGTGGTCACAAAGTTAACCCTCTCCTTGTTAAATTTCATAATTGACACAATCAAATTTGATTAAGAATTATGCATCACTTTGAACTCTGAATAAAAGGAACATACACCTTGTTGTAGGATGATTGATAAAACATGAATGGTAGGAGAAAAGAAAGAAAGAACCATATTCAAATCCTTGTATTAGTATATTATTCATAGGAAAATCTGTGTTGTCATTGGGTTAGAATTCACTCTTAAGGGAGAAAATAAATAAAAATTAAAATATATATATATATATATATATATATATATATATATATATGGCAAGAAAAAAGATATATCATCACTTAGACAAAATTGGCTTCAAAAAAAAAAAAGTGCACCTCCAGGAGTTAAAAACCTCTTTGGAAAATGTATGGGGAAAATTTTAATTCCCCGCCCCCCCCCCCCCCCCCCAAAGTTACAGAGAATATTCTCTAAATTATTCTTTTCTATTGCAACCAAAAATAAATGTTGAATCTTTTTAAAAGGATTATAATTAAATGCATTTAAAATTAAAATATTTAAATGGACATCTTGTTGACATCTCTCAACAACAAAACTTTAGCATTTAAGTCCATGTTGCTTAAGGTAGGGTACCTACCTAGGACTTCATGTCCATTCTTTATTAAATCAAAAAAAAAAAAATTAAAGGCTCACCAACTTAATTTTTCGCTCCCCATCTCTTACCATTTTTCTCCACTTTTGTTTAAGGCTAGGCATGGACTAACCAACCACCTACCATTGTACCAAGGTCACTTGATGACCATGTCTTGTCAAAAAAGATGTGCAAAGAAAATCTCTTTAAAAAATTACCTTATTAACTTTACTCCTCAAAAAAAAAAAAAAAAACTCTCCCCATGCGCTTGCTTTCTTACCCATCACCCACGCATTTAGAGGGAAGGTACTGTGCTGACATACCTATGTCTACATGTCAGTACCATGGGGCAGCATGGGACAGGCTATAAGGTAGCCTTCTTGTAGCTAGTAGGTATGTTAGAATAGTATTAGGAATGATGGTTAGTGGGTAGACTAGGTTAGTATAGGATATGATAGTATTAGATAGTATTTATTGATATTCAAAATCATGATTAACATATTTAATATTTAGATCAGTAGTTAAGTTCGATGTCATTAGTAAGTAGTTAGTGTTATTTGAGATAGCTTTATATTGGTCAGTTTTATTTATTTTTTTGTTACCTTTTTGATATAGATGTATTTTATTTTATGTTATTAATTAGTTTCATTTAATTGTGAGATAGTTAGATTAACTTAAATATTGGCATTATTAATGTGGATTTACATTTGTAATAGTTTTAAATAAAGTTTGGATTAACTTATAGATTATTGAATTGATTCTAGTCTTCAATTTTAATTGTAAAGGATAAATTAATAAATAAGATTGTTATACGTATGTTGGAGGAAATTATAAATTAAAATATAGATAGTATAAGTGATAACAAGTTTGCCACTATTGTATGCGTACACCTAAAGTTAGATTAGAATTTGGATTAAAGTTTTAAACATAATTAGCATGCATTAAATAGTTAAATTTTATTGATCTTCTAGAGTTTCAAATTCTCTTAATATTAAATGATTAAAATCATAATGATGTTCAAGTTATCAAGTTAATGAAAGGGTCTAGTTAATTAGATCATTTTTAGGGTTAGTGGTATATTACTTGTAATTAAATTGTATCTAAAACAAGTTGTGTAATTAAGAGATAGATGTCATTTTAGATAGTAGGTCATTTTGACGTATTGAATAAGTTGTGTGTTAATATTTTTTCACCCTTAGGAGGTAATAGTTTAAGGAAATTTTAAAACAAATTGATGGTTTTAGTTAAATGGATTAGTCAATTGATTTAATAAGAAATTTTCAGTTCACCCAGATTACCCCCTTAAACGAAATGTTCAAACTAAGTTGTAACATTTTTATATAATTGGGAACTTGCCTCTAAACTCTTTTATGACCACATTATCTTATTGAATCTTAGTTCTGTAAAAAAAAAAATGTGTGTGTTTTACCCTTATATTTTGGGCATGACATCTCCTATGTGTCCTAGGCCAACTTATGCTTATATTTAGACCCCCAACATATACAACTACCATGTGGGTGACTTATTTTTACCAAAATAACACTTGGGAACCACTTTTAGGCTTTCTAAAGTCCCTACCAAATTTAATTTGAATTCCATCATGAAGGTGACTCATCCTAACACTCTCCAAGGTGATTAAACTTAATTTCATAATGGGACTAAGTTTAGGTTAAGTGACTTCATGCCCAAAAATCTTATATGACATTTCATTTACACATAGACAACACAAGTGTCAAATGACACACACACATTAAATACTTTACACATTAGGATGGCATGTCACTAATTAATCGTTATCTTTAAACTTGTTACACCCATGTACAAACACATTACAAAATAAACACAATACAATGAGGTTTTTAATCTTCCAAAGACTCATCTTGGCTTTACCATGTTCACATAGGTTTGAACCTTATTTCCCCAAATAATTGCCATGGTTCAAGTTTTCTACACACTCAACTTAAACATCAGTAGTCCAATGGAATATTATATAAATACATGCAGATAAATACAAAATAATCCATTGTCACATACAATTGATTCACCTTTCTAATTATTTCCATAAAATATTCAAAATGTTCCTTTATCAATATATGGGTATCAACATTTATCTTTCTTATCATAATGAAATTACCATTCTAAATACTATCACCATACTTATAATCATGAAACACTAAAGTCATATCTACTAAATCATTAAAACATATAAAATGTATCTCAGTATATATTTCCTAAGTGAAAATCACTAATATGCAAACTTCTTAACTAGTATTTGTTCAATCAAGTTAAACATAGTGACATTCCTAGCAATATCCCTTTATCACATTACGAAGGGTTTGTGTGTGAGTTTCTAGGGTTAATTCCTTAGACCGTTAGAATGTTTCCATAATTATGTCATCATAATTTAAAACAAATTTCTAAATATAACCATATGTCTCGTTGCCATTATAACTTACATTCATTTTTGTTCTCACTAGAGTGAATGTTAATTTATCTTTCCTAGTTGCCTTGTAGACCATACCTGGAATCTTGTGACCAGGTTCTTAGCTTGAACATATTGAGTCTTGTTTTCAAGTAGTCTTATCTTATCAACCTAATGTTATTGGATATGGTATCAGGCTTATAATAATCAAAATCTACATCAATCTCTAATAGGATCTTGGAAATCATTATTAATAACAAAAATGTCGATCATGACCTAATTAACTCCTATTTATATTCATTCCTTAGAGTTTATATAGGCTATGAGTGTGGGCCTTAGAGCCCATCTCACCACAGGCCTTGCTTAGAACCTCTAGTTGGTGTCACCCAGCCTATTCCACTGTAGGCCTTACCTTATCTTGAGAGATGATGATTTAATGTGATAAAAGTATAAATGCACATAATGTTCTCACTAGTTGAAATTTCACTAGAACTAGTACATAATACTAATGTAATTGCCATGCTTATAACTACTCATAATTCTCTCTCAAATTTCCAATATTAGTAAGATCAAAATTTTAAATTCTTTAGAAGCATTATTGACATATTAAATATTAATATGAAAGAAATATTTGAAATAATATACACATACATTTATTGGATCAATGTGAAATACCTTTACCTTCTTGTAGCACAATTACTTAGTTTTTGCATTATACATATACCAAGATTTATGTAATTACGAACTTTGTTTATACTTCTTCCTTGCCCTTATCATAGACGGTAGTATGATCTTTTCCAAAAGAAATACTATTTGAATATCTTATTTGGATGCATTATGATGATAAGTGTCTCTACACTTTATCATTTGATGGCTTCTTCAGATCTTATTTCATAGTTGATGTATTGAGAGACTCAATCATATGTAGTGTCCCAATGTTTTTGGAGTATTACAATATCTATAACTAGTATTTAGTTTATTCTTCATTGTTCAATTCATCTTTTTGACTTCAAGACTCCCTATGAAGTTTGATGATTCTTTTTCTCTATATCAAGTGTAAACTCTTTTATCTTTGTATTTATCCCACTTAAGATCTCCCTTTAGTTTGATCCTTATATGTTGTCCTTCAATATACCCTTTCCAAACTCTGTATGTGTTATCCATCATAAAATATGTTTAGAATTCATTCATATGGATGTTCACTTTGTTGCTATGGTAAACTACTTATCTTGTGTCATATGGCATCATCTTTTTCTCATTTCTTGTTTCTCTTTTTTTTCTTTCGATGCTTTCATCTAACATTGCAAATAGTGTTTACTTTGTTATCACCTATACACATCATCTCTATTTATTTAATGACCATATATTTCTTGTAACATACATGCACTTGCAAAAATCTAACTCCTATTGTAATAAATCTTATATGCATGTTAATATTGATTCTTGGATGAATGCTATTGTTATGGCAAGTATGTGGGATGGTAATGTGGAAGGACATCCATTGTTAAATCTTCTCACACTTTGTCATCATAATCTTGTCTAGACATTATTCATAGGTATTGTAGTATCATTTCAAATTGAAGAATACTTGACTTTTTCATGTTTTAATTGGAAGTAAATTCTATCCAAGGTCATCTACCATTTCCATTTGATCATCTTCATGATACGTAATGTCCATTGCTATTTGATAAAATTTATGTTGCTACATGAGATGTAAGGTGTTGTTGCTACATGATACATAAAATGTTGAATTGTCTAGAGTTTGTTGTCAAACAACATCAAGATGCTCAGGTACCATAGCCTAGCAAGCTCAGTAGGTATCTAGCCCTTAATCCAATTCTCACTCAACTGAAGCTCATCAAGATTTGTTAGATTGGTAATATTGAGCAGAATTGTGCCATGAAGCTGGTTGGTGTAGAGATCTAGATAGGTCAATCTTCTTAGTTGGCCAATGTTTGCTAGAATTTTTCCAGACAAGTGGTTCTCACACAAAATCAATTCTCTCAAATTTGAGAACCTCATTAAACTAGTAGGAATCTCACCCAAGAGATTCTTGTGCCACATATCCAATAACTCTAGATATGTTTAATTAACCAAGAATGCTGGAATAATAATCTTGATTATACGTAAGGTATACTTAATTAGCTAATAGTTCTAAGAAATCTTAATTATTTTCCCACTCAATACAAATAAGATTTATCTACTGGGGCAGTAATAATCATTAATGTGATACGCCTTGCATATGTGATTGCAAACTCATGCTATTTTACATCATCAATCAACAAATATTATTTTCGTCTACTACTATATAATAATTTTCTCTATAATAAATTGTACACATATTTAGTGGAATCAAAAATTTTAAATCTTAAATTTGATCCTATAGTCTTTATTGTCAATATTGGCCTTTTGTGGTTTGGATTGATTATATAAAAATTATATCTTCTCTTCATCACTGGCATAGAATGATCCACATATTCCTTTTTGAAAATACATGGGATGTTTGATTTGGTAGGATAAGAAGTGGATGAGAGGATATGGTCAATTTTTATCTTTATTTTTTTCTCAAATCTTTCCAAACAATTTGCCAGTCTGATCTAATTGTTGCTCATATGTAAAGATTTGTCTTTGTATTGCAATAACAATCTATCCAATATCCACAATAGTCATAAGTCTTAGATATATTTAGATGGAGTATCACCAAGTATTTATGGGATACACTTAGTATATGAAAATGTCTATTGCTACATATAATTATAGCAGAACGATTTGATCTGATCTACTAACTCACTTCTAAATGTTTCTAATTGCCATAGACTATCAAGTATATGTATTAATTGCCAAGTTTACTATGTCACTCTAGCTGGGTAAGTAGACTTCTAGTTGATGTTCCCCATGAATACTTATTTGAATTTTTTGATTTACACTTTTCCCATGATCCCTTCACACTAGCAGGAGTATGGTTTTGATACAACTTGTAATGTCTCATTTGAGGACATTCTCTTATTTGTCTTTTATTTGTATTCATTTTGTAATATATTTTTATCTCATCCTTTTCATTATTTGGTAACCTATATTTATATGTGTATTTCCAAGAGTCATGCCATTTCATTAATATTAATTATATTAATGAAATAATTATATTATATATTATATTATTTTAATATATAACAAAGATATAATATCATATAGTATTGTCATACAGGTATATATTAATTATCTATGACATATTAATATCTAATTATATATAAACATATAGATGATTGATTATTAATATTATACTCTTTATATATTATTTGTTAATTTATATGTCGAAATGGGGATATCAGAGTCATCCCCTCTTGAATTCGCTTATGTTCAAGAAAAATCATTCATACATAAACTCCTTCATAGATACAAAACATATTTGGAAAAGTGCTAAAATATTTTTGAAATATACATTTTAATGAATGAAAGCATGAAACAAACATGGTGTAGACAAATGGAGACACAAAGCAACATAATGCAGACATATGAAGACACATGTTATACAATTTCCTAATTGTGAACCTGCAACCACAAAATATTATTTAGTATACATTTATATATAAATTCTCCATTTTAGGATTTCCTTATATCAATCCCCTGACAAGGCATTTATAATCTCAATTTAGAGAAATTTGATCTTATAGTGACTTGTCAATCAAAGTATAGTTCATTATAATATTAAATCATCATTTCCTAAGTATGGAAAGAGAAATTATAATGGGGTGCCTTGTTACCAAATTATGGGCCTCACTATTCTCCCTCATTATTGTTATCTCTCTCTAATCATCATTTCCAAGATAGTGCCTTTGTATGATGTACCTTGGGGTATTTGCTCCATTGTAAGCCTTAACTAGTACCTCCAAGTGGTCTCACCCAACCCATTCCATTGCAAGCCTTATCTTGGAAGATGATGATTTAATGTAATAAAAGTATAAATACACATAATGTTCGCACTAGTTGAAATTTCACTAGTACCAGCTCAATAATACTAATGTAATCTCCATACTTAGAACTACTCATAATTCTCTCTTAAATTTCCAATATTAGTAAGATCAAAATGTTAAATTTTAAATTATTTATAATCATTATTGTCATATTAAATATTAATATGAAAAGAAATTTTTTAAATAATATACACATACCTTTATTGGATCAATGTCAAATTCCTTTATCTTCTTGTAGCTCAATGACTTAGTTCTTGCATTATACATATACCAAGATTTATGTAATTATGAACTTTGTTTGTACTTATTCCTTTCCCTTATCATAGATTGTAGTATGATCTTTTCTAGAAGAAATACTATTTGATTATCTTCTTTGGATGTATTCTAATGATATGTGTCTCTACACTTTATCATTTGATGGCTTCTTTGGATCTTATTTATCAGTTTATGTATATACTAAGTGTAAAATCATGATAAAGAATATGATAAAGATTCATCCATCTGAGCAGACCATCAGAAGCAAAGAAAAAGGTGTTATGACAAGAAGTAAAGTCGATGAAGAACTATGTTTGATATCTCAAGTTGAACCTAAGAATTCTGATGAAGCATGTAAAGATGATTATTGGAAACAAGCTATGAAAAAGGAATTTGATTAGATAGTAAAGAATGAGACATGGGAATTGGTCCCAAGGCCAATAGACAAGAATGTGATAGGAACAAAAGGGATATTCAGGAACAAGATGAATGAACAAGGTGAAGTTGTAAGAAACAAGGCAATATTGGTATGTAAAGGTTACTCATCGCAAGAAGGAATAGACTATGATGAGACCTATGCTCCAGTGGCTAGAATAGAAGTAGTACGATTGTTCTTAGCCTATGTAGCACAAAAGAAATTGAAAGCATATCAGATGGATGTCAAATTATCATTTCTAAATGGAGAACTTGAAGAAGAAGTGTATATTGAGCAACTTGAAGGTTGTCCTTTGATAGATGACAAGGACATAGTATGAAGATTGAAGAAAGCATTGCATGGCTTGACGCAAGGCCCTAGAACTTGGTATGCAAGGTTGGAAAAATATTTGACAAAGCTTGGATCTAGCAAAGGTGTGGTGGATAGTAATCTATATTGGAAAGAAATTGATGATGGTTTGATGATTTTGGTAATATTTGTTGATGATATCCTATTTGGAGGAAATGATGATGAAAGTGACAAATTTTATAAAGAGATGAAGAAAGAATTTGAAATGAGTATGATAGGAGAAATCAAATATATTATAGTATTACAGATTGTATAGAATAAAGAAGGAATCTTTATTTATCAAACTAAATTTTTGAAGGATTTACATATAAGGTTCGGTTTGGAAACACACAAACCCATTGGAACACCTATGATAACTAGACACAAGTTATCTACAAAGGATGAGACACCTACTATTGAGTAGAAGAAGTACAAATTTATGATTGGAGGATTGCAGTATCTAACTTGCATAAGGCTAGATATAGAAAATGCAGTTAGAATTGTTGCAAGATTTTAAGTTGGTCCCAGAGAAGCACATTATGCAGTAGTCAAAAGGACATTTAGATATCTGAAAGGAACATTTGAGTTCAAATTGTGGTATGATAAATCTAATGATTTTACTCTAAGTTATTATATTGATGCTGATTGGGTAAGCAGTATAGATGATAGAAAGAGCACTAGTGGTGGAGCCTTCTTTCATGGAGGAAGATTGGTTTCTTGGCTAAGTAAGAAGGGGATTGTACATCAAAAAGTACAAAAAAATTAGAATATGTTACAGAAACAAACAATTGCAATCAAGTTGTTTAGATGAAGTAGATGTTGAAGCATATAAGTATAGAAATCAATGAACCTATTCTCATACATTGTAACAACACAAGCACAATAAATATGTCTAAGAATATAGTGTTGCATTCGAAGACAAAGCACACATCTATTAAATATCACATGTTGAGAGAAAAAGTTGTAGAAAAGGAAATTTGATTGGAGTATGTGAGAACTAAAGAGAAGATTGTAGATATATTCACTAAGCCTCTTCCCAAAGAGACTTTTGATTATTTGTGAGGTATGCTAGGGGTTCCCTCTTCTTACATCAAAGTAGAAGATGCAAGAGTGCATCAATCTAGTGTAACAAAGCACCATTGTTTGTTTGGATTGAATGTTGATGCTTCTAGGGGAGTATCTATGATGGATAGAGTCATCTAGGACTCTTTTTGGGGGTTGTTTTTGAATAGTGTCTTTGGACACTTGAGCTAAGTAGTGTTGGTGTAGATACATACTTTACTATTTACACTTGCTTAAGTTTACTTAGGTTAATGCATTAGTTTATTATTTTGCATTATTTTATTATTTTTATTTGTGAGATACTTAGGAGCTTGCACACCTTTTTGAGTTGTCATGTAGACAACACAGGAGTACGCAATTCTATTTAAGCACATGGTTTCTACAACACTATTTTGTGTGTCACACCCTTGTAGGCTTATCCTCTCATCACTGCACTTACTTTTGTGCTTAATGGAGGATAACCCATATCTAGTGGACATGTGCTTGGTTGTATAACACATCATGATGCTAACTTTTATGCATTCTAGAAGCTCTCGTAAGGCCTTTATATTTAGGCACTCCTAGTGTACTCTTAATGAGGAATCAGTTATTGAATACATCGTTATTCTGATCATACTCTCTCTCTCTCTATCTCTTTAGTCTACTATGTGCTTGTATTTGAGTTCTTAGTTCCTAGGTGAATTTTTTCCTTAGGTAAATTCTTACATGGTATTAGAGAAACTTGGAGATTTTCTCATCACAAGCCATTCGAGACCTCTTCCTTGCTTCATCACCTCAGCTCAAATCCAGAGTGCTATAGAAATTGGGAGTGTCTAGCATCAGATCTGACCACACCATTGCATTCAAAATACTGAACCGGTGAAAATTAACTATAAACTCGGCTACCTTGGCCCATAGTCGATCATGAGGCAAACTTTTTTTGCAAATCAGAACCCCAAGGCCCTATTTGCAGTATGGGTATGGTCATTTTTGTAGATTCATTTGATTAATTTCAAATCTACAATTTTATTATTTTCTACTATCTATTTCCCGTCACTATATTTGTGGAAATTCATAGAATTTTTTTTTTTTACAGACCCGAGAATTGACACCCCGGATCTGCCATTTTTGGAGGGATTTATTTTGTTTGTCGTAGGCAAGTTATTTAATTTTATTTTACTAACACAACAAAGTTCATAGCCCTCCCTCACTGGCCAAGCCCAAAGACAAACTTTTCGGCATTTCCATATCCAACCGACGGCCATATAAGTCACGACGGTGAGAGTACTATAACCAACAACTCTTTTGATTTAACTCTTGCATGTTTTTCCTTTTACACAGGCACCTTGCATTACCCATAGATGATGTGGGATTAAAACCTTCAGATCCATTGACACTTTCCATCAACAAGTTTTTGACATTCGACCGTGAAGTATTTTCCCACCGCGCATAGAGGATTTTCTGGTGTTTGTGGCTCCTGCTTGATCTTCTGGCTTGGCATTCTCCCACCTAATCTATGGTTCCTGCCTTTATTCTTTTCTTTCTCAACAAGTTTTTTTCCTCCAGCAAGAACTTGCTATTTTAACATTTTCGGCCTTCTGCATTGGGTTCCCGCTTGCCCAGTTCCCTAGCGATGGAAAGCCTCTGAACCGGTGCCTGCACTCCAAAAACTGCAGTAGACTTCACTCTCAGTCGTGTTTCAAGATTCTGGTCAGACTGTATAGCAACTTGCAATTTTGACAGGTGGTTTCAACTATCAAACCAGTGGTTTTTGTAGTCTACAGTTTTCAAACCTGTCTACCACATGGACACTTATAGTCATCCGACACATGGAACAGTTCCATTCGTCCACACGGATTATTTTTCCATGTAAGCACCCAAAATTTCCACTTACCACATGGAATCTGGCCTTCAGTGACATGTTAGACTTTTACCACATCATCTATATAGCTTGCCACGTGCTCATCTATACAGTACAGGAAAGTCCAATCAGTGAACACGTCACCAGGGGACTGTCTTTTTGCTGATGTCATCAATTTGTCGTGTTAAATTTGATGGCCATTTGATCATCAAACCCAAGAAATTTAAAATTACATTGATGGCAGTTTGACCATCAAATTTAGACTCACAGTTTCTCCTCTAGACCCATCTCCAAATTGCTTTTCAATTTGGCAGCCTGACTTTGCAAGCTCATAACTTGGACATTTAGACTCTGATTTAGGTGCAATTTTTTTTTGAAATTAGGTAGAATTTCCTAAATTTTCTAGTGGTAGTGTTTTTTTTCTAGTTTTAGTGCACAAATTTTGTAGAAATTGCATTGTTTGGTGACTATACCTGCATAATCCTAAGTTTTGCAACTTCAAAAGCTCCGTATGGACACATCTGATTACTTTTTTAGGTTCTATTTTTTTTTAAAGTGTGTATTTTTTTGTCTAATTTCTAGATCTAAAGTCAAATTCTAGGGTTGTGTGGACAAATTTCTCACTTTCAGAATTAGGCCTTCTTTGGCATTGTAAAGCTTTGATTCTTTTTCAGAATTGCTGTAAAACTAAACTACAGTGCTTAAGTGATAGATTTTAGCCTCATAAGGTAGTTGTAAAAGAAAACTCAGAAAGTATACTTTGTTCATTTTGACAAGTGGCTCATTGTAAACGCACTACTTATAAAGTGCCAAAGCATTTTTTTTGGGGGAGTCTTTTGATTAAGTGAAAAAGGGGGGTGTGTACTATGTTTCTTGTGTCTCTATTTTGTTCTCTTTCATTTCTGCATCATGTGTTTTAAATGTCCTCCTCTTACTTCACACAACTATTCTACATGGAAAGATATTGCATGGAGTAGATTAATGGAAAAAGGATATAGTTTGTATGTTGATGGTACAATTACCCAACCTACTGATGCTAAAGAACTCATTGATTAGACAAGGGAAGACTAACAAGCTTTAGGTGTAATTAGGAGTTATTTACATGGGGATCTTCTCTTTCACATTAAAAATTGTTTAGAATCTAAAGAAGCTTGGGATAAACTTGAACAGGTTTATGGTAAAGTGGATGAAGAAAAAGAATTTTAGATTGAAGATGATCTACTTCTCTTGGATCCTAAGAATTATGACACAATTTAGGATTATATTATTAAAGTCAATGAGTATAGGGCACTTCTAAAAGATTGTGGAAATCCCATTAAGGATGATAGGTTGATTCATCATATCCTGAAGAAGCTACCTTCTGAGTACGCCAATTTTGTTTCAAGCTTTAATACTCATAGGTTAACCATGGGATCTGCTTACCAAAAGCCTTCCTTTGATGGATTTGCAGGCATGTTTATTGTTGAACAATCTCACTTGGTGGATTTTGGACTTCTCAAGTCATCTAAGACCAAAGCCTTAGTGGCTAGTGATGATCACAAATCAAGTCAAGGCAGAAAAAGCAACAACAACAAGAAGCAATGGAAGCAAAAAACATAATCTAAGACACAACATGACTCCTCTCAACAAGGTGGTTCTTCTTCAAACAAGAAGGGAAGTAATGAAAATAAGGATAAACTCTTTTGTGCATACTGCAAAAAGCCAAATCATGATGAGCATCATTGCAAAACAAAAAGAATCGATGAGTTAGAGAATCTACTCAAGAAGAACAAGATTCAAGTGCCAGGTACTTCCAAGGATTCAACTCCAACCTCTTCAAAGGGTAAAGGTCAAGCACTTATGGAAAACACAACTTCTTCTTTGGAATGGATACTTGACTCTGGTGCCTCTTACCATATGAGGTCTTCAAGGGAAGACTTTTCTTCATTGAAGCAGTCAAAGGTACCACACATCTTTGTGGGAGATGATGCTAAGATAGAAGTTTAAGGGAAAGGACATGTCAAAATGGAACATGGGGAATTCAAAGATGTTCTTTACGTTCCAAATCTATGGTCTAATCTCCTATCAGTTTACCAAATCACTCACCTTGGAGATGGTCATAAGGTTGAGTTCCTTCTAGATTCAGTGATGGTGTGAAGTCTCAAGGATGATTCCTTAGTAGTAGTGGGGAAATTCAATAATGATAAGAGGCTTTATTCCTTCTCCCACTTTCTTCCTAAGAGTCCTTCCCAAGCCTTGTTAACTCACTCTACTTCAAACAACTTATGGCATGAGCGGTTTGGTCACCTTGACTTCCACTCTCTTCAGCAACTTTTCTCAAAACATATGGTCAAAGGTCTACCTAATATCACCTTTTCTAAGGAAGAATGTTCATCTTGTTTAGTGGATATGAATCTCAAGGAGAAGTATGATAAAGGGAAGTCTTCTCAAGCTCTAGTTGTTCTTCAGCTAGTTTACATGGTATTAGTAGGACCCTTTGTAGTGACTTCAGTCAGCCAAGGCCGCTACATACTCACATTTGTTGATGACTTTTCCAGATTCACTTGGGTCTTCTTCCTTCATCACAAGAATGAAGTAGTTCATAAGATTCAAGACTTCAAGGCTCATGTTGAACACAAGTCAAGGAAAGCCATCAAATTATTAAGGGTGGACAATGAGAATAGATACATGGACAAAAGACTTAAAAAATTTTGCAGAATTGAGGGGATTGATCTTCAGAACTCACCAGCATTCAATCCAAACAAGATAGATGTTGTAGCTATGAGGATTAGGACTCTCAAGACCATGGAAAATTGCATAATTAAGGCCAACTCTCTCGATCTTACACTTGAAGTTGAAGCCATTAGCAGTGCTACTCACATACTTAACAAATCTCCTCATCCAACCTTAGATGGCAAGAATCCTTTTGAGTCATGCTACGATTGAAAATTGATTATGAGTCACCTTAGAGTCTTTAGTTTTCTAGCATGGGCTAAAATTTCTTCCAAGAGTTGTAAGGCACTGACATCTAGGCCTTGTACTTTTATCAGTTATGAAGACAATGTGAAGGCTTACAGACTTATAGATCCAAAGACTCATGAAATTTTTGTGGAGAAGGATGTTCACTTTGAGGAAAGTTCTCCCAGCTTGTCCTCTACTCCTCTCCACACTTCATACACAGTGTAAACTAATAGTGACACCAATGATAGTGCTTCAACAGGTTCAGACATGTGGGGTTCTGTCGATAGTTGTAGTGAGAGGTCACATCGGTCTAGTCCACATGCTTATATTGCCATAGTGAAAGGTTCATCACAACATGGTACATCTTGTCTTCTAGCTCCAACTTCACTTGACTTGGGAGACAGACTTGAGGACATACATCTTCTCATTGATGATGATTCTTCTATAGTTGTTGCAAGGGCTCACTCTGACCCTCATGTCCATTCTCTACATGATCAATCTACTCAGGTTGGGATGATTGTGGATCCTTAAGAAAAAAAATTAGTGGAGGTCTCTTTGTTAGTAGAGGAGATGGATGGTTCAATGGAATAGGTTCAACAGACATCCTTGACTGATCTGCATTCATACTTTTCAACATAGTTGGAAGGGGTGAACTTCAGCATCAATACAGGGATACTTGAGCAGGTTTCAGGGCCACCATACATCTTTAGGGCTATACCTTTGCCATTGTTTCTTCCTAAGGGGAGGAACACTATTTTGCATTCTTGGACTAGCTTCTTCATTAGAGCTGCTTTCACTTATCGACATTCTTCTTTTGGGGGGTGAGCCTATTCTGTCTCTCTTCCTTCTCTCTTTTTCTTATGTATATACTGGATGTATGTCATAATGGGGGGTCTTGATTACTCCATCCATCGATGCATCCTTATTTATCTCTCTTTTTGGGGGAGGGTTTTTCCCATGTGGTTTTCCCTCTTTCCCCGCTTTATGGGAGATTGCATTTTCATTATGTACTTGGGTACCTAACATGGCCTAATAGTCGAGACCCATTATGCATCTTCATCCTAGTTTTGTAAGCTTAAGGGCATTCCTCTAAGTTGCACTTAAGGGGGGGTGTTGGTTTAAATATGTACTTTACTATTTACACTTACTTAAATTTACTTAGGTTAATGCATTAGTTTATTATTTTGCATTATTTTATTATTTTTATTTGTGAGACACTTAGGAGTTTGTGCACCTTTTTGTGTTGTCATGTAGACAACATAGGAGTATGCAACTCTATTTAAGCACATCATGTCTACAACACTATTTTGTGTGTCACACCCTTGTAGGCTTATCCTCTCATCATCGCACTTACTTCCGTGCTTAATGGAGGATAACCCATATCTGGTGGACATGTGCTTGGTTGTATGACACATCATGATGTTAACTTCTATGCATTCTAGAAGCTCTCCTAAGGCCTTTATATTCAGGCACTCCTAGTGTACTCTTAATGAGGAACCAATTATTGAATACATCGTTATTCTGATCATACTCTCTCTTTCTCTTTAGTCTACTATGTGCTTGTGTTTGAGTTCTTAGTTCTTGGGTGAATTTTGCCCTTAGGCAAATTCTTACAAGTAGGAATCAATTGTAGCTGATTTTGATGGTTGCTAAAACCTTTGACATTGATGTTAATGGGGAAGAATTATGACATAAAAAATATCATGAGGAATCTTGAGGAAGAAAATCATGGGGAGAAGAAAAGATAGCAAGGAGAAGTACAACATAGAATGATAGTTTGATGGGAAACACATTAAGGTATATCAATGGGGGAGAATGATTGATGGAGAGGATTTTTTTTTTTTAAAGATGAAAAATATTTTGTTGGTATTCTTGGAACTATACGTTTTTCATCTATGTTTCCATCAATCAAAAGGTGGAAATTGTTGGAAGCATGAATTTTGATGATATTCCTATGGGGACTATTATAGATATGCTACTATAATGATATTTTACATTCATGACTGAGTTTGTCATTGACGTCAACATAGCAATTTTCTATGGTATTTGACAAAAGAATAACAAAAGGATCAAGATTTTATGGATGGCTAGTTGAGTATTCTCACTATCTGTAGTTATGGGAGATACTTCTAAGTATTTAGTATATGTAGTTAATATTGGATGATAAAATTATAAGTCTGGAAGAAGTTATGTAAGTTTTGGTGATGTATGTTTTGAGATAGAGTTTACAGATGTATGTTTTAGTAAACTTATTATATCTCTTAGTAGAGTTGTTATTCTGAGAATCAAGGCTGAGGATATGCAGAAGACATGTTGGTGATGATGTGGCTAAGTTTACTTGTCATAATATTACATTTATGAAAAGTTATTCAAGTTGCAAGGTGGAAGATTAATGTTATTGCTAAGTGTAACATGTTCTTAATGTGGTCCTATAATGATTAATTGAGAGTGTCTAATAGCCAACTTAGAGAATTGTTTTATGAACTCAGTATAAAGGAAGGAAATTTTCCTTTGTCATAGTAGAAGGAATTATGAAATAGAGAAGCAATTGTAAGTAGCAAAAAATGCAGAATATGAAGTTGAGTAGAGTAGAGTGCAAGTGAAGGAAACTTTATTACTAAAGTTTTGCTAAGTGATCTGAGGTTTGATATTTGGATCTAAGATTTGTGATCTAGTCAAGAAGGTCTAACATTGATTGGGTCACTTGATAGAACAAAGAAAAGAAGAAAATAATATTAAATTGTATGTTTGAGCATTGAGCTCTTCTTGTAGTTGAAATTGCATGTTTGGGTAGTGGGCTCATCTTGCATACAATGTAATACAACTCCTAATAAGGTTAGAATCTCTATACTCCTCTATTGCTTTTAGATATTTCATTATTCTCTTAATTTCTATCAAGTGATATTCCTTTAGATTAGTAGAGAATTTTACAACTATCCCTATAGATAATACAATATTAGGTCTATTATGTACTACATATTGTAATTTGCCAATCATAGACCTATATAATATTTGACTCACCTCAACTGAATTATCATTCTTTGACAATTTATATCATATCACCATAGGTGTACTTACTAGTTTAGAATCTTCCAATCCAAATAAATTTAGCATCTCCTTTACATACATTGATTGAGTGATGTATATACCATATTTTATCTAATGTACTTGCAAACCCACAAAGAACTTGATCTCTCCAAAGATAGAGATCTCAAATTCTTGCTTCATGTCATTTTCCAAAGCCTTACATAAATTATCTTGACCTCCAAAGGTGATATCATTAAAAAAAAATTAGCTAACTAAATACCTTTTCCTTTCTCTATCTTTGAGTATAGATTGTTATTATCATCAGTGCTCTCAAATCCAATCTTCACTAGATAATCATGTAGTCTCTCATATAATGCTCTTGGTGCTTGCTTCAAACCATATAAAGATTTGTGTAGTCTACATACCATGTTTTTTGTTGTTATCATCAAAAAATCCTTCTAGCTATTCTATATTAACCTCTTCCTCCAATATACCATTCAAAAATGCAAACTTCACATTTATTTGATAAAATTTGAAACCTTTTTATGTAGAGTAAGAAAGCATGGTTCTTACTCATTCCAATCTTGCAATACCTTAGTGAACATCTCTCCATAGTCTATCCCTTTATCTTGTGCATATCCTTTACAATTGTCTTGTTCCTTGTGACTTCACCATTTTCATGCAGCTTGTTTTCGTATACCCACTTGGTACCAATCATATTTTTGTCTTCTATTCTAGGAACTAGAGTCCATGTCTTTTTTTTTTCAATTTTTTCAATCCCTTCTTCCATGGCTTTATTCTAGTCCACATCTTCTAAGGCAACTTTCACTATTTTAGGTTCTTTCATTCTCAACAAACATGCATCATTTCTCAACTTGTTCCTTGTCATAGGTCTAGCATATTTTTCTCTAATGATTTGTGTAGCATGATGATGTCTTTTGACATACTTAGACAATCTTGGTTCAACTTTATCTTCTACATTTCGTCTCTCAACTTCTAAATCACTATGTACCTCTCTGTTAGGTAGTTCAACATCTCTTTCATGTACACTAATTTTAGAATTAGAATGTGCCTCAACTTTATTTTGTAACTTGACACCTAAATGTAGCCTAGGTCCCAAATGCAAGTCTATAGCCACTTAAACTTGTTGTTAGTTGGCAACTTGATTAACAACATCTTCGTTAGTAGGCATACCTTCATAAAAGTATACAAATGATTTTTATTCTTTTGGTTACTTCATAGGTCCAGTCTCATATACTTTTGTATATTCATCAAATTTCACATTTTCACTTTCCACAACTTTGTTAGTGTTAGTATTTAAACATTTATAAGCTTTACTTTTTGTGGAATAACCAAGAATTACTACTTCTTCACTTTTTGCATCTAGTTTTTTGTTTCTAAATTTTTTGAGAATATAGAATTTGCTTCCAAATACCTTAAAATATTTAACATTATGTGAGTATCCATACCATAATTCAAAATGTGTTGAATGAGTACATTTCTTGACTTGTACATGGTTCAAGGTATAGACAATTGTACTTACAACTTCTCTATAGTATTTTAAAGCAATATTTTTCTTCATCATGAGTGTCCTAGCATAGTCCATTATAGATCTATTCCTCCTTTTAGAAATTCCATTTTTTGGAGGGGCTCTAGGAGTAAATGTTCATATTTTGATTCATTTTTCATTACAAAACATTTCAAACTCATTTCATGTAAATTCTCCTCCTCTTTTAGATGTCAAACATTTTAGACTTTTACTTGTTTCCTTCTCAACTCTTGCTAAGTACTACTTAAACATTTGAAAAGCATCAAATTTCTATTTCAAAAACATAATAGTCATCATTCTAGAATAATCATCAACAAGCATCATAATACACTTATCTCCTTTGTAGCTTTTCACTTCAGTTGGTCCACACAAGTCAATATGAACAATCTCTAATATTCCTTTAGAGGCATGAGTCTTGCTCTTAAAACTTGACTTTGTCATTTTTTCCTAACTGACATTGTTCATAAATTATATTTTCAGGCTTCCCCTATTGGAAATATTCAAGATATGACAAGTTACTGAGAGGGGAGGGGTGAATCAGTAACTTCTAAAATTTTAAACAATAAAACTGTATACTGATATATTCATCATTCATCCAAGTAACCTATTGTAAGCATGAAACAAAATCATTTGCAACACTTGAACACACAGATTTGGTGACCCAGAAACCTTCCAAATAGAAAGTAAAACTGGGGTGGGGATGAAACCCACAAGCTTCGTTACTGCAGTATGAAGTTGGCCGGTTAAGGCTTACAATGACCACTTCTGGTGATCTGCCCTATTAGGAGCACAAAGGATTGCTAGATCCACCTTGTTAGAGGATTTTCAAACATACAATAAAGTATGCACTCTGTTAGGAGATTTATAAAAGACTGTTAAGTCTACCTTGTTAAAGGATTTGCAAAAACTGATTCACCTATTAGAATGAAATAGTGGATCTGATTACAACTGATTGCTGATAAGATCCGCTATGCTCTGATTCACCTTGATGTGATAGATAAAACTTTTCTGCTTCAAAACTAGACCTACCGAATATCTTCACAATTCAGCCCACATACTTTCGCAGGCATGTATTTCTTTCGCACTTTCACACTTTCACACTTTCACATTTCCACTCATTACCATTGCCATAACTGTTGTTTGAATGATACAATACATTGCATATATATACCATCCATATAAATAATACATGCAAGGTCAGCTAAACAATACATGCAAGGTCGGCTAAAACAACAAGTGCAAATCTCTATACAAAGTCGGCCCAAGGTAAAAACTCAAGTTCACTGAACTAACTCGGTGTCCTTCTGATACTCGGCGTCCACTGCGTTACTCAACATCGTCATGCACTCGGTAGAAGTGAAGGCACGGTTCATAATAAACACTTCGAGTAGTTCTGAACTCAGTAACCACTGGAGACTCGGTAGAAGAGATGTCACTCGGTGAATACTTTTATCTAAACTATTTGCTCGGTGATCAAAGGAAATACTTGATAGAACCTTGTGACTCGGTGATAGTTAGTTTCCTTGATATCCGTCTGAGCTCAGTAAAAAATTAATTTCCTTGATAACCTCAGGAGCTCGGTTATCATGAAGTTCTCGGTTACATCTTAGTACATCTTTACTCGGTCAAAACTGATTCCTTTCTTTACCTTGAACACTCGGTAAACACTGATTGCTTTGTTCACCTTGATTACTCGGTAAATACTGACTTCTTTGTTCACCTTGATTACTCGGTAAACACTGACTTCTTTGTTCACCTTGATTACTCGGTAAACACTGACTTCTTTGTTCACCTTAATTACTCGGTAAACACTGACTTCTTTGTTCACCTTGATTACTCGGTAAACACTGAGAACTAGGTAAAGCTTGGCTTCCGATGAGAGCTCGGTAAGCATTCAGAATCCAATAAGTGTTGTAACTAATGACAAAAATGTATCATAATGCCAACAATCTCCCCCTTTGGCATTAGTGACAAAAAACACTTATGAGACAAAATTTATCTAACATGCTGATGACTGATTTTGAATATACATAGCTTCGTTATATACAACTCCCCCATAGAATAGCTTTGTTATATACAACTCCCCCATAGAATGTACATACATTATTTACATGAGCTGTATATCTCTTCCTTTGTAAAAAATTTTTTTGAAAAAACTTATTCACCCATAGTATACATTTCCAACAATAATCTCCCCCTTTTTGACAATAATGCCAAAGAATAAAGAATATATATACTTATGTGGAAACACCAAAATGAGAGATGAACTCTGAATGTACCTGGAGAATAAGCTGGAGAGTCTTATCCCAATTCTCTTGCAAAATTTTGTAGGTAGAAAGAGCTATTTGAACTTCAGCCGAAAGTTCAATCACATGATCTGCAATGGAGAAGTTATTATCATGGATTAATGTCTTTGAATGTGCAATATGCTTCTGCATTGAATCCATGATGGGAAGGATCATGTTTTGGATATCTATCAATGTAGATCGGATCCTTGCCTCTTCCCTCAACAGCTCTGCCTGCTTCTCTGACAAAAATTTGATTCTGAGGTGATGAGATGAGCTTGAACTGGGGTCAAGCTTCAAGTTCTATGCGCTTACCTTCAGATCTTCATCAATTTTATTTAGTTTTTCTCTTATTCCTTTAGTGTATTCAGTAACATCACAAATAGAAAAAAGAGATGTTACATTATTAAAAGAATTTTCCATATCTGCCAAAACTGAGGTTAATGCAACCTGATTTATTGCAATGTTCTGGGCAATGTGCCCTAATACCTTATTATCAAATTTCTTTTCTGCACGCTCAATTAGCTTCTCTTGTCCGGAGGCATCTTCATTGAATTTATTAACTGCCTCTTCCAGTTGAATTAAAATGTGTTGAGAAGTATCAACATCAACACCTATAGCCTCAGTAATTATGTTTCGGGCTTCCTCAATTATCCTATATTCCTTATCCCTTTCTGATCTTAACTGCATCTGAGTAGCCTTTTTCTCAATAAGTTGACTAGCATACCTCATTTCTTCAATGGTAGCATTATCAAAGTCAATCTTTGGAATTACTATCTCTGTGTCCAAGTCAATGTCTTCAGGAATTTCCTTTCCAGTGATCATAAGTCTTAATGGTTGCTTTTGTTTGACTTCTGGGATGACTGGTTTGACCTTTGGAATAGACACAACAGTAGAGATAGAAGGACTAGCAGTAAAAACTGGGATGTTTGAGGTTTGAGTGCCAATAGAAGTATGTACAGGGTCAAAAATTTGAGTGCTGGCCAAAAATGGTGATACACTCGGTAATATAGTATCTGAGCTCACTGTGCCTGAAGTAGATGGCAACAAAATTTTAGAACAAATTTGAGTTGTCAAAATTTGAGAACTTATAGCAATACCAACTGAAGATGATGGAGTCGAGGAGGCTAACTCGGTAGATGAAAAGGGGTGCAGCTCGGTAGTCGAAGAGGGATGCAGCTCGGTAGATGAAGTGGTAGTCACTTCTACTGATGATACCTGGAGCTGAGATATGGCAGGTGTAGATGGTAAAACTGGTGTAGATGAACCTGCTGAAGCTGACTCCAACCTTGATGATGTCACAGGTTTGTCTGGGGAGTGAGGAATGGATGAAATAACTGCTGCTGTAATTTTTACCGTATCATCCTCCTTATCTTCCTCTTCAACTTCTTCCTCTTTGTCTTCTTCCTCCTTTTCTTCCATCATTGCATGCAACTCTCCTGGTGTAACTGTGATGGATGGAGTGCTATCTGATTCATCACTATTGCTGCTACTGTCATCATCCTTTATTTCTACTGGGTCTACACTGGGCTTATGTAGATGATAGATGTTTTTCCACATGTTTGTAGCATCATTTACAACATGCTCTATATCTTTGATCAAAACCAAACAAGTGTGGAATCTGATCATCATTTTACCTTCATAGGTTTTCAATTCAAATTTTACCTCTGCTCCAGTGAGACTAGGCCAAAGATTCTTCAGGGATTGCTCATATATCTCTTTTACCATCTTGGTGGCTAACTCCCATCTTGGCTGTACTCTCTCCAGTAGTTCTTTAGAGATATGAGGAGCAATCTGGTCGGGGGAGTATTTCCATTTTCCCATTTTGTTAAGTACCAGTTCCTCAATTTGCATTTTCTCTGCATCAGTCCTTGTCTCAAATCTCAATGCCTTGAAATTTGCAATGCCAGCTCCTTCTTCCAATGTTTTGAGCCTTTGCTCGAATGTAGGTGCAGGTTTGACCAATACAGGTTCCTGAATACCTTTTCTCGTTCTCTGAGTGAATACTGCAGTAGGCTGCTTCTTGGGCTTGGTAATGATTACCTTGCCTTTCTTCTTTGCCGGTTGCTCTTTTTCTTCTTCACTTTCTTTATCTTCACCTTTTCCCTCGGTGACCATAAGAGAACTCATTTCAGATTTTAGTTTGGCCATTTTCCTTTTACCTTTGCTGATGGCCTATGGAATTTTGATTTTTAGTTCAATTCTGGCCTTTGCTTCATCATAAGTACCAAAAATTCATTGCCTTGGGTCTACTGGCTCATTTACCAGTGCTTCAATGATATCCTTGGTCTCATCAATATTTACCTCATATGGAAGAGGTTTCACCCATGCAACTCGGGGTCTAACTGCCTATATGTATACCTTGTCACCGTCAACCATGAAACAGACATCATCCTTATACTCTTCAACAAGTTTTGGAGGTATTCTGAATCTGTTGTTCATCCTTTCCTTGAAATCTTCAAAATAATTGTCCATTACTTTGTCAAAATTCATACCCATATCTACTATGAATTCATTTATTTGATACAAAATTGGAGTATCTTTCCTCCATACAACTGTACCTTTGGATGGAAAGAATTTCTGTACATAGAAAAATAAACAAACTAGAAAAGAACCAAATTTACAAGGGTTTGTCTTTGCAGTCCTTATGCTTTCCATGTTTTTATTGAATTGTTTTAATAGTACATCAGCTAGGTCAAACTCCATATTTTTCTTTACAATTTTATATGCCAAATCTACAGCTTCGCAAGGTACACTATTCAGCCTGCTGGAACTATACAGTTTGTATGCAATAACATAAATACCAAATTTCAATTCTATATCTAAAACATTGTTGAGTTTTAAACCTCTGCCATCCCATTCAGCTTGGGTTTTCTTCTGTAACTCATCCCGTCCTAGGGTTTTGGTGGTTTTGGCTTTGCTGAGCATTGGGAGACCTGTGATTTTGTGAATCATCTTCTTGGTTATCAAAACTGGTTGTTCCAACCACAACTGACCATTATGTACTCGGCTCAAGATATACCTCACCCATTTCACTTGGAAACTTCTTGGCAGATGCGAGATATGGGTTAAGCCTTTGGTTTCTAAATGTTTGAACTCAGGTTTTAGGGTTCCATCCACGCATAACTCGGCTAGGGTGCTATCCATATCTAGTGTCCCTATTTCTTGCATAGTACACTTGAAATGAGTATGAATATCATTGATTAGAAGTACCTTTGGAGGAATCTGTGATTGAGCACCATGCGGGTCGAGTGATTCAGCGATGGCAGGAACAAGCTTGAACGTCGGTGCCTTCCATTCTGTTCCCTTTACAAGCATTTTGGATCCTTTCTTCGCCTTGTTGCTGCTGGTGCTTGCGAAAGCCATTGCTGCTCGGTGAGTAAGAAGATTTCGTAAGAATACTTCGCTAGAAAATTTCTTCAACTCTCTTGAATTCGCTTGAAAGCCCTCTTTTTGTAAATCTCGAATTTGCGGTGAAAAATGAGGTTGAAATCTGCCCTTTTGATGAAAAATTCATCATTAATGTTCAGCACGAAGGTAGCTGCGATTGACAGGCTGTCATCCACTAGCTCAGCTTAAACTTCGCAACTCGGTGACCAAAAGAAAATAGGTTAATCCGCCCTTAACTTGGTAAGAGAAGAACCAACCATGGTCGGTAAGTGCAACTTGGTGAAAGAAGCCTTATTGCACCCGACTGAGCTCGGTAAGGTCATGTACCGACCATGATCCTGATGTATCTAAAATACTGATTTGATCATATTTTCATTCTAGGACTGCTTAGGATATTGCTTGTAGATACAGTCTTGGTCTTATCCTGATGAGTCTTAATTGGAAATGGGAGAGTCACTCACTTCTTCAGTGACCATTCCATTACTTGAATTATCTGGCTCGGTAGACTTTGGAATCCATTGCTGCTTCATTTGTTTCCGAATATTGTCTACTTTGATTTTCTTCTCATCCTCGACTTTCTTTATGTTCATGCAGTTTTTAGATATATGACCAAGTTCTGTACATGTATAACATCTTACAGTGGTATCCCTTTTTCTTAGGTGATGCCTTGCACAGTTTATGCCAGTATGACCATATTCTCCACAATAATGACATCTGCACCAAGTGTTGTAGTCCCAACCAAATATTGCTTTGACAAGTTGTTCAGCTGGATTAAAAGATTTGAATTTGCATTGTGATGCCTTATGACCTTGCTTTTGGCATTTGTGACATTTACCTTCAAATTTTGGTTTCCTTTTGCATTCATTGGCTTTGTGTCCATGCTGATTGCAATTGTAGCACTTTCCATTAAATTTGCCTTTTCCATTGCTCCAACATCTGTTAGATGTATGACCTAACTTACCACAGTGGCTGCAAGTAGGTTTTTGATTCTTTTGAGTACCCTGTTTGGAGGATTCACCTTCTTCCTTGTATCCAAGGCCTGCTTTACCATTTTGTTTATGAAAGTTTTCTTCATTTTGCAGATTCAATTGATCCATGTCTTTTTGAGATTTTACCATTCTCTCATTGACTTGTTTTTCAGAGATTAGATCACTTTGTAAGCTTGCATTGATTTGTCTTTCAGTAATTAAGTCATTTCTCAAAATCTCATTCTCAGATCTTAGATTCATAATTTCTTCATTTGCATTAGATAACTGTGTTACAAGATTTTCAAGCTGAGAGGATTGATTATTCCTTACCTCTAAGTCTTCAGCTGCCTTGTTCCTTTGCTCCAAGATTTTGCATAGCCTAATGGACTGGATTCCTTGTTCCCTTTTGAGCTTTCTTACTTCTTCCTACAGAGATCCATTCTTTTCTAAGAGTTTTTTGATTGCTCTGTCAGCTTCATCTGAACTATTTGATGGTGAGAGATCTTCAATCTTTTCTTCAACATACTGATGGTCATTCATTTTCTTTGCAAGTTCTTTTCTTCTTTTCAAGGATTGTAAAAGATTCTCTTTTGCTTCATTGAGTTGAGCCATGGCCATTTTCAGATCTAGCTTTTCATTCTCAATAGTTTTGTCAAGTCTGAATATCTCCATTGTCCTTGATCTTTGCTCAAGCTGTGAAGCTTTTATCTTGAGAACCTTATAGCTCTGATACCAATTGTTGGAAATATTCAAGATATGACAAGTTACTGAGAGGGGAGGGGTGAATCAGTAACTTCTAAAATTTTAAACAATAAAACTGTATACTGATATATTCATAATTCATCGAAGTAACCTATTGTAAGCATGAAACAAAATCATTTGCAACACTTGAACACACAGATTTGGTGACCCAGAAACCTTCCAAATAGAAAGTAAAACTGGGGTGGGGATGAAACCCACAAGCTTCGTTACTGCAGTATGAAGTTGGACGGTTAAGGCTTACAATGACCACTTCTGGTGATCTGCCCTGTTCGGAGCACAAAGGATTGCTAGATCCACCTTGTTAGAGGATTTTCAAACATACAATAAAGTATGCACTCTGTTAGGAGATTTATAAAAGACTGTTAAGTCTACCTTGTTAAAGTATTTGCAAAAACTGATTCACCTGTTAGAATGAAACAGTGGATCTGATTACAACTGATTGCTGATAAGATCCGCTATGCTCTGATTCACCTTGATGTGATAGATAAAACTTTTCTGCTTCAAAACTAGACCTACTGAATATCTTCACAATTCAGCCCACATACTTTCACACGCATGTATTTCTTTCGCACTTTCACACTTTCACACTTTCACATTTCCACTCATTACAATTTCCATAACTGTTGTTTGAATGATACAATACATTGCATATATATACCATCCATATAAATAATACATGCAAGGTCGGCTAAACAATACATGCAAGGTCGGCTAAAACAACAAGTGCAAATCTCTATACAAAGTCGGCCCAAGGTAAAAACTCAGGTTCACTGAACTGACTTGGTGTCCTTCTGATACTCGGTGTCCGCTGCGTTACTCGGCATCGTCATGCACTCGGTAGAAGTGAAGGCACGGTTCATACTAAACACTTCGAGTAGTTCTGAACTCGGTAACCACTGGAGACTTGGTAGAAGAGATGTCACTCGGTGAATACTTCTATCTGAACTGTTTGCTCGGTGATCAAAGGAAATACTTGATAGAACCTTGTGATTCGGTGATAGTTAGTTTCCTTGATATCTTTCTAAGCTCGGTAAAAAATTAATTTCCTTAATAACCTCAGGAGCTTGGTTATCATGAAGTTCTCGGTTACATCTTAGTACATCTTTACTTGGTCAAAATTGATTCCTTTCTTTACCTTGAACACTCGGTAAACACTGATTGCTTTGTTCACCTTGATTACTCGGTAAATACTGACTTCTTTGTTCACCTTGATTACTTGGTAAACACTGACTTCTTTGTTCACCTTGATTACTCGGTAAACACTGACTTCTTTGTTCACCTTGATTACTCGGTAAACACTGACTTCTTTGTTCACCTTGATTACTCGGTAAACACTGAGAACTAGGTAAAGCTTGGCTTTCGGTGAGAGCTCGGTAAGCATTCAGAATCCAATAAGTGTTGTAACTAATGACAAAAATGTATCATAATGCCAACATCCCCAACTTAGGCAATCCTCTGACTCTTCTCATGTTACTAATACTAACCAAGTTATCAAAATTAACATGGCATATTGTTTTGCGTCGTAGCAACACATCATCAAATTCTACAACTAAAAAATTTACATCCTCTATATTGAGGTAGAATAGATTACCTATAGCCTGATCACCTTTTTCAATTAATTTTTCTTTAGTATCATATATCTTAGAAATTTTGTTATTTATTTGTGACACACTCAACAAATTATAGTTAAGTCCTTCAACATAGTAAGCATTGTCACATAAAATATTTTCTATGAGCTTGATAGAACCTTTTCTTTTTATCAGACTTGGTGCATCATGACCAAACCATATACTAATTCCATCATAATATTTTAAGGTAATAGACTTACTTTTATCTCCAGTCATGTGATGTGAACACTCACTATCAATGATCCATCTATCATTCTTGTTCACACAAAACACTAGTGTAGTTGCCTCATCCTCACCAAATTCATCCTTCATTGTAACATACACCACTTCATCATCATGATCTTCAGATCCATCGTTTGTTTCCTCTTTAGAAATGTAGCAATACTTCTTTCCTTTTCCTTTTTAGTCTTTGCTGTCTTTATCTCTTCTACTTTTGTACTTGTCACCACATTTGTAATTCTTCTTCTTTGAGCATCTAGTAGCAATATGACCAACCTCATTGCAATTGAAACACACAAGAGGTAAATTACCTTTAAAATTTCCTTTACCTCTATGAAATCTCATTGCTAATAAGGCTTCAAGTTTATCTACATATTCCTCATTTATATCACTATCACTTGACACATATTTTTTATTTTTCTTCTTCTTCTTCTCGTCAAGCTCCTTTAATGACAACTAATCTTTGAAATCATATTCAATATTTTCAGGTCTGTAATTATCAAAGTTAGATTGTTCAAAAGTAGTGAGCCTAGCTGCTAGACCTTCAAGAGTTAGATGATTGCCTTGCATACATCTCAGATCTTGTATTGAGAAACTCTAATAACATATATAGGTAGTAGTGTTCTCAAAAATTTACTTAATACAATAGCATCATCTATTTTTCCCATAGCTCATCTTATTGCATTAACAACATCTTTTATCCTAGAGAAATATTGAGAAATGTTCTCAGCTTCTTGCATTCTCATGTCATTGAATTTACCTCCATAAATAGTGTGCAGAGCATCCCACATTTTCTTTACACTATCACAACTTTCAATATCATAAAAATAAACATATCTTAGGCAAGAGACAATCTCCAACATTGCCTGGTTGCGTTCTTTCTTCTTTTTGAGATCTTCAGTAGTTAGGGCTCCAATAGGATCAATATGTTCAACAAAAATGGTAGATTGTGCATGATCTCCAAGACCTCCTATGTCTAGCTTCATCAAACTTTTCCTTGCAAAAAGGTTACCTTTATTAAGCTTGGGTACTTCTCTTTTGGATATCTTGATCTTTGTGCTTCTAGTACCTTCAAACTAGTCCTTTTAAGAAAATAGATCTGATAATTGTTGTTGGAATTCAATAGAATAACTAAGAGGGGAGTGGGTGAATTCATTATCCAAGGTCTAGATGTACAAATAAAAATTTTCACATCTTAGTGAACCCATTTCCACAAAATATTTTCATCATGCATGCATCTATTAGATTATGCAATCACTCAAACTTGTATGCTACTGTCAAATCAATTTATAAAAATGTAAACATGAAACATAATAGATTTAATAACACATTTAACACAATGATTTAGCATGGAAAATCAATTTGGGAAAAACCACTAGTAACATGCTACTCATTCTCACTCTTCTGAAGTGATGTCCTATGAAAAGCTAACCTTGTTAAAGGTTACAATATACGCTGTTAAATGTGACCTAGTTAAAGGATTTCAATCATCCTATTAGGAGTGAGCCTTGCTAGAGGACTTTAGATCATGCACCTGGAATGCCACCTAGTTAAAGGATTTACAAATGACTATTGGGTCAACCTTAATCGAAAGGATTTACCCTACACTAATACAATGATTAGAGAGTAACAACAAGACTTGATCTAATAACAATTTAAAAAACACTTGCAAATTACAAATCTATTTCAGTCCTCCATTCTACTTGGCTTTCACACTCTTTAGCTCTTATAGCTTGTTCACCCTTCAAGCATCCATACCCTTAAGCCTTCTTACTTTTCTTTCTAATGTAGTCTCTTCTCTTAGGTCACTAAATGAAGCAATGCCCTATACTCATTTTCTTCCATATATTATCTCACATGAAAACCCTTACTTCTGACTAGCTATCTCTATAAACAGAGAATTAAGATCTATTATCATTCATCCTCCATCATCCATTTTAGGGTTAGGTTACATTAGGTAGGATTCAATGAATCTATGCCTCATTTCATTTCATTCACTTCTAGAAACTTCACCTTCAATTCTATTTGAATTCACCCTTAAAATGGTTCACCATGAATTTTGTACCACCATCTTATCAGTGTTATCCTCCACATGGTTCACACAATCCAAGAAATCAAACATGTCCACTTAGATTCATCAAATTCTTGATATTTCTCATAATGATGATACTCGACATTAACTAGCTTTTGGTGCTCGTCACATACTATGTTTCTTAGTATCCACTATCAAAAACTTGGCACAAACTAAAGTTTACTAGGGCTCAACATCAAATAAAATTTACTCATCTTATACAGTTTCACTCAACTTACACAAAAATTGATTTTTCTTAGCTCTAACTAATTTTCTACTTGACTTGCATTAAATTTTCTCAAAACCTACTCTACACTTGGTCAAGCTTGGAATTTTTTTTTTATAACTTGTCCTTCTACACTTAGTATAACCATCCATTACAACCTTAAATAGATTATCAATGGACTATAATATCACTATCTTAACTGATTCTTGTAGTCCTTTTCATATCATAACTCAACCTTTCCTCTAGGTGCTATTGTTACCTCATTTGATCAAATCCTCTTCATCAATAAAATAAATGATAATACTTAACTCATATAAGTAATTATCTTACTAGAAAGTAGTAGGTTTGACATCAGTGACAAAATAATGATTGAAACACATTTATCTTACTTATATCAATATGTTGTCAATAGAATAGTCATCATGTACTTTTAGGAACACCATGGATTCAAAATCATTGATTGAGAAGATATCATGTTTTTATATCACTAGACAATTTCATATTTAATTTATGTTTCTAGTTTGTGACTGTTGCTCTGTTGAATTGAAGGATAACAACAAACTATAAATGTAACCTCATTTGAAAATGCAATGGTCAAAAAACTTGATAGTGAATTTCTCTATAATTCTATTTACCCAATTTTCTTGTC
This sequence comes from Cupressus sempervirens, assembly GCA_028749045.1. Classification (NCBI taxonomy): domain Eukaryota; kingdom Viridiplantae; phylum Streptophyta; class Pinopsida; order Cupressales; family Cupressaceae; genus Cupressus; species Cupressus sempervirens. The sequence goes on along the minus strand of CM053783.1, from coordinate 790,049,408 downwards.
ATGTTTTGCTGCCCCTTCTTAGATTAGTTTTGTATTAGGTGTTGAAGGAAAATTATATGTGATCTTGTGATAATTAGGTGTATTTCATTTCAATTTGATATTTGTAGTAGAGGTGATTCCATTTACTTTCTTCATGTATGATTATACTTCCTCTCTTATTCATTTCATATCATGCTAGATAGTTTCATTTGGAATTGAAGGATAGATGTGTGTGAATCTATTAGTAACTTATTGATTTCTATTTTTTTCAAGTCTAATAGTCAAAGCAATTCCATTTTCCTTCATGTGTATTTCTTCTTCTCTTCATCTTTTTCATTTAGATGATCAATCAACATTTTGAATAGAAGTAGTAGTAAAAAAACCTCAAGATAATCTACTATAGTCAATCCATTGGTGTTATAGGTTGTCCAAAATCCATCTTTCTAGAATTGTCTTTGCCTATAAAAAATTGGTTATCCTTTATTGCTCTCAGGTTAAAAGCTTATAATGTTGAAACTTTAGAAACATATTTATTGCATATCATTGAAAATCATAGGGAGTTGTACCTAGTAATTAAGAGTGTAGTGATAGGATACATACACTAACCCATTTGTTGGTAAAAATCCTTTTTTCTGTCCAAAACATTGGGAATCAAAGAGTCAAGTTATAAAATCTAATAGGTGGACAAACTATTAACCAACAATTTTTGGCAACTTTGGTGGGGAGATTTAGATGAAAGTTTTAATGAACTTTCCTTCACATTATTTTGCAATCTAATCCTATATATTTGAATCACAAGAAAAGACTTGTGGTAGTGAGATATTTTCCATAAGAACTTGATACTAATTTTATAGCATCAATTTGTTGAAGAAAAAAAGAAAATTCAAAGTTGAAGACTAGTAAGATAAATTCAAAACACCATTTTTTGAACATTTTATATGCTCTAGATTCCAAATATACTAGGAGTGCCAAGGGGAAAGGAAATATTGACTCAATATATGAAGAAATCAAGAAGGCTAACTTTCCTATCCTAGAAGATCTTTGTAGAAGAGGAAGATCACATGGAAGGGAATATGTGACTAAAAAACTATAAGATACTCAATTGTCTATAATTTTTCCTCCAAATAGAACCTAGAGAAGTCAATCTTATTCTCCTCCCTATTACTAGGAATTGCATTCCTACTACTTTTGATGTTTTTTTGTTAATTTGTGCAACACTTCTATTTTCTTTTCTTTTTTTAGAAAAACCAAATCATTGTACCAGCAGTTATGGGACAACCATGGTGAAATGCTATTGGTTGTCTTGCCCTTGCAGCTAATGATGATTTTCTAAGAGCATTAAGGAAGAACTTCCCAAGATTTAATGGTGATGGCACCACCTCTACAGGACAACACTTAAGTGCTTTCCATAAGGTCTATGGTGTAGTAAATCCTAAACATAAGGATGTGGCTATCAAGATGTTTGTTGATACACTTGTAGATGATGTTTCTAATTTGTTTTAAGACCTACCTATAGGATGCATAATAGATTGCAATATTATGAAACAAAGGTTTTAAGAATGTTACAAAAGTACAAAGGATGCACAAGTATTGTTGCTACAATTGGAGTGGATAAAGAACTAACCATCAGTTTTTATGAGATATTTTAATGCAATATTTAATAAACTCATCAAAAGAATACCTCTTACAAGTGTAGCTACAAATGATAATGAGAAGCCTTTCTACATTATCTCTATGCCTCCTAACTTGTGATATCAAATTAGAGGAGAAAATTTAGAAAACTTGCAAGCTGCCTAGACACTAGTTGTGGATATGGAGGGTTATATGATTACTTTTGGTAAATGGAAGAGAGAATTCCAATCTAGAACCATGAGTAAGACAAATAGTACTTCCAGTAATACAGAAGCCATGCTTCAAAATTTTTCTAATCAGCTCATTACTTTGAACAAGAAAATTAATAGGCCTACTCATTATTTTCATCAACCTCATCAAGAAGGTTATAGAAACCCAAATGGAGGTAAAGCATTGTAAATGCCACCTATTCAAAAAAAAATTAAAATTGAAGGTGTCCCAAAAAGACAAAATATGTGTGCTTTTCATTTAAGGGTAGATCATGATGGAGATACTTGTGTTGATATTATCAGATATAGGATGATAGTGGATAACAAAGAACAAACAATTAAATATCCTGAAAGCGAGGAAGATCATGTTCTTTGTGGCGATTCTAAGAATTATTTCTTGGAGTATGAATTAGATTCAAAAGTAAGAGGTGGCTAATTTTCTACTCTAGAAGGACCTTGGTTAATAGTAATGAACAGAGGTCAGAAGAATAAAAATTAGACACACAATTTAGTTTTTATCTAGAATAATACATCATCAAATAAATTTGATAAAGACAATGGCTTAGTAACCTCAATGACACAAAATAAACACAAACGTAAGTTAGCTAATTCCTTTGACATCATAAAATACTATGAAGAGGTAAGAATCCAAATATCTCTATTGGATTACCTAAAGTCTAATCCTCATCAATTGAAATGATTAGTTGACCATTGTAATAGTAGAGATACAAGTCATGTTAATATAAATTGTAATGTTGATCACCATAATGAAGCTAGCACTAGTGGAAATTGTTTGACTAATGAAGATTTTGCACTCCCTAAGTTGTTTAAAGAACAAGAACCTCTTGTCTTGGCCACATGCCCAAATGGGAACTAGATCCCTTCTACACTTCCTTGTTCATCAATGGAAATAGATCGAGTAATTGCATCATAGATTCAAGAGCTTTTGATAATGTAATGCCTACTTCTATAGAAAAATCTTGAGGACTTCCATTGACTAAAACTTTTGGAAGATGTTATTCAATGGATGCAAAACAAGTTCCTTTTCTTGGACAGATAAAAGATGCTCAATTTTCCCTTTCTTCCTATCCTTCCAAAGGATAAAACTTACTATTCTAGTACTATACATCCCTGCAAGCTATGGCATGCTCCTATGTAGAAGATCTTGCAAAGATATGGGTGGGGAAATAAAACTAGACTGGTCTTTGCCACTATTCAAGTTGAAGATAAAAAGGTAAGCTTAAACTAGAAGAGAATGCAAAATTTATTGTCTTGAAATCAGATGACCCTAGAGCTCAGATCTTTTATCATGAAATACAGTTTGGTAATTACATGATTTTCTTTGACACCCCTCATATTTTAGAAGAATTAGAACAAAAAAAAGGCGATCATTTGTGGACACTAGAATTTGATGGTAGTTATGCTAATGTTAGTTTAGGTGTACGGGTAGTATAGACATCACTTAGTGGGGAAATGATTTTCTTGGCCTATAACTTAGATTCCAAAAAGACTAAGAATACTATAGAATATGAAGCTCTTATCCTTGTAATAATGATAACAAGAGAAAAGGGAGTCAACGTACTTAAAGCTCAAGGAGATACAAAGTTGGTGGTGAAAAAATTCAAAACTCAATATGCAATAAAGGACTCAAGATTGAGAAGCTATCATAATAAGGTGTGGGATGAAATTGAAGGGTTTTCTGCCTTCTCAATTACATCCATACTCATATAATTCAATTCAAGAGCTAATTCTTTGGTAGTTTTTGCATCATTTCTCTTACCACATCCTAATTTCAAAGATCAAACCTATAAAGTAGAAGTTCTATTTAGGCCAAATGTCCTTGATAATGAAGATTCATGGTAGGTGTTCGAAGATGATAGACACATACTAAAATTCATTAAAGGGGAGATCCTTTTGAATGCTTATATTTTGAAGGAAGCACTAATGTAAATGGTGATGATTCAATGACAAGTGATAAAAGGAAAACAAAGTCTGATATGATTCAATCGAAAGGTAATATGATTCCACCTCATCTAATCTCTTTGGAAAATATTTTTGATAGGTGTGATGCATAAATTAATAGAGAAAGAGATAAAAAAAGAAAAAACTTGTGGTGAGTATGATGGGATTAATATAGGGACAAAAATCAATCCAAAAATGATAAATATAGGAAAATGTTGCACACAAAAAGAGAGGGTAGAAATCCATAAATTACTCATTACATTTTGAGATGTATTTTCTTGGAGATATCAAGACTTAAAAAAATTTCATGGGTGAAAAATTCAAACATGAAATCTCTAGTAAGCTAGAACCAACACCATTCAGACAAAAGCAAAGAAACTATAACCCTATAGTTGAAGGAGCAATCTTCAAGGAGATTGAAAAAATGTTTCAAGCTAGGATTATATAGCCTATTCATCATTTTGCTTGGGTTGCTAACATTATACTAGTAAGAGAGAAGAATGGAGAGATAAGGATTTATGTGGATTTCAAAAATCAAAATTAGGCCTATATTAAAGATAATTTTGCACTTCCCAATATGGATAATCTCTTACAAACTATTGCAAGGTCAAAGATGATGTCAATGTTAGATATCTTTTCAAGGTATAATCTGATTCAAGTAGATGAAGTAGATCAATTCAAAACTACATTCACCACACCATGGGGTACTTTTTCCTATAATATAATGCATTTTGGCTTAATTAATGTAGGTACAACCTTTCAATGTGGCATGAATTTGGCATTTGGAAATTTGAAAATAGAAACATTGTCATATACCTTGATGATTTGATGGTTTTTTCTAAGAAGAGGAAATATCATATCAAAGATCTAGAAAGAATGCTATAAAGGTGTAAAGATTAAGGTGTCTGATTGAATCCAAGGAAGTCAGTATTTTGTGTAATAGAAGGTAAATTGCTTGGTCATATTGTATCTCAAGAAGGACTAAATATTAATCCAAATAGAGTTAAAGCTATTCAACAATTAAGTTTACCATTAAGAAAGATTGGAGTAAAGTCCTTCCTTAGCTAGGTAAATTTCTTGAGGAGATTTGTGTCTAATTTCTCTAAAATAGTTAGATATATAGTTAATGTGATGAAAAGTAATAAAACTTTCAAATGGAGTGATATTGGGAAAAAGGCATTTGAAGATATCAAAGGTGCTATTGCTAATGCCCTTGTTCTTGTTCATTATGATTACAGTAAGGAATTCATCATATATTGTTATGCTTCAGAACATACTTTGTCAGCTATATTGATGCAAGAAGACAAAGAGTGAATACAAGCCCCAATTTCTTTCATGAGTATATCTTTGAAGAATCAAGAATTGAGATATCCAAAAATGGAAAAATATGCATATACAGTGGTGAAAGCCCTAAAGAATTTCAAATTCTATATTTTTCATTATCATTCAATGATATATGTGTCGAATCTTGTAGTAAAAATTATTTTGATGTAGCAAGATGTTGGTTGCAATAATAGAGGAGTTTGGATAGAAAAGGTCCAAGAATATGATATTGAAATTAAGCCAACTAAACTTGTGAGAGGAAATGCACTTTTTAAAGCCTTAGTAGAAGAGCAACAATTTAAAGAAGATACTCCAAAAGTTCTAACGATAAGTCTTCAGGATCCTTGGTTATCAAGCATTGCTTATTTTTTGACATATGGTAAATGCCTTGATGGTTTGACTACTAAGCAAAGAAGGGATCTAAAAAAAAAGCCTTCAGGTATCTGATTCATCAAAATGTCTTGTATAAGAGAGTAATTGGTGGAACACTTTTTAGGTGCGTGGATAAAGAACAATAGGTAAAATTCTTGACATCTTTTCATAATGAAGCATGTGGAGGACACTTTTCTTCTACTATTATTACATTAAAAAATTTCAGGTGATGCTATTATTGGCCCGACAAGTTTAAAGATTCATATAAGTTGTTTTCTAATTGTGATAAATGCAAGATGTTTACTGGTAAACCTTAGCTTACTACCCTACCTCTTAAGCTAGTGATAATTGAAACTCCTTTCAGTCAATGGGGTTTAGATTTTTTAGGCCCAATTAATCCTCCTTCTAGTCAAAGACACTCTTACATACTCACTGCCATAGACTATTTCAGTAAAAATGTTGAAGTGAATCCAATGAAGAAGACTTCATCAGAAGTGGTATGTGAATTTCTCAAAGAACATATTCTAGTCAGTTTTGGAGTTCCTGTAAAGTTGATAATGACTAATGCATCTTATTTTTCTTCTTTAGAAATCATTGAGTTTTTCTATGATAATGATATTCAAGTTGGACATTTGTCTAATTATTTTCCTCCAGGAAATGAATAGGATGAGTCTAGTAATAAGAATTTGATTAATATTTTGAAGAAATCAGTCTCAAATAATCAAAAAAGTTGGCATAAGAAGATCCACGATGCTTTGTGGGTTGACGAAACCATACCTAAAAGATTTATAGGTATCTCACCATTTCAATTAGTCTATAGATTGGAGGCTAATTTTCCACTTCCTTCAAAGCTTTCTGCATGTAAACAAAAGATTGTGATTGAAGAGGGTGTTTTCAAAGATGAATTTGAAAAGAAGATCATGTATCTTACCAAACTACGAAAGGAAAGAGATGAGATGGTTGATAAAATACTGGACACTAGGGAAGAGTCAAAAGGTTGTATGAGAGAAGAGAAAGACATATAAAATTTATGGAAGGTGATTTGTTCTTGTTATGGGATAAGAGACACAAGCCAAGAGGTATGCATTCTAAGTTTCAGTCTTTGTGGAAAGGGCCATTTCATATCATTAAAGTGAATCAAAATAATTCCATCAAATTGGCATATCCCATTGGAGAAATACTACCATGCTCTTATAATGGGAAGGATTTAATGTTGTATCAAATGAAAAATTAAAATCATGTAACTCCTACATTGTAGCTAGATAGGTAGGTTTCCCCTTCATGCAATTTCTTTTAGCTTAGTTGTTGTATCCTCGGTAGTTGTTTATATTTTCCTAGTTTATCATATTCTTTTCTTTCCAAGTTGTCACCTTTTGTGTGGAACCAAAGATTGCTAGAGTTCTTTCAAGCATTATCATGTTTAAATCCCTAGATAGAGCCAACTTTTACCCAAGTTTTATTTCATATCATTTTGCTTTAGGGTTTTGAGTCAATTCTAGTGTCAATGTCTTGAGTTTGATTCAATATTTCCCATAGGATAGCCTTTCTTCTCATCATTCCTTTGAGATAACCTCATGTGGGGAATCATATGAGCAATGCATCAGTTCAAAGCTAGGTTATTAGGATTTGGGAGCTGTTTATGTATCATTCTAATGAGAATAAGGTTTCAATCTTCCATTGATTTTTTCCTAACCGTGATAAAGGAAAAGATTCAACATCACATTATGGTTTCCATGAAAGACATTGTAGATGAGCAAGAACAATGAGTAAAAGAAGTGGTTCATGCAAACAAAAATATTCAAAACCTTCATGGAGTCAAAATATGAAGATAAAAAAATATGAGTTGTCAATTAAGTACATGAATGGTTTAGATGTGATCATAACAAGGTACATGGTGGAGAAAAGTCAACTGATGAAAGAATGCACACCATTGGCCAGTTGACAAGTTAAATAGTTTAGCAAATCAAATCTAGATCATCAATAAAGATTAGATTGTCATGCCCAAAAAACACCAACAAGTTATGTTTTAATATTTAAAAGTAATAATAGAATTAAATGTAATAAAAAAGTTTTCAAATAAATTCACTTAACTTCCTCACGCACATGTATAATTATAAAATTTAAACACAACTCGAATGCAAATTTTCTTAACATTTTAAACTTAAAATTGCATAGCTAAGTATATATATCAACATGTTATCTGATTAATCTAATTTAAATGAATGTGATTACCAATCATAAAAAAATATGTAGTAAGGTAACACCATCACATCTTATTTTTAAATTACATATGCAAGACTGAAAAAAAAGCTATAAGACTCAATGCAAGCATATTTGCTCAATCTCATTTTTCTATTAAACTACCTGGTTCAAAGGCTCCACTGGGAAAGAACCAGTAAAAAAACTCGGCTTCATTACCACTTCAACAGAAGTTTAAAATACATTTCTACACAAGATTCTAATCCCGAATCTACTTGAGTTTCAACAATCAATATACATTTCCATCATGGCCCTTAACAAGGGTTCCATATCAATTTTTGCAACACATTTCTAAGAATCATGGAGAGAACAAAATCTGATCAGGTATCAACAAGCATGACTAAGAGACAAATCAAACATGCATATTCATACAAGGTTTTCACACTAGGATTCACAATGAATCAAAACTAGGGAAAGGTGGATTCTTTCAACAGGAGAAGTTAGGCACAACACCAAAATAGATGCTCAATCAAGGCTATAAACCAAGAACTTTTGTTCTTCCATTTTAACATACCAAACTCATATGAGGTTTGTGCTGACAAGTAGGGGCCCATAACACCCTACCCTCTCTCCCTCTTCTCATCCTAAGAAGAGACTCTACACTGGTTGGAGTCCAACTAAAAGACCTTTCCCAAAATTGGTCACTTCTGCCCTATCCAAGGGTGAGTAACACCAAAACACCCATACAAGAAAACTCCAAAATTCAAACATAAATATGAAAGGAAAACATTCAAAAAATATGGTTTTCAAAAATTTCCAACATACCCAAAATACATACAAGCATTCAAACAACAACAAGGTAGCATAAGCATGAAACAAGCATAAAAATCTGAACAAGGGAGATGAAGAACTCCTACCTTCACAAAGAGGTAATGGCAATGAACAAATTTGAGTAAAGCTTTTCCCTTCCTTGCTTCAATCTTCCAAGACTCCTCTCTAAATGTAGAGATTGAGTAACAACCTCTACTACTCCAAGAAGGGCATCTAAATAAGCCTCAAACTCAACCACCAAAAAGAGAAATAACTACCCCCACCCACCTACTAATCTAGAAGTTCCTAACTCAACCCATAATATGGTTAACCACTAAGTGGAGTTGAGGTGATGCAACTCATGGTAGCCATAGTCAATTTTCGCACAAAGGCAAAAAGAGACTTTTTGAGTGACCTCAAAAGTCAATAAAAGGGGCTTAGGGGTTGGAAAAGACCCCCAACCCATACTCATACCCCTTGGGTATAAATATTTCATGATTTAAAGCCTTAGAAAAAAGGTTTAGAGCCAAACAAAAACTAAGAATAAAATAGGACCATCTAACAACTCTAACAATGCAGATTAAGCACTAATCCGGATTAAGGATGACTAAACTTGATTAAGAACCAAATTAGCAAACTGACACTAACTAAATCCAACTTAGGTCCAAAGGTTACATAGTTAACCCTAACTAGCACGCTGAAGAGCATAAACAATTTACGAGTGTCAAGCGACACTAAAAGAACATAGTTACGAAAATTAACATTTATTGATCACATAAGGATACATACATACATCTCAATTTAATTACAAACAAAAAGGTTTCCAAAATTAGCACATAGGGATCAATTCTATTCCTCCGTCGATTTTCTCGGCTAAAATATCTGCACACTCATTGCACACATCAGTAGTCCTGTAAAATCACATGTACATATTTATATATGAATCAAATATTCACATAAATTGAAACATATATTAATCAAGGTTTCTTTCATCCTACTTATATCCTTAATCATAAAGATTCCAAAATCAATGTGTTAATCCTACATTTTACTTAATTCATCAACATACATATACATAAAACCTTAAATGACGAATATCAAATATCTGAAAGTAACATCACACAACATGAGATAATAAAATATGTTCAAGCATCAGATAATGTCTCGACATCTCGAGTCGTGACTATCTAAATAATAGTAATGTATCACTATGCTACGATGGATTAGAGCAAACTCAGAACATAATGCTTGAATTACTTAACTATTTAATTCATTTCTACTCACATTTAATCATCAAAAATTACATCATCAATATGACATATAACTTATTCATTAATTCAGATTAAATACGAGAATAGTCATTGTTAGGCATGCATATACCTAAACATCATAACATCACCAATAGTGAATATTGAACTATCTAAATGCATAGAATCCTAATCATTGAGGTAACAAAATCAATAACATCATCATTAAGTGAAACACCTTGCATTATTGTTAGTGCAATTTAATGTTTTAAACAGTCGAGACAACATAGTAATTCTCTAATCTTTAAGTATTAAATCATGGATGTATCTATTGATCTCAATTTTTATTAGGACATCTAAAACCTACAACATTACTCCAAATCCATTCAAATCTCCTACAACAAATTTGATAGAGAAATTCATATTTAATAAATAAGTGCGAGGAGGGACCTCACATAGATCAATAGATGATGTTTTAATGATGAAAATATGAGTATTCGATGATGCATGTGTTGTTAGGAACACCATGTATTTAGAATCATTGATTGAGAAGATGCCAAATGTTCATATCACTAGATAATTTCATATTTTATTTCCTTTTCTATTTTTTGACCATTACTCTACTAAAATGAAGGCTAAAAAAAAATTATAAATGTAACCTCACTTGACAATACAATGGTTAGAAAATGTAATGGTGAATTGGTCTGTAATTCCATTTACCCTATTTGCTCAAGTCATGTTTTGTCCCCTATTCTTAGATTAGTTTTGCATTAAGAGTTGAAGGACAATTATATGTGATCTTGTGATAATTAGGAGGATTCCATTTCACTTCAAGATATTTGTAATAGAGTTGATTCCATTTAATTTCTTCATGTATGATTCTACTTCCTCTCTTGTTCATTTCATATCATTCTAGATAGTTTCTTTTGGAATTGAAGGAGAGATGTGTATGAGTCTATTAGTATCTTGTTGAATTCTATTTCATTCAAGCCCAATAGTCAAAGCAATTCTATTGACCCTCATGTGTATTTCTTCTTCTCTTGCTCTTTTGCATTTAGATGATTAATCAATCTTTAGAATAGAAGTAAGAGCCAGAAAACATCAAGATAATCTACTACAATCATTCCATTGAGTGTGATAGGTTGTCCAAAATCCATCTTGCCTAAATTGTTAATGCCTACAAACAATTTGGTTATCCTTTACTGCTCCCAGGTTAAGAGCTTATAATGTCAAAAATTTTGATCTCATAAAAACATATTTACTACATATCATTGCCAATCACAGGGAGTTGTACCTAGTAATTTAGAGGGCAATGATAGAATACATACATTGACCATTTTTTGGTAAACATCACTTTGTCTCTCATTGGGAATCAAAGTGTTAGGTTATAAAACCTAATAGGAGGACAAGCTATTAACCAATAGTAACATAATTTAAAAATTCCCATCTAGAACTATAAATCTATTTCAGCTATAATTGTTAGTGTGGTTTTACTTAGATAACAAAGATAAATGGGCAAAAGTTTAGTGTAATTACTTTATAATTTTATAATACATGCTTTAAAAAAAAGTTAAGGACAATTAAATTAGATTAACTTTATGGGAGTAAATGTTTGGGCATTTGATGTCTTATGGTTGTTTATTGTTTATGGTTATGGAATCCATATAAAACCCATGTATCAGGTTATGGTAACCTATCAAAATGCTTTCAAGGTTGAGGGAACCCTTTAGAACCTCAAGAAAAGTTATTTGAGGCCTTTGACATTTTTGTTCCAGCTAGAGTTTTTAAATCTATCCTATTATTATTGATAGTTTATTGTCATTCTAGGGCTATCATAGATTAAAGATTTTTTCTTTATAGTTATTTGTTTGGGGTTCAAAATTTCACCAAAATTTATATGTAGTGGGTTTAAAGATCTCTTCAAAACTTGTTTGACCCTTAATAAAAATATTCACATACAAACAAATGATATATATGAAGATGATGACACGTGTTATTTTTAAGCTTCAAATCTAATCATTTTCAAAATGGTTGCTTCTTATTTTTTACATGCGATTTTTCTCTATGAATTAATGACATATTGATTGTCTTCAAATATCATTTAGGATAGTGAAGTATTGCACGTAAATGTGTTTGCTACATCTAGTCTAAAGAAACAAGTCTTTTTAAATTTGATATTTGGATTCAATCTTGTATTCTTTGGAAGTAAACTAGATTGATCTCATATAATATAATAGTAAATCTAGAACTTAAATGTACCAAATTTAAAACAAAAAAATTGAAAAGAAAATACCAATTTATAAATCAATTGAACAACAAATATTTAAATAAAATATTAACCTACATTAATAAAATAAATAATATATTGAACTTTATGTCTATATGATAAAATAAAATTCACCATAAGAAAATACAATGAATATGAATAAAATATAATAAAAGAATGTGTTAATTCTCAATAAAACAATTAAATTTCCATCTTCTAGATGATTTTGACAGAATAAACATCCCCAGTAACAACTATAAAATCTTTCTTTGTTTTCCAAAATAAATCCAAATCTAGAAGATCAAGCAAGCTACTATTCAGTTAATCACTTCACAAACTGCATAAGTATCGAACATGCTGCAATGATTTTTCTGCGGGCCAGAGAAACCGTGTATTGATTGGAACCAATGCCGACTGTAGATGAGAAAGTTTTTTAGTGCTATTGATAGGGAAATCTGACGTGAAAGCTTGCCAGTAAGATCTTAATGTTTTACCGCTATTCATGGAAAGATTGAAGAACACGGCACTGGACGCGGGATTCAAAATTTGATTGGTATCTCACGATGATTACGCTAATAGTGGTGTCAGATCCATATGGTCAACAAGCCTATCTCTTTCAATAGAAACACTAAATTTTCATGACAACAATAATACCTCTGTAACGTGAATTCTCTGTGTATCGTGGACGGCAAGGAATTTGGAGTCTGCGGGGTTCCTTTAATGGAAAAGGCAAACCACTACTGAACAACAAATCAAACCAGTACAAAGTATTTGTGAGTTGTTTCCCACAAATTGACGATCCACATTCAGTGTTATGAACGGTCTGTAAGTCAGATTAGGCTGAGGTCTTTTTCGATGGAGAAATTGGTATCTCCTGGTCTATTTGTAGTGACTTTGTTTTATATCTTTTGCGCCTTTTGATTTTGATGATAGATTGCTTAGTGTGATTTCAAATGTTGATAATAACAATCTTAACACAACCTATTTAAAAGCTAGTAATTTTTTATTTCATATTAATGTTTTAATAAAATAAAAATATATAACAATCATTTTCAACAATTTGTTCACATTTGTATTTTGTGTTTGAATACTTTCTTTTTGATAATTTTCATCTTATTTTAAAATGCATTAACATATGGTAGAAGCCCTTTTCACATAATTGACTATTAGTACTGTTGTTTTTAAAAAATAAATCATGTACAAATATTCCACTATTAGTTCTATGGATTTCTTTCAAATCTTTTAAGAGATGGAATATGTGTGACAATAATAATATATTCAGAACATTTGTTTTTCTATTAAGACTTCAAGTTTTATACAGAATGCATCATCTTGACATTTTAGGATAAAACATCTTAGTTTATGATTTACTATTTGCTACTTTTCATATGGCACAAGTTTTTAAAAATAGTCTCTTATTTACTTGAAATTTTGCTATTGATTTTGGAGTCATTTCTATAAAACAAATTCTAAAATTTATTTACATAATGATTTTTTTTTTTGAAATTTTAATGACAATGAAAATAAATTTTTTATAAAATATTTTATTAAATTAAGATATTCATTATGAGTTTAAATTAACAACCATATGACGAGTACAGTAAGAGAACTATAGCTCTACATTTATGTCTTGGAATGATTATACTGTGAAAAATTTGCCCTTAGTTCTTGGACCTTTCACTGGTAGCCAACATTTCTTGTTTAAACATAAAGTTAATAGAAAGTCTTATCAAAGGGAATTCTCCATTAGGCAGTAGGGTAAAAATGAACTTTGATGGTGTGTCAAGAGACAATCTAGGAATTTTCAGAGAATGACTTAGTATTAGAGATCCTATTAGTCAACTTCTAGTTTGGGAAGGAAATTGTTCTTCCTAATAGAAATAATAATGTTATTGAGTCGTACTTATTATTAGAAGGAACATTATTAGCTATAAATTTGGGATTCTAGAACTTGTAAATCAAGGAGATTCAGTGATTATTGTAAATGCATTCATAAATAGGAGATGATATATCTAGTATATTAACTATATCTTACAACTAGAACCGATTGGAATAGTTGGAGTGTAATCATCAAGTATGACAAAAAAATCTTCAACATCATACTAGAAAAGCATATCTTCATTCTCTTCTTCTTTTTTGTTAAGGGGTTTGAGAGGGGGCTCCTAGGATGACACTCATTTGAAAGGATTTCTAAAATATCTAATACTTGTATAATGGATACCTTGTCATTTTTGAAAAAGTAGGGAATTTTAGAAAATATATATATTGATAATTAGTCTTTGGATGTGATAGGGGAAGACTTTCTTCCTCATGAATCACACTTTCCTGTATTAGTTGCATGTCTTGCTAACTTTGTCCATATTTATTCTTTGAGAACCAAACCACTACCCCGCCCTTGAATAAATAAATTGTATCTGACATCAAGGATTGGATACATAATTTAAACTATTGATCCATTTGCATTCACCTCCTAATGGTCATGAACTCTCTAGATAATTTTTGCATGCAAATGAGAAGTCTTGAAAAAAATCTTCTACCAAATATTGATCATTAAGAGATTCCACAAGAATATGTAGGGATTACCAAACCACATTATATTTTTTATGGAGCTCAATAATGTGTAGCCATTACTTAAGATTGATTAATATTTCTTTTGAAGTAAGAAGAAAATCCGATTGAAAAAGTTGAGGAGAAACCCAATCAGTAATTTTTTAGTAACTCAAATCCATTCTTAACTAGATGGCTTTCATCTATTTTCATATATACATACTCTTTTCATTAAATCATAAAAACTAAAAAGCATGAATTGACTTTGGTGAATGTCATTAGCTCTACCCCACTAGGAATGCCAAAAAAAATGGTTGATCCTCAAGAGACTTGTGCATAAAAAAGGGTAATTAAGAAGTTTTATAGAGAGGAATGAGGGGAATGACCTACTAAAGAAACTCTAATATTTTAGAAGATGAATCTCTAGACTAGGTGTTTGGAGGAAATAGATGAGAATAACCTTTAACAAATAACACAAAATAAGGAAGAAAAAATTATAGATAAAAGCTTTGCTAAATGTGATAATAATATTTTAGATGGTACTTGTATGGTTTTGACAATTTCTAGTTTAAGGTTCATATCTTCATTCACAACAACATCATGTACTTTAAACCCTTCATTTTTTGTCAAGAGAATAGGAAGCCAAATTGATCGGACATGAGTAATAAAGAAAAACATTTTTAAGTTGTGGGATGCACCTACAAGGGACCAAATAGAGCCACAAAACTCCTAAATGAAGTGCAATCCTTTTCAATTGTGGATATTTTAAACACTACCATCTCATATTAGAAAGTAATAGTTAAACTAGGGGTCAAAAGAAATGACATCGCTTCCTAAAACTAACCTTCTTGAGGAGAATACCAAAGACACAAATGAACAAGCCCAAACCCTTAAAAGAATTAGCACATGATAGATTGATTAAGAAAAAAGAGAAGAAAATTTAGGCAAAATCCCCATGATTTAATAATAGAAAATATATTAATATTGGAAATACAGTAGGGAAGTAAACTTTGAGAGGGGGCAGGGGTTGGGAAATCAACACTTAAAACTTTTAACCTCTAAAACTATTCACCACACATCCATCTTACAATCTATACATATAAATTGAAATACCTAATTAAGAATATACATCCATAGCATGAAAGTAAACTATTCAACGTGTGTGATACAAGATATTTGGTTACCCGAAAACCCTCCAAGGGGAAGGTAAAATTGGGGTGGGGATGACACCCTCAAATCTTCACTACTATGTAATAAAGTGTATCAAATAAAGGTTACAATGTTTGATCATGAAACATGATCTACCCTACGAAAGGTCTTCCCTGTTAAAGGTATACAAGATTACTATATCTTACCTTGTTAAAGGATTTAAACACCCTGCTAAAACAATGCCTCGTAAAAGGACTTTAACTTATAATAAAGTAAACACCCTATTAAAGGATTTACAATAGCTTGTTGAGACTACAATGCTAAGAGATTTAACTAATTCACCTATTAGAATGTCTCAACAATGATCCTTTGGTTAGCATTTTGTTACTTGATGTATACTTGATCCTTTCTAATCAGATGTATCTCCATTGTCCTCTGATTTCTTTCATTTGTTCTCCTTTAACTAATTCTATAATGTAACTCAATCATAACACCTTAATCAACATGAATGCTCTATTTATGCATGCAAACTCTCTTTAATTCTCCTTAAGCATTCCAAAAAAATTTAGGGTTTGTCTTCCTTAAGAATACCTAGGTGACTTAGGGTTAGGTATGAGTCAACAGTAGTGATTCATCCACGTTGATGCTTAAACCTTCCCTTTTTTTTTATTGGATGCATGTAATGAATAGGGACTCACAATTAAGATTTTTCCTTATCATCAAAGATCATAAAGATATCCTTAAGTTGGAAAAAAAAATGGTTTACATAGAAGCTTTTTCTATTATAAACATCTATGTTAAAACTATGTAACTCGGCACTTGAAGTCCCTAATGCTCAACATCAACTACAACTTCAATACTGTAACTTAGCCTCTAAATGATTCAACATCAATTGATCACTTGGCACATACCATCTATGTGACACTTGAGTGACTTGGCACTTACTAATTACTTAGCTTATGCTATATATATCTATCACTCAACATATACTATTTGACAACTTATGCTCGACATGTATTACTTGTTCAGCATGAACTAAGAAAATGAGTTAAGTATATTGTCACTCATATGTCAAAACCAATCTTAGATTAAAAATCTCCCCTTTTTACATTAGTGGCAAAATACTTGATCATGTATTAAATAACCTTTAACCTTTCAAGCATAACTTAGATAAGATCCATATACATACAAAATTTCAAAACTTCAAAATTTTGCAAAAGCTTATGACTCATTAGTCATACCACGAAATTCAATAACTCCCCCTAAGTTGATTGTGTTGTTTTGTATCTAAAATTTCAAAATTATTCCTATTGCTAAGTAGATTTCTATGTACTCTATTTCTTTCATTTCCCTCAAAAATATTATCTCCCTCATACCTATCTAAGTAGTTCTTGATTCTTCTTCTTCTTTGCTAGAGCTTCCTAGAGTATACCCATCTGCTCAATAGTGATAGTTGCATAATCAAACTTGTGAAACTCAATCACTTCATCCAAGTTCACATTACCAAATGATGTGACTTCATCTACTTTAGATGTTCTTGGACTTGGCCATGATGATTGTAGGTGTATAGCTTCTATACTCAACATATGAAGAGCTTGACCAGGAGAAGTAATAGTTTCTAGTAAATTTCCCAATGTTTTTATTATTAATTTCTCCTCACATTTGGTAGTTATAACTAGCTCTCTAGTCTTATCCTTTTCCTTCTCTATATTCATCGATGCACCTTGTTCTCATGTTGTAGGTGCAAGAGTATCTACCTCAGCTATTTGAACTTGTTTTCCTTCAATCTTTTCTATCTCATCATTCTGCTCACCAACTATCTCACCCTTGTCATGTTCATTATCTTTTATAACGACTAAGACTAGAGTACTTTGTGTCAATGTACTGATGGTAGAAGTTGTCTCCTTCCTCTAGTATAGCACAAGGGGTAATGTAGGTTGTATCATGGAGAATTGAGGAGGGGTTGTATGTGAAACTTGTTTATGTACTTCCTACCCTACAGATGTCTTGTTTTCCTTCTCAATTTCATCAACACTCACAAGTACAAGATTTTTACAAATTTTGGCTTGGGTAGTGGATTCCACCACTATCTTCTTCAATTCATCCTTTGTGAGGGGATTGATGTTCTAAGTGACACTGTCATAAACATTCTTAATATTTACTGTATCACTTTTTGTGTTTACCTCATGTGGAGAACTAGCACCTGGTACTAGTGTGTTTGGTACACTCTATTATGTATGCTTCTCATCTTCAGTTGGTGTCTGTGTTTCTTTATTTGTTTCAATGCCTTCCTCTTTTGTAATTGTCTCAATGTCAACTATGATTACCTCAGTTACTTGTTGTTTCTCTTCTTTATCTTCACCTACCTAAATAGGTTACTACATTATTTCGTTGGGTTTTGTCAAACCATATAGTGATTTCCAAATCAAAGTGGTCTTTTGTGCAATGTCCTCAACGTTGTTATGTAATATGTTAAATGCATTCTATTTTGGTGCACATTTTCTACTATGCTTCTTTAATGCCTTAGCCATTGTTTCCCTATCCAATTCTGGCATCACTCTGGCAAGTGTACTTTCTCTAATTTTTCTTTCTATGTTTAGACTATATTGCCACTTTTTCTCAACTCTATTAGATAATTCCTTTGGTAGAGAGTTGGCAATCTCAATTGGAGTTTGTTTAAATTTTGCCATCATGGCATAAATTGACTCCTCTACTTGGTTCATCTTAACTTTTCCAAATGTATCAAATTTAATATGTGAGAGACCAGATAAATCAACATTGTTCCTTATATTCTCACATATATTGTCTAAATCTGAAGAAGGATGGTGACTTACCACTTGAAATTAGTTTTTTTCATCAGAGTCAACCTTATCTTCATCACATTCAACTAGAACTATGTATTTTCTCCTTGATTTTATCTTAGGATACTCTTTATAGCTAGCTCACCTAGCCCTCTTCTCTTTTGGCATTGACTAATTCTTGAGCCTTCTTCATAGTAGCCCTTGTGCTTGCTCTTGTAAAGGGAACTATAGGCTTAGGTTTTGCAGCATTCCTTGGTTTGCTAGCACATGGTGTCTTAGCTTTCCTCTTCTTTTTCTTGGGTGCTTGACTGGCTTCTTCTCCCTTGGTACCTTCTTCAATTTCTACTTCTTCTACTTGATCTTCTCCTCATTCTTGAGTTAAGGCCAATGGTTCTTGAGCTGGTATATCCTCATCTTCTTCTTCTTCTTCATCTCCTCCTTCATCAAATTTCTATTTTAACTTCATCACAATTTTTTTCTTCTTCCTAATGATTGAGGTAGTCTTCAAATCCATAGTTATCTTTGATTTAGCCATGTCATAGTTTCCAAATGCAGTAGCATTAGCAACTACATTATCTACAAGTAGTGTTGTTATTGCTACAAAGGCTTCATCAACATTAATTTCATAGCCTAGTTGCCTTAGCCACCTTACCCTTAGAACAACAGTTTCAAAATAAGTATAATCAGCATCAACTAGAAAGAAAACATCATTATAATGTTTCTCCACTAGTGAAACTGATATCCTTAGCCTCTTCTTTGTTGATTGTTTGAAGTCCTCAAAATAGCTAGTCATAATTGACTCAAAATTATTCTCAAGATGCTCGATAAACTCACTTATTTGCATTGCAATAGACCTATTTCTCTTCTAGGAAACTTTACCAAATGTGGGGAATGTATTTTGTATAGAATACATACATACAAGAATTGAACCAAATTTACATTATGCACTTTTTGTCTTCCTTATAACTCCCAAATTTTTTGACAACTCTTTCATCTACAACCCAGCAAGGTCATAGGTATGATCCCTCTCTACTATCTTATAGCCCATGTCAACAACAATAGATGTTACACTATGTTAGAAATACTTGTAGAATAACTAGGGTGGGGGGTGGGGTGAAATAGTTATTCAAAGTCCAAATGTCCTATATAAAACTTTTTCACTAAGTGTAGTGAGCCCATTCAATCATCCAAGATTTAACTTTTCTAATAAAAAAGTTACTATAAATCAACATGAAAGCATAAGACATAAAGAATCAACACATAACATAGTGATTTATGTGAAAACCCAGTTTGGGAAAAACCACCAGTAACATGCTACTCAATTCTCACTCTTCTAAAGTGATTCTCTATGAAAGGTCTACCATGTTAAAGGCTTACAACACACTATTAAATGTGACCTGGTTAGAGGATATCCACCTTATTAGAAGTGGGCCTAGTTAGACAACTCTAGAACATTCACTTGGAATGCTACCCTATTAAAATATTTACAAATGGTTGTTAAACCAACATAAGTCCATAGGATTTTCCTTTACCCTAACTGATACAATTGCTAGAGAGTACCAATAAGGGGTTTTGACCTGATTACAACATACAACTTAAATTGTAGATCTCAAATCACTTCTCAGCTCATAACATTGCTTGGCCTTCAATCTCTACAGCTCTCAGAAACTTGCCCTCCTTTCAATCTTAGTCTCCTTGAGTCTTCATGCTCAATGTACCAGTGCAATCATCTCTCTTTGATCACTTGTCAAAGAAGAGCCTTTGTGCTTTGTTCTTCCTTCTCCTAGATGTCTTCTCCTTGACACCCTTCTAACCACTTCAAATTTGAATGGATTAGGTAAGATTCATTGAATCTAACCCATATTATGTTTCCTCTAGAAATTTTTTGAATAATACTTTTGAATTCTCCCAAAAATGGTTTACATAAAATTTTGTGCCACCAGCTCATCATCCTTATCCTTCAACTGGTTTACAAAATTCAAGGTAACAACTCTGTCAGCTCAGATTTTCCAAATCTTTGACATTTCAAATAATGCAGCAACTCAGGACTATTCAAATTTTGATGCTCAACACATACTGTGTTACTCAGCATCAACTATGTTTTACTCATGCCCGACACCTGAAGTTCACTTGGCACCAACTAATATTTTTTGATGCTCGACACCTATTACTTTGCTTAGCACATGAACTTCACTTGGAACCCAAAGATTACTCAGCACCTAAGTTCACTTGGCACACACTAGATTTTTTATTTGCTTGGCTCCAATTGATAATTTTCTCGACTTAAACTAGCTTGCTCAACACCCACTAATGAACTTAGTTTAAGCTTTATAGTCAACCTTGTTCCAACTTACACTTCTAGTGTTTCCAAGTCTAGTCAACCTCTATATCTTTGAGTATGTTATCAATACACCTTTTAACCATTATCTTAACTAATCCTTGCACTTCATTACAACATCATAACTCAACCTTTCCTTGAGGTGCTCTTGTTACATCTTGTTGATCAAATCCTCTTCATCAAACAACTAAGTGATAGTACTTGGATCTTATAAACACATGTCATTCCTACAAATAGAAGGTTTGACATCAATGAAAAATATAAATGATTGAAAACATTCTTTTAATAAAAATCTCCCTCTTTCAATCAATCTTCTTCATCAATAATCTTTTCAATCAGATTTCCAACAATCTCCCTCTTTGGCATTGATGGCAAACCAAATTGATCAACCATTATACTAAACTATTTAACCAAGTTATCAATATGCTAACTAGGTTAGAACAATAAGTCAAATGCCAAAAAGAAAATTATTTTACTATCAGTTTCACATGTCCCTCTTTGTGCTAACTTCTCCCTCTTATCTATTGTATCCTTTTTCATTCCTTTCTTCCTTGTTATAGTTTCTTCCTCTGTATACATTTCTCATCTTCTTCTATTTTCTGTTTTGATTAGCATCTTGCTACTTCTCTTTTTCATCCTCTGGATTTGGTAATCTCCCTCTTACTCTAGATTCAATTAGTTTCTATAATTTCTCCTTTATACTATTGTTCAAATGTTGTTGATCAATTTCTCACTACTTCTCCCTCTTTGACAACAATGCCAAAGACATAATATTTCAACATCTTAATATGCAAGTGTAGCTTTTTCAGGTTATTTCACTTTCTCCCTCTATGACCTTTCTTGTGAGTTATTTGGAACTTTTGCACTTTAATTACTTTAGGAATAGTCCTAAAGTAAGTATCCTCTACATCAATGTATAATATTTCAACAATCAATTCATTTGATGCAAGATAGTCTTGCTCTTGCTTCAAGTAGCCTTGACTAGGGGTATCACCCCTAACTTAGCTCTAAGATACTCAAAAGCATCTTTAGGTAGTGCTTTTTTGAAGATGTTAGAAATATGTTCCTTTGAGCTAACATATTCCATCTTCACTTGTTTGTCTTCCACCAATTCTCTTACATAGTGATACTTGATTGCAATATGCTTGGTTTTAGCATGCATTATAGGGTTCTTTGATATATTGATAGCACTTGTATTATCACAATAAAGTGTCATAGGCTCAGTTATTTCTTCTTTCATACCTTGCAACAAGTGTTTGATCCATACAATATTGGTGCAATTGATAGTAGCTACAACATATTCCACTTCTTCTATGGATTGTCAGGTGCAACTTTTCTTTTTTCTGGTCCATGTAATCAGTCTTTTTCCCAAGAAAAGTGCTCCTCCACTGGTTCTTTTTTTGTCATCAATATTACCTCCCCAATCTACATTAATGTAGGCTCATAGCTCAAACTTTTCACTCCTCTTGTAATATAAACCAAAATCATCAAGTCCTTTTAGGTACCTTAGTATTCTCTTTACTACCATCAGATGATTTTCTCTTGGGTTTATAGAAAATCTTGCCACTATTCCAATAGCTAATGCAATGTTTGGTCTACTATGTACAACATAATACAACTTTCCAATCATTGATCTATACATTGTCTGATTCACTTTAGCTCACTCGTCATTCTTGGATAATTTATTTCTTGTTGCCATTAGTATGCTAACTAGTTTTGAGTCTTCTAATCCAAATGTCTTGAGTATGTCCTTGATGTATTTTTATTGGGTCACAAATATGTCATGCCTCAATTAATGTACTTGCAAACCAACAAAGAACTTGATTTCTCCAAACATTGACATCTCAAACTTATGCTTCATTTGATTAGCAAAATCTTTGCATAGAACATCTTTTCCTCCAAATATTATATCATCAACAAAGATTTCAGATATCAAAATGTATTTACCTCTTTCTGCCTTCTCAAATCCTATCTTTGCAAGGTATTTGTGTAGTCTCTCATACCATGCTCTAGGTGCTTGCTTTAGACCATCGAGTACCTTATGTAGTTTGCAAACCATATCCTTATTCTTTTCATCAACAATCCCTTTGGATATTCAATGTGGACTTCCTCTTCTAGTACAACATTTAGAAAAGTAGACTTCACATCCATTTGGTAGACTTTGAAATTTTTTAACCAGCATATGCAAGTAGTGTTCTTACTTCTTCCATTCTTGCAATAGGGGCAAATGTTTCCCCATAATCTAGTCCTTCTTGTCCATAGCCTTTGAAAACTAGTCTAGTTTTGTTTCTTGTTATCTCACCATTCTCATCAAGTTTGTTTCTAAACACCCATTTGATACCAATTACATTCTTATCAGCTGGTCTAGGAACTAAGGTCTAGGTTTTGATCTTCTCAATCTAGTCTATCTCTTCTTCCATAACTTTGTACCATCATCATCTTGTAGTGCAACTTTCACTATTTTGGGCTCAACTTTGCTCAGTAGACATGATTCATTCCTTAGTCTATTCTTTATCATTGGTCTAGCATCCTTGTCACCAATGATTTGATCTATAGGGTGATGTCTCCTTACATATTTGGCTAGTCTTAGTTTTTTCCTTCTTTCCATGTTTGATCCTTTAGCTTTAGAGTCATTTTTCTCTTCTCCATCTGATACTTCATCATCTCTTTCATGTATACTATTTTTAGAATCAAAATGTGCATTTCCTTCATTCTATAACTTGGCTTCTGAATGCAACTCAACATTCACTGGGTGTGATTTAGCTGATACTAAAATTTATTGTTGATTCCCAACTTGATTTGCAACATTATCTTCAATAGTCATTCCTTCATAGAAGTATACAAAAGATCTATAATCTTCTTGTTGCTTGGATTCATCAACTTGGACTTTTGCATGGTCATCAAATTTTACATTTGCACTCTCCACTATCTTTTTAGTGTTAGTATTCAAAAACTCATATGCCTTATTTCTAGTGGAGTAGCCAAGGAATATGTCTTCATCACTTTCTGCATCAAACTTGCCATTTCGAGTATCTTTAAGAATATAGCATTTACAACCAAAGACTTTGAAATTCTTTACATTAGGTAAGAGACCATACCATAATTCAAAAGGTGTTGCATTTTTACCTTTCTTGAATTGGACCCTATTTAGGGTGTAAATAATAGTTCTTACAACATCTCTCCAATACTTTAGAGAAACATTTTTCTCCATCATCAATTTTCTAGAATAGTCTATCACTGACCTATTCCTTCTTTCAAAAATGCCATTCTAAGGTGGAGTTCTTAGTGCTGATGTTTTCCTTTTGATACCTTTGTCATTGCAAAATATTTCAAATTCTTTTGATGTAAACTCACCTCCTCTGTCTAATCTTAGGCACTTCAAATTCTTACTTGTTTCCTTCTCAACTCTGGCCAAATACCACTTAAACATTTGAAATGCATCAGATTTTTCCTTTAGAAACATAGTAGTCATCATCCTTGAATAGTCATCTACAAATAACATTATGTATTTTTCTCCTAGGTAGCTTTGCACTTCTATTGGACTACATAAGTCTATATGGACTAACTCTAGTACTTCTTTGGAAGTGAAAGTTTTGCTTTTGAAACTAGATTTAGTCATCTTCCCTAGTTGACATTATTTGCACATTGTGCTTTCAAACTTCTTTAGTTTGGGAAAACTTCTAACTTTCTTCTTTTTGCTGATGCTAATCAGATTATCAAAATGAATAGGACACAATCTTTTATGCCACAACCACACATCATCAAGTCTAACAAAAAGACAAGTTGCATCTTCCATATCTAGTTAAAACAAGTTACTTCTAGTTTGTTCATCTCTTCCTATCAAATTTCCATCAGTGCGATAAATCTTGACAGATTTATTTCCAAATTCTACTTTTCAACCTACATTGCCTAACTATGATACACTCAACAAGTTATAGTTCAATCCTTCAACATAGTATGCATTATCATATGAAATCTTCTTTGTAAGTTTGATTGACCTACATTTCCTAATTTTGATGCACTCAACAAGTTATATTTCAATCCTTCAACATAGTATGCATTATCATATGAAATCTTCTTTGTAAGTTTAATTGAGCATTTTCCTTTGATTTGACATGGAGCATCATTTCCAAATCTAACATTATTTCCAGCATACTGAGTAAAGGTAATGAACATACTTTTATCTCTTGTCATGTGACATGAGCATCCACTATCTATGATCCTCTTGTCATTCTTGTTCACATAGGTTACCAATGTTGTTGCTTTATCTTCATCTTTATCTGATTCATCCTTCATGGCCACATAAACTACTTCATCATCATTCCCATTAGAATCTTCTTCAAAAATGTAGCATCTTTTGCCTTTTTCCTTGTAATCTTTGTTATCATCTTCTCTCATGTTCTTGTACTTGTTTCCTTCTTTGTAGTTCTTCTTCTATGTACAACTTGTAGCAATATGTCCTACTTTATTGCAATTAAAACAAATGATAGGGAGCTTACCTTTGAATTTAACTTTACCTCTATGGAATCTCCTTGCCAGTAATGCTTCGAACTATTCCACATCTTTCTCATATGTGTTGCTATTGTTGTATGCATGTTTTCATTTTCTACTCTTCTTCTTTGATGTCACCTCCTCAGTGTCTTTCAATATTAGCTTGGCCTTGAAAGTAGATTCAAGGTTCTCAGGTCTATAGTTCTCAAAATTTGATAGTTCAAATGTAGTAAGTCTTCCTACTATGCCTTCAAAGATTATTTTGTTTCCTTGTACACATCTTAGCTATTGTATGGCTAAAATTCTAATAGCATAGATATGGAGCAGAGTTCTCAAGTATTTTCTATTGATAGTCTC
Organism: Cupressus sempervirens; assembly: GCA_028749045.1. Lineage (NCBI taxonomy): Eukaryota > Viridiplantae > Streptophyta > Pinopsida > Cupressales > Cupressaceae > Cupressus > Cupressus sempervirens. The sequence continues at coordinate 790,023,726 of CM053783.1, read as the reverse complement.
TTCTTCCAATTGACTACCTAGACTTCTTATTGCACTTACCACTTCTTTCATTCTGGATCCATATTGAGAAACATTTTCACCTTCCTCCATTTTCATGTCATCAGACTTTTCCCCAAGGCTTTCTCTCTTTTCTCTTTGAACATTATGATCTCCTCCATAGATATCTATTAGGGATTTCCACATCTTGAATGTAGTGTCACATCATTTGATGTCATCAAATTCAAGATAATTGAGTGCAGAGGCAATCTCTATTATTGCTCGATTGTGCTCCTCCCTTTTGCTTAAATCATCTATAATAAGGGGTCTAGCTAGGTCTAGCTATTATGTTCCAATTAATTTTTTTTCATAATCACCTATTCATCCAAGGTGCAATTTCATCAGACTCTGCCATGCAACAAGGTTGTCTTTGTTGAGCTTGGGAACTTCTCTCTCGGACATCTTGATCTTCTTGCTTCTAGTACCTTGAAACTAAATTAGTAGATGGCTCTAATACCAATTGTTAAAAATTCTTTAGGAGGGGGGTGGGGGGGGGTTGAATTAGTTATTCAAGGTCCAAATTTCCTATACAAAACATTTTCACTAAGTGTAGTGAGCCCATTCAATTATTCAATCATCCAAGCTTTAACTTTCCTAATCAACAAGTTACTATAAATCAACATGCAAGCATAACACATAAAACACATAACACAATGATTTACGTGGAAACCTAATTTGGAAAAAACAACCAGTAACATGTTACTCAATTCTCACTCTTCTGAAGTGATGCCCTATTAAAGGCTTACAACACACTGTTAAATGTGACCTTGTTAGAGGATTTATCCACCCTATTAGAAGTGGGCCTAGTTAGAGGACTTTAGAACATTCACTTAGAATGTGACCCTATTAAAGGATTTATAAATGACTATTAAACCAACCTAAGTCCATAGGATTTTCCTTTACCTTAACTGAGATAATTGCTAGAGAGTAACAATAAGGGGTTTTGACCTGATTACAAAATACAACTTAACTTGCAAATCTCAGATCACTTTTCAGCTCATAACATCACCTAGCCTTCGGTCTCTACAACTCTTGATAGCTTTCCCTCCTTTCAAGCTTAGTCTCCTTGAGTCTTCATGCTCAATTTACTAGTGCAATCATCTCTCTCTGACCACTTGCCAAAGTAGAGCTTTTGTGCTCTACTCTTCCTTGTCCTAGATGTCTTCTCCTCAACACCCTTTTAAACATTTCATAATTTGGCACTCCAATAGCTCTTGCTTCTTGGTCTATGACTCCTTAAATAGAAGTCTAGAATCCTCTTTCCTACTCAATTCTTCAATCCTTTAATTTTTGTTCGAATGGATTAGGAAATATTAATTAAATCTAACCCATATTATGTTTCCTTTAGAAACTTCTTGAATAATCCTTTTGAATTCACCCAAAAATGGTTTACATTAAATTTTATGCCACCAACTCATCATCCTTATCCTTCAACTCATTTACAATGTTCAAGGTAACAACTCTGTCAGCTCAGATTTGGTGAATCTTTGACATTTCCAATAATGCAATAGCTCGGTACTATTGAAATTTTGATGCTTAGCACATACTGTGTTACTCAACATCAACTACATTTTACTGATGCTTGACACCTGAAGTTCAGTCAGCACCAACTAAGATTTTTTGATGCTCGGTACGTATTCCTTCTCTTGGCACTTGAACTTCACTCGACACTTGAAGATTGCTCGATACCTAAAGTTCACTTGGCATACACTAGATTTTTTATTTTCTCGGCTCCAAGTGAGAATTTTCTCAGCTTAAAATAGCTTGCTCGGCACCCACACCTTGTTCCAACTTACACTTCTAGTGTTTCTAAGTGTAGCCAACCTCTATATCTTTGAGTATATTATCAATACACCTTTTAACCATTATCTTAACTGATCCTTGCACTTCATTACAACATAATAACTCAACCTTTCCCTTTGTTTCTCTTGTTACATCTTGTTGATCAAATCCTCTTGATCAATCAACTATGTAATAGTACTTGGATCTTATAAGAAAATGTCATTCCTACGAATAGCAGGTTTGAGATCAATGATAAAACAATCATTGAAAACATTCTTTTAATAACAATCTCCCTCTTTTAATCAATCTTCTTCATTAATGATCTTTTCAATTAGATTTCGAACACACTATTAAGCCTTCTTGATTGGTAGAATTTATGTTCTATTATCCTCACAGCCAATACAATTAGGGGATCTAAAATAGTATCAATTGTCATCCGTCATTTGTTCCACACTGCCCCTGTATTCTTCTCAGTGACCTCTTTAGATTCACTTCTCATGGTTTTAGGTTGGTCAAGTGTTGGATACCCTATTACTCTATGTACAATTTTCTTGGTGATCTTCACTAGTCTATTATCCAACCATATAGAATTATCATAAATTTTACTCAAGACTATATTAATTCATTCAATCTTGAAAACATTTGGAAAATCTAGGGTACAGGTCAACCCTTTTCTCTCTACTATTTTGAATTCATCCTTCAATGCTCCATTTTCACATAATTTCCCATAGGTCTCCTTAATCTGCATATTTCCTATGCTTCCCACTTTGCATGTGTAACAATTTCCTACATCTTGAATCATCAAAAGTTGAGTTGGTATCATCGACAATGGATAAGATGGATCTTGTTTGTAAGTAATACTAGGCATGGCTCTAAATTTTGGCCATTTGATCTCATTTCTTGTCAACTACACATTTAGAACTTTGTTACACTCTTTGGCCTTAGGAGGTGAAGAATAAAATGCCATTATGTAAACTAGGTTTTCAAAAAATTCAAACTATGTAGCTCAATGCATGATAAATACCTTTTTGAATCTTCTATGATGGTGTTGAAAGACTATTCAATCTATCTTGCAAATACTAGTATGATCTCTTTCAATTGTCCTTTCTCTCTCTATGCTCTCCTTCAAATTCAAATCATGTCAAATGAGCAAAAATTGACCATTTATAGACCTTAAAACCTTTAAATTAATGGTTAGTTCTTACATAGCTATAAGCTTAGCTTCAATAAAGATTTCAAATCACTCAGCTTCCATGAAGTTTCCTTTTCAATTTAGCAACCACAATGAGCTTGGTCAACACTATCAACTTTGATAGCTTAACATCAACTAACATTTCACTTCGTAACCATAGGAAAACATTTCATGCTCAGTAGTAACATGAAAACTAAGAAAACTAAAAAATTTCTTCTAGATTCTAATCAATACCTTGCATGTTTATTCATGCATATTTAATCTTTTTAGAACAAAATCCTTGGAACTAATGTGTAGTATATCCTTTTAAATATCAGTCCCACATACCTATTGATTGCTTTAATTTGAGGAGGTGGGATCACCTGATCGATTGGGTGAAGTGATCCCATCTACACTTGATGCACTGCAATCTTCCTTTTTCTTTCATGATTTTTTCATCTCATCTCTAACATTCTCAACATTTTCCTTTCCTTGGCCTTTCTTGAACTCATTTCTCAGTGCCTTTGACCTTGTTTGACAATTCCTACTTATGTGACTAGTCTTCAAATAGCTAAAACATGTGGTTTGACTCAACCATCTATTGTAGTCACTTCTAAAATGTGTTCTTATGAAATTTTCAGCAACATGTCCATACTCTTGATAGTAGTGACAATTATACCTTGTATTATAATCCATATTATAAGAGTTTCCATTGTGTTTTACTTTTTTCTTCTTGTTTGATGACCATTTAGGCTTGGATCCATACTCATATGCTTTATGTCCATACTTATAACAATTATAATTATACCCTTGAAATATTTGTGTGCTTATGATCTTGATTTTTCATTTATTTTCCTAATGTCCTTGTTTGTGGCATTTGAGGTAATGACCCATGAACTTCTACTTAGGATTTTTATTTGTAGTCTTGCTCCTACAAAAATTAGTATTATGACCTATCTTACCACAATTATTACAAGTAGGTTACCACTTTTGGATGATTCTCCTTCTTCAGTACTAGTGTAACCCAATCCATAAGTTTTAGTATTGGATCTAGGGGATCTCATCAATTGTTGAAAGTACTTGATGGCTTCACTAGGTTTACTAAAACTAGTAAACTACTTTTATCTTTTTAGATCATTTATTAGTTGTTTATTCTGCAACTTCACTATTGTGATCTCAATATCCTTTTCATTTAGTTCACAATTTGCAATCATCATTTGACCCAAAGTTTCCAATTGCAAGTTAACAATCCTAGTTACCTCTGATGTTTTATGTTCCTATCTATTGGTCAAAATCCTTTTGTCATCTTCAGTCATGACTTTTTCCTCTTTTCAAATTCTTCTCAGTCACCTCACATAGTAATACTAATTGGACTTCTTGTTCTCTTTAAATATTTTTGACCTCTTCAGTTAGGGTTTCATTCTTTTCCATTAGATTTACAACTGTTGCAATAAATTTATTTATATTTCCATCTACAAACAATTCAATAGTGTCAATCTCTCGGTATTGTGTTTCATTCTCTTCAATATAAAATTCCTTCCTTATCTTCAATGATATCTTCAAATCATTTCTTGCTTCATTCAGTTGATGTAGGGCAAGTTGTATTTCAATCTTTTGGTTCTAAATAGTCTTTCCCAACTCACAGACTTCCATCTCCAACATCTTTCCTTAAAGTTGCAAAGTTTTACTTTCAAGAGAAATCAGCTTTGATGCCAAATTTTGAAATACAATAGGGATGTAAACCCTAGGGGGGTGAATCAACACTTAAAACCTTAAACCTCTAAAACTGTTCACCACACATCCATCTTAAAATCTATACATATAAACTAAAATACCAAATTAAGCATATACATCCATAGATGAAAGTAAAATATTCAACACATTATGACACAAGATATTTGGTTACCTAGAAATCCTCCAAGGAGAAGGTAAAACTGGGCTGGGGATGACACACACAAATATTCACTACTACAGTAATAAAGTGCATCCAATGAAGGTTACAATGTTTGATCATGAAACATGATCTACTCTGTAAATGGTCTACCCTATTAAAGGCTTACAATATTGTTAGATCTTACCCTATTAAAAAATTTGAAACCTTGCTAAAAGTGTGTTTGGTAAAAGGACTCTAACTTACAATGAAGTAAGCACCCTGCTAAAGGATTTACAATAGCCTGTCAAGACTACTCTATTAAGAGATTTAACTAATTAAACTATTAGAATGTCTCAGCAATGATCCTTCTATTAGCACTCTATTGCTTGATGTCAGATCACCTCTATCTTGATATATATACTTGATCCTTTTTGATCAAATGTATCTTTTTTGTCCTCTGATTTCTTTCCTCTATTCTCCTTTAGCTAATTTTGCAATGCATTTCAATCATAACACCTTAATCACTATGAATGCTCTATTTATGAATGCAAACTCCCTTTAATTCTCCTTAAGAATTCCTAAACAGTTTAGGGTTTTTCTTCCTTAATAAGACCTAGGTGACATAGGGTTAGCTATGAATCAATGGTAGTGATTCATCCATATTTCCATTTGAATCTTCCCTTTTTCCCAATTAGAAGCATGTGATGCATAGGGATTTATAATTAAGATTCATCCTTATCATCAAAGATCATAAAAAAATTCTTGATTTAGTCCAAAAAATGGTTTACATAGAAGTTTGTCCTATTACAAACATCTATGGAAAAATTATGTAACTTGGTGCTTGAAGTCCCTAATGCTCGGCATCAACAAGAACTTTAATGTTCTAACTCGACCTCTAAATGAATAGGCATCTATTGATTACTCTTCATCTGAATAGCTCAACACATACCATCTTCTTGAAAATTAAGTGACTTGGAACTTACTAGTTACTCAGCTCACACTAAATATTTGTCACTTGGCATATACTATCTAACAACTTATTCTTGCCGTAAACTAAGTAAATGACTTAAGTATATTGTCACTCATATGTCAAAACTAGTCTCATATTAACAACTAAGGAAAGAGAGTATTCGTCATTATACCAATATTACAATATGAACCCTTAGTTAACAAGCCATAGGGTCTCATATTGTACTCATAATTAAAATCCTCTAATGTCATATTTCAAACTATATCTCAACTCATTACATAGAAGTACAATGTTCCAACCTCTTTCATGTTATAGGTACTCATGGCTTTATGGAATAACCCTCAACCCATATAATCAAACAATGATTAAAATTAGTTACAATTTATTGTATTCCAAAGAACATAGGATGGATCGCTTGTTTTCATTTTCTATGGGTAAATGTATCCACTTTAGTAGTTAATTGCAGAATTCTTTCTATTTGTGATCAATAGAATAAATCATTTCAAATCGTTCAACAATAAAAATGATTGGATAAAACAATAAAAAAAATTATGTGTGAGATAGCTTTTCAAAATTTCATTGGCAATGGGAATCCTTATGTGGGAGAATATTCCTTGAATATGAATTGGTGGGTCACTTTAAAAATGTGTGTTTGGAGAGACCTTGTTTTTGGAAAGTGATCATTCAATGAAGGAATATATATTATCATTGGTGAAAACACATCTTGTTGGCAAGGTCTCTTGGTCAATCAATTAGGTTTGTTGAAGGTTAATCATGAAAAATGCATAAGTATAAAGTAGGAAACCAATATAGAGATATATTTCTTTGATCAAGGAATATGGCTACAGTTTGGATTTGTAAAATATAAAACGTTTATATTCTTTAGGTATGTGTGTCTATGTTAATATGATATTTACAAATATTTTAGATGAGCAAAGTCAAACTAGCACAATATGAAAGTTATTCACAACAATTTTAATGATTGGGAAAATTAGCCTAGAAAATAAGATTGCTTGACAAATTCAATTTCTTGGAAGTGTAGGAACAAAGCCCTAGATGTTAAAGCTTTGATAACCTAACTTTAATATTTTCTTATTGCAATTTGTGCTAACTATTTTTTTTTTCTAGTTGACTGCATAAAGATTTCAAAAGTGTACAAAATAAAGTTTGGTTTTCTAGATAACTATTGGATATTGATCCTACCATGATGGTATTATTATATATGCAAGACTAAATGCTAGATCATATTATATGTGAGCTTCATTTCAATCTTATTATAAATTTTGATATTAGTATATAATTTTTTATGTTGTAATTCTTTCAATGTAATTGATAATGTACCTAGAAGGTTGTTTAGCCTTCTTTCTTGAGCTTGTGTGCTCTTTTGTTTTAGATAGAAACTCCTAATACCATTGGAGTCCTTTAACAAGGACTCATGTAATGAATTCTATGTAATGAATCCTAATAGGGTTATATCTCTTAATAGGGAACTTTGAGATTAGTTCATAGTTGTGGGTACTATTCCCACAAGGGTTTTCCTTAGTTAGGGTTTCATCAAAAAAAGATAATGATATTATGAATTATTTATTTTTGTATTATTTACTTCCTTTTATTATTATCTAAGGACTCTTATGGTTAATTTTTAAAATATATTTAATTGGTGTCAAAGTTCCATATAATGAATTCAGCCCCCATCCCCCCTCTAAGTTTTTTTGATACTAACAATTGGTGTCAGAGATTAGTTCCTAAGAAATCTTACTACTTGAGGATGATCCTAATGAGGGAAATAAAATTTTATAGTAATTTTGATACAACACTTGAAGATATGGTTATATAAAAAATAGTAAAGGAAATGTTGAAACCAAAGCTAATAGATGCATAGGATTACATCATGAAACTTAAAGGTAAGGTTGGCATTTAAAGAGTAAAGAAGAAAGAAGTTGTTGAGAAAATTAATGAACCTAAATTAGATGATGAAATTATAATCTAATTTAGAAACACCAAATGGAAAATCAATCCTATAAGCATGACTTTGAGATCATGTCACTTTACATGGCCAAAGTGATGGATGATGGGAAGCCACACAGAGAAAATATTGAAGTAGATTGAACAAAGAAAGTTGATGAATACAATAAACTAAAATATCAACTTGGATACATAAGAGTATAAATTTAATATTCAAGATCTAGTTACCAATAAATTGATAAAAATACAAATATTATGCATGATGATCTTGTGAAGTGAAAGTTACATCATGAAAAGATTTACTCAAAGAGTGATAAATTTGATATGAGATTTCAATAGAATTAACCTAAAAGTAACATGATTGGAATTGGCTATCATGATGGTGAAATATATAAAGAGGTATACAAATAGAAAATTAAATATCCTATTTAGACAACCAAATAGAACAAAGAACCTAAAGAATAGATGAAGAAGGTCAAAAAGAAGATACTATGCATGCAACAAGTAAAGATACATGACAAAATATCGCAAAGGTAATACTGATATTAATCCTTTTACTAGTTATTTCTTTAATTATTAGCTTTATGGGATAAGTCACATGAATGAAAATAAATATCTAATCAAAGAAAACATGGATGCATAAATGAAATGTCTAATGTAAGACCTAATGCAAGAAGAATGTCTCTTGGAAATAAAAATATTATGTCTACTAGAGTTTCATGTTTCAAATGTAAAAAAGCTTGGGCACATTACTAGACATTACAAACTACAAGTAAATTTTAATGGACTTACGTATGTAATTTCAATTGTTACATCTTACAAACATAATAATCTAGGACATGTTGGAATTAAAATAGGAATGTAAACTTTTGAGGTGGGGCGTGTGGGTGGGGGGGTTGTGAATTAGTAGTTCAAAATTGGACCCATAAAATTTTCACCACACATCCATCACATGCATTCAATGAGTAAACTGAAATAACATGTAAATAATATACATCCAAGTGAGAAGGTAAAATTGGGGTGGGGATGACACCCACAAATATTTACTACTGTAGTAATAAAGTGTATCCAATGAAGGTTACACTATTTTAACCATGAAACATGATCTACCCTATGAAAGGTATACCTTGTAAAAGACTTACAAAGATGGTTAGGTCTCACCTTGTTAGAGGATTTCAACACCCTAAAGTGTGCCTTGTTAGAGGACTTCAACTTACAACTAAATAAGCACCCCATTAAAGGATTTCATATAGTTTGTTATGACTACTTTGTTAAGAGATTTGACTGAAATCAGCTGCTAAAATGTCTTGGAATAGATCCTATGGTTGGAAATTGCTTGCCTAATGATAGATCACCTCTAAATAATTACTTTTCCCTTTTAATATTAGTTACTGCATTTAGTAGTTCATCTACACTATCCAAAATTGGATTGCCACTTAGTTTGGCCTACAATGTAGATTGATCTAATATTTTCTTCAAGTCTTCTATAGTAAGAGGATTGGTGTTCTATGTTGATGGATCAGAGACATCCTTTACAATTATTGTTTTAGTTGTCTTGGTTGTGTCATGGGGAGGATTGACACTCAGAAATTATGTGTCATGCACACTCTATTCTTCTTACTACTAAGGCTCACGTATTTCTTTATCATCTTCTTTCACTTATGTCTCTCCTCAAACTATGTTATCTTTTTCATCATCTTCTTTATCATCATCTTTAGCCTCTGAAGGGTAAGTTTCTCCTTTCTTCACTATGGTTAGCCCATAAATGAGTTTCGATATTTGTGTTGATTTCTTAACAACCTCCTTAATATTATTTTTGAGAATGCTAAAGGCTCTGTATTTAGGTGTGAACCTAACTATATATTTCTTTACACCCTTACCAATTTGTCTCTTAGTCAACTCTTGCATTACTTGGGCTAGTGTTGTCTCTCTAATTTGTCTTTCCAAATTAAGACAATAATGCCATTTTTGCTAAACAATGTCATATAGACTTTTGGGTATAGAGTTGGAAAATTCTATTGGTGGTGTTTTAAAATTTGACATCATGACATATAGGGCCTCTTCCACTTGGTTTTTCTCCAATTTACCCAATTTATCAAAATCAACATGACTAGAACTTGATAAATCTGCATTGTTCTTTAGATTCTCACATAAATTCTCAAGAACTAAAAGAGGATTGTGACTCACCACCTTGACTTGGTTGTTGTCATTTGATTCTATCTTCTCTTCTCTATAATCTAGTTGTGCTACAAACTTCCTTCTCTATCTTTTCTACTCCTGACCTCCTTGCTCTATTTTCTTTGTCTTTAATTTAGCCTTTTGTGTTGTAGCATGTGTGCTGGCTCTAGTTGTAGGTGCAGTTGGATTTGGCTAACTTGGTTTGACATTTTTTTTCCCTTTCCACTAGTTGTGCCTTTGTCTTCCTTTTCTTGTGCTTGACGAGAGTAGGTTCTTTCTCATCTTCTTCTCCTTGAGCACCTTTAGTCTCACCTTGTTCTTTATCTTCTCCCATGCCTTGTGTTAGTCCTAGAGTTTCTTGAGCTTGAGTTTCTTCTTCCTCTTCCTCCTTGGCATCCTCTCCAAATTTTTCTTTCAACTTATTTACTAGCTTGTCCTTCTTCTTAATAACCGAAGTAGTTTTTAGTTCCATAGTAATCTTGGACTTTACCATCTCAGAATTTCCAAAAACTTTTGCATTTTTGTCTACTTCTTCTGCAAGTAGAGCTATTATGGTTGTAGAGGCTTCATCCACATTTACCTCATACCCTAAGGGTCCCAACCATGTTACACTAGGTGTGGAAACTTGTACAAATGTGTATTCATCATCAACAAGAAAACATACATCATTCTAATGTTTCTTAACTAAAGAAATTGGTATTCTTAGCCTCTTGTTTATTGACTTTTTTGAAATGTTCAAAATAGCTAGTCATTAAGGAGTCAAAATTTTCTCCTAGTTGCTCAATGTACTCACCAATCTATACTACAACTAATTTGTTAGTCTTCCATCCCATAGTACCAAATGAGGGGAATGTGTTTTGTACATAAAAGAATATACAAATCAATATAGAACCAAAATTGTATTGTGCACTCTTGGTTTTCTTGATTGGTCGAATGTTCTCCATCAGTTGTTGTAATTATAGAGCACTAGATCATAGGTATGATCTTTCTAGACAATATTACAATCAACATCAATAGCTATGCAGGGTACACTATTCGATCTAATGCATTGATAGAACTTATGTGCTATTAACCTTACAAAAAAGTTGATAAGAGGATCTATGATTGTATCTATAGTCATAACTCTTTTATTCCAGACTACTCTAGTATTCTTTTAAATCATCTCTTTGGAGTCACTTCTTAGTGTCTTAGGCCAATCTAGGGTTGGGTAACTAGTAATCCTATGAATTATTCTCTTGGTAATTTTAATAGGTCCACTCTCTAGCCATAAGGAACCATCATGAATTTGGCTTAGCACTATTTGTATACACTCTATCTTAAATACATGAGGAAAATCTAGGGATCATGTTAAACCCTTTTTCTCAATAATCTTGAATTCTTCTTTCAAAACACGATTTTTAAACAACCTATTTATGCACCTCTTATTTCCATGTCATCAATGCTTCCATTCTTGCAATTATAGCATTTCCTCACATATTGTATCATTAATAAATTTGGTGGGATCATAGAAAGTGTGCTAGAAGGGTATATATGCGATGTCAGGAATGACTTTAAACATGAGCTACTTAACTTCATTACTAACTAGCTGAACATTTAAAAATTCCTACAAATCAACATTTTTTGAACTTGATGCCATTTTATCAAACTAGGGTTTATGAAAATTAAAACTACATAGCTTGGCCCTTGATAAGTACCTTAGAAATTTGATGAACTGGGATCAGATCATTGTTAAAATCTCTTGCAACTACTTTGGACTAGTTTTTAAATTGCCTTCTGCTCTGATCACTCTTTCTCACATTTGAAATGTGAAGAATGAGCTAAAATATTTCATTTACCCTTTGAAAACCTTGCATTTAATGTTGAGTGCTTACACAGTTGTAAGCTCAACATTAACCAATTTTAAGTTCACTCAATATCCTTTGTAATTTCCATCATTCAGTAGCTACTATGAGCTTGACATCTTCTAGTCATTCCACTTGGCACATATGGGAAACCTTACATGCTCAACAACAACATGAAAAATTTAAATATTTGTCATGAATTTTTAACAACATCTTGCATCTTTATTCATGTTGATGTAGTCTTTTCATTACTATCTCCTTTTGGAACTAATGCATGATATAGCCTTTAAATATTAGTCCCACATACCTCTTGTTTTTCTAGTTTGATGAGGTGTGATCACCTGATCCATTGGGTGAAGTAATTCTTCTCTATTTGATGTACTGCATGCATCCTTTCTTTTTCATGTCTTATTCATATCATCTCTGATGTGTTCAACATCTTCCTTGCCTTTACCTTTATCAGATTCATAACTTGGTGTCTTTGACCTAGTTGGACAATACCTATTGATGTGACCAGTCTTCAATTAGCTAAGACATGTAGTTTGACTTAACCATCTTTTGTAATTACCATTGAAGTGTTTTCTAATACAATTTTAAGGAACATGTCCATATTCTTGACAATAATGATAGCTATATCTTGTATTATAATCCTAATTATAACAGTTTTCATTGTTCCTTACCTTTGTTTTCCTACGTGATGACCACATGGGTTTGGATATGCATTCAAAAGCTCTATGTCCATATTTTTGACAATTGTAGCAATATCCTTCAAATCTTTGTATATGCATGGTCCTAGTTCTACATTCATGCACTTGATGACCTTGTTTGTTGCACTTGTGACAATGAATAATATTCTTAGGCTTGACATTTTGATTTGTAGTTTTTCTCCTAAAGACATTAGCAATATGTCCTTTCTTACCACAGTTATGACAACTATGTTTCAAGTTCTTACCTTTGTTGTTCCTTTCTTCTGCACTCTTGGATGATTCTCCTTTTTCAATGCTTGTGTAGCCTAGTCTTGATGTATCATTCTTGGATCTAGGGAATCTCAATAATTTTTTGATGTATTTGATGGCTTCATTTTGTTTGTTGAAACTTTCAGAAAATTCCTTTTCTCTCTTTAGTTCAATCTACAATTGTTCATTCTACAACTTCAATGTAGTTAACTCAATGTCTTTGACATTCAATTCATAGTTGGCATTCATCATTTGACTTAGAGTATCCAATTGCATGTTGGAGATCTTGGTTAGCTTTGTTGACTTCTCTTTTGGTCTATTGGCCAAAATTCTTTTGTCTTCTTCAATCATGGCTTTTTCTTCCATAGATTTCCTCTTTTGTTTAGTTACCATACATAGCAATATAGCTTGTGATTCTTGATCTAACTTGAGATTTCTAATTTCCTTAGCTTGAACTCTATTCTTTTCCATTAGATCTACAACTACTACATCAAATTTATTGGATTTTCCATTTTTAAATAGCTTAGAAGTATCTATCTCTTTGTATTGTGTGTAATTATATGCAACAACAATTTATTTCCTCTCTTCAAGGATTTCTTTAGTTCCTCTCTTGCTTCATTCAGTTGATGTAGTATGAGATGTATTTCAATCTTCTAGTTCTCAATAGTCTTTCCCAACTTGTAGACTTTCATTTCAAGATCTTTCATCAAAGTTGCAAAGCTTCTCTTTCAAATAACAAGACTCTGATACCAATTTTTGGAATTATAATAGGAAAGGTAAAATTCTAGGGGGGGGGGGGGGGGGGGGGGCTGAATCAATAGTTTAAACTTGTACCCATAAAACTTTCACCACACATCAATCTCATGCATTCAATGAGTAAACTAAAATAACATGTAAAGCATATACATCTAAATAATGTAAACATGTAAGGATTTACACATATACCACCAGATATGGTTACCTAGAAACCCTCCAAGTGAGAAGGTAAAACTAGGGTGGGGATGACACCCTAAACTCTTCACTACTATAGTAATAAAGTGTGTCGAATGAAGGTTATAATGTTTTAACCATGAAACATGATCTACCTTGTGAAAGGTCTACCCTATTAAAGGCTTACAAAGGTTGTTAGGTAAACCTTGTTAGAGGATTTCAACACCCTATTAGAAGTGTGCTTTGTTAGAGGACTTCAACTTACAACTAAGTAAACACCCTATTAAAGCATTTCATACAATCTATTAGGACTACTATGTTAAGAGATTTGACTAAAATCATGTTTTAAAATGCCACAACATAGATCCTATGGTTGGCACTTGCTTTCCCAATAATAGATCACCTATAAATAATGTCTTCTTGATCCTTCTCGATCAGATATCTCAATGTTGTATCCTTTACTCTATCCTCTATTCTTCTCTAACTAATTCTACAATTCAATCTTCTTCATAAGTACTAAGTCACCATGAATGCTCTACATGTGTACTATTTTCTTTGTTCCTTCAATTCCCATCCATTCATCATCATAAAGAGTTTAGGGCTTCATCCTCCTTAAGAAGATTTTGGTGGCTTAGGGTTAGGTATGAATCTATGGTTGAGTTTCATCCATTTTGCCACTTAATCCTTGCCATTGTTTGATTGGCTACATGTAATTGCATAGGAAATCTAAATAGAGATTCCTCCTTATCTCCAAAATATCAAAATACAATCTTAAGTTGGGTCAAAACTAATTAACATAGTTGTTTGTGCCATTAAAAAAAAATATGTCAATACTATGTCACTCAACATATGAAGTCTCTGATGCTTAGCATACACTGATCTTTATATTGTGACTTAATACTTGTATTACTTAGCCTCCATTATTTACTCAGTTCTTGAATCACTCGACATGGTCTATCTACTCAAAATTAAGTGACTTGGCACATGAGTGATTCGACACTTATTGCAACTCGGCATGGTCTAATATTTACATGTTGTACTCGACATATATTACTAGTTCAACATTAACTAAGTAAATGGCTTAAGTTTGTTGACACTCACTTGTCAAAACCAATTTGAGATTTATAGGCTATACAACTAAATATTATGCATTCAATAGATTTTTGAAAAAGGAAAGAATGCCTAATTTCAAAGGAGTAACTATAAGAAAAGAAGAAAAAATAGGGTTAATTATAGTAACTATGGAAATAGTAATGAGAGTTTTGTAAAGGAAACAATTAGCAAAAATAAGAAGGTATATAAAGAAAAAGTAGAATGTTATATTAGATAAGGGAGAATTAATTTCAAGAACTAAACCCTCTTCACCAATCTAATTCACTATCATAACCATAGGTAAAGAAATTTTGCAAAGACTACCTAGCCCCCGAATTTATAGACATAACTAGTGTAAGCTATTTTAAGGTGTATCAAGATAGAGAGATATGATATCTCTTATTGTAGACCTTGATTTTGTGTTATAAGACATTATTTTAAAATTTATGGATATTATCTTTGTAGTATCTTTGCATAGAATGAAAACTAATACATTAGTTAAAAAGGAATCTAAAGAAGCTAACCAATTCTTTAGTATTGTTCAACAACTTCACTTATTTGTGTCATGTGTTCTTATCTCATCAAGGTCCTCTAAAGAGAGGAAGGAGATAGATGACTTAATGAGAAAAATCCTCTCGAATGAAGAAATTAATGACTATTCTTGAATCCCAAGATGTGTCAAAGGAGATATTGTTAGAAACAATAGTCCACCAAGATAATGAAGAGGGGGGGGAGGGGGTGAATTAGTTATCCAATTTTTAAAACATTTATCCACCTTAAATAATCTTAACCATTCAACCAAAGTAAATGACAACCATAACAAGATGCACATACACAATTACACCATATATGTTAATTATGAAAACCCTTGATAAGAGGGAGAACCTACATGGAAATGATGTCCACAAGATGATGTACTAATATAAATATTCCTTGTTAGATGATGGACCCTATTAGGAATCTATTTCAACATTTAGTACATATCAATCTCTGTTAGGAGTTGTAGAAGATAGAAGGACCCACTATCCAAATGGATTCTAGGGAAAGACCCCTCAACTCACTGTCCAACTAATCTCTCAACTATTCCTTGTGGAATAATTGTATACATAGTGTACTTTAACTTCTTTCCTCTATCTTGTCAACTAGACCAATCATTGTTAGACCTTATAAACTAGGTCACCTTGGATCCAAATATTAAAATTTAGATCAAAAAATAAAAGCTCAATAATGAATTTCTTCTTCATACCTTTAACTTTGGTTTCTCAAAGTAACAACTTTGCTAAGAAATATAACACGTTTACCAAAACATGCCTCTGTAAACTCTATCTCAGAACTTTCTTCATCAAAACTTTCATAACTTATTCCAAATTTAATATCTTATGCTTCCAAGGTTATCTAAATATATTAGACACTTATTAGTATCTCTGTATAACCTTGCTAAGTGAAAGTGCTCAACTGACTATCCATGCCAACTTGATCTTTCTATTGTTCTTCTGTCAGATACTATAGAAAATTTCCATGTTGACATCAATAAAAAACATAGTCGTGAATGTAACATATCATCATGATAATGATCTAATCATGTTTTTACAATGCTCCCCCATAGGAATATCATCAACATTCATGCTTCCAACAAACTCCCCCTTTGGCATTGATGGAAACATAGATGAAAAACATCTAGTTTCAAGAATACCAACTACAAAATACTGTTAATGTTTCTTTTCAAATCCTCTTCATAAATCATTCTTCCATGCTATACTTCTCCCAAACTATTGAACTATACTTCTTCTATTGTATTTCTCCCTGATTAACATCAATGTCAAAGGTTTTAGCAAACATCATTCTCTATAACAACTATTTCTGACCTACTCAAGTGTCCAAGGACATTGTTAAAACAACATCCAACAAGAATCCTAGATGATTCGATCCATCACAGATACTCCCCAATACAATAAGCATAATCATTTAATCCATACAAACAATAGTGCCTTGTTACACTAGATTAATGCACTATTGCATCATCTACTATAATGTAGGAAGGGGCATAACCCCTAACATATCTTAAAAATACTCAAAAGTCTCCTTGGGAAGAGCCTTAGTGAAAATATCTACAATCTACTCTTTGATATAGGCACATCTCATTACTAAATCATTTCAAAGGTCTAAGATTCTCCATATATTTTAAATGGTCAATTTTAATAATTTAGGATTATGTCTTAGTGGATAGAATTAGGTGTTTTATTAAATAAATGTTATAATTTTTAGTCGGATATGTTAGAGAGTTAGAGGAAAGGGTTAATGATGTTAGTGTCAGTTTTACAAAGGATAAATTTAGTAATAGAAATGTCATGTGGTCAATAATTAAAAGAATCTCATCAGGAAGTTGGTGGCAATTTTAGGAGTGTTCATAATGATGAAAAAATGACTATGGAATAAAAGAAACTGTTTCATATTCCTTCTATTTGGAGGAAAGTTGATTTTCTTTAAAAAGCCAATCTGATATGTAAGAAGAATATCCATGATTGCTGCATGGTATTGATGGTAAAGCATCTTTCAGATTCCTATTCTTAGAAGTTACAAGAATATCCATGATTGCTGCATGGTATTGATGGTAAAACGTCTTTCTTAGACTTTGGTTATTAAAAAGCCAATATTTTATGTAAAAAAGGATTCAAACTTGGGGAGGAATGTGAAGTTTTATGTCTCTTTGGTCTCATGTGTTTTTTTTTTTTCAAGATTATGGTTCTACTGTTATGCTTCATATATTTCTCATGGCAATTAGTTTAGGGAATAACAATTGCAGAAAAATGTACTCTAATGCGGGGTCAATATCTCGGGTTTGAATTGTTGGATTTCTCTCAAATTTTTATATGTTTTTTGAAACCTAGTTACGCCAAATATCAATGATTGGATTGAGTAAATCTATTTTGGTTCAAAAGTTATTCATGTCTGAGTGCGGGTCTATCCAAAGGTAGCAAGAAGATATTTTGGGGGATTTTATTTTCAAAGTTTTGTTTTGAATATGATTTTAGTGTGTGATCTTGAAGGTTGTAGATGCCCCTTGAAGCAACTTAGTTGAGTGACTGATTCCTCCTGAGTTTTCCAAGGTGTGGCTCTGCATCATTTTTGGTATCAGAGCTCAGCAAAAGGTTTGGGAAAAAGTAGTTGTGTCTATGTTTGTGTGATTGTGAAAGATTGAGAGAAATAGTCTGAGAAGAAGTCCAGGAGACTAGATAAGAAGAAAATAACCTAGCTAAGGAATGATGGGACAAGAAGAAGCAGCTTTATTGTATCTTTTTAGAAGGTATCGGCAGAGAAAGGATTCTAAACAGAAGGAGATAGAGGAAAAGAAGAAAAGAGAGAAAGAAGAAAGGAGAAAACAAAGAGAAGAGCTAAGCAAGATAGAAGAGGAGATAAACAATTTGAGAAGGAGACTTGAGGAGAATGATGCTAAGTTGAAAGAGAATAAAGCTAAGTTGAAAGAAGTGCAGCAACAAGAAGTGCAGCAAGTATCTCTTGACGAGAGCAGTAACAAGATAAGCCCTATTGGATTTGAATGCAAACAATCTGTGGTTGGAACAGTAACATGTCCTTTGAAAATAGAGAAGAGTACAATGTTGGAAGGTACTCCTATGAAAAATATTTTGGAAGCTAAGGATAAGAAGGAAGAAGTGATTCAAAGCACATAGGTAGAGGATGAAGAGTTAGATCAAGAAGAGGAAAACAATCCATTAGAAGGGCATAGACAGTAGGTGATTGTTGGTGTAGAGACTAAGAGTGAACAACAGGAGGTTGTTGTTGAACCTTGTGAGGAAAAGGTTCTTGCAAATGAAGAAGAGTTGGTGACAGGTGTGGTTGCAAAAAATATTTCCCCAGATGATAGAGATGTTGACACAAATGATTAGAAAGGAAAAGATGTAGTGCAAAGATCAAATGCTGAAGAGAAGACTATTGATGACAAGAATGAAGTATTTGTTGATCATTATAATGCTCTAGAGATATACAAATGAGAAGCAGATGTTGGTATGATAATTTGGTATTTTTATGCAGGTGATACGAGGCTGTTAAATATATTTGTTCCAAGATTTGACACAGGTATCATGGAAGGTATTCATTCTACAGTTTGGAATCAGAATGTTCTAGCAAGCGGCATCAATTCCATCATTCTTATGGTGACATTATTGCTTACATACAATTGGAAACTCTAGAAAAAGATTGCAGCAATTCAATGGGACTTGAATTTTTCTATCCCCAGGAGTATGATGCAGGCACATCTCATTACTAAATCATTTCAAAGGTCCAAGATTCTCCATATATTTTAAATGGTCAATTTTAATAATTTAGGATTATGTCTTAGTGGATAGAATTAGGTTTTTTATTAAATAAATATTATAGTTTTTAGTCAGATATGTTAGAGAGTTGGAGGAAAGGGTTAATGATGTTAGTGTCGATTTTAGAAAGGATAAAATTAGTAATAGAAATGCCATGTGGTCAATAATTAAACGAATCTCATTAGGAAGTTGGTGGCAATTTTAGGAGTGTTCATAATGACGAAAAAATGGCTATGGAATAAAAGAAACCATTTCATATTCCTTCTATTTGGAGGAAAGTCAATTTTCTTTAAAAAGCCAGTCTGATATGTAAGAAGAATATCCATGATTGCTGCATGGTATTGATGGTAAAGCATCTTTCAGATTCCTATTCTTAGCAGTTACAAGAATATCCATGATTGCTGCATGGTATTGATGGTAAAGCATCTTTCAGATTCCTATTCTTAGCAGTTACAAGAATATCCATGATTGTTGCATGGTATTGATGGTAAAACGTCTTTCTCAAACTTTGGTTATTAAAAAGCCAATCTTTTATGTAAAAAAGGATTCGAACTTGGGGAGGAATGTGAAGTTTTATGTCTCTTTGGTCTCCTATGTTTTGTTTTTTCAAGATTATGGTTCTACTGTTATGCTTCATATATTTCTCATGTTAATCAGTTTAGGGAATACCAATTGTAGAAAAATGTACTCTGATGTGGGGTCAATATCTCAGGTTTGAACCATTGGATTTCTCTCAAATTTTTATATGTTGTTTGAAACCAAGTTATGCCAAATATCAATGATTGGATTGAGTAAATCTGTTCTAGTTCGAAAGTTATTCATGTTTGAGTGCGGGTCTATCCGAAGGTAGCAAGAAGATATTTTGGGGGATTTTATTTTCAAAGTTTTGTTTTGAATCTAATTTTAGTGTGTGATCCTGAAGGTTGTAGATGCCCCTTGAAGCAACTTAGTTGAGTGACTGATTCCTCTTGAGTTTTCCAAGGTGTGGCTCTGCATCACTCTTTGGCACTTACATACTCCAATCTAATTTCTTTTTCTGTAACTTTTTCTCTCAACATGTGATAATTGAAAAAAAAATGCTTAGTCTTATAATGTAATTTACTAGATTCTTTGACATATTTACTGTGCTTGTGTTGTCACAATGTATGACAATAGGTTCATTGAATTCTATCCTTATGTCCTTCAACAACTGCTTCATCCAAACAACTTGATTACAATTATTTATTTTTGCAATATATTCTACTTCTATTGTAATTTGTGAGGTATAATCCTACTTCTTGCTTAGCCAAGAGACCAATCTTCCTCTAAGAAAGAAGGCTCCGCCACTGGCGCTCTTTTTGTCATCCACAATCTGAACTCTAGTGTTTCTTTCCAATATCTAAACATCCTTTTGATTGCTACATAATGTGCTTCTCTAGGGTCAACTTTAAATCATTCAAAAATTCCAACTACATTTTCTATATCCAGCCTTGTGTGAGTCAAATAATGCAATCCTCTAATCATATATCTATACTTCTTCTACTCAACGATAGGTGTCTCATCCTTTGAAGATAGCTTGTGTCTAGTTACCACAGGGGTTTCAACATGTTTACATGTTTCCAAACCAAACCTTTTTAGCAGATCTTTCAAATACTTAGTTTGAGAAATAAAGATTCCTTCTTTTTCCTATACAATCTATAATCCTAGAAAATATTTCATTTCTCCTATCATGCTCATTTAAAATTCCTTATTAATTTCTTCTATAAACTTGTTACTTTCATCATCATTTCCTCCAAATATGATGTTATCAACAAATATTACCAAAATTATTAATCTATCATTAATTTCTTTCCAATATAAATTACTATCTGCCATACCTTTGTTATATCCAAGCTTTGTCAAATGCTTGTCTAACCTTACATACCAAGTTCTAGGTGCTTGCTTCAATCCATACAATGCTTTCTTCAATCTGCATACTATGTCTTTGTTCTTTGTTAAAGGAAAACCTTAGGCTATTTTATGTATACCTCATCTTCAAGTTTTCCATTCAAAAATGTTGACTTGACATACATCTAATACAATTTGAATTTCTTATATGTTGCATATGCTAAGAATAACCTTACTACTTCTATTCTTGTCATAGGAGCATATGTTTTGACATAGTCTATTCCTTCTTGCTATGAGTAACCTTTACATACCAATCTTGCTTTGTTCCTTATAACTTCACCTTGTTCATTCATCTTGTTCTTGAATAACCATTTTTTTCCTATCACATTCTTATCTACTAGTCTAGGGACCATTTCCCATGTCCATTCTTTACTATTTGATGCAATTTTTCTTTCATAGATTGCTTGTTATAGTCATCTTTACATGCTTTAGTTGCATTCTTTGGTTCAACTTTAGATATCAAACAAAGTTCTTCATTGATTCTGCTTCTTGTCATCAAACCTTTATCTCTACTTTTAATGATCTACTTGGGTAGATGATTCTTTGTCATATTCTTACCCAAAGTAGGAGTTGCTATCTCAAATCTTAGCTCTATTGAAGATTTTGAGCTTTTTTCCAACCTTAGCTCTCCTTAATTTTGCAAATCATTGTTAGTCTCAAAGAATACTTCATCATTTGAATTATAGTCAACTATTCTTTCTTGTATCCTAAATTTCTCATCAACTCTTACATTTGCACTTTCCATAATAGTCTTAGTTCTCAGATTAAAATTTTTTTATAAGCCTTTCTTTTCAATGAATAACCAAGAAGTGCACCTTCATCACTTCTGACATCAAATTTACCAATATCATCATCTCTTTTGATATAACATTTACTACTAAAAATTCTAAAATACTTAATTCTAGGTGAGTGACCAAACCATCGTTAATAAGGGGTCTTGTTTGTGTCATTCCTAACTTGCACTGTATTCATAATGTTCATAGTGTAGACTTTTGTATTCATATCTTCTCTCCAAAATATATTGGATACATCATTCTCAGCTAACATAGCTCTTGTTGCTTCTATTACTAACCTTCTTCTCTTTGCAATGCCATTTTGTTCAGGGGTTCTCAGAACTGACAACTATCTTTTGATTCCATTAGCTTCACAAAATATGTTAAACTCATTTGAAGTAATATCTCCTCCTCTATCTGATCTTAAACATTTAATCTTCATACCTGATTCATTCTAAACTCTATTCTTGAATATCTTGAACTTATCAAACACCTCAGATTTTTCTTTAAGAAACACAACCCATATCATTCTAGAAAAGTCATAAACTAAAATCTTAAAATACCTTTCACCATAGAATCCTTTAGTAAGATCTATATGTATAGTCTCCAATTTTTTTGTAGCAGTAAACTTCTTACTAAGAAAAGGAGTTTTTTTATACTTTTCCAATACACACTCCTTGCCAATTGTGCTAGTAGACTTTACAGTCTAAGGTGAATCTCTAACTGCAAACATACTACTAGTCTTCACAATGTTGTCAAATTTTTAGTGACAAAATCTCTTATATCATAACCAACTATCATATACCTTTTCAAACAAACATGTCATTTCACCAGGATTTAGTTGAAATAAATTACCTCTAGATCTGGTTCCCATTCCAGTTACCTTTCCATCTTTGTCTTTAACCATGCATGTCTTCTCTATTAACTATAACTAATAAAGTTTATCCACTAGTTGTCCAACACTCAAAAGATTGTGTTTCAAACCATCAAAAAAATATACATCCTCAATTTTAGTCTTACCATCAAGAGTTATAGATCCAATACCTTTAACATAAAATGATACATTGTTTCCAACTCTGACAATGCCTCCATCATGACTTTTGAAGTCAAAAAACTTATTCGTATCACGAGTCATATGATTGGAACAACCAATATCAATTATCCAATCAGATTTATTTTCAACTTGAGACACCAAAGCCATTTTCTCTGAACTTTCTTCTTTAATAGCTACAAATCCTATTTCATCATCACTAGCACTTACTGCTTGTTCATTAGAATCATTTTCTTCATTTTCATACAAGCACTCTCTATCTCTTCTAGGTTTGAAATTTCCTCTATACTTTTTCTCTCTTTAAGGACACTTAGATGCATAATGACCAAATTCATTACAAGTCCAAAATTTAAAGATTTTCTTACCATCCTTTTCTCTTCTTACCACAAGGACTACTACTTCTATCTTTCTGTCCTCATTAGATCTGCTACTACTAGCAAAGTCTCCTCTAACACTTGTGCTACTTGATAAAGTAGGTCAAATATTTAGGTATTGAAAGATATTTCTATTCTAATCGATTATCCAAACTATCTTAGCTCATTGTCAATTTCTTTAAGTCTCCCAAGTAATGTTTCCTTTGTGAAATCTTTGGTATAGGAGATCAACAACTATATCATTTGAACTGCTGGCTTAAACAGTGGTGTTAAGCTCTTCAATATCTTCCATATAACCTCATCATTCTTCTTGGTTCTTTCTTGAGATCTAATACCTGCAGTAATTTCTAATATCCTACCTACAAATGTTCTTATAGATTCATCTTCCATCATTTTAGCATCTTGAAATGCACAAATCTAGCATTGTAACCTCAATTTCTTAGAATGTTCATCACCTTCAAAACTATTTTCCAAATAATATGAGAAGTAATAAGTGATTTTACCTAGTTGTACTCAATTTTAGGAAGTGTAGACAATAGCATTTCTCTAGCTCTCATGTCACAAATGAAAAATTCCTTTTCTTCCTTAGTAAAAGTTTCCAATTTTTTTTAGCAATGATTATCTTTTCTGAGTTTGTCAAAATACAATATCTTGGCCCCATCCAAAACATATGTATCTTCACCTTTTCCTTCTAGCTATCATAATTTTTTCCATCAAAATTTGGACTATCCTTCCTAAATATGTTCACCATGGATCTCCCAAATTTGTTAAACTTTATCTTTAAGGACCTAATGCTTTGATACCAAGTCCACCAAGATAATTGAGGGCATGGGGGGGTTTGAATCGGTTATCCAATACTTGAAATATTTATCCCCCTTAAATAATCTTAACCATTCAACCAAAGTAAACAACAACCATAAAAAGATGCACATACACAATTACACTAGATATGTTAACTAGAGAAACTCTTGATCCAAGGGAAAACCCCAGTGGGAATGATGCCCAGAAGATAATGTACTAATATAAATATTCCTTGTTAGAGGATGAAAACTATTAGGAGTCTATTACAACTTTTAGTACATATTAGTCATTGTTAGAAGATTCCAACCCTATTAGGAGTTGCACCAACTCTATTAGGAGTTGTAGAAGACAAAAGTACTCGCTGTCTAAACAGCTTCTGGAGAAGACCACTGAACTTGCTATCCAACTAATCTCTCAACTATTCCTTTTAGAATAGTTGTATGTACTATACTTTATTTTCCTTCATTTTTCTTGTCAACTAGAAAATTCACAGTCAGACCTTGTAGAGCAGGTCATAAACCTTGGACCCAAGTATCAAACTTTGGATCAAACAATAAAACCTTGGCAATGAAGTTTCATTCACCTTCACTCTATTTTTCTTATATTCAGATTCCTCTTTTTGTGCTACTTCCAATCATTTTCTTTTTTTCCATACATGATAGAGGAAAATGACCTTCCTTTATACCAAATCCATACAACAATTTTCTAAGTCAGCTATTACACCTTCTCAACTAATTATTATAGGACCACTTTAAAACCATGTTACACCTAATGATAACAATAATCTTTCACCTTGTAACTTGAATAAATGTCTATAAATGTAACATTATGATGCATGAGCTTAGCTACATCATCTCTAGAATTTCTTCTTTACATCTTTAACTTTGGCTTCTCAAAATAAGAAATCTGCTAAGAGATATAACAAGTCTACTAGAACATGGCTGTCTAAATTCTATCTCAAAACAATCTTCATTGAAAGTTGCATAACTTCTTCTAGAGTTAATATATTATTCTTTTGAGGTTAGCTACATATACTAGATAGTTATTAGTATCTCCCTTTAACCTTTCTTAGTGAAAATTCTCAATTGACTATCCATACCAACTTGATTGTTCTAATGTTCTTCTGCCAAATAACACAAAAACTTGCTATGTTGATATCAATGACAAACACAGTGATGACTATAACATATCATCATTATAATGGTCTAATCATGTTTCTAAAATACTCCCCCATAGAAATATCATTAGCATTCATGCTTCCAATAGATATTTGAGGAGAAGAATTAGGGGAAGGAAAAGAAGAAGGACAGGAAAGAGAAGGAAGATATTATGACTACAAGGTTGTGAGACAAGTTATAAATGAAGGTGGATCTTTATTAATCAAAATTTATGGAGCATCTCAAGGTGAAATTTAAGTGTAACATCATTCCCCCTAAGTAGTTATGAGTAGCATTGATTTGAGTGATAAGGATAATGATGCAGGAGCATCCTAGGTTGCCTTGTTATCCTACTCATTTTTGGTCATTCTACATGTTGGTTCCAAGTTACTTTAGCACTAGTTGGTGTTGAGTTACTATAGCACTTAGTTGGTTCTGAGTTACTATAGCACTAATTGGTGCCAAGTTACTATAGTACTTAGTTGGTGCCCAGTTATTGTAGCACTTAGTTGGTGCTTTGTTACTGTAGCACTTAGCTAGTGCCGAGTTACTATAGCAATCTAGTGTTGACTGAGTGTTGCTTCATGTACCAAGTTACCTAGCGTATGCCAAGTAACTCTTCATTTGTGGGTAAAAGCATCGATTTGTGTCACCATTTGTGATACCAAAACTTGTTTTGGTCAAATCTCATTTCTCTATCAAAACTCAATTTTTTTCAGAAACTAAAAATATCCTTATATAGATCTTAGATTCAATATCATCATTATATAAATTTTTGAGTGTTTTGATTAGTTATAATATGTTATAATCTAAAAGTATTATAAGTTGATATTTCAATTTTTCAAAAGATTCTCCCTCAAAAAATGAAAATAAATAGTAAATTATATCAAAAAAATTAAAAAATTCTATTTATCTCTAGAGGAGAGAATCCTCTTCATGAATATGTAATTTTTTTTCAAGAAGGTATAAATTTAATAGGAAAGTTTTGACAGGAGGAAAAAAATGTTGGATTCTAATAAGGTCAAACTTGAGTACTTATAAAAAAGAAAATATATATCAAAAATAATTATTTCTTTTTTTGTGCACTAGCTATGCATGTCATCTATAAGATATTTTCAAATTAGAACAAAAAAGATGATTTGCATATACTTGTTTGATGGGAACTACACCCTATATTTTTTATAGTTAAATAAGGGACTTCAAAATAAAATAAAATGAATAAATTCTCGCTCAAAAAAATTATAAAAATTTATAGGTATAAAATTCATCCAATTCTACATATTTCATTAGTTTACATCATTTTCATATTTTAAATACAAATACCATTTTTTTGTCACTAATGTTGAACTATCACATTTTGATATCACATTTCTTTATAAAAGGTGACACAGGTTTGTGCTTTTACCTTGCTGAGTTACCCAATGCATGTCAAGTGACCCTTCATGTGTCGAGTTTTCCTGTTTATGTTAAGTGTCACCATTTGGACGTGATTTCAATGAGCCAATTTGCAGGCTTTATTTCAATCACAATATTTATATAAAGATATTTTCTTGGGATGTGTCTTGACTATTTTTGGGTCAAAATTCCTTTAATGTAATGTTCTAAAATGATCTATAAGCCATTTTGAAAAGTATATATAGAGTGTTTAGGCTTAGAGTTAGAGCAATTTTAGGAAGAGGATTGTAGAGGAGAACTAGAAAGTGCAAATTTACTATTGGATCTTTGAATGTGAATGTATTTGTATTTGGCCATAACCTAGGAGGCCTTATAGATAGGCATGTATGAAGATATCTTGATGAATCAATAAAAATATTTCACTCTTCTTCATCCTTTAGTTATTGTTCCTTGTGTTTGCTCCCGTTGTATTAACTCTTCCAGGGTGGTTTGGATAGTTGGGTGAGCCTTTGGCCCTAGTTATTCACCCCTTCCCTATGTCAGGTGGTATCAAAGATAGAGGTTTGTCCTTATGGAGATTGGATCATGTAGAACCCTAACTTGGATTTGGTTGTAGGGTGCCAGATCTACGAATTTGACCTATAACTTGTAGAGGGTTACAATCTTGCAGGAACTTGATTTTTAAAGATGGTTTCTAATAGAGGAAATAATGTTGATAATGCCATATTGAATCAATTGAGACAAATTGTAGCCATATTATATGTTGTGGAGACAACCCAAAGGAGAGGAGTGCATCTTGATGATGTAAGTGATGATAAAGCAATAGCAACAAACCATTATCCAAAACTTGAAGAAGATCAAGATGAGGAAAGATTATTGCAAGTGTTGTCTAGGGAAAATTCAAAGTCTACTATAGAAGTTGTTCCTTATGATAGAAAATTGGATACCAATGCTATGTTGTATTGGATCTCAAATATGGAGAAGTTCTTTGAGAATGGAAACACTCTTGATAATCAAAAGGTTTAAGGTTGTAGTCACTAGGTTGAAAAGTCATGTTTCACTATGGTGGGAGCATTTGCAAATTGATAAACAAAGGAGATGAAAGGAGAATATTAGAACTTGGCCAAAGATGGTGAACAAGGTAAAGAACAACGTCCTTCCTGCTAATTACCAAGTTAGCTTGTTGAGAAAGATGCAAAATTTGAAACAAAAGGACATAATTGTGAAAGAGTATATTGAGGAATTCTATAGATTGGACATTAGATTTGGACATGTGGATGATGATGTTGAGAAAATTTTAAGGTACATAAATGGTTTGAGATCTGAAATACAAGATAAAATATGTTTTATGAAGTTGGAAGGTGTGGAAGAAGCATACCAATATGCCTTGAAGGTTGAGTAGATCTTGACAATGAAGCATGAACAAAGGGAAAGAGGTAGAGATGGTAGATTCTAGAGAGGTAGAGGTAGATCTTATGGTGAAGGTGGCAGATCTAACAATTTTGTATAGGATAAGGGAAAATCTGAGTGAAAGAATGATGAAAAAGAAAAGAACAAATGAAAAAGTGGTAATTCTTACTGAGGAGGTACTAATTCTTACCGAGGAAGAGCTAATTCTTATTCTAGAGGTGGTTTTCATGATAATTGTTTTAGATGTGGTAAAGAGGGACATACATCCTTTGAAAGTGGACAAGGTAACAAAAATGTTGTGATTCATGGAGATGATAAGGGTTCACCAAGTGGACCTAAGGCTAGAGAAAATATAATGGTGAGAAGAACCTTATATAATAAGGGAAGTGATGAGGAACCTCTTTTAAGGAGAAGTCTTTTCAAGACAAGATGTAAGATGGCTGGAAAATGCTACAAAGTAATCATTGATAGTGGAAGTTCTACAAATCTAGCATTAGAAGAGTTGGTTACAAAGTTGAAATTGCAAAGGCTAAAGCATCCTAAACTCTATGATGTTTTGTGGATCAAAGATGAGCATAAGATATTGGTAAGTGGGTAATGCCTTGTGATGTTTAAGATTGGACATTAATTGGATGAAGTTTTCTATGATATTATGCCTATGAATTGTTGTCATATTCTATTGGTTAGACATTGACAATATGATAGATATGCTATGCATGATGGAAGATTGAATCAATTGTTGGATACAATTGTTCAATTGTGAGTTGTCTTTGATGTTACACACATGTCATATCAATTATCAGTCAGTGTCTACCAAGCTCAGTTGGTTAGCAAAGCAATTCTTAGTGTTTACTGAGCTTAGTTGGTTAGCAAAGCAAATTTTAGAGTCTACTGAGCATTCTTGGAAATTACTCTATGGAAATAGTGCCTACCGAGCTAACTCGAGTATCAAAGGATTTTGTGGCAAAAGTCAATATTGATTGAGCCCACATGGTTAATGAAGGCATTGTCAAGTTTACTTAGTCTCTAAAAGATTTTTTAGAGTTTGTAGTGTTAACTGAGCCTTTGTTAGTTAACTTAGGAAATCAATTCAGGAACAATGTTTACCAAGCATGTTCGGCCAATGAAGGATTTTATTATTTTGGAAAATAAAGCTTAAATGTTTCATGTAATGATTATTGGTAATTGTAAGTTGTAATTGGGCTGACTTGACAATTTGTAAGGTATATATGAAAGGTCAAATTGAGAATTCTAAAGAGTGAGCATGCAAATGTGTTGATTATTTGAAGAAGAAAGTGTGAGTGAACTTTGAAGGATGATAAGATATCCTTCAAGAGCAGCAAAGTTGTATTTGATTAGGAAGGATGTAGTGAAGTAGAATAGAGATCTATATAAGCAATTTAGTTGCATCTCATTTAGGTCATTTCATTGTTACTTTCTCATCATTAGCAATGATTCCAAATCTGTTAACAAACTTGGTTTAGCAACAATTTGTAAATCCTCTAACAAGGTGACAATTCCTTTGAATTTTTTTGAAGACTTCTAGCAAGGCCACTCCTATCACGGTGATTAAATCCTTTAACAAGGTCACACCTAAGAGTGTGTTTTGTAACCTCTAACTAGGTTGGCTCCTAACAAGGCTCACTTTAGTAGCTAGTTACTTGGTGGTTTTTCCCATATTGGGTTTCCACATTAAATCTGGTGTCTCATGTGTTCATGTTATTCTTGTTATATTTTCATATTAATCACTGTGAAAGTTTAAAGATCAGTAATAAAATAACATGCATTGAATCTACTGAGTTATAGAGTTTTTCTATATGTTTAACGAGTGATAGTAGTAACTATTTTATTAGACATCTAAGGGATCTATGGTTTTATTTTTGTGGTAACTAATTCACCCCCTCTCTCGGTTACTCCATCTATATTTCCAACAATTGGTATTAGAGCTTTTGGTGCTTATAGGAAAGGTTTCAAGGACCTAAGCTAAAGATCAAGATGTCTTACAAGAGGGAAATTTTGAGGCTTAACAAGGATAACTTTTCAGCATGGCAAGGACTGATGAGACTTAATCTAGATTCCATTAAAGATACAAGATTGAAATACCTTGACAAAGAATACACAACTCCTTCTGGTACATTATATGTTAATGAGATTTTTGAAAAGAAGACTCACAACACCATGATGATAGAGATTGCATCTACTCTAAGCTATGAAGAATTTGATGATATCAAGGATTGCAAAACTACCTTTGTTACATGGAACAAGCTAAAGGATATCTATGGAGGTGATGACAATGTGAGGAGAGCCAAAGCAAAAAGTTTAAGAGAAAAATTTGATCAGATGAGAATGAGAGAGGATGAAAACATTGCCAAATATGTGGAAAGAGTCAAAGTAAGTGTCAGTGCAATCAAAGCTTCTAGAGGAGACATCAAAGAAGAAACAGTTGTAAGTAAAGTTCTTATAACATTGCTTCCCATTTATGCCATTAGAGTATCTAAAATTCAAGAAAGAAGATGTGAAGAAAATTAGAAGATAAATCTGAATGCAATAGTAGGAAGATTGACTACATTTGAGCTAGATAACTATGACAATTATGTTCCAGCTTCCAGCATAAAAGAAAGAGGCAGAATTTCATTGACCAAAGAACTTGTATGTGATAATTCCTATTGGGTTGAAGGACTAAAACATAATCTATTGAGTGTGGCACAACTAATCAATATTGGATTCAAGGTAGAATTTGCATGGAAAGGCAAGACTATTGGATGACAAAGGAAAGTTGATTAGATCAGGCATACAAACAAAAGGTAACTTGTTTTATCTTAATCTTGGTGAGTACTCATGTTTTATTGCTTAAGTTGAAGAAAGTTGGTTATGGCACAAAAGGTTAGGTCATGTGAATTTTGATAACATGGTAAACATAAGAAAATTTAGGTTAGTCAAAGGCATTCCTAGTATAAAAAAACTTGATGTTGGTCTATGCAAGAATTGTCAGATTGATAAGATGGGAAAGACTAGCTTTAAAAGTAAAAACTATTAGTATACAGATATTTTGGAAATTGTGCATACTGATTTGTGTGGACGTATTGGAATTGAGAGCTATATTAGAGAAAAGTTATTCATTATTTTTGTTGATGACTACTCTAAAATGATGACTATTATGTATCTGAGAGAGAAGTCAAAAGAATTTGAGAAATTCAAATGGTAGTTGGTCAAAGTAGAAAAGAAAATAGGGAAAAGATTGAAATGTTTGAGATCAGATAAAGTTGGAGAATTCATTTCCCATGAATTCAATACCTTTTGCATTGAAAGAGAAATCAAAAGATAGGTATTAGCTCCTAGAACTCCTGAGTAGAATGGAATAGCTAAAAGGAGGAATAGATCTATCATGGATTGTGCAAGGACTCTAATGATTGAAAAGAACATTGCTACCAAATATTGGAAAGAATCTATCAGCACTGTAGTTTATACCTTGAACCAAGCACAGTTGAAGAAGGACTCATTCAAAATCCCTTATGAGTTATGGTATGGCTATAAACCCAATATAAGTTACCTCAAAGTATTTGGAAGTAAATGTTACATTTTGAAAGAATCTAGAAAAGGAAAATTTGATGTGAAGGGTGATGAAGGTATATTTTTGGGATATTCTTGCACGAGTAAGGCATATAGATACTTGAATTTGTCTACAAAAAAAATCATAAAAAGTTCACATGTGAAAGTTGATGAGTTTGAAGAAGGGATTGAAGAAGAAAGCAAAAAGGAACCAAAAGATTATAGGAGATTTTTTTTCATTGAACCTAATACATTTTTGGACACATCTATCAATCAAGAAACTTCTACTCCTGAGTCTTCAATCACCAAGTTGCAAGAAGTTCCAACCAAGTCATAGGAGCTCAAGTCACATTTTCAAGCTACTGAGCCAATACCTACCATGTGTAAAGGACCTAAGCTATAGTCAAAACAACCAGAGCTAGAAGTTGAAACTCAAAATGAGGATAGTGGAACTTAGTCAAGAGGCAAGGAACTTGTATTAGGCAAGTATGTTTGGAGATATCATGCACTAGATCATATTATTCAAAATAGGTTAGAAGGTACTATGACAAAAAGTAAGCTAAAAGATACTTGTTTACTTGTTGATTTTGAACTTAGAAATGTCAAAGATGCATTAGAAAATAAAAGTTGGATTGAGGCTATGAATGAAGAGATAGAGAAAATAAAGAAGAACAAAACATGGACTCTTGTACCTAGTCCTAAAGATAAAAATGTGATTGGAAAAAAATAGGTATTCAATAATAAGTTGAATGAAGATGGTAAGCTATCAAGAAATGAAGCTAGATTGGTATGTAAAGGCTACTCTCAAGCAGGAATTGATTATGGAGAGACTTTTGCTCCTATTGCAAGATTGGAAGGTGTTAGGACCTTACTTGCATATGTTGCATACAAAGGATTTAAGGTATATCAAATGGATGTCAAATCAACATTTCTCAATGGTATTCTTGATGAAGAAGTCTATATTGAGCAACCTGAAGGTTTTGTTGATCCAGAAAAAAGGGACATGGTTTGCAAATTATACAAAGCATTGTATGGTCTAAAACAAGCTCCTAGAGCATGGTATGAAAGATTGCATAACTACCTTATTCAGATTGGTTTCTAGAGAACTAATGATAATAGTAACTTGTACATTAAGGAAGGACCAGATAATAAGATTGTTTTGGAAGAAATATTTGTGGATGATACTTTGTTTATAGGAAATGATGATCTATGTAAAGATTCTTCAGAGAAAATGAATAGAGAATTTGAAATGCTTATGTTTGGTGAGATTAAATTCATTTTTGGTCTTCAAATTCACCAGAGCAAGAATGGTATCTACATCACTCAATCTAAATACATCAAGGAGATACTCAAGAAGTTTGGTATGGAAGATTGTAAACCAATTGGAGCACCCATTTGTACTAGATTAAAACTTACCAAAGATGATGAATCAAAAGAGGTAGATCAGACCTTGTATAGATCAATGATTGGAAAGTTATAGTATGTGGTTTATACAAGACCTAATATTTCTCTTTCAGTTAGTATAGTAGCAATATTTTTAGCAAAACCTAGAGAAAATCATATGATTTCAATCAAAAGGATCTTGAGATACTTGAAAGGAACTAAAGATTATGGCCTATGGTATAAACTTGGAGGAAATCTAGACCTAAAAGTGTTCACTAATGTTGACTAGGCTGGTAATCTAGATGACAGAAAGAGTACAAGTGGAGGAGCATTCTTTCTTGGCAAAAGATTGGTATCTTGCACAAGTAAAAAGTAAAATTGCACATCCCAATCTACAACATAGGCAGAGTATGTTGCAACATTAGTGAATTGTTCTAATATTGTTTAGTTTAAGTAGTTATTGGAAGGCATGAAGGTTTAGATCAAAGAACTAGTTGTTATGTTTTGTGATAATACAAGTGCAATTAACATATCCAAGAATTGAATGATGCATTCCAAAACCAAGCACATTGCAATAAAGTATCAATTTGTTAGAGAATTGGTGTAGGATAAGGAGATTAGATTGAAATATATCCATACAAAAGAAAAGATTTTTGACATATTCACCAAGTTGGAGATCTATCAGTTTATGCAACATAGTCATGGGACCATTGCATATGAATTAATACTTAAAGTACATTGATACTCATTTGGTATGTGTTGTCTTTGGCATGTGTTGTCAAAGAGGGAGAGTTTACTGTCATATCTTTCTAAAATTTGAACTTGTTTGAGAGAGAGTTTGAAAAAGAAGCTATGTAACTCCTTCACAGAGGGAGATTACTGCATTAGAGAAGTTTGTGGCATAAAATCTAAGAGGGAAAAAAATTTCCATTAGAGAAAAGACTTGTTTGCAAATTTCATTATGCTATGACATGTTGTGTTGCTATCAATGCCAAAGAGGGAGATTGTTGGACACAATTATCCAATTGTGTGTTGTCTTTGATGTTACACACATGTCATATCAATTATTAGTCAGTGTCTACTAAGCTTAGTTGGTAAGAAAAGAAATTCTTAGAGCTTACTAAGCACAATTAGTCAGCAAAGAAAATTTCAAAGCCTACCAAGCACTCCTAGAAATTACTCTATGGAAATGGTGTCTACCGAGCTAACTTGAGCGTGAAAGGATTTTGTGGTAGAAGTCAATGTTAATTGAGCCCACATGGTTAATGAAGGAAAGTCAATGTTTACTAAGTTCACTTAGTCTCCAAAGGATTTTGTAGAGCTTGTAGTGTTAACTAAACCTCTATTAGTTAACTCAAGAAATTAGTTCAAGAATAATGTTTATCGAGTAGGGTTAACAAATGAAGGATTTTATTGTTTTGGAAAATAAAGCTTAAATGTTTCATGTAATGATTGTAGCCAACTGATGTAATGATTATTGGTAATTGTAAGTTGTAATTGGGCTGACTTGACAATTTCTAAGGTATATATGAAATGTCAAGTTGAGAATTCTAAAGTATGAATGAGCAAGCATGCAAATGTGTTGATTATTTGAAGAAGAAAGTGTGAGAAAACTTTGAAAGATGATCAGATATCCTTGAGGAGAAAAAAATTTGTATTTGATCAAGAAGGATCTAGTGAAGTAGAATAGAGATTTGTATCAACAATTCAGTTGCATCTTATTCAGGTCATTTCATTGTTACTTTCTCATCATTGTAGTAGTGATTCCTAAATCTCTTAACAAAGTTGGTTTAGCAGCTATTTGTAAATCCTCTTACAAGGTGACAGTTCCTTTGAATTGTTCTAAAGACCTCTAGCAAAGCCACTCCTATCAGGGTGATTAAATCCTTTTACAAGGTCACACCTAATAGTGTGTTTTGTAACCTTTAACCAGATTGGCTCTTAACAAGGCTCACTTCAAAAGAGTGAAAATTAGTAGCTAGTTACTTAGTGGTTTTTCCCATATTGGGTTTCCACATTAAATCTGGTGTCTCATGTGTTCATGTTGTTTCTTTTATATTTTCATGTTAATCACTATGAATGTTTAAAGATCCGTAATACGATAAAATACACTGCATTTATTGAGTTATAGGTTTTTTTTTGTATATTTACTGAGTGATAGTAGTAACTTGTTTATCAAACATCTAAGGGATTTGTGGAATTTTTTTTTGTGGCAACTGATTCAGCCCCCTCCCCCCCTCCCCCTTCTCAGTTACTCCATCTATATTTCCAACATCAATATACTCTTTGGGTGAATGGGAAGAAGCAAATATTGTTGGCTTTAATTGAAAGTCTAGATGAGGTTAGTTGCACTATAATAAAAGTTTGCATGGTTAATGCGAAAAAATTTGAAAATGAAGTGAAGAAGAATCAATTTTCTTTTACCATAGTTCCTAGAGGACCAAGTGCTGGTAGTAATCCAAGTAATAGAAGCTAGTAATGACTGAGTGACAACAGATAGTGATAGTTGAGTACTAGTAGAAATTACAAAATTGTTAAATGAGCATAAGAATATTATTTCTTAGGATATTCCTAATGTTTTACTACCAATGACAAGTATAAGTCATCGTATGGATCTGATTCCTAGAGCTAGTTTTCCGAACAAAGCACCATATATATTGACACATACAGAGAATTAGGAATTGAATAGAAAAGTGCATGATTTTTTGCAAAAAGGTTTAATCAGAGAAAGATTGAGTCCATGTGTTGTACCTACTATATTAGCACCTAAAAGGAATGGAGAATGGAGAATGTGTACTAATTCCAAAGCTATTAACAAAATCACAATGAAATATAGGTTTCCTATACTAAGGATGGATGACATAATGGATTGTTTGAGTGGAGCAAAGTATTTTACCAGGATTGATTTGAAAAGTGGTTATCATCAAATACGAATTAGAAAAGGTGATGAATAGAAGATTGCATTCAAGATAAAAGATGGCCTGTATGAATGGTTGGTTATGCCTTTTGGTTTGACTAATGCACCTAGTACTTTCGTGAGGTTGATGAATGAAGTTCTAAAAATATTTTTGTGTAATTTTGTGATTATTTATTTGGATGATATTATGATATTCAGTAAGATTGAGGAATAACATCTTAAGCATATTAGACAAGTATTGTAGAGGTTGAAAGAGGAAAAGTTTTTGATTAATTTTAAAAAGTATTCTTTTATGCAATAGGAGATTGTGTAGTTAGGATTTTTGATTTTAGCTAATGAATTGAAGATGGATCCTTAGAAGGTTAAAGAAATTTTGGAATGACCTAAACCTAAGAATGTGGGTGAGGTAAGAACATTTCATGGTTTGACTAGTTTTTACAGAAAGTTTATAAAGAATTTTAGTGTTAATTGTAATGCTATGACTATGGCAATGAGGGGAGATAAAAAGGAATTCAAGTAGACACATGGAGCTGATAAGGGTTTTGAGATTTTGAAATAAATGGTTGTTGAATTACTTGTATTGGCTTTGCCTAGTTTCAACAAAGTATTTCAAGTTGAATGTGATGTAAGTGATAATTCAATAGGAGCTATATTAAGTCAAGAAGGTAAATCTATTGTTTTCTTTAATGAAAATTTGAATGATGCCAAAAGGAAGTATTCTACATGTGATCAAGAATTGCATGTTATTATTCAAGCATTGAAGAAGTGGAGACACTATTTGATTCCTAAGGAATTTGTGTTGTATACTAATCATAAAGCTTTACAATACTTGGGATGTCAACATAAATTGAATCAAAGACATATGAAGTGGATTGAGTACTTGCAAAATTTCACATTTATTATTAAGCATAAGAGTGGAGTTACTAATAGAGTTGTTGATGCATTGAGTAGAAGACATTCTTTTTTGAATGAAATGAAGGTTGAAGTTCTTGGTTTTGATGAAATGAAAGAGTTGTATGATGTTGATCCTAATTTTCCTAAGGTGTGGAGAGAGTGTAGAGCACCAAATTTGATAGATAACATAAGTAAGTATGAAAAGTATTTCATTCAAGAAGGTATTTTTTTCAAAGGAATTTAGTTGTGTATTCCTAGAAGCTCTATGAGGTTGAATTTGATTAAGGACAAGAATAGTGGTGCATTGGTTGGATATTTTGGAATTGATAAGACATTGAGTTTGCTGAAAGAGAAATATTATTGGCCAAAAATGTATAAGGATGTTTAGAAATTTGTCAAGAGTTGTGGAGTTTGTCCAATTGCAAAAGGAGTGAGTCAAAATATTGGTTCATATACACCTATTACTATTCTTTAGAAACTTTGGAGTGACATTAGTATGGATTTTTTTCTTGGATTACCTAAGATAGTGAAGGGTTATGATTCCATATTTATTGTAGTCGAAAGATTTAGTAAGATAACTCATTTTATACCATGTAAGAAGACATTAGATGTCAAGCACATTGCTAAACTTTTCTTTAAAGAGATTATGAGATTGTACAGATTATTAAGAAGTATTATTTCTAACAGAGATAGTAAGTTTGTTGGCTATTTTTGGAGGACTTTGTGGAAGAAGATGGATAGTGAATTGATGTTTAGTTCTACATTCCATCCATAGATAGATGGATAGATAGAGGTTGTGAATAGAAGGTTGGGTGATTTGTTGAGATGTTTAGTTGGAGATAAGCTAAGTAATTTGGAAGTAGTGTTGGCACAAGCTAAGTTTGCATATAACAATTCTATGTATAGGAGTATAGGGAAAACACCTTTTGAGGTTGTTACTAGAATGTAGCCTAGAGGTATATTAGATTTGAGAGATGTTTCTAGTAAAGAAAAGAGAAGTACTACAAGAGAAGAATTTTTTTATTTTATGGAGTCTTTGCATAAGGAAGTGAAGTTGGGGTTGGAACAAAATAATCAAAAGTATAAGGAGAATCCTAATAATTCTAGAAGACATCATGATTTTGAAGTTGGTTATGAGGTGATGGTTCATTTAAATAAAGGAAAATTTCCTATTCGAAAATATAGTAAGATGAAGATGAAGAAATTTGGACCTTGTAAGATCTTGAAGAAGTTGAAAATGGTAATGCTTATGAAGTTAAGTTACCTGATGATATGGATATATCTCCTATATTCAATATTGCTAATTTGTATAAGTATCATGAGTTAGATGATGAAATTGTTGTATCAGAAGATTATAATAAGAAGTAGATTGAATAGGTTGAACAAATATTGGATCAGATAGTTGGCAAGGGTACAAGAGGAAAAAATTACTATGAATACTTGGTTAAGTGGAAGAACAAGCCTATTGAAGATGCTTCATGGATTTCTCAATCTTAGTTGGATTCAACTCAAATTGTGACATCTCAATGATTTAGGAGAATCATTTCTTTCAATCCTGGTTGTTTAATGTAGGAGCATCATGGATTGCCTTGTTATCTTGGTCATTTTTGTTCATTCTGCATTTTGTTGCCAAGTTAATGTAGCACTAGTTGGTGCCAAGTTACTGTAGCATTTAGTTGGTGTCGAGTTACTGTAGCACTAGTTGGTGCTAAGTTACTATAGCATTTAGTTGTTGTTGAGTTACTATATCAGTTAGTTGGTGTTGAGTTACTGTAGCACTTAGTGCCCAGTTATTGTAGAAATCTAGTGTTCCTTCATGTGTCAAGTTAGCTAGTGTATGCCAAGTGACCCTTCATGTGCTGAGTTACCTAGTGTATGTTGAGTGACCATTCATGTGCCAAGTTTTCCTATTTATGCTAAATGTCAACATTTGGATGTGATTTCTACGAGCCAACTTGTAGGATTTATTTCAATCATTGTATTTATGTAAAAAAAAATTCTTGGGATGTGCCTAGACCATTGTTGGGTTGGCCTTCCTCTTATGTAATGTTCTAGAATGATCAGCAAGCCATTTTGGCAAGTATATATAGAGTGTTCATGCTTAGAGTTAGAGTAGTCTTTGGAAGAGGATTGTAGAGAAGAACTACAAAGTGCAAATTTTTTGTTGGATCTTTGAATGTGAATGTATTTATATTTGGTCATAACCCAGAAGGACTTATAGCTAGGCATGTATGAAGATAACTTGATAAATCAATAAAAGTATTTCACTCTTATTCCTCCTTTAGTTGTTACTCCTTATGTTTTCTCTCACTGTGTTAACTCTTGCAGGGTGGTTTGGATAGTTGGATGAGCCATTGGCCCTATTTATTCACCCCTTCCCTGCATCAGATAATATTTCTACAAGATCCAATATGGCAGTAAGGAAGGTGGAAAGTCTCATGTAGACTCTCACCACATTAGGAGGAACATAATTTTTGGAAAGTTATCCGAGTAAAACAATTTCTACTATGTATAAGAAAGTTATGTTATAAAAAATGATGAACATGAGTTACTAAGGATATATATAATGAATTTATCTAAGGCAAAGGAGAGTTTATATAAGAAGATAGAAGAAGGAAAGGGTATTAAGTCATGCATTATACATATTTTAAAAAGTATTGCCCATAATATTGAATTTCAATGGAAGTGATATAGCAAACAAAATAGAAAAGGTAGTTGATGAATATAGGTTCATTTTTGGTCACCTAAGTAGGAAGCCAAGGAAAGGGTAGACAAAGAATATGAGGTAGAGAGATTCACAAATGTATGTGCTTCCATTTATAGTGGTATAACAATAGTTAATGATCAAATTAATGAGATTAATATTTTTATTATTGAAGGTAAATAAACACACATCTATTATATTAGATCATATAGACATGTAGGAGATGTAGAGAAGTGTATTAAGGAGGAAGTAGATAATTTAAAAAGGTTCAAATTTGTACATGAGAGTTCTAGTAAGGTAATTATGGATTTTTAGAAGAACATAGGTAAGATAATTGACAAGCTTATGATATGAAAAAGGAAAAAATATATACTTGTGAAAATAGTTTCAATTTCTAGAAGCTTACTTAGTTTGATATTAGAGATTAGAAAAAAGAATTTGGAATTTCTTCCAGAGACTACTCAAAAATATTATGCACCTTTTAGGCCAACAAACTTGCAAGCAATAGTGATTGAATCATGTTATTTATATGGAAAAATCCAAGTAGTAGAGAACCTTGAGAAGACATGGGATATGAAACTTTAATTATTGTAGCTCAATTTTTCATATGTCATAGGGATTTTTTAGAATATTGACTACCTAGATCTAAGTAGGAGATAATTTCCACAACAAGTCAAATTGTGATATTGTTATTAGGATTTAATTGCGTGATTTTTGAGTCAAACTCATTGACCCATGTTTCATGAGTACTAATTAAACATGAATCCATCTCTCATGAGAAAAAGTGGATCACATAGAACTCATTGGATCTAGGTGATGCTAATAGGGGTGAAGCACTGGGACTTCCCAAGAAGACCCCCATTTGAGTACTACTCTAGCCTAAGCATGCTTAACTATAGAGTTTCCTCCATGGTTAAACAAAAGCCTTGAAAACCCATTTGAAAAAACTTCACCAAGTATTGAGCCTTATGAACCATTTATTACAAATATCTTTAAGCTCATCAATTGATAAGTAGGAGATAATTTCCACAACAAGTCAAATTGTGATATTGCTATCAGGATTTAACTATGTGATTTTTGAGTCAAACTCATTGACCCATGTTTCATGAGTACTAATTAAACATGAATCCATCTCTCATGAGAATAAATGGATCACATAGAACTTAGTGGATCTAGGTGATGTTCATAGGGGTGAAGCATTGGGACTTCTCAGGAGGTCACCCATCCCAGTACTACTCCATCCTAAGTGTGCTTAACTATAGAGTTTCCTCCATGGTTAAAACCAAAGCTTACAACCTAGTTTGCAAAAACTTCACCAAGATTTATGCCTTATAAACTATTCGTTAAAAAGCCCCTTAAGCTCATTAATTGATAAGTAGGAGATAATTTCCAAAGCAAGCCAAATTTTGATATTGCTATCAGGATTTAACCATGCGATTTTTTATTCAAATTCATTGACCCATGTTTCATGAGTAGAGATTCAACATGAGTCCATGTCTCATGAGAAAAATGGATCATGTAGCACTCATTGGATCTAGGTGATGCTCATAGGGGTAAAGCACTAGGACTTCTTAGGAGGTCACCCATCCCAGTACTACTCCAAACTGAGCACACTTAACTACAGAGTTTCCTCCATGGTTAAACCCAAAGATTGCAACCCCATTTGAAAAACATTCACCAAGTGTTTTTCCTTATGATCCTTTCATTATAAATTCCCTTAAGCTCATCAATTGATAAGTACGAGATAATTTTCAGAGTAAGTAATATTGTGATATTGCTATCAGGATTTAACTGTGTGATTTTTGAGTCAAACTAATTGACCCATGTTTCATGAGTAGAAATTCAAGATGAATCCATCTCTCATAAGAATAAATGGATCATGTAGAACTAATTAGATCTAGGTGATGATCATAGAGGTGAAGCACTGGGACTTTTTGGGAGGTCACCTATCCTAGTACTGCTCTAGACTAAGTGTGCTTAACTACAAAGTTTCCTCCATGGTTAAACCCAAATCTCAAAACCCAATTTGAAAAACCTTCACCAAGTTTTGTGCCTTATGAACCATTCATTAGAAAGCCCCTTAAGCTCATCAATTGATAAGTAGGAGATCATTTCCACAACAAGTCAAATTGTCATATTACTATCAGGATATAACTTTGTGTTTTGAGTCAAACTCATTGATCCAAGTTTCATGAGCAGTGATTCAACATGAATCCATCTCTCATGAGAATAAATGGATCATGTAGAACTCATTGGATCTAGGTGATGCTCACAGGGGTGAAGCACTGGGACTTCCTAGGAGGTCACCCATCCCAGTACTACTCTAGCCTAAGCATGCTTAACTAAAGAGTTTCCTCCATGTTTAAGCCCAAAGCTTGCAACCCCATTTGTAAAACCTTCATCAAGTGTTGTGCTTTATGAACCATTCATTATAAATCCCCTTAAGCTCATCAATTAGTAAGTAGGAGATAATTTCCATAGCAAGTCAAATTGTGATATTGCTATTAGGATTTAACTGTGTGATATTTGAGTCAAACTCATTGACCCATGTTTCATGAGTAGTGATTCAATATGAACCCATCTCTCATGAGAATTAATGGATCACATATAACTAATTGGATCTAGGTGATGCTCACAAGGGTGAAACACTAAGACTTCTCGGGAGGTCACCCATCCTAGTACTACTACAGCCTGAGGGCACTTAGCTACAAAGTTTCCTCCATGGTTAAACCCAAAGCTTGCAACCCCATTTGCAAAACCCTCACCAAGTATTGTACCTTATGAACCATTAATTAGAAAGCTCCTTAAGCTCATCAGTTGATAAGGAGGAGATAATTTCCATAACAAGTCAAATTGTGATTCTACTGTCATGATTTAATTGTGTGACTTTTGAAGTCAAACTCATTGACCCATGTTTCACGAGTAGTGATTCAACATGAATCCATCTCTCATGAGAATAAATGGATCACATAGAACTCATTGGATCTAGGTGATGCTCACAAGGGTGAAGCACTAGGACTTCCAAGGAGGTCACCCATCCCAGTACTACTCTAGCCTAAGCATGCTTAACTACCGAGTTTCCTCCATGGTTAAATTCAAAGCTTGCAACCCCATTTGACTCAAATATCACACAGTTAAATCTTGATAGAAATATCACAATTTTTCTTTCTATGGAAATTATCTCCTACTTATCAATTGACAAGCTTAAGGGGATTCCTAGTGAATGGTTCATAAGGCACAACAATTGGTGAAGGTTTTGAAAATGGGGTTGCAAGCTTTGAGTTTAACCAAAAGTTTGACTCAAAAATCACATAGTTAAATCCTAATAGCAGTATCACTGCCTAGATCTAAATTTTGACTTGTGAAAAAGTTTTCTACCTTTGGTTTTCCATCCATGTCAAAGGGGAGTGGTGTAGTAAAAAATGGAAGTATATATAGTAGAATGTAAGGGGGACTATAATTAGACAAAAAATGTTTGACAAGGTTGAGTGACATAATTTTATTTTTGCCATTGACACTTCAACATTTTACAC
This sequence comes from Cupressus sempervirens, assembly GCA_028749045.1. NCBI lineage: Eukaryota > Viridiplantae > Streptophyta > Pinopsida > Cupressales > Cupressaceae > Cupressus > Cupressus sempervirens. The sequence continues at coordinate 789,980,734 of CM053783.1, read as the reverse complement.
TAAGTATGGTCATTGGTGAAAAAGAGGGAGATCATTGGGAAGTGATTATTAGATGAAGGCATATACATTATTGTCAATGGAAAATTATATATTTTGAAAGGTCTCTTGGTCAATCAAATAGTTTTGTTGAAGGTTAATCATGAGAAATTACTAAAGAGAAGGAATCAAGTATACATACGTATTGTTTTGATCAGTGAGAATAAGATATTTATCATACATGTCTATAATTTGGGATGTATGAAATATATTATGTTTGTACTATTAAAATATGGTCACCTATGTATGATACTTTTCATATATTTTGGATGAGGGAAGTGAAAGTAGTATCGTATGACCATTCTTGACAATAATTTTGATGATTGGGAAAATTAACTTTAAAAATTTGAATTATTTGACTAATTCAATTACTTATCACTTTGGGGAAAATATCCTAGATTTTAACCCTTGGATATAATGGCTTTATTTTTCCTATTAGAGTTTATGCTACATATTTTTCTTTTGCTAGCTAGCTAAATAAATAATTAAGAATGATATTAAATAATGTTTGGTTTTGTATGCAAGCATGGATAGCTATGGAATATTGATGCAATGATGATGGTATTATGATCAATGCAAGACTAGATGATGGATTAGATTACATGAAAGATTCATTGTAGACTAATAAAAAATTGTGATGTTAGTGAAGTCATTATTTTATTGAAATACTTTAATTGTAATTGGTAGTGATTGATAGTCAATCCTAATAAGATCAAACCTCTTAACATAGAAACTTAATATTAGTGTATAATTATGGGTACCATTTCCACTAGTGTTATCACTTGGCAAGGATTTCCTCAAACATATTTTTGGGTACTATGGTTTCTTTATTGTTCTACTCTTACTTTCCTTTATTATTATTTCTATATTCATATGGTTAAGTTGTAAAGTTATAAATTGGTTTGAGAGTGCTACAATTTTTTTTACCCCATAATTATTTCTTAATCCTAACACCTGGGATGTAGAAAAATATTGGAGGATGACATCTCATATGGACTCTTTTAAAATCTTGATGGATTGAAATATGTCACACCCTATTGAAATAATTGTTTTTAAAAGCATGTTCGACATGTGAATGTAGTTTAAGTTTAAAAAATAAAGGTGGTGAGGCTTGTTAGGGTTTAGAAAGATGTGAGAACAAAAAATAATTAGAATAATTAAAAATATAGAAAACATTTTGAGAAAATGGTGTTGTGCACATTGCATAATATTGTTATATTGTATTATTTTATTTTATTATGTAATGTTGCAAAATGTAAGGATTCCCATTGAATATGCTTGATTTTTTGTATTGTAACATTGTGATAATATTTGATGTAATTATCTAATATTGGGGAAAATAATTAAATATCCAATATTAAATGTGGGGCCAAGCAGTTAGGTAGAACATGATTTATGTAATACCACTTGGTGGTTTTGTGGGAATCAATACTATATAAGAAGCCATAAGGGTAGTTGTAGAGACAAGAAAAAGGGGCCAAAAATGCAAAAAGGAAAGTCGAGCAAGACAAGGCTTGACATGTTGGCCAAGGGAGAATTTGTGAAGTTTGGAAGCATGGCATGCAATATGTGGATTCATGCTTGTTAACACATATTGCTTGGTTGTGGCTATTCCTTTGAAGGCTTCCATAGTTGTACAACAATGGTATTTTGCAAAATAATACACGATGATGTATGCTTTTGGAGGCTAAGTTTATTCCCTCAATGAGGGTTTCTCAAGGTATATCTTGTGTTTCATTTTTGTGGGTATGTTATTTTTTCTCTTGTATGTGAATTTCAATTACATATTTATTTCAGATCTATTATAGGTTATGTGGAAGTGGTTATAAATTTTCTTATAATTTTCCTTACAAGTGGTATCAAAGCTATTCTTTTGTTGTTCAAACCCTAGATTGAATCCATGGGAATGCATGAGAGGATAACAGAAAGGGCAAGATATATGGCTTTTATAGGTTTTTATTGGAGATTTGAGGGTTTTAGATTTGCAGTTATGTTGGAATGTTGGAAAAATTTTGCATGCAAAATTGTTGGTCAAATGGATTTTTTGGATGTTTCATTTAAATGAGGGCTTTAGGGGGAGCTTGTAGAAATGACATCCTAGGAAAGAAACAGATGTCAACATTGGATCAGGGTTGGTTTTTTCATAAATTTTGATATATAATATGCCCCAATTTGGAAATATTGGTAGAAACTACAAAAGGTTATTAGTTTCAATTTGTGATGGTGTCAAATTTAATTCCTTCAAAATTTTCATCACAAAAAAAATCACAGTGAAAATGGTAAAATATAGTCTTGCTAAAATTACTTTAACATTCACTCAGGATATCAGATATTTGACTTTTTATAGTCATTGCAAAGATAATTCAGATCACTACAACTTGTTGTAGGTTTTATTCTTTGATTATGACATTTTGTTAGGATTTAAGCTCTCAAAAGTCATATTTTTATTTTGAGCATAGATTTGGGCATAACTTGCATATACATAGTTGGATTACAAACTTCGAGTAGTTAATGGAAAGATCTTGGAGATTTGTATCCATTAGTTTAGATTTTCTATAGGTTTGGCATGATTTATTTGGTAATATATAGATCTAAATGGTTTATGATATATATTGACTATGGTAACATTATGAGTTTATGACATTGTATGTTTTGGAGATTTAGAGATTTGAAATCATTGTATACTTATCTTATATTTCATATTGGTCTCATGATGATATGGTTATTAGTATTTGATTTGGATGTGTATGATGACTTGTTGGGTCTACAAGTTTTGCAATGTTGTAGGTGGTGTATACTTACAGGTTGAACTTATGGCTTGGATATGAGTTATCTTTACCCATTGAGCTTTCATTATTGATGAATATTCATATTGGTGACTTGTATTTGGGTTGTCTATTCCCTTAGTCATATGATTTCTTGATTTTTCTTCATGTAAAAGGGATGAGATGTTACTAGGTAGAATCATGGTAGAAGATTGTGGTTAAATTTTTTTTATGTTGACAAGTTGAAAAATTTGAGAGTTAGATGCTCAGTTCATGGATGTGATCATGGTGCCATGGTTTTGTCATGACATGATTGAATATATGGGTACATCCTCAATGTTCATTGGTTTGGATTTATGATTTGGCTATGGTGGTATATCTTCTTGATTGAAGATCATGGTTATTTAGGTTTCTTTTGAGGAGCTCTTGATGTGCCCTTTGAGTTTTTTTATTTTTTTGTTGGCGCTCAAAATTGTAGCCCAAATTTTGAGTACCATTGATGTAATTAAGCCCTATAAACACCCATAAATGCATGTGTACCCGGTTGTTCATTTGAGGCCCATGAGGTGTTTAATATTTCTAACACCTTTCATTCAATATTTCTATGTGTATCATGAATTTAAATTGTTGTTCTGAGTCATTTTGTGAAGTCCTGTTTTGAGCATTTGTCAATTCTGCATTTTCACCGAAGTGTCAAACAACGATAGGAGGCCATGTTTGCAACTGAATATCTCACACCCAATTATGTTTCATGACTCATTTCTTTGCAAATATTTAGTGTCCATACCTAAGAGCCTATCTTTTAGATTTCAATTTGTTTCAAGTTTTTTTGACTAGGTTTTGAATCCCTCAAAGTTGGTAGTTTACTATTTTCATGCCGATGCACATTGCTCATAATTCTTGGAAGCCCTGTTTGACGAGTTATAACTTTTGACTAGTTGACCCAAATGATGAAATTCCTTTTGAATTTCATTTTAGAGGTTATAGAAATTTTATGTTTCAAGTTTGAGTTTATGATGAATCCATTTGATTAGTTTTCAAATGCGATTCCAAATGCAATTTCTAAAAGTTTTAGTAGTGTCAGTAAGTGCAGATTGGTCAGTACCCCTGTTCATGATGTTATAGTTCCTAATCTATGATAGCTGAGATCAAATGGATTGTGCCACTATATTTTCCTTCAAAAATACTTCAAGTGTGCCAATTTTCAAGCCTTAAGGAATGCGTCTGCACACTTTTCCAAGTCAATTCCATTTGCAAAAATTATTTTCTGCCATGGTTTCCAGTTTGCAAATTCTGAGTAGCCTACTTTGACCACTCGTCATTTGTACCTAGTCATTCATCATGAGCCCAAATAATAAAATTATACTCTCCTCCTAATAATGAACCAATGCCCTATTTTTTTTTCCCAAGTGTTAGTTTGCCTTGTTTTCAGAGCCAGATACGTACGCAATTTAGTGTTTTCTGACATGTTTTCTTGCAAGTAGTTTTAAGTAAGAAAATTTGATAATTAATATCATTTGACTGGGAATTTTTCATGAGATGAGATTTTATAGAGTAGGAGTATGTAGAACAAAGAATCAGTGTGCCAATTTTTAGAGCCTAGTTAGGGGTTTTGGTCAATTTTTAAAGCCAATCAAAGGACCTCCTAGCACAAAGTCTCAAATTCATTTTTAGTGGTTATAGAGGAGAGATTGAGATAATGGAAAAATGATAGAAGATATTTCAAAATATTAGGATTTATCCTGATATAAGGACATTTTAAATACTAATTGGTTCATATGCCAAAGAAAATTTGTATGATAAAATGGCTACTGTCATGGAGTATATGAATAACTCTTCTCTCTCATGGACAACTAAAACCTAGAATATTGTAATTGATGCATTTGGAGGAGCTAGTGAAATTGAGCAAATGGAGTTCTCTTTCAATCAAATGAGACTGGAGGCTATGAAGACAGACTCTATAAATTTCATTTCTCTTATTAATGTGTATACTAAAGTAGGAGTTTTTAAACAAATCATTAAAATCATGCAATATGCCAAAAATTCTGACATAATTCTTGATGCAACTTTTTTCAATTCAGTAATTGATGTCTATTAAAGATATTAAAATTTCCTTGAAATAGAGAGAGTTTTTAAAAGAAATGAAGAATAGAAGCTACAGACCTAATTGGGTAACTTTCACTAACATGATGGAAGGCTATATAAAGGAGGGGCTCTAGTCAATAAAAGGGAGCATCCCACGTGGAGGGGCACTATCTCCACATTAATAAAATCCCACACATAGCATCTTCATATAGAAGAAGTTGTCCAAGCTGGAGAGAATCCACATTCTAGAAGGGAGGTGATGGCTAAAAAAGAATCCATTCATGCCATGATTAAAGAACTCGATGAAGAATCGAAGCCACTAATGCAAATGGAGGTCCATGCTACTAATAATAGAGATCTACACATATGAAGAGTAGGGGACCTTGAAGAATTAAAAATGATTCCATTTGCAGAGAGCACCCAACATCAATGATTCAAGACACCAAGAAGGAGAAAGGGGTGACAATAGCAGACATAGATGAATCAAAGCCACTCAAAAAAACTAGTCCCATGTAAGAGAACAAGGCCAACACCTAGGTTTGTTGCATACGGAGCCACAAAGTGTAGTTTGGTGCATCGAACAAAGTCACTATAGGCTGAGTTGCAAATGCAAGAGATTAAGAAGGTTATGGTGCATTACTTGTCACCTAGTATGGTAACAACTAATCTCCTCATGTCTAGAAGTGACACAAAGCAGGGAAAAGGATTAAAAGCCCTAGTCAAGAATAAAAGCCGCCCAACATCAAAGCTCACATAGTATAAAAGGAGAAGACCTATGCATGGGAAGAGAAGCCCGTGGCATAAAAAAGGCCAATGAAGAGCTCACGCTGAGGGAGCTACTAAGACAAGCCACTGAGAGGAAAGAAAAGGGTTGCATGAGTAGTAGTAGGGGAGGCTAGAGTCAGAGGGAAAATAATGAAAAAAAATATCCCACATTCCCTATGTGGTGGCAGCTTTTAGTCTTCAAATACTCTTGCAGTTAGATAGCAAGTGTCTTAAAGAGACACACCTTTTAAAAGGAAAAGTTTCTCATGCATGGGGCCTAGTCAACAGATGAAACACATTAAATTTTGAACATGCACATGTGACAAAGAGGTGATATGGAATCCAAGGAACTAGATCATGCCATGTGTAAGATCCGACAATTTTTGCTACATCACTAAGGGAAAGATGTACGATGGTTACTATAGTGACATAGTGAGAGCCTAGGTGGTGCAGTGAGGTGGCAGTGAGATGGCAGTGATGTGGCATTAGTGGATAGATGGAGTTTTCTAGAAAAATCACCAAAATTTTGTGGTCACCATGTTGCTACCAGAAAATGGGAAATTTTTTGGCAAGTGATATGGTGACTTGTCAAAAAATTTAGGAAACTGACAAAGTGTATGTGGGTCTCACCTGGGATCAGAACCAATGCACACATGACATGTGGCATATTGTCAATAGGTGATGTGGTAGATTATGGTAAAATCAGAAGGTGATATGTGTCACCCAGGTGGCCAATGGGTCCAAATTTTAGGGTGATGTGGAAAGTTCTTGACAAATTAGAGGCTACCGTGTGGTAGTCTAATGGTGTCCAATTAGTTGAGGGTAAAAGTTTGAAAAAATAAATCTTTTAAAATAAATGATTTTCCCACATTTCTCATGAACATTCCTAAAGGAGGAAAGTTTTTAATTCAAAATGTTTTTACCCTATAGTTAAAACTATAGGAAAGTCGTTAATTTTTCAAATTTTTTGAATTTTTTAATCAGAAGGTCTAATTGAAAGCCAAAACTTTAGAGGGGAATAATTGGAGCTATTTTTATCCAAAATAGTCACTCCAATATACCATCAGAGCTGGGACAATCTGAATTTTTGATTTCTAAGGTTATTTTTTGCATAGATACTCACTGGTTTGCATTAGAAGCCAATTTGTGATTCTTAGGGCATTCTCAGTAGATTAGGCAGATTTCATTATTGATCATTATAATTGGTTAAAGGAAATATTTGAAGACTTATTGAAGTTTGAATGTGGAGAAAATTGACTTAAATCAATTTTCTTGCATTTTAGAGGCCATTTTAACTAATTTTCACTTTTTACCTTGAGATCATTTTAACATCAAAAATCAGTTATGTTCTTTCATCATCAAGTTTATGAGATTCTTTCTTTCTTTTGGAAACCAAATGATGGGGATTTGATTTTTAGTTATAGAGAGAAGGTAGAGAGAAAGTTTTTTAACTTCTTGGGAAAGAATTATGAGTGGACACATGTCAATGGCATAACAGATCCAAGAATTCACTTCTTGCTATATCTTTCCTTCCTTCATTCATCGTAAGGGTTGGAATTTTGGAAAGTTTCTCTGGAATGAAGATAGTTAGTAGAATTGGCCCTAGAATTGATGAAGCTTGAATGGAAGATCTAGGATGTGCTGGTTCCAGACCATGAAGCTTTTTTTTTGGATGTGACACCCCCTTTCCATCCCATTAGTTTCTCATTCCTACCATTTTCTCTCTTATATGACAACATTTTGTTCATTGTATGACCTAGTTTATTAGGTATCTTGTGAGTTAATTTTATACATTTTTCATGTATTATGTCAAGGAAATCAATACAAAGAATAGTAGATGTTGAGTTTTAGTTTAAATCTTGTCTCTTTTCTTAGTGAGTTGTGATGTTTTATGATCATTGATCAAAGAGCTTAAATCATAGTTGTAGTCCCTTAAGACTGTATGTTGCTTCATTATTTCTTGTAATTCATGGAATTATGTAAATGCTTTAGTGAAATCAATAGGGTTTTATCTGTATTGAGGAGGATATCAGGTAAGAATGATATTTAGATCAAACATAGATATCCAATTTACAAGGTAAATTGATAGATCTAGAGTCTTGGCATATAATATGTGTCTAGGATATCCAAAATGCATAAGAGAGACTTATGAATTTTCCCAATAGATCAAGCACTGATTAATATAGGATCACTAATTTTTTTTCCATGCATGGTTTTCATCCACTTTCCCCACCCACATAAAATGAAATCAAATTCGACTAATTTTTACATTTTATGTTGAAGAACTAGAACAGTCTAACCCTTACTCAGCTTGTGCATTTCATAGAGTTGTAATTTGCTACTACACTTCTTTGTCATTGCATAAGTCATTAGGAGAAATAAGGGTTAAATATGCTATAATAGATTCAAGAATATGTTTTTTTGCACTAGTACCATATTAATTGAATTTGAGGTCCACCCGCCTAGGCTTTGTAGAGCCTAAAGTGAAGAAGGGTCTAGCCTTATAGTTGGCCTAGTGTTTGAAATAGTATGTTGAATATGAGATTTAGCTGCCCCTAGATGTACCATATTCTCATTAGGGTAATTGGAAATTGGTAACATTTTTAAACACCAATAGGATTCATGATTTGGCTATGGTAGTATATCTTCTTGATTGAGGATCATGGTTATTTAGGTTTCTTTTGAGGATCTCTTGATGTACCCTTTGAGTTTTTTTGATGGTTCAATAGCTTGGTTGATTCTTATGGTTAGAGGGGTTCTTTTTTATCATGATTTTATGGATAGCTTGGATACATGGTTTAGTGGGAGCTTGTGATAGTGATGATGTGGCAATGTAGGATTAGTTTCTTGTTTGGTTTGTATATTCTTGGGTTGGAGATCTTGGTTTCACTTCATACTGACACTTTGGTTGTGTGAGTGTAGACCTGAAGGATATTCATATAGGATATATATTTTATGATGCAATAGATGACTTGGTACCATAATTAAGCGATATTTTTTTGGCATTGGTATATTTATTGAGTGTTTACAAATGTTTGAGGTTTGTCTTAGATCCCATTTTTACAAAAGTGTCTTTGAAACTTGCATGGGACACTAGTTATCTTTTTGGAAAATATTTTGAAATGACTTAAGGCATATAAAAACTACATATTTTTCATGAACCTAGTTGGATCTTGAGGAATCATGATGTTCTTGGTTATCTTCATCGTGTGTGGAGATGATTCATCATGGTATGTGGAGATGATTTTCTTTATGGTATGTGGATGGTTGCATCCCAAGGATTCAAAGGGTTCTTAGTAAAGGTCTAGTTTATGATTTCATTTTTTACATGCTATCTTTGATGTTAAGATGGTTTCATTATTATGTCATGGTATATTCTTGAGACACTTTTAGAGTTTTGACATGTTATGGTATGCTTATATGAAGCATGATATATCTTTGGTTGAGATGGTTAGATCATGTTGCCATTTTTATGTTCTTGGTGCCATGGTTGTGTTGGAAATGTAGAGAGTAACTAAGATGGTAGGAGTGAATCAATTACCACAAAAATAATTCCCTTGAGCCTAGATGTCAATTCAAACTTTTCACTAATCATGCAATACTGCACCTTTAGTAAATTTTCTATAGAAATATAAAGCATAAGTAAATAAAATGAACATAGATGACACAAAGATTTAATGTAGAAACCCAATTCATAAAAAATCACCTCGCATCTAGTCATATAATTTTTCACTCTTCTAAAGTGAGCATTGTTAGGAGCCAACCTGGTTAAAGGTTTTAAAAAACATATTATTAAGTATGACCTTGTTAGAGGATTTAAAATATGACTATTAAGTCAACTCTCTTAAGAGATTTAGTTAGTGATAGAAACTTCTTTTGTAGATTTAGATCTCTATTCTAGGTTGACCTTTGGATCTTTATTGGTTAGATGTTCTTTGTAACTTTTCTTCCACACATTTCTGCTTTGTCTTTTCTCACATATCCATCTTATTACACATCTTACAACTTGCTCTTTGATGTCAGAACTTGACCTTAAATATCATGAGCTAGGAAAAATCCTCTCAAATAGCCTTCCAAATAGTTAATAAACATCCAAATAATTAGCCTAAATCAACTAATTATTAAAAAAATGTATTATATTGTCACTTTATCAATACTGAAAAATCCTTTGATTCCTGATCACTCAGTTAATACTACAAGTAGGATGTCCTTCATTAACCAACTACTCAGTTAATACTAAAATGATCTTCATTACTCAACTAGTTAGTCAATACTAAGATGCAAGGTTAATACTATAAACTCTTCATTACTTGTTCAATTATGACATTTGTGTAACATTAATGAAAATACACAATTGAATAATTATTTGTAAAAAAATCATTGTTTGGCATTTCTAGCAACACAATATATCAACATAAATTGATAAAAGTATGAGAAATTAGATAATATCCTTAGTTTCATTCTGATTCTCATCCATCCCAACTCCCTTTGAGATTCTACTTGGATTTGTCTCATCTAATTTCATTGAATTCTCCTGCTTGCATCTATCATTTTTTTTTTGGGTCTTTTGTTACTTTTTCCCTCTTTGTTGTATATTCCATCATCTAAATATCTTCCTTCTAAGATACAAAACTCTTCCTCTTTCACCTTTGACACTAAACTCTTCCTCACTCCTTCTTGTTGACACTGAAGTATCCCTCTTTGACATCAAATGCCAAAAGAGATAGAATTTGAAATTATTATGTACCTTTTGTACTCATTAATTTGCATAATATGCTCTACATTTCACACCTTAAGTTTGACTATCTACATCAACTTGTTAGATCTTCAATGGAGCTTGGTTGATGCGTCACTACCTTTTGCTTTAGTTAGCATCAGATAGGGGAATAACTACTAGTTTACCTCTTAGATACATAAATGCATCCTTAGGTAAAGCCTTAGTAAATATATCTGATATCTACTCCTTGGTGTTTATATATTCAAATCTCACCTCTTTCTCTTGAACTAACTCCCTTGGGAAATGATACTAGATTTCAATGTGATTTGTCTTTGTTTGTGTTGGTGTTTTACAACTACAAGTTGCTAAAAACTCTATACCAGGATGTAGAAGAACAATAAAATCCTAAAGACTAGCTAATTCTCATATTCAACTAAATTCATCAAATTTTTTCTCACTAATATGCTTCTTTCATATCTATCCCCTATAGAAAAAAGGTCAATATTCTTCTTGGACTTGTAATTAACTCCTTGATTATAGTATCTAGCTATTACAAATAAGTAATAACCAACAATTTAGTTCTTCACTACAAAAATGGGAAATTGATTTTGATTAATATGTACAATGTGCAACCACATGATCCTATCAAATTGCATCTAAATTAATTGGTTAGTACCTTATCCATTATTATACAAAGCCAAACTAGTAACCCTAGACATATTTAATTGACTTGCAATTTTAAATTTATTAGTAGTTAACCTTGAATTTCATCCTGATGATATCCCTCCCATATACCTAGAAACCCTATCAATTCATGAAAGAATTTTCTTAACTCCTTGAATTAAAAGAAATCAATGGAAATATGTACTGCTCATCCAAGTTGCATTAAAGTAAAATAACTTTGTTCATTTAAATCCCAATATTATAGATATATGAGAATGAAGACAAAACTTAGAGACATAGACATGTAGAACTTTGATTTGTATTAATCTTCTTTGGAAAATAATACAATACTGGTATGAAGCTCAAAATATAACTCAAGACATGAGAAAACCTTTCATTCAAGCTTTCACTATATTCCTAGACTTGCAAAATTGAATACATCATACAATTGACAAAAAATGGATTGATTGCAAATAGATTACTAACTAAAATTCTACAATACTCAAACCCTCACTCCACATCTTGGAAATCCTTTTGTAGGAAGTATTGAAAAAAGATTGAAATGGGAGGACACATGTCAAGATTCTAATGGGAAACAAATAAAAAGATATTTTATACTGTTACATTGCAAACATTCTTTGTACTTTGATCAAAATTTGGATGCATTGGCAAAATTGGTAGGTGGCACTTTTTGAATGCATCTTCAACATTTTCTATCTATATTCTAACTTCTTGTCACTTTCTTTGTCTTTTCTTTGTCCCTTTGTTCCTTCTACCTTTAACTATATCTTAAATTTCTCAATCACTATCAACTGATGGTAATGCTTTGATCTCTACCACAACCTCCCAAATAGCAATATTAGTGTCAATGTCTAGCTAGGTGGCATCCTAAATGGTGTTCAACTCATCTAGGTATTTGTTCCACTTAGCATTAGTGATTGGATTTATCTTCCCATAAAATTTTCTCATATCTGATTTGATCCTAAATAGATGATGTAACCTAATCTCGTCAAAGAATAATTCAGAAACTGACACAAGACATATGTTTTATCATCCTGTAAGTCTTCATTAAATTTTTTGCAACTCTACCCTGCCTCTACAATGTGAACCAACACCTGCTTATTACAATTCCCAAAATTTCCATATTTGGCAAATTTTTGGGAAAATTTGGATTTTTCCATTTTTGGTAATTTTAAAAACTCATCCTATGAATCCCAATTTTTCCCAAGAAAAGCCCCCAACTAAGGCAACATGAATTACCAACTAATCAACAAAATAAAAAATATGATTTTAGATTTATTACAAAAAAAAATTTCTAAAGAAATTGGAAAAAACAAAAAAAGCCAATTTTGAAGGTCAAGATGAGATTTCAAGCTCCCAAAAAAATGTCAAAATGGCCACCTATTGAGCTAATCCTTGTTGAAAATCCAAATAACTCCTTCTAGTACAACTACTTGTAAAATATTAGCCAAAAACCACATCCGAGTCATAAGTTATGCCCCTTGGAAGTAAATCTCGACCAAAACTCACATCTGAGTGAATAGCCTTGACCCTTGGATGCCCTTGCATCAATAGAAAATAAATCATATCATAAATGGTTATTACATCTATCTCATTATTATAGTAAGCAACAAATTACAGATGCTTGAAAATATCCTCAAAAGGGGAATACCATTCCTGCCAATCTCTTATGTTTCCCTCAACATCTAAAATAATAGGAGTCCCCAAAGAAATTTCCCTCATTTTATTTTCGATCAATTGCATTTTTCTTAGGAAAAATCCATTCAATTCCTTTACCCTATTTATCATCTTCCTTCTAGGGATAATTACCCACTTGGGCAATTATTTCTTTTGAGTCATTAAAGGGACCAAGATATTAAGATGTTGTGTGTAGGGCCCCCATGTTGTGAATAAAGGGGATAGAAAATCTAATACCTCTAAGCATTAAAACTCAACTCTTTGCATAGAGATATAGTTGTTGTGTACATTTTGTGAAACATTTCTTAAAGCACCTATCTTGTGCATCATCAAGCTCTGAATTATCTTGATTTCTCCCTCACTTTCACCATCCCATTCATTAAAATTTGTTTTCTATGTTTCTCCCACATTTTCTATGTCAGTATTTGTTAGGGCTTTTGGTCTTTTACCTCTGTAATGGGCCTAGATACATTCCTTAGGTTTCTCATCTCTTCATCCAAGGTGGCTAGTCTTTGTTCAAGAACATAAGTTCTCATCAATTATTCTTCATATTTTCTTCTAACATCAATGGATATGTTGTACATTTAATATAACTATTCTTCCAATATATCCATTTTTCTATTCCCCATGAGTGATGTTGTCTTCATCAAGTAATGTATCTAGTCACTAGATTTAGTAGTGACATTCCAAAATATAACATTTCCTTGGGGGAAATCCCTTATCTCCATTACTGTTGGATTGTTTCCCTTAGGAGCCATGCTCCATACTTCTATTGTCTTACTGTCAATATTGAAACTAGACCCTTGCAGTTCACCAGCAATGTTTGTTCCTTCAAAAGAGACTTATTTATCTTGTCTTCTTATTTGATAAAGTATAACAAATGAAATGAGTTCCCAATATAGGAAAAAAAGTATCCCACTTCTCTTTACAAGTTGTCTAGCTTCTTCTACAATGAGGATTTCATTGTTTGGGTTATACTCTTGCAAATTGCGTACTAATTCAACAATCTTATCTAGGGAGTCTACTGGTTGTAGCTATAAGGTAAGCTCATTTTTCTTGACCTTGTATAAGAATAATATGAATTCTTCTAAATTTATGAATTCATCATCTTTCATAAATTCTTAAGCTTGAATTATTTGCTCATCCAATATCTAGATTTGTAGCACAGACTTATTAGGGAATTTTTCATTTTTCCCAACTACTTCAATAGAAAATTGTGACCATCTAGGAAAAAATTTCAATGCCTTCCCTCTAATTTTATTAAGTATCTCAATAATCTTTTGTCTTTTTCACCCTTGAGCCCAAGGAATACAATTTTTTTATTTTTATGACTTCACATTTTTTCCCTCTATTTTTGCATCTAGGTCAAACCTGGTCAACATCCTATGACATGTATCACTATTTAATTTTTATTTTTTTGCATTGTTAGTTCCATTGGGGCACCATGTGGCATCATTTCACATCCTCAGGGCCTTAACTCCTAACCATGCTTTACCCTGAGCAACCACGCAATTAAACCAATTTTGTACCATCACACCTGATCTCCTTAACCATGGGTTGACCTTTGCAACCATGTGAAATAGGATTTTTCACATCTTCAGAGCCATTTTTTTGATTGGAACACTAACCACCCTAATACCACGATGTAGTTAACTTTGACACTTTCACATTGTCACTGTGGTTTGGCCTAATTGTGACTTAACTATTGTGATCATGCAATTTGTGAGGCTAGCCTTCATTTTTGTGCCACATGGAACCTTTTGGTTTGTCCTTGGGTTGCTGACCTCATCATGTCTTCACCTATACATTCTTGGTCAAAAATTAATTGACATCATCACTAATAGCTATAGGACTAGAAAATGGGTTAAATTCATAACACACTATGAGAAAATAACAAACTCAATAATCATATGTTAGCACCCACTATTCTACCATGAAAGCCAAACTAATAAAGAAAGTAAACAATGTTAAAACTCCCTCTTTCGTTTGTAGCTCCCATGTCCTTCTTTCTTCACCAAATGATGTAGCTCCAAAGTTGCCTATAGTGCACACAAAATTGAAGCAAAGTCTATGATAATGGTGATAATGCTATGAGAATACTAGAAGGTATGATTTGAATGCGAGAGATGGAGTGAAAAATCTAAAGGAAATTAGGACTCAAAGACTCACAAATTAGGACCCCAAGGGACTGGAAATGAGAGAAAGAATGCTCAATTTATAATCAACACATAAAGCGAGAGCATTGGATTTGTCACCTTGGATATGCGATGTGGCAAGAGATTCCTTTAAGAATCCATGATACATATGACACAAGATGCCAAGTATAAGATTCTATGATGCATGGAAGTAAAACTTGGCTAAATGCGGGAGAGAATCTATGACACATCATAAAACACCTCAAGCCCACTTAAAGCCAAGAATCTATGACAAAGGGAGCTAAAGATAGACATGCGTAAGGGAATAAGAATATTATATTATGACATATCTTAGCCAAATTTCAAAGGAGTATCCAAAAGGTTTCAAGCCCAAGTGTCATGATGATGTCAATATTTCATGGAATATTTGAACTAAAAATCCTTTATTCCACAAAATAGAAATTAGTAAAAAATGGAATTAATGGAGGAAAATGTGACTTAGGAAATAAAGAATTTCTATGGTTTTTGAATGATGAGTCAATTAATTAAATATTAATTAATTGAGGATGACAATTACGAATAACAATTAGTAAGAATGATAGGATTAAATTATGGGTTATTTAATCCTATAGAGAGAATTAGTAAATGATTGGCCAAAATTGATTAAATAAGTGTGACAGTACCCTTTGATGAAAATGTGATGATAATATAGATCGAATAAGATGATGAAAAGTAGACCAAAGCCATTGTCTAATTTATTGATTGATTGAAATTGATAACATGCCAAGGACACATGACATGAATTGATTGATATGCAACACTTAACTGATATTGTAAATGCTACAGGATGTAGATTGATTGATAAGGTTGATCATAATAATATCGACAAACACACTCAATATTATCAAAGTGGTTTGAAGTTGTCATGATCAAACATTGAGAACCTCAACAATGTCAAAGATCAGATGACATGAATGATAGTTTGACCTAGCACTAAGATCCATGATAGTACTAGGGCCAGATTGATAAGATTTGATAGATTGATAGGTTTCCAAGGCACTGAAAACCACATCAATACTTAGGAATGGATAGATGATGATTTATTTTGGATGTTTGATATGTTTTATGATGAGTATGATTGATTTTGGGTGATTCTAAGTTGATTTGGGGTGATTTTGAGTTTATTTGAAGTGGTTTCAAGTTGACTTGATATGATTTCTAATGATGTTGAAATTAATGTGGAATAGGATACAAATGATAAATTATGATCAATTTAGCCAAAATATTAGAGTTAGTAGAATGAGAAAATTGGATGAATTAGGATGAAGAATTGTTGAAATTGTAGATGTGAACTAGTTTTGAGCATCTATGTTTTGCCCCTTTTTGATACAATGTGATTTAGATCATTGTGTCAAAGAATAACTGATGAGAAAGCCACAAAATGCCCTATTAGGGATGATATATATGGGTTCCCCTTGAGAAATTGACTAAGATAAGCATATGATAAGTCAATTTGTTGACAATGAGAAAACCATAGAAATTGACGGATCGCAAATCAAAGCTAAAATGTGAAAGTTATGAGGTCTAGAGTGCAGAATGGGGTCAAGTAGGAGCTTGAGAGTAATTGCATGGGTTACAAGCCAAGAAGGTAAAAAAATGATGAAAATTATAGTTCATTTTTTTTGTGATGAAGATACAAATCCAATGCAAATAATGGATTACAAATCCAAGTTAAAACACAAAAGTTATTGGCTTCAGAGTGCAACATAGGGCCTCTAGGAGTAGTTCAAGGCATCCTACTTGTCCAAGTGCATCCAAAACACACCCAAGTGTGCCTAGTGCACACTTGGTAAGCCCAAGTGCACCATGATAGTACCAAGTGTGCCCATGATGCACTTGGGAAGCCCAATTGTACATAGAAAATGCAAAATGTGCCCTAAAAGGCTCTGGGGGCCAAAATCAACCTGGTAGGGGTTAATCAGGAGCCCAAGAGTAGTGTCAAGGATGAACACTCAATAAAGTGACCCAATAATGAAAAAGATAGCTTTTTTTTTTCACAACAAAGGTATGAGCTCAACACAACTAATGGTTCATAAATCAGAGTCAAAATGCAAAAGTTATGGCCTCCAGAGTGCAACATAAGGGCTCCAAGAGTAGTTCTGGGCATCCTATTGCCCCAAGTGCATGCAAAAATCATCCAAGTGCACCTAGTGCACACTTGTATGCACTTGGGAAGCTCAAATATGCTCTGAAAGTGTAGACTACACTATAGAAGGCTCCAGGGGCAAAAATCAGCCCAATTGAACTTGGAATGACCTAAAACTGTTCATGCATGCCCAAAATGATGGAAATTCATCAAAACATTAGTGAAATCATCAACATGGTTAGATTTGGTCAAAAATGTTCAAACAAATATCAGACTGAGGTTGGATTAAGAGGTGAATGATAGAAGACTAAGGAGATGAGATGAGGACCAATTAGATTGAGGTGAAGATTTTTGCTTCTAGAAAGTGCACTATATGTCAAATAGAGCTTTATTTTGATATGGCAAATAGAATGCAACACATCATAGCATAAAGGGCCAGAGTGCAAATGCAATCCTTTTGCATAAATAAGCATGATGCAGACAAAAAATGACCTTGTCCTTCTTGAGGCATATGTACATGCTCTAGACTCTCAAAGGTACATTTTAATAGACAAAAATAGGAAAGGATGACCATGAACTATCCCGGCCACTCTCATAGATTAGTTTATATCATCAAGTGGCATAGGAACATGATCAAAGAAAAACAAAGGAAAAATAAATCACTCACTAAACAAAGTGAGCCAACAGCTATTCTTGTCCATTATTACTTGCTTTTGAGTGCTTTTAGGTGTTTAGAAGGTGTTTGACATGTTGATAATGTGATCGCTCTATTTGTGGATTCAATTGACAGGTTCATAATGATTTTTTGGATTGATTGTTGGTTCATGTTGCTCAGATAGTGTGATTGTCTTGAAAGTGTAGTGCTTTGAGTTTTAGTCTACAAAGTGTAAGTGTGTACACAAAAGGGGTGGTTATGCATAGTGAATATGTACAAGGTTTATTGTAAATTTTTAATGGGTTTTGTGATTTTTAGGGTTTTTGGGGATATTTGATGTTTTTGTGTGACTAGTTTTTTCAAGACATTTTATGATTTTTAGGGTGTACTTCAGTGATTTTTTTAGGACATTTTATGATTTTTATGATTTTTTTAGGATCATATTTGAATGTTTAGGATTTTTTCAAGATCATAAAAGCATATACAATTGTTATCCCTAATCTATTATGTGATAAGTCAAATGGATAAAAAGTTCTTAGGGATATGTCCCCAGTTCAAGTTCAAACTCGCACACCATGTAGGTAATATGCCCCTAGACAAGACACAAACTATGTACAAAGGCCAATGACAGAGTGTTTATAGACTGGTAATGCTTGGTAAGATAATAAAGGACATTAACTAGTTCTTGAGCCATGATAAGGGACTAGGGATGTCTTGTGATATGAAGGATATGATCAAGGAATGATAGAGGGGGGAAAACTAGATGGAATCTCGATAGATGGAGGAGCAATAACGGATTACAAATGGCACCTATTTGCTAGGTTTTCACCATGGTACTTGCCCAAAGTGCCTGTTTGCCAGGTTTTCACTTGTGGACAAACTTTTTTTCTTGACTCAAATTTTTGTGCCAAGATGCATGTTTGCTTTGTTTTTGTCAAGGCATCCATTTTTTCATGACTTTTTTCACCTTTTTCCTTTGTTTTTTCAAGACATTTTACTTCTTCTTTTTTGATATTTTTTTAGGACTTTTTGATAGAATCAAGTGTAGTACTTTCAAATATGCATGTTTTTGATGGACATGGGCAATGGTTCACCCTTTGGAGTCACAAGTTGGTATAGTCCAGACCCAAATGATGCAGTAACTACATAAGGTCCTTCCCAATTTGGCTCAAATTTGCCTTGTTTTTCTCTATGTTGTTGAGTCTTGTAGTTCATCTTGAGGACCAGATTACTGACCTCAAAATGACGACCTTAGAATTTCTTGTTTTTGCTCCATTTGAGTCAGTTTTGGTAAGCTTGCAAATGTGTGAAGGTAGCTCATCTCCGTTCATCAAGCATTTCCAACTCATGGAGTCTAGATATTCAATAGTTTTCATCATCAACAACATCTTGTCGAGATACTCTCAATGATGGAATTTTAACTTCAATGGGAAGTATGGACTCAATGCCATAGATGAGAGAGTATGGTGTTGTGCTAGTAGGAGCATGCACACTTGTTCAGTGTGCCCAAAGAGCTAGATTTAGTTGGAGGTGCTATTCTTGACCCAAATTATTGACAATCTTTTGGAGAATCTTAACAAATGGTCTTGTTAGATGCTTTTGGTTGGCCATTTCCCCGTGGATGGTAAATACTAGAATATCCATGGTATATGTTGTACTTCTTGCAGAGATTTTCTACATCTTTGTATTGAAATGGACTACCATGGTTAGTAATAATAGCCAAGGGGACTCCATACCTACATATGATGTAGTTTAGAATAAACCTTGAGATCTACTTGCTAGTGGTGAAGGTCAAAGGGACAACTTCAACCCACTTGGTAAAATATTCTATTGCTATGATAATGAACTTATGACCATCAGAGGATGAAGGAGAAATAGATCCAATAAGATCAAATGCCCATTGTGAAAAGGGCCATGGTGATATGACTAGCTGCAATTCTTGTGCTAGTGCATAGATTAGATTTCTATGTATCGAACACTTATGAAATGTTTTGGCGAAGTCATGGGCATCCTATTCCATGGTAGGCCAATAGTACTCAGCTCTGACAAGTTTCTTGGCTAGACTTAGACCATTGAAATGGCCTCCACATATACCTTCGTGAACCTCAGGCAAGGCAGTTTCAGCTTCTTGCAAGTCAAGGCATCTAAAAAGGGTTTGGTCAAAGGATCTCCTATAAAGGGTGTCACCGATGATGACATATCTAGTAGCTTGATGGATAAAGGCTTGAAGATCATTTTTGGATAAGTTGGGTAATAGGATTTGGGCCTATTGGTAATTGTAAATGTCTTGATATTAGGGAGAATTGGGACCAACAAGTTCATACACAAAGTTAGATTGAGGGAGCTTGAATGTTGGAATCAAAAGTTGCTCAATAAGGAATTCATAGAATTCCACATTTTGAGGCATATCAATCATAGAAGCAATGGTGGCCATAACATTAGCTTTCTTGTTGTGCATTCTTGGTAGCTAATGAAAAGAGATAGTGACAAATTTAGACTTAAGGAATTCTACCATCTACTTGTAGGGCATTAGTTTATCATCTTTGATTTCATAGTCATCATTGACTTGGTGGATGACCAACTGGGAATCCCCAAAGACTTGTAAATGTTGAATGTTCCACTAGATAGCTATCTTGAGTCCTGTGATCAATGCCTCATATTCTATTATGTTGTTTGTACAATGGAATGCTATCCTATATGACTTGGGGATTATGTCTCCTTGAAGAGTGATAAACATAATGCCATCTCCTTAACCATTTCATGTATGTCATCCATCAAAATAAAGCTTCCATTCATTAGCTACATCCATGTGAAATATGGCTTCATCCAGAAAGTCTATTAGCATGGGATGATCATCTGACATAGGTGCTTCTACTAGCTAATCTACTATCACTTTCCTTTTGATTGCCTTTCTATCTACATATTCTATGTCAAATTCACTAAGGATCGTGACACATTTGGCTAGTCATCCTGTGAGAGAAGCACTACTTAGGAGATACTTTAGTGGGTCAATCTTAGAGATGAACATTATTTTCTAATGGAGCATGTAATGTCTAAGATTTTGGATGCAAAGAGAATAGCAAGGCATGCTCACTCAATTAGTGAATAATTTAGCTCATAGTCCACAAGTGTTCTAATAATGTATTATATGGTTTTCTCTCTTCCTTTTTCATCATTTTGTGCTAAGAGAGCTCCTAATGATGTATCTGTAGTAGATATGTATGGGATGAATGCCTTGATTGGAATGGGAGCCATTAAAACCAATGGATGTAGAAGATAATCCTTGAGCTATTGGAAAGATTCTTGGCACTACTTATTCCATTGAAAGGATACTCCTTTACATAAGAGGTGTTGAAAGGAGTGACACTTATCTGCTAGTTGCACAATGAATTTGTAGATAGACTGTAATCTTTCTTGTAGTCCTCTTAAGGGTTTTAGATTTGTTGGAGGAGGCATGTCAAGTATTACTTTTAATTTCTCAAGATCCACTTCAATGCCTTGTTGAGAAACAATTTAGCCTAGGAGCTTTCTAGAGACAACTCAAAATATACACTTTTTTGGATTTAGATGAAGCCAATAGCTTTCCATTCTAGTGAATATCTTATCTAGGATGCTCAAATGATCTTTCCTTTCATAGGATTTGCAAATTAAATCATCAACATAGTCTTCCATGAGGATGTGCATGAAATCATGGAAGATGGTGGTCATTTCTCTTTGATATGTTTCCCCAGCATTTGAAAGACCAAATGGCATGACATTCTAGCAGTATGTTGCCCAAGGGCATGCAAAAGTTGTCTTGTGTTGATCTTTAGGGGCTATTCTTATCTAATTATAGCCAAAAAAGCCATCAATTAGTGATAACATCTCATACCTAGCTATCATGTCTACAATGGTATCTATGTTTGCTAAAGGAAAATCATCCTTGGGACATGCCTTTTTAAGATCATGAAAGTTAGTGCATATCTAGATGCCCCCAGAGTGTTTTCTTACTAGTAATAGATTAGATATCCACTCTGCATAATCAATGGGTCTTATGAATTCGGCATCCAATAGTTTCTTCAATTCAACTTTGACAAGGAGGGTGACTTAAGGATGCATTTTTCTCAATTTTTTCTTTATTGGTTACATTCTTGGTTTTAGTGGCAACTGATGAAGGACTAGTTTAGGATCTAATCCGGGCATGTTTGCATAAGACCAGGTAAAGTTGATCTACCTCTCTAGAAATAATCTAACAAATTCATCTTTTTCTTCTGGTGATAATGAGGCTACAAAGTGTATGCCTTTGGGGTTGTTAGGAGTTCCCAAATTAATCTCTTCTGTCATCTCCACAAGTAGTGTTGATCTTTCCTTCAATGGGGGTGCATCTAATCTTCCATCCTCAAGTGCCTTAGAGAGGTTTTCACCCTCAGATACATCCTTTATTTTTACTTTTTCATGGTCTAATGGTGTCTTTCAATTTCCACCAAGAGACCTACTTGTGTCTTTTTTTGTTATTTTCTCAATTTTGTGACTAGAAGATGGAGTTGACTCCCTAAAATATGCCATGATGTTGAGATCAATGGAAAATCTAGACTTGTGATCACCTTGTGGTACATATTTATGGAGCTCAAAGAATTTTGCGATGGTGTCATCCTTTTAAAACTAGTCAACAATTATTAATGGTCCTTGTTGCTCCCAATCAATATGTTTAGGGAAAACTAAGGAAATTCCATCATCGATGTTGAATAAGCTTTACTCAAAGGAATATATATGGATATTTTCTTCAGTGATGTCATCAAGATCATGTTCAGAAGTAGGAGGGCTTGGATTCCAGAATGTTTTGATCCAAGGTGAAGAATTGTTTTTGAGGGATAGGTGGATTGACATGTTTATCCTCCATAGGTAGGCTATCTGGGTCCACAAACATATGATCAAAGACTAAGGGAGGTACCAAGATCATAAATGTTAGATACAGATTGGTTTGGTTTGGGTTGGTTGTTCTCAGATGCCTTGTCATCATTTGAAGGATTCACCTCCTCAGATGAGGATGAATTAGTATTAGAAAGACCCAAAACAAATGGTTTGTATCCAAGTCCCTAAGCTACGAGTTCATCTTGATGTAGTGATGGATTGAACAATGCCTTTCTTTTGGAGTCCCTAGCAACTACATCCATCATATCCCTTTTTTTGCATGATGGTGAATCTAGGTCCATACATGTCAAGGGATATAGGAGTAATTTCATGCTCTGCTTTAATCGTTTCAATCCATGTAGAGGTATTTTCATAGACAAGTTCTTGATGTAGTCTGCCTCCACTAGTGAAAGCTGTAATCACCTAAAAATGGTCATCTAGACTATTAGCCCCCTTTTCAACATTTTGGCTAAATTAATTTAATCATTTACCTAGACCAAATTGCTAATAATTAATTTATTTGATTATAACCTATAGTTTGACTATGCTATCCTAAGTTTATTATTTGATTAAAAGAACATGTCCTCTTTTAATTAAATAAAAGACCCCATTCTTCTAACCCACTTAAAGTGCACACATAAAGTCCTTTTTCTATTTTACAATTAAAAGAAAAGGCTTGTGAGACTTTTGTCTTATATGACAAGTTAACTTATATTCTATTGGTTGACTTTTGTATGCACATGGATCACTCCTCTTTTTGAATTCCACCATTGATCATCCACCATCTTCATCTTGATCTCTACCATCCATACATCTTTAAAAAGGAGAGAGCTTTCCCCCTCAAAATCCTCATTTTGAATATTGTTATGCTGCAGATTTTCTAACAGGTTTCTTTGGAGCTTTGTGGAGAACTTCTATTTCTTGTCTACATTCTCTCATCCATGGCA
Source organism: Cupressus sempervirens (assembly GCA_028749045.1). Taxonomy (NCBI): domain Eukaryota; kingdom Viridiplantae; phylum Streptophyta; class Pinopsida; order Cupressales; family Cupressaceae; genus Cupressus; species Cupressus sempervirens. The sequence continues at coordinate 789,957,232 of CM053783.1, read as the reverse complement.
TCATGGCATTCTAACTTAGCTTAGCTTTCATTTTTACATGTAGCTTAATCTCACATAGCTTAATAATGGGATTGTAACACTCTCATCCATTCTTAGAATAGCTGCACTTTTCATATTCATTCTAGCTTAATCTTCATTTGCATTGCATTCTTGAGGAACTCCTTGGGACATTTGCATTCTTGCATCTTGTCTTTGGAACCTCTCATTGAATGGTTTACTAGCAAAAAGAGTATCTCTAACGCTCATCTGAGAGCCTTCTTATTCTTGAAATATACTCTCTTGCACTCCATGAATAGGGATATCTAAGCTAGCATCCAAGCATTTCAAACTCATGGAATCATTTGGATAGAAGGGTTTAGAGTGTGACACAATTCGAGTGTACATTTTTGGCGCCCACCGTGGGGCCTGAATCAAATTTCTAGCTCCATTTGCTTTTATTTTTCATCTCTGATTTTTTACAGCAGCATATTAGATCTAATCAAATGCTTTTGTAGAATTATCACTTTGGTTTTAAGGCCAACCCATAAGTAAATTGGTTTGAAGGCCAAAAACTTAGTTGGTTTAAAGATTTGATAATATCTTTTAAACCGCTTGGATTTTGCTTTTAAACTTTTTTTTCGCAGGTTGGGTATATGCTCAAAATGTCTCAGTCTGATTTGCAGAGCATTTTGACGTGATTTTTGGGAGTTATGAGTTTTTCTTTTTTTTTCATAAAAAGCTGTTTCTGATCACAAATCAGCGAATTTTTTTTAAAAACTTACATTTTCAGAAAGGTTTTTCAATTTTAATGGGAATTCTTTCTTTGTGTTTTGAATTTTAAAGTCATATTAAAGATCAAAAACTTGATTTGATAAATTTGGTCTGTTTTGACAAAATTGATCTCTAGAGCGCAAATGAAGAGATTTTTAAAAATTTCTTGCATTTTTGGAAAGCTCTTTGATTTTTAACAAGGGTCTCTTCTTTTTATTTTCATTTTTGGATAGAAAATCATAGTAAACAAATCTAATCTTATTGACTAGGTCAAAATCAAAGAGTAAAAATGAGAGCATTTGTGATTAACTTGCACTTTCTTTGCATGCACTTGGTTGGAAGATAAATTGGATTTTTGAGGAAACTCACCACTTTTTATTGCAGATTTTTATGTTATTTCATACTAACTTTTGGTGCTTACCAGTTGTCTGCTTCAGAGGGTGAAGAACTTGCAGAACCTATCAACATCCTACACTTGAAGAAGTTCTATACTTAGAGGCTTGCTGCTCAGCTATCTTGTATATATCTATGAGCCTGAAAAAATCTTAAAAATCAGAAAATGTCCTAAAAAAATGATCATCTTAGTAAAAACCTCACTTTGATGTATCACCAAAAAAAAAAAAAAAAAAAATCTGTCAAAGTGGTGAAAACCTGGAAACGGGCACTACTTGAAATCCTTGCACCTATGTCTATCTGTCTCAATCATCCACTTCGCTACACATTTCCTAGCTTGGAATTGTTTCTTGTCCCCATCTTGGGGGCACAACTACTTAGCCTATTGAGTTATTCTTGTGCATTAGGGTTTCTTCGACAACTCACAACATAGTGTTTCTCAACACTTCCCTCACCTTGACATCAAGTGTTTTTCAACACTTTATAGATAGTTTACCTACGGTCTCCGATGTCACAATATTTCTCACTATCATAATCAAGTCTTGAAGAAATGGCCAAGTGACTTGCACACACACACTTTAACACTTAAACGACTGAGCTATGTTGATCTTTATCTACTTTGTGTGCTGTCTATGATGATTTCTTTTCCAGGTGTTCCCTCCCTAATAGTCTTTCAAGGATGTCATTGACTAGAAGACTGGGGGCGTGGGACATATTTTCTTGATTTCTACTTGTGGGTATACTTTTGTTTGTCTATAGTGTTGTAAGCATTCATGCTTGTCCTATTCAACACTTTGACTTATAAATGTATCATCCTTGACTATTTTGCAAGACCGCACTTAGGGTTTATCCTGGTGCTTATGCCTTGATACAGGTGTAATCTTGCTAAATTAAACTTAGAAAATCTAATCATATATTTATCTTGACTTACATGTCTCTGATGCTTAGATTGGATTTCCACATACCTATCTAATATCGATCATATTCATACCCTCATAGTTATACTAGTGATGGTTGTATGATCTCATGATGTCCCTAATAAATGCTCAATGATGAAATTAAGAGTCTAAATGTTATTCACTTCTTGCTAGTAAACCACTTTGCATATTAGCTTTCATTTTAGGTTCATTTTCTAGCTTAGTCTTGCATTCTAGCATATGGGGAGAGCTCTCTTTCTTCATCTTTTTGTGGACATATCAGCTAACTCCTTTCATATATTTCTTTACTTTCTTCTTGTTCATGTCTTTTCACCTTCTTAATCTTTCACTTCATCTCTTTTCTATCTTGTCATCACATTATATAAATTTTTGACCTCTTAAATAATTTTGACATCCTAGATTCATTTTCGGGATCAAAATCCAAACTTGAGTTCATCTTGATGGTCAAAATTGTCTTTTAAAATTCTACTTTCTTCTGAGCAGTTAGCTGACCTTTTAAGGTCTAATCTCTGAATCATCACTGAGGCATCTTCATTTCTTCATGTCTTCATCATTTCCATACTTCATATCTACTTAAATTCACTATTTCATGTCTAAAATCACCTTTCTACTCATTTTGACCTTATTTTTATGCTATATCCTTCAAAGTCAACTCTAGTCAAACTGGGGCATTTTATCAATTTTTTTATATAGTCATTCTTGGGTTCTAATCATCTATCTGTCATCTTGGACATTGCTATATTCTAATTTTCTCATGTCTAGCCATTTTTTGCATCCCCTTACCTCATTTCAATTTTGATCCCGAGGGGGCAGAAATACTCTATCACTGATTGCTACAACTATCTATTTCTTAGGAGCATTTGTTTGATCTTCTCACTTGTTCTCGATCTATCTACTTTGCTAAGTGTTAGCATTCTTCTTGAATTATGACATCATCTTTTCCTAGTGTTCAGCACTACCGCTATCAAGCTGTGCATTTAGGACTTGCTATCTTTTTCTACATTTCGTTCTTCAAAATCAGATATCTATATCTATCACCGCCTACTTGGCTTTTTATTTTCTTTGACATAATGTGTTCCTAGATCGATCACACATTAGTCAAAGAGGGGAAAATTTAATCACCTAAAAATGGTCATCTAGACTATTAGCCCCCTTTTCAACATTTTGGCTAAATTAATTTAATCATTTACCTAGACCAAATTGCTAATAATTAATTTATTTGATTATAACCTATAGTTTGACTATGCTATCCTAAGTTTATTATTTTATTAAAAGAACATGTCCCCTTTTAATTAAATAAAAGACCCCATTCTTCTAACCCACTTAAAGTGCACACATAAAGTCCTTTTTCTATTTTACAATTAAAAGAAAAGGCTTGTGAGACTTTTGTCTGATATGACAAGTTAACTTATATTCTATTGGTTGACTTTTGTGTGCACATGGATCACTCCTCTTTTTGAATTCCACCATTGATCATCCACCATCTTCATCTTGATCTCTACCATCCATACATTTTTAAAAGGGAGAGAGCTTTCCCCCTCAAAATCCTCATTTTGAATATTGTTATGCTGTAGATTTTCTAACAGGTTTCTTTGGAGCTTTGTGGAGAACTTCTATTTCTTGTCTACATTCTCTCATCCATGGCATCATGGCATTCTAGCTTATCTTAGCTTTCATTTTTACATGTAGCTTAATCTCACATAGCTTAATAATGGGATTGTACCACTCTCATCCATTCTTAGAATAGCTGCACTTTTCATATTCATTCTAGCTTAATCTTCATTTGCATTGCATTCTAGAGGAACTCCTTGGGACATTTGCATTCTTGCATCTTGTCTTTGGAACCTCTCATTGCATGGTTTACTAGCAAAAAGAGTATCTCTAAGGCTCATCTGAGAGCCTTCTTATTCTTGAAATATACTCTCTTACACTCCATGAATAGGGAGCTCTAAGCCGGCATCCAAGCATTTCAAACTCATGGAATTGTTTGGATAGAAGGGTTTAGAGTGTGACACATTTCTAGTGTACAAAATCCATAGAAGGTTTCTTTTGAAATGTAAACTTAGGCTTGTTTTGTATAAGCCAAGGTTTAGCATATGACTTGGGGGATAATGGAAGTTTCCCAATGGGAAAGGCATGAGACATGGAGTACTCACTGCAAACTTGGTCTTGGATTTTGAGCTTTCCTTTGAATGCAGGTGTGAGTGTGGAAGGATCAACATACTTGGAGGACTCTAGGGGATTTTTTGCATGGTTTGTTGGGAACTAGTATGTAGAGGTTCCTCTAAGATTGGCATAGGACTGGAAGCAATCTAGATCACCTGATATGGTTACCTCTGCATTATTATAGAAGAACTTTAGGCATTGGTGATATGTAGAAGGAACTGCTTTCATAGCATGGATCCATGGGTGGCCTAGTATCATATTGTAGTTTATTTCTATATCTAAGACCTAGAATAAAGTGTTCTTAGTAGCTGGACCAACTCTAATAGGTAAGATGATGACCCCTATAGAGAAATGTTCACCATCATCATAGGCTTTGATTGTGATCCTTCGAGAGGGATCTATGTCATTTTAAGAATAACCCAAACCTTTAAGTACTTTAAGTGCACAAATATTCAGCCTTGCTCCTCCATCTATCAAGACACATCTGAATTTAACATTATGGACAAAGACTTCAAGGTGGAGGGGATCATTGTGGTTGGGTTTGTCTTTAGGAATATCCCAAGGGGAAAAAGTTATATGCTATGATGTAGATAGGTTCCCAACCATGCCTTGGAGCTAGGTAACATCAATTTTATCTAGGATGACTGACTCTTTAAGGACTTGATCCAAGATCTTCTAATGTTGGGGAGATGCACACAAGAGGTCCAAGATGAATATTTGCATAGGAGTCTTTCCAAGCTATTCAACAAGGCTATAATCAGATAAAGTAGGAGTAGAAGGTCTATTAGGGGGTGCAGGTCTAGTAGAAGCAACAGGTCTAGATGGGACTCCAGGTAGGGTGATCTTTGTATGGTGTGTACTGAAAACATAACGAGGGTTTTTAGCCTTCAATGTCAATGTGGATATGTGGGAATCAGACTCATTAAAGCAATTGATGGTGTAGTCATATCCGGTGCATGTGTAATTCACATTACCTTGTGAGTTTGAGTTTGAACTTGAGGGTTTCTCTTTGTCATGATTACCCAAATGATCTTTGAAGATAGTATGATTATAGTTGGATGCTAGCAATGATTGCTTAACTAAGATTACACCATCATCAATGAGATCTTGTATTGCATGATTTAGTTGAAAACATGATGAGGTTTTATGTCCTTTGGTGCAGTGGTAATCACATTTTTTTTGTCATCCCATCAATCTACTTCAGTTAATAGTTCATCTTTGATTAGGGGTAACTATAGGAATTTATTACTTAGTAACTATTGTAGTGCCATCTCAAGAGGTATCCCCAATGGTGTGAATTTCCTATCCTTGGTTCTAGGGTTTCTTTGGTGATTGTCTTGTGTGGAACTCTCAATTTTTTTTTTTGTGGCTAATGTTTGATTGGGAGTTTGTGAATTCATAGGGTTTGCAATTTTCAAATTTAGTTGAGTTTGTGTTGTGCTAATCATGTGGGCATCCACAATGTCATCATTGGTCACATTCTTGTTTTTGGAGAAAAAATTCACCTTGTCATTAGATGAGTGGGTGTTTGTGTTTTCCTTGTTTGTCTTGAGTATTCCCTTATGGATAAGAGCATCTTCAATACTAGCTCCTTTTCTCATAAATTTAGAAATGGTGCTTGGAATTTTTATTTTGAGTTCATACATTAAGTCAGGGACTAGGTTTTTAATGCACAAGTTGACTTGTTGTTCTTTAGGAATGTCTAGCGAGCATTGACTGACAAAGCTTCTCCAATGTAGTAAGAATGTGATAAATGGTTCTCCTATCTTTGTTTTAGTTGAACATAGATCAAAAAGTGTCACCTCATTTGTAATGTTAAAGGAAAAGTAGGAGATGAACTTGTCTACAAGTTCTGACCAAGATTTGATAGGACCAAGAAGTTTGGAGTACCATTCAAGTGCAGGCCCACCTAGAGAACAAGGAAATAGTCTCATGAGATAAGTAAGCGCATCACTGAGTTCAGTACAAGAGGCACAAAATTCTTAGATGTGATCAATAGGATTTACTTTTCCTTATTATTTTTCAAACCTTGGAGCCTCAAAGTGTTTTGGAAGTGGAGGCATATACAAACTTTTATCGAATGGAATAGGACATAAGTCCCTTTCTGTATATAGAGCCTATTTCTTTTGGACTCCCAATGCCTTGACTTGTTTGGAAAGTTTTTTGAATTGTTGCAATAGCTCTTCATTAGGGTTTTGCATGATATTCTTTCCTTCAAGTCCTTTGTACTTATGAGTAGACCATTTTTTGTAATGAGAACTATGTCTACTCAGTTCTAAAATTTCTATATTTGATGAGTTTAGTGATGTGTCACTTAGTGTTGGAGGTATGTTGGTACCTTGAAGAAAAAAGGGTTGCTATTGTGATACTTGTTGGGGTATTTATTGTGTTATTTGATGTGGTACTTTTTGTGGTATCAGCTATGATTGATTTATCATGTGTTGTTGTTGTGCCATTTGTTGGGGTTGTTATTGGGATACCTCTATTGGTTGTATGTAAGACCATGTATGTAAATTGTTGTTGTAGAGGTGTCTGTCAAGGTTGTTGTGGCACATGTTTTTTTTGTAATAAATATTTCTGGTATGTGATTTTTTGCTCAAGGCATCTTTGGTATTCCAACTATTTCTTAAGTTGCTCTTGTTGCTTAGAAAACATGGCTCGTTGTTGTCAGAATTGTTGTTGATACATTGCATGTAATTCAAGTGCATTTATGTTGGATTGTGTGTTAGAGATGTTGGATGCTTGTACCACTTGAGGTTGTTTTTGTTGTGGTTTTATTTTGTTTTTGATATGTTGAATGTGTGTTGCAAACATTAGGTCCTTGGACTATTGCTGGTTGATTTTGTCAGGGTAGTTGGTTATGTCCTTGATAAGTGATCACCATGTTGGTATTTTTACTTTGGCACCTTTGTGTGTTGGACGTTTCTCCTTGGGACATCATATTGACTTTACAATGAAGTGCATTCCTTTTAGGAATAGGTTTAATGTCAATAAGACTTTTCCTTTGTGCATCAATAGGGATTGTCGGAGTTGATGTTTCACATAGTGTACACGTGGGAGGCTCCATGCCATTTGATGTCATAACACTTGGTAGAGTTAGGAGAAAGGGTGCACTTTGTTGATTTGTCTCCAAAGGAGCTATTTTTGGCATCCCTAGAGCATGAGCCTCTTTAGGTGCATCTTTTGGTTGCATCATGTGACTAAAATCAAGTCTTAATATCCTTTTGGGGTGTTTAGAAATTGGTCATATTTCGTTGAACAAGGGATTAACATTGAGGTGTTCAAATGTACTTTGGAGGATTTTTATGGTTGATTCTTGATGGGACCTTATACATACCATTATTGTGTTTGGAAAATCCAAAGGTTTTTTTACCTTACCTAAGTCCAAATTGATTATGGGTTGTATATTTTCAATGGTTGTGTTGGTTTGATGTGTGGACTTAGGTCCCTCCACATTTGGGTTGAATTTGACAATTTCTTGGGCTACCAAATGTTTGAAGTTGTTGCAAAATTTTTTGTCTTGACATGCCCTAGCCATCTCCTCATCAATGATGCCATAATCATTGTTAGAGTCATCACTGAGGTGGATAGTACCTTCTTGTATGTTTTATGTGTTATAGTCGAAGGTGCTTGTGTTAGGTTGGCTAAATTTGAAGGAGTGTGTTTTTTCATCCTCAGGTGTGGTTGGTACACTTCCACCTCTGGGTGGTATAGGCATGAATATAGGTTCAAAGTCAAGACTCTATTGAACCATCCCATGTGTTGAGGAAGTTTTTGGAGGAAATCTCATTGTAGGTGCATTGTTCAAGGTTTTTTGTGTCATAGTTGTATTATGGTGCTCTTATGGATACATGTTCAAGGGGTCTAAAAGTAATGGTTGTGATGCATCAATTTGGTCTTTGTCAAATTTTTGTTGGGTTTTCTTTCTCTTCTATCTTGGATGAGGTTTTGGTTGTGTTTGTGCCTCAGAAAACAAAGGTTGATAAAGTTCTTTAGATCTTTAGGCTAATTGTGTCCTAGTAAGTGCTAGCATGATACCTAAGAGTGCAGATGCAATGGAGGGAAACCTAAATGGAATTTCTACCTCCCATGTGTGCACCTAAACTACCAAATAAACTAAAATAGTACCAAGTGTTCCCATGATTTAGTTGGGGGATTGAAGTTAAGCAGTTGGTAAGTAGGAGGTATGCAATGGGTGAATAGAGGTGCTAGGGTGTTGAGTGTTTTGACTGGTTTAGAGTGATTTGCAAGGTTTAGGGATGCAATACAAGGTGTGGAAGTGAATATTAGGGTTTTGGAACCTATAATGAAACACCTAATTAACAATTGCACCCTAGAACTACCAAGTGTGCTCTAAAAATACCAACTGGGCACTTGAAGTGTGCAATTGGTAAAACAGGGTTGCAGTTGGTAAAACAGGTCAAAACTTGATAATTATGATGTGGGTATGCAAGATATGAGTGTTTTTGGGATTTTTTAAGTGTTTAGGGATGTTATTAAATGTAAGGAAATGCGGAATGATATATGGTTTTGACATGCAAAGTGAAAATGTGCTAGGGATATTATGCAAATGCAAATGCAAGGTGTCGATTTGAAGTTTGACTAGAGGGGATGAAAATGACTCTAAGGTATGGAAAATGACAATTAGGGTTATGTTTTGGACTTGGTAAGGATGCTAAAGGTTGGTTTATGCAAGGTGGACTATTCAAGGTATGGTTTCCTAGGGTTGATAATGATGTTTGTGATATGCAAAATGAGGACAAATGATCAAGAAGACAATTTGGTTGATTTACAAGTTGATGGGGTTTGATAGTGAAAATGATGCTAGGGTTTTAAAAAATGCAAGATGAAGGGGATATGCCACTATGGTAAGTAAAAATGATGTTTAGGGAAACTAGTAATATGACAATGAAATGAAAAGGGTATATGGAAATTTTTGAACTTAGGTGAAACCTTTAGAAAGTATTTTGTCTAGGAGTTTAACCTTGTGATAATGGACTTTGGATCTTGACCAAAAAGTGATAAAAGGAAAAAAAGATCAAATTGATAAAAGAAGAAAAGGTAAAATCTATCAATAGATAAATAGATTTTGAACAAAGAAAATGATAGGAAAAGATAAAAATACTAGTCAAGATCCATCATCGGTTAACACTAGGAGATACTCTAAGACTCATACTTTGTTCAAATTTTTGACTAAGTTAAAAGGTTTTCAGGTTCAAAATGATGTTTAGGAGACTTGAAATTATGGTTATACTGATTGGATATGTAATATGAAAAGGCCCTAAGGAGAAAAATGAGATTTTGGGTGCAAGATATCGTTTTGGGTCAAGTGCAGAATGAGGAGGTACAAAGGCTCCTAAATGTAGTTTTAGGGTTCCAAAGTGTAGTTTGGAGACCCAAAATGGTCATGCAAGAGCCCAAGTGCACCCTAATAGTGCCAAGTGTGATAAAAAAATACCAAATACACCTATGGTGCAATTGGGGCCAGTTTGGGTGTAGTTGGTAGTTTCTGGGCACAATTGGGAAGCTGGGATGAAGGTTTCCTGATTCTAAGTAGTGTGGTTGCCAAATTGATATGCCAAGAAGCTAAGATGATGGTGTTAATGTTAGGATAGGTTAGGAGGTGTAGAAAAAATTCTATGACCTAGGAAATGATGTCCTAAGGGAATGAAATGAAGACTAGGAGATGCAAGATGCAAATCAAGGTATGCTAATGCAAGGGGAGCTAACTAGGTAACTAAGGACACTGTTAAAGCTTCAAAATGTTATCTAGAATCTGAAATTGGGTCCTCAGACCACCAAGTTTGCTCAAATGGTATCAACTACACCTATGGTGTAGTTGGGTCTAGTTTGGGTGCAGTTGGTAGTTTTAGGGTGTAGTTTGTAAACTGGGCTGAAACTAAGGCAATTCTGGGAGCTATAATTTCTAGATTGATGTCACAAAGAGCTAAATAGTAGAGGACAATGCTAAGACCAGAATGGAGGTACAAAATTATGCTTATGAAATCTAAAATAATGGTTAAAGTTTTAAGGATGAAGGTTGGGTATGCAAAGATGGAAGATGGGTAATGCAAAGTGTAGATTTTGAGTGTGAAGTGCAAAGGATGCAAGATAAACTCTAATGATTGCAATGTGAAAAATGAGGGATAATAAGTGAGGACTAAAAGATACAAAATGAAACCTATATGATACAAATATGAGGCCTAAAATATGATGAATACAAGTGGTTCTATGCAAGGATGCAACCTAAGGTATGCCAAGCACTTCTATGGATGTAGTGTTCCAAGTTTCCCAAGTTTAAGTTTGAAAAGTTTTGACCAAATTTTTAATGTTTTGATGATGTTTGATGTTTGGAGAAGGTTTTAAAAGTTCCAATGTGTAAATTTTAATGTTGGCCATTATCTTGATTAATCTTTCACACACACGTAAGACACATTAAGACAAGAATAGCTATTGTTAAAAGTGAACAAACACACCACAACCTAGGCTTTAAGATTGTATCCACTAAATTCCTACTTGAACTAAAGTTCAGCCATTCTTATCTAGAGTAGAAAACCTAGGATCTTGGCACCATAGGCTCCCCATTATAGTGCACTCACTTCTTAGGGATACCAAGATTTTCTTCCCAAGGGGCATGACGTCCCAAGGGACTATTGCCTCTACTAAGGATCGTGAGAATGTAGGATGTCTTCATGGGCATGGGTGACCCCTTGAGCCAGTGGATAGAAAGGATTTTGGCCACTAAAACACAATTTTTAGTAAGGGTACATTCCATTTAGAAAGTGAATGATAAACTTCCATAGAAGATATCCCAACCATGAGAATTGGGGTTTGATGCACCACAAGGGTACTAGAGGAGAGTTATCATGCCGCAATACCACCAACACGAATTTCACTATAATAAAATTTTATATAGCGGTCAGAATATTGACCTAGCTTTTGGCCCATTACCACTCTAAGGTTTTCTCTTGGCATACCCAATATTGAGTATCTTGGTCCAAGGCAGGCCTCTTATAGAAGTTACATGACTTTCTCTTACACCCAAGATCCATAAATGACGAGGGGAGAGGATATGTCCAATGTAACTCCTAGGGATTTAAACACTATAGAGATGTTAGGTAGAAAATAAAAAGTTCATTTTAAGCACCAAACAAAGTGTTATCTAATCTAGGAAATCCACAAACATAGTTTTGACAAACACACAATGGTCTTTGAAATGTCCTGCAAATAAACATTAGTAGTTTTTCATGATAACGTCTTCATCCAATGATCACCACATGTTGCAAAAAAACCATTAGTAACAAAAAATCATCTAACCTATGTCCAAGAGAGTGATAGAAACCTGAGATGTAGATTGTGTTATGTGTGTGTTTCCTATGAACTAGGTGTGCTTTGACAGAGCAGGTTGCACCCCAAAAGGCCAAAATGGCTCAGAACACCCCCATGTGCACTCACATAGTGTAGACTACACCCATGAAATAGTTGGGGCCTAGTAGGGTGCACTTGGTAGTTTCTAGGTGCAGTTGGGAAGTTAGGGGCAAGTTGTGTGGAAAGGGTGCCTGAATAAGACCTAGAAATTGCAAATTTTGAAACCTATACTCCCAAGTGCACCCAAATAGTGCAAACTACACCCATGAAGTAGTTGGGGCTCAAAAGGGCATAGTTTTTAGTTTCTAGGTGCAATTGGTAAGTCAAAAACAATAGAAAGGGGTTTTGGTGATTTCTATGCTCCTAAAATTGCTCCTGGGGGTCCCAAGTGTGCCCTGACAAAGTACAGTGCACCCTAGGACAAAAAGCTAACAAAATGCATGAAAGAAGAGCATAAAATCATGTTACTAGACCCATTAATTAATCTAGGTGTCATATGGAAGTGTAGATAGCCTTTATACCCTTCCAAGTGAGCTCCTTTCTTGCATGTACAAGCCAAAAACAAGAAAAGCAAAGTTAGATAAGCATGTTCACATCGGGTTCACCAAAATGGGTTAAATGCATAACACACTATGAGAAAATCACAAACTCAATAATCATACATTAGCACCTACTAGTCTACCATGAAAGCCAAACTAATAGAGAAAGCAAGCAATGTCAAAACTCCCTGTTTCATTTGTAGGTCCCACATCCTTTCTTCTCCAAATGATGTTGCTCCAAAGTTTCCTATAACACAAAATTGAAGCAAAGTCTATGATAATGGTGATAATGCTATGAGAATACTAGAAGTTTTGATTTGAATGTGAGAGATGGAATGAAAAATCTAAAGGAAATTAGGACCCCAAGGGACTAGAAATGAGAGAAATAATGCTCATTTTATAATCAACACATAAAGTGAGAGCATTGGATTTTTCAGCTTAGATATGCAATGTGGCAAGAGATTCCTTTGAGAATCCATGATGCATATGACACAAGATGCCAAGTATAAGATTCTATGATGCATGGAAGTCAAACTTGGTGAAATGTGGAAGAGAATCTATGACGCGTCACAAGACACCTCAAGTGCACTTAAAGCCAAGAATCTATGACAAAGGGAGCTAAAGATAGACATGCATAAGGGAATAAGAATATTAGATTATGACATATCTTAGCCAAATTTCAAAGGAGAATCCACAAGGTTTTAAGCCCAAGTGTCATGATGATGTCAATATTTCATGGGACATTTGAATTAAAAATCCTTTATGCCACAAAATAGAAATTAGTAAAAAATGGAATTAATGGAGGCAAATGTGACTTAGGAAATTAATAATTTCCATGGTTTGTGAATGATGAGTCAATTAATTAAAAATTAATTAATTGAGGATGATAATTAGGAAGAATAACTAGTAAGGATGATAGGATTAAATTATGGGTTAATTAATCCTATAGAGAGAATTAGTAAATGATTGGCCAAAATTGATTAAATAAGTGTGACAGTACACTTTGATGAAAATGTGATGATAATATAGATAGAATAAGATGATGACAAGTAGACCAAAGCCATGGTTAGATTGATTGAAATTGATAACATGCCAAGGACACATGACATGAATTGATTAATATGCAACATTTAACTAAAATTGTAGATCCACAGGATCGAGATTGATTGATAAGCTTGATCATAATAATATCTACGAAAATAGTCAATATTATTAAAGTGTTTTGATACTGTCATGATCTGATACTGAGAACCTCAATAATCTCAAAGATCAGATGACATGAATGATAGTTTTATCTAGCACTAAGAGCCATAATAGTACTAGGGCCAGATTGATAAGATTTGATAGATTGATAGGTTTCCAAGGAACTGAAAGCCACATTAATACCTAGGAATGGATAGATGATGATTGATTTTTGAAGTTTGATATGTTTCATGATGACTATGATTGATTTTTTGTGATTATGAGTTGATTTAGGGTGAATTTGAGTTGATTTGAAGTGGTTTTGAGTTGACTTGATATGATTTCTGATGATGTTGAAATTGTTGTGGAAGAGGATACAAATGATAAAATATGATCAATTTGGCCAAAAGATCATAGTTAGTAAAATGAGAAAATGGGATAAATTAGTATGAAGAAGTGATGAAACCATAAATGCAAACCATTTTTGAGCATCTACAATAGCTAGCTAGGTGGGCCCCTCCACACGAGACTTGCGCTCAAAAAGAACTTGTTTCTTTAGGATACTATGATATTGTGCCTTGGGATATTTTAACATTAATAATTTCTCTATAGAAGTAATGTGAGAGTAAAAGAAAAGCTTCATCCCACTCACACTTTGTCCCCGAACTAACTCTCACATTAATCCTGCACATAATTACTTTTAAGTAGTGTTCACATTCAAATGGTGACTTCTTTAACCTTCTAAACCACACCTCAATAGTTACAACAAGATCATACTATAGATACTATTCATATTCTAAAAGATTGGGTAGATTTTGATGGAGAAGATCACTTTGTATGATGCATTTCACTTATCTACAAATCATATTTCTCCCTTTTAAAAAATGTTGGAAATGATCTAGTTGTGTTAGGAGTAAGGTGTCTCAACCTTGGATAATTCCTATTGTTATTATTTGTTTTGTAAATGTATTTTTCACAAATTTTGTAATTAAGTGTCAGTGTAAATGTCTAGTTGGCATGTTGATGTGTCACTCCATTTGCATGTGTTGGCATCTTGAATTGTGTGTAAGGAAATCATGACTGAAATGGTTATGACAAATTCCTATGATGTGTAAGAGCTATCTTTGGAAGATATGATGATGGGTGATGATGGTAAGACATGTGGAAATTGATCATCAAGTACTATATACTTGAGTCTCCATCTAGCATGTCTAGTTTGGGGCATCACCCCAAAAAAAAATTGGGTTCCTTCTTTTTCAGAGAATGGTAAAACCCTAACACAGTTTTTCTTTGGAAGTTGCCCAAAAAATAGAAAGCGCATTATATAAGCATTTTTAGGGTTGTAGATAGGAGAGGAGAAAAAGTATTGTTGGTTGCTACTAAATTAGTCTTCCATGTCCTAACAGAACTTGCACTGCAAGAGTGTTGTAACCTTTGTGTTGAAGATAATACATTTTGTAGGTTTTGGAGGGGTGGGGTTGTTTTATCAAAAGGTTTTTCCCCATCGAAATATCTTTGTGTTTATGTATTTCCTTTCTCTATGTATTTTTGTATTCATGGTTGACTATAGTATTATTGTTTACATAATACTAAATCTATAATTATAAGGATTTAATAGGAATTTTTACAATACTATCCTTAAGGGATTAGTGTAGGAAGCTATTTCTAGACTTGAGTTTCCTTTCAAGTTGTTCTTGTGCTTTCTAGGTGAATGGGACAGAGACTTCATAGATATACTTTTAGTAGTTTGGGAGCTATATTGACCACCAATTCCACCATGAATCATTTCCAAATCACTGAAGGCATGAGAAATATGCAAATAAAAAAAGAGACTCTCCTGAAAGCCCACAATTACTCACATTAAGTGCAGTGAAGAAAATTGTAGATGGCGGTGTATGTATCTGTGTGGGCCAAAAGTCTAGTTTACATAAGTTTCTGCCAAATAGGAAGTATGGATTTGATAGTTAGGAGTGAAAATGCTTGAACACATTCATTTAATTGAACTATCACCTAAGGTGGAAGGAAGAGTTCATTGTAATGCATAAAGGTAACCTACAAGTTAATGTAATATTCCCTAAATGTTTGAGTCTCTTCTTAGAAATAACTGTATCTATCACAAATGCTTCCCTCTTCCAATTGTTTCATAGAAGTCTTCTTACTTTCTAGATAGCATATTTTCTTATCTATTATACCGTTGAAGAAATCATGTGTAACTATTTTCCTCTATTGTCCAAAGGTGGTGAATGATAACAAACACACTAAGCTTACTTTTAATTCAGCTCCTCACCCTCCTTGTAAATCTAGAAGTGGAATTCCATCTGACATGGTTCTCATATCCAATCTATTGTGATGTAATTTTTCACCTATTTAGTTAAGTCATTTATTCTTTTGCCCATGTGATTGATATTAGCCTTTGGCATTTTCTCTCCTTCTCAAGTGACACCCAATATGGTTCTATAGAGCTCCAATATTGCTCCATTTCCTTTCAAGGAACTATGTAAACTAGACTTTCAATTGGAAATTGGTGTCCCTAAGATGGTTCCAAAATTCTATCATCCAATAATCTATCACGAGTGGATGGAGCCTTTGCTTGAATTGTATTACCACTATATTTCATATATTCTAAATGAAAAATGATACATTATTACAATGACAATAAATCAAGGGACTTTCTAGCCTTGGTTTCTTTGTTATATTCTATCATTACACTTATCACTATGAGGAAATTCTAGTCCCTCATCAAAATAAAATTGAATGGCCTCCATGATTCACCTAGTTCCACACTATAGTCTTCTCTAGTGGCCTCCTCATTTGTACAAATTGTTTTGGAGATAACACTAATTTTAGAAGGAACAAAATGGATCAAGAGTAGTTTAAATATTAAAATTAATCACTCAACCAAATAGACTTACAAGATCATGTGTGCTAAAATGTTGTCACACTTCTATGAATCATTACATGTAAGAAAACTCAAGAATGAGCCCTCACAAATCAATCCATAGCTCTTTACTCATAGAGTGCAAGGGTTTGCAATGGAGGCCCTCAGTTTGACCTATTTTTGTGCCCATGCAAGTACACCATGAGATGAGAGATTCAAAGAGGAAAAGAAAGAATGCTAGTCTCCATGATCTTCAAATATGCATGAAAATAAGATCTAATCTATGAAAGCAAAATCTAATCTGTAAATGCAAGATCTAAGCTAAAAGCCCATGATGGGTACAAGAGAGAAAAAGACAAGAAAATAGAACTTCTCCACAAAAAGCTTTTGTATTCAAACTCCTTCGAAAATTGGTCTTCAAACCTGCAGCATAACAATAGCATAATCATGGGTGTCTAACATGAGGAGAGGGCTCTCCCTTATAAAGGAAATTATGGAGGTGAGAGGCTTCTCACAACTAATATGGGATAATAGAGCTTGATCCATGTGAGACAAAATTCCACGAATGAGAAAAGAGGAGTGGTTGAGAAGAAAGTGGTGATCCATGTGAGACAAGATTCCACCAATTAGAAAAGAGGAGTGGTTGAGGAGAAAGTGGAAAGATAAATTCCACTTAGATCACATTTTTAAGTGTAGAGAAATTAAATAAAAATAATTTATTTTATTTCCTTTTTTCATCAAAAGAGATATTTAAGTGGGATTTTTATTTAATTAAAAGGAAGCAAGTTCTTTTTAATTAAATAGAAGATATTTAATTAAATTAAAAGAGAGGTTTTTCTCTTAATTAATTAAATGTGGATGAACTATTTAATTAAAAGAGAGGTTTTCTTTTAATTAAATGGGGATTTTATTTTATTTAATTAAAAGAGAAGATTTTCTTTTAATTAAATAAGACTTGGAATAAAATGATCAATCTTAGAAATGAAATAAATCGAATTTGATCAAGGAAATTGATTTGAATTGATTTAATAAAATATTACAAACCATTGATTCAGAAAATTTAATAAATTCAATAATGGGGGCCATAGTCTAGGCGACCATTTTTGGGTGCATACATTTGCCCCTCTTTGACTAATGTGTGATCGATTCAGGAACACATGTAGTCAAAGAAAGAAATTGAAGTGTGAGGTCAATTTGGGATCACAAAACAACCTAGATGTGTGGCCAACTTGGGAACACATCAGGACAAAGAATACAAATAAATTTTAACTTGAAAAAGTCGAGGATAAAATTGATAAAATTGAATCAAGGATTGAAATTGATAATTACTACCCCCTCGTGATCGAAATCAAAATGAGATAGAGGAGAAACAACAAATTGATAAATTTGATCAAATTGAACAAAAGATAAGGTTCTTGGTGTAATATGAAAGATATAAGAATCATAGAACCAAGGTAGATCATCAAGCATGAAATATTATGCCCCAAAGGTGATTTAGAAGAAAAGAAGTGGGCAAAAAGAAAATGGAAGATAGAAGTTTGAAAGATATGGAAAGAAATAGAAATAAGAAAAGAAAATGCTCCAAAAATCAATCAACTGTTTAAGATAGAAATTTTGATTGAGATCATGAAAGAAAATAAGGAAATGAAGATCAAAATGTGACCACAATTGATTAAATGTCCACAATAAAGATGAAAGGAGAACCCTCTCAAACTCATAATGCAGCCTAAAAATGCAAACTAACATGAAGTCTAATAATGCAAGCTACATGAAATGCAATGGTGTACTTGCAAAAGAGCAACTGTAACATAGGATTTTGTGTTCATCATTCATTAGAGAATGCAAAAGAACTTATTTTCATCATTGGGCCATTATTAACGGACATCGAAAAATCACACAATCATCACTAGTTACAAATGCAACTATGAAGATATGAATGTGATTTATATTGGATTGAAATGTGGAAAGATTCTAACATAAGCATCAAAGACATAAAGGTCAAGATGACTTCGATGTTAGCTTACCCAATTTAATATAGAAAAACTATGCTCGCATCAAGGCATAGATGCCAAGATGACTATAAGAATGGTTGTGCAAAAAAAATCAAGGATGATGTCTCAAATCTCCTTAGTGTTTCAAGGGGACAGCAAAAGACACTCTAGAGTTCAAGACCACACCCACAAGCAAAGAAAAAAAACATGTCTCATGCCCCAAGTCTTCTAGCAATGCATCATGGAGAAACTTATCAGACAAAGACACTCAACAAAAATCAATAACAGTTAGTACACAGAGAAAAAAAAATCATGACATAAGTCAAGCATTAAGTGTTGCATTTAAAAATTTAAGTGTGTTAACTGATACTGAGTTTTGAGGACAAGGATCAAATGCTTGCAGGAAGGTAAGATCACATGATGATACTAGGTAAGACCAAACCAATAAGTGTTGAAAAACACTCGATGTCAATGGGTGTTGAAAAACACCATTTGCGAGGTGTCCTAAAGACTTACACATCTAAGAAACCAAAGCTAACATAGTTATGCCCCCTAGACAAAGACCAATTCCAAACCAAGGTAACAAGGACAAAGCATGGTAGAGAAAGGCTAAGTGTCGAGGACATGTGGTAAGAAACAGGGGTGCAAAGGCCTCAAGTAGCGCCCGTTTCCAGGTTTTCACCACTTGGATTTTTTTTTTTTGTTTTTTTAGGACTTTTTATAAAAAAAAAATTTGTATTTTTGCTACCAAGGCGCCTGTTTCCAGGTTTTCACCAAGGCACTTTTTCTATTTTTTTGAATTTTTGAATTTTTTATTTTTTTTGTATTTTTGGAATATATAATTTTTTTGAAGATACATCAAAGTGCCTTTTGCTAGGTTGTCACTAAGATGATCATTTTTTCAACACATTTTTCAATTTTTAGATTTTTTACAATATACCATTTTTTTGGATTTTTGAAATATATCAATTTTTTTTAATTTTTTTCAGGATCAATAAATATGTACAAAGATACCCCTAGACAGAATGGGCATTAAACTCTTAAGCAAGATCACATCGTGCAGTCCCAATGTTTAACAAGGTGGAGGACATGATGAAGCAATAAGCTAATGGATATTATGGATAAGCAAGGAGTGTATGAAGCAAGTGAAAGTGATCTTCAAAGGTTGACTCCTCAAGAGTACCCAAGCTAGGGAAAATTTATCATGTAAAGAACATTTGGACAAGAAATGAAAGGCCAGTATAGGATAATTCAAGAAGGCATATTGTAAAAGTGGGAATGATGTAACCTAAAGGAGTAGATATGTCAAGAGACTTTATAGCATCATATTTTACTCTATTTTATTAGATCAAGACCAAAGGGGTAAATGGGAAAAGGGTAGCAAAAGACTAGAATGAATGGAGGAAAATAGATATGAAGGCTAACCATGAAAGGAATGAAAAAAAGATCATCATAAGATATCTCACAAGATAGCCAAATGTTTTTCTATAGGTCAACATTGTCAAGATCAAAGAGAGAAGACAAAATGAATGAAAGATGTAGAAGAACTACACATGATGCCTATTTGTTATATTTTCATCATGGTACTTATCCAAGGCACCACAAGGGAGTGGTTTTCACCATAGGATGAATTTATTTCTCTTTACTTTTGCTACCAAGGTGCCTGATTACTAGGTTTTCACCAAGGCACATTTTCAAAATTTTCATTTTTTTTTCCAATCTTTTTCAATTTTTTTTTGGAAGAAGTCAAGCTTTTGAGATAATGCTCTTTGAATTTTTAAACCATGATATACAAAGGAATTCAAATGATATGCTCAAAGATGCTAATAGGGAAAGGAAGATGGGAGACAAAAATGGAGGATATGGCTTTATGCGAAGTGAGTGAGATTGAAAAATGGAAATGAAGGCAAGGTCAAAGTCAACACACACCTTGAAGGGTGGCGAAAGGATGGAGAAAATGTGATTGAAGGAATATGTGAAGGAATATGGTGAGTGGATAGAAAAGGTTGCAGTTTAGGCACATGGAATGGAAGAATGCTTTTGGAAGAAGATGAAGCAAAATTCTTTGGAAGCTTGAATGTCAAATTTAATTGTTGTTCAACATTAGACTTTCTCAAGAAAGACTTTGGAATCCATATAGCCATAGGCCTCTTTTCATTTCTTTTTGATGATGTAGAGATAATATCTTCAATGATGGATTTTGGAACCCATACTTGTCTTATAATTTTTTTCTTAGATATCTCTTTTGACTTTATGCCCCCATGTCGATTAGATGAGACATGATGGTCTACCTTTTTATATGGCTTCTTGAATTGCTTCTTTTTATTGTATTAAATATTCAAGTTACTTCCAAAAGAATTAGGACTTGTGGAAGAAGAAGGATGATATGATTGGTTTAGGTGAGTGGGTGGATGAAAAGGATTCAAGGATATGCATCTACGTTGATCTTGAGGAAAGATAGGAGAGGGAGGGACATAAGGACCCAAAATAGATGAAGAACTAGGAGAATTGGGAGGGGAAAGTGAAGGGACATAAGGACCCAAGATGGAAGGAAAATGTGAAGGATTTAGTATTGGTGGGGGAGGTCCAAGGATGGATGCAGAAGATGCAAAAGGATAATCAATAAGTTCATTAACATCTATATGACAATCAAGGACATCAGCATCTTTAGAGTGAGCATTAGGATTTTCAACAAGAACATAAACATCTTTAATAGGAGAAACTTCATTGATAGGAGAACTTATAGCTTGAGAAGACTTAGGAAGAGTAGAAAGTGGAAGGGAACATGGAGTGGTAGAACAAGAAGATGGAATACTTTGATCTTGACAAGGATCTTTGGATAACATAAGCATAGAATTGTTCTCTTGATTTTCAATAGGCTCAACATTGGAAGTAATAGCATCATTTTTAATAACCTTAATGGAAATATCATCTTTGGAAGGAGAAAGTGTACTAAGGCCATTTTTATTGTCAATAAGCTCAGTGGTGCCAGCAGCATCTTGATCTTGCTTAGGAGAAGACTTAAGACATGGTGGAATGAATGAGAAAGGGTGTAAGGGATCAAAAGAACCATGAAATGTATCAGAAACATTGTGAAAAGGATTGAATGACATGGAAGGTTCTTGATCATGATCTTTTTTTATATTCTTTTCTTTATCATTTTTAGAGTCCTCTTGATAGAAGCCAGTGCTAAGGAGAAGGAAGCATGTTGGAATTGTATGGAAGACTTTGGAATAGATGATGAAGGACTAGCTGAAGTAGGCATTATAGTGCATGAAGGCTTAGGCTCTTTAGGTTTAGCATTGTCAAAGGTATTTGTAGCCAAGTGAAGGTTAGCTTGAGTTTCTTTAAGAGGTAGCCCTTGAGGATAACTATACAAAACTGGATGAAAAGCATTAGGATCTTTGTTGGACGAATGATTGGTAGAAGATTTGAGAGTCTTAGAATCTTTAGGGAATGTATGGATAGTGGAGGAAGTAGAAGATGGAAGGCGAGCATCAGAAGACAAAGGTTCAAGATTAAAATGATCTTTCTCAAGAGTGTAATCTTTATTTTCAGCATGAGGGTTCTTAGAAGAGGAACTCTTATCCCATTGATTTTGTATTTCAGCACAAAAAAATGCTTTCTCTTCATCAAAAAATGCAGATTTATCATTTAGGTATTGTTCACAAAATTTTTCAATGTTGTTTTCAAGATTTGATTCATGTGAATTACCATCAATATCTTTTCGTGACTCATCCCCTTTAAGCACAAGCATAGGACTAGGAGGACTTTTAGGAACTATTGGAATGTAATAATGATCACCATCATAATCATTGTCACTAGAAGAATTATAGATAGGCATATCACAAGACTTTTCATGTTGTTCATTATCATATGTCTTAATAAGAGGAATAAGACTCTTGCTAGAAGAAGAAGAAGAATGATATCGTGAAAAAGAGGTAGGTGAAGACCTAGATGGATGATATCTAGAAGAGTCATGGTAAGATTTAGAATATGAAGAATGTGAATGATATTTAGAAGAATTATCGTAAGACTTAGAAGATGAAGAATATGAAGGATATTTAGAAGAATCATGATAAGACTTGGAAGATAAGGAATTTGAACGATATTTAGAAGAATCATGATAAGAATTGGAGGATGAAGAATCTGTATGATATTTAGAAGAATCATCATAAGACTTGGAAGATGGAAAATATTTGGAAGAAGGATATTGTGATTTAATCTTGCACATGATCCTAGCAAAAGTGTCTGATTTATCCATTTTTTTAATCATTTTTGTTGCAACGTTAGCATCCATGCATCTATTGGAGTGACAACACTTTTCAAATTCAAGAAGGAGGTGGATTTCATCTGAGCTCAAATGAGGATCCCTAAAAAGATATCCAAGATCCATGGTTCTAGAAGAAGAAGAATCAAGTATAGAAGAAAAGAAAGAATGAATAGAAGAAGGTAGACTATATGATAATAGGAGGAAAAGAATCAAGAAGACATGAAGAAGAGGAATAATGGAAATGAGAGATTAGAAAGACATGGAAGATTAAAAAAAAAAAAGACCAAGAGTCATTTTGGAAAATTTGATACCATTTGAGATCATTTGAATGTTGAGAAACATGTAATAGCACTTGTAATCAACATGAAAGAAAAGACACTAGTTGATAGGATAACCCTAAGAAATGTTGGTACCAAACTAGGATAGTAAAAGCTCTCACTTGTCCAAAAGAGATGTGATAAGATAGAATTTTGCAATAGGTGTAAACCAACACTGCCACAGAGGTGCCCACAACTTTGGGTGAATACCCTAGCACATATGGATTAGGAGGATGATTTACCCAGATTATAAATAATTAAAATTGAGTTTTTTTTTTTTAATGAAAGTGTGGACAAGAAATTACTAAAAATCTCCAAGTGTAATATCAAAGGATCCAAGTGTATATCTTTCTCAATAAGGACAATTTCTATCTTACCAACTCCAAACAAGGTCTCTTGTGAAATCAATGACTACTAATTCAAGAGGTCAAAGCACAATAACCCATGGTGCAAAAAGGCTTTTAACAATGAGAAAAGTAGCCTAATCCAAATAGGACCAACCTAGGGAGACTAGAAATAATCGAATAACAAAGTTATTCGATCGTAAAGTCTCAACTCAAGAACTCAAATTTTGTTCATTTTAAATATCCAACTAGATGTATCAATAGATTCTTTATCATAAACCAAGCAGGCAAGATAGAAAACAAGGATTTCAAGAAAACAGTCTTCAAACAATGAACAAGGGGCAAAGCAACCTTGCACATGAGCAATCAAGTGACTTAGTTTATGCTAATCCCTAGGAGAGCTAATTTTGTATGTTCTCAAAGAGTTTCACAATCATTGCATACATCCCTAGAAAATAAAAGTTGGTCTCTCTAAGGTTTTTAGTAATGGTTTAACTCTGTAACTTTTATGATTCACAGGGGTGACCTCCAATCCCAGCGCACCGAGGTTTTGACACAGTCTGAGAACTTAATCTTCAAGAGCTGCTAGGGAGATCTGACAACCCACAATGAACAATACCCCATGGAGATTTCTTCCACAAGAACATTTATATAGTGATTGTTGCAACCACGGAAGAAGTGGCTATTACCGCTTGAGGTTCCATCCGCAGTTTACCCTATATAGGGATTGTCTACTATGGTTAACTCTCTCTAAAGGTGACGAACTCACAATAGTGGACCACAAGGGGACTTAGCTTTCAGATCCAAGGTTTTGACACCTTTTCACTTTTAGCCCAATCAAAGCAAGCAGATTAATCTGACACGCTAACTAAGATTATCTCAAGATCTATGATATCAACCCCTAGTGATCTATCAACCTCTCCGAAGAAAGGATGCCTCATCACCAAGTTGAAGATCCATCTATCTAAGAGATTCTCAAAGTATCCTCCACATCTACAAGGAATCTGTCTTTGAGAGGAGTTTCACTAGGAACTCACTCCCTAAAGATCCACGAATAGTATTCATGGGGCCTAATTACTATGTGTGTATAGATGTTAATTCCCCAAAAGCAAATCTATCCAAGAATAATCAAAAAGCACAAGGTGGTACACTTAACGCTTTAACTAATACAAGGTGAGTCCAAAGATGTGGAACACTTAACCCCTCACACAAGCGAAAATGAGTCCACAACTCAAAGATTAGTGAGTTCTAGAAAACACAAGAGGGTTGCCAAGTGGAGCACTTAATGCTTCTATCCTGTAGACCCCTCCCTTTTAATGTGGCACTGATCTTGCAACCATGGGGTGGAATGAGGGGTCGGTGAATTCAGCGAGTCCAATAACCCAATAAAGCTATCTAAATCTATCACTAATAATCAAGCTTGCTAAATAAAAATCAATGGAGATTACAACCTAGTATCAATTATGCATGTGTTTGAAAAATAAAAGCATAAGAAAAACACACAAGCTAGACACATGAGAGGTTCATTTTAATGTTTCAAATCAAAGTGTTATCAGCCAAAGAAGAATACCTAAAGTCCTTGCAACG
Source organism: Cupressus sempervirens (assembly GCA_028749045.1). Taxonomy (NCBI): domain Eukaryota; kingdom Viridiplantae; phylum Streptophyta; class Pinopsida; order Cupressales; family Cupressaceae; genus Cupressus; species Cupressus sempervirens. The sequence continues at coordinate 789,932,506 of CM053783.1, read as the reverse complement.
TGCTTAGTAGATCTTACCTATTTTTAACAACTTTAGCACATTTTTCTAATGAAATCACAACTTGCTGCTATGCTGTTCCAAAAAAAATCAGAAAACACAGAAAAACCCAAAACAATGAGCAGTTAGCAGAAAAAACCAAAAAAACACGAAAATCCCTGCAAAAAAAATACGAATAACCTAGTCAACATGATTAGACCTTTTTTTTGCTATGATTTCAGACCCAAAAATAGAAATAAAAAGAAGAGACCCCAGCTAAAAACTGAAGAGCTTTCCAAAAATGTAAGAAATTCAAAAAAATCTCTTCATTTGTGCCCTAGGAACCCAATTTTTCAAAATAAGTCAAATTCATCAAATCGAGTTTTTGATCCTTAATACGGCCTCAAAATTCAAAACACAAAGAAAAAACCCCCATTAGAATTCAAAAAGCTTTTCGAAAATGTAAATTTTTCCAAAAAAACGCTGATTTGCGATCATAAATGGTTTTTTATGAAAAATAAAGAGAAATTCATAACTCATGCAAATCATGTCAAAATGCTCTAAAAATAAAATTGGAATATGTTGGGAACATACCCAACCCACAAAAACAATTGTAGAACCAAAATCTAAGTGGTTTAAAAGATATGATTGAATCTTTAAACTAACCAAATTTTTTGCCTGCAAACCAATCTATATATGGGTTGGCCTTAAAACCAAAGTGAAAAATTTACAAAAGCACTTGATTAGATCCAATATGCTACTGTAAAAAACTAGAGATAAAAAATAAAAGCAAATGGAGCTAGAAACTTGATTCAAGCCCCACAGTGGGCGCCAAAAATGTGTGCTAAAATGTTGTCACACTTCTATGAATCATTACATGTAAGAAAACTCAAGAATGAGCCCTCACAAATCGATCCATAGCTCTTTACTCATAGAGTGCAAGGGTTTGCAATGGAGGCCCTCAGTTTGACCTATTTTTGTGCCCATGCAAGTACACCATGAGATGAGAGATTCAAAGAGGAAAAGCAAGAATGCTAGTCTTCATGATCTTCAAATATGAATGAAAATAAGATCTAATCTATGAAAGCAAAATCTAATCTATAAATGCAAGATCTAAGCTAAAAGCCCATTGTGGGTGCAAGAGAGAAAAAGACAAGAAAATAGAAGCCCTAGGAACCCAATTTTTCAAAATAAGTCAAATTCATCAAATCGAGTTTTTGATCCTTAATACGGCCTCAAAATTCAAAACACAAAGAAAAAACCCCCATTAGAATTCAAAAAGCTTTTTGAAAATGTAAATTTTTCCAAAAAATACGCTGATTTGCGATCATAAATGGTTTTTTATGAAAAATAAAGAGAAATTCATAACTCATGCAAATCATGTCAAAATGCTCTAAAAATAAAATTGGAATATGTTGGGAACATACCCAACCCACAAAAACAATTGTAGAACCAAAATCTAAGTGGTTTAAAAGATATGATTGAATCTTTAAACTAACCAAATTTTTTGCCTGCAAACCAATCTATATATGGGTTGGCCTTAAAACCAAAGTGAAAAATTTACAAAAGCACTTGATTAGATCCAATATGCTACTGTAAAAAACTAGAGATAAAAAATAAAAGCAAATGGAGCTAGAAACTTGATTCAAGCCCCACAGTGGGCGCCAAAAATGTGTGCTAAAATGTTGTCACACTTCTATGAATCATTACATGTAAGAAAACTCAAGAATGAGCCCTCACAAATCGATCCATAGCTCTTTACTCATAGAGTGCAAGGGTTTGCAATGGAGGCCCTCAGTTTGACCTATTTTTGTGCCCATGCAAGTACACCATGAGATGAGAGATTCAAAGAGGAAAAGCAAGAATGCTAGTCTTCATGATCTTCAAATATGAATGAAAATAAGATCTAATCTATGAAAGCAAAATCTAATCTATAAATGCAAGATCTAAGCTAAAAGCCCATTGTGGGTGCAAGAGAGAAAAAGACAAGAAAATAGAAGTTCTCCACAAAAAGCTTTTGTAGTCAAACTCCTTCAAAAATTGGTCTTCAAACCTGTAGCATAACGATAGCATAATCATGGGTGTCTAACATGAGGAGAGGGCTCTCCCTTATAAAGGAAATTATGGAGGTGAGAGGCTTCTCACAACCAATATGGGATAATAGAGCTTGATCCATGTGAGACAAAATTCCACGAATGAGAAAAGAGGAGTGGTTGAGAAGAAAGTGGTGATCCATGTGAGACAAGATTCCACCAATTAGAAAAGAGGAGTGGTTGAGGAGAAAGTGGAAAGATAAATCCCACTTAGATCACATTTTTAAGTGTAGAGAAATTAAATAAAAAGAATTTATTTTATTTCTTTTTTTCATCAAAAGAGATATTTAAGTGGGATTTTTATTTAATTAAAAGGGAGCAAGTTCTTTTTAATTAAATAGAAGATATTTAATTAAATTAAAAGAGAGGTTTTTCTCTTAATTAATTAAATGTGGATGAATTGTTTAATTAAAAGAGAGGTTTTCTTTTAATTAAATGAAGATTTTATTTTATTTAATTAAAAGAGAAGATTTTTTTTTTATTAAATAAGACTTGAAATAAAATGATCAATCTTAGAAATGAAATAAATCGAATTTGATCAAAGAAATTGATTTGAATTGATTTAATAAAATATTACAAACTATTGATTCAGAAAATTTGATAAATTGATAAATTGAATAATGGGGGCCCATAGTCTAGGCGACCATTTTTGGGTGCATATAGATCAAACCTATAACATGGCCCCTACTAGCTCAATACCCTATTTTCAAGTTCAAATATAATCATTATACGAGACAATGCAAAATTATTCTTTGCAATTGGGCTACGTCTTGCTAGTGAACATCTTAGGACATGTCGCCTCATTGATAAGTTTAGATATCCATCCTTTAGGAAAGACAATATATCAACTTGGAATTTATTACATTTAGGATAGAAGTCTAAGTTCATCAACTCTTTAGAAGCATTCTACTAATTATTAGTTTCAATAGTCAAAACACCACCCAAATAACACTTAAAAATGATGGCACTCATGTTTCAAAATAATAACCCATTTACCAATCCATTTCAAGCTACATTATTTCCAAAATAATGCCAACCCCTTTGTCACTTTCTTAATTTGTTTTTGTTTCAATTATTAAAAAAAACCATCTCCTATTTTGATGCCCTTTTCTACAATAGATATAGGAACAAAAGTTAGAAAGTTTATACGTTTGAAAATAGAGAAGATGAAAGTAGAAAATGGTAATCTACTACAATTGGGTCTTTTCATCACTTAATTAAAAGAAACCTAATATCTACTCTAGCACTCTATTTTCTAATATCTATGAGGTATGCTCACAATCATGATGAAATGTAAAGCACCTAATAAAATCAATTGGGCCCCAAAGTGGGTTTGGCTAAAAAAAATCAAACTGGAATGCCTAACTCTTGGAATCTATTCATTTGAATCCCTAAAATAATTGGATTCAATCAAGATCAAAATTGACCATTAATTGATCATTTTAAAATTCACTTTACCACTTTCTATAGACTATGATTTTCTAACTAGAAGTCTTAAAAACTAATTGAAAAAAACAACAAGGTCTTGAAAAGAAGTATACTAATTCTTTGTTCCATATTCTTTTACCCTATCAGATTTTGTCTCATGAAAACATTTGGGTCAAAATATATTGATCATAAAATTTTCTTACTTGAAACTACCTGACACAAACTTGTCAAAAAATAATAAAGTGCCTTTGGTTTTTGTTTTGAAAATAGGTCAAATGGACACTTGGGAGCATGAAAACTAGGGCATTAGTTCAAAATCATGAGAGAGTATAAGCCTATGATTTTGACTCATGATAAATAATTGGGGCCTTAAATTTGTAGGACCGAGAATAGTGTCATAATAACAATTTTCACAAATGGAAAGGACTCGGGAAAGTGTACAGATGGATTTGTCAAGACTTGCAAACTAGTACACTTTAATTATTTTTAGAGTATTGTGGCACAAACAATTTGGTCTCATCTATCATGGATTTAGAGTTATGACATGTCAAATAGGGGTATTGATCAATCTACACATTTAGACACTAATAAAACTTTATAAATTACATTTGGAATCATGTTTGAAAAGTAGTCAAATGGATTTGTCATAGACTCAATTATAGAAAGTGTCTAACCCCTATAACATAATGAAAAAGGAAATTCTTCATGTTGGTCAACTGGGTAAAAAATATAGCTAGTCAAACAGGGCTTCCTAGAATTATGAGAAATATGCATTAACATGACAAGAATAAAGAACTAAATTTGAGAGAGTCAAGACCTAGTGAAAACATATCAAAATGACTTGAAAATTATTACATAGATTCATTTATATGCATAGTAAACACTCCTAAAGAAGCTCATGATGACACATAATTGGGTGTAAGATATTCAATTGCAAACTAGGCTTTTGGTCAATGTTTGACATTGGAAAAATGTAAATTTGAAAAATTCTCAAAATTACGCTTCATGAAATGATTCAAAATGAAAATTTAAAATCATGGGACACATGTGTATACTGAATGCAAGGTTTTAGAAACATAAAATTCCTCACAAGCCTCAAAATGACAATTGGGTACACATGCTTTATGAATATCTTATAGGGGCTTAATTTGATACAAATTTTAGAATTAAACTCAAAATTAGGGATGCAATTTTGAATCCCATCAGTGGCTTTATCTAGGGATAAATGTCCCTTGCAAGCATGGAAAGGATTAAGATCTTTGGAAGAAGTAGACCACCCCAAAAAATCTCTTGAATAGCTTTATTAAAAGCAAGAAAACTACTCCTAAGATAAAAAAAAATGATGGCCCCTAGCCACTGAGCTTCAACAAGACTTCTTTCCTCTATCGTATACCTAATTCTCATTTCCACTTTCATGAGGTAAGCTATAATTCTTATTAGTTTCACCAACAAAATCAACATTTTGGATCAACTCACATGGCAAAACAAAATCTACATCCTCATGTTCATAGTGGACATACCAATTAGGAATTATTTCAACAAAATGCTCACTATAAACATACAGATCAAAATGCTCAAATATATTAGAATCAAAGTGAAAATCTTCTTTAATACATGAATAATGCATGCTATCAACTTTAATATGAAATTTTAATATTTTTCTTGGGGAAGGGGATCACACATACCTTGAAATTGCATTTCCTATGTGTAATTGACTGGCACTAAAATGAGCAATCATATTTATACTCACAAATGTCATCCATGTCAATGTCTAAAACTAATCTAGAGTCCTCTAATGGTTCTTTGAAATCATAAAATGTATTAGAAATTGTACTAAAGCATTCACCATAAAAATCATTGCAAAGTGCAAGCTAATTTTCAATAATAACTTCATCTAACACCTCATAATCAACTTTCCAAAATGTAATATCAGCATCATAATCATTGTCACATCTAGAAAAGGAACAATCTAATCTCCTACGATAGTATAAAAATGTATCATTATCAAGATAAACATTAACCAAATATAAGAATTCCACGTGCTATTCAAAAAGTAGGTTGATAATTCCATGCAAAGCTCCTTGATAATTATTATAACAAGTGATGTTTTGATCAAGATCAAACTCTTCACCATACAATAGATTAGTAAAATCATTGAAACCATTCCCAACATCATTGTCATGAATACTTTCAGCATATGAAGAGGAAAAATCAAAATCATTACATGATGAAACACCATTTGCTTCATCAATTAAGAATGTGGAATATAAATCAATATTGCTTTCATTGTTTTCTCTAAAATGATTCATATGAATAGACTGCCAATCATCTCTTAACTTATCAATAGGTGTCGATGCATCCACCTTAGAATCATTTACATATTGATAATTAAATATAATTACAACCTCATGACATTCATCTACACAACTAGGTAATTCATCCTTGTAAATGATCTCTTTATCCTCATATTGTGAATACAATTCCTCTTCAAGAATTTTAACTACATGCCAATTTGTATCATAGAGTGATGAAATATTATTCTCAAATTTTGAAGAAAGAGCCATACCTTTACTTGAATAAGAACACTCATTTTCATCATTGCTCTCTTCTTCCCAATTTGCATCAAACTCATATGAAGATGAACATGTATTATCAGTGTCCTCACTTTCACTTGAGTAACCACACTCATCATCTTCTTCATATGATGATTCTTCATAATATATTAGATCAACAACATTGCTTCCATCACTTGAAACATAACTTTATGCCTCTTCGTCTTTATAAAACTGATATGAATATCTTTTAATTTCATGATTAACAACATTCTCAACACAAGGAAAATCATCAATAGGAGAAGAAATGAATGAAATCATTTATTACATATGTAACTTATCAAGTGAATCAAATTTGTCATTTGCTATTGTAATACTACAAACATATGCATTCTATTCAACAAGAATAGGGTCAGATCTTTTTTGCAATAAAGGAAATTGATCTTCACATGTTTTTAAATCTAAATTCTCAACATGATTAGTTATAATGATAGGGATACCTACATGGTGATCTAAATTTGAACCACAACATGACATTGGTTTTTCTTCTTGACTTCATCTTGCTGAAAAAAAATTCAAGAGAAATTACTTAGTGTCTTGAATAAGTTTATCACTTGTGAGTGGATACTTAAACATTAAAACACATTTGATGCATACAACTTAGATTATCCTCATAGTGATAAGCATGATGCTGGAATATAACAAAGAACCCAAGGCTGGAAAGTCCTTTGATGTATCACCATTGCAGTAATATGTCATTTGACATCTAAAACATATGAAAGACAATGGTAATACTTGGATCAAGAATGATGACTTTACTAGACATTATATGAAGAAATTCATTGCTAAAAATACTAGAATCTCTAGTGTAATCTATGCATTTTTAGAATCTATATGATAGAAAAACATTGAGAATCTTAAAGAGATTCAATACAGTAGGAGGAGTTTGTTGGAATAGCAAAGTTGTGATGTGTTTCTACTTCTTTGCTAAAGATTCATGTTTCCTAGTTACCTTATTCATTGATAGCAATAATTTTGAAGAATTGCAATGATTGTCACATTGAGATCATTTGAAATTGTTACAAAGTTTTGTTGGTGTTTTAAAATATAGGTTTCAAAAACCCAATAGTATGCATCATAGGTATTTTGGATATGCTGATTGCACTTATGTTATCACAATAGATAACCATTGGTTCCTTTATTTCATCCTTCATACCTGAAAATGGATGCTTTGATGCATAATATGTTATAAAAATTGCCTCCTATAGCAACATACTTTACCTTTTCTTTTGATTGAGAAACACAATTTTGGTTCATGCTTGTCAATGGAACTAGTCTATTTCTAAGAAATAATGCTCCTCCACTAGTATATTTTGTGTCATCAATGCTTCCTTACTAATATGAATCGATAAAAGATCTTATCTCAAGATTTCATCCTCTCTTATACCATCAAATTTTTAGACTAGAGTTTTCATTGCACAAAAAAACCAATCTATCAGTGTCTGATACAACCACTCAACTTATAGTACACAAGAGGTAGTTAAGCCCTTGTCACAAATCTTGAGGGGAGAGATGAATTTTTTTCTAACAAAACCATTATCTTTAGTTCCTTTTAGATACCTTTGAATCCTTTAACTTCCATTATGTAATTTCTTTAGGATTATCATAAAATATTGCAACTATGCCAACTACCATTACATTATCAGGTCTAGTGTATACCACATAATGAAGTTTCCCAATCATTGATCTATAAGAAGTCTAGTGTACCTTGTTTGAATCATCATTCTTTGAGATTTTATTTCCAATAGACATAGGTGTTCCAACTCATTTAGAATCTTCCATTGCAAATGCTTTCAATGTTTCCCTAATGTACTTTGATTGAGTAATGAATATTGTATCCTTCATTTGATTAACTTGTAAACCTACAAAGAATTTAATCTCTCCAAACATAGACATTTCAAATTCTTTCCTCACTTTTTTAGAAAATGACTTACATAACATCTCATGTCCTCCAAATATGATATTAGCTACAAATATTTCTACTAGTAGTATCTTGTCCTATGGTCCTTCCTTTATATACAAATTACTCTTATCATTGGTATGTGCACAAAGTTGTGGTGCCAGAAAAATGACACCTAAAGTTTTTTATCTTATTTTACAAAGCACATATGTGCTATAGCATGAACATGCTTTGGCTTGGGCTCCATAAGCCTTAGGCTTGTGGAGCACAAGCCAAAGTGCATACACACTTTGAAAATCAAATTTTTTTTAAAATAGGCTGCAAACCTATGGCCCATTTTATCATTTCATTTGGTTTTTGCATTTCTCCCAAACAACATGCACAAAAATTAAAGAAGTTGAAGAATTTTGTCACCCACCTCCTCAAAATGCCTCCTTTTCACTGAAGTTCAAGATCAAGATTGCGTAATATGCTTTCTACTCTTGTTTTTGCATTTTTTTTTGTAAGTTTTTACATTGTTTTGTAGGTTTTTTCAAATTTTCTTTAAACTTGTTTACTTATTTAGATTGCAATTGGTTTCTTATTAGGAAATGTAAATAATCAACTACCAAATCCCCAGCTGGATCAAAAAAAAAAAAAAAAAAAACCCTCTATAATATCCTAATCGAAACCCTTCATAAGATGAAAATCAAAACCCTTCACAACAAGAGCAAGAAATTTCATAACCTGCACTAGTTAGAAGACCTTCTCCTAGCACCCAAGAAAACATTATGAATGAAATAGAAAGAGGAAAAAATGAATTAGAAGCACTCATTGGTAGTTTGAAAGCTTGTAGACAAACCAATCCGATGAGAGCACAATTGGCATCCTCCCTCGAGTCAATTTTAATCCATGTACCTTCTGTTAGTGGTTAGTTGGATATTTTGCATGTTAAGAGGGATGAAAAAAGAAGATATTATGCAAAAAAATTATCATATCAAGATGTAAAAAAAAAAAAGAAATACCAAAAGGTAGCATTTGTGTATTTTTTAAAAAGCCTAGTGAAGAAATACTCTTAGACATACAACTAAAAGGTTCCCCATCCATTGGTGCATAGATGATGGCATTAGAAATAACTTTTGGAATAGATGGTGGATGGTCTTTGATGCCCCTCCTTATAATAATCATGAGGTTCCAATGTATTTCTTAAAGAAATTGTATTGTAAATTTGTCCTTGGGGAGATCCCAAATTATTTTGATATATTAGAATCTTAGGGTAGAGGTGGGGGGTCATCATTTGAGAGGTCAGGAGCACATCATGATTGTAATGTAGCTAGGGTACCTTTTCTCAAGCCACAAGGTGAGCATGTGATTATTCCTTCAGTTGTGAAGGAACAAGTAGAGACTAGCACTCTAGGGACTATTAATGCTTTGGTGCAGACCCTTATTCATTACACAAGTCCATTAGTTGAGGAGGAGCCTTTTGTGCGTCATGGTCATATGTTAACATCATGTGGATCCTTATGCATATTTGACAGTCATTCTGGAGATAGTATGGATGATGGGCTAGTCATTTATCAGTTCCTTAGTCAAACATTTGGCATTGACACATAGGTAAATTACAATTATAATAAACTAATTTGATCACATTTCATATGTATAGTGAATGACTAATTAATTAGCATGTATTAACATTGTTCACAATTTAGGGTAATAGTGTTGCTAGCCCTAGTACAGATCCCCTGGCCCCATTTTTCATCTCATTGACGAGTCAAGAGGTATGTATCAATTTCATCATTTAAATTAATACATATATTTATTAATTAATCATATGAAGGATTGACAAAAAAATTTATGCATTTTCTTCAGTTCTCTACTAGACCATCAACATTACAAGGGACTTTAAGCCTAGGTGTGATATGAGCTTTGTAGAGGCACATTTGTTTCATATTAATTTAATTCATTTGATTATATTTACTTCATGTTTCATGTTACATGTAAATTTTATTATATGACATGAAGCTATTGACATCTAAGACTCCTCCTCATCTTTGCTAGTCCGTCGATTGTGGAATTGTTGTAGCAATGGCTAGTTTAGAGCCATTGACTAAGGTATGAAAGAATTTTTCTTAGTTTTAGTTGTTGTTTATAATAGTTAGTATCAAAATTTTGAATGTTATTTATAAGTGATTCTATTGATTGAATTGTTCTAGGGCCTTGTTATACTTGATCATCCATGGGCCTTTGAGGTGGATGTATAGAGTGACTATTTGATGGTTGTAAGAAAACAATTAATTTTTTGTGTACATATATTTGATTTCAATGTATAATAATTATTGATTCATATCTTCTTTTTTTGTATAAGCTTGAGTTAGAGAAGAGCCTAAACAAGAGGACAAGTGAGCATGTGAGGAAGACCCCATCATCCCCATCATGTCTCTCCACACTACGATCAAAGACCTTTAGGGATTTTTTTCTTTCCCCTAATGGTAATGAGAAGATATAGTTGATAGACACACATGTATAGGAATTAGTGGACATATATGTTGGATTTTATGTTAGTGGACATATTTGATATACATTTGACATATATATGACATTTTATATTTGATGTATGACATATTTTATGCATGAAATTATTAGACTTATGACATTACTGGTTAATATATGATATGTTTGTTCATGTATGACATTATTGGTTATCATAATATATTATATGTTCATTCATGTATGACATTATTGGTTAATATAATATACTATATATTTGTTCATGTATGAAATTATCGATTATCATAATAAATATCTTTTTTTATTGTTTACATTATAAGTACATTTCATGTATTTCATTTTAATGTAAATTTCATCCAAAATGATGCAGAGTGCTCACACCAAAAGCTAGTGGATTCCCAACAAGAACACGTTTAAGGAAAATTACCTTTTCCTCCTTCGTAAGTGTCTTCAAAGACTCTTTCCAACTTGGTTATAACATTGAACAAACTTCTACCCAACTTCCAAAAACTACTTGATTACTTTCTCTATTCAAGATTTGGGAAGCAATAAGGGAAAAATGAGCAAATTTGAGAAATTGATCATAATCAACTTCTTGCTTCAAACTAACATCTTAGAAACTTCAATGAACAACTAATAACTATCTTAAAAACTTTATTCTGTCATTTATTCCATCCTTCTAAGATATTCTTCAACATCCTATGAGTGAAAAAAATATTCCAACATCCTATGATTGTATTTTCTTTGCAACAACATGTAATTTGTTGATTTTTGGACAACTCTTCAAAAAGGGAAGTGATTATGTTTCAAACCCATAAAATTACTATTAAGAGAACCAAAAAAATCCTTAACATCTTCCACTAACTCCATTTAGTGAGAACATGTAGCTATATAAGGTGTAATGACTCTCAAAACACTTATTGAGTCAACATATTAACAAAAACAAAACAACAACTTGGGTTTATAAGTGACCTCAATTTCCTTGACCTTACAAATAATGATTACCTTATTACCATAAAAAAGTAACATGTTCAAAATGATGTGTATGATCACCCCTTTACCTTCTATCATGAGTCTCCATCATTGGATGAGATGACATATCAAGTTGCCATAGTCAAAGATTGTTACCCTATGGCATTTGGTAAATCTTAGGGATGATTTAGTTTGGCATGCTTGAGAGTGTTTGAGAATTCAATAGGATGGAAGGAACTTGGGGCTAGTGTTTACCTAGCCACTTGAAGCTAACGCAATAGACAATTCAATCCCATGATGAAAGGTGAGAGAGATTTTGTAGTTGGCAACTTTGTACTGGCCAACACTCCAAGTTTTAACATCACTCAAGATGGAATCAAAAAATAAAAATGAAATAAGATCTCCAAAATGTGAGAGAGTTTATTTTAAGTCTCCACAACATGGTATTATAGCGCCTGGAATCACATCCATACCTTGCATGAGCTCTAAGATATGCCCCGTCAAATATTGTTTCTCTATGGCAATGAGTGACTCTTAGGGAAATTTTTTTTTGGCATGCTCAAGAAAATTTGAGCACTTAATGGGATGTGATGGTCATGGGGCTAGTGTTTACTTGGCCACCTGGAGCTAATAGAATAGATAGTTCAATCCCACAATGAAAGGTGAGAGAGATCTGGCAGTTAGCAATTTTTTACTAGCCAACACTACAAGTTTTAACATCACTCAAGATGGCATAGAAAAATCAAAATAGAATAAGATCTCCAAAAAGAGAGAGATTATTTGAGGTCTCCACAAAATGGTCCTATAGCACTTGGAATTGCATCCATACCTTGCACGAGCTCTGAGATATGCCTCGTCAAATATCATTGCCCTATTACATTTAGTGACTCTTCGGGATGTTTCGATTTGGCATGCCCAAGAACATTTGAGCACTCAATGGGATAGGAAAATATTGGGGCTAAGGTTTACCTAGCCACCTAGAGCTAAGAGAATAGATAGTTCAATCCCATATTGAATAGTGAGAGAGATTTGGTAGTTGACAACTTTGTACTGACCAACACTACAAGTTTTAGCATCACTTGAGATGGGACCGCAAAATAAAAATGGAGTAAGTTCTCCAAAATGAGAGAGAGGTTATTTTAGGTCTCTACAACATGATCCTATAGCACCCAAAATTAAATCCATACCTCATACAAGCTTTGAGATATGCCCCATCAAAGATTGCTGATGTGTGGCATTTAGTGACTCTTAAGGACATTTTGGTTCGGCATGTCTAAGAATGTTTGAGCACTCAATGATATGGGATGAGCTTGAGGCTAGGGTTTACCTAGCCAAGTAGAGCTAATGGAATAGACATTTTGATCCCACGATGAACAGTGTGGGAGATTTGATAGTTGGCAACTTTGTACTGGCCAATACTATAAGTTTTAGCATCACCAAAGATGGCATCACAAAATCAAAATGGTGCGAGATCTCCAAAAAGTGAGAGAGGTTATTGTAAGAATCCAAATAATGGTCTTATAGCATGAAGAATTGCATCCATACCTTGCATGAGCTCTGAGATATGCCCCATCAAATATCACTACACTAAGGCAATTAGTGACTCTTAGGGATGTTTCAGTTTGGTGTGCCCGAGAATGTTTGGATGCTCAACAGGATGGGAGGAGCTTGGGGATAAGGTTTACCTAGCCACCTAGAGCTAATGGAATAGATGGTTTGATCCCATGATGAATGACGAGGGAGATTTGGTAGTTGGTAATCTTGTGCTAGCCAACACTACAAGTTTCAACATCACCTGAGATGATGCTACAAAATCTAAATAGAATAAGATCTCCAAAAAGTGAGAGAGTTTATTTTACGTCTCTACAACATAGTATTATAGAATCTAGAATTAAATACATACCTCATACAAGCTCTAAGATATGCCACATCAAAGATCACTACCCTATGGCATTTAGTAACTGTTAGGGACATTTTGGTTTGACATGCTTGAGAATGTTGAAGCACTGAATAGGATAGGATGAGCTTGGGGATAGGGTTTATCTAGCCATGTTAAGCTAATGAAATAGACAATTTGATCCCACAAAAAGTAGTGAGGGAGATTTGGCAGTTAACAACTTTGTACTGGCTAATACTACAAGTTTCAGCATCACCCAAGATGGCATCGCAAAATCAAAATGGAGTAAGATCTCCAAAAGATGAGATCCATTATTATAGGTCTCTACAACATAGTTTTATAAAAACTAGAATTGCATCCATACCTTGCACAAGCTCCAAGATATGCCCCATCAAAAATTGTTTCCCTATGGCATTTAGTAACTCTTAGGGACATTTTGGTTCGACATTCTTGAGAATGTTTGATTGCTCAATGGGATGGGATGAGCTTGAGGCTAGGGTTTACCTAGCCACCTAGAGCTTAAAAAATAGATAGTTTGATCCCATGATGAGTGGTGAGGGGGATTTGATAGTTGGAAAGTTTGTACTAGCCAACACTACAAGTTTCAACATCACCCAAGATGACATTGTAAAATAAAAATGGAGTAAGCTATCTAAAAAGTGATAGAGGTTATTGTAGGTCACTTCAACAAGTCTTATAGCATCCAAAATCACATCCATACCTTGCATGAGCTTTGAGATATGCCCCATGAAAGATTGTTTCCCTATGGCATTTAGTGAGTCTTAGGGATGTTTTGGTTTAGTGTGCCTAAGATTGTTTAGGTGCTCAACAAGATAGGATGAGCTTGGGGCTAGGATTTACATAGCCACCTAGAGCTAAAAGAATAGATAGTTTGATCCTACAATGAATGGTGAGGGAGATTTGGTACTTTGCAAATTTGTACTAACCAACACTACAAGTTTTAACATCACTTGAGATGGTGCCACAAAATTAAAACAAAGTAAGATCTCCAAAAAGTGAGAGAGATTATTGTAGGTATCTACAACATAGTCCTATAGCACCTAGAATTGCATCTACACCTCACATGAGCTCTGAGATATGCCCCATCAAAGATCACTACCCTATGGCATTTAGTAACTCTTTGGGACATTTTAGTTTGGAATTCCCAAGAATGTTTGAGTGCTCAACAAGATGGGATAAGCTTGGGGCTAGGGTTTACTCAGCAGCCTAGAGTTAATGAAATAGATAGTTTGATCCCAAATGAACAATGAGGGATATTTTGTTGTTGGCAACTTTGTACTGGCCAACATTACAAGTTTCAACATCACCCAATATGGCATTGCAAAATCAAAATGAATTAATATCTCCAAAAAATGAGAGAGGTTATTGTAGATCTCTACAACATGGTCTTATAGCACCTAGAATCACATCCATACCTCACACAAGCTTTGAAATATACCCCATCAAAGATCAATGCCCTATGGCATTTAATGACTCTTAGGTACATTTCAATTTGGAATGCCTAAGAACGGTTCAAGTGCTCTTGGTGGTTGGGAACATATCATCATATCTGTCTCTACATTTAGCGGTGGAGTATGAGATAGATATGAGTCACGGGCCATTCTTTTATAGAAAAAGCCACAAAACATCTATTGATTGATCTGACAGGTGGTAGTTATAGCACAACACCAATTCATTAGTGGTGTTTCACTAAGGCTTCCATGGCTAATTAGAGCTAATGGAATAAATAGTTTGATGCCATGATGAATGGTGATAGAGATTTGGCAGTTGGCAACTTTGTACTAGCCAACACTACAAGTTTCAGTATCACCTGAGATGGTGTCACAAAATCAAAATAAAGTAAGATCTCCAAAAAGTGAGAGAGTTTATTGTAGGTCTCTATAGCATGGTCCTATAGCACCTAGAATCACATCCATACCTCACATGAGCTCTGATATGTGCCTCATCAAAGATCATTTCCCTATGGCATTTAGTGACTCTTAGGGACACTTTGGTTTGGCGTACCTAAGAACATTAGAGCACTCTGTTGGTCTAATTTTTGCAAGATAAAATTTCCCTAGTCTAGGTACAAAAAATTAGAATTGAATTCATTAATGTTGAATAGGGTTTCTAGTCTTTGGTTCTCCAGATTTGTTAGCCTTTGAAAACATTTTTTATACCCTAGGTCTCATTGCTTTTAAAAAAATTTGAGCATGAAAACTTCTAAAAAAATGTGCAAATATTCTGTATTCATTTCAAAGTTTTTCACACCCCCAAGTGGCCTTTTTCTTTTATATTTCTCACTATCTGATCCTTGTAAGATCTATGATAGTCACTATCTTGCTATGTAAAGATGCAAGTGTTTTACCCTACATGACATAGAAACTACTGTGAAATTGAAGGGCGGTGTTGTAAAATGGAGGTGCAGTGATTGGAGATTGTATTGCATTAGAATTTTTAGTCACATGCACTTTGTTAGTGCTGTCAAAGCTAGAAAGAGAACCAAGTATCATTGAAGGAAAAAGAAGTCACTGGAATATAGTTTCTCTAATGGGTCATTGTGTCATTGTTTGAAAAACTAAGCACCTTGCCAGTAGTGACATAGTGCCCAGCTGGGAAATACATGTCACAATGGCTTCCAAACTTCCTAGTGATCATAAAGACATCCAAGTGGCATGGTGAGTAATGATTTTATTGTTATGTTAGAAACATTAATGAGGGTTATTATGACTTGACTTGCCTTTATCTTTCTGGAATCAAGTTTTGATAAGACACCAGAGGTCGCTATGTCATTGTCAGGAAATTCATGATCTTTTTCGTTCGTGACATAGCAACTTGACAAAAAGTAATAATGCAGGAACATTTTTAGAAGGAGGGTCCCAAATTCATTCTCCATTAGATATTAGTTATGAAGTTTTTGGGACATGGTGGCATCTAGTGGGATACATGTATGCACCAAGAAAAGTGAAGGCATTGGAGGTCGCTATGTCACTATTGTGAGAATTATGCATCTCACCATTAGCAACATAGCTCCTAGCCATGAAATGAACACATGGTAGGACCCAAGCAATGTGGAAATGTGGCAATGTGACTAGGATTAGAATATGGTTTTAAATACTAGCTATATAGAATATCCTCATGTCATCAATAACCTAGACCCACGCCCCATTCATAAATCATATGAAAGATTCTGATCATTTGATCAAGCTTAGATCAGTGATTGTCACTACCTCACTATGGAAAGATGTGCACTTTTTACTCTATGTGACATAGCAACCAGG
This sequence comes from Cupressus sempervirens, assembly GCA_028749045.1. Taxonomy (NCBI): domain Eukaryota; kingdom Viridiplantae; phylum Streptophyta; class Pinopsida; order Cupressales; family Cupressaceae; genus Cupressus; species Cupressus sempervirens. Next base: position 789,915,860 of record CM053783.1, on the reverse strand, counting down.
GGACCCACCACATCTTATCCACATCATGTAGTTTCCTCACCCTCAGATCAATTTCAAATCTACGATCATCTATATCTCGCTATGATAAGTTGCTCAAATGAAATGTATAGTGACATAGAAATAAAGGGCCCACCACATTACTCTTAAATAATGCATCGAAGTCTCCTCCACATGATCAAAGTAGAATTAATGTTTGTCACTACTTCTGTATAGCAAGATACTTGCTCTTTATGTATAGTGAGGTAGCAACTTGATGACACATTTCCTCGGTCATCAGTGGGTCCAAACTGAAATGCCAACAATGAAGAAACTATACATATGGAAAAATATCATTGGGTTGACTACCAATATGTCAAGTGGAACATGATTCATCTTTACTTGCATCCCTAGATCGTAGGATTTTTAAAAAATCAATGGTGTAAATTTGAACGTAGAAGGTGGTGTCACTCTGTGCATTTATGAGGAATGAAAGCTTCACATGCAAAAGAAAAATAGAATATAATATAGAATATTTTTTTAGTTCCATCCCATGTGAACAAAGATTTGAGGCCTTTTCTTAAGTAGAAGCCATTACTGAGAAGGTTGTGTTGAGTTTAACAATAGTGTGAAGCAGATTCCCATCGTTTGAAGAGATATTTCAAAATTACAGAGAGAAACGAGCAAAGAGTCAAGTAAGTAATTATACTATAATCTCTATAGTGTCTTAGTTATGAAAATTACAATAAAAAATTCCTCCAAATAAGGTGTTTTCTATTCAAGTGAACTATTTGGATAGGAATGTCCATGATGATTTGCTTGAGCCGCTCCCTAACTCCACTATTGAAACTGTACTAGTTAAAAAGCTTACTTCATTAAACCCTAGGTTGAGAATAGCAGATGGATTGTATGACAAGGGGAATTGGGTCTAGGATGCTAATACCTCTCAAACTAGTTTGGATTTGTTAAAGAAATGGTTTTTAGAGAGGAACCTATTTGCCCCACATGGCAATATGTAGAATTTTGATTTAGGGAAATTGGTGGTTCCTAGTTTTTTTATGGATTATGATCTACTTGAAGCTATGGTAAATAACTATGAGTAGTGAGAAGAATTGACGGGGAGGTCCTAATTATAGTTAGCCCAGATGAAATTGGGGAAGTTTTTGGTTTAGGGCCTCTCATTGATTATCATGTGCCCATTGATTTGAAAGGGTTAGAAAAGGAATACATGTCCAAGAAGGACGCCATTAGGCAAGGTGCACTAAAGGCACATATAGGTAAAGTTGGAACTCTACCAGTGATAATAATAGGCTCCAGGGAACCTTTCAAAAGGGCATACTTCAATACCAGGGTTGTTGAGATATATAGGACCCTGTGCAAAGTTTTTGGGAAAGATGTAGAGGAGTTTATGCCTATGGATTTTATGTACATGGTTACTCAAATTTCATCTTTTGGTGTGGACATAATTTTTGATTTTGCTTCTTACTTAGCTAAGGAAATTCATAATGGACTGATTGGGATTGCTAAGGGCAAGGTGGAAAAAACTTTTGGCCATTATTCTTTTTTGATGCACATGTTTTTGTTTAAGGGAGCAACATATTTTGGTAAAGAAATTTAGTTGAACAAAGAAGATAATGAAGAAGTACTATCAGTCCAATTATGGAGTGCATATATGACTTGAGATGCAGAGATGGCTAGCTTTGTCAGGTTTGATAGGTATTTCACTTCCAAGTTGAGATGCCTCTTATTGAGTGACAATCCCAGAATCCCTAGGGCACTAATGGGTCTCATTAGGCGTATGGAAAATCCTAGTGGCTTGAAAGTTTCAAATAATTGGGGAGATGTCATCCCATACTCTATTTCTATTGTATTTAGAATTTATGGTTTTAAAGGAAGTCCTCATATACTACCTTACCTAGTTATTTTGAAGGTAGGAGTAGCTAAATTTTTGTGGTAGTTGGGAGGAGTGGAGGAAACCTTTTTGTTAAAGAGGGGAAGGGGGTCAATTTTTCCTACCTATATAGTGGCCCATCATTTTGTAATCACAAAAGGGGGTTAGCTTTCTCTGAACAAGATTTTGAATCCTTATAAGATGGCTATTTATCACCCTCATTTTTGTGATTTTGAGGGATTTTATCATTTTCCTTTAAGATACAGAATCAAGCTTGGAATAATTGAGCATGAATTCTATTTTCTTGAATACATAATAAGGAATGAATACTCCTTGCAAGAGCAGGAGACTAGAAAGGAAATGTGGAGAGGCTTCTCTAAAGTTTTGGATTTCATTCATTGTTTTGATGCAGATTATAGTTGTTTGGACAATGTTGTTACAAATGTAGATAAGATAAATAAACTTATGAATACCTTTTCTAAAATAATGGAGGCAATGAATGATAAGAAGCAATTCTTTATCAGATTTTACCTAGATAAGGCCAGGGAAGTAATGAGAAGATTGGGTTTTACTCCCAATATAGGGGTAGGTCAATTAACTATCAAGAAAAGGTTAGGGTATACTATTATTCAAAATAAAAGGAACACTTTGGACAAAGGAAAACAAATAATTGAGTCCACTAGTGATGTTTTGGAAGAGAGGCCTCCTGAGCCCTCCCTTAAAAGGTGAAAAATAATAAGGGAAGAGGATCCTCATGTTGAGGAATACTCACCCTTGTAGACCCCTATGAGAATTGAAGAAGAACAACTCATTGAAGAGAAAATTGAACAATTGGGATCCCAATGGGGAGTTTTTGTTACACAATTAGAAATAGATGAAGGAAACCCCTAGGAGCTTCCAATGCCAAGTTTTGAGTTGATAGTTGTAGATTATAGAGGAAGGGAATTAGACCCTGTACTAGAAAAAGCAAGTCAACAATTTTTATCAGATGACAATTTTATCAAATCTAGAGCTTTCTACCAATTTTCATGGAGAACTAACATGAGAAAATTTGAATAAAGATGCAACAAGTTAAGAACTAAGCATCCTAAACTAGAGGAGGTAGCCCTACAAAATCAAATAAAGGAAAAAATGATTCAAGAGTTCCAAAACATAACCCTTGAGGAGGGGAGGTAGATGGTTAAGGCTTCAAATATTTTATTGTCACCCAATTGGGATATAGCTAATGCATTAATTTTCAATTCCATTTTGAATAAGTTGGAATTACAAGACCCCAGTAAAAAGGAGTTTACAAGGACTTCATGTAGTGAAGATCAAGCTACTCTAGTTATGTGGTCATTGAAAAGGGGATCTAGGGTTGTTTCATCATAGCTAGATGACTCAAGATTAATAGGAAATATCATTGTGAGGTGAGTGGTTGATACCTCTCATGTGCAAGTTGCACATTGGAATGTAGATTCATCTCAATTTATTTTGGCCACTGCTAAAAAGGAAGAAAGGGCCATGTTTGAGTTGCAGAGTAAATATGAAAGTGTCTTGGAAGCTTACAATAAGGAAGTTCAAAAGAGGATTGAACTTGAAAATAAATTAATCGGAAGGTCTACAAGACCAAGAATAACATATCCCCATCCCCCAGTGGAGCCTTTTAAATCCACTCCTCTTATAGAGATGTTGGATACCCCATAGAGGCCACAATATTATGTTGCTGAAGACTTTGAAGAAGAAAAGAGCAAGCTATGGGCCTTACATGTAGAATTAAATGTACAATATGAAGATAAATTGAGAAAGGGTCTCACTTATTTGGGGGATAAAATTTAATGGCCACTAGTTTATGACCAATTGGCTAGGGTTTTAAGTATTTGGAATGAATTGAAAGAAAACGATGACACTCTAAAGCATATTGTGAATAAATGAGGAAAGAAATAGAGGAGGAAGGAAGTAACATTTTTGTGTTACTCTGTCATAAGGTCATCACATGATCAAATTGAAAGGACCTATGATATTGTTACTAATCTCCCAAATTTCGATAATAAGAGAATTCATCTACAAAGGTTAATAGTTGGCTATTTGAACAAATATAAGAGCCAAAACTTTAGTTTATTTCCTCATACCCTAGATAGAAGGAATAATTTGAAAAATAAAGATGAATAGGCTAAGGAACTTGATGATTTATTTTGTGTAAGGATGAATAAAATTATCAATGAAACATGGCATGCATGGTGGGCTACCACAATGGAGGAAATAGTGAAAGCCCAGATATTCTTTGATTCTTTGAAACAAGAATTTATTGATATTGGTAGGGAAGTAGAATATGTTATCAAGAAGCAAAAGGATATTCTGTAGTTTGATTGGCTAGATGACACACTGTTTGACAAGTGGATGGTAGACATTTCTCCAGGATGAACAATTTGAAGAAGTTGAAACTAATAGTGATGAGGTGCAGGATGATGATATTCAAATCACTGATGCCACCACATAAGGCCAATAGGAAGAAGAAAATAAAGGTGACCAATCAATTTCTATTGTAGGCCCAGAACTTCAAGATGTTGACACAAGCAAGGAAAGGGGAAAAGTAAAAGTAACTTTGATAGTACAGGATAAAGATAGTGAAAACCCACGAGTTAAGATTAATTTGCAATCATCAAAATAGATTTCATCATTGGTGGGCATATCAAGTGTATACACAGAAGAATCAAAATAATAGCCAATTAGAAAATCAATAGTATAAAAGAATGTAACAAAAAGGGACCCACAAAAAGAATGTTTGATGTATAAATCTTTTTGTTACTCACAATTTTGTCTTTTTGTGATAGGTGTATGTAAATATCTTTTGTAATAGACACCTATCATTTCTCTATGCCTAAAGCTTGTTGTATCTCACATTATATAAGTGAGATTCTATGGCTAGAGAATGGTCTGATTTCTAATGCATTTTACTATTACACTCAAGATGTTTTTGGTCCAATCTTTGAGCAACTTTATGATATGTCTTCTTTGTATATTTTTTGAGAATACATCAATATGGAATGATCTTTGTGTCTCTTTCTAAAGTCATTCTAAGTTTCTGCAATTGTATAAAATATTCCAAAAAAAATTGATACAAATTTTGAGTTGTCCCCATATAAGTTCTTTTTGAATTTTGTCTCCTTTATTATTGCGTGGTTATTTTGAGATTGTGTGAGTAAAGTTGGTGCAATTGAATGTAATTCATTTAGGTTGTATGTCAGTTCATTATTGCTATTAATTCAATGAATTAAGTAAAAGCTTTGATGAATTTGATGAGATTACTATGGTAATAGAAAGCATGTTTGTAAGGATGAACTTGAGTGAGAATTGCTTATCATATTTGTTGTAAGGCAACAAATCAAATCCATAAATTTAGAGTAGACTTTGAATCCCAATGGAATAGGAAATGATCTAATTTATCCAGTCTGTAGATAGATATATCATAAATCAGTATCAAGTCAAAAGTCACAATCAATTTTACTTTCTTTTTATGAAGATTTTCAAAGATGGTCAATACTTGTTTGCATGGAATGTTCTAGCTTTAGTTAGCCACTATTGCTAAGGATAACTACAAATCTACAAAAGAATTTATGACCAAATCTACTATATGGGATGTATTTTGTTTAAAATGCCAAAATTAGGTGTCTATTTGAGGATCGAGGATGAGGATGAGAATGAAACTAATATAGTTCTCATACAACAATAGTCAAATTGAATCATCCCTTAGGTATACCCACATTGGTTCTATAGAGGCTAAAGAGTAGAAAGCTAATTGCGGTTTTTTTGAAGTTGGTTCCAACTGGTTTACATACATAATTTTTGACAAGAAATAGCTAATCCTTAGATTTTGTAAGTATTATCAGCTTGGTATTGGGCCTTTGTTGTCTGATAGTTTTAAAATAGTAACACACTCAACAGGATAGGATGAGCTTATTGCTAGGGTTTACCTAGCCACTAGGAGCTAATGGAATAGACAGTTCAATCCTATGATGAACTGTAAGAGAGATATGAGCAAGATATCTATGCTTAGGCCACTTTATGCAAGATATGAGCAAAAGTCGCTAATTAGGAAAAATTGGGTCTTTTTGAGTTTTTGGTCAAGATAGCCTAGGATTAGGTTTTTTGAGTTGTTTTTTAATAGTTTGGAACCTTTTCCAAGTCCTAGAAGTGAAATCTAGTGAATTATACAAAAGTTGCACTTTCTATGCAAAATTGTAAAAGTTGTAAAAGTTGCTTAAAAATGCAAATCTGAATGGAAACCTTCTAACCTTCAAAAAAAATGTTTCCCATGCTCATGTACCCAAGCATGGATAGTTACAAATTCTAAAACTTCCATTTACAACTTTTTGAAAAAATTGTAAAAGTTGCTCAAGCAACTTTTGCGCGATTTTTGCTCTTTATATATTTAGGTCAAATGGGTCCATCTAGGACTATTCTAGCACCCTAGTTAACATTCCTAGGACCTATTAGGTAACCAAATACCTTAGTTTCCCATGAATATTGAAAGGAAATGAATATGAAATTCGCTACCAGGTACAAAAAATTTAGATAGAGAAGTAACAAGTGCTATAGAATTGTCCATAGAGCAATGTGAAGTGAAGCCTCAAATTGGCTCATTAGTAGGCAAAGAATCTAGTCATGCAATTCATTCCAAAACCATAGATGTTTCAATTAGAAATTTATATTGATAAATGGCCTTGCATTTATAGGACTTGGGAAGCCAAGATAGTCAAGCTGGATATGATCCCTCAACGTTCTCATCAAAATATATTAATGATCCTTCACAGTCATCCCAATTTTCCTCTACACATGATGGACAATAGCATGCCATTTTTCATGTGTGGATACTCCATGAACCTACATCAGAGCTCCTAAAAGAGTGCAACTAGCTTGATCCTTTTAGTGTGCACCAATCCTCAAATGGTGTAATGTTAGTGTTATCTATCAACCAAAAAAATCTACAAACCATAGACTCGCCTTCCTTACCTAAATCCATTATAGCTTTACACCATTGGACAATGGATTTTGCATTTGTTAATATTGTTGTATCTTTGTACTTTAGTTCTTCAAAAGCTAAGGCTCTTTTGATGCATGCACCTACACTATTGTGCTCTCCCTTTCCATGACAAACCTCTGTGAAATTGCACATATATTGAATTCTAAACAACTTGTGGATCCTACTCAACCAATAGAATATCCATGCATTCTTCAATTGAGATGTGCAATTGTCTAACCAAATAATGTGTTGACAATATGGTATGCCCCTATTAGCCAAATCCACATAAAATAGTTGAAAAAAACCATGTACAAATACTATAGAATGTGATCGATCATCGCTAATGTAAAAATGGTACTCCCTCAAAAATTTTCTATCATCTTTTGTACTTTTAGGTGAATGCATGAATGTTATGTGAAAAAATATGGAAACCTATTGAGAAGAATAATACTTTTCTTGCACCTTATTTTTTGGTTGTATTGTGTAGTTCTCTGTGAAGTCTACAACCAAAATAATGGTATCTAGTGGAAACATATCCTTGCACAACTTGAATTGTAAATCCAACCATCGAGCTCTATGTGTATACCTTGCATAATCTTAAATAATCTTTTCACAAAAAATCTTCATGAAATCATACACTAGAATCTTTTCAATGACTAAATCACATCTTTTACCATATTTCCCATCTTTTAGAGCATATGTCACTGTCTTATATTTTTTGTAATCTACTATTTCATTTCTAATTACATGTGTACTATCCATATGTTCACAAGTTAATAAAAGTTGCAAAGAACTACACAATAAGCATGTACCATTTGAGCATGAAGTCTTGTAAAATTGCTGGTCGTCCCCTATTTCACATAAAATGTTAGATATGAATTCCCTTGAAGATCTTAGTGGCTCATTTGTGTCACAATCTTGCAAAACAAACTTAGAATGCAAAAACACACACATATGCCTAAAAAAATCAAAATGGTTAGAAAATTAAATATGTATCCTACAATAACAAGTTGTGCATGTATGATTTATCTTCACATAAAAAGGTTTACCCATCTCAAAAAATATTTGACTTATTCAAATTTTAGGATACATACCAATAAATTTTGGAAAAAATTGTGTCTGAGTTGAGTCCAAATTTTTTTTTGCATGTGGGTTGCGATTTTGACTACCAATTTTGCTTCTCACAACATCTCTTTGATTAGGGGAAACACGTGTTATTTTTTCAAAAATCTTTGATCAATAATTTCAAAGCTTCACTAATTTCTTTATCCTTTTGCAGTAGTCTACTGCTAAATGTCCATAAATCATTTTTTGTTGGATCTTCCAATCTCTCACACCTTAGCATGGCTCTCCTTAGAGTACCTCTACTGATTTTCAATGTTTTTCTTTTCTTTCTCATGAGTTGAGCTTTATTCATTTAGGTACTTACTATTGTCAATGTAAGTACTCATGTTGTGATATTACTATCTTTAGTATTTGATTTAGAACCCACTTCACCATAAGCACTCATTAGATTCTTTACAATGTTTTTTTTATTTGAATCATCCATTGTTCTTAGCCTAAGAATATTCATGATAGGCCTAAATTTCAAATTCCTCATCATTTCAACAAATAATTGGCATTGACTTTTAATATTTAACTCTTGAAAGAATAATCTTCACATATGATTAAATTTTCTTTGACAAGTATGCATGTTAATATTGTCAAGCATTGATTTCAAAATGTTAGTATCAATATCAATCAAATATTTTTGTCTTTTAAAATGAATTTTAGAAGGTGTTATAATCTCTTCCATTCCCTCAACATTTTAAACATCAACATAAGGTGAGTGCTTTATGTACCTTGAACTGAAGATGATGTGCCTTGGCAATAAGATGCAAAAGATGGAATATCACCTACTTGATATGTTGATGTTGTGCCTTAAACATGAGATGATGGAGTGCATACATTGTTAGATCTACAAATTAGCATCTCTTCAACATGAGATGATGATATGACTCCAACATTGGAAGATGGTGTAGCTTCACAATTCAATTATCTTCTTAAGCATAACAGTCTCATTTGTTCTCTTTGTCTTTCCAATTCTTCCTTTTTGTTTCTTTGTATTAGTGGTTCTTTTTCCTCTTCAAAAGTGAATTCTTTATTATAGCTTTGTAATTTTCTTTTTTCATGTAGTAGTTTCATTTTATCTCCTTTAATTGCCAAATCTTTCTTGCTTTCTTCCATTGTTTGAGTTTTTGGTTTCTTTGTTGGCATTATGATGATTTCTATATGTCAAATTATTCAAACATCTAAATTACTTACAATTTGTAAATTACAAATCATTCAAATACATATACAAATTATAATTATTTCAATGAATACACAATATATATTAAACACCTTGTCAAATTTATAACCATTTCCAAATTGCAATTCATTCAAACATACAAATTTCAATGAATTCACTATATATTAAACAACATGTGAAATTATAATAAAAATTATCTTTATATAACAACAAAGAATATTTAAAAAGGACTGCACTAAACTTTTCTATAGAAAGAATATTCAAAAAGCCTTCAAATAGTGTATCCAATGATTGAATTTAGTGTTTTCTAACTTCAAATAGAATGAAAGAATATTCAGAAAGCCATCAAATAGTATTTGCTAACTTCCAATAGCTTGAAACTTGTTTTTTCTATTCGAACTATAGAATGAACAATAGACAACAAGAAGAATATGGATTAGTAGGGACCCAAACTTGCGTTAGGACCATTTTTTGGTGTTCTCATATAGTGCATATGCACTATGTGAAGAATAATCTCTCCCTATCCCACCATCTCCCATCCCCTACTCTCTCTCCCTACTCTCTCTCACTCTCTCAATCCTCTCCCATCCCCTACTCTCTCTCCTCTCCTACTGCCTACTCTCTCTACCATCCCCTACTTTCTCTCACTCTCTCTCATCTCCCATCCCCTACTCTCTCTCACTCTCTCTCCTCACCCATCCCCTACTCTATCTTTCTCTCTCTCCTCTCCCATCCCCCACTCTCTCTCTATCTCCCTCTCCCACTGCCTACTCTCTCTCACTCTCTCTCTGATTCCCTACTCTCTCACTGTCTCTATCACATCCCTTACTCTCTCTCTCCTCTCCCATCCCCTACTCTGTGTAACTCTCTCTCCTCTACCATCCCCTAGTCTCTCTCTCTCTCTTGGGCTACTCTCTCTATCTATCTCCCTCTCCCACTCCATCTCCCACCACCTACTCTCTCTCACTCTCTCTCCCACCCACTACTCTCTCATATCCCCTACTCTCTCTCACTTACAAACTTCCCCATCCCCCCTCTCCCTCTTGCTCTCCTTCTCACACTCCCTCTCCCATCACTATACTCTCTATCTATCTCCCTTTCCCACTCCTTCTCCCACCACCTACTCTCTCTCCCATCCCCTACTCTCTCTCTCCCTCTCTCTCCTCTCCCATACCCTACTCTCTCACTCTCTCGCCTCTCCCATCCCCTACTCTCTCTCACTCTATCTCTCCTCTCCCATCCCCTACCCTCTCTTTATCTATCTCCCTCTCCTACTACCTACTCTCTCACTCTCTCTCATTCTCTCTCCTCTCCCATCCCCTACTCTCTCTTTCTCTCTCTCTCTCCCCTCTCCCATTCTATACTCTCTCTCTCTCTCTCTCTCTCTCTCGCTACTCTCTATATCCATCTTCCACTGCATGCTCTCTCTCACTCTCTCTCACATCCCCTACTCTCTCTCTCTCTCTCTCCCTCTCTCTCTCCCCCATCCCTTTCTCTCTTACACACACTCCCATCCTCCCTCTCTCTCACTCTCCTTCTCACACTACCTCTCCCACTACTACTCTCTCTATCCCACTCCCTCTCCCACCACCTACTCTCTCCCATACCCTACTCTCTCTCACTCTCCCTCTCCTACTTCCTCTCTCACTATCTCTCTCCCATCCTCTATTCTCTCCCATCCCCTACTCTCTCTTACACACACTCCCATCCCCCCCCCCTCTCTCTCTCTTTCTCTCTCTCCCTACCTCTCCCTCTCCACTCCCTCTCCCATTTCCTACTCTCTCTCACTCTCTCTTTCCCATCTCCTACTATCTTTCTCTCTCTCTCTCTCTCTCTCTCTCTCTCTCTCTCTCTCTCTCTCTCTCTCTCTCTCTGTCTCACACACACACACACACACACACACACATAGACTCCCATCCCCCCTCTCTCTCTTTCTCTCCCTCTACCAACACTACTATCTCTCTCTCTCTCTCCATCTATCTTCCTCTCCCACTCCTTCTCCAATTGCCTACTCCCTCTCCCATCCCCTACTCTCTCTCACTCTCCTTCTCCCACTCCCACTCCCACTACCTACTCTCTCTCACACTCTCTCTCTCCCATCCCCTTCTCTCTCTCTTTCTCTCCCTCTCCCATGCCCTCTCTCACTCGCTCTCCCTCCCCTAATCCATCTCCCATCGCATACTCTCTCTCTCCCATCTCCTACTCTCTCCCTCACTCTCTCTCTCACTATCACTCTCTCCCTCTTTACTCTCTTTCTCCCATACCCTACTCTCACTCTCTCTCTCTCCCATCTTGTACTCTCTCTCTTTGCCACCCCCTACTCTCTCTCAAACTCTCACACTCTCCCATCTCCTACTCTCTATCTCGTACACACACTCCCATCCCCCCCCCTCTCTCTCTCTCTCCCACTCCCTCTCCCACTGCCTAATCTCTCTCTCTCTCCCATCCCCTACTTCCTCTCCCCTCTCCCATACCCTACTCTCTCTCTTTTACACAAAAAAACACACTCCCATCCCCCTTCTCTCTATCCTCTCCCATCCCCTACTCTCTCTCACACACACTCTCATCCTCCTCTCTCTCTCTCTCTTCCACTCCCACTCCCTCTCCCACTGCCTACTCTCTCTCTCTCTCTCTCTCACTCTCTCTTTCCCATCCTATACTCTGTCGCTGACACCCCTACTCTCTCACACTATTTCATGCTGACTCCCATCCTTTATTCTCTCTCTTACACACACTCCCATCCCCGCTCTCTCTCCCACTCCCTCTCCCACCACCTACTCTCTCTCACACTCTCTCCCCCATCCCCTACTCTCTCTCTCTCTCTCACTCACACACTCTCATCCTCCTCTCTCTATCTCTCTCTCTCTCCCACTCCCTCTCCCAATGCCTACTCTCTCTCCCTCCCCCATTCTATACTCTCTCTCTCTACCACCCTCTACTCTCTCTCATAGTCTCACACTCTCTCCCATTCCCTATTCTCTCTCTTACACACACTCCTATCCCCCTCTCTCCCTCTCCCACTCCCTCTCCCACTACCTACTCTCTCTCATAGTCTCACACTCTCTCCCATTCCCTATTCTCTCTCTTACACACACTCCTATCCCCCTCTCTCCCTCTCCCACTCCCTCTCCCACTACCTACTCTCTCTCACACTCTCTCTCTCCCATCCCCCACTCTCTCTCTTAGGATACTCTCTCTTTTATAGACACACGCTCCTATCCCCCCTCTCTCTCCTCTCCCATCCCCTACTCTCTAGATCTCTCACACACACTCCCATCCCCCCTTTCTCCCCCCCTCTCCCACTCCCTCACCAAATACCTACTCTCTCTCACACACTCCCTCTCCCATCCCCTACTCTCTCTCTTTCTCTATTAGGCTACTCTCTCTCCCCTACTCTCTCTCTTTCATAGACAAACATTCCCATCCCCCCTCACTCTCCTCTCACATTTTCTACTCTCTAGATCTCTCATACACACTCCATCCTCCCTCTCTCTCTCCCTCTCCCACTTCCTACTCTCCCTCTCACATTCTCTCCCTCTCTACTCTCTCTTCTATCCCCTACTCGTTGTCACACTCTCACACTCTCTCATACCCTACTCTTTCTTACACACAATCCCATCCCCCCACTCTCCCTCTCCCACTCTCTCTCCCACTTCCTACTCTCTTTCCCATCCCCTATTCTCTCTTAGGCTACTCTCTCTCTCCCCTCTCCCATCCCCTACTTTCTCTCTCTTTCACACGCACTCCCATCCCCCCTCTCTCCCCTCTCCCATCCCCTACTCTCTCTCTCTCTCTCTCACTCCCATCCTCATGTCTCTCTCTCTCTCTCTCCCTCCCATCCCCTACTCTCAATCTCTCTCTCACATCATGTACTCTCTCTTTGCCACCGCCTACTCTCTCTCACACTCTCACACTCTCTCCTATCCCATGCTCTCTCTCTTACACACACTTCCATCCCCCTTCTCTTTCTCCCTTTCCCACTCCTTCTCCCCCCACCTACTCTCCCTCTCTCATCCCCTACTCTCTCTCTTGGACTACTCTCTCTCCCCTCTCCCATCCCCTACTCTCTCTCTCCTCTCTCCCATCCTCTACTCTCTCTCTTTCACACACACTCACTCCCATCACCCCTCTCTCTCTCTCTCCCCTCTCCCACTCCCTCTCCCACCACCTACTCTCTCACTCTCTCTCTCCCTCTCTACTCTACCATCCCATACTCTCTCTACCACCCTGTACTCTTTCTCTCACACTTCCTCTCTCTCCCATCCCCTACTCTCTCCCCTCTCCCATCCCCTACTTCCTCTCTCTCTCTCTCTCTCGCACACACACACACACACACTCCCATCCCCCCTCTCCTCTCTCCCTCTCTCACTCTCACTATACCTCTCTCCTTCCAAATTTAGGTCTTAATAGTGTATGCGCACCAAAGCGTGCACACACTATTAAGACCAAAATTTAAAAACCTTTAAATAGTCTGCACAAGCTATAGTGCACATGTGTTATGTAAATCTTTTCATTCTACCAAGCCTAAGGCTTGGTTTTTCCTTGGGGATCCAACCCAAAGGTTTGGAGTCTCTAAACTGGTTTGAGATGTATTTTGTTGCAAACATTAAAAAAAATATTTATTTTTCTTGTGTGCTCTCCTTCTATTTTTCTCATGGTTATTGATAAAATTAGGTTACATGACATTGTACATCTCTATCGTAGCTATTTAACCATATAATTAATTTTTTATTTGAACTACTTTAAGTTTTTCAACTATAATTTATTTTGAATGTATGTCCATTTTTTGTCAAAAACTGACATGTACTAATTGGCCTGTATATTTTAGCTCATTCATTGAATTTCACAACTTAGTATTTTAGAAACTAGACTCCATTCTACACACTTTGAAAAATAGAGGTTTTGATTTTAGACTAGTTTTCAATCATTTCTGGGGGAGAACATAGATATTTCACATTTTTGAGATGTGTCCAATTAAAAAATTCATAAAGAAAAATACACATTACAAAATTACCCAAAAAATATGGGATAAACTACATAGTGATAGGCAACTTTTGACTAGAGCGATTAAAGAATTTCGAAAGAAAATTTAAAATTTTAGGGGGGCCACACTTTGTACTGTGTTATATTTTTTTTGAATAAATAGTACCACTTTCTGTGCCCCCATTTTTGAGGACCTAAAACTAAACCATTTTGAAAAAAAATAGTAGTTTAGAAACTAGATTCAGAGAACTACTACTTTTGTTTTTGTCATATCTTAAAATTTCGAGTGTAACTATCTTCAAATTCTTGTTGAAGTTTAGAAATTCCCAATTTCAAAAAAAAGGTGTCCACTTATACCCCCATGTTGGCACCACAACTTGGTGCACTTACCCCATTTGTCTTATCAAAAAAAATTCTTACCAGATATCCATATAGTCTTTTGTACCATTCTCTAGGTTCTTGCTTCAATCCATATAAATTTATCTAAAGTTTACATACCATGTCTCTTTCTCTTTGATCAATGAAACTTTTAGGTTGTTCAATGTAGACTTATTCCAAGATCATATTTAAGAAAACTAAATTTACATCCATCTCATATACTTTGAATCCCTTTTGTGTAGAATATGCTATAAGTATTTTGACTCCTTCAAGTCTTATGATAGGGGAAAATGTTTCCCCATAACCAGTACCTTCTTCTTGAGAATAACCTTTTAATACTAACCTTTCCTTGTTCCTTGTTACATCTTCTTTCTCATTCAACTTATTTATACATGTCTAATTTGTAATAATTAAATTCTTATCCTTAGGTATATGTATAAGAGACCAAGTTTCATTCTTTTCTATTTGCTCAATTTCTTCATTCATTGCCTCTACCAAAATTTCATTTTCTAAAGAATCTTTTACAAACCTAAGTTCAAATTCACTGAGAAAATATGTACCTTTTAATTTGTTCCTTGTCACTATGCCTTCTATCTCTCCAAATATTTTTTTAGGTGCATGATGTCTTCTAACAAATTTTACAAGTCTAGGATCTTTCTCTCTTGACTCTAAACTTGGTTCACTTGGTTCTTCATGATCTTCTTCATTTTTCTTGGGATCTTCTAGCATTTCTCATTGTAAATCAAGTTGTACTACCTATGACTTAGGTTGCATTATCTATAAATATAACTCAAGTTTAACTATCTATGACATAGGTGCCTTTGTTTGTGACTTGGGTTGAACTGCTAGTGACTTGCTAGGTTCAATTTTCTACTAATTAGTTTCAACTATTTGTGGTAGAGTCTCATGCCCCTCTTCATAGTAAACAATTTTTTTGTAGTCTTTGATGGTGTTTCAAAACATCATATTTCAAAAACTAATTAACAAGAATAGAATACATCTAGGGGCAGCTAATTCCAATATTCAACATACTTATTTAGACACTAGGTCCAACTATAAGGTGAAACACTTCTTCCACTTTAGGCTATGAAAAACCTAGGAGAGTGTACCTTAGATTCATTCATATAGTACCAATGCCAAAGCATATGCTTGAATCTAGAAAAGTAGATAATACCCTTAATCTTCTAACACTTATAAATATAGCATAGACATAAAATAGCTAGAATCATGACATATGTACTAGATAATCTAAGTAAGGGTAACCCTTTTCAGCTCCTATATAGAAAGGAAAAATGATTTTGACTATAATATTGAATTTCAAATAAAAAATAAAAAATGAACAACACAACACTTTGATCATATAGCTAATTAGTGCCTTATCTATTGGGAAATCTCACAAGTCACTGACATACATCCTTGGAAATAATTTACACATTGCATGTATCATGAATTCTTGATCTATCCATTCACCTTGTGAATTAAACATCTACATCTTCTTGAATCTCATACATAGCCTATCCCTTCATGAAACCTGAAACCCTATGAGGATAGACTAAGTATTTACATGACTCCTTGAATCATAAGAAATGCATATCAACACATATAATCTAAAATATATTGCAACTAGAAATTATGCACCTTTTACATAGATCATAGGAGATCAAAGACAACATGAACATGAGACAAGATTTAGACTAAAAATTAACTTCTTGCTACATTTTTATTCATTTCATTTTAAAAAATACATAAAGAATGCATGAAACTAAAATATAAAACTATAGAATAGACTAGAACTACTATTCTATTTACCACTTGTCATTTATTACATGAGAGAAATGATGGGCATGAATGGTAGGATCACAACTAGAGATCTGGTCAATAGTCTTGAAAATAACCAACCATCAACAACCCTATAGAAAGAATAGAAAAGATTAAGAAGACATGAAGAATTCCCAGATCAAATCAAATGTTGTCATTTGTCCACTTGGAAAACTTCAATCTATTGATTAAGAACATATCTATATTCTCTCTTTGTAACTTAAAATTAGATCCCTTTACTTTTTATTGAAAAATACTTTTAAAATATCTTCAAACTGATGGAACCTCTAACTAATTTTGATGCCAGATCTAATTTTATAACAAGGGAAAAAATCCCATCACATGACCTCTAGAGGCAAAATATAACTCTTAGAATCATTTTTCTCTGAATCTAGAGTAAAAAAACCTCATTTCCTACCTTTCAATTGAATTTGGTGCTTGATCATGAAATGTGCCCATTCTACTAAGAACACCCCCATTTTAAAAATCTTCTTATAGCCTATGCTAGTGAGAACCTATGTATTTTCTGACTACAAATCTATATAGCTCATCTTCTCCTAGTTCCAATAGTATATTGCACAATATTTTTGAGAATAAATACCCCTGTAGTGCTCATTTTAAAATCTAGACCCCATTTCATGTTCAGAGATTAAAATTGAAAATTTTAAAAATTCATATGGTCAAAATTATAGAATATCTTGAAAATTATTTAAATTTTTCCATCTATGGCCTACATGTTCAAAATTTTGAAAGGAAAACAATAAAAATATATTTTTCCTTAATCTCATATTTTACCCCTATTCCTAATTCTAGGTTAACCCTAGTTGAATTCTAACTAAGTACCACGTGGCAACCTCCCATTGGCTAGACTCACTCTGTCATTACTACCACCTCACTGCCTCACTAGAGTACCCTACTACATGTCACTACGTCACTCCATTGTGACCCTAACTCCTAACTTGATCTTAATCCCAATGACTATGTAAAACCAAGCATTTTGAATCTTCAAAACCATTCTTAACCCCAATAGCTATGGTTAACTCTAGCAACATTGTGAAATAAGCATTGTCGCGTCATCGCATCAATTTTTTAACTTATCACTTAATTCTAACAAATTCACAAGGTGGTTAAGGTTTATCTTTTCATGCCATCATGTGGTTAACCTCCAACTAAGAGGTTAAACCTATTATGTAGGAGAATCTTGGGGTATTTGGCTATCTCACACGTTTAAGAGATTTTGGTGGGGTTGAGTGGACCTATTTAGGTTTTGTGTAATTAATTTTGATGTATTTAATGAGTATTGTAAGTTTTTAAAGGCATTTGGTATTTAATTTCTATTGGAGGCCAATTTGTGGCTCTTTAAGTAGTTAATGTAAGGGATGTTTAATTTGTATCTTACTAGGCTGACTTGTGGCTTAGATTGGTATAAGTAGGGGTTGTGGTGAAGTCCTTAGTCATTATTTATCCATCTTGGAGAAGAGGAGGTGGTAGAGGGGTGAAATTTTGAGACTGATAGTAGCTGAGGCTTGGAAAACAAGGAGATTGCTTGGTCAGATTGTGTGTACCATTTGGATCTTCATTGGAGGTTTCTACTAGAGTGTGGATCTAGACTAGCTAGGATTTGGATTGGATCTTGAGGGATCTTTTAGAATAGTTACTTTCTTTGTATTTGGTCATAATTGAGAAGGCCTTACAACTGACACATTGCATGTAATCAATTATATCTATGAATAAATTATTGTGACTTGGTCTTCAAATCTTGGATTGTTGTTTATCTTCCATTATGTGGTTATTTTTTGGGGACTAGGACAACTGCTTTGGGGATTTTATTACCTTAAACTACATCAAGTGGTATTAGAGAAAAGGTTGTTCCTAAGTGTGTAGACTGAGCACCAGAGTTGAGGTAGTTTGCACTAGGGTCTTGTGAAGTGGATTTATTAGGGTTTACAAAAATCTTGGAAGATGCCTCTAGGAAGATTGGACCCTAGGGTGATTGATGAACTTAGTGATGTCATAGAAGGAAGGATTTTAGAGAGGGTTAAAGAAGATTTAAGATCTAAAATAGAGGAGGTTAAAGCCACTTTTAGATCTAATATGGCATTGATGAAGAGTGATATGATCACTGAGATCATAAGTGCTATAGGTGGTATACCTTGGCATATGGAAATTGAAGATGGTTATGAGGAAGTTTTTGAATACTTTAAAGTTGGTGAATTGAGTGGTGAGGATAGAACTAATCATGTGAAGAAACTTATGGGAAATAGGGTTGGTCACTTTGCTAGACCTAGATCTCAATTGAAGTTGAAGCATAAGATGGAGGTTTCTAATTTCTAAAGTACTTTAAATCCCAAAGACCTAATTCATTGGATTGGTGGATTGGAAGACTACTTTTATCTTGAGAATATTGAGGTCTCACTTAGAGAAAGTTTGGTACAAATTAAGCCAAAGGGACATGTTGCTCTTTTGTGGAAAGAACTACAAAGAGATGGAGAAGAAGAAGGTGAAATGAAGATCACTAGATGAAGGTTGATGGTGACTAAATTGAAGGCTAAGTTCATTCATATTTATTATGAACTTAGGTTGTTTAAGAGGTTGCATAATTTGAAGTAGAAGGATATGACTATGAAATATTATACAAAGCAGTTCTACAAGTTGACTATTTGGTTTAGGCATAGAGAATTGTCATAGGAGAAGGTAGCTCAGTATATTAATGGTTTGAGATTCAATATTTAGGATGAGGTTAGTATGCTGAATATTTTTTTAGTCAAGGATGCTTATCAGTATTCTTTGAGAGTAGAAGAGAAGTTGAAGAGGAAGAATTAAGGTAGTTCTCAAAGGAAAGAGAGGCAAGACTACTCAACAAAGGCTAAACCAAGTGTAGAAGATGAACCAAAACCTATTGAGTAGAAGAGAAGGATAGGTAGAGGTGAGTTTAAGGGTACTTGTTTCAACTGTCATGAAGAGGGACATAAATCATATAATCGTCTACAGAAGAGTGGTGATAAAAAAGATGCTACTACAAATGAGGTTGAAGATAATGAACGTGAGCAAGGAGAGATTTTTCTCTCTCGGTGAGTACTAGTTGGTCAGAGGACACTGGAATCTTGTCAAAGGAGTAACTTGTTGCAGAATCATTATAGGTTTGGTGGTAATGTCTACAATGTGATTGTTGATTGTGGTAGTATTGATAACCTTATTTCTGAGGAGATGGTTCAAAAACTTGGATTGAAGAGAGTGAGAAATACTTATCCTTATAGGATTGGCTAGTTGCAATATGAGCATGCTTTCAAAGTGAGGGAGTAGTGCCCTGTTGATTTCCATATTGGGTAGTATAAGGATCTAGTGTTGTGTGATATTTTGGACATGAACAATTGTCAAATGGTACTTGGTAGACCTTGGCAATATGATTGTAGAGTTGTGCATGATTGTGTCAAAAATGTGTTTACAATTGAGAAAAGTGGTAGGAAGGATTCCATGATTCTATTGTAGAATGGAGAGGTCAGTAGAAGGAACCTGAGTATTGATTATCAAGTTGAGTTGGCACATTCTAAAAGGGTTAGTGACCAGTGTGGATAGAAAACTTGTAGAACATCAAGGATAGAGGTGAAGAAGTAGAAGAAGAGTAAGAGAAAAAGCATACAAGTTGAAGACTTGGAGGACATGTGTGTGAAGAACTAGTTTTGGATTTGTGTGTTTAATACCATTAGATCTTCTTCTAGCTACTAAGACCATCTTTCACACCTAGGGAGTCTAATGCAAGAGTATCTTTGGGTAGTTAGCTATCCTACATGATTAATAAATTTTGGTGGGGTTGAGTGGACCTATCTAGGTCTTGGGTAATTAATGTTGATGTATTTAATAAGTATTGTAATACTTTAAAGGTATTTGGTATTCAGTTTCAATTGGAGGTCAATTTGTGGCTCTTCAAGTAGTTATTGTAAGGCATATTTAATTTGTAGCTTCCTAGGTTGACTTGTGACTTAGATTGGTACAAGTAGTAGTTATGGTGAAGTCTTTAGTCATTATTCATCCATCTTGGAGAAGAGGAGGTGGTAGAGACTGTGCAAAATTTTGAGAAGGCTAGTAGTCGAGGCTTGGAAAACAAGGATATTACTTGGGCTTACGAGTACTAGTTGGATCATCCTTGGAGGTTTGTACCAAAGTGTGGATCTAGACTAGTTAGGGTTTGGATTGGATCTTGAGGGATCTTGTAGAACTATTACTTCCTTTGTATTTGGCTGTTACTGAGAAGGCCTTACAGCCTAACACATTGCATGTAATTAGTTATATCTATGAATAAATTATTGTGACTTGGGCTTCAAATCTTGCATTCATGTTTATCTTCATTATGTGGTTATTTATTGGGGGCTAGAACATCTTTTTTGGGTATTTTCCTACATTACACTGCATCAGCCTATGAGAGAATTATTTCATGCCACATGTTTGTTTGATTACATCATCATTTCACCTTTAGTTTGAGCTCCTATGATTTCCTTCAAAATATTGCTTTAAGTGTTGACAAGTGGCAATCCAACCACAGTGGGGCACTCCATACTTGAGATTGTCTCCAAAAGCCATGAGCCTTTGAGACACCTAGGAAGATTGTGTGTGTGCTTATAAAATATTTTTAATGTCCCTATAGCATGGATGTGGCACTAAAACCTTAAGTCTATTCTCTCAAAATCTACACTAAGGAACATCCATTTTCAAAACATGGAGATATTTTCTTTTGGATAAAATTTCCTATACTTGGGAGCATTTGAGGGAGCTTTAAACACCTCAAGTTCACATTGGGCAATGATCCTTGGTCTTTATTGCCATGGGATTCTCTAAACTATATGTGCCCACTCATGTTGATCACACGATCACCAATTTTGAAGAGTTTGCAAAACTCATCCTCTACATTAGATCTTAGTTCTTAGAATGATCCTCATATCTTCCCCTTATCCAAGACTATTATACAATACCAAGCAAAATATTAGCTGAGAGTACAAGGCCGACAAAGGTGACCCTTCATTTCTCAAGAGACAATAAAAAATATTAGCTACATGTGTGAATTTTAGTGGTCCATTTCATGGAATTTGTCTCTACTCAACAATACTCCCACATTGCATTTTAGAATTTGTTTTTATATTTGACTTTTTAATCTATCAATATTTCAAAATGGAACTATGTTTTCCTCATTCTTTCTCACAATGTGGGCATCTTCTGAAATTTCTTGTGTCTGTTTAGTAGACAATTTTAGGGCTACTAGCATCCACAGGCTTCTTCATTCATAATCCAACTTGGAAAAATTGTGTTGCATCAAAATACTCTCTATTTGGTCTTAACTATCAAATTGACTCTTAGGGCTCCATTTTGTCAAGCATTGAGACAATTTTGTATTTGTTATAAACACTACATATAGAGAGTACAATTTGATGTTTTCATTATATGTGAGTATACCTAACTCTCAAAATTATGAATGCTGAAGAAAATAATATTGTCTCATCTTGAGGCTCCCTATGAAGCATGATAGACTGGGGAAGGTCAAATAAAAGGGAGCTCTCTCACTCTAGTGACAACCACAAGCATTGGGGTAAAAGCATAGATCTGTGTCATCGTTTGTGATATTAAAACATGTTTTGGTCAAATTTCATTTCTCTATCAAAACTCAATTTTATTCAAAAACTAAAAATACCCTTTTATAGATCTTAGATTCAATATCATCATTATATAAATTTTTGAGTGTTTTGATTAGTTATAATATGTTAGAATTTCAAAATATTATAAGTCGATATTTCAACATTTTAGAAGATGCTCACTTAAAAAAGGGAAAAAAATAGTAAATCATACCAAAAAAACAAAAAATATATATTTATCTCTAGAGGAGAGAGTCCTCTTCATGACAAGAAGATGTAGATTTGATTGGGATGTTTTGACAGGAGGAAAAAACTGTTGGCTTCTGAGAAGGTCGAGCTTGAGTACTTATAACAAAGAAAATATAGATAAAAAATAATTTTTAATTTTTTTGTGCACTAGATATACATGTCATCTATAAGATATTTTCAAATCAAAACAAAAAAAGATGATTTGCATTTTTTTTTTTGACAGGAACTATACCCTATATTTTTTATAGTTTAAAAAGGGACTTCAAAATAAAAGAAATGAATAAATTATTACTCAAAAAAAATTAAAAAAATGATAGGCATAAATTTCATCCAATTATACACATTTCATTAGTTTACATCATTTTCAAATTCTAAACACAAATACCATTTTTTTTGTCATTAATATTGAACTATCGCATTCTGATATCATGTTTCTTCATAAAAGGTGACACAGGTTTGTGCTTTTACCCATTGCTCAAATTATTTTTCTACATCTCAATCCTCTCGAACTCTACATATCCAGTAGCTATGTACCACTCGAAGTCCTATGTGAGCTTCCAAACCTATGAAATGAACAAGACAATATAAATTTTATGTTCATCTTTCATTAATTTTTATAAAGTGTCAAGGTGTATGATTTTATTTTCCTCTGACATCCTTTTTCCTCTTGCTCAGACTATGTCATGAACAATCAACTAGCCATACTCATCTATTGATAAGTTGGAGATAATTTCCACAGCAACTCAAATTATGATATTACTGTTAGGATTAATTACATGATTTCGAGTCAAATTGATTGACCCAAATTTTTCTCACCTAGATCCAATGTATGCTAGGTGTTCCATTTATTCTCATGAGAAATGGATTCATGCTTAATCACTACTCATGAAACTTTGATCAATGAGTTTGACTTAAAATCACATAGTTAAATATTGATAGAAATATCACACACTAATCTATCTTGACAAATGATCCCTCTTCTAGATGTTTGAATAAAGTGTTGAGGCGTCTTAAAGTATTACATCTTCTGAAAGCTTCCAAAAGTAAATGCTCCTTTGTTTTTCTTGATTTAGAAATGTTGAATTGATGATAAAGTTAAGAGCTTCCACAACAACACCCACATGTGTTTATATTATTCTAATGGGATTAGTTGATTCCCAAAGTGGATCTAGGTAAAAAAACATTTGAACTGAAATACCATAAAATCTGACTTAAACACTTGAGTAAACTCTGAAACCAAATATAATGGTTATTTATTCCACATTCTCTAACCTTTTTAGATCTCATGTCATTACAACACCTTGGTCAAAATATATTGACCATCAAAGTTTCCTTCGTGGAAGTACCTGCAAGAAAACATGTTAGAAAACAATAAAATGAGTTTGGTTTTGGCTTCAAAAATAGGTCAAACTGACACTTGGAGGCTTGAAAACTGGGGCATTAGTTCACTATCATGATGAGAGTATGAATTTGCAATTAGAGTGATGAATAATGAGGCACATTTTGAAAATGTTCAAAGTGGGGTGATTGGATTTGCAGGACTATAAATAATGATAGAAAAATGAATTTCAAAAATAGAATGAACCTAAGAAAGTGTGCAAATAGATTGGCCAAGACTCAAAAACTGGCACTTAAAAAGAATTTTTAGAGTAGAACATTAAAATAATTTGATCTTATCTATCATTGATTTAGAGTTATGACATCCTGAATAGGTGTACTAATCAATCTGTACTTCTTGATACCAATAAAACATCATAAATTGCATTTGGAGTCACATTTGAAAACTAGTCAAATGAATTTTTCATAAGCTCAAATCTTAAAGACAACAAGTGACCCCTAGAATTCAATGCAAAAAGAATTTTCTCATTTTGGTCAACTAGGTCAAAGTCTCAAATGATCAAAAAGGGCCTCTTAGAGTTCTAAGCAATTTACATCAGCATGACAAAATTAAACAATAGACATTGTGGGATTCAAAAATTAGTCAAAATAAATTGAAATGACTTGAAAAATGAAACATAGGTTCTTCAATATTCTTACTATGCACTCCCAAAGTTGTAAGTCATGAAACATAACCAGGTACAAGATATTCAAATGCAAACTAGGCTTCCTATCATTGTTTGACATAGACAAAAAATGCAGATTTAAACATTGGTTAAAATGAAACTTCATAGGATTACTCAAAATGACAATTTAGCAATACAAGATGTATGAATATGCTGAATTAAAGGGGTTAGAAGCATTAAAAAACTTCTTAGGACTAAAAAGGATAGCCAGGTAAACATGCATAGAATGCATTTATAGGGGCTTAAGATGATTCAAAAGCTTATAAATGGTACTCAAATTAGGAATACATTTTTGAATCCCGACAGTCTTCACAATCCTTGCTAGTCTTTTCTTTACTTCTTTCTACAAACTCATTGATCTTCACATGTGCACTTTCTATGACTTTGTGAGTAGCAAGATTCAAACATTTTGTATGCCCTACTTATATTAAAGTATCCTAGGAATACACCTTCATCACTTTTTTCATCAAGTTTTAATTTCCTTACATCTTTCAAGATATAATATTTTCTTCCAAATAATTTGAGATAAAAAACAATAGTCTTGCATATATACCATAATTCATAAGGTGTTTTTATTGCACATTTTGTCAATTGAACTTGACTCAATGTAAGAACTATTGTGTCAATTGCTTCTCTCTAGAATTTTGGTACAACATTCTTCTCAGTCATTAGTGTTCTTGTACATTCCATGATGGTTATGTTTCTTCTTTCTTCTATTCCATTTTTCTTTGGAGTTCTAGGTTCTAATGTCTTTTGATTCTCCTTTCGTTGAGAACTCATTGAATTCATTTGAGATGAATTCACCTCCTCTATATGATTTCAGACATTTCAGATTCTTCCTTGTTTCTTTCTCAACTCTAGCCACCATTCAAAAATTTGAAAAGAATCATATTTCTCTTTCAAAACCATTATATTCACCATCCTAGAATAATCATCAAAAAATATAATGAAGTATATGTCTCCACAGTAGCTTTCTATACCTATTGGCCTACAAAGATCTATATGAACTAGTTCCAAAACTTCCTCAAACTTGTGAGGCTTACTTTTGAAATTCCTTTTACTTTTGTACATTCCCATATTAGGTTTCTTCAAATAAGGTATGCCTCCTACTCTTTTTTTCTTGCTTATGTAACTGGGTTATCAATGTTAACATGACACATCATTTTATGTCAGAGCCAACTTTCTTTTATCTAAGCCAGCAAACATGTACTTTTAGTGAGATCTAGGTAAAACAAGTTATGTTTTGTCCAATTACCAATACCAACTAGGTTTCCTTTTTCATCCAATATTTATCTTTTTCATTCATGAAGTCTACCTTGTATCCTATATTGTTTGGTTTTTCTACATTGAGTAGATTATGTCTTAATACTTCAATCCATATTTCCACATTTGATTCCTTCAGTTAATGTTATGATTCCTTTTCCTTGTAGATAACATGGTTCATTGGTTTCAAATCTCACACTTTCACCATCATAGTGTTTTAAATGTTCAAACTTAATTTTTTCACTAGATATGTGATGAGAACAACCACTATCTATTACCCATGTATCATTTTTGCCAACATGAGAGATAAGTGCCCTCTTTTCATTTTCCTTATTTTCAGACTCATCTTTAACAACAATATAGACTACTTCTTCATTATCATCACTATTAGAATCTTTTGCAATGTAACAAGATTCCTTACCTTTTTCTTTATAGTCCTTGTAGCTCTTGAAATATTTATTTCCTTTGAATTTGATATATCTTTCCTCATCTTTATTTTCTTTGTTAGGAGATCTTGTCACAATATGAAAAACCTCTTCGCATGTGAAACAAATCAATAGAATGTTGGCTCTAAATTTTTGTTTCCCTTCTGATTCTATTTTTGTTATTAGGATTTTGATGACTTCAAGGTCTTCATTTGAGTCATCTTGTTCTTCATTGTCAACCTATTTTCTTTATTATATTCCTCCTTTTCTACCAAGAATTAGTTTGGCTTTGAATTGAGATTGAAAGTTGCTAGAGATAAGAGCTTGGTTATCAAAGTTATCCAATTCAAAAGTAATCAATCTTCCAACAAGTACATCTAAGGTTATATCATTTGCGGGATCTCATCTCATCTTATGAATTAGTGAAACTCTAATTATATAAATTGGAAGAAGAGTTCGTAGTACCTTATTGACCACTATTTCATTAGTTATATCTCCTCTTGAAGCTATGATTGCGCTTGCATGTTATTTGATTCTTTCACTATATTGAACAATGTTCTCACCTTATTTCATTTTCATTGGATCAAAATTGCTTCTCAAGCTTTCTACCTTGTCTCTTTGCACATTTTGATCACTTCCGTAGACTTTTTACATATTTTCCCGCATATCAAATGCAATAGGAGAATCTTTAACCTTATCAAATTTAGAATAGTTTAGAGGGGAAGATATATCAATAATAAATATATTGTGATCATTATGTTCTTTCACTTTTTCTACAATCATACATATTTATTCTCCAAGAAGAATAAAAAAACATCACTAATACTTGATACCTATCATGCTAAAAAGTTGTCTCTATTAAGTCTAGGAATCTCCTTTCTATAAGACATCTTGATCTTTATCTTAGTTCCTCCAAACCTTTCCTAGAAGCACCAAATGATCCAATAATAATTGTTATAAATACAAAGAGTAACTAAAAGAGGAGAGGTGAATTAGCTAGCATGAAAATAATTCCCGTGTCCCTAATTGTCAATTCAAATTTTATATTGATCATGCAATTCAACCTAACTTGCTTATAACTAAATCAATGCTATAACTCAGTTAACATATTAATCTTATGAATATTAAAATGGTATAACCTTTAGAAAAAAATTTTCAAAAACATAAAGCATAAGGAAATAACATGAACATAGATTACACTAAGATTTAAATGTGTAAATCCAATTCAGGAAAAACCACCTTCCAAATAGTCACAATATTTTTCACTTTTCTAAAGTGAGCCTTGTTAGGAGCCAACCCTGTTAAAGGTGATAAAACATACTATTAAGTATGACCTTATTAGAGCATTTGGATCACCATGTTAGGAGGGGCCTAGTTAGAGGTCTTCAAAACTTCAATCTTCAAATGTCACATTGTTAGAGAATTTACAATATGACTATTAAGTCAACTCTATTAAGAGATTTCTTTATTGCTGCAATAGTTAAAAGGTAATAAAAATTTGACCTAATTTATAAAGAAACTTCCTTTTCAGATTTAGAGCTTTTTTTTGGGTTGACCTCTAGATCCTTATTGATTAGATGTTCTTTATAACTCATCTTCCACAATTTCTTACTCTACCTTTACTCATATATCTATCTTATTCCACATCTTATAACTTGTTCCTTGATGTCACAATTTGAGCTTTCTTATATATCATGAGTTAAGAAAAGTTAGGTTGAATACCATTCTAAATAATCAAGAAATTTCAAAATAGTTGGCCTCAATTAATTAATTTTTAGACAATTACATTTTGTTGTCACTTGTTCAATACCAATATTGAGCTCTAGGTTAATACTGTGAGTCTTTTACTATCTGACCACTTGGTTAACACTGCAAGCAATATGTCCTTCATTAACCAACTTCTCAATTAATATTTAAATGGTCTTCATTGCCCCACTACTTGGTCAGTACTAAGATATGCAAGGTTAATACTATAAATTCTTCATTTCTTAGTTAATACTAATATTTGTGTAACATCACTGACAACATACAATTGAAGAATTTTTTCCAATAAGTTGGAACTTTTACATTGATCTTGGTTTAGTTTCTTGGTGTTGAGTAAATTGATCATTTGTTGGATACTTCATGATATTGCTATGTTTCATTTGGAGTTGGCATGGATTGGCTGGTTATAGGTTCACATGCATACTTAGAGATGGTGGTGATGCTGATTTCTCTTGGATTAGAGAAGTGTTTTTTGGTAAAATGCCATTATTTCACTAGAAAGTATAAGGGGTATTCACCTCATATTTCTTGAGAGAAGATTATTCTTAGATGATTCTTTGTTGGAGACTTGGATATCTTGATGATAATTCTCATTCCACACTCTTGCTGTACTCGACAATTTACTACTTGAGAGCTATAGCCCATTATTTATGTTGTGCGAATTATCCTTATGCTTGTATTTCATGGATATGGATCTTGAGTTGTGGTAAATGAGTCTGTTCTAGAGGGTTCATTTGAAATCTAGATTACCATTGGTTATTTCCTTGCGCATATAATTTTTTGTTATGTTGGTTGAGTTTGGGAAATGCTTTTAGATTGGGTATGTTCTTTGGATTAGGAATGGTTTATGAGTATGATCTTCTTGTGAGAGGAATACATCCATTATTAGTTATATGAAATGGTTGAGGTTTTATAGAGGTATTCTTACTTGGCATAGTTTACATCTAGAGGTGTGTGTAGAAGGATACTGATACAAGTTATGATGATTTCTCTTTAGTCTTGGTTATTTTCTTGGATGTTTGGTTTCACTTACATTGCATTTGGGATTGGTTGGAGATTATGATCACTAGTTTGTGTTCATGTGAGAGATGGCATGGTTATTCCTTTATATCTTTTCTTTGTTGGTTGTAGAGAACTTGGGAGAGTGTTGGAGACTTTTTATAAGAGTTATTCTTGTAGGTTGCCAATTTATGTGTTGTGTATGTTCTTCATACTACATGGATTCACTTCTTTGAGATTTTGTGAGTGAATTGGTTATAGATTTGACATTATCTTTTTTAGTGGGAGCTTCTTGGTATACATGTGGTAGGTATCACTCTTGAGGCTTGTGATTATAGGTTACACATTAGATATGTTGATGATGTGAGATTCACTTGGTAAACATCTAGAGGTATAAATAGTTGGATGAATTTGGCACTTGTTATGGGTGGTATTTCAACTATGCATATTTGAAAGCTATAGATACATGTGATTACCTTTGGATCAGGTGTTTGTGCTTGGCATTTTAGTTGGTACAAGATTTTATGATCTTCTAATGTGATAGGTTGGGTGGCTTTCTCTTTGGATGACTTCTATGTATGTCTAGTGGCAGTGCCATAATAGGAGGTGGGATCATTCATGTTTGAGATGTTGGACACTTTAATTATGTTGTAGGTACCAGGATGAAGCACATGGTGTAGCTTTATCCATGGTGGTGTTTGTGCTAGGAGGGATTATTTTTCTTATTCATTTATGTGGCTACAGATTGACCCTATGCAATGTAGACAAGAAGTTGGAGATTGTTGAAACAATGGGTGTTGCACACATTGCACAATATTGCTATATTGCATTATTTTATTTTATTATGTAATGTTGCACCTCAAAGAATCTAGATGGAAATACAACATGTAAGGATTCTCATTGAATAGACTTGATGAGTTGTATTGTAACATTGTGATAATATTTGATACAATTTTTTAATATTGGGGAAAAGAATTAAATGTCCAATATTAAATGTAGTGTCAAGGGGTTATGTAGCACATGGTTTATGTAATATGACTTGGTGGTTTTGTGGGACTTTTTACTATATAAGTAGCCACAAGGGTAGTTATAGAGACAAGACAAAAGGGCAAAAAGTTCAAAAAAGAAGTCAAGAAAGACAACCCTTGATAGGTTAGCCAAGATAGAATTTGTGAAGGTTTGGAAGCATGGAATGAGATGTGTAGATTCATGCTTGTTAACATATATTTCTTGGTTGTGGCTTTGGATTTGAAGGATTCCATAGTTTTTCTGCAATGGTATTTTATTTAATAATACATGGTAATGGATGGTTTTGGAGGTTGGGTTTATTCACTCACTGAGGGTTTCTCAGGGTATATCTCATGTCACATTTTTGTGGGTATGTTGTCTTTTCTCTTCCATGTGGATTTCAATTACATATTTATTTTAGATATGTTATGGGTAATGTGGAAATGATTATATTTTTGTTACAATTTTCTTTACAATATTTTTTTTAAAAATTCCAAATTTTTAATGTGGCTCCCCTAATTTAGGCTACATCAAAAAATATGATATCATCAAGGCTTCTATAATTAGAGTGCAAGACATAGCTTAAATTTTTCCAAGGTGGGAATCAATAGTGTTACAGAGTTAAATGGTTCTAGAGGATATGAAAATGGATCAACAAAAAATGTTAGGGATCTTGATTAGCCTCAAACTTATGGTTAGATGGCCTTAGTTGAATATAGATGCAAAATTAATAATGTGGGGAACAATGGTATGTGTTATTTTCCTTTTATTTATGATGGTCATCCCTATCTAGAGAATACTACATGGTCAAACCTATTTGGTTCAAAATTGGAAATAAAAGAAAAGGCTATTTTTCTCATCTTTACCTTGGTGAAGGGTTTTGTGCATGTTTAATGAATAGTTGAGTAGCTTAAAACATAAAAAGGTTACAATGGTGACTTTTATTTAGTGGATAAATTTATTTGGCCCAAATATAATGTTGACTTGGTCCATTTATTAGCCTCTCAAAAATGGAAGCGGAAGGGCTCAGTTGATGTGTTTTCTTTGGTAAATGTTTTATTTTCTTTGCAATTTATGTTTGACGATAACTTGTTAGAAGTCCTTGTTGGATCCCATTAGATTTTTGGAAAGGAATCCTTAGTTCTCAAATGTTCGGAGACTAAAGTTTCTCCTTTAGAATAGGTCCAAAATGCTATCCTTTTATGGGTACCTCTGCCTAGGTTATTGTTGAAATTTTGAGATAGACTTTTTAGAGTTATTTAAACTACATTGGAGAGTTATTTATAGTGGATCCATTATCTCTTACCCATTTAATAATTATTTATGCTAGCTCCTTATGATGAAAATGGAATCATCCACCCTAAAAAAAAATGAAAAGATAAAACCAAGTTCCACCCCTTAAGGTAGGTTCGATCAACACAAAAGGAAGTTTCAAATTGTGACCTAATACAAAATGATGAATTACTTTCATTTACTTCCCTCTAACACCCACCTTAAGAGGCTTTCATGCAATTAGATATGAAATTTAAAAATGAAATATAAAAATATGATAAGCAATATTGAAGTGGAAAAGGGAAGATGATATACATCATAAGATACAATTTTGAAAAATGGGTTACCAAACGACTTACAAAACTGCTAAATCTTGCAATCTAGATAAAAAATTGTGAGATCTATAAAACCAAAAAATTGTTTGATTGTATGGAATAGTTATCATTCCTTAGAAGGGATTAATTTTCCATGAGCATAGTCCCTAATTAGTAGTATTTGAACCTGATTCTTGTTTCCCACTTATAAGGTTTTGCAAAAGGGTGTTGGAATTACAAGTGGGAAAAGTAAACTTTTGAGGGTGGAGGGGAGTGAATCAGTAGTTTAAACTTGGACCCATAAAACTTTCACCATTAATTCACCATATGAATTCAATATATAAATTGAAATAACATGTAAAGAATATGCAGCTAAATCTTATAAACATGTAATTAATCACACACATAACGCCGGATATGATTACCCGGAAACCCTCCAAGTGAGAAGGTAAAATTGGGGTGGGGATGACAACCAAAAATCTTCATTACTATAGAAATAAAGTGTATCCAATTAAGGTTACAATGGTTTTACCATGAATCATGGTCTGCCATGTGAAAGGCCTACCTTATTAAAGGCTTACAAAGACTGTTAAGTCCCACCTTGTTAAAGGATTTCAACACCCTATTAGAAGTGTGTTTTGTTAGAAGACTTCAACTTATAATCAACTAAGCACCCTATTAAAGGATTTCATATAGCCTATTAGGACTACTCTACTTAAGAGATTTGAATGAAATCACTTGTTAGAATGTCTCAGCATGGATCCTGTGATTGGCACTTGCTTTCCTAATAATACATCACCTCTACACAATGCCTAATTGATCCTTCATGATCAAATATGTCAATGTTGTATCCTTCTCTCTATCCTCTATTCTTCTCTAACTGATTGTATAATTCATTCCTACTTCTAAGTCACCTTGAATTCTCTTTAAACTATCTTGCTTGCTTCTCCAATTTGATCACTCACCCATAAAGAGTTTAGGGTTTTTTCCTCCTTAAGAAGACTTAGGTGGCTTGGGGTTACATATGAATCTACAGTTGAGATTCATCAATTTTTCCGTTTAATCCTTCTCATTTTTTGATTGCCTAGATACAATCACATAGGAAATCCACATATAGATTTTTCCTAATCTCTAAAAGATCGTAATCTATCCTTGGGTCAGCTTGAAAATGGTTTACATAGTTGTTTGTGCCATTACAAACAAGTATGTAAAAATTGTGTCACTCAACATATGAAGTTATTGATGCTCAACATGCACTATATTTTTTTTCTGACTTGGCACCTGTACTACTCAACATCCACTATTTACTTAGCTCCAGAATCACTTGGCATGGTCTATCTACTCAACAACTGAGTGACTCAACACTCATTGCAACTTGGCATAGTCTAATATTTATATTTTGTGCTCAACATGTATTACTAGTTCGGAATGACCTAAGTAAAAGGCTTAAGTGTGTTGACATTCAGTTACCAAAATCAATCTGAGATCAACAATCTTGCCCTTTGACATGAGTATCAAAAACACTTGAATATACATAATCAATCTTATCTTCATGAGCATAATATATCCATGACTCATCTTATATACAAAACTTCAAAATTTACAAAATTTTGCAATTACCTATATATCTCAAAATTGATAACTCCCCCTAAGTTAATGTGTCTATTTTGTATCCAAAATCTATGCTTTTCTTAGACTTCAATGTGCTATATATGATACTCTTTTATTTGGTATGCTCTATGTTAATGTTATATTTCTGTCGGATAAATTATATTATATATATGAGATATATAAATAATATATGGAAAATATTATATATGGAATAATTTAACTTATGATATATATATATATATATTGAGAATATATTACTTGTATTATAACTATAACTAATGTAGGTTAATATATTAAAGAGATATGCTCTTTATTTCATATATATATATATATATGAAATAAAGAGCATATCTCTTTAATATATTAACCTACATTAGTTATAGTTATAATACAAGTAATATATTCTCAATATATATATATATTCATTCATATAATAACTTGGAAGACACATAAATATCTATAAGTGCTATTACAAGTTATAGATCAGATTTAATGGATCTTATCACTAACATGGTATCAGAGCCAGGTTGGGATGAATATCTCAATAAAGATGTTGAAGATCAAGGAAAATATCCAAACTAGAACTCTAATACAATTCAAATTGGTGTCTATATGAAATGGATAGATCACTATCAAGTCCATCTGCTATTTAGTCTTTGGCTGTATCCGTGACTTGATCTTAAACTTTCCATTGAGGAAACTAACGCAGATCAAAGCACAGGTGAATAAACCTTGAATGCGTAAATATATTGAGTGATCCAAGTTAGCCATGCTTTTGAGATTTGAACGACCAACTTCTCTACAAATTGGAAAGAGATTTGTGGGGAGATGTTGGAAACAAAAGGTTTAGAGCATATGGAGAAATTGAGCAATGTGAAACTCGAAGAAAACATAGGATAAATTGCATTCAAAAAATAAAGACATGGCCAAATCAAATAACAATATTTGCATAAAAGAGCCTCACTACAAATAAAAAACATGACATGTACTCGATTGCAAGATATTGGGAGAGTGAAGTTTGGGACCAAATCTATGAAGTTTTAGATATTCCCAAATTCAAAATATACAAAGAGACAAGACATAGAGTTAAAAAAAAAAAAAAAACCATTACACTTAGATGCATGCCAAGTACTAGAAGGTGGAACCTCCAGGACATTCAATAAAGAGATATCAAATCCATGCATCGATAATTATAGCTGTTGGTGCCACTCAATCCAAAAGAAACTGGTCTGTTAAAAGAAAAAAAGAAAAAAAAAACTCCTTCCATCCTGCACCCAAGCTCTTCTCCTATCACATGGATTACAAGAAATTTGTGCTAACATGGAACAATTCAAAGTAGTACTAGGAAAGTAAAACTTGGGATGGCAATGTTTTTTAGTCAAGTTCTAGAAATGTCGAGCAAGGTGGGCTTCATCAATCTCAACATCGACGATACAAAGTCTGGTTTGTATGCCACATGTACAGTGATGACTATCAGAATGGCCTCTCATGTTTTGACCTAGTCAAGTCTAAAGGACTACAATAATTTTCACTACTCACTGACGGGAAATCATGGAACATGTTTTGGTCTTAACTGAGGGGTTAGTGTACCATATATGGTCTCTACAACACCTACAAAAGATGCAACTCCAACAATCTCCAGTTGTGCAATTGTGTGGATGGTTTCACTCCAAAAGAGAAGCTCTCCTAGGAGCCGCGAGAGTCATGGGTGGGCAGTTGTGTTTGAGAAAGCCCCTTAAATTGCAAACCTTAAAATGGTAGCACAGATAGTTTCATGGAACCCACCGTCACTTTGTCTGATGTTGAATCCACATCGTCGTACCCTACAACCACAAAGAAAGACTACCAGAAAGCATGCCTCCTAAATTGCTCGTGCACAATATTTACATTCAATCCAACCTTAAGGCTCTACCAAATCTAGTCAGGGGAACAACGACCATGGCAATGACAATTTTTTTTAGCATGAACTTCAACATTTAATCTTTGATTGAGTTCTTTGGAAATGAATGGACTTGGCTTAGCTGAGAGATTAATCTCAGATTCATATGGAGAGAGATGAAGTGTGAGGGATATGCAAGCCACATATTATTGGTGATATGCTATGAAATAATATTCATAATTAATTGTACAATTGCCCCTACAAGATTCTACATAGAAGAAGTATATGGTAAAAGATATAAAATATCAAATTCTCTAATCGAGGACAGAAATAGAAAAACATTGAATGTGAAGGGTGCCAAAAGTAAACTAATCAACATTAGTAAAATGTACAATAAACATAAATTATATGGGTAGGACTTCAAACAAATGAAGTGGACATCACGAGAGTTGGACAAACAAATGAATTTGACGTAATGAGAGGAGGTAATAATCCTGGTTAGATAGTACTAAAGAAATACTCGAGTAGGAAAGAAACATTCAAAGAGTATTTTGAAAATTAAGTTCCTGGAAAACTTTTCCACTACGTCCCACAACATTTAGAAGGTAAATAAAGACTAATAAACAATGAAATGTTGAGACCTTGTGGAGAAGGCATCGACAATAAATTTCTACCATCTGAGGATTCCTCAAGAAATTCATCTAAAATGTTCACATACATGGAATTAAAGATGACAATAAGTAATAAGCTTTGCATTGAAGGAGTTGATGTATTTGGTCGAACAACATTGATGTTAAGATGGTGTGCATATTGATATAATGATTTTCTTTCTTGGCAATGGAGAAAGAAATGATGGTAAGCAAGCATTGTTTGATACATGGACATGGGACACATTGCAAAAGCTATACCAATGTGCTTGAGTTACAAGGAGATAGGTTGTATGTCCATATATATGCAACATTGCTGGCATTCTTATATGTTCAATAATATAAGAGTGGGAATCCAACATTATAAGGGGGAATGATAACCAATATTCTATTCCCATTTGATCCATCCTTATATGGGAGCAGAAAAGATGTACTCAAATTGTTTAATTCTTACATGGAGGCATTTCCTGATTTGATGCATATGGACCTTCATTGGAGCAACTTATATTATTATTGTAGATAAGTATTTATTATCCTCTGGTATTGCATGTGTCTACTCATTGTAGTCTCTCTCTTATTTTGTATTTTTATAATTACTATAAAGAGCTATTTGCCTTGATCTTTTCCTTTGTCTCTGAGGATGTTCTTGTAGGAAAAGAAGATTGGTACATTAGGCATGCTACCAAATATTGTGCAGACTCAATCTTATGATAGTAGCTTCAAAGAAGCTTTGATTTAGGATTCATTAATCATTTGATGATTAGGTTGGATAATTTGAGTCTCTTGAAGCGAATATCCTTGATAATTGACATTATGAGAGGGAGTCTAATAGTTCACTAGAGGCAACCTTGGAGAAAGAGAGGGAGCAAAAAATAAAATGCTTCAATCAAACTTTTGATGATCTTGGTTCAGAAGGAGTAGACCTTGTTGATGGATTCTCCACTAGTTAGAAACTATAACAGCTATAGGACTATGACTCATGGGATAAAGTCTCATGTTTGTAGGCTAGAGACCTTATGCTATCAGGATACCTATTGAACTAGGGAAGCATTACATGACTTGCTACCAAGAGGTTAGAAGGATGATAACAGATTTAGAGGAAGTTTGATACTTCATCAAAAAGAACCTTTTGTTAAGAGGTCAAAAAAGGTGATATAAAACTAAGAGGGAGAAACCTTATTCTCTGACATGTTTTATGGTGAATGTTGTGACAACACCAAATGACAATATCCATGGAGACTTCATGGGAACTTTTGATGTCATACATGTATGAGCCTGTCACTTGTGTACATCATGAAGAAGTGACAACTTCTAAATGATTATCACTTGTATTAGGAGAAGTTGTTGTAAAGTGATGTCCTTACAATAACTTGTAGCATGATTCATTTTTGTGAAAGTGTTTCCTGTAAGGGCTTTATCTAGTAAATCAACAACTAGGTAGTCGATATCATTAATTTGATTACCTACAAGTTGTTTGTATAGATATATTTTTGGTACTTGGTGTATATCATGCACTAATATTTTGATAGGCCATTACCACATTGAGTACTTGGTGGATATCATTTAGTTGATGTTCTGATAGGCCATTACTTGGAGTATTTGGTGAATATCATTTGATTGGTATTCTGATAGGCCAACGCTCATGTTACCAAATATGATTTCAAATAGTAATTGGTGAATATCATATGTTGATATTCTGATAGGCCAATACTTACATGATATCATATTCTAGAAATTTTCTGATCAAAGATTTGCTATATGTATTATTTTTGGAATATTACCTATGGTATAATATCTATGTGTTTTATCCTTCTTCATTAAGAGGGAGTGTTAACATTATAATTATGTCAGATAAATTATATTATATATATGAGATATATAAATAATATATGTTAGATATTATATATGGAATAATTTAACTTATGTTATATATATATATATATTGAGAATATATTACTTGTATTATAACTATAACTAATGTAGGTTAATATATTAAAGAGACATGTCTCTTAAAGGGAAATGCTCTTTATTTCATATATATATTCATTCATATAATAACTTGGAAGACACATAAATATCTATAAGTGCTATTACAAGTTATAGATTAGATTTATGGATTCTATCACTAACACTCTGTCAAAGCTGATATTTGTATCTGTTGCTTGATGTTTTAAAAAATTTACACTTTACTACTAGCTCCCCCTTTGTTCATACTCCCCGATGGTATTTTTATCTCCCTTTCTTTCTCTCTCCCTCTTTTTAACACTTATGTCAAATTGTCTATACATGTATGGTGTGTTTGTCCAAAAAGGATTTATGGACCTCCACTATTATTTTGAGAGTTGCATCCTAGTTGTCACATGCAACATCCAATGGCTTGATCTAGATTACAAGCTCTATAGCAAGGTGTACTAGGCCATCTAAGGTAGAGAGATTGGGTTCTTTCTTCAGTAGAGTCTCTACATAACATAGTTTCTTGTGCAAATATTTCCATGTGTGGGGTAAGGGATGCTTGTATACATGTCAATTTGGCTCTTATGGTAGCCTCTTTTGTTGTTAACACAACTAATTGAGCGGGTTCTGAGGTAACCTTGTACCTGATATGTGAATATTTCTCTCCAAGCTCAAAATATGATGTCTAGTCTCTTGAGTGAAGAGTGTAGGGTTACACAATTTGGTGTGCAATGAGAATATATTCTCAAGTACCTTCTTCACATCCTTAACCTTTGTTGCCAATGCAACTTGAGTGAGTGCTATATCACTAGATATCTTTTTATTTACCTTGCTCTAGAATTTCTTTTTAGACCACTATAAAAGTTTAGCATTAGTATCAATACCTTCATTATTGACCTCTTCCACTATATGTGATAGTTTTTCTAGTAGTGGCTTGGTCTCTTCAAAAGTTGGCAGACTAAATGCATCCAGAAAGATGTCTTTAATGTCTTGAAGTGTGTGCTTCTTCTTGTGTTCTCTTATAAGAATTTCTTGATAATTTTTCTTCTATAAGGCTTGTTGAAAAATTCCTATTTGATCTAATGTCATTGAATCATAATCAAACTTAGGTATAACTATCTCTTCATCAAGAGTGATATCTCCAAAGTGAGTTAAGTTCTCAACTTTTGAAGAGCTAGAACCTAGTATTTAGATTTGCAATGGTATAGCTTTTGTACTCAGCTTTTAAAGAGTCTCTATAGGTGAAGTGCTAGATGTTGGTAGAGTTACCAATACTTGGATGGCTTCTTGCTCCTTTACCTTAGGTGTTTTCTTACTCTCTTTATATGTGCTCTTGTCTATTACAATGACTTTGAATAGCACCTTGTCCTTGTGCTTTAGGTATAGATGAGTCTGTATGTCCTACTTCTTACTATCCAGTAGTGTCTTTCTCTTCTTTTGCAGTCTACTTCTACTCAACTGTGTCAAATCTAACAAGTGTATCAACTTTAGTTGATGTATCTATTATTGTTTGATTCAAAGTTTGTACTTGAGTAACTGAAGGGATGATAAAAGGTGGTTCTTATGGATTCACCTTGTCTCTTATGACATCAGTTACTACCTTTTGGATCTCATCTATACTAACCAAAATTGGGTTTTCACATAGCTTAGCTTCCAGTGTAGATTGGTCCAATATCTTCTTTAAGTCATCTATAGTCAAGGGATTGATGTTCTGAGCTGAAAGATCAGAGACATCCTTAAAAATAATAGTGTCAGTACACTTGACTATGTCATCAATTTTTTTTCTCAATTTCCTCCCCAACTGTATCATCATTCTCTACTCTATTTCTCCAAATTTAAACAATAATGCCACTTTTTCTCAACAATATCATATGATCCTTTTGGCATAGTGTTGGTAAATTCTAGTGGAGTATTCTTAAATTTAGACATCATGGCATACAATACCTCTTCCACTTGATTCTTCTCTTCTTTCCCAAGTTTATCAAAATTAATGTGTTTTAAACTAGATAAATCTACATTATTCTTGACATTTTTAGGTATATTTTCAAGATCAGAGAGTGGTTTGTGACTTACCACTTTGAATTGGCTTATATCATCTAATTCAATCCTTTCTTCACCTGAATCAGGCTATGCAACATATTTTCTTCTTTGTTTCTCTTACACTTGGCCACCTTACTTTGTTTGCTTGGATTCTCCTTGGCTTTCTAAGTTGTTGCTAATGTGCTTGCTCTGGTGGTAGGTGCACTTGGCTTGGCTAAGCTAGGTTTTGAAATTTTCTTTTCCTTAGCCATAGGTTGTGCCTTAGCCTTCCTCTAACTCACAAACCACTCTCTGATCTTGAAAATATATCTAAAAATGTCAAGAATAATGTAGATTTATCTAGTTTAAAACACATTGATTTTGATAAACTTGGGAAAGAAGAGAAGAATCAAGTGGAAGAGGTATTGTATGCCATGATGTCTAAATTTAAGAATACTCCACTAGAATTTACCAACACTATACCAAAAGGATCATATGATATTGTTGAGAAAAAGTGGCATTATTGTTTAAATTTGGAGAAACAGATTAGAGAAACAAAATTAGCTCAATTGATGGCAAAGCTAACAAAGGGACAGATTCCTAAGGCTATAAATAGATATGATGTTAGGTTGACACCTAAGTATAGAGCCTTCAACATTCTTCAGAATGGCATTGAAGATGTGGTCAAAATCAATGTGTTTTAAACTAGATAATTCTACATTATTCTTGACAATTTTAGATATATTTCAAGATCAAAGAGTGGTTTGTGACTTACCACTTTGAATTGGCTTATGTCATCTAATTCAATCCTTTCTTCACTTGAATTAGGCTATGCAACATATTTTCTTCTCTGTTTCTTTTGCACTTGGCCACCTTACTTTGTTTGCTTGGATTTCTCCTTGGCCTTCTAAGTTGTTGCTTATGTCCTGGCTCTGGTGGTAGGTGCAGTTGGCTTGGTTAGGCTAGGTTTTGCAATTTTCTTTTCCTTAGCCACAAGTTGTGACTTAGCCTTCCTCTAAGTCACAAACCACTCTTTTATCTTGAAAATATATCTAAAAATGTCAAGAATAATGTAGATTTATCTAGTTTAAAACACATTGATTTTGATAAACTTGGGAAAGAAGAGAAGAATCAAGTGGAAGAGGTATTGTATGCCATGATGTCTAAATTTAAGAATACTCCACTAGAATTTACTAACACTATACGAAAAGGATCATATGATATTGTTGAGAAAAAGTGGCATTATTGTTTAAATTTGGAGAAATAGATTAGAGAAACAACATTAGATCAAGTGATGCCAAAGCTAACAAAGGGATAGATTCCTAAGGCTATAAATAGATATGCTATTAGGTTAACACCTAAGTATAGAGCCTTCAACATTCTTCAGAATGGCATTGAAAATGTGGTCAAAATCAATGTGTTTTAAACTAGATAAATCTACATTATTTTTGACATTTTTAGATATATTTTCAAGATCAGAGAGTGGATTGTGACTTACCACTTTGAATTGTCTTATGTCATCTGATTTAGTCCTTTGTCCACCTGAATCAGACTATGCAACATATTTTCTTCTCTGTTTCTTTTGCACTTGGCCACCTTACTTTGTTTTCTTGGATTTCTCCTTGGCCTTCTAAGTTGTTGCTCATGTTTTGGCTCTAGTGGTAGGTGCACTTGGCCTAGCTAGGCTAGGTTTTGCAATATTCTTTTCCTTAGTTTCCTCTTGTTTGGCTTGGCATGTGTAGGTGCTTCCTCAATATTTCTCCCTTGACACTTTTTGTTTCCTCTCCCATTCCTTGAGTCAATGTAAGAGGTTCTTGTGTTTGTTCTTCCTCCTCTACAGCTTCTCCAAATTTAGCTTTTATCTTCTTAACTAGCCTATCTTTCTTGTTAAGTGTTGAGGTAGTCTTCAACTCCATAGTAATCTTTGACTTTACCATTTCATAGTTGTCAAGTACCTTTGCACTTTTGTCAATTTCCTTTGCTAGGAGTGCAATGATGGTTGCTGGTGCTTCGTCAACATTGATTTTGTACCCAAGTGGGCTTAACCATCTAACCTTTGGTGTGGAAGCTTGCACAAAGGTGTAATCAGCATTGACAAGAAAACATATATCATTATAATGTTGTTCAACCAATGCAACTAGTATCCTCATTCTTTCCTTTGTTGATTTCTTAAAGTCTTCAAAATGACTAGTCATCAATGTTTCAAAGTTTTCTCCCATCTATTCAATGTATTCATTGATCTGCACTACAATTGACCTATTTTTCATCCACCCTATTGTACCAAAAGAGGGAAATGTATTCTATACATAAAAGAATATGCAAACTAGGATTGAACCAAATTTACATTGTTTACTCTTTAGCTTCTTGATAGCTCCAAAAAATTTAATCAATTGTTGTAATTGAAGCTCAGCCAGATCATATGTAGGATCTTTCTTTACAATTTTATAACCCACATCCATAGTTATGCAGGTTACACTATTTAATCTACTAGATTGATATAATTTATGAGAGATTGCCCTAACAAAGTCTAGCAGTGGATTAGTAATGGTATCTCTTGTCATGCCTCTCTTGTTCCATTTTTCTCTAGTGATTTTCTCTATTACTTCCTTGGAATCACTTCTCAGAGTCTTGGGCTGATCTAGGGTTGGATAGCTAGTAACCCTATGAATTATTCTTTTGGTAAGCTTAATCAGTCCACCCTCTAGCCATTAAGCTCTATCATGTATTTGATTCAACACAATTCTAATCCATTCAGTTTTAAATGCAGTAGGAAAATCTAGGCACATGTTAAACCCTTCTTCTCAAAAATTTTATACTCTTCCTTCAAAACACCATTTTCACATAACCTATCATATGCATCTCTAGTCCCCAATGCTACCAATTTTATAATTGTAACACTTCCTAACATCTTGCACCATAAGTTATGCCACATGATAAGAAGTCACCCTCTCCCACTACCCCTCGTAGAAAAATCCCTAGTGGTCATTGTTAGAAGATGCTTAGGAATGAGGAGAAGGACTACAATGATGAAGAGGAAGACATGGAGACTGAAGATGATGATAAGGAGAAGTAGGAGGGAAAAATGGAAGACCAGGGTGGGAAGAAATGCAACTAGGTGGGATTGGAGGATGAGAGGATGCAGCAGGAACCGGATATGTCTTTGCTACCTCTCTCCCCTATCCATCCTCAAGCCAATCTAGATGAGTAGAAAAAGGACAATATTGGAGATAAGGAGGGGGAAGTGCTTGCCAAAGACAAAAAGAAATCCTAGGATAATTTTGATGTGAGGACAATGAAATTTTTTATTTTCAGAGAAGTGATGAATCCCTAGATTCTAGTCAAGAACTAGGAGGAGTTGCTGCTTGAAGAGCTAATTAACCCTACGATTGTGGCAATCTCTAATAATGCCAGGGAAACTGGGATGAACCTTTTGAAAAATGCCTACAACAATATGATTGACAATTTTAGGTCAATCAAGTGGCTTTTTCATGATCTGGAGGAGGTTAAGGAGAAGGTGGGTCAAATGGAAGGAGCCAAGAATCTAACGGGTCTTGAGAAAGGGATAGACTAGGATGATAGAATTAGCCTAGCGAAAAGGATGATTCTTAACCTAGAAAATTACAACCACAATCTATCAAGCTAGATGATCTCACTATTCAACTTGATAAATGACAATATCCTATCTTTTATTGGTTTGCTTAAAGATAGAGGAATGTTGGGGGATGAGGAAGGAAAAGATAGGGGAAAAGCTAGATCTAATGAT
Source organism: Cupressus sempervirens (assembly GCA_028749045.1). Taxonomy (NCBI): domain Eukaryota; kingdom Viridiplantae; phylum Streptophyta; class Pinopsida; order Cupressales; family Cupressaceae; genus Cupressus; species Cupressus sempervirens. Next base: position 789,872,672 of record CM053783.1, on the reverse strand, counting down.
GAAACTACCACATGTATCACTTACACTTGTCTAGACTAGGATGTTCATAGGACTCATCAGCAAGAGGTTGAGGAGAACCAGATGGCCTACAAGGCTACCTAGGTCATGCAGGAGCTGGAAAGAAAGAATGAGGATTAGCTCTTTTTTGTCCTTTTGTTTCTAGCTATTCCTTTTTGTCTAGCTTTTTGTCTTAGCTTTTATCTATTTTATTTTTCAAAAAATAGTGTGGCCTTTCCTAGGGCCTTTGTTGTTTAGTTGGGCCTAGTGCTTATTATTAGCCTTTAGACTTCTTTTTTTGGCTGGGCTTTTAATGCTTATTATCAGCATTGTTTATGTTTAAACTCTTGGGTTTTAGGGTCCCTGTAAAACCCATTTATCTAAGCAAAAACATCTTGCACCATAATAACATTCAGTAGGATCATTGAAAGTGTGCTAGAAGGATCTTGTTTATATGTTATATTAGGGATGGCCTTAAATATAGATTGTTTCACTTCATTACTAACAAACTAGACATTTAAAATTTCCTTTCCTTCTACAATTTTTGAGCTAGATGCCATTCTATCAAACTAGGGTTTGTGTAAAATAAGACTATGTAGCTTGACTTATGGTAAATATATTGTGAAATCTATATGCTGGTGTGAGATCATTGATGTATTCTCTACAAATTCCTTGGACAAGTTTTTGAATCACCTTTCACTCTACTTGTTCTTGCTTGTATTTGAAGTGATGAATAATGAGAAGAAATTGATCATATACTCTTTCAAAATCTTTGCATTTAATGCTTAGTGCTTACATAGTTGTAAGCTCAACATCAACCATTTTCATAATTACTCGACATTCATTGATATTTCCATCACTCAGAAACTACTACAATCTTAACATCTACTGGCTAGTCTAGCAACTTGACATCAACTAGCATTCCACTTAGCATACACAAGAAACATTTTATTCTTGGCAACAACATGAAAATCTCAAAGATTTAACTTGAATTTTCAACAACATCTTGCATCTTTATTCATGCTAATGTAGTATTTTCATTACTATCTCCTTTTTAGAACTAATGTATGATATATCACTTAAATATCAGTCCCACATACCTCTTAGTTGCCTAGTTTGATGAGGTGTAATCGCCTGACCCATTGGGTGATGTGATCCCTTCTCCATTTGATGTATTGTAATCATCCTTCTTTTTCCATGTCTTGCCCATCTTATCTGTGTTCAACATCTGCCTTTCCTTTTCTTTTGTCAAATTCACAACTTGGTGCCTTTGACCTAGTTGGACAATCCTTCTTGATATGACTAGTCTTTAAATAGCTAAAACATGTGGTTTGACTAAACCACCTTTTGTAGTTACCACTGAAGTGTTTCCTAATGTAATTCTCAGGAACATGTCCATATTATTGATAGTAATGAAAACTATATCTTGTATTATAATCCCAATTATAAAAGTTCCCATAGCTTCTTACCTTTGTTGGCTTGTTTGATGACCACATAGAGTTGGAGCTTCATTCAAAGCCTTTATGTCCATACTTCTAATAGTTGTAGCAATATCCTTCAAATATTTGTTTATGCATGGTCTGGGTTCTGCATTCATGTTCCTTATGACCTTGTTTATTTTCACTTATGACAATGAGTCATGTATTTAGGCTTGACATTCTGATTTTTATTCTTATTCCTGCACATATTAACAGTATGTCCTTTCTTACCACAATTATGACAAGTAGGTTTGGAGTTCTTATCTTTGATGTTCCTTTCTTTAGCAACTTTGGATGATTTTCCTTTAGTGCTTGTGTAGCCCAATCCTAATGTATCATTATTGTATCTAGGGGATCTCAATAATTACTCAAAGTATTTGATGGCTTCATTTGGCTTATTGAAACTTTCAACAAATTCCTTTTCTCTTTTCAGGTCACTGTATAATTGTTCATTCTATAACTTCAATGTATTTATCTCAATGTCCTTCACATTTAATTCAAAGTTGGCATTCATCATTTCACTTAGAGTATCTAATTGCATGTTGGAAATCTTGGTCAGTTATATTGACTTCTCTTCTAGTCTGTTAGCCAAATCTCTTATGTCTTCTTCAATCATGGCTTTGTCTTCTATTGCTTTCTTCTTTTGCTCAACCACTTCACATACTAGTATGGCTTTTGATTCTTGCTCCAACTTGAGATTTATGATTTCCTCAGCTTGGATTCTATTCTTTTCTATTAGATCTACAACTATTGCATCAAATTCATTTGAGTCTCCATTTGAAAATAGCTTGGTAGTGTCTATCTCTTTGTATAGTGTGCCATTCTCTGCAATAGAAATTTCTCCTTCTCTTCAAGGATTTCTTTAATTCCTCTCTTGACTCATTCAATTGATGTAGTATGAGATGCATTTTAATCTCTTGGCTTTCAATAGTCTTTCCTAACTTGTAGAATTCCATTTCAAGATCTTTGCTCAAAGGTGCAAAGCTTCTCTTTCAAAGAACAATGCTCTGATACCAATTTTTAGAATTATAAGTGAGAAAAGTAAACTCTTTCTTTTGTTGGGAGGGGGGGGTTGTGAATCAATAGTTTAAACTTGGACCCATAAAACTTTCACTATTCATTCACCATATGTATTCAATATATAAACTAAAATAACATGTAAAGAATATGCATAGAAATCATATAAACATGTAATCAATCACACACATGACACTAGATATGATTACCCAGAAACCCTCCAAGTGGGAAGGTAAAATTGGGGTGGGGATGACACCCAAAAATATTCACTATTGTAGCACTAAAGTGTATCCAATTAAGGATACAATAGTTTGACCATGAATCATGGTCTGGCTTGTGAAAGGCCTACCTTGTTAAAGGCTTACAAAGAATGTTAAGTCCCACCTTATTAAAGGATTTCAACACCCTATCAGAAGTATGCCTTTTTAGAGGACTTAAACTTAAAATTAAGTAAGCACCCTATTAAAGGATTTCATACATCCCATTAGGACTACTTTGCTTAAGAGATTTGACTAAAATCACCTGTTAGAATGTCTTAGCATAGGTCTTGTGATTGACACTTTCTTGCCTAATAACAAATCACCTCTACACAATGTCCAATTGATCCTTCATGATCAACTATGTCAGTGATGTATCCTTCTCTCTATCCTTCTTCTCTAACTAATTCTACAATTCATTCTTAGTTCTAAATCACCTTGAATTCTTTGCAAACTATCCTATTAACTTCTCCAATTTGATCGCTCACCCATAAAGATTTTAGGGCTTCATCCTCCTTAAGAAGCTTAGGTGGCTTAGAGTTAGGTATAAATCTACAGTTGAGATTCGTCCATTTTTCCACTTAATCCTTCCCATTTTTTGATTACCTACATGCAATTACCTAGGGAATCCACATATAGATTCATCCTTATCTCCAAAAGATTGTAATCTATCCTTAGGTCAGCTTGAAAATGGTTTGCATAGTCTTTTTCTGCCATTACAAACAAGTATGCTAAAACTATGTCACTCAGCATATGAAGTTACTAATGCGTGGCATGCACTGTATCTTTGTTCTAACTTGGCTCCTACATTTCTTGATGTCCACTATATATTTGGCTCTTGAATCACTCGGCATGGTGTATTTGCTTGGCATCTTAGTGACTCAGCACATGAGTGACTTGACACTCATTGCAACTTTGCATAGTCTAATATTTATATGTTGTTCTCAACATGTATTACTAGTTTGGAATGAACTAAGTAAAAGGCTTAAGTGTGTTGACACTCACTTGTCAAAACCAAATTGAGATCAACAAAGGGTATATGAATCTATAATCTATTCATCTTCTCTAGACCTGTAACCTAAAAAATAAAGGGTTTTTAGTTTTTTCATGATGGTGGGGGGAGTGCGGGTGTGGTTTTCCTCAACCAACCCTGACTTTAGGAGTTAGCCTTGAATTGAGATAGAAAATTATGAATGTTAGAAATTAATATAGATAAATCTAAATAGAAGCAATGCAAATCTATGAATATGCTCTTGAATTTAGAATCTTATAAAGTATGATGATGCAATATCCTTGAATCAACTTAGAAAACCTTAGGAAATGATATCAAAATGAAACCAAAACCTTCATCAATGAATGTACTTGAAATATTCCTTGGAAATAAATGTAGGTGTTGGAAAGATGAATGTAGATGATGCAAGAAAGGAGGTGAAATTTATAAAGGGAGATCTTGAATGTTGAAAATGATATATCTTGAATTAAATCCTTCAATTACTTGAATTCTTGAATTCTTTATGTTCAATGGAGAGGTTTCTTGAATACATGAAATTCTTGAAGAGTGCTTGATTACTTGGGATATTAAATGGATTTTTTTTATGCATATGATGAATGGATGTAAATTTGAGTGAATTAATAAGTTTATAAAGGCCTTAGAATTAAATCTCTCATACTTGATAACTTACCTCAAAGTTAACACCCTAGATCAATCTTGACATGGGATATGAGAAGTAGACCTAAAATAACATCTAGGCATGGATACAATACATATTTAGTTGATAAGGGACACACTATGTCCCTACTAATCAGGGACTATAACCCTTACAAATCCCACATGGACCTAAAATAGGTCATAGATCCTAGAAATCAGGAACACAACTCAAGATATGACTATTATGGTGCAAAAAATGGATTTTAACTGATTGGATAAAGGAAAGAGATGACCTAAGTGATTATACCATACCCAAAGATTTATTCCATGTAAATAGGAGAATTAAAGAGGATCTATTAGGTACTAGAATAGTTCTACCTTGAAGAAAGGAGAAGGAAAGGGAGGAATGATGAAATCACATTAAATGGGTAGTAAACCATCATTATATTGATGTGTATCAAATTTAACATCGTACATTTATCCCACACTTTAGTGAGAGTGTGGGTCAACCCACTCTCACAATAAAGTAGATAGAAGAGAATAAAAGATAAGAGAAGAGAAGAGAGGAGAAAAATCAAACAAATCACAATGTGATAGGAGACTACTTAGTAAAATGGACTAACCCTGCAAGGAAAAGGGTTCTAACTCTAAATCCATGTTTAACGTTGCATAAGAAAAGAAAAAAGAAAAACAGAAAGCATGAGGTGATTACAAAAATAAACTAAAAGAACTTAGAAGTGACAGAGACCTCACCTAAATAAATATCTCACCCACTAATATAAGATTTAAATATCTATTATAACTTGAGAAAAAGTGATTACATAAGAAATGCAAGAGAAACATCATTAACATCATAGGTTTAGGACTTATCTCTACTAGCATGAAAGGAAAAGGGAGAAGGGAGAGAAAATTGATTAACTTTCCTAGTAGTGTGGCCACTGTACTATGAATCATAGGAAGAGAATCTTTTAAAAGATGACATTGAATGGTCTAATAGGGTTGTAATCATATAGTCACCCCACCAAAGTTTCATTCAAAGATAAATGTCTTTTATATCACCATAGCATGGTCTTATGAAAAAACATTACCCATGCATGGGACTTAGCATGTTGTTCTTGAATGTGCTACCTATATATGACATTTAGAAATATTGTACATGTTACCCATATATAAGATTTAGCATATGTTTCACGTATGCATTATCCATATATGAGATTTAGTGAGCTTTTATGTGTTATCCATATATGATATATAAAAAATTATTCTATGTTATTCTTATAAAAGGTATAGCATATGTGCTTGTGTGCATAAAAGAGATGAAGTAACAATGCATATATTTTAGAATAACATATAAAGCATATTGAGTGTCTAAGGCTAAAATACTTTAAAACATACTTAGAATTCTTATTTTCTACCCATGAGTATTAGTAGAAACTATGTACAAGAAGGGTATGTATATTCCTCCCTTATTATCATGTATATATAATATACATGAGAATAACGAGAAAGAGGATTCTTCACACAAAAAGATATCCTTAAATAAACAACATAGATTATATTCATAGAAAAGATCCTTAACCCTTACAATCTAAGAACACAAACAATCATGAAAATGATATATCACTTAAGTAAAGAGGGACCTCAAAAGGGATAAATATTAGTGATAATAAATCTTCCTAAAAGGAGTGATTGATCAAGATAAAATCTCTAAGATTTGGGGAAGAGCAACAAGAATGCACCTCTTCAACCCCCTATGTATTGGTGGAACAAGGATCCTTGGATGAGAGATCAATTTTTTAAACTCCAAGAAATTTAATGTATATATAATGGAATTAGACTTACTTTATAAAGAAGAGGTTATGACATATGAGATGAACTTCTTGAAAAATGGAGAATCCATAGATAGGACATGATCCTTCATAACAAAAGAAAACCCACATAATAAACAAGTTCTACTCAAGCCCAATAAAAGTAGATCCTCAGAAAAGAGATAAAGAATATACAAAGCCTATTTACCACAAATAATAATTCAAGAAAAGGAAATTTATGGTGTATTATATGAGAAAATATTGGAATATATAAGGATTATTTGTAAGAAAAAATTGATAGTCTTGTGCAAAACATAAACACTCCATTTCCAAGAAGTAGTATAAAAAAATGTAGTTCACTACAGAGAAAATTAAAGCAAGAAATAATTATAGGATAATAAATTCCAAATATTGCATATGAAGTAAATTGGAGATGTTAATTAGATAAGAAGCACTAAAATAAAAAACATCATGAACAGATATTTCCTAGACAAAAACACATGGTCATGCATATAAACATGAAATCTATAGCCATAAATAATATTGTATCATAAAAAAATAAAAACCTATAGAGAAATGAAGTAAAGATATGAAAGGATCCCATTATAACACCCAAAGAGTATATTAAAAACATAAGTAACATTGTGAAGAAATGAATCAACACTCATGTAATGTGAAGAGCATATAATGTATAGAGATAATTATCCCAAACTATGGAAGATAAGTGTCATCATGTAACAAGGAGGTTCTATTGAGAAACTTGGAAGAAAGAGAATTAAATTACAAGAAGAAATGAGGAGAAAGAAACATAAATCCTATGGCAAGAAAATGATTCCAAAAAAGGAGAGATAAAAAACCCTTTCTTCAACAAAAGAGTTTGTAAATAAAAATACCTTTGTATAGGAAGATAGAGATATGCCTTCAAGGAAAGAAAATGAAGAACCCTTCCCCCCCACCCCCCTACCCCCCTACCCCCCCCCGCAAAGAAAACAAAAAGAAAAGGAAAAGAAACCTATCGTGAGATTCTTGATGTTCATTATGTAGAATAATATGGAATCCATGGGTATGTGTAGGATAATGGTGTGTCAAAAAGTGGCAATGTGAAAAATTTGTAGTTCTAAAATGGCTAAAAGCATTTACAAATATATTCCAACTCTTTTCTTACACATCTTCATACCAAATTAAAAGATTTATACCTTTATTAGGCTTGGTATATATTTGGATAATAATCATACATGACTAACTTTAAAAACATGTCTTTGGCCTATTCTTATGTGATTTTTTACTTCAAACTGACAACTTTTTTCCACCCAAATTTGATGAAATGAAAAGGGTTTGTTAAGAATTTTATTAACTTTCCTAAAATTTAATGTTTTTCAAATTAGGAGTTCAGTACTTAATTTTCTTCTAATTTTATAATGGAGTTATGTATAAAGTGTTGATTGACACACTGATTTAAAAAAAAAACTATAACTTTCAAAGGGAACAACATTTTTGAAATCCTAAAGATTCATCACATTCTATGCTTCTTCTACTACAAGGAAATAAAATAAAAAATTGTAGAGTTTTGAATTAGTTAAGGTGGTCAAACACACGATTTTATTATTCTAAAAATATTATAATAAAAATTTCATATTTAATTAATTATTTAGAAAAAAAATATGCAAAAACATGTGTCACATCTAGGCATGAGTCTAATTCTTATATCTATAATATTATTTTTTTTAAATATACTTTATTTTGAATAAGGTGGTCACACATACATCTACTTATTTTTGTCCTGAGATTTTGTATTGTTGCATTAATATTCAAAATTTTGACCAATAAATTTTTAGTTTTTTTCAAATAATACCTAATAATTTAGAAAATAAATTTAATTTCCTAGAGATTCTTTTCTCTCAACTTTTTGATATAAAGTTCATAGAAAGTTGAAAATTGCATGTTAAGTTGGCATAACCTTGATTTGCTAATTTTTTATTGCTACTTTAGGGCATAGTTTGGTTGATCATAATCTTCCACATACCTCCATTCTAATAGATGAGAATAAAGGATAAGTGAAATTATGAAGAAATTGTAACACCTCACATGTAGAAGGGGTAATTCCTAAAATACCTTCTCCTTTAACTGCAAATAAAAAATTATACAATCAGAAAGCAAGTGAGAATACTCATAATGAAAAGGATATTAAATTTTGATAAGTGTCTCTTTAAGAGTAATGCTAAAAAAATATAGTTTAGAAATTACAACTTGAATACACACCTTTAGTATAGATAAATATTGAAAAGTATCCAAATAATTAAGAATAGGAGTAGGTAATAGAAGATTAAGAGGAGGTCACATAGGATGATTCACTAATTCTTTAGAAGGAGAATAGGTTATAACATGTTTATTTTATTTATGATAAACATGAATATGGTTTTTAAGACCATGTTCATTAATTTCAAATCCTAAGACCTTTTAACCTTGTTTAGTAATCATAAAACATCCTCTAGTATAGCTATTTTTAAAATCTTCAATAGTAGGAGATTTTCACCAAAATTATGTGAGAAAATGTTGTGTAAGGAATAATAATACGAGGAGAGATGAAAGTATCTTTTTGTTTCCCCTTAATATAATCACTAGTAGGAAGAGGAGACGAATGGTAATCAAATAAGTCTTTAAAATCCTCATCATGAACTAAGCTTCAAGCTTGAATATATATTTGAGAAGTGATAGGAAATGAAGACAAAGAAGTAGGGTTAGGAGGGTTAGGAAAAATATTATGAGGGTTAGGAGGGTTATTAGGAGGATCATCAAGTAAGGTTCTCACATAATTTTAAGAAGAAACAAGCTAATTGTTGGCCTAACTTTTTGTTTGATAGAAGTCTTTTGTCCAATTGTAGAAAAGTTAGATTTTTCATTCTAGTGGATAAGAGGGTTTTTAGATAATTCATCCATTTGCTAGCCTTTGAAAAACTTTTGTGGAAACCCTATGTTTCTTCATATTCATAAATTGTCAAGTGCAAAATATTTGAATTTTCAAATAGGGCAAATATTCTATTGTCTTTTTATCTTCCGTGCCCCCGAGATACCTTTCCTCTCATATTCCCCAACCATCCAACCTAAGTAGATCCACCATTATTGTTACCTTGCTATGCAAACATGGGCACTTTTTATGTATGGCGAGGTAGCAAGTGTTGAAAATTTTATAAAATGGGATCGCAAAATGAAGATACGACAGTTGGAGCTTTGTTTTCTGGCTGATTTATTAGTCAAGTACACATTGCAATTAACGTCAAAAAAAAAAGGGGAAATAGCAGAAGTAGTCTGAAGTCAGTGCCAGAATGATGATTTTTTTGACGTTTTGCTACTTTGCTATCAGAAAAATTTGACATCTCACCGTTAGCGAAGTAGCGAGGGCCCGTGAAATTGAAGAGTCGGTAACATTGAAATTCATGAGTACCATGACTAATCCAGGTGGCATGATAAGTAATAACTGTTGTTGTTAGAAGCAGTTAATAGTAGCAATAATAATTTGATGGACCCTTTCATTTCACAGTGCCAAAATTCATTAAAGTTGCCAGAGCTCGCTACCTCACTATCAAAAAAATTTGACATCTCACCCTTAGCGAAGTAGCAAGGCCCTGTGAAATCAAGAGCCGATGGGACCTTTACTAATGTGGGATGATGACTAGGACTAAAGTAAGATCTTAAAGGGTGCCAACTGTGCAAAATTCCATACTTCATCAATGCCATTCTAATTAAATGTGCAAGAGATCTTGAGTGTCAGATTAGAATAGAATCAATAGTCCTCGCTATCTCACATTGAGAAGTTGCATGTTATTTAAGCTATGCGATGTAGTGAGTATAAGTCAAAAAACTGCTTGCAGTTTCCTCGCCTTTGGTTAGGTTTTTGATCAACGACCATTGTCTTCTCACTATGAAGAGTTGTTAGGGAGATACGTATAGTGACATAGCGAATACGGGCCCACCATCATCTTTTTGAGCAAGCCCAGTAACATATCACCTGCCGAATTTAGATCAAATAAATGGTTGTCGCTGCTTCGCTATGGCAAGGTGCTCATTCTTTATGCATAATGAAGTAGCGACCTGCTAACACGTTTCCTCAGTTGCCAGTGAGTCTGAACATAAGTGCCATCAAGGAAAGAGTAATGTACGTGGTAAATTTTCATTGGATAAATTGACCAACATGTCAAGTGCAACACCTAGTTGTTTTCTCTGTATCACTTGATCATAGGATTTTTGAAGATTGACGGTGCAGCTTTAAAAAAAGAATGTGATGCCACTCTCTATATTAATTAGACATGAAAGCATCATTTGTGAGAAAAATAGAGTATAATATAGAAATATTTCATCAGTTTCATCTTACGTGAGGAAAGATTTTGAGTCATTCCTGTATAGAAGTAATTACTGAAGGAAAGTGTGCTGAAGTCTGGCAGAATTTGTGAAATTGTCTGTTCGTAGAAAGCTTGCAAGAATACAGAGGAAAACAAAGACATAATTCAAGTAAGTAGTACTACCATAATCTCTATAGGCTTTTTAGTTCTATAAAAAATAATCCAAGATGCCTTCAAAGAAGGGATTTTAAGGTCAAATAAACTATTTGGATAGAAATGTGCATGATGACTTGCTTGAGTTGCTCCTTGAGTCTATTGTAGAGATAGTGCAAGTTAAAAGGTTAACCTCATTGATCCCTAGGCTAAGGATTGCTGATGGATTGTATGATAAGGGTAATTGGGTCCAGGATGCTCAAACTTCTCAAACTAGTTTCAGTTTGTTTAAAAAATGGTTTGTAGAAAGGAAATTATATGCCCCACATGCCAATATATGGAATTTTAATCAGGGAAAGCTAGCCATTCCTAGTGTGTTTATGGATTATGACCTTCTTGAGGCCATGGTGAGGAGTTATGATCAAGCCACTAGGGTAGTGAGAAGAATGGATGGTGAAGTTTTAATTGCCATTGGTCCAAAAGAGATTAGGGAAGTTTTCAGTTTGGGACCTCTCACTAGGTATCATGTGCCCATTGATTTGATAGAATTAGAAAAAGAATATATGTCAAAAAGGGATGTAGTTAAACAAGGTGCACTGAAGGCCCACGTAGGCAGAATTGGAAACCTACCAGCAATAACATCATCTTCTAAAGAACCTTTCAAGAAATCATGCTTTAATGCCAGGGCAGTAGAGATATATAGGACCCTATGCAGAGTCTTTGGAGAGGGTGAAGAAGATTTTATTCCTATGAGCTTCATGTATATGATCACCCAAATCTCCTCTTTTGGTGTAGAAATAATTTTTGATTTTGCATCTTACCTGGCTAATGAGATTCACAATGGATTGGTGGGGATTGCAAAGGGCAAGGTGGAGAAGGTTTGGGGTCAGTACTCCCTATTGATGCATATGTTTCTATTTAAAGGGGTTACATATTTCGGTAAAGAAATGGTTTTAAATAGGGAACAAGAGGGGGAAGCACTACCAGTTCAATTATGGAGTGCAGACATGATTGGGGAAGTAGAAAATGCTAGTTTTGTTAGATTTGATAGGCACTTTGCTTCCAAACTAAGGTGCCTCATATTGAGTGACAATCCCAAAATTCTTAAGGCACTAATGCACTTTGTTAGGCCTATGCACAGACCCCATAGTCTAAAAGTTTCACATAATTGGGGAGATATCATCCCATATCCGGTCTCAACTGTCATTAGAGTTTATGGATTGAAAGGGACACCCCATGTACTACCCTATCAGGTGCCTTTAAAGGTAGGAGTAGATGAATTTTTATGGCAGTTTGGAGGAGTGGAGGAGACCTTTTTGCACAAAAGGGGAACAGGATCAATTTTTCCTACTTGCATTGTAGCTCACTAGTTTGTAATAACTAAAGAGGGGTGGATCTTCCTCCATAAATTTTTGGATCAATATAAGATGGCAGTATCTCACTCTCATTTTTGTGATGTAGAAGATTTCTTTAATTCTACTCTTAGACATAGGATCAAGCTTTGTCCAATTCAGCATGAATTCTATTTCCCTAAAGATGTAATAAGGAATGAATATTCTCTCTAGGAGCAAGAAACGAAGAAAGAGAAATGGAGAGTCTATTCAAAAGTTTTGGAGTTTATTAATTGTTTTGACAAGGATTACAGTCCGCTTAGTAATGCTGCAACTAATGCAAATAGAATAAATAAGCTTATTAGTACATTCCATGAAATAATGGAGGTAATGAATGAGAATAAACAACATTTTATTGATTCTTTTCCAGATAAAGCTAGGGAAGTAATGAGGAAATTGGGTTTCACTCATAACATAGGGACAGGTCCATTGGTTGTACAAAAGAGGATAGGATATACTGTCATTCGGGATCAGATGCCCACTGTAAACAAAGGAAAGCAGAAAATTGAATCTACTAGTACTGTTTTTGAAGAAAGACCCCCTGAACCCTCTCCCAAAAGAAGAAAAATAATTAGGGAAGAGGAATCACATGATGAAGGTTACTCACCTTCCCAAACTCCAATGAGAATTGAGGAGCAGCAACTCACCAATGAGAAAATTGAACAAATGGGATCACAATGAGGATTTTTTGTTACTCAGACAGAAATTGATGAAGGGAACCCCTAGGAGCCTCCTGTGCCAAGTTTTGAATTAACTATAGCATATTTTAGGGGAAGGGAATTAGATCCTATTTTAGAACAAGCCAGTTAGCAATTTTTGTCTGATAATAGTTTTGTAAAATCTAGGGCTTTCCATCAATTCGCATGGAGGGCAAACATGCACATTTTTGAGAAAAGATGTAAGAATATGAAAACACAGCATCCAAAAATAGATGAAGCCTCTATTCAAAATCAAATAAAGGAACAAATGATACAAGAGTTCCAAAATTTAACCCCTGAAGAGGGTAGACAGATGGTGAAAGATGCAAACATTTTATTATTGCCCAATTGGGATATTGCTGATGCCTTAATTTTTAATTATGTGTCAAATAATTTCGGATTACAAGATCCAAATAAAGAGAAATTCTTGGGAACAACATTCAGTAATGACCAAGCTACTCTTGTTATGTGGTCATTAAGAAGAGGATCCAGGACTACTCCATCACAACCTGATGATTCAAGACTAATAGGGAGTATCATTGTGAGGAGGGTCACTGATACTTCACATGTATAGGCAACCCACATGAATGTGGACTATTCTAAATTTGCCTTGGCCACTATAGAAAAGCAAGAAAAGGAAATGATTGACTTGCAGAGAAAGTATGAAATAGTGGTGGATGCTTACAATAAAGAAGTAAAAAAGAGAATTGAGCTTGAGAACAAGCTATTGGGAAAAACCACTAGGCAAAAAATAACATACCCTCGCCCCCCAGTTGAACCTTTTAAATCCACCCCTCATAGAAATACCAGATACACCCCAAAGGCCACAATACTACACTATTGAGGATTTTGAAGAAGAAAAAGGAATACTGTGGGCTTTACATGTAGATTTGGAATCCAAATATGAAGATAAATTGAGAAAAGCTCTCACATATTTGGGGGACAAGATTGAATGGCCGCTAATTTATGATTAGTTGGCCAGGGTGATTAGTATCTGGGAGGATTTGAAATCTAATGATGAGGCTCTAATGCCTATTTTGAATAAATGGGTGACAAGGGAGAAAGAAATAACACTTTTGTGTTTCTCTATCATAGATAATTCTTTTGATCAAATTGAAAAGACATTTGATATTGTTTTTGATCTCACTGATTTTAATAATAAAAGGGTTCATTTACAAAAAGTAATAGTAGGCTACCTTGAAAAGTACAAAAGCCCAAAATTCAATTTGTTTCCTCATGCCTTAGATAAAGAGAACAATTTGAAAAGCAAAGATGAATGGGCAAAGGAACTTGATGATTTATTCTGTTCAAGAATGAATCAAGTCATTAATGAATTAGGGCATGCATGGTGGGCCACCACAACAGAAGAACTGGTGAAGGCCCAAATATTCTTTGATTCTTTAAAGCAAGAATTTTTTACCATTAATAAGGATGCTGAATATGTGCTAAAAAGACAGAGGGATATTTTACAGTTCAATTGGCTAGATGATACATTATTTGACAAATGGATGGAAGATATGGCTCATGTTGAGTAGTTTGATGAAGATGAAGATGATAGTGATGAAATGCAAGGTGAGGAGATCCAAATCACTGACCCTATCACTACTCAAAACCAACCAAAAGAAGAAGACAAGGATAATCTGTTACCTTTAGTTATAGACCCGGGACCACAGGATGCCGATACAACTAAAGAAAGGGAAAAGGTAAAAGTTATTTCCCCCATACAAGATAAAGATGGTGAAAGCCCACAGGTGGAGGTTAACGTTCCATCATCAGAAAAAAATTCATTGTTGGTTAATTTGGCTACTGCATACAAGGAAGGATCAGAATAGCAACCAACTTAGCAACAGAGGAGCGTGTAACAAAAGGGCCCACAAAAGGAATGTCTGATGTAAAACTTTTTCTATTACTCACATTTTTATCATCTTATTACAAGTATATGTAAGTGTCTTTTAAAGGACACCTGTCATTGTCTTTAGCCTGAAGCTTGTTGCATCTCACACTATTTAAGTGAGATCCCAAGGCTAAAGAACGATCTGAATTCTATTTTCTAAGTACTATGCTTAGTCTATTTTTGGTCCAAATTTTGAGAACAAATTTATAATGTATTTTTTCTGTCAATTCTCTGAGAATACATGAATATAGAATGAGTTGTGTTTCTTTCTGAAGGTCATTCTGAGTCTATTGTAAAGGATATACCATTTTCAAAGAAAATTAATACAAATTGTGAACTGTCCCCATATTAGTTCTTTTTGAATCTTGTCTCCTTTCAATTACTTGGTTGTCTTGATATTGTATAAGTAAAGGCTTGTGCAATTGAATGCAATCTAGTTAGGTTGTATATCTATTTATCACTGTTGTTAATTCAATGGATTAAATAAAAGCTTTGATGAATGTGATAAGGTTTCTTTAGTAGTGGAAAGGGTTTTGAATGATGAATTCTAATAAGAATTGCTAATAGAATTCGTTGTAAGGAAACAAACTAGATCTGAGAACTTTCTATAGACTCTGAACCCCAATGGATTAGGCATTGATCAAGTTGATATAGCGAAAGGAGAAATATATCATAAATGATTATCAAAATGCAGTATCAAATCAAAATTTACTTTTATTTCCTATAGAACTTCAAAGCTGGCCAACACTTGTCCGCATGGAGTGTTTTAGCTTCAGTTAGCCACTATTGTTAAGAACATCTGTAGATCTATAGAAGATTTCTTGGCCATATCTATTTTATGGGATGTGTTTATCAAGTTAGTAAGAATTATGTATGTGTTTGAGGATTTTGAAATGAGAATCGGAATGAAACTAAGAATAATCCTCATATAGTTGTTCCAATTTTGAATCATCCCTGGGTATACCCATCCTAGTTTTGCAGAGCCAAAAGAGTAGAAAACCATCTATGGTTTTGTTGAAGTTGGGTCCAAATACTTTGCATATACAATTATTAATAAGAATTGGCTAGTCTTTAGATTGTGTATGTACTGTCATTCTGGTATTAGGCATTTTATCGCTTAGTAGTTTTAGTGCATTTTAAAACACCAACACTAACAACACAATGACCTAATAATAAATTTGAAAGGAGGAGAGATATACTCATTAATCTCACAATACCATAAGTAAGTAGAGTAAAAAAAAGCCACAAGGCCTATAAAATTCAAAAAATCACATATAAATTATAAGTTCTATAAAGAGATGCAAGAGAAAGGATATTGAGAAAGATAACCATATAGTAAAATATATTCATAATACAAAATAGTAAGTTACAATCTAACATGAAAGTAGTGATTCACCTAATGAAGATGAACAGATAATTAAATGTAGTAGTCTAACTCCAAAACCAAATAAGAGATGTCAAATGAATAGGTTCACAAATTATGTCTAATGAATGTGAAATAAATAGTCCATAACTTTTCTCCCACTTACTTTGGAGTTAGATTATTTCATTCAATTGTATGTTAGATTGTGTTTAAAAATATCTATTTATTTTGAATTATATGATTTCTTATTTTTAAGGTTATAATCCTTTGTGTTATATTTCCTTTCTTTCTATATTAGATTCATTACTATAAGACCTACCTATAGTGTTCCCATTAGTAGAAATCATAGACTCATGGCTACCTTTGATTCAAAATCCTCTTCTCAAACCTTTAGGAATCTTAGTGATGGAATATTGTTTCTTATGATCATAATCTTTTAATAGAATATGGATTTTCTTATTCATCTTATGTTTTTGATTAGATAAATAGGTTTTATAGGGATCCTGAAACCCAATTGTTAAAACATAAAAGATTGATAATAAATGTGAAAGCCTAGCCAAAAGAGTATAAGTTTAGAGGCTAATAATAAGCATAAAGCCTAGCAAAAAAGTAGAGTTCTGAGAAAAGACTAGGACAAAAGACAAGTAATACCATGGCCTAAAGCTAGAACAAAAGCCAAAAGAAAAAGAAAAACAAAAGAACAGCTGAGAGTTATTCTTCACTCTTTCGCTCCATCTCTTGCATAACTTGTGTAGCATCAGAGGCTAGTTGATTCTCCTCTGCTTCCAGCTATTGCGCCCTTTGATCCCCCTAGTCCTGATCAAGAATAGTGTTGTTCTTTGTAGAGTCATCCTCCATTCTGGCTTCATCCCCATCTTTTCCTTCCTCATCATCCTGCATTTCTCTATCTTTGATCCAACCTATAAGAGAGATGATGTTGTTGTTAATCAAGCTTAACAGAGAGAACATCTAATTCGCAAGGTTGTGATTGTAGTTCTCCAAGTTGTGTATCCTTCTTTCTGCTAGATTGAGCCTATTAGTTGAATCCATCATCTTATTAGCATCCATCCCATTCCTTGTTGCCTCAATATGTCTCACCTATTCTTTGACCTCCTCCAACTCATGGAAAAGCCATTTGATTGATCTAAAATTGTCAATCATACTATTATGAGAATTATTCAAGAGGTTCATCCCTATCTCCCTGGCTCTATCCAAAATAGCCACTATCACCGAGTCAAGGAGTTCTTCTAGCTATTGTTCCTCTTGATTTTCCACAAGGATGTGGGGATTCATTTCCTCCCTGAAGATGCCCATCTTTGAAGTCTTGACATTAAAGTTTATCCAAGCTTTCCTCCTATCATTAACCTACACTTCCCCTTCTACATACCTTGCATTCTCTTCTTTCTACTCCTTAGGTTGGGCTTGGAGGTGGACAGGAGATAGGGGCAACACAGACGCCTCCTCAAACTAAGAGTGCACTTCCTCCAAACTCTCCCTCTTGCATTTATTCCTTCCACTTTCATCCTTAATTTCCTCTTGTGTGTACTTAACCACCTCCTTAGACTCCAGCTCCTCCTCATCATCATTGTCTCTCTCCTCATCCTTCTCAGGAGGCTTCTTCCCAAGATCCCTAGGGCTTTTTTTTGCTAGGGGTTATGGGGGAGGGTGATTTTTAAGCTTGGTGAGTCGCTAATTTCCTTGAAGAAGAGATCCCTCCTTCCTCAGAGATGAGGCTCTAAATTTCATCCAAGTCAGAGGAGTAGCTAGAACTACTAGACTCCACATTCTCTACCTGAGGGGGAGTGATGCTTATAGTCTGAGCCTTGAAGTGCGTGTGGATAAGTCATAACAGCCCCTCATGTAGAGTTGAGTTTGTGGTGGGCTTTTTTTTAAAGTTTTCCACTGCCTTGCTCATAGATGTTAACAGATAATATGGAAAGGAAATATTAGCATTATGCCCAAAATGATTCAATATAACAAAGTGATGGGTACAAGCTCTATCAAACCTAGGGTCCAACATGATGTACTCAATAATAGTTCTCAATACATATCTCCACCACTTCTTCATGAAGTCGAGGACATAGTAGGTGTCAATCTTTCTCATCGCTGAAGAATTTAAAACCCTCGATAGGGATTTCGGTGACAGCTGCAATCACCTCCTCCGTTATCTAGAAGTAGACCCCATTCACCTTCACCCTGCCATCCTTCTAGGACC
The DNA here is from genome assembly GCA_028749045.1 of Cupressus sempervirens. Lineage (NCBI taxonomy): Eukaryota > Viridiplantae > Streptophyta > Pinopsida > Cupressales > Cupressaceae > Cupressus > Cupressus sempervirens. The sequence goes on along the minus strand of CM053783.1, from coordinate 789,854,416 downwards.
CCACCATACTTTTGGTCACATCCTAATCAAATCCATGCAGCTTCATAATGTAATTGGTAACCCCACCCTCTTCTAGCTTTTCCCACACTTTCTCCCTACTTCTCCATTTCTCAAAATCTCCCACCGTCTCCTTTTTGCACCTTTCGCCTACCATTTTTGCACACTGCACACCCTCTTTACTCATGTGTTTCTCAATCTATGAATGAAAGGGACCTATGAGAGTAAGCAATAAATAGAGAAAAATAGCCTTGCTATTGCTCCAAAAGTGAGTGAAAAAAACAACCCACAAAGTGTGTCGATTAATCAATAATGAATCACTACATTTACAATTTCCCATGCTTCCATTTTGAAAAGTACCCTTATTTCTTAAAACCTTCATAATCATAATTATATCTTGATTTTCTCCATACTTCCTTGGATCTTGTCCAAGTTGATCAAACTTTTAACATCCACTGGCAAACAAATTCTGGGATGCCAAGTCATTTTTTGGTCTATGCTGACCCCAATGTTCACAAACTTGTTGGCAACCGGGTTTGCTTCCCAAAAAATATGAGTAACATGGATTCTATTAAATTTGGTGAGGGTCTCATGTGTCTCATCAATTAGATTTTCAATCATCCATGATGGATGTGAGTTGCCAATGATGCACTTTATAATGTTGTTCAAATCCCCTTCAAGCCATAAATTGGTAACACCAATTTCAAATGCCAATATTACAACATTGCACACGGCATTCACTTTCGTAAAATGATTGGTTTGGAATCCTAGCGGGAGAAAAAAAGCTACAATACTATCTCCATTTTCATTCCTTATCATACCTCCACTACCCGAGGACCCTGGGTTGCCCTTGGAGGCTCCGTCGAAGTTGGCTTTGTGCTAGCCTTCAGGGGGGAGGAGCCACTCGGCTTCTTGTCTTTTCCTTGGTCTATCTTTTACCTTGTCCTTTTTCATGCCTCCTATCTCAAATTCTCGCCCCTTCCTCACAGAAAATTTTTCCTTTATGTTACTGAAAATATTTCTCCCAACAACTAAAGTCGGCTCCTCCCTATCTTTGAAAATCCAATTGTTTCTCTCCTTCCATATGCTCCAACAAAAATGAGGTAGGATCCAAGAGCTAATTTCCTACAAGACAGACCCATTGAATAAGCCATGCCATTGACAGAAAAAGTCTAGAAGGTTAGAAGGAAAGCACTAGTTGTGGCCTAAGATGATTCTTTAAGGATTTCTCTGGAACAAGCTCATAAGATTCCTAATGAGATCAATAAAATGTATTTTTTTAAGAACATTTAGTATAGAAAGGAGGGATTGTGGGGGGGTTGGAGAATTAGTTATCCAAGGTCTAGATGTACCAATTGAACAATCAAACACTTAACAATTTCATCTTATCATTTCATTGATAAAATTCTACTATAAACTTTTAGTAACATTAGATGGCTATTCACTATTTTAAAATAATAGGCTTGCACATTGTAAACTTTAATTAGTAATACATCTTAATAACATTAACACAATTTTGATACTAGGATTTAATGTGGAAACCCAATTTGGAAAAAAACACCAGCAACGTGTCACCAATTTTCACTCTTCTAAAGTGAGTCTTGTTTGGAGCCAACCCTATTAGACATGGTCAAATGTGACCTTGTTAAAGGGTTTAATCACCCTATTAGGAGTGGCATTGTCAAAGGAATTTAGAATATTCCATTAGAGTATCACCTAGTTTTAAAGTATTTACATAGATTGCTAGGTCCTTACTACTATCTAGTCAACCTTAATTAATGGATTTTAAATACTATTCACAATGGTTAGAAAGTAACAATAGGTTTGATATATTAAGTATAACTCACTTGAAATGTACAAATATATATTCAACTTACATGTATTGATTCACTATCAGGTCTCCATTGTCATTTCAATCTCCAATTCACTTGGCAACTCTTTAATAAATCACCCTTCACTTCTTTTCAACCCAATTAAGCCTTTCACTTAGATTTTCTAGTCAACAACATCAATAACAACTCAAACTCTTTAGAACTTCATTTACAAAGCCTCTCTATATACACACAAAAATAATTTTTTTTCTTTTTTACCTATTTGAATAGGTAATTCTAATCTTTTTTCACTTAGTCGACACTATATTTCTTAGGGTTTATGATTTGATCCATCAAATATAATGAATCTGATCGCCATTCTATTTATCTCTTCTTTACTAGAAATTTCTCTTGGAATCCATCTCTTAAGTAGTTTACCTAATCCTCTTATTGAATTAAATGATCTAACTCATCAATCCTATCTTCAAAATGCTTTCCATACACCAAGACATCAACTTCGTCAACTAGAAATTAAGATTAGCGGCAAATAGTCAAAATGGTGGTCCTCAACCAACACTATGTTCTGACACTCAGTCATTACTATAATTCTTGCTCGCTACTAAAATTCATTCTTGACACATAAACTATCACTCATTTGATAATGATGTTTGGTCAAAAATAACTTTGCTTGGCACTTACTATGACTCGGTTGGCACTAGAATCACCTAGCATGTGAAACATAATTCTTTAGTCTTCTACTTTCTTACTTGGTCAAGCCTATACATTTGATCTATCTTTGTTCACACTTTCAAGTCTGGTACATTATTATCTTCTCTTCTTGTAACACAATTTTAAACAATCAATACATCTTGTCAAAGTCCAACTAATAAACTATCCATTTGTAGGGTGTGTGAAGGATCCTGGTCAACCAAACTATACCCTTAAGTGACAATAAAAAGAAAGTAAATCAGGGTTATGTCAACTTGACATGCAATTTTCAACTTTTTATGAACTTTCTATCAAAATTTTGAGAGAAAAGAATCTCTAGGAAATTTAATTTAGTTTCTAAACTATTGTGCCTTATCTAAAAACAAATAAAAATTGATTGGTCAAAATTTTTAATTTTAATGCAATAGTACAAAAATAAGAAGTGGATGTATGTCTGACCACCTTAATCAAAATAAAATTATAATATTTTTTAATTGGATTCTAGATATAAGAAGTGGGCTCATGTCCAAATGTGATGTATATTTTTAGATATTTTTATTCTAAATAATTAATTAATTATGAATTTCTACTATACTATATTTGGAATAAAGAAAACTCATGTCTAACCACCTTAACTAATTAAAAACTCTACAAAATATTAAAAAAATTTCCTTCTGGAAGAAGAAGCATAGAATGTGATGCATCTTTTCAATTTCAAAAATATTGTACCATTTGAAGCTTAAAGTTATTTTTCAATCGGTGTGTCAATCAACATTTTATATGTGACTCCATTAGAAAATAAGTAATAATTACTTAATAAACTCATAATTTTATAGACATTACATTTAAGGAAAGATAAGAATATTCTTAAGAAACCCTTTTCAATTCATCTAGTTTGGGTTAAGAAAAAGTCCCTAGGTACATGTTTGAAGTAAAAAACACACACAACAACAAGGCAAGAACACATTTTTGGGGAGTTTTTGAAGTTGACCATGTACGGTTGGTATACAAAGATATATTAGGCCTTAGAAAACTATATTAATGTTTTGGTTTGGTATCAAGATGGGAGGGAACAAATTTGGAATATATTTTGAAATGCTTTAAGGAATTTCAAAACTACATATTATTTTGAATATCGCTACTTTTTAGCACACCATGATCTTGCACATACTCTGGAGTTTCCTCTTCATAACTCAATCTTTCCTCTTGGTGTTCTTTTAAGACAATCTTCACAAATCCTCTTCATCAAAATAGATATGACACTTAGATAATATAGAAAATCATTTTAGTAATACGTTTGACAATAATGACAACATACCAATTATTTCAATTGCATTTTCCAAAATGATTGACTTCTTCAACAGAATCACAATACCAATATTATTTCTTATTTTGATTACCTTAAGAAAGTGATACATAATAATGAACACAATTTTAATCTTTGGCATGGCCTTACTCACCTTGTTCGTTCTCATATTAGGCCTTTGGCCTAAGCCATATCTAAAATAGGAAGGGCTTCACCCATCACTACTATTGAAAGTGTCTTTCCTTTTTCCACACCTATCTCTAACATTTCTACATATATTTATCTTATTATGAATAATTCTATTCAACCATCTAATCCTATCATAAGCCTTTGTATTTCTTCTCTACCTATGAGTGTCCCAAGTAATGAAGGGTTGGGTTCCTATCAATTTTACCAAATATGTTTAAGGGGAAAATGGAATCATCCACCCTAATAATTAATGAAGGGGGAAAACCATTATTCACCTCTTAAGATAGGTTCAAACAACACAAAAGGTAGAATTTATTCATAGCCTAATGCCAAATGACATATTACTTCAATTTACTTCCCTCTCACCTCCTCATTAAAAGGATTTTAGGAAAGTAGATATTCAACATAAAATGAAAATACAAAGAATTTTCAAAGTGTATTCAAATGGAAAAGGGAATAGGATCTACATTTTAAGATAAAAATCTAATAGTGCATTGTCAAACAACCTTTAAAAGTGCTAAATCTAGCAATCTTGACCAAAAATTGTGAGATCTACAAAACCCAAAAACTATGCGATTGTCTAGTAGAGTCAACTTTCCTTAGCAAGGATTGATTTTACACAAGAGGAGAAGAAATATGATCCTAATTAATAGTGTCTAAACCTAATTCTATTTTTTACTTCTTAAGTTCTATGAAAAGGATGTCTATGATGGACACAACTAATGTTGGTGAATGAAAGTGATGATGATGAGGACTAAGGTCACATAACTAAGATATGAAGTATATCTATATTAGTTAAATTGGATTTTATGTTGTAATTGATGTCAGATTGATTGATACCATTAAATCACGTAAATTATAAATCAGCTAAAGGATGTGGTATTGAATAAGAGAAGTGGATGGTAAAGATATCAGATGAAATGAAGAGGTGTTGTTAAGTATGTGAACTTAATTGGGAAATTGATTAATTACTATATAGAAAGATAATATTTGTTTTATTTTTTCATATGATTTGATCAAGTGTTAAGATGATGCACAAGCAAGTTATTTTGTCTATTAAAGAAAGGAATAAAGTTAGAAAGTAAAAAGGTCTGAAATCAAGAATTTGCACCAAGCTATAAATGATGGTTGTTAAATAAAGAGAAACAAAGGTTAAGTAAGTCAATTATTAATGAGTAAAAGAAGTTAGTGAGTGAGCTTAATATTAACCAGGCTTAGTGTTAATTGAGTGATGGAGGCATTTGGGAAAGTATGAATATAGTTTAGTAAAGAAGAATAGTTTATGAAAGATCGAGTGAAGGATGTCATCAAGGAAAGATCTTTACTATTCTAGAAGATTTTAAGATAAGAAAGAAGTTAGTTAGCAAGATTACTGAATGAAATTAGAAAGGTAAATTATGATGGTGAATATTTGAGATTTTTTTTGAGATCTAAGAAAAGTTCAAGTTCCAAGGTGGAGATATAATTAGCAAGATTCAAAAAATGTTTTACCTAGTGCAAGATACATTAAAGATGAGTTGGAAAATGATCACGTGGATGAAGGGAATTTATGGAAACCCTAATTCATGTGATTAAGTAGAAAAAAATTATCTATGTAAAGAAAGGACAAGAAGGAAAATGGTGTCAGTCTATTTTATAGTCCAATTAGTGGTGAAGTTACTAAAAGAGTTGATATCAAATAGATCTATAGTGCAAAGTAAATTGGTTTAAAGAAGTTAGTCTAATAGTTAGTTAGTAAGGAAATATATGAGTGGAATGGAGATTTAAGAAAGAAAGCATAGTTACATATTAATGAAATTATTTCAATGTTACTTTCTATTAATTATAGCATAAAATTGTTTAACTAAGTAAATTTAATAGTTCTATTTGTAAATCCTTCAGTAAGGTTACATTCCATTGAATTTTTGTATGTCCTTTAAATAATAAACTAATTGAAAGGTGACAAGGTCTAGAAGATCTTTGGTGAAAATCCCCTAATAGGGTCACATCTAGAAAATGTACATGTAATATTTATCAGGATTGGCTCTTAACAAAGCTCACTCGAGAAGAGTGACAAATTTTTGGCTAAAAATTTCCAATTGGTTTTCAACCTAACTTGGTTTCCATGTTAAAAATATTAGTGATAATGTGTGCATAAATTTTTAAAATTTAATTTTATGTTTGTGTGTGAAAACTATTAAATTTACTATTTTAATTTGGTTGGTAAAGCTTAATATGTTTGCTGAGTGAATTGCTGATAAGTTTAAGTTGATAAAAGTTGGAAAATTTTTGTAAAGTGAATGAAGATAACTAATTCAACCCCCCTCTTAGTTATCTAAAAATTGGTATCATATTGAAGGTTCTTGGAAGAATAATTTTGAAAGAATTAAGGTAAATATTTGAAGATGTAAAAGAGAGGTACCAAAGTTGAACAAGGAGAACTTTCATTTGTGGAAAAGTAGGATGATGTTGCACCTATCTATAATTGGAGACTATTTGCTATACTACCTATAAAATCATTACCATTCACTATCTCTTGGATGAATGACAATAGAGTAGATGAGAGAAAAGAAATAGCATAACACCCTTATGATAGATATTTATTTTTCCCTGACTGGTGTTGAGTTTGATTATTTCAAATACTTTGTTACTACAAAAGAAATGTCCAAGAAAAACTCACACTTGTTCATGGAGGTGACTAGAATGTTCTAAGGGTGATTTTGAGAGGAGAATTTGATGTCATGAGAGTGCAAGAAGGTGTGAATATTGTGCAATACAATAAAATAATCATGGAAGTGGTTAATGTTATCAAAAGAGATAGTGGATTAATATGTGAAGAAGTTATGGTAAGAAAAGACTTTATAAACCTATTACCTATCCATTGTGTAATACCTGCCCCTAGTTTACTTTTCATGTTATGCTGCAAAATTATTTTAGGCTATTTTTATGGTTATGTTTGATGATTAGTGGTACTTGGTTAGTAGATTAGATTAGATGTTATTTTAGGCTCAATTTATATATGTGATATAATTTTATTTGACCCTTAAAAGATGTAATCTATTTATGATGGTTGTATGTATGTATCTTTTGTGAATTTTATCTTTCAAAAAAAAAAAAAAATTGTTTGGAAAACTTAGTGAAACATTAGGTTAATTTATTTTGGGTTCCTCGGTAGGGCATTACATCTAGTATCAGAGCCAAGTTTATACATTGGGAGCTCTAAATATATTGGAATGCTACTAGTTTTCAACTAATTAAACTTAAACAAAACTTAAATAGTTTATGTATCTATTACAACTTGAATACTTTGAAATTCAAACTCGATTACTTGAAATATAGAAAAAGGAAAAACTTGAATAACTCTTGATTTTGGTTTCAAACATATTTTCTTGTGATTGTGCTTTATGGTGGTATGTCTTTGTTGACTTTGTGAGCATTTTGTTGTTCTTTCTTAGGTGTTTTAGGAGGACGGTGTCTAAGACTAAATTCACTATTAGGGGTTGTAGTACAGGTAGAGGTAGAGGTTGTGAGAGAGGTACACACCATAGTCATATTTTTAATCATGGAGAGATTCCTATTTAGGAATAGAATTAGGAGGAGAGCCATAGAGAAGAGCATGCTGACTTAGAGGAGACTAATTTGAGACAAATGATGAGGAAGATCTTAGAGCACCTACCTCCTCCAAGGGGTGTTGACTAGGAGGGATCACATAATGATGGGAATGAGGAGAGGCAAAGATCCAAGAGTCCTCAGAGAACCTCTATGATGATAGATAGAGGTTAGCTAAGGCTACTTAGATGAAGGACCTACATTGGTTGAAGATCAAACCCTTCAATAGGGTTGGTACATGATATGTCACAGAGAAGTGGTTATTTTCTTTAGATAGATTTTTTTTCTATGCAGGACTTTAACTCTAATGTCAAAGAGAGGTTTACCATCACCCACCTAGAGCTCTTTGGGGCTACATGGTGGAACATTAAGTTGAAGAAACTAGGAGTGAACATGAATACTATTACATTGGAATTGCTCATTGAGAATTTTAGTGAATGCTTCCTATCAAATGAATGAAAATAGAAGAGATAATATGAGTTCCACAATCTAAGACAATGTACTATGACCATGGTAGTGTATGTGCAAAAACTCTATGAGCTCATGCCTAATGCAAGAACTTGTGACAGTTCACCACTAATGGTTTAAGACTTAATTTGGGGTCTAAAGAACTTTCTCATTTGGGGTGTAAAGTTTTTCCAACCTAAAACCCTCAAGGATGTAGTACATCATGAAACCCTTGTAGAGAAAAATGCTACCTTAGGACATGGTAGCTTAATGTTGGGAGCACCTACAACATCAAGGTCCATAGCTAATTAGGGAGTAGGTGGTATTAGGAAGCCTTCTTCTTTTAGAGGAAATAAATAGCAGCATAAGGGAGGATCTTATCCTCTAGCATGGAGTGGTGGTGTTGGTTCATACTTTATGGATTCTTAGTACTCTTAGCACAATAAGAACAATCTGTATGACCAGCCACCATAGAGTACACATTCTTTTGCTAGTGAGGGTAGTTTTTAGTAGTCCAACATACCTAGATTATATAGGATTTTTGATAGAGAATTTTTTCATGTGCACAACATAGGCATAATTCTTATAATTGTCCTGAATGAAAATCATAGTTCTTAGATTAGAGACCTATAGCTTCAAAACCCATAGTTGGAGATATGGGTAGATCTCAGAGGGTATTTTTAGGAAACACTTATCCTCCTACAAGGTGAAAGGGTTCAATGGGACCCACACAGTGAGTGCTATAGTTTTATCTTTCTTGAATACTTCCAAAAGTAAGCCTTAGTCTACGGGGGTGGATGTAATGCCTACCCCTATTTTAGTTTTCATGTTATGTTTCTAAATTATTTTAGGCTATTTTTATGGGTATGTTTGATTATTAGTGATACTTGGCTACCATATTTGATTAGATGTTGTTAATCTCATATTTGTTTTGACATATGACTGGAAACACCCTTAAGCCATTTTCTTAGTTCATTCCAAACAAGTATATTATGTGAAGCATAAGTTATTAGATATACAGTATATGTTGTGTAACTAGTAAGTGCCAAGTCACTCAAGTGTCAAGTAGACAATATGTGCTGAGTCATTTAGATGCTGAGTGATCAATCGATGTTGATTCATTTAGGGGCTAAGTTACAACATTGAAGAGGTAGTGGATGTGGAGCATTAGACACTTCAAGTGCCAAGTAAATAGTTTTGGACATAGTTATTTGTAATGTATCAAACTTCTAAGTAAATCATTTTTGAGCTGAGTTAAGGATTGTTTTATGATTCTATGATGACAAGGATAAATATTTATTGTAGATCCCTATGCAATACATACAACCAATCAGTTAAAGGAATTTTTTCAATGACTAGATGAATGAATTACAATAGTTGATTCATACCTAACCATAAGTCACCTAGGTCTTCTTAAGGAGGACAAACCCTAAACTTTGTACAAGTGTGGAAGTAGAAAAGAGAGAAGTTTGCATACACAAATAAAGCATTCATGGTGGCTAAGGAGTTATGAATTGAGATACATTATATAATTAGTTAGAGGGAATAGAGGACATAAGAGATTAATCTAATCAGTGAGGATAAAGTACACATTAGGAAAGAGGTGATATGTTATCTAGGAGTAGAGTGCTCACTATAGTATCATTGTTGATACATTCTAGTAGTTGAATCAGTTAAATATCTTAAGAGAGTAGTCTTAACAAGATATTATAAATCCTTTAAAAAGGTCCTTACTTAATTGTAAGTAAAATTCCTTTAATTAGAAACACTTCTACTAGGGTGTTAAAGTCGTTTAATAGAGTAAGATCTAACAATATTGTAAGCCTTTAACAGTGCAGACCTTTTATAGGGTAGATAATAGTCTATGATAAAAAATTGTAGCCTTCATTGGATACACTTTAATACTATTGTAGAAAAGATTTGTAGGTGTCATCTCCACCCTATTTTTATATTCTCATTGGAGGGTTTTTGGGTAATAAAATATCTTGTGTCATATATGTGTTGAATGTTATTTTATTTCATACCATAGATGAATATGTTTAGCTACTTATTTTAGTTTATATGAAATTTGTGAGATGGATGTGTGGTGAATGAATTTATGGTTAAATTTTTGAAGGATTGATTCACCCCCACCCACCCTTCCTCTCAAATTTTACTTTTTCTATTGTATTTCCAACAATTGTTATCAGAGCACTAGTTTTTTGGAAATGAAAGCTCTATAGATTTGAGGAAAGATCTTGAAGATGAAGGTCTACAAGTTGGGAATGATTATTGAGAACCATAAGATTTAAATATAGCTTTCCCTACATTAGATAAATGAAGAAAGAGATGAGTTAAAGCAATCATTGAAGAGAAGGAAAGAGATCACTATTGAAGAGAATGACACACATTACTAAGAGATTAGCAATACTGAATTATTTGCAAATGGAAATTCAGGTGAATTTGATGCAGCAGTTGTAGATATGATGGAAAAGAATGGAGCCCTAACTAAAGAGGTCAACAATCTCAAGACAGAATGAGAATTCCAATCAGTATTGCTATTTGAGGTGACCAAGTAGAAAAACAAAGTTGAAGTAGAAAAAGTCATGATTGAAGATGACTAAAGGATAATGACCAATAGACTAGAAGGGAAGACATCAGAGGTGAATAGGATTTTTCACATGCAACTAGAAATATTTAATCAAATGATGATTACCAATAATGAATTGAATGGAAAAGATATTAAAATCACAACACTAAAGTTGCAAAATGAACAACTGAGAAATGATCTAAAAAGAGAAAAAGAGTTTGTTGAAATAAACCTAATGAAGCCATCAAGTACCTTGAACAATTAATGAGATCTCCTAGACCTAATAGTGAAACTATTGGATTGGGTCGCACTAGTACTAAAGAAGGAAAATAATCTAAAAGTGGTGAACAAAGGAGTAAATATGGTAAGAACTACAAACCTACTTGTCATAATTGTGGTATGATAGGTTATACAAAAAATGTTTACAGGAGCAAGACTACAAATTAGAATCCTAAGAAGAAGTTCATTGATCACTACCATAAGTGCAAAAGGAAAGGATATCAAGAACATGAATGTAAGAGCAATACATCAAGCACAAAAAGATTTGAAGGTTATTGCTACAACTATAAGAAGTATGGACATAGAGCATATGATTGTAGATCAAAGCATAACTAGTCATCAAACAACAAAGCTAAGGTAAACCATACTAGTAGATCCTAAAATTGGGATTAGAATACAAGGTATAGTTGTCACTATTGTCAAGAGTATGGACATGTTGCTGAAAATTGCATTAGATCACATTTCAAAAGTGACTAGAAAAGATGGTTGAGTCAAACTACAAGTTTAAATTGTTAAAAGATTGGTCACATAAGTAGAAATGATCCAACAGGGTCAAAAGCACCTAGTAGTAAATTTAATAAGGGAAAAGGAAAGGTTGATGTTGAAGAAGTCAAAGTGCAAATGAACAAGGCATGGAAGAAGAAGGAAGATTTCAGTACCATCCCAAACTAGGTAATCAAGAGGTATGTGTGGGATTGATATTTCAAAATTCAATTATACATCATTTCCAAGGATTGAATTCTAAAAAGATCATATATGCATAAAGTAATATGTAAATTATTGATTAGAAATTAGAAGAAATCTATAACATTTAATATTTTTTTCTAGAATAAAAAAGTTTCACTTTGGTTGTCAAGTGAAAGTTAGTTATTTCCAAGCTATTGAAGGTGATAGTACTAGCTAGGCATGTACTGGTTGTCAAGCATGAAGGAAATTACATGGAAGTTGAGTGAGTGAGAATTTATTTTAGAGCCAAGCTTACAATTGTGCAAGCATAGAGCATTTATTATGAAGTTTTAAGGGCTATGTGGTCAATTCCCAACACATTTGCAATTATTTGAGATTGAAGAGAGCACGAAGAGCTAAAGATTAATTGCAAAGAGGGATTGATGTATTTGCAAACTAAATTCAACTACTACTCGACAGTAATCATCAAAATTTTCAAGGTATTTATCATGTGCCAAGCTATGCTATTTAATTTTTTACAAACCCTAGTTAGTTGTTATGGTATCTAGTTCTTCTACTACTATGTTTAAGGAAGGAAAGGAAGTTTTAAATGTTCAATTGATAAGTAATGAGATCCAACAACCACATTTCTAGGCAATTCCTAACATCACATATAAAGGAGACTTGTATCATGCATTATCGATGATACCACCACAATTTTTTATGATACAAGATGTAAGGTGTTGCTACACTTTTAAGGTTAGAAGTGTTGGTGACATGGAGATAAGAGAGTTATGTGGAAAATTGTGTGAGAATAGAGTATTAAAAGAAAAATTCAAGGTTGTAGAGAGAAAACCTAGTTAATCAATACCCTAATTTTCCAAATGTGTCCAAAACATAATGGATGAAGATTGTTCTTAGTAGAATTCATGAAAATTATGTATAGTTGGAGGATGGACCTATAAAAATTGCAAAGAGGATCATTCATAGAGTGATAGGGTATCCAACTCTAGATAAACCTAAGACAATGAGGAGTCATGCAAAAGAGGTAATTGAAAAGAATACAGGGACACTATGGAATAAGAGAGGAATGACCATACAAAAAATTTATGATCCCCTAATTACATTTGCATTGAGCATTATTTTGCATAAGTTCTTTTAGTCCATTAGGTTAAATAGTGAACCATGTATGGCTATAGATTTAGGTTAAAATATAGTGAAGAAAGACCATTCTTATGAATTTGTCGAGTTACAACTCCAACAATTATCAGAGAACTTGGGAACCATAATGAAAACGAAAAGTCCACAATGCAAATTTGGTACAATACTTGTTTTTCTATTTTTCTATGTTTAGAACACTTTTTCTACATTTGGGAAAGTAGCTTGTAAGACTAATAGATTAGTTGCAATGCAGATTGGTGAATTTATATAGCAAATAGGAAATAATTTTTATAGTGTGATGACTAGCTACTTTGAAGACTTTAGGAAGTCAATGAAATAAAGATAGAGGATTCTACTATCACAAGAAGAGAAAAATTTTAATGATGTTTGTTTTCTATTTGATGTTGATTTCACATAATTTCAAGTTGTTGTTCCAAGTGTGAGATGGCTCAAAGAACTTCCTTATGAGACCAATGTTGATGAGGCATTTGTAGCCATCATTGCTTTACTAGTAGAAGAAATAGATAAGGATTCTACTACTTTTGGAAACTATGATGTAGAAAAGTCAAAGATCACAATGGATTTAAAGATAGCTTTTGTGATGAGGAAAAAGAATAAGCCTATGAAGAAACTCAAAGAACAATTTGGTGAAGGGGAAGAAGGAGATAAAGAAGAATAAGATAATGGAGATTGATGGGGACACAACCCAAGAACAGAATGGACACAACATAAAAGGGAAATTGTATTAAATGAAAAATAAGCTAGTACATTAAGTACAGAGAAAATAAATTTCAAAACATGCCCTATGGGCTTACAATAGAATAAATGTGGAGATAATTGCTCCTTTCAGTACCTCCTCTCAAACTCCACTCCGAACTGCCTTTTACAAAGCCATAAATCTCCTTAAATAGACCCTGGAGGGTTAAGGACTAGGAGTACATTCTAGAAAGTGATAGTAGGCATCCACCAACCAAAAAGAAGGTTCCAAAAGCTGCGTTAGAAGTTGACATAAATCTAGAAGAATCCAGTAATGGTAACCAAACTTTTAGGAGGCATAACTTTTGAACCGTAACTCTGATTGACGAACCGTTTACATTTTTAGAAAGCTCTCAAAGCGCTCTATAGCCCTATGGACTAGCTTCACTCATCCCCCATTTTTTGGCCCTTTTCAAGGTCATTTAATGCCCCTAACCTGACTTTGAAGCATTCTTAGGAGGTGTCCACAACTTGAAAAACTGCAATAGCTCTCAAATCGTGGGGCCTTTTGACCTGATTCTTTTTCCGGAATGCTCTAAATTACAATTACATTTATCTAGCCAATTTACACCTCCTAGTTCACTAAAATGATGGCTCAATTACATACTCCTATTTTTTTGAGATTTACATGAACACTGATAATGGAACTGTGAGAGTTGGAACCTTTATTTGACCCAAATGGGTATCCAAAAATGAAAACACATGAAACAGAAACTAAGTCTAATTATATTTTTTTGGGTGACACAGGATTGCCCTTATACCTCTGGATGCTCCTGCATTAGACACCCAGGTAGATTGAAAAGTGACCCTGCCACTTTATGAATGGTAGAGGAAATCCCAAATGGGAAACCTCAGCTGCTGAAATCCAAGTTGAGTCCTCGATCGGTCATCCTTTCCATTTGACCAAATACTCTTCATACTACTTGTTTTTGGTACTCCTACCCACATGATGATCTAGAATGTCTTCTATCTCCACCTTCTTAGAAGCAAGAATTGGACATGGCTCTAACACCGGCTCCTTATCTGCACCATCATCATGATACTCTGTTAAATCTGCAATGTTAAAAATGGGAGAAATGTGAATACCATCTGGCAGCTCCACCTCATATGCATTTCCTGAGTCATGTTTCTTAAAAATTTTGTAGGGGCCAAATTTCTTCATTTTCAGCTTGTTGTAAGTACTGGCTGGAAATCTTTCTTTTTGTAGGTGCACCATGACTAGATCCCCTACTTGGAATTCCTTATGTCTTCTCCTTTGATCAGCCCTAGCTTTATATTCTTGATTCATCTCGATAATCTGTGCTTGAACCTCCTCATGTAGACGCTTGATATGTTCAGCAAATTCTTTCGCTTCAACACTTGTCCTCTCCCCTTTCTCTATCTTCCTCAATTCTAGTGCAGTCCTTGGGCTATTCCCATATACAATTTCGAATGGTGATTTTCCATTACTCCTATTTATAGAGTTATTGTAAGAAAACTCTACCTATTCACCAGACTTCTATTCACCACTTCTGTTTGGCAATCAGTTTGTGGGTGATGTGTGGAACTAAATTTCTAGTCGGTTCTTAACTTTTTCCACAATGTCCTCCAGAAATACCCCACAAATTTAGTATCTCTATCTGAAACTATGCTCCCTGGAAGACCATGTAGTCTTACCACCTCTTTGAAAAACAAGTCTGCAATATGGACAACATCATGATTTTTGTGGAATGGAATGAAATGTGCCATTTTGGAGAACCTATCAACCACCACGAATACTGAGTCATTACCCCTTTGTGTCCTTGGAAATCCAAGAACAAAATCCATACTTATGTAATCCCATGGCCTTGATGGAATAGGCATTGGCTGATATAGGCCAGTATTGTGACTAAACCCCTGGACAACTTGACAAACCTGGCAACTCTGTACAAACTTTTTCACATCCTGTGAAATTTGAGGCCAAAAATAATGTTCTCTAAGAATGGCAATGGTCTTATCTCGACCAAAATGACCTGCCATCCCTCCACTATGTTTCTCCTTAATCAAAATTTCCCTCATGGAACTCCTTGGAATGCACAATTGACTACCCTTGAACAACATGCCATCTTGAATCAAATAGTCTAACCACTTGGTTCTATCTACAACAACAGGTTCTTTACAAGCTTTCCATGCTTTAGAAAAATCAAGATCCTTGGGGTACAAATTCTTGAGTTCATCAAACCCAACTACTTCAACTTGCATTACTGTAAGCAACAACTATCTCCTACTTAGTGCATCTGCAACCCTATTAGATTTTCCACTTCTACACTTCAACACAAATGTATAACTCTACAAGAACTCTACCCACTTCATATGCCTCTAATTCAATTTTCCTTTGCTATTTAGGTACTATAATGCCTGATGATCAGTATACAAAACAAATTCCTTTGGCAATAAATAATGCCTCGATTTCTTTAAGGCCTGAACTATTGCATAGAACTCTTGATCATAAATAGAATACTTCTTCTTTGCATCATTCAATTTTTCACTAAAATATGCAATAGGCTTACCTTCTTGGCTTAATACAACCCCAATAGTGCTGCCACTGGCATCACAATCCCCTTGGAAAACCTTTCTAAATTTGGAAGTGCCAACACAGGTTGTTCTATTACCTTCTTCTTCAGCAATTCAAAACTTCTCGTAGCTACTGCAGTCCATTTGAACTCTTTTCTATCCCCTCTTATTGTATCAGTTAGGGGTGCACATATGCCACTGAAATTCTTAATAAACTTCCTATAAAAACTAAACAGACCATGAAATGATCTTACCTATGTAGCAAACCTTGGAGTAGGCCATTCCAAGATGGATTTTTCCTTCTCTGGATCCATTTTGAGACCTTCGGGTGATATAACAAACCCCAAATAGACTAACTCCCTTTTTGCAAAGATATACTTCTTCAGATTAATTAATAGTTTCTCTTCCCTTAGCCTTTCAAGGACACTACGAATATGCAGTAAATGTTCTTCCAAAGTCTTGCTGAAAATTAAAATATCATCCAAATAGACAATAACAAATTTTCCCAAAAACTTCTTAAGTACCTGATTTATGAGCCGCATGAAGGTGCTTGGGGAATTCGTCAATCCAAAGGGCATGACTAACCACTCATAAAGACCCTCCTTGGTCTTGAAGGCTGTTTTCCACTCATCTCCTTCTCAAATCCATATCTGATGATAGCCACTCTTGAGATCTATCTTTGTGAAGTACTAAGCTCCACTCAAGCAGTCCATAAGATCATACATCCTTGGCAAAGGAAACTGGTACTTGATGGTTATCCTATTTATAGCTCGAGAATCTGTACACATCCTCCACTCTCAATCCTTCTTTGGTGCAAGTACTATAGGTACTGCACATGGACTCAAGCTCTCTCAAATCAAGCCCTTCCTCAATAGCTCCTAAACCTGTCTATTTAGCTCCTCTATTTCAGTAGGAGTCATCCTGTGAGCAGCCTTGTTAGGAAAACTAACTCCTAGAATGAGATCTATCTGATGAATGATTTTCCTTACTGGTGGAATCCATCTAGAACATTATTAGAGATAATATCTCCAAATTCCCCTAGTAAATCTGAAACTTCAAGTGGTATTTCACTACTACCTTCTTTATCTTTCCTAGGAATCAAAGCATAGCACATATGCTGATGTTTCATGCCATCTAAAAACTTCTTTTCATCAACAAGACAAATCCTAGCACTGCTACATACCTTTTCACCTTCCTTTTTCATGGGCTTCAATTTGTGGCGAACTCCATCCTTTTTCAGAAAGTATGTGTTTGCATGTCCATCATGTACTGTATGTCTATCAAAATGCCATCATCTACCCAACAATAGATGGCAAACATCCATCGGAGTAACATCACAGAGAACTTCATCATGGTAATTCCCAATTTTGAATTTCACTAAACATTGGTCACTTACCAAGACCTTATGATCATCTTTTACCCAAGCAATCCAATAGGGCTGGGGATGTTTCTCCCTCTTGAGCTTCAACTTAGAGACCATCTCTTCTGATACTAAGTTATCAATGCTACCATCATCAATGATCATGTCACAACATTTATCCTCACACTTGCATCTGGTATGGAACAAACTCCTTTGTTGTCCTTGTTCAATCTCACCACTTAGTAGGACTCTTTCATTTACCAAGGTCTCTCGTCTTTCTACATCCTCTGAATGTGATGATTGTGCATCCTCATCCACATGAACAACCCTAGCTTGGCCCTCAGCTCTCCTATCTATCCTTCCTTTTCGTTGAGGGCATTCAAAGGCATGATGACCTTCTTAATTGCAATGGAAAAAGGTACCAAAAAAGCCTCCTCTTCCTTGTCCATGTCCTCTACCTCTTCCTCTCTAATTTCCAAAGTCTTAATCATAGGAGCGGTTGAAACCCTCATTCATCTGGTTCCTGCTAGTACCCACATCTTCATATTTCTTTTGAATTTCATTGCAGCCTCTAGATGATCTACTGCTTCCCCTTCCTCCTTGACCACACCCTCTTTGTCTTCCTTCAAAACTTTTATTCAGCTTCTCTTCAACTCTTAGGGAAAACTGGTATGCCTCTTCAATGCTGGTCATTCTTACCAGACTTAATTCCTCCTGGATGCTAGGTCACAAACCACTGATATAATGAGCAACCTTCTCCTTATTTGCTTCTGCATGCCCCACTCTAATCAAGAGTTGATAAAATTCCTCTATATATTCATGGACTGATCTTCCTGCTTGCTTTAACCCATGCATCTTCTTAAACAAATCAAGCTTGTAGTCCACATGAATGAACTACTTATTTAATTTGTCCACCATGCGATCCCATCTTGGGATCTTCTCCTTTCCTCTTCTGTTTCTTTCCAATTGAACCTCTTGCCACCAGATTTTGGCATAGCCTTTTAGTTTGGCCTTTGCAAACTTAACCCTATCTAGGTCCCTGATATCCTCATACTAAAAGTATTCTTCTAGTTCATTGATCCAATCAATCAACTCATCCGGTTTCAAATTTCCTGAAAATACACCCACTTCAATTGTGGATCTTTTCCCAAACTTAGTAATGGCCCTAAAAAGCCTTTCCTCTACATGATTCAAAACTTCCCCGTCAAATTCCCCTTCTGGTCCCATTTCTTCTTCTTCATTGTCATCCTCATTGTCGTCACTTGCAGCAACTTTTTCTCCTCTACAGAGCTCCTCTTGCAATGCTTGTACCTTCCTTTGGAGGGCTCTAACCTCATTAGGATTAATAGCTTTGGCCCTTTTTCCATGCTCTCTTCATGGAGGCATCTTCTAACTTGAACCCACAACCACACAGTCCTGGTGCAAACTGCCTCACAGTCGGTGCTCTGTCTACACACTCAGGAAAACTAGCTCTGATACCACTTGATGGGGACACAACCCAAGAATAAAATGGACACAATAGAAAAGGGAAATTTAATTAACTAAAAAATAAGCTAGTACATTCAGTATAGAGAAAATAAATTTCAAAACATGCCCTAAGGGCTTACAATAGCATAAATGTGGAGATAATTGCTCCTTTTAGTACCTCCTCTCAAACTCCACTCTGAATTGCCATTTACAATGCCAAAAATCTCCTTAAATAGACCCCAAAGGGTTAAGGACTAGGAGTACACTCTAGAAAGTGTTGGTAGGCATCCACCGACCAGATAGAAGGTTCTAGAAGGTGCATTAGAAGTCAACGCAAATCTAGAAGAATCCAGTAATGGTAACCGAACTTTCAGGAGGCATAACTTTTGAATTGTAGCTTTGATTGACGAACCGTTTACATTTTCGAAAAGCTCTCAAAGCGTTCTATAGCCCTATGGACCAGCTTCACTTGTCCCCAATTTTTTGGCCCTTTTCAAGGTCATCTAATGCCCCTAACTTGAATTTGAAGAATTCTTAGGAGGTCTCCACAACTCAAAAAATTGCAATAACTCTCAAACCATGGGACCTTTTGACCTGATTCTTTTTCTGAAATGCTCTAAATTACAATTATAGTTATCTAGAAAATTTACACCTCCTAGTTCACCAAAATGATGGCTCAATTACATACTCCTATTTTTTCAAGATTTACACAAACACTGATAGTGGAACTGTGAGAGTTGGAACCTTTATTTGACCCAAATGGGTATCCAAAAATGAAAACACATGAAACAAAAACTAAGTCTAAGTATATTTTTTTGGGTGACACAGGATTGCCCTTATACCTCTGGATGCTCCTGCATCAGACACCCAGGGTAGATTGAAAAGTGACCCTGTCACTTTATGAATGGTAGGGGAAATCCCAAATGGGAAACCTCAGCTATTGAAATCTAAGTTGAGTCCTCGATCGATCATCCTTTCCATTTGACCAAATACTCTTCATACTACCTGTTTCTGGTACTCCTACCCACATAATGATCTAGAATGTCTTCTATCTCCTCCTTCTTAGAAGCACAAATTGGACATGGCTCTAACACCAGCTCCTCATCTGCACCATCATCATGATACTCTGTTAAATCTGCAATTTTGAAAATGGGAGAAATGTGAATACCATCTGGCAACTCCACTTCATATGCATTTCCTGAGTCATGTTTCTTCAAAATTTTGCATGGGCCAAATTTCTTCATTTTTAGCTTTTTGTAAGCACTGATTGGAAATCTTTCTTTTCATAAGTGCACCATGACTAGATCCCCTACTTGGAATTCCTTATGTCTTCTCCTTTGATCAGCCCTAGCTTTATATTCTTGATTCATCTTGGTAATGTTTGCTTGAACCTCCTCATGTAGATGCTTGATATGTTCAGCAAATTCTTTTGCTTCAGCAATTGTCCTCTCCCCTTGCTCTATCTTCCTCAATTCTAGTGTAGTCCTTGGGCTATTCCCATATACAATCTAGAATGGTGATTTTATAGTACTCCTATTTATAGAGTTATTGTAAGAAAACACTGCCTATGGTAAAATCAAATCCCATCCCTTGGGCTTATCACCAACTAAACATCTCAATAAATTGTGCAAACTTCTGTTCACCACTTCTGTTTGGCCATCAATTTGTGGGTGATGTGTGGAACTGAATTTCAAGATGGTTCTTAAATTTTTCCACAATGTCCTCCAAAAATACCCCACAAATTTAGTATCTCTGTCAGAAACTATGCTCCTTAGAAGACTGTGTAGTCTTACCACCTCTTTGTAAAACAAGTCTGCAATATGGACAACATCATGATTTTTGTGGAATGGAATGAAATGTGCCATTTTGGAGAACCTATCAACCACCATGAATACTGAGTCATTACCCCTTTGTGTCCTTGGCAATCCAAGAACAAAATCCATACTTATGTCCTCCCATGGCCTTGATGGAATAGGCAATGGCTGATATTGGCCAGTATTGTGACTAAACCCCTTGCCAACTTGACGAACCTGGCAGCTCTGTACAAAATTTTTCACATCTTGTAAAATTTGAGGCAAAAAATAATGTTCTCTAAGAATGGAAATGGTCTTATCTTGACCAAAATGTCCTACCATCCCTCCACTATGTTTCTCCTTAATCAAAATTTCCCTCATGGAACTCCTTGGAATGCACAATTGACTACCCTTGAACAACATGTCATCCTAAATCAAATAGTCTAAGCACTTGGTTCTATCTATAGCAACAGGTTCTTTACAAGCTTTCCATTCTTTAGCAAAATCAAGATCCCCGGGGTACAAATTCTTGAGTTCATCAAACCCAACTACTTCAACCTGCATTACTGTAAGCAACAACTATCTCCTACTTAGTGCATCTGCAACCCTATTAGATTTTCCACTTCTATGCTTCAATAGAAATGTATAACTTTGCAAGAACTCTACCCACTTCATTTTCCTCTGATTCAATTTTTCTTGGCTATTTAGGTACTGTAACGCCTAATGATCAATATACAAAACAAATTCCTTTGGCAATAAATAATGCCTCCATTTGTTTAAGGCCTAAACTATTGCATAGAACTCTTGATCATAAATAGAATACTTCTTCTTTGCATCATTCAATTTGTCACTAAAATATGCAATAGGCTTACCTTCTTGGCTTAATACAGCCCCAATAGCGCTACCACTAGCATCACAATCCACCTGAAAAACCTTTCTAAAATTTGGAAGTGCAAACATAGGTTTTTTTGTTACCTTCTTCTTCAGCAATTCAAAACTTCTCGCAGCTACTGCAGTCGATTTGAACTTTTTTATATCCCCTCTTATTGTATTAGTTACGGGTGCACATATGCCACTGAAATTCTTAATAAACTTCCTGTAAAAACTAAACAGACCATAAAATGATCTTACCCAAGTAGCAAACCTTGGAGTAGGCCATTCCAAGATGGATTTTTCCTTCTCTGGATCCATTTTGAGACCTTCGGGTGATATAACAAACCCCAAATAGACTAACTCCCTTTTTGCAAAGATATACTTCTTCAGATTAATTAATAGTTTCTCTTCCGTTAGCCTTTCAAGGACACTATGAATATGCAGTAAATGTTCTTCCAAAGTCTTGCTGAAAATTAAAATATCATCCAAATAGACAATAACAAATTTTCCCAAGAACTTCTTAAGTACCTCATTCATGAGCCGCATGAAGGTGCTTGGGGCGTTCGTCAATCCAAAGGGCATGACTAACCACTCATAAAGACCCTCCTTGGTCTTGAAGGCTGTTTTCCACTCATCTCCTTCTCAAATCCATATCTGATGATAGCCACTCTTGAGATCTATCTTTGTGAAGTACTGAGCTCCACTCAAGCAGTCCATAAGATCATACATCCTTAGCAAAGGAAACTGGTACTTGATGGTTATCCTATTTATAGCTCGAGAATTTGTACACATCCTCCACTCTCCATCCTTCTTTGGTGCAAGTACTACAGGTAATGAACATGGACTCAGGCTCTCTCGAATCAAGCCCTTCCTCAATAGCTCCTACACTTGTCTATTTAGCTCCTCTGTTTTAGTAGGAGTCATCCTATGAGCAACCTTGTTAGGCAAACTAGCTCCTAGAAATAGATCTATCTGATGACTGATTTGCCTTACTGGTGGCAATCCATCTAGAACATTATCAGAGATAATATCTCCAAATTCCCCTACTAAATCTAAAACTTCAAGTGGTATTTCACTACTACCTTCTTTATCTTTCCTAGAAATCAAAGCATAGCACATATGCTGATGTTTCATGCCATCTAAAAACTTCCTTTCATCAACAAGACAAATCCTAGCACTGCTACATACCTTTTCACCTTCCTTTTTCATGGGCTTCAATTCGTGGCAAGCTCCATCCTTTTTCAGAAAGTATGTGTTTGCATGTCCATCATGTATTGCATGTCTATCAAAATGTCATCGTCTACCCAACAATAGATGGCAAACATCCATCGGAGTAACATCACAGAGAACTTCATCATGGTAATTCCCAATTTTGAATTTCACTAAACATTGTTCACTTACCAAGACCTTATGATCATCTTTTACCCAAGCAATCCAATAGGGCTGGGGATGTTTCTCCCTCTTGAGCTTCAGCTTAGAGACCATCTCTTCTGATACTAAGTTATCAATGCTACCATCATCAATGATCATGTCACAACATTTATCCTCACACTTGCATCTGGTATGGAACAAACTCCTTTGTTGTCCTTGTTCAATCTCACCACTTAGTAGGACTCTTTCATTTACCAAGGTCTCTTGTCTTTCTACATCCTTTGAATGTGATGATTGTGCATCCTCATCCACATGAACAACCCTAGCTTGGCCCTCAGCTCTCCTATCTATCCTTCCTTGTCATTGAGGGCATTCAAAGGCATGATGACCTTCTTAATTGCAATGGAAAAAGGTACCAGAAAAGCCTCCTCTTCCTTGTCCATGTCCTCTACCTCTTCCTCTCTAATTTCCAAAGTCTTAATCATAGGAGCGGTTGAAACCCTCATTCATCTGGTTCCTGCTAGTACCCACATCTTCATATTTCTTTTGAATTTCATTGCGGCCTCTAGATGATCTACTACTTCCCCTTCCTCCTTGACCACACCCTCTTTGTCTTCCTTCAAAACTTTTATTCAGCTTCTCTTCAACTCTTAGGGAAAACTGGTATGCCTCTTCAATGCTGGTCATTCTTACCAGACTTAATTCCTCCTGGATGCTAGGTCGCAAACCACTGATATAATGAGCAACCTTCTCCTTATTTGCTTCTGCATGCCCCACTCTAATCAAGAGTTGATAAAATTCCTCTATATATTCATGGACTGATCTTCCTGCTTGCTTTAACCCATGCATCTTCTTAAAAAAATCAAGCTTGTAGTCCACATGAATGAACTACTTCTTCAATTTGTCCACCATGCGATCCCATCTTGGGATCTTCTCCTTTCCTCTTCTATTTCTTTCCAATTGAACCTTTTGCCACCAGATTTTGGCATAGCCTTTTAGTTTGGCCTTTGCAAACTTAACCCTATCTAGGTCCCTGATATCCTCATACTAAAAGTATTCTTCCAGTTCATTGATCCAATCAATCGACTCATCTGGTTTCAGATTTCCTGAAAATACACCCACTTCAATTGTGGGTCTTTTCCCAAACTTAGTAATGGCCCTAAAAAGATTTTCCTCTGCATGATTCAGAACTTCTCTGTCAAATTCCCCTTCTGGTCCCATTTCTTCTTCTTCATTGTCATCCTCACTGTCCTCACCTGCGACAACATTTGCTCCTCTATGGAGCTCCTCTTGCAATGCCTGTACCGGCCTTTGGAGGGCTCTAACCTCCTTAGGATTAATAGCTCTGTCCCTTTTTCCATGCTCTCTTCATGGAGGCATCTTCTAACTCAAACCCACAACCACACAGTTCTAGTTCGAACTACCTCACAGTCGGTGCTCTGTCTACACACTCAGGAAAACCATCTCTGATACCACTTGATGGTGACACAACCCAAGAACAGAATGGACACAATAGAAAAGGGAAATTTTATTAACTGAAAAATAAGGTAGTACATTCAGTACAGAGAAAATAAATTTCAAAACATGCCTTGAGGGCTTACAATAGCATAAATGTGGAGATAATTGCTCCTTTCAGTACCTCCTCTCAAACTCCAATCCGAATTGCCTTTTACAATGCTAGAAATCTCCTTAAATAGACCCCAGAGGGTTAAGGACTAGGAGTACATTCTAGAAAGTGTTAGTAGGCATCCACCGATCAAATAGAAGGTTCCAGAAGCTACGTTAGAAGTCGACGCAAATCTAGAAGAATCCAGTAATGGTAACTAAACTTTTGGGAGGCATAACTTTTGAATCATAGCTCCGATTGACGAACTATTTACATTTTTAGAAAGCTCTCAAAGTGCTCTATAGCCTAATGGACCAGCTTCACTCATCTCCCATTTTTCAACCCTTTTCAAGGTCATTTCATGCCCCTAACCTAACTTTGAAGCATTCTTAGGAGGTCTCCACAACTTGAAAAACTGCAATAACTCTCAAACCATGGGGCCTTTTGACCTGATTCTTTTTTTGGAATGCTCTAATTTACAATTACATTTATCTAGCCAATTTACACCTCCTAGTTCACCAAAATGATCGCTCAATTAAATACTCCTATTTTTTTGGGATTTACACAAACATTGATATTGGAACTGTGAGAGTTGGAACCTTTATTTGGCCCAAATGGGTATCCAAAAATGAAAACACATGAAACAGAAACTAAGTCTAATTATATTTTTTTGGGTGACACAGGATTACCCTTATACCTCTAGATGCTCTTGCATTAGAGATGCACCTACCCAACCACCACTTGCTATCACACAAGGTCAAGGTAAGGACCAAGGAGATGAAGAAGCACAAATTGATCAAGGTGTCAAGGGAGAAGAAGCCAATGAAGCACCTATTTCCACAAAAGAAAAGAAAAGGAATGAAAAGAAACCAGCAAGAAGAAAACCTAAAAAGGTTGTGAAATCTTTACAAAAAAATTCTACAATTCCTATTACCAGGGCTAGCACTAGAGCTACTACCAAGAACCTAAAGAGGTTTATAAGTCTAAAGGAAAGAGAGCTAGTACAACTACACAAGAAGATGAACCTGAGTAGAAGTAAAGAAGGAAGTATATTTTCCTAGCTAAATCAAATGAGGAGAGGACTAAGTCATATGATAATAGCCAATTTAAAGTGGTGAGTCATTTTCCCTCTTCTAATTTGGAGATGTGTAAAAATATTAAGAATAATGCTGATGTAAGTGGATCTACTTATGTTGAGTTTGATAAAACTAGAAAGTTAGATTTGAATAAAGTAGAAGATTTTATATATACCACGGTGAAAAATTTTATGATGACTCAAATTGAGATTTCTAACTCTCTACCAAAGAACCTATATGATAGAGTTGAGCAAAGATGAAAAAATAGTATCACATTTGAGAGAAACATTAGAGAGACTACACTTGGAAGAGTGATGCTAGATTTGGACAAACCTAAGATGGAAAAAGCTATTAATTAGTATAAGAGAAGATTTTCTCCAAAGTAACAAGGTTTTAGCATTTTACAAAACAAGATTGAAGCTATTGTCCAACAAATAACACAAATATGGAAGGTAATTTATGGGATGACAACACAAAAGGCTATTGAGCAAGTACCTAAAGAAGTGTATGAAGAAAAAATAGAGGAAGAGGTATTTGAAGCAACAAACAATGAATCTATGATGGAAGTACATGTGGAAGGCACTATAGAGGTAATAGTTGAAGAAGAGAAATAGGTAGACCAACATGTACTAGTAGTACAAATGTCAAGTGTCAGCCCTCAAATAGATATAGTAAAGGTTAAGAATGTGTCTAAAACCACCATTTAGAACATAAATCCCCCAATAGAGGAGGAGAAGCAAAAGATATTAACCAATTCCACCACTAAAGCACAATTATGTAGTCATCATGTGTCAGTGAGTGTGGATGATATTAAGAAGGAAAAATTGGCATTTGCGGAGAAAACTCAAGCATTATCAAGTGCCTCCTCTCAATCTATGGAGGTCCAACCTACCATGTATATGGTAGTATACCACAAAAAGGACAAATTTTCTTCAAATATAATCACTAATGTACCAACAATTATAATAATTGAAAAAGTAAGGACATTAGTCAAAACAGGCCTAGAAGCTAGTCCCGCACCTACATCACAAGCACAAGGTAAATAAGAGATCAAAGAGAAGGAGAAGAATATGATCGAAGATTCATTCTTGACTAAAAAGATAGAGGAAGTAATAGAAATATAGACACTAGTTACCTTACCAAACACTGCTACTCCTACTCCTAGTCAAGCACTTCACAGGCCAAGTATTGGAGCTACACCTTTGCAAGCATCAAGACCATGTCCTAGCACATCTAAGGTTGATGAGGTGACATCCTATGGTGACATCAACTTAGATAAGGTAATTGAGTTACCAAATTATAATCTTAAACCAATCACAATAGAGAATATGAGCATATTATAGGATGCTCTAGCAAGGAAGAAACACAAATAACTGCTTAGAAGGGAGCACAGGAAGAAACAAGAAATTCATGAAATTAAGGGTATATTTCTTGATGCATTCAATCTTTGTGCACCTAATAAAGCAAAGCCAATCATTGAGAAGTTGGAAAATATTGTAGAGAAAATTAATGAAGAAGACCTAGATACCAACATAAAATTATTGGAATGGTTTAAGAAGAAATTTCAAACCAAGTTGGATGAATAGATATCTAGTGCCATTGAACTACACTAGGTTGAGTTAACAACCAAGATTGAGGGTGTAAAGAAAGTATTATATAATATTTTCTCCCTCTACACCAAGTTGTGTGATACAACTCTATTCACAGAAGAAGTGTAATGACATATGACACTCTGAAAGGAGATATGAAGCTAATACATACTACTCTACCTAATTCTCTAGCTCAGAGTCAAAAGCACTTCAAGACTTTGATGAACTCCCAAGGTTAGTTTGCAGCCCTACATGTTCAAGATGCAAATAGTTGGGTCATAGTGAATAGTATCCATACCATGTTTGACCAACACATGGAGATACTACACTAGGAACTAGCCTTTGTAGAAATAGTGATGAAGAAAGATCCCCATCTTTCTACACATGAAGGATTAGTTCACCTTCCTACTAAGCTATCTATCCAAATCAAATCATTGGAAGTAGCATGTGATAACTAGGATGCAACTTTAAAGATAATACTTGAGGTCCATAAAAATTTCTTGTAAAAATACACAATTTGTGTATAACCCATGACATAAGTGTCAAAAGGGGGAGAGAATGAAGAAATGGGGAGAATGCATGAAAGGAGAGATAACTTTTGGGGGAGATCAAATAGAGACAAAGTCAGCATATGAAGAATCTACTTAGTAGGAGTATTTCATTTCAAAATCATAATAGAATAATAAACTTAAGGAGAGTAATTATATTTTGAGATATGACTGATGAGTCATAATTTTTGCAAAATTTTAAAGTTTTGAAATTTTGTATGTAAGAAAAATACTAAATGGATATTTTCTAAGTTATACTTGAAAGGCTAAGGTTATTCAAGCATGACCAAGTTGTTTTTTCCACTCATGTCAAAGAGGGAGATTGTTAATCTTAGATTGGTTTTGACATATGAGTGAAAAAACACTTTAGTAATTTTCTTAGTTCATGTCGAACAAGTACTGTATGTTGAGCATAATTTTTCAGATATATAGTCTATGTCGAGGAACTAGTAAGTGCCAAGTCACTCAAGTGTCGAGTAGACAATATGTGTTGAGTCATTCAAATGTGGAGTGATCAATGGTTTCTAAGTCATTCAAGGGTTGAGTTACAACATGGAAGCAATAGTAAATGTTGAGCATGAGACACTTCAAGTGTTGAATAAATAGTTTTGGACATAGTTGTTTGTAATGGCCCAAACTTCTATGTAAACTATTTTTGAGCTGAATTAAGGATTGTTTTATGATTCTAAGATGATAAAGATGAATCTTTATTTTAGATTCCTATGCAATACATGAAACCAATCAGTTAAAGGGATGCTTTAAGTGACTAGATGGATGAATTACAATCATTGTCTCATACCTAACTCTAAGTCACCTAGGTCTTCTTAAGGAGGACAAACCCTAAACTTTTTATGAGTGTGGAAGGAAAAAAGAGAGAAGTTTTTATGGGAAAATAGAACATTCATTGTGGCTAAGGAGTTGCAAATTGGGATACATTGTTGAATCAGTTAGAGAAGAGCATAGGAAATCAATTAGAGGATAAAATGATACATCTAATCAATGAGGATCAAGTACACATTAGGAAAGAGGTGATCTATTATCTAGTAGAAAAGTGCTAACCACAAGATCATTGTTGATACATTCTAGTAGGTGAATCATTT
The DNA here is from genome assembly GCA_028749045.1 of Cupressus sempervirens. NCBI lineage: Eukaryota > Viridiplantae > Streptophyta > Pinopsida > Cupressales > Cupressaceae > Cupressus > Cupressus sempervirens. The sequence goes on along the minus strand of CM053783.1, from coordinate 789,825,624 downwards.
ATATCTCTTAACCAGGTAGTCTTAATAGGATATTGTAAATCTTTTAATAGGGTGCTTACTTCATTGTAAGTTAAAATCCTTTAATCAGGCACACTTCTAATAGGGTGTTGAAATCTTTTAATAGAGTAAGCTCTAAAAATCTTGTAAGTCTTTAATAGGGTAGACCTTTCACTAGGTAGATGATGGTTTATGATCAAATATTGTAGCCTTCATTATATAAAATTTATTACTACAGTAGTGGAGATTTGTGGGTGTCATCTCCACCCGAGTTTTACCTTCTCATTGCATGGTTTATGGGTAACCAAGTATCTTTTGTCATACATGTGTTGAATGTTATTTTCTTTCATACTATGGATGAATATGTTTAGCTAGTTATTTCAGTTTGCATGAAAATTGTGAGATGGATGTGTGGTGAATTAATTTATGGTTAATGTTTTGAAGGACTAATTCACCCCCCCTGCTCTTAGAGTTTACTTTCCCTATTTTATTTCCAAGAGATGTTATTTTAAACTCAATTTATATATGTGATTCAACATCATGGGAACCTTAAGAGATGTAATCTATTTATGATGGTTTTATGCTTCTTAGTTATTACTTATGCTATATTATCTCTTGATGTTATTATCTTTCAAAAAAAAATGTCTACCAAATTTAGTGAAACTTTAGGTTAATTTTTTTTGGGTTCCTTGGTGGGGAATTACATATTGTATTAGAGTTTCTTCTATTCATGATTTGAGATCCATACACTAGTACAAAAAAAACAATATATTACTAAATAAACTACTAAAAATTGTAGATACATGACTAATTTTGATCACATGACCAATGGTATCTTATTGCCAAACACTTATCTCCCAACCAAATTTATGACTAAACTATTTTAATCATTGATTTTGTTAGTCTAAATAATTAATTATTATTATACTTTACTTAAGTTTACTTAGGATAATGCAATTTTATATTAGTTTTCATTTAGACACTTAGGAATATGCATAGTCATATGAGTTATCTTGTTGACAACACAAGAGTTAGCAACTTATTAGAGCACATGGTGTTGACAACATCTCTTTATGAGATACACCTATGTAAACTTATCCTCTCATCATCACAACAAATCTTGTGCTCAATGGAGGATAATCCACTATTGGTGGACATGTGCTTAGTTATGATGTTTATCTCTTTGGTAAATTCTAGTCATATCAGTTGCCTTTATATACAAGGTGCTTCTATGGTCTATTCATTCAACTATCTCATATCCAATCATCTGATATCCATTCCCATTCAATCATATCTCATCTCTCTTGTGCTATCTCTTGAGCTTCTTGATCTTGGCATTTTATTCTTTTCTTAGGAAAATTCTTACATGGTATCAGAGCTATACCAAATTCTTACATGGTACCAAAGCCATAGGAGTTTCATTACATAGCCATTAGAGAATTATTTTTTTGTAGGTCAAGATTGGAGCTTGCTAGTGTAAATTAGATATTGGCATCACATTCAGAAGGTCAAAAAAACCCAAATTGACTTTTGTTTCATCAATATCAGACATTTGAGGTGAAATCTAAAGTCATTTTATTTTTGGAGGTGTGATAGAGACAATTTAGGAAAAATAAGTGCAAAGGTGATTTTCAAATAGCGATATCTCCCTCATATGGACTCCTTTTGCAAGAAATTTTTTTTTTTGGCATAGAATTTTGTGATCTACACATTGGTGTAGGATGTTTGAGATCTCTATCCCTAAATGTTTTTTGCAAATCACAACTCCCAATTTTTGCAAATTCAAAGGCTTAGTTCGAGCTCATCTGGACACATATTCAGGTGCTATTTTTTTGAGAGTGCATGATTTTTTGTCTATTTTCTAAATCTAGCATTAGTTTGGAGATTTTTTAAGTAGACATAGTACTTTCAAATTTTGGTCACATTTTGGCCTATTAATTCTTTTAATTAATTAGATCCTTGAGAGGTCTTGTGTCTTATCTTGTTTAGTCTAATATAGCTTCATATTTATTTTTGTAAACAACAAAATCAAAAGTCTACTTATGCCATAAACTGGCAAGTGGCCATTGTAATCACACTAAATATAAAGTGCCAAATCATGCATTAGGGGGGTTTCTTTGGTTTTTTTTCATTTTGGGGGTGCATACATTATTTGATCTCATGGAGTCATGTCAAAAGTGTCACTTTGGTTTAATATTCAAATTGACAAAAAGGAACTATTAAAAATGGAGTGCTTTGATGATTGAACATCTAAGAGAACTTAAGGAAGTGTTTCCTTATCTATATTCGAAGATATTTCCACCTAATACTAAGTGGGGACATCTTTCTCTTCTTCTTCGCTTTATGTATAATAGTATGAGTAAGGAATATTTTTCCTCATGGCATTTGGATGTGTCTTTGGGAAGCATATGGAGATCCATGAGTCCCTCCATTACCAAAGAACATTCTACCTCTAGTCACTCCAGTTGTGGTACCTACAACTCTAGTTGAGATCATACCTCTTGATGCTCCTATTTCTTCTATTGATCTAGTTCTAGCCATAGATTCTCCTAATTTAGTGTAGCATGAAACACCATGTCTTCCTATTTTAGCTCCATGGGATGGCTTCCTTCTAGGCATTGAAGTGTTGTTTGTGGAGTCTTACATTGAAGATGTTGGAGACATTATTGGTGGCATCCATCTTCTCTTTGTTGAGGAGAATTCTTCTTCACTTGTTGTGAGGGAACACTCTAACCCTCAACCACTTGATCTTTCTTTTGAGATTGACATGATTTTTCACACTTCTTTTCAGTAGTTGGGGGAGGATTCTTTTACTTCAAAGGAGACATATGTTTCCTCAGACATCATATCTTTTGAGGATTCTTCCTACTAGTTAGGGAGCATTATCTACTACACCTATGGAACCACTTATTCCTATAAGGAGGAAAATCATTTAATTTTCATGGTGTAGCTTCTTCATTCATTAAGGAGCTTCTTTCATGGGTGTGCCTTCATCATTGAGGGGAGGCTACATTGATTCTCTTCCCATATCTTCCTATAAGGATGATTCCTTGTCTTTGGAGTTTGATTCACTTTCATACATTAACATGTTACCTTGTTTCCCACCTTCTATTGGGAATCCAATAGATTTTCTTGTGGCATCTACATTCATCAAGAACTTGTCAACATATGAGAAGACTTCAGAGGCAACATCCATAGCATACTACATATCACTTCCTCATCCATCTTCCTATCAAAATTGGGAAATATAGTTGCACCTATACTTGGTGTATCTTCTTCCTAAAGGGATAAATGTCCTTTATAGGCATTGGATACACTTTTGTCTTCATGACATCCTTGTAGGAGATTATTCAATATGGGGGGGTACCAACATGTAGTTTTTCATATGAGGGATATATGCTTGTACATGCATGATGTATGGGGGGTCTTGATTACTCCATCCTTGCATGCATCTTGTACTACTTCATCTCTCTTTTTGGAGGAGGTTTTTTCTAATAGGTTTTCCCTCTTTCTCCATTTTCAAAGAGATTGGATTGCATTGCATTGTATGTAGAGCATTGCATTTGTACATGGGTACCTAACATGGCCTAGTAGTCAGGACCCACATTGCATCTTGCATTTAGCTTTATGAGCTTTAGTGCATTCCCCTAAGTTGCACTTAAGGGGGGGTGTTAGTGTAAATAATTAATAATTATTACACTTTCCTTAAGTTTACTTAGGATAATGCTTTTTTATATTATTTTTCATGTAGACACTTAGGAATATGCATAGTCATATGAGTTGTCTTATTGACAACACAGGAGTTGCCAAGTTATTAGAGCACATGGTGTCTACAACATCTCTTTATGAGATACACCTATGTAAACTTATCCTCTCATCATCACACAAACTTCTATGGTCAATGGAGGATAATCCACTCTTGGTGGACATGTTCTTAGTTATGATGTTTATCTCATTACTAACTCCTAGTCATATCAGTTACCTTTACAGACAAGGCACTTCTATGATGTATTCATCCAATTATCTCATATTCAATCATCTAATATCCATTCTCATTTGATCATATCTTGTCTCTCTTGTGCTATCTCTTGAGCTTCTAGATCTTGGCATTTCATTCTTGCATTAGGCAAATTCTTACATGGTATCAGAGCTATACCATTTTTTTACAGATTTAGTCATTCATTATTATTAGTTGGAAATTTATTTGGTAGTTTATGTGGTAATTTTGGTAGTATATCTGGTACTTTATTTGGTAGTTTATTTGATAGTTTATTTAGTTGTTTATTTGGTAGTATATTTGGTAGTATATCTGGTAGTTTATTTATTAGTTTAATGGATAGTTTGTTTAGCAGTTTATTTAGTATTATATATAGTAGTTTATTTGGTAGTTTATATGATAATTTTGATAGTATATATGGTAGTTTATTTGGGAGTATATTTGGTAGTATATTTGATAGTAAATTTGGTAGTTTATTTTTTTGTTTATTTGGTATTTTATTTAATCATTAATTTAATCATATTGGGTGTTGATCTATCATTTTTCACGATGCTTAATGACAAGAATCCTTTTGGATTTCTCTCTTAGAAGGCTAATCTGGGATCAACTAAAAGGTTATGGGTGATCTAGTGACCTACTGGAATCCACTCAGTAGAACTTAAATGTGAGTGTTCACAAGGAGATGTTTGCTAGTTCTATCCAATTTTAGATAAAATGTTGAATCTTCTTGCTATCTCAAATAAATAACCACACAAAAAGAAATATATTTTTGTATTTTTCTATTTTGTAATGAATGCAGTTTTAACTATGCAACTATATGAATTTCTAAATTAACCAAGTGTTTGTAAAAGAAAATAATGAAGATAGGGTAACAAGAAGTTTAAGAAAATGAATTGAAAAATAAATTCCCAATAGACATAAGCCACAAAAAAACACATCTGTAAGTTAATCCCTTGAAGAGATCGGTAGGTAACCAATGAAAATATGAGCAATGCTTCCTTAATTCTACTAATGAAATTGTCGATGGGAATTTAGCAACTATAAGATGTTTCACTTTTCATCAAATCACAAGGCCATGGAAAGTAAACTCAATGTGAGACAAAAAAGCTATGCAAGAACAATAGGGTGATCTCTTCTCCAACTAAGTACATCAGTAAAATTTGTAAACATGTGACAAACACAATAATTAAAAGATCTATCAATCAAAATAACACAAAAAACTATTTAATCTATTACACTCCATGAACATACATTAAGAAAATATAACACACTTATGCAAGAATAACCACACTCTTAATGAAAGCACCAATAACATATATTATTGCATCAAAATAATGGCCCAAAATACATGTTTAATTCATCAATTTATGGGAAATATTCTCCTCAATTTGTGTTGAGAGTGACAGATCTCTCCATGTAAATATATGCTTCTAAAATAACAAAAAAAAATGATATATGTTCAAATTTACTCTCTAACTTGTTCTAAGTAGGACTCCACCCTTATTTATATCATTTAATGGGTGTATAGCCTTTACATGTCTTTAAGAAAACAAAGCATGAAAAAATTAGAAGAAGAAATCCATTAGCTGATGTCGTTGTCTCTAAAGATGCCAAAAATAGAAGCTCAACCTTCTCTAGATGTTTGTAGGAGTTGAACTGTCATTAGAATCCATTTTCAGTTAATGGAAAGCTCTAAATTTGGAATTGGCAGTTAACTATTGGCACATCTCTAGCTTATTCAAAAAAAATTGGCACTCCTTTGGAGAAGCACACCTTGCGCACCTTGGGAGAAGAGAAGTTCAAAAAATGCAAAATCTTACCAAGTGTCAAAACTAAAATTCTAACTTTTGGGTTTTGTTCCCCTTCATACCAAAGCTATATCTAGGTATTTTTCCTTGAATTTCTCTATAGTCTCCATCACTTTGGTTGCATCCAAAAAATATAAAGCATCATATTTAACCTTTACTTTTTATCGATAGTTGCCCACCTCTATGTGAGTCTCTATAAAATCTCCCAATTACACATCCAATTCTAGCAATGCATCTTTGGTCTTAAATGCTTGTCTAATGTCCTCATCAGTGGAAGCTTCTTCAAAAGTCTTCTAAAATTGTTCAAAAACTTCTTGCACAGTAATGATTTTATCCCTTGAATCATCTTCAAAAATGTTAAGGCAAGCATTGTTGTAATGTCTCTCTGCTTCCAAAATATGATCTTGGGCTTGATCCTTTAGCTTATGAATATATGCATATAATGTTTCCATTTATTTATTACCATCTACAATCTTCTCAATCCAATCATCTATCCTATCCAACTCATCTGCAGTATATACATCCATCAACATCTGATACATCTAACCCTTTGTTGATTGTAATGCTTGCAGGTCTTTACCCTAGGTATATATGTCATCCATCAACCCAAAATCTTGGTTCAATATAACAACCAACTTATCTACATTATCATGCATGTGGTGTAATAACTTAAGATTTCCTTGTATGATCTGCACACTTTTTTCTTCAAAAATTTACCATCATTGCTAACAAGCCCTAAAAATTGATCTAATTACACATTCTCCTTATTCCACTACCGAGTGTCACAACTAAAGTATCCTTAGGATTTTCAAGATCTAGTGGACCAACTACATCATGAAAATAACCCCTTAGGAGTTAATTCTACTTCTAGAGGTTTAACATCTCATAATCATTCTATTCTAAGTACCTAAACACTTCTTTGATTCCCATAGTGACCATCAATTTGGTAGTATCCACAATGGGTTTTCCACGAAAGACCTCTTTGATTTAATAATATTTTGGGGTCAAATCTTCAATATGTGCATGTAGAGGAGGGATGGAAACATGGGTGAAAAAGTCCTAATTTTTATCACTCATAAAAAAAGGCCAATGTTTGTTCATCACTCATGGGTGGCTCAGGTTTCTAGTGAACTTCAATTAATTATCTCATTCCTTCTTCATCAATACAAAATAGCTACCTTTTATGTCTAACCATCACCTCTTTTCTCAACCATCTTGGAGTATCTTCCATTAGAAACTTATCCTTAGTTGAAGAGGGAGCTTGTACCGCTAGGCCCTTTCCTTTATCACTCCTCTCTAGAGTCTTCTCCTTTTCTAAGAGATCTACATCAGGCATGTTTGTGTTTTTTAAATCCACAATCCTCACCACTATATATTGGGAAGTCTATTGAGGTTCCTAATCTATTTTACCTTCCACTAATACTTCATCAATGGGTCTTTGTTGTGGCTCCTTCTACCTATTCAACTTGTGTCTATTCTTCATTATTTGGAGGGAGAGGAGTAATTGAACCTTTATCCAAGAAAGATAAATCTTGACTTGGTGATGGTGGAGCAATTAAAGGTCCTTATGGATGAGGTGGTAATTGATTCCAATCCTCTTATGGAGGTTGATTTGATGGGGTATCCCATATTTGATCTCCTACAAGTTTAGTGCCTATAGGCATGAAATCAAAATCTAACATCTTAAAGACATTATCGCCTTGGTCCTCCTGCTCATCAATCCATTGTTGTAACTCATCCTCTAAAGTTGTAACCAAAATAGGTTGTGTAGGAATTGATGGTGGTGTTATAGTGGAGCTCCTTCTCCATTCTACCATAGTAGACCTAGCAAGAGGAGTGCTTTGACTCAAGGGAAGGTTATCCTCTTCAGATTTGTCATCATATTCTTCTTCCTCTAGAATAACTTCTAGGACTAATGGAAAAGGAATAACCTTTCTTATCAGCTTTTGTCTCCTTTTCCTTTTAACTGGAGTTTTCATCTTTCTCTTCTTGGGATCTGATGGTGAGGCTTCTGTCTATTGGGTATGCAGAGATACTTGTGCTTTTTCTTCAGTTTCTTGCCCTTGCTTTGGCAGTGTCACTGGTGGATTATCTTGAGTCTAAGTAACATCTACATTTTCTACACCTTGGTTCTCTAGTGCTTAAATTGCCTCTCCTTTAGGCTCAACTTGATAAGGGGAAGCTCTTTTCCTTTTATTTTTTCCCTTCTATGCCCTAAAGTATCCAACTTCTCTATCAAGACGATGCACCATTTTTGGCCTTATTGGAGACTGAGCTATGAATGTTGGCACTATAAATTTTTCTCCTCTACCTTTCACTAGGTAGGTTATAGCTTGAAAAACTATTGTTTATGGAATTGGATCCATCTTCAATGGTCTCTTAATCCATTCCTTGGTTAACTAGATGTTATGGCTTGCTCTACGCTTGATATCTATGTTTTCTTCTCTATCAATCTTTGCATTCATGATAGGTTGATGATTTATCTTATCTCAATTATACAAGGGATCTAAGACTTCTTCAGCATCTTGCTACAAAATCTTCAATGGGACCTTCATTTTCAAGGAACTTCTCACCAAATAAAGAGTCATTCTACAATAATCCCTTATTTGGATCTAGTAGTCATCTACTAAATTCATCCAATAATCCTCTATGGCATCTTTGTGTTTGAACTATTTTCCTACCAAGTTTTGAACTCTACCAATGTTATCAAAACATGGATTTGGGGAGTTATAATCCTCTGAGGGATACCAATCCCATTCTGACTCAAAACTCATTATATCTCGCTTCTATTTAACACCAAATTAACCTATTGTAATGGGCCATACCTAGGTCTTCTTATGTTGCTTCCTTACTCTGTTATATATAAACAAGAGTTGTCATACAATCTCTAGCAATATGAATCTATCACACAGATACCTAGGGAGCTTCTTTGGATTTATACTTGTACCCAATACCCTTAAATAGGTGAATGTCCTAAATTGGATGTAGTAGGCACCTATTTCTATAATATTTACTACTACCTCTTCTAATATACTTTTTGCATAGTCTCCCTCAATGAACTAGATGACTACAAAAGTGAAAGCATCATTTACTATTTTGTATTCTTTGCTATGATCCAAAAGCTTTTTCCTCACTAGCTGAGGTATACCACATAAGGTCATGCATCAACATCTAACAAGTTAACCCTTATAAACAACCCTGGATAATTTTTTGTTCTTCCTACTAATAGATATAGCAAATAAGATGTCATATAGAACCTTAGGTCATTTTTTACTACCATTAGTTGCTCATCTAAACTCTCATTGAGAATTGAGGCCCAATCAATTGGCATCTTTATCGTTATGAGGGTTTCAATGAAGTGTACCATACATATATTTAAGTGTCTTGTTGTTGGTAATCCCATGATTCTTCTAAAGGAGCACTATGCAATGTCTAATATCATCTTTCATATAAGCTCTTGTCATATATACTTTCCATGCTTTTCTCCAAAAATGAGTCCTATCAATGAGATATGATGATTGAATGATTTCTATAGCTTTTAGTTCATGCTCTCCATACCACCTTTCTACTTGATGGCATGTCAACCTAATGTACTGATATACACTCAGAAGATAGAAAAATTTCTCTATATTATTAGGCCTCAGATCTAGACCGATCTCTCTAGTTATGCTTTTTACCACCCTTTCCTCTAAAACATAATTCTCTACCAATGCCATAACCAATTCATAATATTGTACTAAAATTGAGTGTGAAATAGCATTTAAAAACCCTAATCTTATAAGTATAGAAACCATAAGGGACCTCTGATATGGTTTGTTACATAGGACCAAGAATGTGTTCAATTCAATATGGCCTAGCTCAGTGTCTTAGATCTTTGAATGTGCATCCTAAAAGCATGATTTCAATGGAACACCTTGAAATTTGAAGAACACCAACTTTGGAGCCATCTTTACAGTGAAGGAGGATGGGGAGGAAGCCATTTTATTTTCCAAAAAAAAAATAAGTTAGTCTAGAAGATTGAAAAAATTAATTTAAATAAACCCTAGTTATGATAAAAATCAAACCTATAACCTTAAAACACCCCAAATAGCTTTAAAACTCTATTTTACACTTATAACAAACAATTTGGTGCACCTTATGCAACTTTAGAGTATGCACCTAGTGCAGCTTGTGGGGTGCCCTATGTGTGCAATCTTATTATGCATAGGAGAATGTTGTCTTTGAAAGGTGCACATCTGTGCACCTTGGATAGGTGCACACATGCACACCTTTCACTAGGGTGGTGTTTACTTAGGTTTTTAAAGTTTTATTTAATTTTTTTGTGAGAAAAGGTGCACACCTTGTGCACCTTCTAACTAAGTGTTTTACATATTGTGTGTGTAGGTCCTAAAGATGAAGCACACCTCTCAAGGTGTGGAGGTGCACTTGGATCAGGATCCAAGAAGAAAATTAAGTGAGGAAGGGGGGTAGGGTCTTGGGATTTATAAGCTCGAGATGTAGCACACCTTTGAAGGTGCATATGAACTTCGAAATGGAAGTGCTCCTCTAATGTTGAACTTAGTGCACTAGCACACCTTGAAGGGTGTTCTAGGTGTGCTAGTGTGCTAGTGTACAATTTTTCATAAATTTTTCATTTTTTCTCCTCAAAATATCTAGTTTCCAGCAATGGGTTTTCAGGAAGAGAGCCAAACTAGTCATAGATTCATGGTAGAGCCTTAAAAAAGACTTTGACCCTAGACTAGGGATCAAAAAAGATAGAAAAATATATTAGGGGGTTCCCATTTCTAGGAGAAATGGACCATCCATTTTGAAACCACAAAATTAGGGTACAATGGAATCAAACCACCATCCTCCTACTTGTAAAGTAGGTGTTCTTCCACTGAACTCGTACCCTTTAAAGAATAGTGATGTTATTAAATGCATAATATAAAGATTAGGAGAATATTTTCATTATCAAATTCATTACATGTTAAGTTTTCCCCTTATTATAATAAAGTTGTGGAACAAAAAAAGGAAAACCTTGATAGTAGTAGTAAATTAGATGATCTTCATGGCATCACATTCTTTCCTAAATACTAGTCACAATCTACAAAACTAATGTATGTCATTTTTTAGGAAAAAAAATTGACCACAACTATTTAATATATTAATTTAAAAAAGTAGAAAAAGAGGTTATCAGAATTCCATAGTTTAATGAATTTTCAAAAGCCCATCTATTAAGTACCTTATTAAATTTGTTGATTATATTATACTTAAGAATAACTACCAAGACTATTGTGCCATTTCAACAAAGCTCTTGATTGTACTTTCAATTCACCTACACATAGCCAAAGGCCATTGTTGAGTTTTCTTCTCTATCGAGGGTTACCTATAATGATCAACTATAATATTGAAGACCAAACTAGATATAAATAAGGTAGGTCTAACCAAATAAAAAGCTAACCCCTATTTCCAAATTACATGAAGTGGCTATTGGAAGTGGCTTTAATAATGAAGTGGATTTTGAATGTGGCTTTCTTTAATTATGTTATCTCAAAATTATAACTTCTAAAAAGAATTGATGTTTTCAAGTACTCTTCTAAAGCAAACAAATATTCAACCAAGTGAACCTGATGTGCTACAAAGTAAGAGAATATACTACCAAGCACAAGTGCCATAACAATTTTTTTAAATTAAGGCTGAATTGGACAGATAATTTTTCATAGTAAAACATTTCCCTAGATCAACTTATACCTTTTGTGACCATACCCAACTACCTAATGCAATGGAAAAATTCAAACTAAAACATAGATCACAAGCACCTAATTGAAAGATGAACAATATAATTCAAAATAAAGGATTCCTATTAATGAATTCAACAAATACTTTTCACAATAATCTCAGGTTAATGTTATTGATTGACAAGATTGGCATGTATTAGCCTCCATAATCTCCTTATTCCTCAATTGAACTTATCTTTAGGATAGATTGTTGCAAGAGTGATATTTCCTACATAAACAATGTGTATCTGGTGTGGTCAATCCCAAATGACACAACACAATAAAAGAATTTACACTTGAAACACAGATTGGAATAACTTATTATAAAATTACCTATACAAGCCTTGCATAATTTAACATATAGGAATTTTGTTAATGAATTGAAATATAGATAGAAAAACACTCAACATTGTGTTAGGATAATGTTGCTGATCAACGTAATTGATATCTTTCAACCTTCATAATCTCCTTGTTCAAACATCTCTTCAAGATAGAATGTACCAAGAACAACAATGCCACTAAATTTGCACCCATTAAGAGCTGAAATGGATTTTGTTGCTACTTGAGAATAGTCAACAAAAACCTAATTATAGTTTATGATGTTAATAGGATAACATAACTAAAAATCAAGGTTGAGTGTGCCCAAGTATACATAAGGATCACAAATAGCAAGTGGAATTTAACTAGCAAGCCTGGCAAATATGAGAACTTTAAAGACTCTAAAACATATGACACATATGAAATGTGTTTGAATTTACCATCCCACGCTAGATGAAGCTTCATTTTCAAATGGTCTAGGATGAGGGATAACAAGATTTATCAATTTTCCTTCAATAGGTAAGTATTTAATTTTCAATCTTAAAATGACATCTTTAATATAAACTGGAATAAAATATTGTTAACAAAATGCACATCTAATTATGTTAAAACCAAAAAATAGTAAATCTTGCCAATACTAAATCTTAATACTCACCATATTTTCCACATTCCTCATGCATATCTTCCAAAATCTCTTCATACTCATTATCATCCCTTAGATCCTTAGGTTCCACAACCTAATATGTATGATATCAATCACTCAAGAATAAATACAAGAAATTTTATGATAATGGAATGTTAAGTGTTTCTTATACATATGAAAGATGAACTACTTTTGTAGAATTATTGATTGGTTGATTGCTTTGAATTTCTATTTACAACCTTGACATTATGCCAGACATACTAACTACTCCATTTAATTATAAAGCAAGCTTCTCGTAGACATGAGAAATAAAATAAAGACAAGAAATATATGGACCCAAGGAGAATGAAACAAAATTTGATTGTTACATAGACCTAAACAATAATTTCTTGTTGTGCATGAACCAAAACATCAGCCTACTCAGGCTTAGGCTAGCCACTGCATGTGAAATTAAGAACTAAATGGTTATGAATCCATTTTATATAATCCAGTATGCATCAGTTAGTAGAAGAAAAATGTAAAAAAGAAATAGAAATTAAATCAGTGATACTCCATTCAATATATAATAAAACATAAGAGTAAATTAATTCTCTATTGTAAGATGACACATGCAAACAAAAACTTCACTCAAACAAACCAACACACATCATAGGATTTAAAAGATATAGATTTCAATACAAGCTATGTACTCTACCAATTTAAAATATAAATCTCATGATTATGAAATTATTGGTTCTCTTATTGAGAGCTCAAAAACTTGAAAAACTTTGGCATATAAGAGATTCGAATAATTTAAACAATACAGGTTAGCAACTCCATTAAAAAGGTATCAATTAAGTTTTGAAGCTATGATAATAGATCCCCCAAACCTTGTAGAAGCTTGTCTAATGGTGAGTGTTCTATCATCGATCTTCTAACCATTAAGAGTAGCACAAATAATATCAATCACTGCTGGATCCTAACATATTACTAGAGCAAAATTGAAGGCCATATTCCTTAAAATTATATGCATAATTGCCCCAGTATGTACACTGGTAGGAGTCATTATGGTAAGATTCTAACCTGGTTGACATAGAAGCCATAACCTTTGGAGTTTCTCGTCTCATGATCCTTTACGAGGTCAAATGCACCCAATGGTCTAAAAATATATAGAATGAAGATGAAATTACTTGATTCAGATACAACAGTTTTTGAAGTATCACAATAACTAGTGTCGAAGAAATTTATTCACATATCCAAATAATGAAAGAAGATCAATAATTTGTTCTTTTGTTAGATAGTATGGAAAACCTTCAAAAAATATATGATTAGGTCCATTTGCAATTTTCAACAAATATAATTTGTAGCTATGGAATAGGATATAAATTTCCACATATAAGCATGACGAAAAGTCAATTTTCTTGAGATGTAACTAAATATTGAAATAAAACATGATGATATTTCAATACCAAAAGAAATGAACATAGATTTAGTTTATCATCAAAAGTTATAAATGTACAGTGCTTGAAACATATTTCGAGGAATACAAATGAATACAAAATCCCTATTTTAAATATATTTTTGGTTTGATAGTGTCATGTTTTAATTTTAATTTTAAAGAAATAATTTTCACTAGTTTTTATTTGAAAAAAAGAGTTATCTCACCTTTGCTATATCAAATGCCACATTCCTATAGTCTAGAAGAATCCTCATAGACCAAGAAAGTAAATGGTATGACTTATTTTGGAAGATGACATCTTTATCACACTACTCATCAAAGTTGGAAATAAATCCTATAGAAACTCCTTAGCAAGTATAAATATTTGCCTGCTATAATACAATAATTTTAAAGAAGAAAGAAAAATAATTTTATCCCAACAATAATTCCACATAAACTTAAACATGTTTTGTAGATATATCCATAGAGTATTTTGGTATGTGCAAGATCATGGTCAACCAAACTATGCCCCTAAGTGGCAATGAAAAACCAACAAATTAGGGTTATGTTAACTTGATGTGAAATTTTCAACTTGTTATGAACTTTCTATCAAAAAGTTGTAAAAAAAGAATCTCTACGAAATTAAATTTAGTTTCTAAACTAGTAATCTAAAAAAAAAAAAAAAAAAATTGATTGGTCAAATTTTTTAATTTTAGTGAAATAATATAGAACTTTTAGGATAAAAATAAGTAGACATATGTCTAACCACCTTTATCAAAATCAAATGATAATACTTTTTAATAAGATTCTAGATATAAGAAGTAGACTCATGTCCATATGTGATGCATATTTTTGGGTATTCTTATTCTAAACAAATAATTAATTATGAATTTTCTACTACAGTATTTTTGGAATAAAAAGCTCTCGTGTTTGACCACCTTAACTAATTCAAAAATCTATAAAATTTAATTTTTCTTTATTTTTCCTTATAGTAGAAGAAACTTAGAATTTGATGCATCTTTTGGATTTCAAAAATGTTGTACCATTTGAAAGGTATAGTTTTTTTTTTCAATCACTATGTCAATCAACACTTTATACATAAATCCATTAGAAAATAAGTAATAATTACTTACTAAAATTGTAAGTTGAAAGACATGACTTTTAAGGAAATCTAAGAACATTATTTTGAAACCCTTTTTGTTTCATCAAATTTGGGTGAAAGAAAAGTTGCTAGATACATGCTTGAAGTAAAAAACACACAAGAATAGGCAAAAATCACATTTTTGGGATTTTTTAAAGAGGATCATGTAGGGTTGGTATCCAAAGATATACTAGGCTTTATAAAGATATTAATTTTTTAGTTTGGTATTAGGATGGATGAGAAAACAATTAGAATATATTTTGAAATGCTTTGATGCATTTCAAAACTACACATTTTTAGATCGCCACTTTTTGGCATACCATGATCTTGCACATGCCCATTTTTAGATTAAAAAAGGAGAACAAAAGTAAGCTAAGAAATTATTGTATTTAAAAAAGATTAAATAATTCTCATTGCAAACAAAATGACTTCTAACGTGCTACATGTAATATGCATAAATATATAGAGCTCCATAATTTAATCTTCTTAAAAAGTTCAATTTAGGAGACAACCATCTATAGTACAATTAATACATAGTTGATTCTATACTTAAGAAATAGTGAATTGTAATCCTAGTTATTAACTCATAAGAATTAACATTGATATTTTTTAGTGCATCATATGGAGAAAAAATATAATCATGCTTCAAGAATGATTTTTAAAATTTATGGATAATGCAAGGTGACATCAATTTATTAGATAATTTTTATACAAGAACCTAGTGTTGAAGTGCTTACACTAATGGATATGCTGACATTTTTAAGAATAATAACCACATTATATATTATATTTATTTTGAATGTATGAAGAAACTATATTTGGTGCCCCCTCAAAACCTCCTTACAAGGATCACAATGTCAACTCATTCTTTATATTTCTAAAACTTAACATTCAGTGTGTTATCTCGTATAGATTTTGGTTGAACATATGAGTGCTTAACTTTATTTACCTTTTGAAATTGCCAAACAATTTTTAGGTATCCTTTATGCTATTAACATACTCATCAAAGGAAAACTCCACAATTATAATGCTTGTATCCTCTCTCTACACTACCTTAAATTCCTTTTCTACTTCATAGTCCCATCCTCACAAATGCTTTTGAGAGGTATATAGTATTTTAAGCTTTCTACTTACACAAATCTCTTGAAATTTGGTTGCAATTATAATTTCAGGAAGTTCCTTTTACTTGCCTCAAATGACAAATGCTGAGTGAGAGCATGAGAGAATAAAATACATTTTAATGGTTAAAATGGAGCTTGGAAACCATTAATGTTGACTATTTTTAGTGAATATAAAGGTGTGTCTTGTGTGTGTGGAAAGAGAAAGCATACATTCAAATAAAATTTTTAATGGCTCACCCTCTTTAATTGGTGGTGCTAGAGATAGAGGTAGGGGTTTGGATTTTTTCTCTATTTGCAAGAGCAAGAATAAAACTAGTAGCATTAGTTGTAATAAGTGTAAGTGGAAATGGAGGAGGACTCCTTTGTATTATAGCCTAGCCACTCCTTCTTTAGTGAAACTAGAGACAAATTCTTTGTCAAGACTAAGATTGGTAATGAAAATGATAACAATATAGAGGCAGATGTGGATGCAGTTTTAAATTCTCATCCAAAGCCTATGCTAAGGGTTACCCCTTCTCCCACTCCAACCTAGGAACTAGGCAAGAGGAAGGAAGCTCAATGTTGATGCCAACACTTATAAGACCTTAGCCTTTGAAACCAAAGGCCACCTTTCAAGGTAAATCAATGCCCAAGACAATGTCAATGATTAGTTCCAAAGATCCCATAAAAAAATAGGTTGCTCTGAAGGACTTTGGAGCTACCCCAAGGATGAGGCAAGTTATTCTCAAGGGTGTAAGTGCTTCTAACAAATCAAAGTAGGAATTTACCATGAAATATCATCTTGTCTAGTTGATAGGCTATTATCCAAGTGAAACCCATTTTGTTTATTTCTCCCATGCTTAATGGTCTAATCGAGGAGCTTCAATCGGTGATGCACCTGAACCTTTGCCACTTGATGATACATGTTTATGCCTAGCCCTATCGTGAAGTCACTATTATGCATTCCCTAGTGAGGTTCTTGGAGGGAAGGTTACCAAACTAGCCTATCCTCCTTGCACTTTTCCATGAATCTAACACTTTGGGTAAAATAAATATAAAGGATTCATGGGGCATATTTTTACTGTGACCAAATATATAGTGATGCATGTTTACAATAGGAGAGTTATTTAGAGAAAATAAATTGTTAGTAGTTGAACTGCTACCAGTCTTGCAGCTTGTGGTGTCTAGAGCTGTCTACTCGGAAACAACAAAAAGGAATAAAATAATATATACAAGTGTGCTTTTTTTTTGAATTCCTCCATCTTATTCAAGTCTGTAATGGTTGTTAGAATTTATTGATCTGATTTTATTCTACAATGGAATAAATATTATAGACCAACAACAAGGAATTTATTTTTTAATTAAATTAAAAGCTCATTAGTCTTGGTATAGCCAATGGGAACATGCTTCATTTTCCCATTGTGTCTTGTTGGGATCTAAAAAACGGTTGCACCTTCTCTCTACTCCTTCACTACCACTATCATGTTGTTTATCTATATACTTTGATAGTTTAGGAATTTTACTCTTGACCATTATTTTCCTATTTAAGAATATATCTCTTGTGGTTTCCTTTGTTTCCCTTCTTAAGAGATTCTATGCAAATCATTTGTCTAAATGCCAATACCTCTATTTTTCTTTAAATATTTGGTTAGTTGTAATCATCTGGCATCATTAGAAGGTTTCCATTTTTTTATTTTTTTCTATTTCTGTTTGCTTTCTCTTGGCTTTCAATTTTCTTGGACTTGGGAATAGTTATTAAAAATTCTCTACACTTTCAAATTGCTTGGACTCGAATTGCAATGGGATGTCTTATTGAAAAATACTTTGTGTTTGTTACAACTTTCAAATTATGTGTTCCTTGTCTTTTCCATTGTTCTCATGATCACAACAAACAAAATTAGCATTCCTAATTAGTAAGGGAATGAAAATTGTTTTCCCAAACCTTTTACTCTCTTGAATTGTATTGGATATTATATAATTTTTTATGGATTATTGTATAGATAATATAGTATATACCTATTGATAATAGTGGACTAATGATGGTTGAATCCAATATTCTTATCTCTTGAAATCTTTTTTGAAATCAGCTCTTTCTAAAATTTTCAATCATTCAAATTGGTTGATGTATTGTTTTCTCTTTCCATAGGACTCATATTTGGCCTAGGCTTGTGTATAGAGGTGTTTCAGTTTGATACATCTCCTAACTCACCTACACCAACCATTAAATCATGGATTGTGACTAGTGTTTTTATAGCCTAATGGTTGTAGTATATGAACCTTCCCCATTACGGTGATAATCAAATAACTTAATGCTTTCTCTATCCCTTACTCATTGCCTCAAACTCTATTAGGAGGTTTAAATTTGGCCAAGCTAAATGGGACAAACTTAACCTTTGAAAAGGGTCATCAAAAGGTAAAGTTTTAGTAAGGTAAAAACATGTAATTCTCCAGCTAGATTTGGCTCTTGTAGGCTTAAGTGCAAAGATTTTAGCATTTGTATTTAGCTTTAATAATGCAAGGTGCCTCTAAATAATAAATTTATTGGGTGATAATGTATATTATGACTTATTACTAAGACTAGAGGAAGGAAAACTTCATTTCTTTTAAACACACTATGAGACAATCTTTTCTTGAAATCTATGATTGTCATCTAAATTCCTAATAGCTAAGGTGCTAATTCTTAGAATACAAAATAATAATAGAATATCATATATTACTTCTTAAATCTAAAGTCTAAAATACTTTAGGGAAATACATTTTTCTAATACCTCTCTTCCTTGTTTGTGCTCTTCCACATGGCAAGTACCAATTGAATGGTTGAGTTCATGCAAATACTAAGTGCAAGAGCATAAAAAATTAGATGACTTCTTTACCAATTCAACAATCTTTGTAGAGGTAAATTTTTCTAGAGATCATTGAAAGGACAACATCAAGTTGAGTTTCATCCAAAATCTAGTTGCTTTGTGCTAATTTTTCTCTACAAATAGTAATTGCAATAAACCAACTTCCTGTCATTATGACTGATTTAGTTTGCTTGTTCTCAAAGTGTCACTCTAAGATGAGTTCCTTTTACATATTGATATTTCCTCTTAGAAAATCTTAGCTTGTTAAATCTTAGTTCTAGTGATGATTTTAGTTGTCCTAAACAAGGTACCTCTTTACCTTTGAAAATATCTTTAGTCTCCTATGCATTGTCATGTCAAATTGTATACATACTTAACAACAATGAAATGGACAATTTGTGTAGTCTATTACTTTGAGTTTGGAACTTGGAAATATGATTTCATGAATTTGAAAGTGACTGATTTGCACATATTATGCCTTAAATATATCAATAATTTTCCTATGTTCAAAGGTGTTTTCTAGCAAGTTGTCCCTGGGAAAGGGGTGGCAGTGGACAATAGGAAACATTTGATGGATAGCAGTATCAAGAGGCCATTTTTGGAGACATTAGGTATTTTAGAATATTAAAGATAATATACATTAACAAAGAAAAATTTAGAAGTGTAGCTAGCTATACATGACATCAAGATCCAAGTTTAGACATTTAAATAGTGCATCAAATTCAATATTTGATGTTCAATGTTGAGAATAACTCTGGACAGTTTCCCTAAGAAAAATTGACATTGTATGCTATTTTTTATCTAAGTTACCGATTATGGTTATGTTGTTGATGTAGGTGAGGGGTGTTGATCTATGGATGCGTGGATTTTTCTTTTGGGGGGGGGGGGGGATTTTGGATGCATTTGGGTGAGTTCATACATAAGTATATATATATTTAAATATATATTTATGTAAAATTGTCAACTGTAATATATGACAATGTGTGCAAGGAAATATAAGAAACATCAAATATTAAAAACTAAAACATTCAATGAATCATTATAATTTATCATAATCAAATTGAAATAAGTTATAATAGTAATCAAAAAATTAAGATTCCAATGCAATTTTAATTATAAAATCAAAACATAGTTCATGGTTCAATGTTGATCAATCAAGAGTCAAGGCTCAAGATTCACAAATCACATTCAATCATTTAGAATCATAAGGATTCTCAAAAAAATCCACATTCTCATCATCTCCTATTGCTGCAACACTTGCAAATTCATTTGAACCATGCATGGTTCTAATTGTGCTAGATGCACATACTATGATGTTATCAACATCATCATCCATCATCATAGTAAGATCCTGAAGTGTTGCATCCAAGTCTATAGATTTAGGGGATAAATCTTAAAGCTTTGTTGCCCCTTCCTTTTATCCATCCTCCTTACATGACAAAAGATGCAAGTCGGTATGTATTTAAACCAAGTCCTCATATTTCTTTGAGCCCAACCAATTGTGCTTCACTGAATGGATATAGGAGTATGTACTCCAATTCTATTTAGCATAAGAAGAACTTGAAACCTAAATAGTGTTCATAAAATTTTAAAAATTAAAAATTAAACATATAAATGAAAAGAAAATTAGAGAATGTTAAACACTAAAGTGTAGAATACAATTGCTAGAAATAAATAAATGAATGAAAACTTACTTGTGAGAGGATCTTGATTGAAAGAGGTTGTAGATGCTTGAATGGCTGACCATACATGTACCACCATGTGATAACTATGATGCAGGAGCATCTTGGGTTTCCTTGCAATCTTACACTTTTTCTATTTCTGCCAGTGACTACCAAGTTCTTAGTTGTTGTCGAGTTCCTTTGGTTGTCGAGTGAACTCTTTGGATGCCGAATCATTCTTAGTTGCTATCGAGTTCCTTTGGTTACCAAGTGAATTCTTTGGATGCTGAGTCATTCTTAGTTGTTGTCAAGTTCCTTTGGTTGCCAAGTGAATTATTTGGATGATGAGTGAATCCTTTGGTTGTCAACTGCCTTTGGTTTTTGAGTGATTTCCTTTGGTTGTCGAGCACTGGAGGATGCCGAGTTCATAGTTTCTACCTATTGATTCCTTTGGATTTTGAGCTTGTGTAGATGTTGAGTGCCAATTTTCATTTGCCAAGTTATTTGTGTCTAGTTCTAGTTTGGGCCAACTCAGCTTGCATTTAATTTCTGTTAGGTATTTGGAAAGAGCCAAATTGTGGCCTTTCTGTGTTCTAGAATCTTTTGTAAGTCATTTTGGCAAGTATTTAAGGAAGTCTACAATTAGGTTTTAGGGGTAGTGAGGGATAACAAGATAGAAGCTAGAGGTTAGATTGTGACAAGACGCTATGTGCTTGAAAGTGAGAATTTGAAGATTGTAATTTATATTGGTCATAAATTAGAAGGCCTATAGCTAGGCATGTATGAAGATATTTTGATAAATCAATACAAGTATTTCAATCTTCTTCCTCCTTTGGTTGTTGTTCTTTGTGTTTTCTTTCGTTGTGTTAACTCTTGCAAGGTCGTTCAGAGAGCTAGGTATGCCATTGGCCCTAGTTTTCCCCATCCTTCCTATGTCAAGTGGTATCAAAGCTTGTGGTTTGATCTTTTGATGATTGAATCATGTAGAACCCTAATTTGGATTTGGTTACAGGATAGTAGATCTATGGATTTCACCTATAACTTACATAGGGTTATGATCTTGCAGGAACATGATTTGTAAAGTTGGTTCATCACAGAGAAAATGTTGATAATGCTATATTGGATCAATTAAGACAAATTGCAGCCAAATTAGATACTGTGGAGACAACATAGAGGAGAGGAGCACATCTTGATGATGTAAGTGATGATGAAGTAGCAACACCAAACTTGAATCCAGAACTTGAAGAAAATTGAGATGAGGAAAGATTGTTGCGAGTGTTGTCTAGGGAAAATTCAAAGCCTAGTGTAGAAGTTGTTTCTTAAGATTGAAAATTGGATACCAATGTTGTGTTAGATTGGATCTTAGATAGGGAAAAGTTCTCTGAGTATGAAAACACTCTTGATAATAGAAAGGTGAGGATTGCAGTCACTAGGTTGAAAGGTCATGCATCACTATGATGGGAACATTTACAAAGTGATAGACAAAGGAGAGGAAAGGAGAAAATCAGAACTTGGCCAAAGATAGTGAACAAGGTAAAGAAAAAATTTCTTCTTATTGATTACCAAGTTAGTTTGTTGAAAAAGATGCAAAATTTGAAACAAAAGGAGATGACTATGAAAGAGTATACTAAGGAATCCTATAGATTGGACATCAGATTTGGACATGTAGATGATGATGTTGAAAAAATTGCAAGGTACATTAATGGATTGAGATCTCGAATACAATATGAAATAAGTTTTATGAAGTTAGAAAGTGTTAAAGAAGCATATCAATATGTCTTGAAAGCTGAGGAGATCTTAGAAAAGAAGCATGAACAAAGACAAAGAGGTAGATGTTGTAGATTTTAGAGAGGCAGAGGTAGATCTTATGGTGAAGGTGGTAAATTTGACAATTTTGTGCAAGATAAGGAAAAATCTGAATGGAAGAATGATGACAAAGGCAAGACTGAGTGTAAAGCTAGTGATTCCTATTGAGGAAGTACTAATTCTTACTCAGGAAGAGGTAATTCTTACTATATAGGTGGATTTCATGGTAATTGTTTTAGATGTGGTAAAGATGCACATAGATCTTTTGGATGTAGATCCTTTGAAAGTGGGCAAGGTAACAAAAATGTAGTGATTGAAAGAGATGATTAGGATTCACCAAGTGGACCTGAGCCTACAGAAAATCTAATGGTGAGAAAAACCTTATGTAACAAGGGAAGTGATTAAGAACCTTTTTTAAGGAGAAGTATTTTCAAGACAAGATGTAAGATGGCTGGAAAATGCTACAAAGTGATCGTTGATAGTGGAAGTTCTACAAATTTGGCATTCAAAGAGCTAGATAAAAAATTGCAATTGCAAAGGCTGAAGCATCTTAGACCCTATCATGTTTCATTGATCAAAGATGAGTATAAGATATTGGTAAGTGAGCAATGCCTTGTGAAGTTCAAGATTGGAAATTACTTTGATGAAGTTTTGTGTGATATTATGCCTATGGATTGTTGTCATATTTTGTTGGGTAGACCTTGGCAACATGATAGATATGTTGTGCATGATGGAAGATTGAATCAATATACTCTTTGGGTACATGGGAAGAAACAAACATTGTTGCCTTTGATTGAAAGTCTAGATGAGGCCAACTATAAGTTGCAATAAAAGTTTGCGTGGTTAATGGAAAACAATTTGAAAAGGAATTGAAAAAGAATCAAGTTTGTTTTGCCATAGTTCCTAGAGGACCGAGTGTTGGTAGTAATGACCGAGCAATAGAAGCTAGTAATGACCAAGTGACAATAGATAGTGATAGCTGAGTACTAGTAGAAATTATAGAATTGGTGAATGAGTATAAAGACATTATTACTAATGATATTCCTGATGGTTTACCTCCAATGAGAAGTATAAGTCATTTTGTGGATCTAATTCCTCGAGCTATTTTGCCAAACAAAGCACCATATAGATTGACACCTACAGAGAATAAAGAACTTAATAGACAAGTGCATGAGTTGCTATAGAAAGGTTTGATCAGAGAAAGCTTGAGTCCATGTGTTGTACCTATTGTATTAGCACTTAAAAAGAATGGAGAATGGAGAATGTGTATTGATTCCAGAGCTATTAACAAGATCATAGTGAAATATAGGTTTCCTATGTCGAGGATGGATGACATAATGAATTTTTTGAGTGGAGAAAAGTATTTTACCAAGATTGATTTGAAGAGTGGCTATCATTAGATTAGAATAAGAGAAGGTGATGAATGGAAGACTGCTTTCAAGACAAAAGATGGTTTGTATGAATGGTTAGTTATGCCTTTTGGTTTGACTAATGTACTTAGTACTTTCATGAGGTTGATGAATGAAGTTTTGAAAATATTTTTGGGTAAGTTTGTGATTATTTATTTGGATGATATTCAGTAAGACTAAGGAAGAGCATCTTGAGCATATTAGACAAGTATTGCAGAGGTTGAAAGAGGAAAAGTTGTTGATTAATCTAAAAATGTGTTCTTTTATGCAAGAGGAGATTGTGTATTTGGGATTTGTGATTTTAGCTAATGGTTTGAACATGGATCCTGTGAAGGTTAAATCTATTTTGGAATGGCCTACACCTAAGAATGTGGGTGAGGTAAGATCATTTCATGGTTTGGCTAGTTTTTATAGAAATTTTATAAAGAATTTCAGTTCTATTTGTAATGCCATGACTGAGACAATGAGGGGAGATAAAAAGGAATTCAAGTGGACACATAGAGCTGATAAGAGTTTTGAGACTTTGAAAAAAAAGGTTGCTGAATTACCACTATTGGTTTTGCCTAATTTCAACAAAGTATTTCAAGATGAATGTAATGCAAGTGGTAATGCAATAGGAGCTGTATTAAGTCAAGAAGGTAAACCTCTTGCTTTCTTTAATGAGAAGTTGAATGATGCTAAAAGGAAGTATTATGTGTATGATCAAGTGTTTTATGCTATTATTCAAGCATTGAAGAAGTGGAGACATTATTTGATTCATAAGGAGTTTGTGTTGTATACTAATCATAAAGCTTTATAATACTTGGGAAGTCAACATAAATTGAATCAAAGACATATAAAGTGGTTTGAGTGCTTGTAGAGTTTCAAATTTGTTATCAAGCATAAGAGTGGAGTTACTAATAGAGTTGTTGATGCATTGAGTAGAAGACATTCTTTGTTGACTAAAATGAAGGTTGAAGTTCTTGGTTTTGATGAAATGAAAGAGTTGTATGATGTTGATCCTAATTTTAGGAGTGGAGAGCGTGCAGAGCACCAAATGTGACAGATCACATAAGTAAGTATGATGAGTATTTCAATCAACAAGGTATGTTGTTCAAAGGAATTCAATTGTTTATTCTTAAAAGTTGTATGAGGTTGAATCTAATTAAAGAAAAGCATAGTGGTGAATTGGCTGGACATTTTGGGATACATAAGACATTGAGTTTTCTGAAAGAGAAGTATTATTGGCTACAAATGTATATGGATGTTTAGAAATTTTTGAAGAGTTGTGGAGTTTGTCAAATTGCAAATGGGGTAAGTTAGAATACTAGTTTGTATACACCTATTACTATTCCTGAGAAATCTTGGAGTGACATTAGCATGGATTTTGTTCTTGGATTACCTAAGATAGTGAAAGGGTATGATTCAATATTTCTTGTAGTGGACAGATTTTCTAAGATGACTCATTTCATACCATGTAAGAAGACATCAGATACTGAGCATGTTGCTGAACTTTTTTTTAAAGAAATTGTGAGATTGCATGGATTATCAAGAAGTATTATTTCTAACAAAGATAGTAAGTTTGTTGGTTATTTTGGAAGACTTTGTGGAAGAAGATGGGTATTGAGTTGAAGTTTAGTTCTACATTCCACCCACAAATAGATGGAAAGAGCTAATTTTTGTTAGATAGCTAATATTTGGAAAGAGCCAACTTGTGGCCTTTCTATGTTCTAGAATCTTCTATAAGTCATTTTGGCAAGCATTTAAGGAAGTCTAAGGTTAGGTTTTAGGGGAAATGAGGGATAGGGAGATAGAAGCTATAGGTCAGATTGTGAAAATAAGCTATGTGCTTGAAAGTGAGAATTTTGAAGCTTGTAATTTGTATTGGCCATAACTTAGAAGGCCTTACAGCTGGGCATGTATGAAGATATTTTGATGGATCAATAAAAATATTTCATTCTTCTTCCTCCTTTGGTTGTTGTTCTTTGTGTTTTCTTTTGTTGTGTTAACTTTTGTAGGGTGATTTAGAGAGCTAGGTGTACCATTGGCCCTAGTTTTCTCTGTCCTTCTTTGCATCAAGCTTCCATGTCATTTTGCTCCCTTATTGCATATGGAGTAAGTTTTGATCCTGAAGAAAATAAGCCAAATTCTTGCCTCACCTTTTTATGCATTTCATCATATGGGAAGAGTCTTGCAAATGCAATGTAGCACCCAATACAAACTTCTTTATCCATATATGGTGCAATTATATTTTACATAGCAAGTATTTCCTAGCTAGAGTACCTTGGAGATAATGCATATGCAAAGAGGTGCAATGAGGTAATCATCCTCTCCCAATGATGATAAATGATATCCTCTACCTTTTTGCATAAGGCTTCACATTCTATAAGGTTAGTCTCATGCTCTTGTATAGAAAGCTTTACCTTTTCTACTATGGTGTCCATACCATCATAGACATCTCCCAAGCAAGGTGCATCTATATCAGCAAAGTGTAGCATAGTCATGATAGGCTCGATGAAATCCAACACCAATTGCACATGAGCCCACCAATGCTCATCCAAGATCATAACCCTGACCTTCAAGGCTCTCTTTGAATTTGAAGCCTTCCATACAACCCAATGTTGATTTCACCTTGAGGAGTCATTTGAGAACAATAGTATGAGATACAAATCTACTCTCAGCTACTTATAAGCAAGTTGACAATATGACATCAAATATAAAATGAAGTTATAAATAAGAAATTTGATATTGAACATGAATATAAAAATTATTCAAAATAAATAAATGAAACTAAATAATTACAATTTTAAATCTACCTTCAACAACTCCAACTTGGAGAATGATCTGAATATAGATTATGACTTGTGGTGGTTTGTCACAAACATTTGTATCTCCTCTCCCTCCTGGTATATTTACTTCACCTAGTCTATTTGGGCGCCAAGTTGTTGTATGAGCAAGTTGAGAGAGTGTATAGTCCATGGTCTCCAAAAGATATGGTTGTATCGAGACTCAACCAAAGCACCTGCACCCCTACAAGTCGTGGCATTATATGTGACCACCTAGACCACATTCTCACTAACCACCATCTCTATTGCCTCAATAAAAATTCTAGAAATTAATTGCGAATCCTTAACTTGTCCTTCACAATCAATAGCCCTCAAAATCATTGCCCCTTTGGAGGACATTGCAATCATGTTTATCAATGGTATATTTCTTGTGTCTTTCCATCCATAAGATACAATAGTTATGCCAAAAGTTTTCCAAGATGTCCTAATTGGTTAAAGAGGTTTTTCTATAGAAATCCTTTTTTTCTTTCTAATGTAATTAGCTGGTGCTATAAGGATGGTTGCAACCATTTCCCTCTAATATGGTGATCTTACAAAATTGAAAGGAAGACCATTGGTATAAAGGCAACATGCAATCACTTCATCAACAATCTCTCTTGCCCCCATTTTGAATTCTTGATACAATGGACCTCTTTTAAAATTATGAGTAATAACTTCTACTTCATCATCCTCCTCTTCCACTTCCAAGAAGGATTGTTTGGAGGATGCAACATAATCAGCGGGCACATTCACTTTACTCTTTGTAGATAAAGATTTGTACAAACTTATTTTTGATTTGCTCACTAAATGATTAGCAACCTCTTGCTCTTTTATGAATCCGCTTAACTGTGCATTGCTCAACCTATTTCCATCTTTACTTCCCTTGCACAATGTTATTCCTTTGCTAGTAGGGCCCATAAAATGAGCTTTCACCTAAGAATATGAGCTATTGAATGGTTTACTATGACATATATTGCATCTCCAAATGTATGACCCACCTCTGAAAACCTATGATAATCTTGTGGTGTGTCTCCATAATGGAGATGTCACATTAGTATTGAAGTTACCACTTCATTCTTGCCCTACTGCTGAACGTTGACTATTAGTAGTGGCCATTCTTTTTATATTGTTGTTTCTAATGCTTCCTTGGTTCAATGGTTTGTTAGTGTGAGATATGTATTTAGTACCTAATCCTATATACTAGGTGATTGCAGTGGTTGGCTACCTATGCATTTTAGTGAGATGGATCGTCTACCATATTGACATGTTCGATTTGTACCTTCTTCTTCCACGGAGGTTCTACAGATCAACATTTTGATAGAGTTTTGTGGCTTTTTCTACTTCAATGATTCTCTTCATGATCTCTCTTTGTTCCTATCTTCTGGAACATTGTTTGCTATCTCTTTTTGGAGTAGGGTTTTTCCCATGTGGTTCTCTCTATTTCTCCAGTTTATAGAGATTTCCTTGTATTGGGTACCTCATCAGGCCTTGTTGCCATGACCCATTTTTCTACTTTCATAGCTATGCTAGGTTAGCTTACCTCCCGATCTTTTCTTAAGGGGGGTTGTTAGAGTAATTAGTTATTTTTCACTTATTAATTAAATCATTTTGATTTAATTAAATAAGTTACTTATTAGTCTAGTTTTCTTAAGCTATCTTGTAGGTGCATATAATTAATATTTTATTAATTATAATGTGCAACCTAGCATTTTTAGGCTTTAGGTTACCCTTTTTCGAGTTTCGATCTCCTTTATAAGGATTGATCTCTTTGTAATTTATTGAATTTGTTGAATAATATTTTCTTCGTTTGAATAAAATTTTTCTATTTTCAGATCAAACTCTTGCCTCTTCTTGTCTTTTTCTTCTTCGTGACAAATTTTCTGCATGCAGGTATCTTGGGCTTCATGGATTTGATTTGCATATTTGCTCAAACCCTACATGGTATTAGAGCCAAATCTGCTATAGCTTATTCAGTCATTAGAGAAAAAAGGAGAACTAGGGTTTGGTGGATTAGATCTGGTATTTTTCTAGAGTTTTTTCTAAGAAAATATGGGGCTCACTATTTTTCAGAGCATTTTGAGGCCAAAAAAAACTCATGGATGGATTCAAAAGGCATCAAAACCCCTATTTCGATATAAAATTTGTCCAATTTGAACAAGGTTGATCTAGGAGGCAAATTTTTTTATCGGGTAGGGCCGTACGGCCTCTACATGCAATCCAAGATGCAAAAAATATTTTCAATCACAAAAAAAATTTAAAAATCGGTAGTTTTTTCCTGCCCTAGTTAGCAAGTTGCAGCAGAACCGCTAACGGTTACTGCTAGTAGACACCGCTAGCGATTACCACCAGCGGCCCGCAACAGCCGTCCACCCACCGACCACCTCGGTGGTGCGGTGGTGGTTGTTTTCTTAATTTTTAAAATTAATTTTTTATTAAAAAAAAAAAATTTTCATGCATTTTAGAGGGCCTATTGATTTTTTTTAGTAACTTGAGCATACAAACATATTTTCTCGATCTAAAAAATGTGTAGGAAAGCTGGTTCCAAGACAAAGATATTCGTGTAGGCTTTTTTGAGTTTTGATGTAGTTTGTTTGCCTATTTTGGCAGTCAGAGATAGATGTTCTGTTTTGTACTCCAGGAGGCATATCTTGAGCATCCAATCTCTGATTTGGGACTTCTTTATATCATTGGAAAGTTGTTTCTGCACTCTTTCTAGTGATGTTGGTTTTTCTTCCAGATTCTACTCCAAGAAAATTTTATTTAGTGTTATGCATTTTTGCATTCTAGTGGATATCCTAGTTGTTTCAAGTCTGGTGATCGATATTGTTGCTTCAGATGCTTCATTTTTGCTTGTACTTTCTATTGTACTAGTCTTATGTCTTTTCTAATTATTCTTGATATCATTTGTAAGCATATTTTTTGCAAATGCACTGAGATAAAGTGCCACTCCCTGCGTTTTAGGATCCTTTTCATCATTGTGATTTTTTGTACTCGCACTATTTTATAAAGTGCCATGGGAGGGCTAGTTGATTGCAGCTTAGGACCTCTTCCTTTGTCAAGTGAGTGTCCCTTCCATGACATTAGCCCCATGTTGTGTCAATGACACTTGCCTTTATAGGTGTCTGTACCTCACTCTTGATGTGTCTAGTTCCTATGTTGTAGGAGATTTTTGGCCCACCTTTTCAGTTGCCTATCACCTCACCCTCTCTGCATTAAGGGGGGGTGTATATCATTGTTTCTAATGCTTCCTTGGTGCAATGGTTCATTAGTGTGAGCTATGTATTTAGTACCTGATCCTATATACTAGGCGATTGCAGTGGCTGGCTAGCTATGTATTTCGGTGAGATGGATCATCTACCATATAGAAACACTCGATTTGTGCCTTCTTCTTCCATGGAGGTTCTATAGATCAGCATTTTGATAGTGTTTTTTGGCTTCTTCTGCTTCAGTGATTCTCTTCATGATCTCTCTTTGTTCCTATCTTTTGAAACATTCTTTGCTATCTCTTTTTGGAGTAGGGTTTTTCCTATGTGGTTTTATTTAATTATCTAGTTTATGGAGATTTCCTTGTATTGGGTACCTCATCAGGCCTTGATGCTAGGACCCATTTTTTCTGCTTTCATAGCTATACTAGGTTAGCTTACCTCTTGAGCTTCGCTTAAGGGGGGGTGTTAGAGTAATTAGTTATTTTCACTTATTAATTAAATCACTTTGATTTAATTAAATAAGTTACCTATTAGTCTAGTTTTCTTAAGCTATCTTGTAGGTGCATATAATTAATATTTTATTAATTATAATGTACAACCTAGCTTTTTTAGGCTTTAGGTTACCCTTTTTCAGGTTTCGATCTCCTTTATAAGGATTGATCTCTTTGTAATTTATTGAATCTGTTGAATAATATTTTCTTCATCTGAATACAATTTTGCTATTTTCAGATCAAACCCTTGCCTCTTCTTGTCTTTTTCTTCTCTGTGACAGGTTTTTTGCATGCAAGTATTCTTGGGCTTCGTGGATTTGATTTGCATATTTTCTCAAATCATACAGTTCTTCCATAATAGAAACTATGAATCTAATAACAAAATAGATAAAATTAACTTAGAAATGTTCAAAAAAACTTACTCCATTTCTTTACCAAAAAAAAGAAATATCTTTTGAAAATTTTCTACTAAAACTTAAAAAATTCATGAAGAACTAAAAAAAATCACTAAAAAACTCATGAAATGGATTGAATGCTTACCTTAGATGTTTATTCCTCCTTTGTGCAAGCTTAATAGACACCCTACGAATGATCCTCTTCAAAACTAATTACCTTACTTTCAAAATTTCACAATGGAAACCAAATGAGAAAAGAGCCCAGCTGAAAACAAAATGGGAAGAATGGGAAATGAATGGCCTCTTTTAGGGCCATTTTAGGGTTTTGAGGCAAATAGAAGGGAAAAAAAAATTAAAAATAAAATCATTTAAAGCACGTGATTTTAAAGTCACTTAAGTGATTCGGTGGCAGAAACATCTGAATGCTCACGGGATGCACCGAATGCTCTCTGGAGCACCCCATGTGCATCCGCAGGAGAAAACAACTCTTCCTGCCAGCATCTACCACGCCTCCTCCCGCATCTATGCACTAGTCCACATTTGCATCTGTACCCCTCTCCTAAGCTAACACATCAGTAAGTTTTTTATATGTCATGTTCAAAAGGCACAATATGTAGCAATGGATGTAGGATTATTTAACATAAAAATAATAAATATTTATATACATTAAATTTATTAGATTTCTTAACTAGTATTCCCACCTTTGAAATTTGTGCTATTCCTTTTTTACTTGATAGCCTGTTGCCATCATTGTATCTTCAAATGTTTTAAAAATCAGAAAGTCCTTCTATTAAACATTCACTGGAATCTCTTTCCTCAATCACTCCATTCCGGAAAAAACCCAGAAACCATTTTAAAGTATTCTGCTCCATTTGGCCAAAACATGAAACGCAATGTGAGTTGTTGCTGAGATTCATTTACGTTGCAATTTATTTCTTTGGTTGTTTAATTATATATGCGGATATTTTACTATATTGTTTTCTATATGTTGAACAATTTCCGTGACTGAAATAACTATAGGATTGTTTGAGAAAAAAACTCACTCTACCAGAATGTGTGTTGTTTTTCTCTTGCTCTGCAGTGCTTGTATCCATCAATCGACTCACAAGCAACTATGTGTTCCACTGTGGCCACGGGGAAACAAAGTGTCTATTATTGCCATTATAGTCGTTGCCACAGATGATGGAGTTCATCCACAAAAAAATGAAGCTATAATAGCCCATGCAAAGGTTGCTGATGTGCCCATTATAGTTGCAATCAATAAGATGGATAAGGAGGGATCAAGTCTGGAGAGAGTAATGCAAGAGCTTGATTACATCGGATTGATGCCATCGGAATGGAGTGGTGACGTACCTATGGTTCCAGTTAGTGATCTTACTGGACAAAATGTGAATGAACTACTAGAAACTGTCATGCTGGTTGCAGAGTTACAAGAGTAAAAAGGCAATCCAAATGAAAATTTAGAAGGAACTGTCATTGAAGCAAGCCTTCACAATTCAAGAGGACTTCTTGCCACTTTTCTTTTATAGAATGATACTCTCAAAAAGGGTGATATAGTTATATGTGGTGAATCCAATGGAAAGATGTGGGCCTTAATGGGAACTTAGGTTTCTACTCTAATCAAATAAGGATACTGAATTATTCTTTGAATTTTCGGGTGACGCATACCATCCACCACTTAATTTTTGCAATATCTGAGTAAAATATTAACTTCCATATTTAGCAATATTAACAGGTACAATTTGATCAACAACAGATTAGTGAAGGCACAACATACAGTCTAATGCAATCAGCATCTGGAACCTCTTCCAGTTTGCTGCCCATCCAAGACCTTGTGCCCAGATTTCACAAAATCGCTTCTATAGAGTTCTGCTACAAGGTTACATAAATGTGTATATCTCAATTGTTTATAATTTGTAAGTTGACAAATATTACCTCTAATGTGAATGCAACATTTCAAAATTTTCTGATTGTATTATAAGCATTATTCTCAATAGGAACATTAGAAATAAATATTCTCTATGTTGAATGTATCCTCTACAATTATAAACTATTGAGTTTATTAAATTACACAAGCCTGCATAAATGCAGTAGGTATTTTATCAAACATTTGCAAACATTCTTAATAAAAAATTGGGTAAGTGCATTATAGTTACCTATTTTCACCCGCTTTGGAGACTCTGTATCACAAGATGTTGGTCTATATGCATGTAAGTCATTAACTGACCCATAAATGAAGCCTGTATATCCTGCTATGGCCTCGCAGACTGCACTTTGAGCGAGAGGTGTGAAGTAGACATTGTCTGAGGCATTACTTGGGATGGCACAAATATGTATGTTGGCTTGATGTATCTCAAGTTTGATACTTCCTTGTGACCCCTCACAAAATGATCCTTTAGTTTATGAAAGAGCCATAACCCAACATGAAGTAGTAGACGGTTTCTTGATGCAGCACGAGAATAATAGAATACATATTTTGTATACTTTCATAAAGATGTTCCTACCCAACATCTTCAGCAACACTATCACCATATGCCCATTTTCTCTCAGGCGTATTTCAATGAATTCATAAGGCCACTAGGGAATTAGACAAAAATTTACATCCTTGCTGGCGAGTGTGGCGTATATGGCAATGAAACCACTATAGAAACCCATGAGTTTTACCAATAATACTCCAATTTGCACCAAAATGTCTACAAAGGATCCATAGAGAGAAATATTAAGGTGATAAATATAAGTCAAAATCACTATCCCCTGAGCGTAATACCTCAAATCATGCATTGCTTGAATGAATATCCACTTGTCCATGCATCGCTGACCAACAATAATTACAACTGTGTTGACATTTTGTCAAACAGTTCGTAGCCCCTCCTACCTTTGTCTTATATATATATATATATATTTAAACAATTACTTCTGTTGCTTGTTGCCAGTGAATAGGTGTTATATCGGCTTCATGATTGCATAATAACTTGGCGTATGGATTTCAGATTTTTCGATACAATCAATTGTACTTCAATCTCTTTTGTCCCTCTAAGCAATATTCTCAAATACATAAGTAACCCACCTATGTTTATTTGTGCGTGTTATACCCACAACTCTCAGGTTCGAGATTGAGCCATTATATTTAATTCACTTACAACTGGACCGAAAAGAAATTCTCGCAAATCACTCTCTCTCGAGTTGGAGTGTTAGGGGAAAATATGGATTATCTGCTTATGTCCCTTTGAATAGTGTCTCACAAATTTCATTCACTGCGATCGGTTTTGGATCCCCAATGTGATATACCGTGTTAATGTTTCTTTAGTCTATTTGGCTGAGGTTATAGGAATAGTTATGTTGGAATAGAAAATGGAGCTACGTATTCTTATTCTCTTCTTATTCTCTATTTGGTTTAGCCAATATTTGATGGAGAATTTGCAGACTCCAAAATTTATATTTTCTAAAATAAATAAAAGTGGAATATGAATATGTATTCCAATAACACTTAATTGGGTGAAATTGCAAAACCCCATTTTTGGGTTAAAATTAGAATAGGTATCCCTATTTTACTTTGTATTTCAATTCCAATTTCGTGTATCCAAATGAAGAATTCAAAATTTTAAGAATTTACATATGCCTATTCTGCTTGTATTCTTGTTGCCAAAAAGATCATTGAGCATCAAATGTTGCAAATTGGAGAATAGATCAGATTCGATGCATGATATTTTGGATTTTAACTATAACAAAGTTAGAGGGTTTCTAATTATGGTCATGTCCCCAATCCTCGTGTCCTCAATTAGAAAGATGACTAATATATAAATTGTAAAATGTGGTTGAAAACAATTCCAAAACCTATGGGAAAGAAAGATTCAAACAGTTTGTACATAATGAACAATACATGAAATTGAATATTTTTTTAGAGAAGCAAGACAAAGATTTAAGGTGTATTGATGGTTGTATATGAGAGGTCATCTTGTATTTAAAATGGTTAATGGCTATTAATTTGATATTTTTGCTTGGAAGGATCTAATGCATGAGGGTAATAATATATATATAATCTTAGTTTATAGATATTGCATTCAACAAAATTTGGATGATCTCTAGAAACATTATACCTACAAGTTTGTAATCCTCGTAAATCCCATTTTTAATCTATTAGAATTTTAAACCTATAGGATTTTATCTTGTAGGTTTGTGCTATAAATTGGTATTGAAGGTTGTATATGCATGGTCATCATGTATTTAAAAAGGTTGTTGGTTATTAATTTGAAATTTTTGTGTGAAAGGATCTAATGCAAGAGGGTGATAATATATATAATCAAATTTTACAAACTCTACATTCAACAAAATTTGGATGACCTCTAGAAACATTCTACCTTCTAATTTATAATCCCCCCGAAGCCCCTTTTTTGTCTATTAGAATTTTAGGCCTATAGGATTTCATCTTGTACATTTATGCTATAAATTTATATTATAAAAAAAACTAAAGACTATAAAGCACTAATGAGAGAATTGGATCTTCACCACTATTCAACTCTTGGACTATGTCAATGTCGATGTTGTTGTTATTGTCTCTTCTTATACACAAAGCTTTCCCTTCCCAATAATAGAGTAGCAATTGCATCTTAGTATATGATGGGTACACAAAAGAAGCGTGGAAAGCAAAATTAAATAAAATTGGTCTATTTTTGTCAATTATAAGATTTTATTAAAATGAATATTAGTAATGATTTTTATTTTATGTATATTTGATCATACATATGTATTAATTAGAAATATAAATTTAGTTTTAAAGTTTTAAATAAATTTATAACTACAATCACATAGGTATACACACATTTAGGTATTACTTTAGAGTTAATTTTAATTTTTAGTAATGTTTATGACAAACATTGAATTAAATCATAAACTCTTTTAGCCACAAAAGAGAAATAATTTCTATAAAAGATAAACTACATTTAAATACAATAGAGGGAAAAATCAAAGAGGAAAAAAATATTTCTAATAAACAAGACGATTAATGAATACTCTATCAAAATTAATTTACATATTCCAAAATACTCACTAACGAAAGGCTATGTCATAGTAGTTAAGAAATGACATGTAACATAGTATAGCTTAGGACTAGATCACTTATCAATGTCATCAACTTTAGAAGAAAAACATAAGACATTAATCTAATTTAAAATAGGTAGATGTCTCAAAAGAATTGACTCTTAAAGAAAATGTATGAAAACATCTTTTAGTTTTAAAGTAGCGGTGTACAAATTATAGATATAAATTATTGAATATAACAAAATAAATAAAAATTAATTAATTAATTAAATAATTACATATAGTTTATTTCCAAAAGAATGAAACCTTAGACTGTAAAAGAAATTAAGAAATTATAATTTTAAGAAACATGCAATCATGTTGAATAAATTACTAACCTTTTACATATTACAAAATCAATCAAACAATTTAAAAAATAACTTCAACAAAATACAAATATCTCAATACTCAAATTACAAGATTTTAACATATTTTAAAATCAAACTATTTAACAATAGGTTGTTTTGAACACTAATTGCATACATGGAAACTTAAAAAAGTGAAACTGATGTATTTTTTCAAACCATGCATTAAATAAGAAATTATAAAATTTAATAAAAATGTCTTATTAGATATATTAAATTTTGATCCTTCAGGTGTAATATTTTAAACTCATGTGTTTTCGCAATTAGTATTGTTGGAAATGAGAATAGAGTAACTAAGAGGGGGAGGGGGTGAATCAGTTATTACAAAACTTTCCATAGTCCCTAAGATGTCTGAATATACCCATGATCTGATTAATATAAAATGTTGAAACTTGATAATGCAACAAATGATAAATATTAAGATCTGATATGTTATCATGCACAAAGCAATTCAACAATTAAGAACACAAGAGACACCAGTTTTAACATGGAAATCCAATATGGGAAAAACCACCAATGTAACTAGATACTGTTTTTCACTCTTCTGAAGTGAGCCCTGTTAGGAGCCAACCCTGTTAAAGGTTACAAAAACACACTATTAGGTGTGACCTTGTTAAAGGATTTAATCACCCTGTTAGGAGTGGCCTTGCTAGAGGTCTTTAGAATAATTCAACTGAACTGTCACCTTGTTAGAGGATTTATTGAATGGTTGTTAAACCAACTCTGTTAAGAGATTTTGAATTCACTATTACAATGGTTAGAAAGCAACAATGAAGTGACCTGATATAATGTGCAACTTATCTTTGTTGATTACAGATCTCTATTATGCTTGACTGGATCCTTACTGATCAAATACAACTTTACAGCTCCTTCAACACATCTGATCCTTCATCAGACTTTGTTCAACATTTTCCTTTTCATTTCATACTATAATTCGCATTCATAACTTCTTTTTCACAATCACACACCTTTTAATTCATAACTTGAACTACCATATATACCTTTCAGATTATCTTAGTCGGCTCAAATCACTGACTAAACAAACAATTACAGCAGTCGGTTAGAAGTAATTAATTAGCAAATCCCTATACTGGCCGACCCTGCACAGTGAACTTTGTTTAGAAAATAATTCTTGTGTTAACCGACTAAGCTCGGTTAATACAACAAACTTTGTAAAAATCCTTCAATTGTCAAGAGAACTCGGTAAGTACTGAGTTTCTTGATATAATCGAGTGAGCTCAGTGGAAACTACCCTTTGGAGACCGAGTGAAGCCCAGTTAACACTGACTTCTCCATGATTCCTTTGATGACCAAGTGAGCTCGGTGGAAACTACCCTTTGGAGATCGAGTGAAGCTCAGTTAACACTGACTTCCACATTTCCTTCGTTGACCGAGTGAGCTTGGTTGGCACTATAGATTGCATTGCAGACTATCTAAGCTCAGTGAACTTGAGACTAATGACTGATATGACATTTGTGTGACATCAAGGACAACATTATCCAACAATCTCCCTCTTTGGCATTGATGGTAACACAACATGTCATAACAGAATAAAATTTTGAAAACAAGTCCAACAAGATAACAGACTTCTCCCTCCCTCAATAATCTCCCTTTGTTAAGGGACTTCATGGAAAACTTTTCAAATCTTACAAATTTCAGAAGGATATGACAGTAAATCACTCCCTCTTTGACAACACATGCCAAAGACAACATAAGTTAAGTGAATTGTAATGTACCTTTAGTACTGATTCATATGCAATGATTTCTGATTAAATTGCATCAACAGATAGATCTTCAATCTTGTATGCATTGATGCATCACTAGAACTTATTTTTAGTGGACTTCAGATAGGGGAATGACCCCTAACTTACCTCTGAGATAAAAAAATGCATCCTTAGGTAAAGGCTTTGTGAATATGTCAGCAATTTGTTCCTTTGTATGGACATATTCCAATCTGATCTCCTTGTCTTGCACCAATTCTCTGACAAAATGATATTTTATTGCAATATGCTTGGTCTTGGAATGTATCACTGGATTCTTAGATATGTTGATTGCACTAGTATTGTCACAGAACATGACAACTGGTTCTTTGATTTCCATCTTCATTCCTTGCAATAACTGCTTAAACCAAATAATATTTGAACAGTTTACTATTGCAGCAACATACTCTGCCTCTGCTATAGATTGGGATGTACAATTCTATTTTTTTCTTGTCCAAGAAACTAATCTTTTTCCAAGAAAGAATGCTCCTCCACTTGTGTTTTTTCTGTCATCAAGGTTTCCTGCCCAATCAGCATCAGTAAACACTTTCAAATCCAAATTATCTGCAAATTTGTACCATAAGCCATAATCTTCAGTTTCTTTCAAATATCTCATTATTCTTTTGATTGCCATCAGGTGAGTTTCTCTTGGCTTTGTTGAAAATCTTGCAACAATACCAACTGCAAGGGAAATATTTGGTCTGGTATGAGCTACGTATTGCAACTTTCCAATCATAGATCTATACAATGTTTGATCTACCTCTTTGGATTCATCATCTTTGGTAAGTTTCAATCTAGTACACATAGGAGTTCCAACAGTTTTACAGTCCTCCATACAAAAATTTTTCAATATCTTCTTGATGTATTTTGATTGAGTGATGTAGATGACATTCTTATTTTGTTGAATTTGAAGACCAAAAAAGAATTTTATTTCACCAAACATAGACATTTCAAATTCCTTGTTCATTTGTTCTAAAATTTTTTTGCAAAGATCATCATTCCCTGTGAAAACAGTATCATCTACAAATATTTCTGCCAAGACAATCTTATTATCTGGTCCTTCCTTTATATACAAGCTACTATTATCATTAGTTCTTTGAAAACCAATATGAATAAGATAGTTATGCAATCTTTCATACCATGCTCTAGGGGCTTGTTTCAGACCATACAGTGCCTTGTGTAATTTGCAGACCATGTTCTTTTTATCTGGATCAACAAAACCTTCAAGTTGTTCAATGTAAACCTCTTCATCCAGTATTCCATTGAGGAATTCTGACTTGACATCCATCTGATAAAATTTGAATCCTTTGTGAGCAACATATGCAAGTAAGGTTCTGACTCCTTCCAATCTTGCAACAAGAGCAAAGGTTTCTCCATAATCTATGCCTTCTTCTTGAGAGCATTCTTTGCATACCAATCTGACTTTTTTTTTGGATACCTTACCATCTTTAGTCAACTTATTTCTAAATACCCACTTGGTTCCAATTACATTCTTATTTTTAGGCCTGGGTACAAGAGTCCATGTCTTGTTCTTCTCTATCTGTTCTATTTCCTCGTTCATTGCCTCAATCCAACTATCATTTGCCAATGCATCTTTAATGCTTCTAAGTTCAAAATCAGCAAGTGAACAAGTATTTTTCATCTTGCTTCTTGTCAAGGTTCCTTCATATTTGTCTCCAATGATCCGATCTGGTGCATGATGTCTTCTGACATATTTAGCTAATATAGGTTCTTTGCCTCTTGAATGAGTTTCATTGCTATCTTCTTATGCTTCAATTTCATGTTCAGGTTGTTCTGGCTCAGTAAGAATTGGCTTGGGCGCTTCAGACTCGGTAGACACTTGCTCGATAATGTCTGAATGTTGTTGTGGCTCACTTTGAACTTTTTACAACTTGGTTACTAATGACTCACGAGTTGAGGATTCTTGAGTGAACGGTATGCTTGGTATAGTATCTGGTTCAATGTAAACAAATCTTCTGTAATCTTCAGGTACCTTTTTTCTTTCTTCTTCAGATTTGTCTGCAAACTCATCAACTTTCACATGTGCACTTTCTATGACTTTGTGAGTGGATAGATTTAAACATTTATATGCTTTGCTTTTGCAAGAATATCCTAAAAATATTCCTTCATCACCTTTTACATCAAATTTTCCTTTTCTAGATTCTTTCAAAATATAACATTTGCTTCCAAATACTTTCAGATAATTTACATTGAGTTTGTAGCCATACCATAATTCATAGGGAGTTTTGAATGAGTCCTTCTTCAACTGTACTCAGTTTAAGGTATGAACTGCAGTGTTGATGGCTTCCTTCTAGTATTTGATAGCAATGTTCTTTTCTATCATCAGGGTTCTTGCACAATCCATGATGGATCTGTTTCTTCTTTTAGCTATTCCATTTTGTTCAGGAGTTCCTAGTGTTGAGACTTGTCTTTTAATACCTTTTTCAATGCAGAAGTTGTTGAATTCATGTGAGATGAATTCACCACCTCTATCTGACCTTAAGCATTTTAGTCTTTTTCTTGTTTCTTTTTCTACTCTTGCCAAATACCATTTGAATTTCTCAAATGCTTCTGATTTATTCCTTAGATACATGACAGTCATCATTCTTGAGTAGTCATCAACAAAAAGAATGAAAAACTTTTCTCCAATATAGCTTTCTATTCCAATGGGTCCACATAAATCAGTATGCACAATTTTTAATATATCTTCAGACTGATAGTTCTTACCTTTAAAACTAATCTTTCCCATTTTACCAATCTGACAATTCTTGCATAGACCAACCTCAAGTTTCTTAATGTTAGGAATGCCTCTTACTTTCTTGAATTTGCTTATTTTTACCAGATTATCAAAATTGACATAACACAACCTGTTATGCCATAACCAACTTTCTTCAATTTGAGCAATAAAACATGAGCATTCACCAAGTTCTAGATAGAACAAGTTACCTTTAGTTTGGGTGCCAAATCCTATCAGCTTTCCTTGCTCATTCAACAGTCTTGCCTTTCCATGCATGAATTCCACCTTGAATCCAATATTGAGTAACTATGCCACACTTAGCAAATTATGTTTAAGATCTTCAACCCAATAGGCATTATTACATACAAGTTCTTTGGTTAGATAGATTCTTCCTCTTCCTTTTATGAAATGAGGTTCATTATTACCAAACCTTACACTACCACCATCATAGTCTTCAAACTGATCAAACTTAGTTTTATCACCAGTCATATGATGTGAGCAACCACTGTCTATAATCCATGTGTCATTCTTACTTATATGAGAAAAAAGTGCCATTTTATCTTCCTCATCACTGTCAAAATCATCTTTAATGGCAATATAAACAATTTCATCCTCACTATTATCAGAATCTTTAGAATTTTCAGCCATGAAGCATGATTTCTTACCTTTGTTCTCGGATGATTTGAAGTCTTTCTTGCCATTCCATTTGTAATCTTTCTTTTCATCATTGTTTTGCTTGTTTAGACACCTTGCTGCAATATGACCAATTTCTTCACAAGAAAAATAGATTAGAGGAACTTTACCTTTGTATTTTCCTCTACCTCTAGAATATTTTCTTGCTAGTAGAGCTTCAATCATTTCGAGGTCACTGCCTGAACTTTGGCTTGATTCATTTTCACTTTCTGACTGATATTCCTTCTCCTTTTTGTTTTTCTCCTTGAGTGAGAGCTTGGATTGAAATGTTGATTCAATGTTCTTGGAGGCTGGAACATAGTTGTCAAAGTTATCTAGTTCAAATGCAGTTGTCTTCCAACTATGGCCTCAAGATTTATCTGATGATTTGCTTCACACCTTCTTTCCTGAATTGCATAAACTCTGATTGCATAAACGAGAAGCAAGGTTCTAAGAACTTTGATTATAACTATTTCTCCTTTGGTATCACCTCCAGATGCTCTGATTGCACTCACACATGCTTTAACTCTTTCAACATATTTTGCAATGTTTTCATCCTCTCTCATTCTCATTTGATCAAATTATCCTCTTAGACTTTCTGCTTTTGCTCTTCTCACATTATCATCTCCTCCATAGATATCTTTTAGCTTGTTCCACATCTCAAAGGCAGTTTTGCAGTCCTTAATGTCATCAAATTCTTCATAAATGAGAGTGGATGCTATGTCTATCATCATATTATTGTGAGTCTTCTTTTCAGCAATGTCATTGACAGACAATGTGCTAGAAGCTTCTTCATATTTTTCTTCAAGGTATTTCAGTCCAGTATCACCAACAGTAGCCAGATGAAGTCTCATCAATCCTTGACATGCAGAGAAGTTATCTCTATTGATTTTTGGAATTTCTCTTTTGTAAGACATCTTGATCTTTGGCTTAGATCCTTGAAATCTTTTCTTGCAAGCACCAAAAGATCTTATACCAATTGTTGAAAATGAGAATAGAGTAACTGAGAGGGGGAGGGGTTGAATTAGTTACTACAAAAATTTCCACAGTCCCTAAGATGTCTGAATATACCCTTGATCTGATTAATATAAAATGCTGAAACTTGATAATGCAGCAAATGATAAATATTAAGAACTGATATGTTATCATGCACAAAGCAATTCAGCAATTAAGAACACAAGAGACACTAGTTTTAACATGGAAACCCAATATGGGAAAAACCACAAATGTAACTAGATACTATTTTTCACTCTTTTGAAGTGAGCCCTGTTAGGAGCCAACCCTGTTAAAGGTTACAAAAACACACTATTAGGTGTGACCTTGTTAAAGGATTTAATCACCTTATTAGGAGTGGCCTTGCTAGAGGTCTTTAGAACAATTCAACTGAACTGTCACCTTGTTAGAGGATTTATTGAATGGCTATTAAACCAACTTTTTAAGAGATTTTGAATTCACTATTACAATGGTTAGAAAGCAACAATGAAGTGACTTGATATAATGCGTAACTTATCTTTGCTGATTATAGATCTCTGTTATGCTTGACTGGATCCTAACTGATCAAATACAACTTTACAACTCCTTCAACACCTTTGATCCTTCATCAGACTTTGCTCAACATTCACCTTTTCATTTCATACTATAATTCACATTCATAACTTCTTTTTCACAATCACACACCTTTTAATTCATAACTTGAATGACCATATATACCTTTCATATTATCTTAGTCAACTCAAATCACTAACTAAACAAACAATTACAACAGTCAGCTAGA
Organism: Cupressus sempervirens; assembly: GCA_028749045.1. Taxonomy (NCBI): domain Eukaryota; kingdom Viridiplantae; phylum Streptophyta; class Pinopsida; order Cupressales; family Cupressaceae; genus Cupressus; species Cupressus sempervirens. Next base: position 789,782,445 of record CM053783.1, on the reverse strand, counting down.
AGTAATTAATTAGCAAATCCCTATACTGGCCGACCCTACACGGTGAACTTTGTTCAAAAAATAATTCTTGTGTTAACTGACTGAGCTCGGTTAATACAACAAACTTCATGACAATCCTTCAATCGTCGAGAGAACTCGGTAAGTACTGAGTTTCCTGAGATAACCGAGTGAGCTCGGTGGAAACTACCCTTTGGAGATCAAGTGAAGCTCAGTTAACACTGACTTCTCCATGATTCTTTTGATGACCGAGTGAGCTCTGTGGAAACTACCCTTTGGAGACCGAGTGAAGCTTGGTTAACACTGACTTCTACATTTCCTTCATTAACTGAGTGAGCTCGGTTGGCACTATAGATTGCATTGCAGACTGTCTGAGCTCGGTGAACTTGAGACTAATGACTAATATGACATTTGTGTGACATCAAGGACAACATTATCCAACAATTTTAAACTCACGTGTTTTCACAATTAGTAGTTTTGTATCCACTAGTGTGATCTTTTCAACACTAATGAAGAAACCCAACATCAAACATTGAATTCCAATGGGTATATTTACACTTAATATGCATATTATATAAATATTTTTATTATTATTTACCATTTTATTTGAAGGTTTCATATTTATTAAATATTAGTTCTCACTATAAGATATTACATATAATGATTACAAAATAGTATAAAATTTTATAAAGATGGTTATTACATTACATTAATTTGATTAATAGCAATTATATGTTGAGAATAAAAAATATTTCATTGATAAATAATATTGTTGATATGGAAAGGTAGTCTTGGAAATTTCTTTTGAGTGATAAAAACTAAAAGATATTACATATAATGATTATAAAATAATATGAAATTTTATAAAGATGCTTATTTCATTATATTAATTTGATTAATAGCAATTATATGTTGAAAATAAAAATATTTCATTGATAAATAATATTGTTGATGTGCAAAGATAGTCTTGGAAATTTCTTTTGAGTGCATAATGGATTTTTATTTTCTTTAGAAGCTTATATATAGATTATGAGGATTTTGAGTGCAAATTAAGGTGATTTTGATTTTATTTCTAGTTCAATATCCATTGAGAGGACATTTGAGAAAGTTAATTAATAGTGGTGTATTGATATGAAAAAAAATCATCAATGATTAATAAAAGTTATAAAAAGTTAAAGAATATATTAATATGATAAAAAAATCATCAATCATTCATTTAGTAATTTATTTGGGTGACTAATTATTAGTGATCAATTATTTAGTCATTTATTTGATCATTTGTCTAGTCACTTATCTTTGTCTAACCTTGTGATTTTACCTAATGACCATATTGGTCCTTTATTTAGTCATTTATACTTATAAATTGCAAAATATTACAAGAATTTAATCACTTTTAGTCACGTGACTAAGATTTTTAGTCTTGTGACTAAGAGGTTTGGTCACATAGTCATTTATTTGCCAAAGTTCTACTAGTGAAACATGGCATTTTCATTACTCCTGATACTTTTGTTAATAGGATAACTTATTTTGAGCATAATAATTTGATAACTATTTATGTAATATTAAAACCACGTTAAATTCATCTCTATCCATAAGAATTTCAACCAAATAAAAGAATACTCATTACAATTAGAATGATAGTGATTATGAACAAGAAAAAAAAGATCAAGAAGAGCTTAAGTCGCTGCTAGAAAAGAGACTACCAAGGTTTAAATGAAAGTTCAATGGAAAATTACCTTTGATTTGTTTTAAATGCAACAAGGTTGGTCATATTGCATCTAGATAACGTGAAATAAATGTGAATGAAAGGAATGACAAAAGGCATAACAGATTTTGAACAAATGAAGACTACAAGGACAAAGAAAAGAGGGCTTGTTACCTACCAGATGTAAATGACATAGAGTATGAAAGTGTTGATAAACATAAAGGTGAGGAAGTTGTTTATGCTGGAATGAAGGATGAATCTAAAGGAGAGTAAAGATATGAAGAAGAGACAACTCTTATTTATGAAGTTAGTGAGAATGATACATGGATTATAGATAGTGGTTCTTGACATCACATGATTGGTGATATTAGAAAATCTAAAAATATAGAACATTATGATGGAATATTTTCTAAACATGGAAATGTTGCACCATGTCTTATAAGAGGAAAAGGTTATAATATGTTTGAATACAATTATTAGATGTGATAATTCATATTGAGTGCAAGGACAAAAATGCAATTGTTAAATGTGGAAAAATTGAATAACAGAGGTCATTGACTTGATTTTCAAAGAAAAAAAGGGAATATCTATGATGATGTTAGAAATAACATTGGTATTGGTGAAAAAAAAATAGTAATTTATTCTATTTAAATTATATTGAGGATACATGTTTGATTGCAACAAGTAAATATGTGTTTTTATGGCACAAAAGGTCATGTCATGTAAATAACATAATCTGTTGATCTCAAAATGGTTTTGACAATTGAGTGCCAAAACACTTAAGCTATTTTCTAAGTTCATGCCGAGCTAGAAACATATGCTGAGTATAATATATACAAGTGCCAAGCAAGAAAAAAATTTAGTAAGTGTCGAGCATCAGTAATCAACAAGTGTCAAGCAACACATAATCAAATAAGAGTTTGTGCCTTCACAAACTAAGATGTAAACCATTTTGCATGCCAGCTAATGGATAGATGTGGAAGCTTAGAGATAATATTGAATCTATTTAATTTCTTATATAATCAACATGCAACCAATCAAATAATTGGAATGCTAAAGAGGCAAAATGGATAAATCTCAGCTGTAGATTCATACCTAACCCTAAGTCATGAAATATTTTAAGGAGATCAAAGCCCATTAATTTTTGTGCACTAAATGATGAGAGTGTGATGCATGTCAGTGAAGAATAAAAGGAGTAAAAGGGACGAAGTGATAAGAGAACATTCAAGCTGACTTAGTAGAGTAGGAGTATTGCAAGATTAGTTAGTAGAATAGAGAATCAACATTATAAGAGCTTCGTATCATATCAATGAGGATCAAATTAGATAGAACAAGAATTTGAAATCAACAATATCAGATTGTAAGTGATCAAGTAAAAAATTCTGCTATACTCCCTAACAATTGTTGTAACAGAATGAAATCCTATGGAGTTAGGTTGGTTTAACATTCATTGCATAAATCCTTTAACAGGGTGGCATTCCAAGTGAGTGTCTTGTAAATCCTTTAGACAGGTGCACTTATAACAAGGTGTCAAAGCCTTTAATAGGGTAGGCCTCTCAGAGGGCAAACCATTGCTAATGGTCAAATATTGTAACCTTGACAAGTTACATTATTTCTACAATAGTAAGCTGTGGGTGTCATCCCCACCCCAGTTTTACCTTCTCATTTTGGAGGGTTTCTGGGTGATCAAATATGGTGTCAAATGTTTTTCATGCATGCTTCTACTTTAATGTTATTTCAATATGTTATCATGAATGTATTGATTTAAGTTAAAAGTTTTAAAGGTTAAAATTTAGTACTTCTGATTCATCCCCCCCCCCCCCCCCTCTCAGAAGTATACTTCCCACTTGTAAATTCCAACAATTGATATCAGAGCTTAGATCTTATCAAGAGAAGCCTTACAGCTTGGAGAAAAGATATTGAGATGGAAGTCTACAAGTTGGGAAATACCATTGAGAATCAAGAGATTGAGATACATCTCTTACTGCAACAACGGAAAGAAGCCAGAGATGCCTTGAGGAGTTCGCTAAAGAGAAAGAAAGAGATTGATATAAAAGAGAATGAAACCCAATACAAAGAGATTGACACCTTAGAGTTATTTACATATGGTAACTCCTATGAATTTGATGTAGCAATTGCAAATCTCATGAACAAGAATAGAGCACAAGCTGAAGAGATCAAAAATTTCAAGTTGGAGCAAGAATCACAAGAAATTTTACTGTGTGAGGTAACTGAGCAAAAGAAGAAAGCTATAGAGGATAAGAACATGATTGAAGAGGATAGAAGAATCATGGCAAACAAATTGGAAAAGAAATTAGTGGAGCTATTTAGGATCTCAAACATACAATTGGACAACCTAAGTCAAATGATGAATGCCCATCATGAGTTGAATGTCAAGGACATTGAGATAACTACATTGAAGTTACAAAATGAAAAATTGTAGAATGACCTAAAAAGACAAGAGTTTTCTAAAAGTTTCAACAAGTGAAATGAAGCCATCAAGTACTTTAAGAAACTACTAAAATCCCCTAGATCCAGTAAAGACACATCAAGATTGAGCTACACAAGCATTAAAGAAGGAGAATCATCCAAAACTGTTGCGGAAAGAAGCAATAAAGGTAAGAACTCTAAACTTACCTATCATCATTATAGAAAGAAAGGACATGCAACTAATGTTTGTAGGAGCAAGAATGCTAGTTAGAATGCCAAGCCAAGGAACATGATCCATTGTTACAAGTGCAAAAACCAAGGTCACCAAGCACATGAATGCAGAACAAAAACCATGCAAGCACCAATATTTGGAGGACGCTGCTACAATTGTCAAAAGTATGGACATAGAGCCTTTCAATGTAGATCCAAGCCCACATGGTCATCAAACAAGGGAAGAAACCATGAAAATTCCTAAAAATGGTATTACAATACAAGACATAGCTGTCACTATTATCAAGAGTATGGACACATCCCTGAGAACTACATAAAAACACATTTCAATGGTAACTATAGTAGATGGTTAAGTCAAACCACCTATTTGAGCTACCTAAAGATAGGTCACATTAGCAAGTACTACCCAATGAGGTCAAAAGCAACCAAATCTGAGTTTAACAAAAGAAAATGAAAAGTAGATGTTGAACACATTAGAGGAAAGATGGAAGCAAATCATCAAATGGATGGATCACTTCACCTAAAAGGTCAAGTGGTCATACTTTATCCAACTGAGCAAGAGAAGGTATGTGGGATTGATACTTAAAAGCTTTATCATACATTAGTTCCAAAAAAAATGAGTACTGAAAACAATAAATTAGCATGCAAAAAGATGCAAGATTAAATCTTCAAGTTTTCATCCTACTACTGAGTGTGAAAAGTTTTCTTCTAAAGCCAAGTAAAATCCTAGTGTGTGTTGAGTTGTCAACCAAGACTAGTTGGAGCTGAGTGGGTTGTAGCTCCTGAATAAAAGAAATGATAGTTTCTGCCAAGTAAAGAGAATATCTATTGAAGCTGAGTAAGGGTAATTCCTATAGCTACTAAGTGAAGTGGAATTTTCATTGATGCCGAGTAAAGAAAAAATTGAATAAGTAGCTAAGTCTATAGCTATATATGTACTAAGAATTAAATGCTATGTATTGAAGGGTATAAGGTCAAATTTTCAATCATTTTTCATCATTCAAACACAAAGCAAAAATTAAGTTGAGAAAAAAAAGAATTTCCAAGCAAAAGACAAAGTATTTGTGAAGATTCCAACAAAGATTCAGCATCACCTCATTGATCTAAGGTATTTCTCAAGTTTTGAGCTATGTTGTTTCAGAGTTTGTTGAAACCCTAGGTTGCAAAATGGCTTCTAGCTCCAAAAACCCTAAGGATAAGGAATCTTTTAAGGTTCAACTAGTTAGTAATGAGGATAAGAAACTAGATTTTAGGGTAATTCTAGAAGTTGCATTTAAGAATGACCTTATTGGTGCTTTATCTGTTATCCCACCAAAAGTTGCAATGATTCAAGATGTTAGGAAATGCTACAATTAAAAGGTTGGAGGGATTGGTGACATGGAGATTCACTAGGTCTCTGATAAACTATATGAGAATGGGGTATTGAAAGAAGAATTCAACATTATTGAGAGAAAGGGACTAATGTGTGCCCTAGATTTCCCCACAGTCTTTAAAATAGAATGGATTAGAATTATTTTGAGTAGAATCCATGATAGATTCCTATGGTTGGAAGGTGGTCCTGTCAAGTTATCAAAGAGAATCATACATAGGGTCACAGGTTATCCAACCCTAGAATGGTCAAAGACCCTAAGAAGTGACTCCAAGGAAGTCATTAAGAAGAACACATGGGAATAATGGAATAAGAGGGGTATAACCATTGAAACCATCAACGATCTACTCATAGAGTTTGCAGTGAGGGTCATATCTCAAAAATTCTATCAATCAAGCTGACTGAATAGTGTCCCATGCATTGTAGTGGATGTAGGCTACAAAATTGTTAAGAAAGATCATACTTATGATCTAGCAGAACTACAACTGCAACAAATTATGGAGAATTTGGGAGCAATAAGAAGATCCAAAAGTGCTTAGTGTAAATTTTGCTCAATTTTGATATGTATATGTTTCTATGTTTAGAATGAATTTCCCTCATTTGGTAAGATATTATAGAAGACCAATAGGTCTATAGCTATATAGATAAATGAGTACATAGAGTAGATGGGAGCCAATTTTGAAGCCATCATGATGAGCTATTTTCAAGACTTCAAGAAGTCGATGAAGTAAAGACTAAGAGTTCCAGTTTCCCTAGTAAAGAAGGACATCAATGATATTTGTTTCTTAGTTGATATTGGTTATACTTATATTCAAGTAGTAGTACCAAGAGTTAGATGGATAAGGCCATTAGGATATGAGATAGACATTGATGAGGCATCAACAACAATCACAACATTGCTTGTAGAGGAAACTAATAAAAGTGAAAAACCTTTTGGCACTTATGATGTTGTTAGATCAAAAGCTAACATGGATCTAAAGACAACATTTGTATTGAAAAAGAAGGATAAGTTGGTCAAGAAACTTAAGGTAAAATTCAAAGAAGGAACTACAGAAGGAGAAGAGGAAGATGATGAACATGAATAAGAAGAAGAATAGAGCTAGAAACCACTTGCCTTGACACAAGGCATTGGTGAAAATGAAGAGGAAGAAGGTTCTGAGGAGGAACAAGCCAAGGAAGCACCAATTAGCAAAGAACCCAAGAAGAGGAAAGAAAGCACACAGCCTGTAACACAGACAAAGAGAAAGAAGGTTACTCATCCAAGCCTTGTAAAGCCTACTACAAGAGAAAGCACAAGAGCCACAACTCAAAGGGCTAAGGAGAAAGGAAAAAATAAATAGCAAGGTCCAACAAAGAAGAAATTAAGAAGAGAATATGTTGCTCAACCTAACTCTGATGAAGAAAAGACTAAGTCAGAAGACACAAGCCAATTCAAAGTGGTAAGCATGCCACCAAGTCTGATTTAGAGAATATGTGTGATAATATTAAAGATAATGTAGACTTAATTGGGTTGAAGAAAATTGATTTTAGTAATTCAAGTAGGGAAGAACAAAACATGGTTGTGGAATTAGTCTATACCATGATGGCTAAGTTCAAGAACACCCCACTTGAACTTGACAATTCAATGCCTAAAGATTTATATTCTATTGTTGAAAATAAATGGCATAATTGCCTTAACAAGGAGAAGGAAATAAGATAGTTTACATTATCTTGAGTAATTTTAGATCTTACAAAAGGACAAATAACTAAAGCTAACAAGAAGCATCGGAGAAAATTTGCACCCAAATATAGAGCCTTCAACATTCTCCAAAACAACATTGAAGATGTTGTTAATAAATCCACTATGATGTGGAAGTTAATATATGGTTTAACAACTATTAACGAAGGAGAAGAGGATCCTTTTGAGGGAAAGAATGATGAGGAAGAGGAGGAGAATGAAAAAAAAAGAAACTGAGAGAGAAAAAGGAGATAACATAGTAGATGAAACACAACAGAGAAAAGATGAAGTGGCAATAGCTGAGGAGCAGCAAACAGAATAGAATGTGTCAAACACACAACTGCCACATTTGAGCCCTCCACATGACACCTCTACACCTATAGACACAGTAATAGTAAAGGATGTTCCTGAGAGCTCTAGTTAGAACATCAATCCATTGACTATAGAGGATCTTAAGAAGATCCTTGACCAATCAACATCACAAGCTCAATTATGCAATAATCTTGTATTGGTTAGTGTAGATCAGTTGCAGAAAGTTATAGCTGACTTAGCAAAGGATAAGGTGAATCCACAAGAACCACCTTTTATTATCCCTACAACTACCAATGGACAACCTACAATACAATCATCAATAGACACATCTACAAAGGTTGACTCCATAGTCAAAGTGATGATGATTGAGCACAAGACTCAAACTATAGAGGAGAAAGAGCTACAAAGGAAAAAAACATGATAGATGGATACTTCGGCCTTTATTGCACAAATATAGGGTGCACCACCACAAATAATTGTTATTGATAAAGAAAAATCACAAGAGGACAAGGAAAGTCCAAAGGAAAAAGAGTAGGAAGCAATTCAAACATTGGTCAATCTACCAACTAGTAGGACTTTTACAAGAATGCTTCAAAAGTTGAGCATTGATGTTATGACACTACAAATCTCAGCAGTAGGCTTGAGCTCCACAAAAGTTGCAAGGGTACTTCACTATGGAGACCCTACATTAGATGAAGAGATAGTCATTCCAAAATATGACTATGACACTATTACACTTGATCAAATAAATCTAATGCAATAGGCATTAGAAAGGAAGAAGAAGCAAGAGATACTTATAAATTAGTATAAACAAAAGCAAGAATTACATGAGATTAAGGACATCTTCTTAGATGCCTTTAGCTTGCAATCACCTAATTAAACAAAGCTCGTTTTGGAGCAACTCTCAAAAATAGTGGACCAGGTGCAAAGTGAAGACCATGACACCAATGCAAAACTAATGGAATGGTCAAAGAAGAAATTTCAAGCAAAGGTCAATGCAAAGATATCTAGTGAAATAGCACTATCACAGGTAGAGCTAGCAAACAAAATTGAGAAGGTGAAGATAGTACTTGAGAATATATTCTCAGTATACAAAAAATTGTGTGATCCTTTAATCTTCACACAAGAAACTAGCCAAAGAATAATGAGCTTGGAAAGAAATCTGAAAGTATCAAGCATGCAATTGCCAAAAGATCCAACTCAAAGTGAGAAGCACTTTCATACAACACTTCACGCACAAAAGGTACTAGCTCTATTGATAGCAAAAGAGGCTAATACTAGAGCCAAATTAGTTCAAATACAAGCTGCCCTAACCCCTCACATGGAGATTCTACAAAAGGAACTAGCCTATGTAGAAAATGTATTGAAGAAAGATCCTAATCTTTCAACATTAGATGGCTTGGTTCACCTTGTAGTAGAGACAACAATACAAATTAAATCCCTAGAAGTTGCAATACAAAACCGGAATGCTACTCTAAGAATTGTGATGGAAGTAAACAAGACCTTCTTGGAAAAATACTTAGTCAACATATAGACTTTTTGACATAAGTGTCAAAAAAGGGGAGAAATTGTAAAAGGGGGAGATAAATCAAAAGGCTAGAAGGAGACTTAATCTATAAGGGGAGACATGTGAAAGGGGGAGCCAAAACAAACAAAGAAGAACAAACAAAGGGGGAGTACAAAGTAGAAAAGAAAAAATAAGGTATATTAGACCAAATTAGATAAAGAGTATCAGGATGAATCTACATGTGGAAAATCCAATTAGAGAGATTTTGGATACAAAAAAAGGCACATCAACTCAGGGGGAGTTACAACAAGTTTAAGGTGTATAGTCCTTCACAAAATTTTGAATAGTTTTGAAGTTTTGTATATATGCCAAACTGTAATTGTATTATACTTAAGATAGATAAACTCATCATGCATAGTTAAGTGTTTTTGACACTCATGTCAAAGGGGGAGATTGTTGATCTCATAATGGTTTTGACAATTGAGTGTCAACACACTTAAGCTATTTTCTAAGTTCATGCCAAGCTAGAAACATATGCTAAGTATATTATATACAACTGCCAAGTTGTAATATGTGTTGAGCCAAAAATATAGTAAGTGTTGAGTCACTCAAGTGCTGAGAAAGTAGATAGTGCTGAGCAAGTATATGTGTCAAGTGAACAATAGCTACTGAGCATGTTTAGGTGCCGAGAAAGATAGAATTTTAGTAAGTGTCGAGCATTAGTAATCAGTAAGTGTCAAGCAACATAGAATCAACATAAGAGTTTGAACCTTCACAAACTAAGGTGTAAACCATTTTGAATGCTAGCTAATGGATAGATCTTGAAGCTTAGAGATAAGATTGAATCTATTTGATTTCCTATATAATGAACATGTAACCAATCAAATAATTGGAATGCTAAAGAGGCAAAATGGATGAATCTCAGCCATATACTCATACCTAACCCTAAGTCATGAAATCTTTTTAAGGAGATCAAAGTCCCATAATTTGTGTGCACTAAATGATGAGAGTGTGATGCATGTGAGTGAAGAATAGGAGTAAAAGGGGTGAAGTGATAAGAGAACATTCAAGGTGACTTAGCAGAGTAGAAGTATCACAAGATCAGTTAGCAAAAAAGAGAATTAGCATTATAAGAGCTTTGTATTAGATCAATGAGGATCAGATCAGATAGAATAAGGATCTAAAATTAGAAATATCAGATTGTAAGTGATTAGGTCAAACATTCTACTATACTCTCTAACAATTGTTGCAGTAGAATGAAATCCTATGGAATAAGTTGGTTTAACGACCATTGTATAAATCCTTTAATAGGTTGGCATTTCAAGTGAATGTATTGTAAATCCTTTAGATAGGTGCACTTCTAACAAGGTGTAAAAGTCTTCAAAAGGGCATACCTCTTAGAGGGTAGACCATTGCTAATGGTAAAACATTGTAACCTTGACAAGTTACATTATTGTTGCCGTAGTGAGTTTTCGGTGTCATCCCCACCCTAGTTTTACCTTCTCATTTAGGAAGTTTTTTTGGTGATCAAATTTGGTGTCAAATATTTTTCATGCATGCTTTTACTCTCATGTTATTTCAATATATTTTCATGCATGTATTGATTTAAGTTAAAAGTTTTAAAGGTTAAAGTTTAGTTTCCAACTTGTAAATTCCAACATAATCAAGGTTAGTAAGAAGAAAAGAGTGAGAGGTTTACCGAGCTTAAGAAAACCTAATAAAGTGTTGTGTAAGAAATGTTAGGGTGGGAAAATGACTAAGTCAAGTTTTAAAAGTAATTCATACTTATCTAATGATGTACTAGATTTGGTTCATACTAATCTTTATGGTCCTATGAAAGTTGAAAGTTATTATTGTGATTTGTGTTTTATTTTATTTGTTGATGATTTCCTTGGCATTATGCTTGTAATGCTTTTAAAAGAAAAATCTAATGCATTTCAAATTCAATTGGTATAAGGCAAGATTCAAGAACAAAATTGGCAAGAAATTGAAGATTTTAAGGTCTAATAGAGAAGGAAATTTCATTTTTGAGGAGCTTACTAAATTTTGCAATGACAACTAGATAGCCACAGTAGGAGAAAAAATGCAAATAGATAGAATATTATTGCCCACTCATGATGAAAATCCAAATGAGATAGAGGAGATGCATAAATATACTAGATTTGATCAAATAAAGATAAATAAATGTCCATATTCTAGACAAGTAATTAAGACCAAGGAAATACCACCAAAAAATGAAGATATGCCCTTGTTTGACAAATTTTAAATAAAAAGGTAAAGCATGAGCATTAGGTCAAAGAAAGAAGAACGATGAAATGAAATAGAATAGAAAAATAAGAAGAGTGAAATAGAGTATAAATCATGAAGAAATGAAGGAATGATGAATGCCCCAACAAGAACCAAAGAGTAAGCCTTCGAAAGTTAGCCAACTATGTAGAAGGAAAAATTTTAAAATGCATTTTGACTAGCAAGATGAGTTAAGATTTTGATTTCAATCCCAAAAATGGATCCACAACATAAAAATTAGGTAGGGATGCATTTTTTGTGCAAATCAGAGGAGTTCAATTTTATTTTTAATCCTATATACAAGGTCCAAAAGGGTAGATATATGTGATCATCAGATTAACCCTTTTGGTGATAGGAAAAGAAAGAAGGTGATGAGAAAAATATAGGAGATAGGATGAAGACATGATCTAGGAGAATCAATAAGATGAATGCAGTTGACTGACATGTGCATGAAAAGTGAAGGAGATCTCTAGATACCAAAATTCAAGCTAAGCTACAATAAACCCTAGAATGCAAGCTAGTATACAAAAGTGCAATTGTAAGGGCTATATAAGTAGGTCCTAGTTTCTATCATCGAGCCTTATTAGGGACATCAAAATATTATACAATCATCACTGGTATAAACTATGAGAATATGTGTGTGATCTATATTAAATAAGAATGTGAAAAACCAACCCATGTATCAACGACAGTGAAGTCAAGATGATGATACAACTAGATTCACTAAGTTTAGTATAGAAACATTACACTTGTATCAAAGCATAATGATAGGATAAGCCCCAAGTATGGTCTTGGAAAAGAAAATAGAGAGGATATGTTGGATATTGTAAGTGTCAAGTGAAATAAGAAAGACACTCAAGACACCGAAGGTCAACAAGATATACCCAAAGGGAGAAAGAAAAAGAAAACATGTTTCATGACCCAAATATTCTAGTCCATGAAATCCTTCAAAAACTATTTGGGAGGGAATAATCAACTAAGAAATCATCATAGATATCCCACAAAAATAAACAAAGCCAACAACTATTAACCAAATTATTTTTTGTATGTAAGTGTGTTTGTATAAGTCACATGATTGTTTCTTTAGGACTCAAGTCTACCAATGAGAAGTATTGTGAGATCCTAAACTATAGCTAAAGTATTTGATTACTATTGAAAAAAACTCTATGTCAAAGGAAAGTGTTAAAAAATACTATTTGGTGAGATACCAAAGAAACACCATTGCGACAAGGAGACCTTGATAAGATACATAGTTTGTGCCTTCAAGACCCAGACATGAGTCAATTTCCACCTAGGAAAGGAAAAAGAAATATTAAGTGAATGGTTTGTGAGTGAAAAGTGAGATACTGATAGACATATGTGCAAGGGTCTTAGGTAGTGCATGTCTGTAGGTTTTCAGCACTTGGTAGGATTTGTTTTAAAGGATTTTTAATATTGTATTGTATTTTTGAGATATTTAATTTTTTTGGTGATACATCAAAGTTCCTATTGCTATGTTTTCACTAAGATGATAATTTTTTTAGGATATATTTTTATTTTAATGATTTTTCAATATCATTTGATTTTTTAAAAGATTTTTTAGAATCATAACATATGTACAAGTGCTGACCAGCAAAAGCACTAAGAAAAGAACCTCTTGAAATGAAGTATATTAATGGGATTAGGGAGTCATTCTCCTTTAAGTGTAGAGAGCTAATAAGAAAAAAAATCTAAATGCAATAGAAACTATGTAGGGGCCCTTCCAAATAGATTTGAACTTTCCCTTTTGTTCTCTACTTTATTGATTTTTGAAATTTTCTATAAGGACAAGATCACCAATTTGAAATTATATAGGATGAATCTTCTTAATGTAGAAAGTGGACATGCATTTTTCATAATCCCTCATATGATCAAAAGTATCCTTATGCATTCTCATCTAGGACTTCAAGTTCATGTATCCTCATAGACCAATAATCTTCATCAATCATTATCTCTTTTAGAGACACTTGCAAGGAAGGAATCTCAACCAAAATTAGAAGAATAACCTCATAACCATAAAATATAGCAATGGGAATAGCCCCAATAGGTGTGCATATGCTTCTCATATATGTCCATAATGTAGGATTGATATGCAAATGCTAATCTGTCTTGGACTTATGTACAGTTCCATGCAAGAATTTTAGCAATGTCTTTTTTGAAGCCTCAACTTTGAAGGATTCCCTTGAGGGTAGTAAATAATAAATTTTTTTATCTTGAAATTATTGCAGAGTTGTTTAAGGTCATTATTTCTTAATTTTCTTCCATTATCAATGACTATAGAGGAGGGAATTCCATAGTGACAAATGATATGATTAAATATGAACAAAACAACATGATTTCATATAGGAGTAGAAAGTGGAACAACCTCGACCCACTTAGTGAAGTATTCTATAGAGGTGATGATAAACTTATGCCCACTTGAAGAGCTAGGATGTACTATTCCAACTAGATCAAATGCCTATTGCTGAAAAGCTCAATGTGTGATAGATGGGATCAATTCATGTTCATGGACATGAATCAAGTCACCATGTAGCTGGCACTTTTCATAGGACTTAGTATAATACACAATATCTCCTTACATATTAGGATAATAATAACCAGTCCAAAATAGTTTCCAATCAAGTGCAAGCCCATTCAAGTGAGCCCTACAAATGTTTTTGTGGACTTTAGCTAACACCTATTCAAACTCATCCATCTATAAGTACCTAAGGGGTGTTTCATCAAGACACCTCGTATAAAAGTCACCAAAGAAAAAGGTATAATGGGAGGCATTATGAATGAGTTGGAATTTTTAATTATTAATGACTTTCTTTGGGATAATTTCATTATGAAGATAGGATTATATGTTAGCATAGCAGGAAGAATCATGACTAATGACAGTGCAAATGACTTAGTTGATAGTGAAATTATAGGAAATGTGACCTAGCTCTTGCACTAGGAATTAGAACTGAGACTCATCTTCTTTCAATTGTAGGATAGATGCCAAATTCGTCATAACAACTATAGCATTATTTCATCACTAGAAATTTGTTGAAAAGTGACAAAGGTGAAATAGTTGTGTAGAGCATCAACCAACTTCTTGTATGCAATCAACTTGCCATACTTGGTTTTATAGTCATTATTGATATAATTTATTAAAATTTGGGAGTCTCCATAAATATGTAGCTTAGTTATTCCACATTCAATAGCCACCTTGATATCATTTGTGAGATCCTTATGTTTTGCTATATTATTTGTGCATGGAAATAAGAGCATGTAAGACTTAGGAATGGTGCAGCCATGAGATATAATGAAGAGAATATCAACACCGACACCATTTTTAGTATGGGGTACATCAAGTAACATTTTCCAAGTCCTTTCTGTGACATACATAATTTATGAATCTAAGAACTTGACCTGCATAAGGACACTACCTTGGACCAATAAATCAATGAGATTGTCTGCAATAGGTTTTCATTTAATGTCTATGCATTGAATACACTAAATGTCAAATTTAGATAGAAACATCATCCATATAACAAGACTATCCATAAAAACAACTTCAATTTGAAGGTACTTAAAAGGATTTATTTTTTCATCCAAATGTGTGGTATGAGATAGCATGTAATGTCACATCTTTTGAGAGGAAAATATTCTTTTTTATAATTGTTAATATAAGTTAGTGACATTATGTTAATCTTACATGAATAATATTTTTTTAAAATCTTGATAGAGTTAGTTTTTAGTTTTTTTAATTTTTTTTTTCCTATCATAGATAAAAAAAAGTTTGAAGAAATACAAGAGCTAACTTGTGAACCTCTCATGTGGGAGGTTGGCTTCGAGTCTAGTCGAGCTTAACACATAAAATTTTCTTTTGTCATGTTATTTTTGTGACAAAAGTACATGCAATCAAATTGAAAAGAACAATGACAACAATTTAAAACAAAACAAAGACTAATAGATTAATATATTAAACAAAATGGAAGTAACTTGGTGGTCAACCTTTTATATTAATAATTTTAAATTCTCCATTACTTTAATTCATTTAAACACTCTTTCAAGTCAACATTATTATTTTTCTTTTATTTTAAATTAGATATTATTACTCCTTACATTAACCTGTGTGATTCAACTATCTCACTATATACTTAAAATAGAAAATTAAAGTTTGTCAACTACAAATATTTAGTAATTTAATTATTAACAAATATCAATTAGCTTATTATTCAAATATTTCATATAATTTATTTTATTTTAACAATATAAGAATAATAATTTTACCAAATCTAAATTCAGACTATTGGCATGAATTTTGACACTTTGCATCTCTTGTTTAATTAACTAGTTCAATTTTATTTTTAGATTTTCAATACTCTTGATTTAACTCTATTATAAATATATATTTTTGGATCAGCGACTATTATAATAATTTTTTTTACATTATATTATTTATAATATAGAAATTAAACCTACTATTTTAAGTCTAGGGCAAAAAGTAATCGATCGACATGTAGAAGGCCCCCCTACCTATATAACTTGGGGCGGTCATCCGATTGCCCTACTATTCTAAGTGGAAGTAGCTTATATTATATCATTTATTTAATTATCTTTATCTTCAATATTGTAATTTTATCTATTCTATTGTTCTTTATTATTATTTATTAAATACATTATATTACTTATTTATTATTAAAGTCATATTCAAGAAAGAAGACATTACATTCATTGTTCTTGAAATTAAAATGTTTCAATTGGAGGGTTGGGTTTTAAAGAGATATGAATAACAATTACATACAAATATAACCAATAACTGAAAATAATAATGCACATAGAAGACAACACAAGACATAGATTTAACATTGTTTACCCAATCCCTGGGCTACATCCACCAATAAGTCCAATATTTTATGATCTAATGATTTTAACCTTATTACAATTTGTAATCCCTTATAGATCAATAATTCTGCAAGAAGCTACTATCACATCACACCATATGAAAAACCAAAAATGTCTACCCAAAAATGTCGATAAAATAGGCCCAAACCCTAGCAAGGAATTATGGAGTATGTACAATACTTCCCTAATTGGTCACCACAAACTAACATGGAAGAGACAACCAATTGCCACCTTATTATTCATATCTTGTGCTCCAATTCTTGGCTTATAGAAGGTGTTTTTGCAAAAAATTCTTGCTCGATTGTTGGAAATTAACTTCTGATGAATTTCTTGACTCTTTGAGGATGATGGTGATAACATATGATTTGAAATTGCTTCCCTCAAATCTCCTTCATCCCTTTGAAATTTCTTCATGGTCATGACTTGAATTTGTACTAAAGACTTGTAAACTGGATGTTATTCTTAATTCTTCTTGAAGATGTCCCCATGTGGCTAGATTTTCTTTGCTTTCTTGCATTTCCTCTTGATTTTAATTTTAATTTTAATTTTCATATCTTTAATATGAATTCTTCCTTCTCACTTGAGTACTTGGGCTTGACTCATCTCCTTGTAGTATTTGCTTGAAGTTTTGAGGCCTTGATCATCACTTTGTGCTCTACCTTCTCCTTCTTGAGTTCACCTTGTGAAACAAAGGAGAAAGCCATCAAGTTTGCCAATATTGATAAGAAAACATGAAGGAAAATTTGAAACATTCCCTAAAAGTACATTGCATTAACATCAAATATAGAGGCCTAGTGGATTTTCTCAAGTTTAAGATCTTTCTCTTTGCAATACCTAATATTAAATCTAGAAAAACAAATGAAATTCATGATATTATATACCCAAATTTCATTCTCCCATCCTTATCTCTATTTTTTTGGATAAATTTTCCTTACATGTGTAGAATTATTGCTTTCCCTAGGAATTTATCTCCCAACCTCTATTGGATTTGTTCACTTTTAATATTAATCCAACACCTCAATGTAATTTGTAGCCTTACTAGAAGAATTGACTATCACGATATAGTCAAAACCTCTACCTATCCCTAAAATTGGATGTGAGAAAGGCCTATGACTTAGTTGATAGAGAATTTCTGATTTAGGTCTTAAAGAAATTTAGTATCAATGAGAAGTGAGTTTCTTGGATTAAGGTGATGATTCAACCTTACAAGGCATCTATTTTTCTCTGTTGGAGCCCTCAAAAAAAAAAAAAAATCAAACCACTAGAGACATTTAGCAAGGAGACCTAATATTCCCCCTTTCATTTCATTCTCTTGGCAAAGGTGTTGGGTAGAAATCTCTCCAAGAAGAGATCGCACAGGCTATGGGAAGGTGTTGAAATTGTAAGAGGTTTGGAGCCTTCCTCCCATTCTCAATTCATGGATGATACCTTTTTGATGGGGAAAACATCAATGAGAGAAGAATTGGTGATGAAGGTGTTGCACACATAGTCAAGCTATAGGGCAATGTGTCAACTGGCAAAAGTCTAAGATTTTCTTCTTCAAAACAAAAATTGGATCCCAAAGGGAGATAGCAAGAGTCTTAGTGTCAAGATAGGTAAGCTTCCAAGAAGACTACTAGGGACCCCCCTTTTATTGGTGCTTATCTTTCACATTTGTGGAAGCAATTGATTAATGGTCATGTTGGAAAGATGGAGGTGTGGAAGAGCAAATGGTCGAGTTTGGCAAGGAGAATTTTAATGGTTAAAACAATTATCTTGATTATGTGTGTAGTGCAAGGAAAGAGAATCCCATAGGATATGTCCTAGCTCCCAAAAAATAACCACACAATAGAAGATAGACAACAATGCAAGATTTCAAGCCAAGTCACAATAATTTATTCATAGATATAACTAATTACATGCAATGTGCTAGGCTGTAAGGCCTTCTCGGTTATGGCCAAATACAAAGCAAGAAATAGTTCTACAAGATCCCTCAAGATCCAATCCAAACCCTAGCGATTCCAAATCCATACTCTGGTAGAGACCTCCAAGGAAGATCTAACCTTGTGCTCACAATCCCACCAAGAAATCTCCTTGTTTCCCAAGCCTTTGCTACTATCTCCTCTCAAAATTCACTCTAGCACATCCTCTTCTCCAAGATGGATTAATAATCCCAATCATGTTGTAAAATAGCTCACATTCAACACTCTATCCATAGAGTAAGCAAAAACTCACTCTCCAACTACTGTCCACACTCACTCCTCCAAATGAATGAGTAATGGTTAAAGACTTCACAATACCCCTTATTTATACCCAATTAAGCCACAAGTCAGTCTCCAACAAAAATTAATTACCAAATGCCTTTAAAGGCTTACAATATTTATTAAACACATCAAAATTAATTACCCAAGACCTAAATAGGTCCACTCAACTCCACAAAAATCCCTCAATCATGAAGGATAGCAAACTACCCCAAAATGCTTTTGCATCAGACTATTACTTTGAGTTTCAAACATGGAAATATGATTTCATGAATTTGAAAGTGATTGATCTACAAACATTATGCCTCAAATATATCAATAATTTTCCAATGTTCAAAAGGTGTTTTCTAGAAAGTTGTCTTTGGGAAAGGGGTGGCAGTGGACAACAAGACACATTTCATGGATAGTAGCATCAGGAGGTCATTTCTTGAGACATCAATTATTTTAAAATATTAAAGATAATATACATTAACAAAGAAAAATTTAGAAGTGTAGCTACCTATACATGACATCAATATTCAAGTTTAGACATTTAAATAGTGCATTGAATTTAATATTTGATGTTCAATGTTGACAATAACTCTGGATAGTTTTTCCAAGAAAGATTGACATTGTATGCTATTTTTTATCTAAGTTACTGATTCTAGTCCTATTGCTAATGCAGGTGCTGATGTGTGGATGCATTTGGGTGCATTCATACATAAGTGTGTGTGTGTGTGTAATATTTAATACATATATATTTATGTAAAGTTGTCAACAATAATTTATGACAATGTATGCAAGGAAATTCAAGAGATATCAAATTACAAAAAACCATTCATTGAATCATTATAATTTATCATAATCAAATTGAAATAAGTTATAATAGTAATTAAAACATCAAGATTCCAATGCAATTTGAATTACAAAATAAGAACATAGTTTATGGTTCAATGTTGATCAATCAAGAGTTAAGGCTCAAGATTCACAAATCACATTTATTCATTCAGAATCATAAGGATTGTCAAAAAAATCTACATTCTCATCATCTTCTCCTATTACAAGAATTGAAAATTCATTTGAACCATGCATGGTTCCAATTACAGTGCTAGATGTATGTGCTATGATGTTATCAACATAATCATGTGTCATCATAGTAAGATCTTTAAGTGTTGGATCCAAGTTTGTAGATTCAAGGGCTACATCCCAAAGCTTGGTTGACCCTTCCTTGTATCCATCCTCCTTATGTGACAAAAGATGCAAGTTGGTATGTATATAAACCATGTCCTCATCTTTCTCTGAGCCTAGCTGATTGTGCTTCATTGAATGGATATAGGAGTATGTACTCCAATTCTATTTAGCGGAAGAAGAACTTATAGCTTTAATATTGTTCATAAAATTTTAAAATTAAACATACAAATGAAAAGAAAATTAGAGAATATTAAACACTAAAGTGTAGAATACAATTGCTAGAAATAAATAAATGGAAACTTGTAAGAGGATCTTGATTGAAAGAGGTTGTAGATGCTTGAATGGCTAACTATACATGTACCACCATGTGATAGCTCCCATGTCATTTTGGTCCTTTATTACCTATGGAGTAAGTTTTGATCTTGAACCAAATAAGCCAAATTCTTTCCTCACCTTTTTGTGTATTTCGTCATCTGGGAAGAGTCTTGCAAATGCATGTTGGAATTACTTTAGAATAATTGACAAGTGGGTGAATCCATCATTCAAGGTCCAAATGTACAAAATAAAACTTTTTCACAATTTAATGAACCCATAAAACATTCATAACCATGCATGCATTCATTTTGTATCTAATAAAACTTATATGTTATTGTCAAATCAACTTGTAGAAATGTAAATCACAAAACACAACAAATTCATTAGCACACTTGACACAATGATCTACATAGAAACCTAATTTGGGAAAAACCACCAATAACATGCTACTCCTTTTTACTCTTTTGAAGTGATTCCTTGTAAAAGGCCAACCCTATTAAAGGTTACAATACACACTATTAAATGTGACTTGGTTAAGGGATTTCAATCACCCTATTAAAAGTGACCCTTGTTAGAGGACTTTAGGCTATTCACCTAGAATGTCACCCTATTAAAGGATTTTCCAATGACTATTAGGTCAAACTTAATCCAAATGATTTACCCTAGACTGATACAATTGTTAGAGAGTAATAGTAGAGCTTTGATCTGATATAACTTACAAATTCATGTGTAAATTGCAAATCTCTATTCAGCCCTCAATTCTTCTTGGCTTTCATACTTTGCAGCTCTTATAGCTTGTTTACCCTTCAAGCAATCATTTCCTTAAGCCTTCTTTCTTGGTATGCCATTACATAATTTCCTCTTGGGTTGCTTGATGAAGCAAAACCCTTAATTCCTTCTCACCCTTAAGTTCTTGCACATGACACCAACCTTCTTGCTATTTTTCTTCATGACCAAACATTCCTATATAAAGGAAATTAGAATATTTTCTCGCTCATTATCCATTGCCTAAATTAAGGTTTTGGATGGATTAGGTAGGATACAATGTATCTACTCCATATCTTGTCTATTTTAGAAGCTTCTCCTAGAATCCATTTAAATTTGCAAAAACATGGTTTACATCAAATTCTATGCCACCAACTCATCAATCTTATCTTCCTCTTGCTTCACAAGTTCCAAGAAAACAAACTTGTTAGCTTATATTTGATAAATCTTTGATCTTTTTCATAATGCAATAGCTCAACATTATCAATCTTCTACTACTCGACACATATTGCATCACTTGGTACCAACTATAAAATCACTTTTATTGGTGCTCAGTATCAACTGTCTTGCTTGGTATCCACTAGAATTTTCTTTCACTTAGCTCTAACTGACTTTTTTCTTGGCTTGCACTAACTTTGCTTGGCACCTACTATCCACTTGGTCAAGCTTGGTAGATAAACTTTATTTAACATATTCTTCTAAACTTTCTAAGTGTAGCTAGCCATTTCATAATCTTAAGTAGATCATTAATACATCATGTCCTCACTATCTTAACTAATCCTTGTACTTTGTTACATAATCATAACTCAACCTTTACTCTAGGTGCTTTTTTTACATCTTATTGATCAAATCCTCCTCATCAATCAACTAAGTGATAGTACTTGAATCTTGTAAGCAATTGTCTTACCAACAAATAGCAGGTTTGACATCAGTGACAAAACAATGATTGAAATATATAACAATCTTCCTCATTACAATCTTTCTAATCAATGATCTTTTCAATTATATTTTAACAATCTCCCTCTTTGGCATTGACGAAAAACTAGACTAATCAACCTATATCATTAAATGATGGACATCTTGTTCAACCAAATTAACTAGGTTAAGATAGAAAGGCAACACCAAAGAAAGAAATTATATTACTTGTATTCCTCTTTCAACAACTTCAATCTTTTGATTAAGTTACAAAATCTCTTCCTTAAAACTCCCTCCCTCTGAGTTCCTTCTTGTATCTCCCTTTTACTAGGTAGATTAGGATTTCTCCCTCTTTCTTTCTTGCTCTTTGATTTTCTCCCTCTCTAGTCTAACTTGATTCTTGATATTTTTCTCCCTCTCTGATCAGTAGACTAGTTTAGGACTTTCTTCAACTTTTCTCTTGATCTTTTGATGATGTACTTTCTCCCCTATTCCTCTTATGCTCAATCAGTTTAATGTACTTTCTCCCTCTTTGACAACAATCCCAAAGACATATACCAAACACTTGGAATGTTTAATACATGTAGATATAGGCTTTTGCAGTTTTCTCATTTTCTCCCTTTGTAACCTTGCTTGTGACTGATTTGAAGTTTTAGCTCTGTGATTACTTTAGGTAGTTCTTAAAGTAAGATCCACTACATCAATTTGTATTATATGAACATCATATTGTTTGATGCAGGGCACTTCTTATTTTTTCTTACATAGCCTTAGATAGGGGTATCACCCCTAGTTTACCTCTTAGATACTCATGAGCATCTTTAGGTAATAGTGTTGTGAAGATATCAACAATTTTCTCCTTTGAGTTAACATATTCCATCTTCACCTCTTTGTCTTGAACTAACTCTCTTACATAGTGATACTTGGTTGCAATGTGCTTTCTCTTTGTCCACATCACTAGATTCTTTGATATATTGATAGCACTTGTATTATCACATATTTTTCTTTAGCAGTAGATTGGAAAGTACAACTTTGGTTCTTGCTTGTCCATGTAACCAGTTTCTTGCCTAAGAAAAATGCTCCACCATTGGTGCTCATTTTTTCATCAATATTTCCAGCTTAGTTAGCATCAGTGTAGGCTCTTAGTTCAATCTTTTCATTTTTCTTGTAGTATAAACCAAACTCTTTTGTTCCTTTCAAGTATCTCATTATTCTCTTCACATCCATCAAGTGATTCTCTCTAGGATTAGTAGAGAATCTTGCAGCTATTTCCATAACTAATGCAATATTAGGTTTTCTATGTACTACATATTACAATTTGCCAATCATAGATCTGTACAGTGTCTAATTTGCCTCAGCTAAATCATCATTCTTTGATAGCTTGTATCCTATCACCATAGGCGTACTTATTGGTTTGGAATCCTCTATTCCAAATGTCTTCAGTATCTCTTTGACATATTTTTATTGAGTGATATATATTCCATACTTCATTTGATATACTTGTAATCCCAAAAAGAATTTGATCTCTCCAAACATAGACATTTCAAATTCTTGCTTCATCTAATTTGCAAAGTCCTTACACAAATCATCTTGTCCTCCAAATATGATATCATCAACAAATATTTCTAATAACAATTTACCTTTGTCTTTTTCTATCTTCATGTATACATTGTTGTTATCATCATTCCTTTCAAATCCAATCTTCACAAGATAAGTATGAAGTCTCTCATACCATGCTCTTGGTGCTTGCTTCAATCTATATAGGGCTTTGTGTAGTCTACATACAATGTTCTTATTTTTATCATCAACAAATAATTCTGGCTATTCTATGTAGACTTCCTCTTTTAATATGCTATTCAAAAATGCAGATTTAACATCCATCTGATGAACTTTGAAACTTTTGTATGCAACATACGCAAGTAAATTTTTTACTCCTTCCATTCTTGCAACAAGGGCAAGTGTCTCACCATAGTCAATTCCTTCTTCTTGTGCATATCCTTTGTGAACTAATCTTACTTTGTTTCTTTTCACTTCACCATTCTCATCTAACTTGTTAATGAATACCCACTTGGTGCCAATCACATTCTTGTCTTCTAGTCTAGGAACTAGACTTCATATTTTGTTCTTCTTTATCTATTGAATCTCTTCTTCCATGGCCTTGTACTAGTCATCATCTTCTAATGTATCTTGCACTATTTTGGGCTCCTTAATACTTAAAAAACATGATTTACTTCTCAATCTATTTCTTGTCATTGGCCTTTCATCTTTGTTTCCAATGATTTGATCAATGGATGATTTCTTTTGACATATTTAGACAATCTTGGCTCTACTCTTGTTTCTGGATTTTGTCTTTCAGCTTCAATATCACTGTTTACATCTCTCCTAGGTAAATCAACATCTCTTTCATGTGTACTGATCTCAGAATCAAAATATGTATTTTCTTCATTTTGCAACTCAACATCTAAATGTAGCTCAGCTCTTGAATGCAAGTCATCATTCATAGGATGTGACTCGATAATTATTGAGACTTGCTGCTAGTTTGCAACTTGATTTGTAGCATCTTCTTCAAGATGCATTCCTTCATAGAAGTATACAAATTATTTCTATTCTTCTTGTTCTTTCATAGGTTCAACATTATGTACTTCTATAAATTCATCAAAATTCACATTTGCACTTTCTACTATTTTATTAGTGTTATTATTTAAACACATATAGGCTTTACTTCTTGTGGAGTATCTAAGAAATATAGTTTCTTCACTTTTTGGATCAAATTTTCCATTCCTAAAATCTTTAAGAATATAGCACTTACTTCCAAATATCTTAAAGTATTTCACATTAGGTGGATATCCATACCATAGTTCAAAAGGTGTTGAATGAGTACCTTTCTTGACTTGCACATAGTTCAAGGTATATACAATATTACTTACATCTTCTCTCCAATATTTTAGAGCAACATTCTTCTCCATCATAAGTGTTTTGGCACAATATTTTATAGACATGTTTCTTCTTTCAACAATTCCATTTTGTGGAGGGGTTATAGGTGCAGATGTCTGACTTTTGATTTTTCTATAATTACAAAACATTTCAAACTTATTTGAAGTGAATTCTCCTCCTCTATCTAATCTCAAGCATTTCAGGCTCTTACTTGTTTATTTTTAAACTCTTGCCAAGTACCACTTAAATATTTGCAAAGAATATGATTTTTGTTTCAGAAACATGATTGTCATCATCTTAAAGTAATTATCAAAAAATAAGATTATGTACTTATCTTCTCTCTACCTTTTCACTTCAATTAGTCCACACAAGTCAGTATGAAAAATCTCTAATATTTCTTTGGAGTTATAAGCTTTACTCATAAAGCTTGACTTTGACATTTTTCCTAGTTGACATTGTTTGCACACTATATTATCAAGTTTCTTCAACTTAGGCAATCCTCTAACTCTTTTCATGTTACTGATACTAACCAAATTATAAAAATTAACATAACATAATATCTTGTTCCAAAGCCATATATCATCAAGTTTTGTAATAAGACAAGTAGCATCCTTTATATCTAGATAGAAAAATTTATTTCTAGTTTGATCATCTTTTCCAATCAGCTTCGCATTTGTGTCATATATCTTGGTTGTTTTGTTTTCAAATTCAATATTGCATTCCATATTATTTAGTTGTGACACACATAACAAGTTATAATTTAATCCTTCAACATAGTAAACATTGTCACATGAAATCTTGTCTATGAGTTTGATAGACCCTTTTCCTTTTATCAAACATGATGCACCATTACCAAATCTTACACTATTTTCATCACAACAAGTTAAGGTAATGAACTTACTTTTGTCTCCAGTCATGTGATGTGAAAATCCATTTTCAATGATCCATCTATCATTCTTGTTTACACAAGTCACAAGTGCAGTTGCCTCATCCTCTTCATCATCATGTTCATTAGAATCATTTTCATCAGCAATGTAGCATTACTTCTTGCCTTTATCTTTGTGATCTTTGTTGTCATCTTCTCTTCTATTTTTGTGCTTTTCTCCTTCTTTGTAGATCTTCTTCTATGTACATCTTGCCGAAATATGACCAACTTCATTGAAATTGAAACAAATGATGGGTAACTTGCCTTTACCTCTATGAAATATTCTTACCAGTAGTGCTTACAATTGTTCAATGTCTTCTTCATCTGTATTACTATCACTAGATGCATATTTTATCTTTCTTTTCTTCTTCTTCCACTTTACCTCCTTAGAATCTTTCAATAAAAATTTAACTTTGAAAGCATATTCAAGAATCTATAATTTGTAATTGTCAAAATTAGATAGCTCAAAAGTAGTAAGTCTACCGACTAGACCTTCAAGGGTTAGATTATTTCCTAGTATACATCTCAACTCTTGGATTGCTGAAACTCTAAAAGCATAAATAGGTAGTAATGTCCTCATGACTTTACTTAGCACAGTACCATCATCTATTTGACCAGTAGCACCTTTTATTGCACTAACAACTTCTTTTATCCTAGTAACATATTGAGCAATATTCTCACCTACTTCTATTCTCATGTCAACAAACTTACCTCTGAGACTCTCAGACTTGGCTCTTTGAAATTTTTTGTCTCCTCCATAGATGGTGGTTATGGCATCCCACATCTTCTTTGCAGTATCACATCCTTTGATATCATCAAATTTGGCATAGCTTAGGGCAGAGGCAATCTCCAACATCATCTGATTGTGTTCTTTCTTTTTTTTCATATCTCTAGTAGTTAGGGGTCCTACTAGATCAACTTATTCCATTGTAATGGTAGATTGTGCATGATCTCCAAGTCCTCCAAGGTTTAGCTTCATCAAACTTTGTCATGTAGGAAATTTATCTCTTTGATAGTAATTTTTGGGATTACTTTAGAATAACTAAGGGGGTGAATCATTTATTTAAGATTTATATGTACAAAATAAAACTTTTTCACAATTCAATGAACCCATAAAACATTCATACCCATGTATGCATTAATTATGTATCTACTAAAACTTATACGTTACTATCAAATCAATTTGAAGAAATGTAAATCATGAAATACAACACATTCATTA
This sequence comes from Cupressus sempervirens, assembly GCA_028749045.1. Taxonomy (NCBI): domain Eukaryota; kingdom Viridiplantae; phylum Streptophyta; class Pinopsida; order Cupressales; family Cupressaceae; genus Cupressus; species Cupressus sempervirens. The sequence goes on along the minus strand of CM053783.1, from coordinate 789,755,515 downwards.
GCACACTTGACACAATGATTCATGTGGAAATCCAATTTGGGAAAAACCACCAGTAACATGCTACTCCTTTTCACTCTTTTGAAGTGATGCCCTATGAAAGGTCAACCCCATTAAAGGTTACAATACACACTATTAAATGTGACCCAATTAAGAGATTTCAAGCAGCCTGTTAAAAGTGAGCCTTGTTAGGGGACTTTAGGCTATTCACTTGGAATGCCACCTTGTTAACTATTTCTCCAGTGACTATTAGGTCAACCTTAATCCAAAGGATTTATCCTAGACTGATACAATTGTTAGAGAGTAATAGTAGAGCTTTGATCTGATACAACTTACAACTTCATTTGTAGATTATAGATCTCTGTTCGGTCCTCAATTTTGCTTGGCTTTCATACTTTATAGCTCTGATAGCTTGTTTAACCTTCAAGCATTCATCTCCTTAAGCCTTCTTTCTTGGTATGTCATTGCAGACTCTTCTCTTGGGTCACTTGATGAAGCAAAACCCTTAATTCCTTCTCACCCTTAGGATCTCACACATGACACCAACCTCTCTTGTTGTTTTACTTCATGACAAGAAATTCCTATATAAAGGAAATTAGAATATTGTGTTGCTCATTATCCATCATCTAAATTAAGGTTCTGGATGGATTAGGTATGATACAATGTATCTACCCCACATCTTGTCTATTCTAGAATCTTCTCCTAGAATCCATTTGAATTCACCTAAAAATGGTTTACATCAAATTCTATGCCACCAACTCAACAATCATATCTTCCTCCTGGTTCACAAGTTCCAAGAAGACAAACTTGTCAGCTTATATTTGGTAAATCTTTGATCTTTTTCATAATGCAACAGCTCAACATTATCAATTTTCTAATGCTCAGCACATACTACATCACTTGACATCAATTGTAAAATCACTTGGCATCAACTAGATTTTACTTATGCTCAACATCAACTAGCTTGCTCGACATCCACTAGAATTTTCTTTCACTCAGCTTCAACTGACTTTTTGCTCTACTTGCACTAAGTTTGCTCACCACCTACTATCTACTTGGTCAAGCTTGGCAGAAAAACTTTATTTAACTTATTCTTCTAAACTTTCTAAGTGTAGCTAGCCATTTTGTAATCTTAAGTAGATCATCAATACATCATGTCATCACTATCTTAACTAATCATTGTACTTCATTACATAAATATAATACAATGTTTCTTCTAGGTTCTTTTGTTACATCTTATGATCAAATCCTCCTCGTCAATCAACTAAGTGGTAGTACTTGAATCCTATAAGCAATTATCTTACCAATAGATAGCAGGTTTGACATCAGTGACAAAAAAAAATTGAAACAAATAAAAATCTTCCTCATAATCAATGATCTTTTCAATCAGATTTCAAAAAATGTAGTATAGCATCCTATAGCAACTTCTTCATCTGCATATGGTGCAACTCTATCTGGCATAGAAAGTATTTCTTGGCTATAGTACCTTGGAGATAAGGCATATGTAAGGAGGTGCAATGTGGTAGTCATCCTCTTCTAATGATGATGAATGATATCCTCCACTATTTTGTACAAGGCTTCACATTTTGTAGGGTTAGTCTCATGTGCTTGTATAGAAAGCTTTAACTTTTCTACCATGGTATCCATGCCATCACAGACATCTCCCAAGCAAGGTGCATCTATATTGACAAAGATTAGCATAGTCATGATAGTCTCGATAAAATCCAACACAAATTGCATGAGCCAACCAATGCTCATCCAAGATCATACCACTGACCTTCAAGACTCTCTCTAAATTTGAAGCATTCCATACAACCCATTGGTTACAAATAACCATTTGGCCCAATTTTGATTTCACCTTGAGGAGTCATTTCAAAATAATAGTATAAGATGAAAATCTAGTCTCAACTACCTATAATCAAGTTGACAATATGATATCAAATATAAAATGAAGTTATAAACAAGAAATTTGATATTGAACATTAATATAAAACTTATTTGAAATAAATAAATAAATGAAACTAAATAATTATAATTTTAAATCTACCTTCAACAACTCCAACTTGGAGAATGATCTGAATATAGATTGTGAGATGTGGTGGCTTGTCACAAACATTTTTATCTCCTCTTCCTCTTGGTATATTTTCTTCACCCAATCTATTTGGGTGCCAAATTGTTACATGACCAAGTTGAGAGAGTGTATGGTGCATGGTCTCTGAAAAATATGGTCGTATCAAGACTCAACCAAAGCACTTGCACCCCTATAATTCATGGCATTATATGTGACCACCTGGACCGCATTCTCACTACCCACCATCTCTATTGCCTCAATAAGAATTATAGAAATGAATTTTCAATCCTTAACTTGTCCTTCACAATCAATAGCCCTAAAAAACATTGCCCCTTTGGGGAACATTGCAATCACATTTATTAATGATCAGTTTCTTGTGTCTTTCCATCCATCAGATACAATAGTTATGCCATAAGCTTTCCAAGATGTCCTAATTGGTTGAAGAGCTTTGACTATAGAAATATTTTCTTTCTGTAACAGATTAGTATGCACCTTTTCATATATGGGGCTAATGTAATCAGCTGGTTCTCTAAGGATGGCTACAACCATTTCCCTCCAATATGGTAGTCTTACCAAATTGAAAGGAAGACCACTGACATAAAGGCAATGTGCAATTACTTCATCAACAATCTCTCTTGCCGCTATTTTGAATGCTTGATCCAACAAACCTCTTTTATAGTTGTGAGTAATAACTTCTACTTCATCATCCTCTTCTCCCACTTCCAAGAATGATTGTTTGGAGGATGCAACATAATCAGCGGGCACATTTACTTTTCTCTTTGTAGATGAAGATTTGTATAAACTTGTTTTTGATTTTCTCACTAAACAATCAACAACTTCTTGTTCTTTTATGAATTTGACTAATTGTGCATTGCTCAACCTTTTTCCATCTTTACTTCCCATGCACAATGCTATTTCTTTACTAGTAGGGCCCATAAAATGAGCTTTGACCTAAGAATATAAGATGTTGAATGGTTTACTATGACATATATTGCATCTCCAAATATATGACCCACCTCTAGAAACCTATGATAATATTGCGATGTGCCTCCATAATGGAGATGCCACATCAGTATTGAAGTTATCACTTCATTCTTGCCCTACTGCTGAACTTTGACTATTAGTAGTGGTCATTCTTGCACAATAGAAAATATGAATCTAATAATAAAATAGACAAAATTAACTTAGAAATGTTAAAAAAAACTTACTCCATTTCTTTACCAAAAAATAAATTAAAAAAATTCTTGAAAAATTCATGAAGAACTAAAAAAATCACTACAAAAACTCATAAAATGGATCAAATGCTTACCTTAGATGCTTATTCATCCTTTGTGGACTCTCAAGAGACACCTTACGAATGTTCCTCTTCAAAACTAATGACCTTGGTTTCAAAATTTCACAATGGAAACCAAATAAGAGAGCCCAGCTTAAAACAAAATGGGAAGGATTGGCAATGGATGGCCTCTTTTAGGGCCATTTTAGAGTTTTGAGGAAAATAGAAGGGAAAAAGAAAAAGAAAAAACCATTTAAAGCACATATTTTTAAAGTAAGTGGCTAGGAGGAAAAAACATCTGAATGCTCATGGGATCTGCCTAGATGCTCTCCGGATGCTCAAAGCACCCTGCATGCATCTACAAGAGACAACAACATTTCCTACAAGCATCCACCACTCCTCCTCCCACATCCATGCACCAGTCCATGTCTACATCTGCACGCTCCTCCTGAGCCGATGCATTGGTAACTTAGTATTTTATATGTCATGTTCAAAAGGCACAATATGTAGCAATGGATGTAGGATTATTTAACATAAAAAATAATAAATATTTATATACATTAAATTTATCATATTTCTTAACTAGTATTCTGAACTTTGAAATTTGTGCTATTTTTTTTTAACTTGATAGCTTGTTGCCATCGTTGTATCTTCAAATGTTTTAAAAAATAGAAAGTGTTTCTATTAAAAACTCACTGGAATCTCTTTCTTCAATCATCTTCTGAAGATTCTTCCCACGATGGAACTTAAATCACTCCATTCTGAAAAAAAACCCAGAAATCATTTTAAAGTATTCTGCTCCATTTGTCCAAAACATGAAACGTAATGTGAGTTGTTGTTGAGATTCATTTACATTGCAACTTATTTCTTTGGTTGTTTAATTATATATGTGAATATTTTACTATATTGTTTTCTATATGTTGAACAATTTTCGTGACTGAAATAATTATAGGATTGTTTGAAAAAAAAGAAAATCTCAAGCTACCAGAATGTGTGTTGTTTTTCTCTTGCTCTATAGTGTTTGTATCCATCAATCGACTGACAAGAAACTATGTGTTCCACTATGGGCATAGGGAAACAAAGTGTCTATTATTGCCATTATTTTTTTGTTATTCTGGAAGAGTAATGCAAGAGCTTGATTATATCAGATTGATGCCATCGGAATGGGGTGGTGACGTAGCTATGGTTCCAGTTAGTGATCTGGACAAAATTTGAATGAACTACTAGAAACTGTCATGCTGGTTGTAGAGTTACAAGAGTTAAAAGCCAATCCAAATGAAAATTTAGAAGGAACTGTCATTAAAGCAAGCCTTCACAATTCAAGAGGACCTCTTGCCACTTTTCTTGTATAGAATGATACTCTCAAAAAGGGTGATATAGTTGTATGTGGTGAATCCTATAGAAAGATGTGGGCCTTAATGGGAACTAAAGTTTCTACTCATGTTAATGGGAATTCAGGTTTCTACTCTGATCAAAGAAGGATACTGAATTATTCTTTGAATTTTTGGGTGACACATGCCATCCACTACTTAATTTTTGCAATATCTGAGTAGACATAAATGTTTATATGTCAATTGTTTATAATTTGTAAGTTGACAAATATTACCTCTAATGTGAATGCAACATCCCAAAACTTTCTGATTGTGTTATAAGCATTATCCTTAATAGGAACATTAGAAATAAATATTCTCTATGTTGAATGTATCCTCTGCAATTATAAACTATTGAGTTTATTAAATTACACAAGTCTGCATCAATACAGTAGGTATTTTATCAAACATTTGCAAACATTCTTAATAAAAAATTGGATAAGTGCATTATAGTTACCATGGTTGAATGCTAGAAAAACTATGACTCAAATGAAGAGGCATGTTTGAAGTAGAGTTCTCATAATTGGGTAACTAACAAAACTAAGTTTTAAAATAGATTATACAGACCTCACACAAGAGAAAACCTTAATGAGAAACCTCACCTATTTTTACCCACTTTTGAGACTCTGTATCACAAGATGTTGGTCTATATGCATGTCATGCATCAATTGACCCATAAACGAAGCCTATATATCCTGTTATGGCCTCGCGGACTGCACTTTGAACAAGAAGTGTGAAGTAAACATTGTCTAAGGCATTACTTGGGATGGCACCAATATGTATATTGGCTTGATGTATCTCAAAAAGTTTTGTTCTTCCTTGTGACCCTTAATAAAATGATTCTTTAGTTTTGTGAGAAATATATTAAAATTTAACTTAAACTCACAACCCTAAACCTAAAATCTTTACTCGGCACTTTAAAACTGCTCGGCACAAGAAGGTGCCGAGTGCTAGTTTTGCTCGGCACTTGCTCGGCACAGGAAGGTGCCAAGTGATAGATTGCTCGACACTTGATGTGTCGAGTGATAGGCAATAGGTGCTGAGTTGGCTCGACACAAGAAGAGCTTGGCACACAAAAATGCTTGACACCTATGGATGCCGAGTGAGCTCGGCTCCAACAGAGAAAGAGGATGCCGAGTGTTCTGTTTCAAACTGAATAAATATAACTTAAAGAATATTTAAACGTGAATTCTTTCACCATTAAAACCAAAGCACCAAGCTTTAAAATTTCAACCAAGTTTCTAAATACAATGAATAGAAGAGGTAAAACAATAGATTCAAGTATGCCTGCTTGCTTTCTATTCAATCTTTCATTAAACTATTACAAAATCTGGGAGCATTCAGCTTCAACCAAAAAACCCTAAAATAACGTTAAACTGATAATATTTCAAACTTCAATAAACTTTTAAACTTGTAGCTCTAATGGCTACATACAAAGGTGCCTGGAGCAATCACTGCTTCAACAGGACAAAACAAAACAACAACCAAATCACAGAATGAACAGAGGAGTCATGTGCAACTAGAAACACTGAACATACTTCCTTCTGTCTCTGCAACAAGTGGATCTACTGACCACTTTCTTCTTCTTCCTTTTCTCTGCTCTGCTGAACTGAAACTCTTGATCTGCTTGATCTACTTGAACTCTCTGAATGAATAAATAAAACATTCCTTTTGTCATATCTTCCCCCCTCAACGTCTAAATTCAAAACCTCACCTACCAAAAATAAATGCCTGCCATTCATGGATTCCTGAGCTGACCTGATAGGGTAGATGGGCATGGGGCTTGAGGACAACCTGCTGGCTCTTCAACGTTTAAGTTTTCCAATAAGTTTATGAAAGAGCCATAACCCAACATGAAGCAGTAGACAGTTTCTTGATGCATCACGAGAATGATGGAATACATATTTTGCATACTTTCATAAAGGTATTCCTACCCAACATCTTCAGCAACACTATCACCATATGCCCATTTTCTCTCAGGTGTATTTCAATGAATTCATAAAGGCCACATTGTCCTTCCAAATAAAAAGGTGATTAGGGAATTAGACAAAGATTTACATCCTTGCTGGCGAGTGTGGCGTATATGGAAATGAAACCACTATAGAAACCCATGAGTTTTACCAATAATACTCCAATTTGCACCCAAATGTCTACAAAAGATCCATGGAGAGAAATATCAAGTTGATAAATATAAGTCAAAATCACTATCCCCTGAACATAATACCTCAAATCAGGCATTGCTTGAATGAATATCCACTTGTCCATGCATCAGCGACCAACAATCATTGCTCTTGATGCTTTTTGCCAGTGAATAGGTGTTATATCGACTTCATGATTGCCCAAACATTTTCCATAGTAACTTCGCATATAGGTTTTAGATTCTCAGATGCGACCAATTGTATTTCAGTCTCTTTTGTTTCTCTAAGAATTCTCAAATACATAAGTAACCCACCTATGCTTATTTGTGCATGTTATACCCACAACTCTCAGGCTTTGATACTGAGCCATTATTTTCAATTCACTTACAACTGGTCCAAAAAAAAATTCTCGCAGATCATGTCATGTCCCCTATTCAAATAATTAAAAAAAAAAAAACTTTGCTAAGGCAGGCAGGCTCGAAAAAGGTGAAGTCGGAAAAAAGGGGCTAATCTTTGGAAACCAATGGACTAATAGATAAAATTATTATTAAATTATATTTTATTAACCCCTCTTGGACATGAGTTAGGGTTATGCCCTCTTTAAAAGGGGTTTGGAGGCATTTTGGACTCATTCCAGAACTTGATTTTTGCTAATTTTCTTGTTGTTCTTCAGAGGCTGCCAAACCTGTGGAGAAGGAGACCCAAGAATGGGAGTTTGCAGGTTTCAAGGAAGGCTAAGGATGGGAGTTTGAAGCCATTCCATGTGCATGCTCATACAGAGTTTTCCTTTGTGCTGAATAGTGTCGATTTGTGGGTTTTCGGGGTTGTTTTTGGTTTGAGTTTGGTGTTTTCAGTTGAATGTTTCATATCAGTTTGGGTTGCTGATTTATTTCAGACTTTAAGATTTTAAAATAGAGCTGAATATATGTATTGGGTTGTGATTAAACTTCTGAGATAGTTTATGGGTGTTTTGTGGTGTTTTCGGGCATTGTGTGTTAATTTCGGGAGCCCAATTGAGCATAGTTTTGTCCTACATTTGTGAGCTATTGTGTTAAAGCTATACAAATTTGGAAATGTCATTTTGTAGGCTGTTATGCTGCTGAAATTTCTATAAAAATTTCCATTCTCAGATTTATTAATAATTTGTGAAGTTGTGAAGTTTTTTGGCACTAATTTGGACATACCCGATTTGGGTTTTATTGGGAAATTGGCAGATCTTTGTAATATTGGTTGTTTGATTTTAAAAATCTAATTTGAGGCTGGAAATACCATGAAAAATCAGTAAAGGTACATTTCAGTGGTATCAGAGCCATGATCTTGCCAGCCTGAGGGTTTGTAGAAGTTGCATGTCAGTTTTAACAACTACCCAGATCTTGCATGTCAGTTTTGACAACTACCCAGATCTTGCATGTCATATTTTATGGTTGCATGTTGTTTCTAATTAGTTGCAGGTCAAAATTTATGATCGCATGCAACTAAGTGAAAGAGAAAAAATTTATTTGCAGCGAGAAAAGAATAAAGAAAGTTTGATCAAACCCCCAGTTGAAAGCAAAAGTACAAAATCCAAGGAAGAAAAAAGTATGGCTGATCCAGATGAGATGGCAAAGAAATTCTTCCAAGACATCCAAAATACTCAGAAGCAAACAGTGGATGGTTTGGCGGAAACTAGAGAGGCTTTGTGAATATTGACAGAAAAATTACAAGGAATTGCATCTATTAATGAGAAAGGGAGTACTTCAGAGGAGCCAAGAAATGGGAGATCCACACCATCTAAATCAACCAAAACTATCTTCTTGCCTGCAGATGAGCACCAGTACAAAATCCAACCATTAATCCAGTGGAAGAGGTTATAGGTAACTTGTCTAAATTTAGAGCTACTTATAATGGTTTAGATGATGACTTTCGTAGTTCAGTTCCTTTTAGAGAATATGTGGATATAATGAACACTTTGATGCCCAAGAAAGAGAATAGGAGGGAGCATGACACAAGTGGAAGAGAGCTCAAAAATAAAATAAGCAAGTTCACAACACCTACTTTTGATGGAACAAATAAAATTTCAGCTAGAGCATGGCTACAAATATTACAAACTTTCTTCACACTTAACCCCATGAAAGAGAGTGATGCTGTTCAATTTGCAAGTCTACACTTGGAAGATGCAGCCTATGATTGGTGGTATCATGGAATGACTACTCAAGGTCACGATCAGGTAACTACATTTGAAAATTTCAGTCAAAGAGTGATAGATAGATTTGACCTCAAGGATGATGAAGAGTACTTTAAAGAATTGTCAAAGTTGAAGCAAACCAAATAAGTTAATGAGTATATAGAAAAATTTCAAAAAGTGGCTATTATGGTACCTGATATGAGTGAAAAGAGGATCGTTTATCTTTTTCTTGATGGTTTAGAAGATTTTGTTAAGGGTTTGGTTAAGGCTTTCTCACCCTCAACCTTACAAGAAGCTATCAAAAGAAGCTTGCAACTTGAAACTTGTGTGCCTATGAAATCAATTACTTATCAAAAACCCCCAAATCTTTGGCAACATAAGAGAAATTTTCAGAAAAAGACTTTCCCAACACTACCACCAAAAGATGTGACAAATGTGGCAAAAAAGAAGGTAGATGAAGAGACTAGGAGTGAATTACGAAGGAAAAAGCTTTGTTTTACTTGTAGAGAACCATGGGTTCTAGGACACAAATGTTTGGGGAAAGGTCAAGTGCACTATATTGAAGTTGCTTCAAAATCTGATTTAGATGAGCATGAGGAATTTCATGATACTAAGGAGGAGGTAGAAGAAGAGAAAGGAAAAGAAATCAGCAAGGATGGCACTTTAGCAGCATTATCAGGGGTCCCAAGATACCATCCCTTTCTAATTCGAGGGGTACTAGCAGGGCAAAGGTTGACCGTTCTTCTTGATAGTGGGGCAACTCACAATTTTATTGATGAGGGATTTTTCATGAAAAGAGGGCTTAAAGAAGAAGATTTTGAGGGATTTAATGTTACTGTAGCTGATGGATTCACTATGCCTTGCACACAGGTGGTGAAACAACTCAAGATGACCTTAGGAGATTATGAGTTATGTGATGACTTCTATGTGGTTGGTATTGGGGAGACGGATCTTGTATTGGGTGTTCAATGGTTGCACTCTATCGGAGGCTATTACATGAACCATCAAACTATGGAGTTTAAATTTCATTCCAATGGGAAAGAAGTCATATTGAGAGGGTTATCGAATGGAGCACCTAAGGCGGTCTCTGCAAAGAGGATGGAGAGGACTTTTCGAAGAGGACAAGTAACATGGGCAGCAGGAGTCATAATCCAACCAACAAGCTCTCCAAAGAATCAAGGTAATTTCCATTTTGAAATTCAAAATATTCTTGATAAGCATAGTATAGTTTTCAATGATTTGCTCCAGGATTACCACTAGATAGAGGTTTTGAGCATGTTATAGAGTTAGAACAAGGTGCCAAACAAGTTATAACAACCCCATACTGCCATCCAAGAGGTTTTAAGGAAGAAATTGAAAAAACTATTAAAGAACTCCTGGACATGGGATTCATAAGGCCTAGCTCTAGTCCATTTGCATCATCTGTGGTACTTGTCAAGAAAAAGGATGGTACAATGAGAATGTGTATAGACTATAGGGCTCTAAACAAGAAGACCATAAAAAATAGGTATCCCATACCACGCATAGATGAACTCATTAATGAGTTACATGGTGTTTTATACTTTTCAAAAATTGACTTAAGATCAGGCTACCATCAAATCAGAATGAGGAGTGAAGATGTGGAAAAGACTGCTTTCAAATGTCACTATGGGCACTTTGAATTTCTTGTTATGCCATTCGGACTCACTAATGCACCTGCAACATTCCAATCTTGTATGAATAAGGTATTCAGTCAGCATCCTCAAAAATTTGTTTTGGTATTTTTCGATGATATCTTGATATACAGTAAAACATGGGAAGAGCATCTAAAGTACATAGACACTATTTTGGGAATCTTGGAGCAGCAATCCTTCTATGCTAAGCTATCTAAATGTGAGTTTGGTTTGATAGAGATCCTATATTTGGGACATATTATAAGCTCTAAAGGAGTACAGGTTGATCAACAAAAAATCCAAGCAATTTTGGATTGGCCTCCACCCACTAATCTTACATAGTTGAGAGGTTTCTTCGGGTTGTGTAGCTACTATAGGAGATTTGCCAAGGGATTTTCTTAGTTTTCTGCCTCCTTGACTGATTTGACAAAGAAAGGAGCTTTTGTTTGGATAGAAGAGGCACAAAAAACATTTGATAAGCTTAAGGAGGTAATGAGTTCATGCCCTGTGCTTGCAATTCCAGATTTCTCTTTACCTTTTGTTGTTGAATGTGATGCTTCTGGAGAAGCTATAGGGGCTATTCTAACTCAAAGGGGACATCCAATAGCATTTGAGAGTAGAAAATTAAATCAATCAGAGAAAGGTTACTCCATCTATGATAAGGAAATGTTAGCAATCATGCATGCACTTCATAAGTTTAGACAATATTTGGTATGTGGGAGATTCATTGTAAAGACAGACCATAATAGCCTCAGGTTCTTCTTGAACCAAAGGGATTTGAATGATCATCAACAAAAATGGGTAAGCAAATTGCAAGCTTATGATTTTGATATTGAATACATGAAAGGAAAGAATAATGTGGTTGCTGATGCTCTCTCAAGAAAGCCCACTTTGTGTTCCTTATCATCTATCTCTGCTGATTGGAAAGTCTCCATAATTTTAGAGTATGCTAAAGATTCATTTTCCACCAAGATTTTGGATAAGTTAGTGGATGATAACAGGTACAAGGTTGTTGATGAATTGATTTATTACAAGAACAGGATCTTCTTAGTGCCAGGGTCAAAAACTAAGGAGAGGATATTGAGGGTCTTTCATGACACACCTTTGGCTGGTCATCAGGGATACTTCAAGACATACAGGAAAATTTGAGAGTGGTTTTCATGGAAGGGTATGAAGGAGGATGTCCTTAAACACATTAAGGAATGTATGGTATGCCAACAAAGAAAGAGTGAGCAAAATTTTCCTGCAGGGTTGTTGCAGCCACTTCCTATTCCCGAACAAAAATGGGAAAGTATTTCCGTGGATTTCATCACTGGGTTGCCCAAGGTTCAAGGTAAGGATTTCATATATGTGGTGGTAGATAGATTAACTAAGTAAGCACATTTCTTTCCTATTACATCTGATTTCATGGCATCACAAGTGGCCGAATTTTTCTTCAAGGAAATTTTTAGATTACATGGTTTGCCTAGAAACATTGTTAGTGACCGAGACAGTAGATTCCTTAGCTCTTTTTGGAAGGAGCTCTTTCATTTGGCAGGAACTAAACTCACTCCCAGTACTAGCTATCACCCTCAAATAGATGGACAAATAGAGATAGTTAATAAATGGATAGAGGGATATTTGAGGAACTATGTTTCCAATCAACAACATGCTTGGGTGAAATGGTTACACCTAGGGGAGTATTGTTACAATAGATCTCATCACATGTCTATTGGTATGCCTCCTTTTCGTGCTCTTTATGGTTATGATTCCCTTTCCTTTGTTGATCTAATACTTTTCGATAGCAGAGTACCCGCATCAAGTGATTTCATCAAGCAAAGCCAAGACATAATAAGGTCCCTCAAGGATAATCTACAACATGCACAGAACCAACAAAAGATATATGCTGACAGGAAAAGGATTGAAAGATCTTTTGAGGTGGGAGATTTGGTATTTTTTAGGTTGCAGCCATATAAGAAAAGCACCTTGAAGAGGAGTGGGGCAGAGAAATTCAAGCCAAGGTTCTATGGGCCTTATAAAATCATCAAGAAGGTAGGAGAGGTAGCTTATGAATTGGAGCTCCCACCAAACAGCAAAATACATAATATTTTTCATGTATCTTGCTTAAAGAAGGTTCTAGGCCAGAAAACCATAGTATCTATAGAATTACCACCTCTTGATGATGAAGGGAAATTAGTTTTGATACCAGAAGATATTTTGGATACAAGAGAGAAAAGGTTGAGAAATAGGAGCGTCATAGAGCATTTGGTCAAATGGAAAGGATTACCACTAGAGGATGCAACTTGAGAAGGAGGACATATTCTTGAGAATTCCAACCTTCATTGCTTGAGGACAAGCAATATTTGGGAGGGGAGGACTTGTCATGTCCCCTATTCAAATAATTAAAAAAAAAAAAAAACTTTGCTAAGGCAGGCAGGCTCCAAAAAGGTGAAGTCGGAAAAAAAGGGGCTAATCTTTGGAAACCAATGGACTAATAGATAAAATTATTATTAAATTATATTTTATTAACCCCTCTTGGACATGAGTTAGGGTTATGCCCTCTTTAAAAGGGGTTTGGCGGCATTTTGGACTCATTCCAGAACTTGATTTTTGCTAATTTTCTTGTTGTTCTTCAGAGGCTACCAAACCTGTGGAGAAGGAGACCCAAGAATGGGAGTTTTTAGGTTTCTAGGAAGGCTAAGGATGGGAGTTTGAAGCCATTCCATGTGCATGTTCATACAGAGTTTGCCTTTGTGTTGAATAGTGCCGATTTGTGGGTTTTCGGGGTTGTTTTTGGTTTGAGTTTGGTGTTTTCAGTTGAGTGTTTCATATCAGTTTGGGTTGCTTCTGTATTTCAGACTTTAAGATTTTAAAATAGAGCTGAATATATGTATTGGGTCATGATTAAACTTCTGAGATAGTTTATGGGTGTTTTGTGGTGTTTCCGGGCATTGTGTGTTAATTTCGGGAGCCCAATTGAGCATAGTTTTGTCCTACATTTATGAGCTGTTGTGTTAAAGCTATACAAATCTAGAAATTTCATTTTGTAGGCTGTTATGCTACTGAAATTTCTATACAAATTTCCATTCTTAGATTTATTAATAATTTGTGAAGTTGTGAAGTTTTTTGGCACTAATTTGGACATACCCGATTTGGGTTTTATTGGGAAATTGGCAGATCTTTGTAATATTGGTTGTTTGATTTTAAAGATCTAATTTGAGGCTGGAAATACCATGAAAAATTAGTAAAGGGACATTTCAGATCACTCTCTTGAGTTGGGGTTTTTGGGGAAAATATGGATTATCTGCTTATGTCCCTTTGAATAGTCTCTCTCAAATTCCATCCATTGTGATTTGTCTTGGAGAATAGATTGGGTGTCAAATGTTACAAATTGGAGAATAGATATGATTCGATGCATGATATTTTTGATTTCAACTATAAAAAAATTAGAGTGTTTCTAGCTATAGTCGTTTCCTCAATTAGAAAGATGAGTAATATATAAATTGTAAACTGTGGTTAAAAACAACTCCAAAACCTATGGGAAAGAAACATTCAAATAGTTTGTAGATAATGAACAATACATGAAATTGAATATTTTTTAGAAAAGAAAGACAAGGATGTAAGGTGTATTGATGGTTGTATATTTGAGGTCATCTTGTATTTAAAAAGATTGATGGCTATTAGATTGATATTTTTTCATGGAAGACTCTAATGCATGAGGGTAATAATCTATGTAGTCTTATTTTACAAATGTTGCATTCAACAAAATTTTGATGACCTCTAGAAACATTCTACCTACTAATTTGTAATCCTCGTAAAGCTCCTTTCTAATCTATTAGAATTTTAGACCTATAGGATTTTATCTTGTAGGTTTGTGCTATGAATTGGTATTGAAGGTTGTATATGCATGGTCATCATTTATTTAAAAAGGTTGATGGCTATTAATTTGAAATGTTTGTGTGAAAGGATCTAATGCAAGAGTGTGATAATATATATAATCAAATTTTACAAACTCTTCATTCAACAAAATTTGGATGACCTCTAGAGACATTCTACCTTCTAATTTATAATCCCCCCAAATCCCCTTTTTTGTCTATTAGAAATTTAGGCCTATAGGATTTCATCTTGTACATTTGTGCTATAAATTTATAGTATTAAAAAAAATAAAGACTATAAAGCACTAATGAGAGAATTGGATCTTCACCACTATTCAACTCTTGGGCTATGTCAATGTTGATGTTGTTGTTATTGTCTCTTCTTATACACAAAACTTTCCCTTCCCAATAATAGGGCAGCAATTGCATCTTAGTATGTAATGCGTACACAAAAGAAGTGTGGAAGGCCAAATAAAATAAAATTGGTCTATTTTTGTCAATTATAAAATTTTGTTAAAATGAATATTAGTAATGATTTTTCTTTTATGTATATTTGATCATACATATTGAATAATTAGAAATACAAATCTAGTTTTAAATTTTTAAATAAATTGATAAATACAATCATATAGGTATACACACATGTAGATATTACTTTAAAGTTAATTTTAATTTTTAGTAATGTTTATGACAAACATTGAATTAAATCATAAACTCTCTTAGCCAAAAAAGAGAAATAATTTCTATACAAGATAAACTACATTTTAAATACAATAGAGGGAAAAATCAAAGAGGACAAAAATATTTCTATTAACCAAGGAGAATTAATGAATACTCTATCAAAATTAAATTACATATTCCAAAATACTCACTAACAAAAGGCTATGCCATACTAGTTAAGACATGACATGTAACATAGTATAGCTTAGGACTAGATCACATATCAATGTCATCAAATTTAGAATCAAAACATAAGACATTAATTTAACTTAAAATAGATAGATGTCTCAAAAGAATTGTCTCTTGAAGAAAATGCATGAAAACATCTTCTAGTTTTAAAGTAGCAGTGCATAAATTATAGATATAAATTATTGAATATAACAAAATAAATAAATACAAATTAATTAATTAATTAAACAATTACATAGAGTTTATTTCCAAACGAATGAAACCTTAGACTATAAAAGAAATAAAGAAATTATAATTTTAAGAAACATGCAATTATGTTGAATAAATTACTAACCTTTTACATATTACAAAATTAATCAAAAAATTTAAAAAACAACTTCAACAAAATAGAAATATCTGAGTACTCAAATTATAAGATTTTAACATATTTTAAAATCAAACTATTTAACAATAGGTTTTTTTGAACACTAATTGCATACATGGAAACTTAAAAATGTGAAACTATTGTATTTTTTCAAACCATGCATTAAATAAGAAATTATAAAATTTAATAAGAATGTCTTATTAGATAGATTGAATTTTGATCCTTCAGGTGTAATATTTTAAACTCATGTGTTTTCACAACTAGTAGTTTTCTATCCACTAGTGTGACATTTTTCAACACTGATGAAGAAACCCAACATCAAACATCGACTTCCAATGGGTATATTCACACTTTATATGCATATTATATAAATATTATTATTATTTATCACTTTATTTCAAGGCATCATATTTATTAGATATTGGTTATCACTATTTGATAAATACTAAAAGATATTACATATAATGATTATAAAATAATATTAAATTTTATAAAGATGGTTATTACCTTATGTTAATTTGATTAATAGCGATTATATGTTGAAAATAAAAAAATATTTCATTAATAAATAATATTGTTGATATGCAAAGATAGTCTTGGAAATTTTTTTTGAGTGCATAATGGATTTTGATTTTCTTTAAGAGCTTATAGGTAGATTATGAGGAGTTTTCGTGCAAATTAGGGTGATTTTGATTTTATTTCTAATTCAATATCCATTGAGAGGACATTTGAGAAAGTTAATTGATAATGGTGTATTGATAAGACAAAAAATTCATCAATGATTAATAAAAGTTATAAAAAGTTAAAGAATATATTAGTATGATAAAAAATCATCAACCATTGATTTAGTCATTTTTTTCGGTGACTAATTATTAGTGATCAATTATTTAGTCATTTATTTGATCATTTGTCTAGTCACTTATTTTTGCCTAACCTTGTGATTTTACCTGATGACCAAACTTGTCATATATTTAGTCATTTATACTTATAAATTGCAAAATATTACAAAAATATAATCAATTTTAATCAAGTGATTAAGAATTTTAGTCTTGTGACTAAAAGGTTTAGTCACATAGTCATTTATTTGCCAAAAGTTTATTGGTGAAATATGGTAATTTCATTACTCCTGATGCTTTTGTTAGTAGGATAACTTATTTTGAGCATAATAATTTTGATAACTATTTACGTAATATTGAAACCACTTTAAATTCATCTCTAACCATTGGAATTTCAACAAAATAAAATAATGCTAATTACAATCAAAATGACAATGATTATGAATAAGAAGACAAAGATTAAGAGCTTAAGTTGCTACTAGAAAAGAGACTACGAAGGGTAAAATGAAAGTATAATGGAAAATTACCTTTGATTTATTTTAAATGCAACAAGCTTGGTCATATTGTATCCAAATAACGTGACACAAATATGAATGAAAGGAATGATAAAAGGCGTAACAAATTCTGAACAAATGAAGACTACAAGGACAAAGAAAACGGGGCTTATTACTTAGAAGATGTAAAACAAAGTATGAAAGTGTTGATAAAAACAAAGGTGAGGGACCTTATCTAGAGAAAAAAATATTTGATTGGTCAAAAGTTTGGATTTTAATGCAATACTACAAAACTTTTAAGGCGAAATTAAAAAGTAGGTGTATGTCTGACCACCTTAATAAAAATTAAACGATAATATTTTTAAATATAATTATAGATATAAAAAGTAGACTCATGCTTAGATGTGATGCATATTTTTTGGGTATTTTTATTCCAAATAAACAATTAAATATGAATTTCCTACAAAACTATTTTTGGAATAAAAAAAACCTGTGTCTGACCAACTTAACTAATTGAAAATTTTACCAAATTAAATTATTATTTTTCTCTTATACTAGGAAAAAAATAGAATGTGACACAACTTTTGGATTTAAAAAATGTTATACCATTTGAAAGTTATAGCTATTTTTCAATCAGTATGTCAATCAGCACTTTACAATCATATTCATTGAAAATTAACTAAAATATACTTATCAAACTTGAAATTTGATAGATATTATATCGATGGAATCTTGAGAGTGTTCTAAAAAAACCCTTTTCATTTCATTCAATTTTGAAAACAATAACATTGTCAAATGGCTACTCGAAGTCTGAGTGTCAATGAAACCCTTCTCAAACACATTTTTTGGGTTGCCAAATAGGTTTGGTAAATACCAAGCCTAATCAGATATCCAATTTCAAATCAAGTATCTGATTACAGAATAGATACCCAATATGAAACCAAGTATCTGATTAATTCGTATTTTCCAATTCGGAGGGAAAAAACCCACAATGAAAATTGTGGAGGGAAATTTTAGAGGATTATTATGATGACTATTATTATATATAGTAATATATATATGATAAATATTATTATTATTAGATATATATAGTAATATTATATGATTATTATAATATATATAATAATATATATGGTTATTATTATTATTATTTTTATATAATCTAACAATATATTATTATTATATTGAAATATACAGTATTATATTATTATTAAATATAATATTTTAATGAAATGCATCGAGAGGGGTCATAGGTTAACATATGAGCTCTCTTAATGCATTTCATGACAACATATGTCTCTAGGGCCCCTAAGGACATATGTTTTCATGAAATGTGTCAAGAGGGGTCATAGGTTAACCTATGACCCATCTTCACACATTCGAACCAACCAAATGGGTCCCTAGGGGCCTTAGGGCCCCTAGGGACATACATTGTCATAAAATGCATCAAGAGGGGTCATAGGTTAAGCTATGACCACTCTCAACACATTAGAACCAACCAAATGCATCCCAAGGGGCCCTATAGCCCCTACGGACATATTTTGTCATGAAATGTGTCAATAGGGGTCATAGATTAACCTATGACCCCTCTCGATGCAGTAGAACCAACCAAATGGGTCACTAGGGGTCGTAGGGCACCTAGGGACATAGGTTGTCATGAAATGCATTGGGAGGGGTCATAGGTTAACCTATGATCCCTCTTGATGCATTTGAACCAATCAAATGCATCCCTAGCAGCCTTAGGACCCCTAGGATATATGTTGTCATGAAATGCATTAGAACCAACAAAATGTGTCCCTAGGACCCCTAGGGATACATGTTATCATGAAATGCATCGATAGGGGTCATAGGTTAACCTATTACCCCTGGGTCAAGAGGGGTCATAAGTTAAACTATGTCCCCTCTCAATGTCTCTGAACCAACCAAATAGGTCCCTAGGGGAGCTAGGGCCTCTAGGGATATAAGTTTTCATAAAATGCATCAAGAGGGGTCATAGGCTAACCTATGACCCCTCTTGATGAATTCAAACCAACCAAATGCGTCCCTAGGGGTCGTAGGGCCCCTAGGGTGATTTTCTTGCCATGAAATGGGTCAAGAGGGGTCATAGGTTAACCTATGACCCCTCTAGACACATTAGAAACCAAATGCATCCATTGGGATCTTAGGGGCCCTAGGGACATATGTTATCATAAAATGCATCGAGAGGATTCATAGGTTAACCTATGACCCCTCTTGATGGATTAGTACCAATCAAATGCATCCCTATGGGTCCTAGGTCACCTAGGGACATATGTTCTCATCAAACCCATCGATAGGGGTCATAGATTAACCTATGACCACTCTCAATGCATTAAAGCCAACCAAATGTAAACCTAGGGGCCCTAGGGCCCCTAGGAAAATTCATTGACATGAAATGCATCGAGATGGGTCATAGGTTAACTTCTAACCCCTCTCGACACATTCGAACCAACAAAATGTGTCCCTAGGGGCCCCTAGGGACATTTGTTGTCATGAATGTGTTGAGAGGCTCATAGGTTAATCTATGACCCCTCTTGACACATTAGAACCAATCAAATGGATTCCTAGGGTTCTTAGGGACCCTAGGGACATATGTTGTAATGAAATGTGTCAAGAGAGGGATCATAAGTTAACCTATGACCCCTCTCGATCCATTAGAAACAACCAAATGTGTCCCTAGGGGTCCTAGGGCACCTAGGAACATATGTTGTCATGAAATGCATTGATAGGGATCATACATTAACCTATGGACCCTATCAACACATTTGAACCAACCAAATGCATCCCTACATATGTTGTCATGAAATGCATCAAAAAAGGTCATAGGTTAACCTATGACACCTCTAGATGCATTAAAACCAAACAAATGCATCCCTAGGGGTCCTAGAGCCCATAGGGACATATGTTTCCATGAAACATGTTGGTAGGGATCATAGATTAACCCATGACACCTCTGGATAGATTGGAACCAACTAAATGTGAGGCATTAAGAGGGGTCATAGGCATTCAAACCAACCAAGTGGGTCCCTAGGGGCCCAGGGCCCTTAGGGACATATATTGTCATGAAATGTGTCAAAAGGGATTATAGGTTAACCTATGACTTCTCTTGATGCATAAGAACAAACAAAATGTATCCCTAAGGGTCCTAGGGCCTCTAGGGACATGTTCTATGAAATACATAAAGAGGGGTCATAGGATAACCTATGACCCCTTATGATGCATTAGAACTAACCAATTGCATCCTTCAAGGTCCTAGAGCCCCAAGGGACATATGCTATCATGAAATGCATCGAGATGGGTCATAAGTTAACCTATGATGCTTCTCAATGCATTAGAACCAATAAAATGTGTCCCTATGTGTCCTAGGGCCTGTAGGGACATACATTGTCATTAAATGCATTGAGAGGGGTCATAGGTTAACCTATGACACCTCTTGATGCATTATAACCAACCAAATGCATCCCTAGGGGTCTTATGTCCCATAGGGACATATGTCATCAGAAAATGGCCATAGGACCCCCAGGGATGCATTTGGTTTCTTTGAGTACATCGAAAGGGGTCATAGGTTAACCTATGACCCCTCTTGATGCATTAGAACCAACCAAATGCATCCCTAGGGGTCTTACAGCCCATAAGGACATATTTTGTTAAGAAATGCATTGAGAGGGGTGATAGGTTAACCTATGACCCCTCTTGACACAATAGAAGCAAGAAAATGTGTCCCTAGGGGTCTTAGGGCCCCTAAGGAGATATGTTGTCATGAAATGCATCAAGAGGGGTCATAGGTTAACCTATGAACCCTCTCGAGCCATTAGAACCAACCAATTGCATCCTTGGGGGTCATTGAGCCCGTAAAGACATATGTTGTCATAAAATGCGTCAAGAGAGTCATAGGTTAACCTATTACCCCTCTTGATGCATTAGAACCAAAAAAATGTGTCCCTAGGTTCCCTAAGGTACCGAAGGACATATTTTGTTATGAAATGCGTCAAGAGGGGTCATAGGTTAACCTATGACCCCTGTCGACACATTAGAACAAATGAAATGCATCCCTAAGGAATATAAAGCATGTAGGGACATATGTTGTCATGAAATGCATTAATAGGGGTCATGGGTTAACCTATGACACCTTTGAATGCATTTATAACAACCAATTGCATGCCTTGAGTTCCTAGGGACTCTAGAGACATATATTATCAAAAAATGCATTGAGAGGGGTCATAGGGTAACCTATGACCCCTCTCAATGCATTAGAAGCAAACAAATGCATTCCTTGGGGTCCTATGGCCCCTACAGACATATGTTGTCATGAAATGAATCGAGAGGGTTCATAGGTTAACATATGACCCCTCTAGATGCATTAAAAACAACCCAATGCATCCCTAGGGGCCCTAGTGCCCTGAGGGACATATGTTATGAAAAGCATCAAGATGGGTAATAGGTTAACCTATGACCCATCTCGATGCATTAGAACCAAAAAAATGCATCCCTAGAGGACATAGGGACACTAGGGACATATGTTGTAATAAACTGCATCGATAGGGGTCATAGGTTAACCTATTACTACTCTTGATGAATTAGAACCAACCAAATGCATTCCTAGGGGCCCCTAGGGAGATACTTTTTTATGAAATGCATCAAGAGGGGCCAGAGGTTAACCTATGACTCCTCTCAATCCATTTAAACCAACAAAATGCATCCTTCGACGTCCTAGGGCCCCTAGGGACACACATTGTCATGAAATGGGTTATGAGGGCCCTCTCAACACATTAAAACCAACCAAATGTGTCCTTAGGGGTCCTAGTATCTCTAGGGACACACATTGTTATGAAATATGTCGAGAGGGGGTCATAGGTTAACATATGACCCCTCTCAATGCATTCAATTGAAGCAAATGCATCCCCAGAGGTCATAAGGACCCTAGGGACATATATTGTCAAGAAATTCCTTGATAGGAGTCACAGGTAAACCTATGACCCCTCTCGACACAAATGCAACCAAAAAAATGTGTCCCTAGGAGGCCTAGGGCCCCTAAGGACATACATTGTCATGAAATGCATTGAGATGGGTCATAGGTTAACCTATGACCCCTCTTTATGCATTAGAACCAATCAAATACATCCTTAGGTGTCCTAAGGCCCTTAGGGACATATGTTATCATGAAATGTGTCAAGAGGGGTCACAGGTTAACCTCTAACCCCTTTCGATGCACTAGAACAAACCAAATGCATCATTAGGGGTCCTAGCACCCTTAGAAACATATGTTGTCATGAAATGTATCGATAGGGATCATAGGATAACCTGTGACCCCTTTTGACACATTGAAAGTAATGAATTTCATCCCTAAGGGTCCTAGGGCCCCTAAGGACATATGTTGTCATCAAATGCATCGTGAGGGGTCATAGGTTAACCTATGATCCCTCTCGACACATTAAAAATAACTAAATGTGTCCTTGGGGGTCCTAGGGCCCCAAGGGACATATGTTGTTATGAAATGCATTGAGAGGGGTCATGGGTTAACCTATAACCCATCTCAATAGATTAGAATCAATCAATTGCATCCCTAGGGCCCCTAGGGACATATGTTTTCATGAAATGCATCAATAGGGGTCATAGGTTAACATATCACCCCTTCGATGCATTAGAACCAACCAAATGCATCCCTAAGGATCCTAGGACCCTTAGGAATATACATTTTCATGAAATGTGTTAACCTATGACCCATCTTGACAAATTATAAACAACCAAATGCATCTCTAGAGGTCCTAGTGCCCTTGGGACATATGTTGTCATGAAATACATTGATAAGGGACATAGGTTAACCTATGACCCCTGTTGACACATTGGAACCAAGAAAATGCATCCCGAGGGGCCCTAGGGCCCCTAGGGACATACATTCTGATGACATGTGTTCAGAGGGGTCATTGGTTAACCTATGAGTCCTCTCAATGCATTCAAACCAACCAAATGAGTCGCTACAAGCCATACGGCCCCTAGGGACATACTTTGTCATGAAATGCATTGAGAGGGGTCATAGGTTAACCTATGACTCCTATGAATGCATTCAAACCAACCAAATGCATCCCTCAGGGTCAAAGGGCCCCTAGGGACATACATTTTCATGAAATGCATCGAGAGGGGTCATAGTTTAACTTATGACCCCCCTTGACACATTTGAACCAACCAAATGTGTACCTAAGGGCCCAATACATTGCCATGAAATGCATCAAGAGAGGTTATATGTTAACCTATGACCCCTTTTGATGGATTTCATGACAACATATATCCGTAGGGTCCCATTTGGTTGGTTCAAATGTGTTAAGAGTGGTCATAGCTTAACCTATGACCCTTCTCAATGCATTTGAATCAATCAAATACATCCCTCAAGGTACTAGGGTCCCTAGGGACATACATTGTCATATAATGCATCGAAAGTTGTCATAGGTTAACCTGTAATCTTTGTCAATGCATTATAACCAAAAAAATGCATCCCTTGAGGTCCTAATGCCCCTTGGGACATGTTTTATTGAAATGCATTAAGAGGGGTCATAGGTTAACCAATGACCTCTCTCGATGCATTAGAATAACAAAAATGTGTCCTTGGGGATCTTAGGGCCCCTAGGGACATATGTTATCATCAAATGCATCGAGAGGGGTCATATGTTAACCTATGACCCCTCTCGACACATTATAACCAACCAATTGGGTCACTAGGGGTCATAGGGCCCCTAGGGACATATGTTGTCATGAAATGATTTGAGAGGGGTCATAGTTTAACCTATGACCATCCTCGATGTATTGAAACCAACCAAATGCATCCCTGGGGGCATTATGGCCCCTAAGGACATATGTTGTGATAAAATGTGTCGAGAGGGGTCATAGGTTAACCTATGACCACTCTTAATACATTAGAACCAACCAAATGCATCCCTAGGGGTCTTAGGGTCCCTAGGGACATATGTGGTCATGAAATGTGTTGAAGGGGTTATAGGTTAACCTATTACTCCTCTTGATGTATTAGAACCAACAAAATGTGTCCCTAGGGGCCCTACAAATGTATGTTGTCATGAAATGTGTTGAGAGGGTTATAAGTTAATTTATTACTGCTCTCAATGCATTAGAACCAAAAAAATGCATCCCTAAGAGTCTTAGGGCCCCTATGAGCATATGTTTTAATGAAATGTGTTCGAGAGGGTTCATAGGTTAACCTTTGAATCCTCTCAATGCATTAGAACCAACAAAATGCATCCCTAGGGGTCCTAGAGC
Organism: Cupressus sempervirens; assembly: GCA_028749045.1. Taxonomy (NCBI): domain Eukaryota; kingdom Viridiplantae; phylum Streptophyta; class Pinopsida; order Cupressales; family Cupressaceae; genus Cupressus; species Cupressus sempervirens. Next base: position 789,731,109 of record CM053783.1, on the reverse strand, counting down.
CCCTCTTGATTCATTAGAACCAAATAATTGCATCCCTAGGGGTCCTAGGGCCCATAGGGACATACATTGTCATGGAATGTGTCGATAGGTGTTACAGGTTAACCTATGAGCTCTCTCAATGCATTAGAACCAACCAAATGCATCCCTAGGGATCCTAGGGGCCCTAGGGACATACGTTGTCATGAAATGCATCAAGAGGGTTCATAGGTTAACCTATGGCCCCTCTCAATGCATTACAACCAAACAAATGTGTCCTTAGTTATCGTAGGGCCCTTGACAACATATGTTTACATGAAATGCATCGATAGGGGTCATAGGTTGACCTATGAGCCCTCTTGACACATTAGAACCAACCAAATCAATACATCATGTAATGTGTTGATAGGGTTCATAGGTTAACCTATGACCTCTCTCAACATATTGGAACCAACCAAATGTGTTCCTAAGGGCCCAAGGACACCTAGGGACATATGTTTTCATGAAATGGGTTGAGAGGAGTCATAGGTTAACCTATGACCCCTCTCGATTAATTCCAACCAACCAAGTCGGTCCCTAGGGGGCTTAAGGACCCTATGGATATATGTTGTCATGAAATGAATTGAGAGGGTTCATAGGTTAAACTATGACTCCTCTCATCAAATTTGAACTACCCAAATGCTTCCCTCAGGATTTTAGGGCCCCTAGTGACATATGTTGTCATGAAATGCATCAAGAGTGATCATAGGTTAACCTATGACACTTCTTAATGCATTAATACCAACAAAATGTGTCCCTAAGGGTCCTAGGGCCCCTAGGGACATATGTTATCTTGAAATATCTTGATAGGGGTCATAGGTTAACCTATGACCTCTCTCAATGCATTAGAACCAACCACATGCATCCCTAGGTGCCCTAGGGCCCTTCGTTAGATACGTTGTCATGTAATGCATTGAGAGGGGTCATAGGTTAACACATAACCCCTCTCAATGCATCAGAACAAACCAAATACATCTTTAGGTTTCGTAGGGCCTCTAGGAACATATGTGGTCATATAATGCATTGATAGGGGGCATAAGCTATCCTATGACCTCTTTCGATACATTGGAACCAACAATTGCATTTGTAAGGGCCCAAGGACCCTAAGGATATATGTTATCATTAAATGCATTGAGAGGTGTCATAGGTTAACCTATGACCCCTCCTGATGCATTTGAACCAACCACATGGGTCCGTAGTGGCCCTAGGGCCCCTAGAGACATATGTTGTCATGAAATCCATCGAGAGGGGTCATAGCTTAACCTATGAATCCTCTAATGTATGACCCCTCTCAACACATTCAAACTAACCAAATGCTTCCCTCAGGCTCTTAGGGCCCCTAAAGACATATTTTGTCATGAAATACCTTGATAGGGGTCATAGGTTGACCTATGACCCCTCCTAGTGCATTAGAACCAACCAAATGCATCCCTAGTGTCTCTAGAGCCCTTAAGGAGATATGTTGTCATGAAATGCATGGAGAGGGGTTTTAGGTTAACACATGACCCCTCTTGACACATTAGAAGAAACCAAATGCATCCCTAGGGGTCCTAGGGCCCCTAAGGACATATGTTGTCAGGTAATGCATTGATAGGGGTCATAGGTTTACCTATGACCTCTCTTGACACATTAGAACCAACCAAATGCATCCTTAGGGACCCAATGACCCTTAGAGATATATGTTGTCATTAAATGTGACATGAGATGTCATAGGTTAACCTATAACCCCTCTCGATGCATTTGAACCAACCAAATACGTCCCTAGGGGCCCTAGGGCCCATAGGGACATATGTTGTCATGAAATGTATATTGAGGGGTCATAGGTTAACCTATGACTCCTCTTAACACATTCAAACTAACCACATGCTTTCCCTAGGGTTGTAGGGCCTTGAGGGACATACGTTGTCATGAAATGCATCAAGAGGATTCATAGGTTAAACTATGACACCTCTTGACACATGAGAACCAACCATATGTGTCCATGAGGATCCTAGGACCCCTAGGGACATATGCTATTATAAAATTCATCAATATGGTTCATAGGTTAACCTATGACCTCTCTCAATGCATTAGAACAAACAATGGTGCCTTGGGTATCTTAGGGCCCCTAGGAATATATTTTGTAATGAAATGCATTAAGAGGGATCATACATTAATCTATGACCCCTCTTGATGCATAGGAACCAACTAAATATGTCTCTAGGCTCCCTAGGGTCCCTAGAGACATATATTGTCATGAAATGAATCGAGAGGGGTCATAGGTTAACTTATGACCCCTCTCAATGTGTTAAAACCAACGAAATGCATCCCTAGGGGTCTTAGGGCCTATAGGGACATATGTTGTCATGAAATGCATCGATAGTAGTTTAGTTATCCTATCACCACTCTTGATGCATTAGAACCAAAAAAATATGTCCTTCTAGGTCCTAGGGCCTATAAGGACATACATTATCATTAATGTGTCAATAGGGGTCATATGTTAACCTATAAACCCTTTCAATGCATTAGAACCAACCAATTGTGTCCCTAGGGGTCCTAGGGTCCCTCGAGACATACATTGTCATGAAATGCATTGATTGGGGTTATAAGTTAACCTATAACACCTCTCAATAGATTAGAACCAAACAATTGCATCCCTAGGGATTCTAGGGCCCTTTTGGAAAAATATTGTCATTAAATGCATTGTTAGCGATCATAGGTTAAACTATGACTCTTGTTGATGCAATGAAATGAGCCAAATTTATCCTTATGAGTCCTAGGGCCCCTAACAACATATTTTTTCATGAAATGCATCACCTATGACCCCTTTCAACACATTGGAACCAACCGAATGTGTCCCTAGGGGCCCTAGGTCCCCTATGAACATAAGTTGTCATGAAATGCATTGTGAAGAGTCATAGGTTAACCTATGACCCCTCTCAACATATTAGGACCAACCAAATGTATCCCTAAGAGTCTCAGGGCCCCTACGAACATATGTTGTAATGAAATGTGTTTGAGAGGGATCATAGGTTAACCTTTGACTCCTCTCAATGCATTAGAACCAACCAAATGCATCCTTATGGGTCTTAGGGCCCCTCTTGTTGCATTAGAACAAAATAATTGTGTCGCTAGGGATCTTAGGGCCCCTAGGGACATACATTGTCATGAAATGTGTTCACAAGTGTTATAGGTTAACTTATGACCTCTCTCGACACACTAGAACCAACCAAATGCATTCCTGGGGATTTTAGAGCCCCTAAGGACATACGTTGTCATGAAATTCATCGAGAGGGGGCATAGGTTAACCTATGGATACTTTCGATGTATTAGAACCAACCAAATGTGTCCGTAGGGGTCCTAGGGCCCTTGGAGACATATATTGTCATCAAATGCATTGACAGGGGTCACAGGTTAAACTATGAGCCCTATCAATGCATCAAAACTAACCAAATCCATCCATAGGGGCCTTAGGCCCTCTAGAACATACATTGTCATGAAATGCATAGAGAGGGGTCATAAGGTAATAAATGACACCTCTCGATGCATTAGAACCAACAAATGCATCTCTAGGGGTCCTAGGGCTCTTAGAGCCCTTAGGGAGATGCTTTGTCATGAAATGTGTTGAGAGGGGTCATAAATTAACACATGACCCCTCTCAACACATTAGAAGAAAAAAAATGCATCCCTAGGGGTCCTAGGTCCCCTAGGGACATGTGTTGCCATGTAATGCATCAATAATAGTCATTGATTAATCTATGACCTCTCTCAACACATTGGAACCAACCAAATGTATCCCTAGGGGCCCAAAGACCCATATGTACATATTTTGTCATTAAAAGCATTGAGACGTGTCATAGGTTAACCTACAACCCCTCTCGATTAATTTGAATCAACCAAATGGGTCATCATGAAATGTATCGAGAGGTTTCATAGGTTAACCTATGACTCGTCTCAACACATTCTAACTAACCAAATGCTTCCCTTGGGGTCCTAAGGCACCTATCGACATATGTTGTCATGAAATGCACCAAGAGGGATCATAGGTTAAGTTATCACAACTCTTGACACATTAATACTAAAAAAAATGTCCTTAGGGGTCTTAGGGCTTGTAGGGACATATGTTATCATGAAATGACTTGATAAGGATCATAGCTTAACTTATCACCCCTCTTGATGCATTAGAACCAACCAAATGTGCCCCTAGGGGCACTACATCCCTTCGGTAGATAGGTTGTCATGAAATGCATAAAGAGGGGTTGTAGGTCAACACATAACCCCTCTCAATGCATTAGAACAAACCAAATTCATCCCTAGGGGTCCTAGAGACCCTACGGACATATGCTATCATGTAATGCATTAATAGGGGTCATAGGTTAACCTATGACTCTTGTGAAAGGATTTGAACCAACCAAATGGGTCTCTAGTTGACCTAGGGCCCCTAGGGACATATTTTGTCATGAAATATATTGAGAAGGGTCATAATTTAACTTATGACTACTCTCAACACATTCAAACTAACCAAATGCTTCCCTAGGGTCTTAGGGCCCCTAGGGACACATGTTGTCATGAAATGGCTCGATCGAAGGTCATAGGTTAACCTGTGACCCCTCTTGATGTATTACAACCAACCAAATGCATCCCTAGGAGCCCTAGGGCCCTTAGGGAGATATGTTGTAATGAATTTGTTGAGAGGGGTCTTAGATTCCCTCTCAACATATTGGAACAAACCAAATGCATCCCTAAGGCTCCTAGGGCCCCTAGGGACAATTGTTATTATGTAATGTGCCAATAAGGGTCATAGGTTAACCTATGACCTCTCTCAAAACACTGGAACCAACCAAATGCATCCTTGAGGGCCCAAGGACCCCTAAGAACATACGTTGTCATTAAATGTGTCAAGATGTGTCATAGGTTAACCTATGACCTCTCGTCATGCATTTGAACTAACTAAATGTGTCCCTAAGGGCCTTAGGGCCCCTTGGGACATATGTTGTCATGAAATTCATTGAGAGGGGTCATAGATTAACCTATGACTCCTCTCAACACATTCAAACTAACCAAATGCTTCCCTCAGAGTCTTAGGGTCCTTAGGGACATATGTTGTCATGAAATGCATCGAGAGGGGTCATAGGTTAACCTATGACCCCTCTTGATGTATTAGAACCAACCAAATGCATTTTTGGGGGTCCCAAGCCCCACAGGGACATATATTGTCTTTAAATTCATCAAGAGGGTTCATAGGTTAACCTATGATCCCTCACGATGTATTAGAACCAACTAATTGTGTCCCTGGAGTTCCTAAGGCCCCTAGGAACATATGTTGTCATGAAATGTGTCAAGAGGGGGAATAGGTTAACTTATGACCCCTCTCGACACATTGGAACCAATGAAATGCATCCCTAGGATCCCTAGGCCCCCTAGGGACATATGTTGTCATGAGATGCGTCAAGAACCTATGACCTATCTCAACATATTAGTGTTGAGATAATGGGTGTTGCACACATTGTAATATATTTATATATTTTATTATTTTATTTTATTATGTAATGTTGTGCCTAGATGGATGTGCAATATGTAAATATTTCAATGGAATATTCTTGATGAGTTGTATTGTAACATTGTGATAATATTTCATGTAATTATTTAATATTGAAAAAAAGAATTAAATGCCCAATATTAAATGTGGGCTCAATGGGTTAGGTAGCACATGGTTTTAGCAGATGGTTTATGTAATACCACTTGGTGGTTTTGTGGGACTTGCTACTATATAAGTAGCCACAAGGGTAGTTCTTGTAGAGAGTAAGAGTGAGAAAGGCAAGAGTTGAGTGGGACAAGGCTTGACAGGTTAGCCAAGGGAGCATCTGTGAAGGTTGGAAGCATGGCATGAGATGTGTGGATTCATGCTTGTTCACATAGTTTGCTCGGTTGTGGCTTTGGTGATGAAGGCTTCCATGGTTGTATTGCAATGGTATTTTTGCTGAATAATGCATGGTGATGGATGCTTTTGGAGGCTGGGTCTTTCCCTCAATGAGGATTTTCTAGGGTATATCTTGTGTCACAATTTTGTGGGCATGTTGTCTATTCTCTTGCATGTGGATTTTAATTCCCTGTTTATTTCAGATCTATTATGGGTTATGTAGAAATGGTTATATTCTATTTTGCCAAGTTTTCTTACAATTAGAACCAACCAAATACATCCCTCGGGGTCTTAGGACCTCTAAGGACATATTTTCTCATGAAATATATTGAGAGGGGTCATAGCTTATCCTATGACTGCTCTTGATGCATTAGAACCAACCAAATTCTTCCCTCTATGTCCTAAGGTCCCTAGGGACATATGTTGTCATGAAATGCATTGAAAGGGGTCATAGGTTAACCTATGATCCATTTCAATACATTAAAACCAACCAATTGTGTCCCTAGGGGTCCTAGAGCCCCTAAGGGCATACATTGTTAAGAAATGCATTAACTAGGATCATAGGTTAACCTATGACACCTCTCAATGCATTAGAACCAAACAATTATGTCCCTAGGGGTTCTAGGGCCCCTAAGGACATATGTTGCCACGAAATGCATTAGTAGTGATCATAGGTTAACCTAGGTCATTCATTAACCTATGACTCCTGTCAACGCAATGAAACAAACCAAATGCATCCCTAGGGACTAGGGCCCCTAGGAAGATTTGTTGTAATGAAATGCATTGAGAGGGGCATAGGTTAACGTATGCTACCCTATTGATGCATTAGAACCAACCAAATTCATCCCTATGGGTCTTAAGGACCCTAAGAACATATGTTGTTGTGAAATGTGTTGATAGGGGTCATAGGTTAACCTATGACCCCTTTCGACACATTGTAATCAACTAAATGCATTCCTAAGGGCCCTAGGGCGCCTAGGGACATAAGTTCTCATAAAATGCATCGAGAAGAGCCATAGGTTAACCTATGACCCCTTTCTATGCTTTAGAACCAACCAAACACATCCCTATGGGTACTAGGGCCCCTAGTGACATATGTTGTCATGAAATGTGTTGAGAGGGGTCATAGGTTAACCTATGACTCCTCTCAATGCATTAGAACTAACCAAGTGCGTCCATGGGGTTCGTGGGGCCTATAGGGACATATGTTGTCACAAAATGCATTGAGAGGGGTCATAGGTTAAGTTATGGCCCCTTTTAATGCATTAGAACCAACCAAATGCATCCGTAGGGGTTTGAGGGCCCCTACGGACATATGTTTTCATAAAATGCATTGATTGGGGTCATATGTTAACCTATGACCCCTCTCGACACATTGGATCCAAACAAAATGTGCACTTAGGGGCCTGATATGTTGTCATGAAATGTGTTGAGAGGGGTTATATGTTAACCTATGACCCCTCATGATGTATTTCATGAAAACGTATATCCGTAGGGTCCCATTTTGTTGGCTCAAATGCATTGATAATGGTCATATGTTAACCTCTGATGTCCCTAAATTCATTTAAATCAACCAAATGTGTTCCTCAGGGTATGTTGTCATGAAATGTGTCAAGAGGGGTCATAGGTTAACCTATGACCCCTCTTGATGCATTAGAACCAACCAAATGCATCCCTAGGATCTTAGGGCCCTAGGGACATATGTTGTCATAAAATTCATCAAGAGGGGTCATAGGTTAACCTATGACTCCTCTCAACACATTAGAACCAACCAATTGTGTCCTTGGGGCCCCTAGGGCCCCTAGGAACATATGTTTTCATGAAATACATTGATAGGGGTCATAGGTCATAGGTTAACCTATGACCCCTCTCGACGCATTAGAGATAACTAAATGCATTCCTAGGCATTTTAGAGCCTCTAGGGACATATTGTCATGTCCCTTTTTCAAATAATTAAAAATAATAAACTTTGCTAAGGCAGGCAGGCTCCAAAACGGTGAAATTTTAGAAAAAGGGGCTAATCTTTGAAAACCAATGGAATAATAAATAAAAATTATTATTAAATTAAATTTTCATAACCCCTCTTGGACGTGAGTTAGGGTTATGCCCTCTTTTAAGAGGTTTGGAGGCATTTTGGGCTGATTGGAGAACTTGATTTTTGCTCATTTCTTTGTTATTCTTCAGAGGCTGCCAAACCTGTGGAGAAGGAGACCCAAGAATGGGAGTTTTCAGGTTTCTAGGAAGGTTAAGGATGGGAGTTTGAAGCCATTCCATGTGCATGCTCATGCAGAGTTTGCCTTTGTGCTGAACAGTGCAGATTTGTGGTTTTTCGGGTGTGGTTTTTGTAAGAGTTTGGTGTTTTCGATTGAGTATTTCATATCAGTTTGGGTTGCTGATGTATATCAGTCATTTAGATGTTAAAATAGATTTAAATATATTTATTTGGTCATTATTATACTTCTATGATAGATTATCAGTGCTTTTGTTGTGTTTTTGGCTATTTTGTGTTGTCTTCGGGAGCTTGATGAGCATTGTTTTTACCCTCCATTTGGGAGCTATTGTGTAAATGTTATACATATCTAGAGATATCATTTTGTAGGCTTTTATGCTGATGAAATTTCTATAAAAATGTCCACTTTTAGATTTATTAATAATATGTGAAGCTGTGAAGTTTTTGGCACTATTTCCAGCATACCCGATTTGGGGTTTATTGAGAAATTTGTAGATTTTTGAAATATTGGTTGTTTGATCTTAAGATATGATTAGAGGTTTGAAATATCATAAAAAATTAGTAAAGGGACATTTTAGTGGTATCAGAGCAATGATCTTGCCAGCCTGAGGCTTTGTAGAAGTTTGCATGTCAGTTTTGACAACTACCCAGATCTTGCATGTCATAATTTATGGTTGCATGTTGCTTCTAACTAGTTTCATGTCAAAATTTATGGTTGCATGCTAATTCTAATCATTTTCATGTTAGTTCTTAGTGAATATGGTGGTTTCATGTTGCTTCCAATCAGCTGCATGTCAAAATTTATGGTCGCATGCAACTAAATGAAAGAGAAAAAAGATATTTGCAGCGAGAAAAGAATAAAGAAATTTTGATCAAACTTCCAATTGAAAGTAAAAGTACAAAATCCAAGGAAGGGAAAAGTATGGCTGATCTAGATGAGATGGCAAAGAAATTCTTCCAAGACATCCAAAAGACTCAGAAGCAAATAGTGGATAGTTTGACAGAAACTAGAGAGGCTTTGCGAATATTGATAGAAAAACTACAAGGAGTTGCATCTATTAATGAGAAAGGTAGCACTTCAGAGGAGCCAAGAAATCTGAAATCCACACCATCTAAATCAACCAAAACTATTTTATTGCCTACAGATGAGCCACCAGTACCAAATCCAACCATTAATCCCATGGAAGAGGTTACAGGTAACTTAATTGCATTAAGAGCTACTTACAATGGCTTAGATGATGACTTTCGTAGTTTGGTTCCTTTTAGAGAATATGTGGATATGATGAACACTTTGATGCCCAAGAAAGAGAACAAGAGGGAGCATGACATAAGTGGAAGAGAGCTCAAAAATAAAATAATCAAGATTACAGCACCTACTTTTGATGGAACAAATAAATTTCAGCTAGAGCATGGCTACAAAAATTATAGACTTTCTTCACACTTAACCCCATGAAGGAGAGTGATGTTGTTCAATTTGAAAGTCTACACTTGGAATATGTAGCCTATGATTGGTGGTATCATGGAATGACTACTCAAGGTCATGATCAGGTAACTACATTTGATGAATTTAGTCAAAGAGTGATAGATAGATTTGACCTCAAGGATGATGAAGAGTACTTTAAAGAATTGTCAAAGTTGAAGCAAATCAAATTAGTTAGTGAGTATATAGAAGAGTTTCAAAAAGTGGCTGTTATGGTACCTAATATGAGTGAAAAGAAGATTGTTTATCTTTTTCTTGATGGTTTAGAAGATTTTTTTAAGGTTTTGGTTAAGGCTTTCTCACCCTCAACCTTACAGGAAGCTATCAAAAGAAGCTTGCAACTTGAAACTTGTGTGCCTATGAAATCAGTCACTAATCAAAAACCTCCAAATCTTTGGCAACATAAGGGAAATTTTTAGAAAAAGACTTTCCCACTACTACCACCAAAAGATGTGATAAATGTGGCAAAAAATAAGGTAGATGAAGAGACTAGGAGTGAATTACGAAGGAAAAAGCTTTGTTTTACTTGTAGAGAACCATGGGTTCCAGGACACAGATGTTTGGGGAAAGGTCAAGTGCACTATATTGAAGTTGCTTCAGAATCTGATTCAGATGAGCATGAAGAATTTAATGACACTAAGGAGGAGGTAGAAGAAGAGAAAATAAAAGAAATCAGCAAGGATGGCACTTTAGCAGCATTATCAGGAGTCACAAGATACCATCCCTTTCGAATTTGAGGGGTACTAGCAAGGCAAAGGTTGACAGTTCTTCTTGATAGTGGGGCAACTCACAATTTTATTGATGAGGGATTTGTCATGAAAAGAGGGCTGAAAGTAGAAGATTTTGAGGGATTCAATGTTACTGTAGCTGATGGATTCACTATGCCTTGCACACGGGTGGTGAAACAACTCAAGATGACATTAGGAGATTATGAGTTATGTGATGACTTCTATGTGGTTGGTATTGGTGAGACAGATCTTGTATTGGGTGTTCAATGGTTGCACTCTATTGGAGGCTATTACATGAACCATCAAACTATGGAGTTTAAATTTCATTCCAATGGGAAAGTAGTCATATTGAGAGGCTTATCGAATGGAGCACCTAAGGTGGTCTCTGCAAAGAGGATAGATAGGACTTTTCGAAGAGGACAAGTATCATGGGTAGCAGGAGTCATAATCCATCCAACAAGCTCTCCAAAGAAAAAAGGTAATTTCCATTTTGAAATTCAAAATATTCTTGATAAGCATAGTATAGTTTTCAATGACTTGCCTCTAGGATTACCACCAGATAGAGGTTTTGAGCATGTTATAGAGTTAGGATAGGGTGCCAAACTAGTTATAACAACCCCATACCGCCATCCAAGAGGTTATAAGGAAGAAATTGAAAAAACTATTAAAGAACTCCAAGACATGGGATTCATAAAGCCTAGCTCTAGTCCATTTGCATCATCTGTAGTACTTGTCAAGAAAAAAGATGTTACAATGAGAATGTGTATAGACTATAGGGCTCTAAACAAGAAGACCATAAAAAATAGGTATCCCATACCATGCATAGATGAACTCATTGATGAGTTACATGGTGCTATATACTTCTCAAAAATTGACTTAAGATCAGGGTGCCATCAAATCCGAATGAGGAGTGAAGATGTGGAAAAGACTGCTTTCAGATGTCACTATGGGCACTTTGAATTTCTTGTTATGCCATTTGGCCTCACTAATGCACCTGCAACATTTTAATCTTGTATGAATAAGGTATTCAGCCAGCATCTTCGAAAATTTGTTTTGGTATTTTTTGATGATATCTTGATTTACAGTAAAACATGGGAAGAGCATCTAAAGCACATAGACACTGTTTTGGAAATCTTGGAGCAGCAATCCTTCTATGCTAAGCTATCTAAATGTGAGTTTGGTTTGACAGAGACCCTATATTTGTTACATATTATAAGTTCTAAAGGAGTACAAGTTGATCAACAAAAAATTAGGCAATTTTGGATTGGCCTCCACCCACTAATCTTACACAGTTGAGAGGTTTCTTTGTGTTGTGTAGCTACTATAGGAGATTTTCCAAGGGATTTTCTCAGCTTGTTGCCCCCTTGACTGATTTGAGAAAGAAAGGAGCTTTTGTTTGGTTAGAAGAGGCACAAAAAACATTTGATAAGCTTAAGGAGGTAATGAGTTCATGCCCTGTGCTTGCAATTCTAGATTTCTCTTTACCTTTTGTGGTTGAATGTGATGCTTTTGGAGAAGGTATAAGGGCTGTCCTAACTCAAAGGGGACATCCAATAGCATTTGAAAGTAAAAAATTAAATCAATCAGAGAAAGGTTACTCCATCTATGATAAGGAAATGTTGGCAATCATGCATGCACTTCATAAGTTTAGACAATATTTGGCATGTGGGAGATTCATTGTAAAGATAGACCATAATAGCCTTAGGTTCTTCATAAACCAAAGGGATTTGAATGATCATAAAAAAAAATGGGTAAGCAAATTGCAAACTTATGATTTTGATATTGAATACATGAAAGGAAAGAATAATGTGGTTGTTGATGCTCTCTCAAGAAAGCCCACTTTGTGTTCCTTAACATCTATCTCTACTAATTGGAAAGTCTCTATAATTTTAGAGTATGCTAAAGATTCCTTTGCCACCAATATTTTGGATAAGTTAGTGGATGATAACAGGTACAAGGTTGTTGATGAATTGATTTATTACAAGAATAGGATCTTCTTAGTGCCAAGATCAAAAACTAAGGAGAGGATATTGAGGGCCTTTCGTGACACACCTTTGGCTGGTCATCAGGGATACTTCAAGACATACAGGAAAATTTGAGAATAGTTTTCATGGAAGGGTATGAAGGAGGATGTCCTTAAACACATTAAGGAATGTATGGTATGCCAACAAAGCAAGAGTGAGCAAAATTTTCTTGTAGGGTTGTTGCAGCCACTTCCTATTCCTGAACAAAAATGGGAAAGTATTTCCATGGAATTCATCACTGGGTTGTCCAAGGTTCAAGGTAAGGATTGCATATATGTGGTGGTAGATAGATTAACTAAGTATGCACATTTCTTTCCTATCAAATCTGATTTCAAGGCATCATAAGTGGCCGAATTGTTCTTCAAGAAAAATTTTAGATTACATGGCTTGCCTAGAAACATAGTTAGTGACCAAGACAGTAGATTCCTTAGCTCTTTTTGGAAGGAGCTCTTTCATTTGGCAGGAACTGAACTCACTCCCAGTACTAGCTATCACCCTCAAACAGATGGACAAACTGAGATAGTTAATAAATGGATAAAGGGATATTTGAGGAACTATGTTTTAAATCAACAACATGCTTGGGTGAAATGGTTACACCTAGGGGAGTATTGTTACAATACATCTCATCACATGTCTATTGGTATGCCTCCTTTTCATGCTCTTTATGGTTATGATGCCCTTTTCTTTGTTGATCTAATACTTTCTGATAGCAGAGTACCTTCAACAAGTGATTTCGTCAAGCAAAGCCAAGACATAATAAGGTCCCTCAAGGATAATCTACAACATGCACAGAACCAACAAAAGTTATATACTGATAGGAAAAGGATTGAAAGATCTTTTGAGGTTGGAGATTTGGTATTTTCTAGGTTGCATCCATATAAGCAAAGGACCTTGAAGAGGATTGGGGCAAAGAAACTCAAGCCAAGGTTCTATGGGCCTTATAAGATCATCAAGAAGGTAGGAGAGGTAGCTTATGAATTGGAGCTCCCACCAAACAAAAAAATACATAATATTTTCCATGTATCTTGACTGAATAAGGTCCTAGGCCAGAAAACCATAGTATCTATAGAATTACCACTTCTTGATGATGAAGGGAAATTAGTTTTGATACCAGAAGAGATTTTGGATACAAGAGAGAAAAGATTGAGAAACAAGAGCGTCATAGAGCATTTGGTCAAATGGAAAGGATTACCACTAGAGGATGCAAATTGGGAAGGAGCACATATTCTTGAGAATTCCAACCTTCATTGCTTGAGGACAAGGAATATTTTTGAGGGGAGGATTTTTCATGTCCCCTTTTCAAATAATTAAAAATAATAAACTTTTCTAAGGCAGGCAGGCTCCAAAAAGGTGAAGTTTCAGAAAAAGGGGCTAATATTTGAAAACCAATGGACTAATAAATAAAAATTATTATTAAATTATATTTTACTAACCCCTCTTGGACATGAGTTAGGGTTATGCCCTCTTTTAAGGGGTTTGGAGGCATTTTGGGCTGATTGGAGAACTTGATTTTTGCTCATTTCTTTGTTATTCTTTAGAGGCTGCCAAACCTGTGGAGAAGGAGACCCAAGAATGGGATTTTTTAGGTTTTAGGAAGGTTAAGGATGGTATTTTGAAGCCATTCCATGTGCATGCTTATGTAGAGTTTTCCTTTGTGCTAAACAGTGCAGATTTGTGATTTTTCAAGTGTGATTTTTGTAAGAGTTTGGTGTTTTCGATTGAGTATTTCATATTAGTTTGGGTTACTGATGTATATCAGACATTTAGATGTTAAAATAGATCTAAATATATGTATTTTATCATGATTATACTTCTATGATAGATTATCAGTGATTTTGTGGTGTTTCCGGCTATTTTGTGTTGTCTTCGGGAGCTCGATGAGCATTATTTTTGCCCTCCATGTGGGAGCTATTGTGTAAATGTTATTTAGATCTAGAGATGTCATTTTTTAGTCTGTTATTCTGCTGAAATTTCTATAAAAATTTTCACTTTTAGATTTATTAATAATATGTGAAGCTGTGAAGTTTTTGGCACTATTTTCGGCATACCCGATTTGGGATTTATTGAGAAATTTGTAAATCTTTGAAATATTGGTTGTTTGATCTTAAAGATCTGATTAGAGGTTTGAAATATCATACAAAATCAGTAAAGGTGCATTTCATGTATTTTTTTGAGAAATTCATTGAGAGGGGTCATAGGTTATCCTATGATTTCTATCGATGCATTAGAACCAACAAAATGCATCCTTAGGGGTCCTAGGCCTCTGGAGACATAAGTTTTCATGAAATGTGTCAATAGGAGTCATAGGTTAACCTATGACACCTTTTGGTGCATTAGAACCAACCAATTGTGTCCCTGGGGTCTTAGAGCCCCTAAGAACATAAATTGTCATGAAATGCATCAAGAGAGGTCATAGCTTAACCTGTTACCCCTTTCCACTCATTACAACCAAACATTTGCATTCTTGGGGGTCCTGGGGCCCCTAGGGACAAATATTATCATGAAATGCATTGATAGGGGTCATAGGTTAACCTAGGTCATAAGTTAACCTATGACCATTGTCAATGCAATGGAATGAACCAAGTACATTCCTAGGGGCCCTAGGGCCCATAGGGATATTCGTTGTGATGAAAATGATCAAGAGGGGAATAGGTTGACCCATGACCCATATCGATACATTAAAACCAACCAAATGCATGCCTTTGTATCTTAGGGTCCCTAGGAACATATGTTGTCATGAAATGTGTTGATAATAGTCATAGGTTAACCTATAACACCTCTCAACACATTGGAACCAACCAAATGTGTCCCTAGGGGCCCTAGGCTCCTAGCTAGATATGTTGTCATGAAATGTGTATAGAGATGACATAGGTTAACATATGACACTTCTCGATGCATTTCATGACAAGGTATGTCCCTAGTGTCATAAGTTAACCTATGACCCCTCTCAATGCATTTTAACCAACCAAATGTGTCCCTTAGGATCCTTGGGTCCCTAGGGACATAAATTGTTATGCAATTTGTCTAGAGAGGTCATAGTAAACCTGTAACCCCTTTTGAATAATTACAGCCAACCAAAAGTACGGCCCATTTACCATTGCACCAAAAGCCATGACTGTTAGTGAACATGGAACACCACATAATTAACCACCTGTGGGTAGGGGAGCACGTTGCATCACCCAACAATCTTCCCCTTGACGTGCATACCAAGCACTTACATGGGTTGGGAAGGCACAAGAGAGATTTGAACCCATGACCAGGCCAAAACCAGGCTCTAATACCAGTTGTAGGGCCCATTTACCATTGCACCAAAAGCCATGACTGGTAATGGACATGGAACACCACATAATTAACAACCTGTGGGCAGGGAAGCACGTCGCATCACCCAACACCAAATGTGTCCTTCAGGGTCCTAGGGCCCTTAGGGATATATGTTGTCATGACATGCATTGAGAGGTTGTTCAGAACTAACAAATTGTGTCCCTAGGAGTCCCAGGGCCCTAGAGACATACATTGTCATGAAATGCATTGATAGGGGCCCCTAGGGACATATGTTGTCACAAAATGCGTTGATTGTGTAGATTTTTCCATCACACCAAAAGCACATACTGATGGTGGAGAGGGATCTCATCGAGCATATTGTTGCTACGACAACATGCCCCACATGATGGAGCCAGATACAACCATTTGTCCTATGGGATTTGCACCCACTACATACCATGTTGATAATCTAAGCCTACACAAATGAAGGGACAAAGGGATTGAGGGACTTAAACCAATGACCTAGGCTTTGATACCATGTAAGATTTGATGAAATCCAACTCCACAGCTCACCAAGATCACTTGCATGCAAATAACCTATCAAAGAGAAACCAAAAAGGAAATCAAATAATTATTTACTCTAACACCCCACCTAAGTGCAACTTAGGGGAATGCTTTAAGCTCACAAAACTGAGATGAAATGTAGAATGAGTCCTGGCAGCAAGGCCATGT
Source organism: Cupressus sempervirens (assembly GCA_028749045.1). NCBI lineage: Eukaryota > Viridiplantae > Streptophyta > Pinopsida > Cupressales > Cupressaceae > Cupressus > Cupressus sempervirens. The sequence goes on along the minus strand of CM053783.1, from coordinate 789,714,740 downwards.
TAGGTACCCATGTACAATACAAAGAGACGTGACCTCTAAAAATTAGGAAAGAGAGAAAACCACATGGAAAAAAGCCTCCCCCAAAAAGAGGTAACCTAGTGAAGAACTAAAGAAGTCTCCAACTAGAGAAATGCCCCCATAAAATAGGAACAAAGAGTGATCATGAAGAGCATCAATAAAGCATGTAGAAACTAAAAAATCTATCATTAGAAAGAAACTTCTAATCTAAAGAACCTCCATGGAAGAAGAAGGCACAAATTGAGCATGTCTATATGGTAGATGATGCATCTCATTGAAATGCATAGGTAGTTAGCCACTGCAATTTCTTTGTATATAGGATCAACCACTAAATACATAGCTCACACTATCAAAACATTGAACCAAGGATAAATTATAACAATAGCATAACCAACCCTTAATGCAGATAGGGTGAGATGATGGGCAACAAAGAAGGTGGGCCAAAATCCTCTACAGAAAGAACCAAGAACAATGAGACGGGGAAAGATGTACAAACACCTATAAAGACATGATCACACCAATGCTGCATGGGGCTAATGTTGTATAAGGGACACTCACTTGACAAAGGAAGAGGGCAGAAAAATGGAAACAACTATCCCCCCATGGTGCTTTATAAAAAGAGTGCAAGTAAAACTGTCTCAAAACAATGTTCATGATCCTAAAATTCAAGAGTTGCACTTTATTTGTGTATACATAAAAGTGCTTACAAATGATATCTACAATGACCAAAAAGGGAAAAAAATTGATACAAAAGATAGTACAACCTAAAACAAAGGATCCCATGCCTTGAAAATGATCCTCAGACCTAGAACACTCAAGATATCCACCATAGAGAAAAAATGCCAAAAAATGATAGAAAGAGTATGGTCCTAAATCTTAGGGAAAAGACCACATTTTTTAAAAGGTGACAAAACCAGCTTTCCAAAAATATAATATTTTCAAAAAACAGAGATGGGATGCAAAAGATATGCATGCTAGAGTAAAAAATAGAACTTCAAAATTTTACTACAAAAATGAGCAAGAAAACTACATCAAAACTCTAAAATACCTACACTAATGTCTCCATCTCAGAACCAACTTTTTGGTGCTTCTTTCAAATTGGAAAAATACCTTTGTATGCTCAAGATATGGCCAAAAATTTGCAATTAGGTAAAAATGACTTTGGAGAGGTGCTAGAAGGTGTTAATGTAGTGATGATGTCATGCTAACATTAGTAATCTATACCAAAAGCATGTACTGATGGTGGAGAGGGATCTCATGAAGGATATAGTCACTATGCCAACACTCCTTGAGATGATGGAGCTAGATATAGCCATTTATCATGTGGGATTTGCACCCACTACATACCATGTTGATAATCTAAGCCTACATAGATGGAGGGTCAAAAGGCTTGAGGGACTAGAACCGGTGACCTACGCTCTGATACCATATCAGAGTTGATAAAATCCAACTCCATAGCTCACCAAGATCACCTGCATGCAAATAACTTGTTGAAGGGAAACCAAGAAGGAAGAGGAGGAGCTTGGGAAAACCCTAAATAGACTTGAGAGAGACCATATTGCAAAACAATGAAAATGTATTTACAATGAAAATGAGATATGAGATACAATGAGAGATCCCAAATATAAAGACCTCATGAAAGCTTGTACAACAAGCTGGAAAGAGGTAGAAGATAAGGTTGACATCTAAGCATCCACAAAAAGGTGAAACATGCTAGAAGATAACAAAATCTTGTGTTCTCAACAACTCATCACTATGACCATTAAATGAATGCATTAACCTAAGTAAGATTAAGTAAATAGAATAAATAAATAATTATTAATTATTTACTCTAATATATTGGGGTCATAGGTTAACCTATGAACCTTCTCAATACATTGGAACAAATCTAATGCTTCCCTATGGGCCCTAGGGCTCCTAGGGATATATATTGTCATGAAATGTGTCAAGAGGGGTCATAGGTTAACCTATGACCCCTGTCGACTCATTACAAACAACCAAATGCATCCTAAGGGGACTTAGGGTGCCTAAGGACATAAGTTTTCATGAAATGCATTGATAGGTTTCATAGGTTAACCTATGACCCCTCTCAAGTTAATGGAACTAACTAAATGTGTCCATCGAGGTGTTAGTGCCATTAGGGAGATCTGTTATCATGAAATACATTGATAGGGGTCATAGGTTAACCTATGACCCATCTCAATGCATTTGAACCAATCAAATGCATCCCAAGGGTCCTTAGGGCCCCTAGGGACATACGTTGTCATGAAATGAGCTGAGAGGGATCACAGGTTAACCTATGGCCCCTCTCTACACATTCAAACCAACTAAATGTGTCCCTAGGGGCCCTAGGACCCCTAGGGACATACATTGTCATGTAATGCATTGAGAGGTGTCATAGGTTAACCTATGACCCCTCTCAATGCATTCTAACCTACTAAATGTGTCTCCCAGGGTCCTATGTCCCCTAGCAACATGTGTTGCCATGTAATGCATCGATAAGGGTCATTGGTTACCCTATGACCTCTCTCAACACATTGGAACCAACCAAATGTGTCCCTAGGGGGCCAAGGACCCATAGGGACATATGTTGTCATTGAAAGCATTGAGAGTTGTCATTGGTTAACCTAGAACCCCTCTCGATTAATTTGAATCAACCAAATGGGTCCCTATGGGACTTAGAACCCCTAGGGATATATATTTTCATGAAATATATCAAGAGGTTTCATAGGTTAACTATGACTTGTCTCAACACATTCTAACTAACCAAATGCTTCCCTTGGGGTCCTAAGGCACCAATCGACATATGTTGTCATGAAATGCACTAAGAGGGATCATAGGTTAAGTTATGACAACTCTTGACACATTAATACTAAAAAAATATGTCCTTAGGGGTCCTAAGGCTTGTAGGGGCATATGTTATCATGAAATGCGTTAATAAGGATCATAGCTTAACCTATCAGTCCTCTTGATGCATTAGAACCAACCAAATGTGCTCCTAGGGGCACTACATCCCTTCGGTAGATAGGTTGTCATGAAATGCATAAAGAGGGGATGTAGGTTAACACATAACCCCTCTCAATGCATTAGAACAAACCAAATTCACCCCTAAAGGTCCTAGAGACCCTAGGGACATATATTATCATGTAATGCATTGGTAGGGGTCATAGATTAACCTATGACTCCTGTCAAAGCATTTGAACCAACCAAATGGGTCCCTAGTTGACCTAGGGCCCCTAGGGACATATGTTATCATGAAATGTATCGAGAGGGGTCATAGGTTAACTTATGATTGCTCTCAACACATTCGAATTAACCAAATGCTTCCCTAGGGTCTTAGGGCCCATAGGGACATATGTTTTCATGAAATGGCTCGATTGGGGGTCATAGGTTAACCTATAAGCCCTCTCAATGCATTACAACTAACCAAATGCATCCCTAGGAGCCCTAGGGTCCTTAGGGAGATAAGTTTTCATGAAATTTTTTGAGAGGGGTCATAGATTAGTACACAACCCCTCTCAACACATTACAACAAACCAAATGCATTCCTAAGGCTCCTAGGGCCCCTAGGGGCAATTGTTATTATGTAATGTGTCAATAAGTTTCATAGGTTAACCTATAACCTCTCTCAAAACAATGGAACCAACCAAATGCATCCCTGGGGGCCCAAGGACCCCTTGGGACATATGTTGTCATTAAATGTGTCAAGAGGTGTCATAGGTTAACCTATGACCCCTCCTAATGCATTTGAACTAACTAAATGTGTCCCTAGGGGCCTTAGGGCCCATCGGGACATATCATGTCATCAAATTCATTGACAAGGATCATAGATTGACCTATGACTCCTCCCAACACATTCAAACTAACCAAATGCATCCCTCGAGGTCTTAGGGTCCTTAGGGACATATGTTGTCATGAAATGCATCAAGAGGGGTCATAGGTTAATCTATGACCCCTCTTGACATAGTAGAACCAACCAAATGCATTGTTGTGGGTCCTAGGGCCACTAGGGACATATGTTGTCTTTAAACACATTGAGAGGGTTCACTATGATCCCTCTCAATGCAATAGAACCAACCAATTGTGTCCCTATGGTTCCTAAGGCCCCTAGGAACATATGTTGTCATGAAATGTGCCAAGAGGGGTCATAGGCTAACTTATGACCCCTCTCGCCACATTGGAACCAATGAAATGCATCCCTAGGCTCCCTAGGGGCCCTAGGGACATATGTTGGCATGAGATGTGTCAATAACCTATGACCTATGTTAACATATTAGAACCAACCAAATACATCCCTAGGGGTCTTAGGGCCTCTAAGGACATATTTTTTCATGAAAGATATGAGAGAGGTCATAGCTTATCCTAGTACTGCTCTTGATGCATTAGAGCCAACCAAATTCTTTCCTCTATGTTCTAAGGTCTCTAGGGATATATGTTGTCATGAAATGCATCGAAAGGGGTCATAGGTTAACCTATGACCCCTTTCAATGCATTAGAACCAACAAATTGTGTCCCTAGGGGTCCTAGAGCCCCTAAGGGCATACATTGTCAAGAAATGCATTGATTAGGGACATAGGTCAACCTATGACACCTCTCAATGCATTAGAACCAAACAATTATGTCCCTAGGGGTTCTAGGGCCCCTAAGGACATATGTTTCCATGAAATGCATTGGTAGAAATCATAGGTTACCCTAGGTCATTCGTTAACCTATGACCCCTGTCAACGCAATGAAACAAACAAAATGCATCCCTAGGTGCCCTAGGGCCCCTAGGGAGATTTGTTATGATGAAATTAATTAAGAGAAGCATAGGTTAACCTATGATCCCCTCTCAATGCATCAGAACCAACCAAATTCATTCCTATGGGTTTTAAGGCCCCTAAGAACATGTGTTGTCATGAAATGTGTTGATAGGGGTCATAGGTTAACGTATCACCCCTTTCGATACATTGTAATGAGCCAAATGCATTCCTAAGGGCCCTAGGGCCCCTAGAGGCATTAGTTCTCATGAAATGCATTGAGAAAAGCTATAGGTTAACTTATGATCCCTTTTGATGCTTTAGAACCAAACAAATGCATCCCTATGGGTACTAGGGCCCTTAGTGGCATATGTTCTCATGAAATGTGTTGAGAGGGGTCATAGGTTAACCTATGACTCCTCTTGATGCATTAGAACTAACCAAGTGTGTCCATGGGGTTTGTGGGGCCCGTAGGACATATTTTACCACAAAATGCATTGAGAGGGGTCATAGGTTAAGCTATGGCCCCTCTCAATGCATTAGAACCAACCAAATGCATCAATAGGGGTCTTAGGGCCCCTAGGGAAATATGTTGTCATAAAATGCATTGATGGGGGTCATATGTTAACTTATGACCCCTCTCGACACATTGGAGCCAAAAAAATGTGTACTTAGGGGCTCAATATGTTGTCATGAAATGTGTCAAGAGGGGTTACATGTTAACCTATGACCCCTCATGATGTATTTCATGAGAATGTATATCCGTAGGGTCCCATTTTGTTGGCTCAAATGCGTTGACAATGGTCATATGTTAACCTATGATGCCCCTCAATTCATTCAAATCAATGAAATGTGTTTGTTAGGATACTTTGTCATGAAATGTTTCAATAGGGGTCATAGGTTAACCAATGACCCCTCTCGATGCATTAGAACCAACCAAATGCATCCTTAGGATCCTAGGGCCTTAAGGACATATGTTGTCATAAAATTCATCAAGTGGGATCATAGGTTAACCTATGACTCCTCTCAATGCATTAAAGCCAACCAATTATGTCCCTAGGGCCCTAAGGCCCCTAGGAACGTATGTTTTCATGAAATACATTGATAGGGGTCATAGGTCATAGGTTAACCTATGACCCCTCTCGATGCATTAGAAAAAACCAAATGCATTCCTAGGCATCTTAGGGCCTCTAGGGACATATGTTGTTATGAAATGCATTGAGATTTGTCATAGGTTATCCTATGATCGCTCTCAATGCATTAGAACTAAAAAAATGTGTCCTTAGTGGTCCTAGGCCTCTAGAGACATAAGTTTTCATGAAATGTGTCGATATGAGTCATAGGTTAACCTATGACACCTTTTGATGCATTAGAACCAACCAATTGTGTCCCTAGGTTCCTCGAGCCCCTAGGGACATAAATTGTCATGAAATGCATCAAGAGAGGTCATAGCTTAACCTATTAGCCCTTTTGACTCATTAGAACCAAACATTTTCATCCTTGGGGGTCCTAGGGTCCCTAGGGACAAATATTGTCATGAAATGCATTGATAGGGGTCATAGGCTAACCTGGGTTATAAGTTAACCTATGAGCATTGTTGACGCAATGGAATGAACCGAGTGCATCCCTAGGGGCCCTAGGGCCCATAGAGATATTTTTTGTGATGAAATGGATCAAGAGGGGCATAGGTTAACCCATGACCCCTCTCAATACATAAGAACCAACCAAATGCATCCCTTAGTGTCCTAGGGTCCCTAGGGACATATGTTGTCATGAAATGTGTTGATAATAGTCATAGGTTAACGTATAACACCTCTCAACACATTGAAACCAACCAAATGTGTCCCTAGGGGCCCTAGGCCCCTAGGGAGATTTGTTTTCATAAAATGCATAGAGAGGTGACATAGGTTAACCTATGACACTTCTTGATGCATTTCAAGACAAGGTATGTCCCTAGTGTCATAAGTTAACCTATGACCCCTCTCAATGCATTTTAACCAACCAAATGTGTCCCTTAGGATCCTTGGTTCCCTAGGGACCTAAATTGTGGTGCAATGTGTCTAGAAGGGTCATAGTAAACTTGTAGCCCCTCTCGAATAATTACAACCAACCAAATGCATCCCTGAGGGTCCTAGGGCCCTTAGGGATATATGTTGTCATGAAATGCATTGAGAGGCTATTTAAAACTAAAAAATTGCATCCCTAGAAGTCCTAGGGCCCTAGAGACATACATTGTCATGAAATGCATCAATAGGTGGCATAGGTTAACCTATGACCCCTCTTGATAGATTAGAACCAAATAATTGTGTCCCTATGGATCGTAGGGCCCCTAGGCACATACATTGTCGTGAAATGCATCAAGATGTGTCATAGGTTAACCTATGACCCCTCTCGATGTATTTGAGCCAACCAAGTCTGTCCCTAGGGGTCCTAGGGCCCCTAGGGACATATGTTTTCATGAAATGCATTGATTATTTAAATTTTTTATCACACCAAAAACATGTACTAATGGTGGAGAGGGATCTCATCGAGGATATTGTTGCTATAATAACATGCCCCACATGATAGCTAGATACAACCATTTTTCATGTGAGATTTTCACCCAATACATACCATGTTGATAATTTAAGCCTATGCAGATGAAGGGACAAAGGGCTCGAGGGACTTGAACCAATGATTTGGGCTCTGATACCATGTAGGAGTTGATGAAATCCAACTCCACAACTCACCAACATCACTTACATGCAAATAACCTATCGATGAGAAACCAAAAAGAAAACCAAATAATTATTTACTCTAACACCCCCCCCTAAGTGCAACTTAAGGGAATGCTTTAAGCTCACAAAACTAAGATGAAATGTAGAATGGGTCCCCGCAACAAGGCCATGTTAGGTACCCATGTACAATAAAAAGAGATGCAACCTCTAAAAATTGGGAAAGAGAGAAAACCACATGGAAAAAACCCTCCCCCAAAAAGAGGTAACCTAATGAAGAATTTAAGAAGTCTCCAACTAGAGAAATGTCCCCATAAAATAGGAACAAAGAGTGATCATGAAGAGCATCACTGAAGCATGAAGAAACTACAAAATCTATAATCAGAAAGAAACTTCTAATCTGAAGAACCTCCATGGAAGAAGGCACAAACTGAGCATGTCTATATGGTAGATAATGCATCTCACTGAAATGCATAGGTAGCTAGCCACTGTAATCGCTTTGTATATAGGATCAACCACTAAATACATAGCTCACACTATCAAACCATTGAACCAGGGATAAATTAGAAAAATTGCATAACCCCACCTTAATGTAGTTAGGGTGAGATGAGAGGCAATAGAGAAGGTCAGCCAAAATCCTCTACAGAAAGAACCAAGAACAATGAGAGGAAAAGATGTACAAACACCTATAAAGACACGATCACATCGATGCTACATGGGGCTACTGTCGTAGATGGGACACTCACTTGACAAAGGAAGAGGGCAGAAAAATGGAAATAACTATCACCCCCATGGTGCTTTATAAAAAGAGTGCAAGTACAACTATCTCAAAACAATGTTCATGAACCCAAAATGTAAGAGTGGCACTTTATCTGAGTGTGTATAAATAAAAGTACTTACAAATGATGTCTACAATGATTAGAAAAGGAAAAAAATTGACACAAAAGATAATACAACCTAAAACAAAGGATCCCATGCCTTGAAAATGATCCTCAGACCTAGAACACTCAAGATATCCACCATAAAGAAAAAATGACAAAAACATGATAGAAAGAGTATGGGCTTGAATCTCAAAAAAAAGACCACATTTTTGAAAATATGACAAAACTAGCTTTCCAAAAATATAATGTTTTCAAAAAATAGACATGGGACACAAAAGATATGCATGCTAGAGTAAAAAATAGCACTTCAAAATTTTACTACAAAAATGAGCAAGAAAACTACATCAAAACTCTAAAATACCTACACTAATGTCTCCATCTCAGAACCAACTTTCTGGTGCTTCTTTTAGATTGAAAAAATACCTCTGTATGCTCAAGATATGGCCAAAAAATTGCAAGTAGGTAAAAATGACTTTGGAGAGGTGCTAGAAGGTGTTGATGTAGGGATGATGTCATGCTAACACTAGTAATCTACACCAAAAGCATGTACTAATATTGGAGAGGGATCTCATCAAGGATATAGTCACTATGCCAACACCCCTCGACATGATGGAGCTAGATACAACCATTTTATCATGTGGGATTCGCACCCACTACATACCATGATGATAATCTAAGCTTACACAGATGACGGGTCAAAGGGCTTGAGGGACTTGAATTGGAGTTGATGAAGTCCAACTCCATAGCTCACCAAGATCACCTGCATGCAAATAACTTGTTGAAGGGAAACAAAGAAGGAAGAGGAGGAGCTTGGAAAAAACCTAAATGGACTTGAGAGAGAACATATTGCAAAACATTGAAAATGTATTTACAATGAAAATGAGTTGTAAGATACAATGAGAGATCCTAAATATAAAGGCCTCATAGAAGCTTGTAGAACAAGCTAGAAAGAGGTAGAAGATAAGGTTGACAACTAAGCATCCACAAAAAGGTGAAACATGCTAGAAGGGAAAAAACTCTCATGTTCTCAGAAACTCATCACTACGACCATTAAATGAATGCATTAACCTAAGTAAGATTAAGTAAATAGAATAAATAATTAATATCTCATTATTTACTCTAATAAATTGGGGTCATAGGTTATCTTATGAACCCTCTTGACACATTGGAACCAATCTAAAGATTCCCTAGGGGCCCTAGGGTGCCTAGGGACATACATTATCATGAAATGTGTCAAGAGGGGTCATAGGTTAACCTATGACCCCTCTTGACTTATTAGAAACAACCAAATGCATCCTAAGGGGTCCTAGGGTGCCTAAGGACATAATTTTTCATGAAATTCATTGATAGGTGTTATAGGTTAACCTATGACCCCTCTCAAGGTAGTGTAACTGACCAAATGTGTCCCTTGGCATCTTAGGGCCATTATGGTGATATGTTATCATGAAATACATTGATAGGGGTCATAGGTTAACCTATGACACATCTCGATGCATTTGAACCAATCAAATGCATCCCTAGGGTCCTTAGGTCCCCTAGGGACATACGTTGTCATGAAATGCATTGAGAGGGATCATAGGTTAACCTATGGCCCCTCTCAACACATTCAAACCATCTAAATGTGTGCCTAGGGGCCCCAGGGTCCGTAGGGACATACATTGCCATGTAATGCATTGAGAGGTGTCATAGGTTAACCTATGACCCTTCTCGATGCATTCTAACCTACCAAATGTGTTGCTCAGGGTTCTAGGTCCCCTAGGGACATATGTTATCATGAAATGCATAGAGAGGGGTCATAGGTTAACCTATGACTGCTCTCAAAGCATTAGAACCAACCAAATACGTAACCTATGACCCCTCTTGATGCATTAGAACCAACAAAATTGTGTCCCTTGGGGACCTAGGGCCTCTAGTGACATATGCTATTGTAAAATGTATCAATAGGGGTCATAGTTTAATGTATAACCCCTCTCAATGCATTAGAACCAACCAAATGTGTCCCTAGGAGTACCAGGTCCCCTAGTGACATACATTGTCATGAAATGCATTGAGAGGGGTCTTAGGTTGACCTATGGCCCCTCTTGATACATTATAACCAACTAAATGTGTCCTTAGATTCCTAAGGCCCCTAGGGGCATTTTTTTTCATGAAATGCATCAATAGGGGTCATAGGTTAACCTATGACCACTCTCAATGTATTGAAACCAACCAAATGCATCCCTAGGGGCCCTAGGTCCCCTAAGGCATACATTTTCATGAAATGCATCGAGAGGAGTCATAGGTTAACCTATGATCCCTCTTGATGCATTTGAACCAACCAAATGGGTCCCTAGGGGCCCTTATCATAAAATGCATCAAAAGGGGTCATAAATTAATCTATAAACCCTATCGATGCATTCAAACCAACCAAATGGTTCCCTAGGGGTGCCAAGGATCCTGGGGACATACGTCATCATGAAATGTGTTGAGAGGTGTCATACTTTAACCTGTGACCCCTCTTAGTGCATTCAAACCAGCCAAATGCATCCCTAGTGTCACTAGGGTCCCTAAGGAAATTCATTGTCATGAAATGCATCAAGAGGGGTCATAGGTTAACTTATGACCCGTCTTGATGCATTTGAACAAACCAAATGCATCCCTAGTTGCCCTAGGGCCCTTAGGGACATTAGTTGTCATGAAATGCATCAAGAGGGGTCATAGGTTATCCTATGACCCATCTTGATGCATTAGAACCAACCAAATGTGTCTCTTGGGGTCCTAGGACCCCTAGAAGCATATATTGTCATGAAATGGATTGATAGGTGTCATAGGTTAACCTATGACCCATCTCTACTCATTAGAACAAATTGAATGTGTCCTTAGGGGCCTTAGGGCCCCTAGGGATATATATTGTTATTAAATGCATCGAAAGTGGTCATAGGTTAACCTATGACCTCTCTTGACACATTAGAAGCAACAAAATGCATCCCTAGGGCTCCTAGGGCCCCTAGGGGCATATGTTGTCATGAAATACTTTGATAGGGGTGATAGGTTAATGTATGACCGCTCTTGACACATTGGAACCAATCAAATGCTTCCCTAGGGCCTCTAGGGCTCGTAGGGACATACATTGTCATGAAATGTATCGAGAGGGGTCATAGGTTAACCTATGACCCCTTCTAATGCATTTGATCCAACCAAATGCATCCTTTTGGGTCCTAGGGCCCCTAGTGACATATCTTGTAATGAAATGCATCAAGAGGTGTCATAGATTAACTTGTTACCCCTCTAGATGCATTAGAACCAACCAATTGTGTCCTTAGGGTCCTAGGGCCCCTTGGGACATAATAATATAATATAATAATCAATTATATATATTAATGTATTATATTTATAGGTAATAATAATAATAACATATATTGCATTATTATATATTAATAATAATAGTAAAAATTATAAGAATATAATATAACAATCATATATATTATATTTATAGACCTTATAACAATAATAACATATATTATTATATTTAATAATAATACAATATAATAATCATATATATATATATATATATATATATATATATATAAGTTAATGAAATTTGTTACATTGCCCCTGATTCCATGCAAAATTTGGGAATAAATATCGAATATTTGATCTGATATTAGATATCTGATTTAGTATCAAGTATCTGATATGAGGTCGGATACCTGATTAAACTAGCATGATTTTCCCAGCCTATTCCCTATCACTGCAGACCTAACAATATCACTTTTTGTGTGGTCATTTTTATGGGTTTTAGAAAAATTGACTTTTTGGGGCCCAAATGATCAAAAAATGTTCAATAATATATCATTAGGTGCCTGATATTGTCATCTGAATGAGGAGCAGTAGTTGTCAATGTGCTAAATAAAAAAGGAAGGTATCAAGTGAAGACATTGTGACATATAGGGAAAAGGACAAGGTAAATCACTAAAGAAAAAGATAAAGTATGTTAAATGTGAGTCAAGTTGATGATGTATTGGTCGAAGGTGAAATCATAAAGTTAGATAATGAATATGTGCAGTTGGGGAATGAAATTGTACCAATTAAAAATGATAATGTTGGGATTGAAAATTTAAAGAATAAAAATTTGGAGAATGAAATGCGACCACGTCATAATGTAAATTGCATGATTGACCATGCCGAACATGACAATGCATAGGAACCTTACATATCTCTTAATTATAATCGACATGAAGGTTCTAAAACACCAAAATGGATAATTGAAATTGATGAAAAAATTATTACCAATTTGGAAGGGAAAAAATTAGAAAGAACAATTCATTTATGGTCTCCAAGACTATATAACATATTTTTCAGCAACAAGATAGTGGTGGAGCAATGTCAGCTTTTATGCACTTATTAAAGATGCAAAAGATGAGATCTATGCTTTCCATTATTATGAAGAATCTTTTCAGTGCTCTCAATAGCATAGGGAAAAATAGCAGGGAGAAGGATAAGAGAGTTGCTCGAAGGGCTATTACAACCTCTTTGGTAAGTCATCATTCAAGAAAGGGTAGATATATGAGACAAACTTGTATTGACTTGAACTTAAACCATACTACTTTGAGAAGAGCACTTAGTAGATGAGAGAGAATTAATGATCCACTTCAAAATAAAATATGGGCTTTTGGTGGGAGACTTCCATGTTTTGATAAGAAGTTATCTGATGATGTAAAGGAAGAAATTACACAATTTTGGCACTCTAGCTCAAGAGTATCACTCAATGCTAAAGACATGTTAAAGTTTAAAATTGGCATCAAAGACCACACACCACATCCTAAACATTATTTGGAGGTAAGTCAAACTATGTTCAAATAATTTAGTGAGAGTCATCAAAGTCTTCATATATCACAAAGGGCTTTTGAATCTTTGAAGCCATTTTGTTGTGTCCCACTTAAAATTTGAAATACATATTGTTGCAAATATCATGTCAAGTTTTCTATGCACCATGAACTATTACGCTCGATCTGTTCTACTTTGCATAGTAAAAAAATGTTGGAGAATTGTGGTGCTAGTGATCTTCCAAAATCATCAAGAGACTTGCTAGATCAATTTTTATGTCATAGAGTTGATGGTTGTTTCTTTTATAGAAATGCTTGCTTAAATGAGAAGTGTTCAGAATGTGGTGGCTTATCCAAGTTTCAAAAATATTTAAATGAGAGGTGTGGACAAGATCTTGGGAAGACAACAATAAGAAAAAAGGTATATGAAATGGTGAAGAGTGGGGGTGAGGGCTCTAGATGTGAATTGGCTGCAAAAGAAATCAGTGTGTGTAGTGCCTACCCTAGTTTGCATTTTTTCTATTATTGCTAAACTCTTTTAGGTTAGTTTTATGTTTGATGATTAGTAGTTTTGTTTTGAGATTATTAGATATTGATTTACATTTAGTTTATTTTATGAAGAGATTACTTGGTACTTTATATTTCATGTATGCATGATGATTATTCAGTGTTTTTAGTTATTGATGATGATTAATTAGATGGTTTATTATCATATGTATTTTCTTATGGATATTTACCCCATACTGCATGTGTATGGTGTGCGTGTTTGTTTTCTTTATGTATGATGTTTCTAATGTCATTAAGGAAGGGAGTCGTAGTCACCTACTAGTCGGGATCTACACGATGCACCACTTCCTGCCATTGCCTATTTAGCTTAGAATATTATGTCTGTACATGCATGAATTTTATACAAGTTGCAGGTACTGGGTATCGACTTCCCTGAATTGCTAGGACAAGCATACCCTATCGCATTATCTCAATGGTAAGAGAGGCGAGATAAATTCTTAAGTCCAAATCCTAAACCTTTAAGCCATTTGTCCTAATTAAAAATTAGGACAAGTATCTGAGCCGAATACCCTCTGAATGTGTCGAATGATGTTAATTAAGTCTAATTAAAAGTTTAAATTCATGATTTAATTTAATGAAAAATTATTGTGACATTTTAACATTTAATTATATTTAATTAATTGAGAAATTAATTAAATAAAATGAATTAAATTTGGAGATTAACGTTATAAGAATAAATTTAGAATGTGATAATATTTATTTAATTTAATAATATAATATTTAGAGTTCATTATTATATAAATGCTAAATATTATTTTTATTTAAGTTAATAAATATTTATCAAATTAAAAATTTGAAAATAAATTAAAAGTTAAAAAAGATATTAAATTATGAAAAAGTTTTAAGTTCGCATGATTTATGCATTAGATTAAAATAGAAGAAATTAATTAAAAGATAAAACATGTAAACTTAATAAAGATATTTTAATAAAGTGCACATGAGATTTAGAAGTTAATAAAAAAAAAAAAAAGGAGTCAAGTGAAAAATTAAATAAAGTAATTTAATAATTCATTTCACATACATGGAAAGGATAAAAAGAAGAAGAAGAAGTTAATTTAGAGTTTGAGTCTTGTGAGCAAGGAGTCCCCTCGGGTGAATGCACAATTAGTGCCCCAATTTGAGGAGAGAACTCCTTATCACTAATTGATGGTTCATTTTTGAGAGGGAGCAACTTGGACATGATTTTTTGGAAGCAAATTTTGGAAGGGATTTTTTCGGAAAGTTTCAGAGAGAAGGTTTTGGATAGAAGTGAATTCTCTCACAATATTTAGGTGGTTGCATATTAGCATTAGGTTTAGGTAGGGTCTTGTGTTTTGATCATTGATCAATTACACAATTTTCCTTTTATGTCTTCTTTGTGCCTATGGATTGTAAATCCTAATTCTTTGTAATGAACACTTAAACATTTCAATATTGTAAATTATTATATGCTTGCCAATATCTTCTGCATATGTGGAGATTAGAAAAGTAATCAGAAACCTTCTTTTTCAAGATTAAAGAAATTAGAATTTAATTTGGGAAGGGTTTGAATTTAAAAGGAAAAGAAAAAAAATTCTAGATAGAAAGGATGGTTAATAATATTTTCTCTATTAGAGTAATGTTGGAAACAATTTTTAAAAATATATATAAAAAAGTAGAGCTATTTAATAAATTTTATATATTTATAAAATTTATAAAATAAACAAATTTATTTAAAATGTTGTACAAAATATAATAGTAATAAAATAAAAAGAATTAGGGAGAGACAGGTTTACCCACCCCCTACTCCCTTACCTATATAATGCAGGTGACTATTGTACACAGTCATACCTATGATTGCGGTCGCAGAACGATTGCGACTGTAGTCGTACACTACCAAGAAAGTTAGCACTGCTTTAAAAGCATCAATGATAATTAAATCACAGGTGGGTGTAATTCATATTTATTTTTATTATTTTTTGTTAAAGTTTTGTAATATGTGTTATCAATTTAAACATTAACATATTTATTATTTAATATTAAATTGATTTATGTTATTTAATATGTATCAAATATTATTTAATATATATTAAATATTAATAAGTTTTAAGGTTAATAAATTTAATTGTGACTCAATGTCTTGGGATCGTTAATGAATGTAACCTGTTATGTATGGTTTGAGATAATTGTATGTTATTGCTTCAGCTACTATGTGTTTGATGTGAATGATCTATCTTTCTGGTTTTCAAAAAAAAAATTGTATGGAAAACTTAGTAAAAATTTAGGTTAATTATTTTTGATCCCTTGGTGGCGCATTACATTTGGTATCAGAGCTTGAGTTTCTACATTGGGAGCTATGGGTATATTGGAACGCTACTAGTTGTTAACTAGTTGAACAAAAATGAAAACATTAAATTGTTATGTATATCTATTTCGAACTAAAATCTGAACTAGTTGAACTCAAAATAGAACTTAAACTTTTCATTATAAATTTTTCATACTTCAATGCTTAGACTTCAAAACTAAAATTATATGTAAACCTAAATATAGGAAAAATTGAAATTGAAACTTAGTCTATTTGTAAAACATGTAACTTTCATCTATGCTTTAAGGTAGTACGTCATTGATTGTCTTTGTGAGCATTATGTTGTTGTTGCTTAGAGAGTTTAGGTGATCTATTTCAGTAGTTGTTAAAAGAGATGAATGTTGGATCAATATAGTTTTCAGTTTATTATTAAACTAGAATCATATTGCTCTAAGCGATTTAAAGTAGTATGTATATGTTTATGATATCATCTTGTACCTGGATATTATTGTAGGATGGTATCTGGGATGAGATCTTCTATTAGAGGTTGTAGCCTAGACCATGGTAGAGGCCATGGAAAAGGTAGAGCTATCAGTATCCATGAGCCTATCCATTAAGAACCTATCCAAGATGGGAATAGGGAAGGGCATGTTAGAGAGCTTTAGGAAGAGAACCATAAAGAGGAGCAAGTTGTCTCTGAGGAGGTTGATCTGAGGCGAATGATGTAGACCATCATTGATCGCCTACCTCCTATTCATGATCAGGAAAGAGCACATGGGATAGGACTTGAGCATAGACCTAAGTGTATCAGCTCTCATAAATCTTGAAATGCATGGTATAATAAGCACCACCAACTTCACTAGCCATCTCAGGGTTTCCTTTTTCTATGATTGGGGGTAGCGGTCAGTAGTCTAGTGCACCTAGAGTTCAGTGGATCTTCAATGGAGAGTGTTTCTCATGTGGAAAACATGGAAACAAGTCACCTCATTTCCCTCAAGAGAAATCATAGCTCTTAGATCAGACACTCGCAGCATCAGAACCTATAGTTGGCGATATGGGTAGATTCTAGACAGTGTTCTCAATGGAGACATATCCTCCTACAAGGGAAAGGGTCCAATGTGACTTGCATAGTGAGTCCCTTAGTTTTATCATTCATGTAGGCTTCTAGGAGTAAGCCTGTGTCTAGGGGGGGTGGATGTAGTGCCTACCCTAGTTTACATTTTTGCTATCATTGCCAAACTCTTTTAGGCCAGTTTTATGTTTGATGATTAGTAGTATTATTTTGAGATTATTAGGTATTGTTTTACATTCAGTCTATTGTATGATGACATTACTCGGTACTCTATATTTCATGTATGCATAATGATTATTTAGTGTTTTCTTATGGATACTTATCCCATACTACATCTATATGGTGTGCGTGTTTGTTTTCTTTATGTATGCCATTTCTGATGTGGTTAAGGAAGGGAGTCATAGTCACCTACTAGATGAGATCTACATGATGCACCACTTCTTGCCATTGCCTGTTTAGCTTAGAATATTATGTCTATACATGCATGAATTTTATGCAGGTTGTAGGTACCAGGTATCCACTTCCTTCAATTTCTAGGATGAGCGTACCGTATCGCATTATCTCAATGGTAAGAGAGGGGAGATAAATTCTTAAGTCCAAATCCTAAACCTTTAAGCCATTTGTCCTAATTAAAAATTAGGACAAGTATCTGAGTCAAGTATCCTCTGAATGTGTCGAATGATGTTAATTCATGATTATAACCATTTAATTTGATTTTGTATGTGTTTTTCTATGATGGGTTTTTGTATTTTACTTTATGAGTCTTTGGTGGATTTTCTATTAATTAAGTCTACTTTAAAGATTAAATTAATGATTTAATTTAATGAAAAATTATTATGACATATTAATATTTAATTATATTTAATTAATTGATAAATTAATTAAATAAAAAGAATTAAATTTGAAAATAAAAATTATAAGAATAAATTTAGAATGTGATAATATTTATTTAATTTAATAATAATATATTTAGAGTTCATTTTTAAATAAATGCTAAATATTATTGTTATTTAAGTTAATAAATATTTATCAAATTAAGCATTCAAAAATAAATTAAAAGTGAAAAAAGATATTAAATTATGAAAAAGTTTTAAGTTCACATGATTTATGCATGAGATTAAAATAGAAGAAATTAATTCAAAAGATAAAACATGTGAACTTAATAAAGAAATTTTAATAAAGTGCACAAGAGATTTAAAAGTTAATAAATTAAATAAAAATGAAGTCAGGTGGAAAATTAAATAAAGTAATTTAATAATTCATTTCACATAGATGGAAAGGATAAACAAAAAAATAAAAGTTAATTTAGAGTTTGAGTCTTGTGAGCAAGGAGTCACCTAGGGTGAATGCACAATTAGTGCTCCGATTTGAGGATAGAACTCATTATCACTAATTGAGGGTTCATTTTCGAGAGGCAGAAACTTGGATGCGATTTTTTGGAAGAAAATTTGGAGGAAAATTTTGGAAGGGAATTTTTGCAAAAGTTTTAGAGAGAATTTTTAAGATAGAAGAAAATTCTCTCACAATATTCAGGTGGTTGCATGTTAGCTTTAGGTTTAGGTAGTGTCTTGTGTTTTGATCATTGATTAATTACACAATTTTCCTTTTCTGTCTTCTTCGTGCCTGTGGATTGTAAATCCAAATTCTTTGTGATGAACACTTAAACATTTCAATATTGTAAATTATTATATGCTTGCCAATATCTTCTGCATATGTGGAGATTAGAAAAGTAATCGAAAACCCTTGTTTTCAAGATTAAAGAAATTAGAATTTAATTTGGGAAGGGTTTGAATTTTTTAAAAAAGAAAAGAAAATTCTAGATAGAAAATTCGAATGGTTAATAATATTTTCTCTATTAGAGTAATGTTGGAAACAATTTTAAAAATATATATATATAGTATTAGGGTTGTTTAATAAATTTATAAAATTTATAAAATAAACAAATTTATTTAAAATATTGTACAAAATATGATAATAATAAAATAAAATAAATTCATTAGGGAGGGGCAAGTTTACCCACCCCGTACCCCCATACCTATATAATGCAGGTGACTACTATACATAGTCATACTTGTGATTGTGGTCGTAGTACGACTGCGACTGCAGCCGTATGCTGCCAAGAAGGTTAGCACTACTTTTAAAGCAACAACAATAATTAAATCATAGGTGGGTGTAATTCATATTTATTTTTATTATATTTTATTAAAGTTTTGTAATATGTGTTATCAGAATTAAACATGAACATATTTATTATTTAATATTAAATTGATTTATTTTATTTAATATGTATCAAATATTATTTAATATATATTAAATATTAATAAGTTCTAAAGTTAATAAAGTATGATTTGTTATTTTTATTTAATAAAATATTACCAAAATTATTTATAAATTATTAATTAATAATAATTTTGTTAATTAATTTTAAGGAAAAGAGATATTTATATAAGTATTTAATTAATAATCATTAATTAATTTAATTAAAAATTAGTTTGATTAAATTTAATTAATGATGAATATGGTTGAATAAAAATTGTAGATAAAATCAGTTATATAATTATTAATTAACTTATTTAAATATAATTTTAGTTAAGATTAATTAGTGAATGGAGTTATAGAATTATAGAATTATTAATGATATTGATTTTAATGAACTTGATCGTTATTTTATTTAAAATCAATAAAGTTTATTTTAAATAAATGATTATCCTTGGAATATTTTAGGAAATTGAATTAAATATAATAGGGTGAATTCTACTTTTGATTAGAATAAATAGGTGGGTTGACTTGTAGATTAAACTAAAAAAATAATGCACTTGAAATATACTTTGAAACAAAAACTGAAACCTCATGTATAACTCAATCGTGTGATTTAAAACAAGCCAAAATATGAACTTACACCTTGTCTTCTATGTGATGTTTATGTTTGGGATTTTGGGGTTGATTTGATGTTGACCTGTTTCGGTTGTTACCAGAGGCTTGGGAGTTATGAGTTTGTGATGTCATGCTGATTTTTTGATCTCAATCTTTTAAACCCAACCATGGTAATGCGATGACATGTTCTATGATGTGTGTGGATTATTGATTGTTATTGCTTTCTAGTTTCCTTGTGTGAAGTTGAGGTGTATGTTTATGAGATACCTATCTTAACCATTTTTGAGTCATCAATCAGTTATATTTGATTTGCTTTCTAGTCGCTTTGAGAGGATTGAGGTGTTTTGAATGATTTATTCTTGATGATGTCATGTTGTGGCATGTTTGACTTGACCATTTTGGAGTCTTCAATCATTATTATTATTGGGATACTTTCTAGTTGCTCGTTGAGAATTGGTGGATCTTGTGATTTATCTTTGATGCTTTTTAGTTGCTCATTGAGAACTGTTGTGATTATTATGATTATCTTTTGGTGCTTTCTAGTTTCTCATGGAGAACTGATGTGAATATTTTGGATTATCTTTTGATACTTTTTAGTTGCTTTTATAGGGATAAGGTGATTTTTATATGATTATTGATTTGTGCTTTTATTGAGCCTAGGATAGGTTTTCTATATGTAGTGTCTGGAAGTAGCTTGCAATGGGGGACAGGGGCCCTAAGTGGCTCTAGGGATAACCCATTGTAAATTGTTTAATAAGTGATAAAATTACACTAAATATTTACTTAAATGAACCTAATAAGAGTTAATTGTATGTTCTCACCCATGCCTCGAGTGCTAGTACAGACTAGGATGGGAGTAGAGAGAAGGCATGGTTACAACCTTGCATTATGTAGTTTTCCTTATCATTACAAGAGGATACTGGTGGCTTCAATGGGATCACTAGGGACCTGAGAGTCCTAAGGGACTACTCAGGTAACTCCAAGCGTAATTTTTGTGATGACACTTGACCACTTACATAGTAGGTTTCCTACGTGTCTTGTGTGCCTCTGGGTCTAGATGTCGATCTATGTTGGAACCTTTGAGTTAGTATACTTTTAAGACTTCCTTGAATTAGAGAGTATTTTTTTTATGTGATTTCATATCATGTTTGGGACTTGAGACTATCTCCTCAGCGTGGTGGGAGAGGGCCATTTAGGTTCCACATGGTCAGACGGTAGTGCTTTTTACTCTTACCATTGATATTCGTCTGTAGTCACCATGGCTGGAGCTTCTTGGTATGCTTGTTTATCATGTTTAGATGATTTTGTTTACTGATGCATTTCCTTATATTGATGATTAGTATGTGATAGATGATGTAACCTACTTTGTAGAATAATCTTATGCTTTATTCTAGCATGTTAGATTTCTTTATGCATTTATTGTAGCATGTTTTAGTAGTGACGTCCCTATTATGATAGTACAGATGATTTGATCAGTGGCTTGGGATGGTATGCATAGGGGATGGCTAGGGCCCACAATAGTATTATGATGATATTCATGGTTGGGAGGAACCACACACTTAGTTGTGTTTTATGATGGATGGATGTATCATGTATGGTGGATGGTTACATTTATTTTACTGTACTTTGTATCATGGATCCAAAGGGGATAATGTATTCTATTTTTAAATATGTATATTCTTTTAGCCTTTCATACCTTGTGACATGTACAATGGATGATTGAGCATTCTAAATTTCATTTAACAAGAGGCATTTAGAACAAATATATATAATTTAAATGGACATTGGACTTTCTAATTATTTTTTCATGTGGATGTGGTAGTTGTTAGACTTTGAATTAATTAAATTTAATTGTGACTGAATGTCTTGGGATCCTTAAGGAATTTAACTTGTTATGTATGCTTTGAGATGATTGTATGTTATTCCTTTCGCTACTATTTGTTTGATGTGAATGATCTATCTTTCTTGTTTTAACAAACAAATTGTATGGAAAACATAGTAAAAAATTAAGTTAATTCTTTTGGATCCCATGGTAGGGCATTACATCTAGTATCAGAGCTCAAGTTTCTACATTGAGAGCTATGGGTATATTGGAATGCCACTAGTTGTTAACTAGTTGAACAAAAATAAAAACATTAAACTGTTATGTATATCTATTTCAAACTAAAATTTGAACTAGTTGAACTGAAAATATATCTTAAACTTTTCATTGTATATTTTTCATACTTCAGTGCTTAGACTTCAAAATTGAAATCCTATGTAAACCTAAATATAGGCAAAATTGAAACTGAAACTTAGTCTATTTGTAAAATATGTATCTTTCATCTATGCTTTAAGGTAGTACGTTGTTGATTGTCATTGTGAGCATTATGTTGTTCTTGTTTAGAGAGTTTAGGAGATCTACTTTAGTAGTTGTTAAAAGGGATGAATGTTGGATCAATATGGTTTTCAATTTAATATTAAACCAGAATCATATTGCTCTAAGTGATTTAAAGTAGTATGTGTATGTTTATGATATCATCTTTGTATCTGGATATTATTGTAGGATGGTATCTGGGACAAAATCTTCTATGAGAGGTTGTAGCCTAGACCATGGTAGAGGCCATGGACAAGGCAGAGCTATCAGTATCCATGAGCCTATCCATGAAGAACCTATCAAAGATGGGAATAGGGAAGGGCATGCTAGAGAGGTTTAGGAAGAGAGCCATAGAGAGGAGCAGGTTGTCTTTGAGGAGGTTGATCTGAGGCAAATGATGTAGAACATCATTGATCACCTACCTCCTATTCATGATTAGGAAGGAGTACATTAGAAAGGACTTGAGCATAGACCTAAGTGTATGAGCTCTCATAAATCTCGCAATGCATGGCATAATAAGCACCACCAGCTTCACTAGCCATCTCAGGGTTTCCTTTTTCTATCAGTGGGGGTAGCAGTTAGTAGTCTAGTGCACATAAAGTTTAGTGGATCTTCAATGGAGAGTGTTTCTCATGTGGAAAACATGGACACAAATCACCTCATTTCCCTCAAAGGAAACCACATCTCTTAAATTAGACACCTACAGCTTTAGAACCTGTAGTTGGCAATATGGGTAGATTCTAGAGACTGTTCTAAATGAAGACATATCCTCCTAGAGGGGAAAGGGTCCAATGTGACTTGCATAGTGAGTCCCTTAGTTTTATCATTCATGTAGGCTTCTAGGAGTAAGCCTAAGTCTAGGGGGGTGGATATAGTGCCTACCCTAGTTTGCATTTTTGCTATCATTGCCAAACTCTTTTAGGCTAGTTTTATGTTTGATGATTACTAGTATTGTTTTGAGATTATCAAGTATTTTTTTACATTCAGTCTATTGTATGATGCCATTACTTGGTACTCTATATTTCATGTATGCATGGTGATTGTTTAATATTCTCAATTATTGATGATGATTAGTTAGATGGTTTATTATCATATGTGTTTTCTTATGTATACTTACCCCATACTACATGTGTATGGTGTGTGCATTTGTTTTATTTATGTATGGCATTTTTGATGTGGTTAAGGAAGGTAGTCATAGTCACCTACTAGTTGAGATCTACATGATGCACCACTTCCTACCATTGCCTTTTTAGATTAGAATATTGTGTCTGTACATGCATGAATTTTATGTAGCTTGTAGGTACCAGGTATCCACTTCCTTGAATTGCTAAGATGAGCATACCCTATCGCATTATCTCAATGGTAAGACAAGGGTGATAAATTTTTAAGTCCAAATCCTAAACCTTTAAGCCATTTGTCATAATTGAAAATTAGGACAAGTATTTGAGTCGAGTACCCTCTGAATGTGTCGAATGATGTTAATTCATGATTACAACCATTTAGTTTGATTTTGTATGTGTTTTTCTATGATGGGTTTTTGTATTTTACTTTATGAGTCTTTGGTGGATTTTCTATTAATTAAGTCTAATTAAAAGATTAAATTAATGATTTAATTTAATGGAAAATTATTATGACATATTAATATTTAATTATATTTAATTAATTGAGAAATTAATTAAATAAAAAGAATTAAATTTGGAGATAAAAATTATAAGAATAAATTTAGGATGTGATAATATTTATTTAATTTAATAATAATATATTTAGAGTTCATTTTTAAATAAATGTTAAATATTATTGTTATTTAAGTTAATAAATATTTATCAAATTAAACATACAAAAATAAATTAAAAGTGAAAAAATATATTAAATTATGAAAAAGTTTTAAGTTTGCATTTATGCATGTGATTAAAATAGAAGAAATTAATTAAAAAGACAAAACATGTGAACTTAATAAATATATTTTAATAATGTGCGCATGAGATTTAAAAGTTAATAAATTTAATAAAAATGAGGTCAAGTGGAAAATAAAATAAAGTAATTTAATAATTCATTTCATGTGCATGGAAACGATAAAAAGAAAGATAAATAAAAGTTAATTTAAATTTTTGAGTCTTGTGAGCAAGGAGTCCTCTCGGGTGAACTTACAATTAGTGCCTCGATTTGAGGAGAGAACTCGTTATTACCAATTGAGGGTTCATTTTCGAGAGGGGGGAATTTGGACACGAATTTTTGGAAGAAAATTTGGGAGAGAATTTTGGAAGGGAATTTTTGGGAAAGTTTCAAAGAGAAGTTTTTGGATAGAAGCAAATTCTCTCACAATCTTTAGGTGGTTGCGTATTAGCATTAGGTTTAGGTGGGGTCTTGTGTTTTGATCATTGATTAATTACGTAATTTTCCTTTCCTGTCTTCTTTGTGCTCGTGAATTGTAAATTTGAATTCTCTGTGATGAACACTTAAACATTTCAATATTGTAAATTATTATATGCTTGCCAATATCTTCTGCATACATGGAGATTAGAAAAGTAATCAGAAACCCTTGTTTTCTAGATTAAAGAAATTAGGACTTAATTTGGGAAAGGTTTGAATTTAAAAAAGGAAGAAAAAAATTCTAGATTGAAAATTCGAATGGTTAATAATATTTTTTTTTCTATCAGAGTATTGTTGGAAATAATTTTAAAATATATATAATTAAAAATGAGGGTTGTTTAATAAATTTTATATATTTATAATATTTATAAAATAAAAAAAATTATTAAAAATGTTGTAAAAAATATAATAATAATTTTTTTTAAAAAAATTAATTGGGGAAGGGTGGGTTTACCCATCCCCTACCCCCTTACCTATATAATGTAGGTGAATGTTGTATGTAGTCGTACCTGGGACTGCAGTTGCAAGATGACTATAACAGTAGTCGTATACTACCAAGAAGGTCAATGCTGCTTTTAAAGCAACAATGATAAGTAAATCGCAAGTGGGTCTAATTCATATTTATTTTTATTAATTTTTATTAAAGTTTTGTAATATGTGTTATGAGATTTAAACATTAACATATTTATTATTTAATATTAAATTGATTTATGTTATTTAATATGTATCAAATGTTATTTAATATATATTAATTATTAATAAGTTAAGGTTAATAAAGTAAAATTTGTAATTTTTATTTGATAAAATATTAACAAAATTAATTATTAATAATTTTTTAATTAATATTAAGGAAAAGAGATATTAATATAGGTATTTAATTGATAATCATTAATTAATTTAATTAAAAATTAGTTTGATTAAATTTAATTAATGATGAATATATTTCAATAAAAATTGTAGATAAGATCAATTATATAATTATTAATTAAATTAATTAAATATAATTTTAATTAAGATTAATTAGTTAATGGAGTTATAGAATTATTCAATTATTAATGATATTGATTTTAATGAAATTGACCATCATTTTATTTAAAATCAATAAAGTTTATTTTAAATAAATGATTATCCTTGAAATATTTTAGGAAAATGACTTAAATATAATGGGGTGAATTCTACTTTTGATTCGAATAAATAAGTGGGTTGACTTGTAGATTAAACTGAAAATCTTATACACTTGAGATATACTTTGAAACAAAAACTGAAACCTCATGTATAACTCAACCATGTGATTTAAAACAAGCCAAAATATGAACTTACACCAACAAAAGTGCAATTTCAAGGGCTATATAAGTAGGTCCTATTTTTTATCATCGAGCCTTATTAAGGACATCAAAAGATCATACAATCATCACTAGTGTAAAGTATGAGAATACGAATATGATCTATGTCAGATAGGAACATGAGAAAGCAACCCATGTATCAATGATAGTGAAGTCAAGATGATGATGCAACTAGATTTACTAAGTTTAGTATATAAACATTGCACTTGTATCAAACCATAATGATAGGATAAGCTCCAAGTAGGGTCTTGGGAGAAAAAATAGAGAGGATACATTAGATATTGTAAGTGTCAAATGAAATAAGAAAGAAACTCAAGACACTTAAGGTTAACAAGATATACCCAAAGGGAGAAAGAAAACATGTCTCATGACCCAAATATTCTATTCTATGAAATCCTTGAAAAACTATTCGGGAGAGAATAATCAACTAAGAAATCATCATAGATATCACACAAAAATAAATAAAGCCAACAACTATTAATCAATTTTTTTTTGTATGCAAGTGAGTGTGTATAAGTCATATGATTGTTTCTTTAGGACTCAAGTCTACCAACGAGAAGTATTGTGAGATCCTAAACTATAGCTAAAGTATTTGATTACTATTGGAAAATACTCTATGTCAAAGGAAAGTATTAAAAAATAGTATTTGGTGAGATATCAAAGAAACACCATTATAAAAAAGGGACCTTGATAAGCTACATAGTTTGTGCCTGCAATACCTAGACATGAGTCAATTCCAACCTAGGAAAGGAAAGGGAAATATGAATTGAATGCTTTGTGAGCACAAAATGAGATTCTAATAGACATATCTACAAGGGTCTAAGGTAGTGCATGTTTCTAAGCTTTCAACACTTTGCAAGATTTGTTTTTAAGGATTTTTAATATTGTTTTGTATTTTTGAGATATTTAATTTTTTTGGTGATACATCAAAGTTCCTATTGCTATGTTTTGACTAAGATGATCATTTTTTTAGGATATATTTTTCTTTTTAAGATTTTTCAATATCATTTGATTTTTTTAAATTTTTCTTAGGATCATAACACATATACAAGTGCTAACCAACAAAAGCACTAAGAATAGAACCTCTTGAAGTGAAGTATATTAATGGGCTTAGGGAGTCATTCTCCCTCAAGTGTAGAGAGCTAATAAAAACCAAATCCAAATGCAATAGAACATATCTAGGGGCCCTTCCAATTAGGTTTGAACTTTCCCTTTTGTTCTCTACTTTTCTAATTTTTCAAATTTTCTATAAGGACAAGATTACCAACTTGAAATTCTATAGGATGAATCTTCTTAATGTAGCAAGTAGACATGCATTTTTGGTAATCCCTGATATGATCAAAAGTATCCTTATGCATTCATCTAGGACTTCAAGTTCATGTATCCTCACAGCCCAATAATATTCATCAGTGATTATCTCTTTTAGAGAGACTTGCAAGGAAGGAATCTCAACCATAATTAGAAGAATAAGCTCATAACCATAAACTATATCAATAGGAATAGCCCTAGTAGGTGCACATATGCTAGTTCTATATGCTCATAATGTAGGATTGATATGTAAATGCTAATCTATTTTGGACTTATGTAAATTTATATGCATGATTTTTAGCAATGTCTTTTTTCAAGCCTCAACTTTGAAGCATTCCCTTGAGGGTAGTAAATAGAAAAATTAATATTTTTATCTTTAACTTCTTGTAGAGTTGTCTAAGGTCATTATTTTTTAATTTTCTTCCATTATCAATGAATATAGAGGAGGGAATTCCATGGTGACAAATGATATTATTAAATATGAACAAAAAAATATGATTTCATGTAGCCATAGAAAGTGGAACAACCTCAACCCACTTAGTGAAGTATTCTATAGAGGTGATGATAAACTTATGTCCACTTGAAGAGCTAAGATGTATTCTTCCAACTAGATCAAATAACTATTACTAAAAAGGCCAATGTGTGATAGATGGGATCAATTCATGTTCATGGGCATGAATCAAGTTACCATTTAGCTAGAAATTTTCATAGGACTTAGTATAAAACACAACATCTCCTTACATATTAGGACAATAATAACTAGTCCAAAATAGTTTTCAAGCAAGTGCAAGCCCATTTGAGTGAGCCCCTCAAATATCATCATGGACTTCAGTTAACACCTATTCAAACTCAGCTATTTGTAAGTACCTAAGAAGTGTTCCATCTAGACGCCTCATATATAAGTTACCAAAGAAAAGGGTATAATGAGAGGCATTACGAATGAGTTAAGATTTTTCATTATTAGTGACATTCTCTAGGATAATTTCATCATAAAGATAGGAGTATATGGTAGCATAGTAGGAAGAATCATGGCCAATGATAGTACAAATGACTCTGTTGAAAGTAAAATTATAGGAAGGGCAACATAGCTCTTACACTAGGAATTAGAACAAAGACTCATATTGTTTCAATTGCAGGATAGATGCCAAATTAGTCATAACATCTATAGCCTTATTTCATCCCTAGAAATTTGTTGAAAAGTGACAAAGGTGAAATAGTTGTGTAGAGCATCAACCAACTTCTTGTATGCAATCAACTTGCCATACTTGGTTTTATAGTCATTATTAATCTAATTTATTAAAATTTGGGAGTCTCCATAAATATAAAGCTCAGTTATTCCACATTCAATATCCACCTTGATATCATTTATGAGATCCTCATGTTCTACTATATTATTTGTACATGGAAACAAGAGCATGTAAGACTTAGGAATGGTGTAGCCATGAGATATAATGAAGAGAATACCAACACCAACACCATTTTTAGTATGGGGTCCATCAAGTTACATTTTCCAAGTCCTTTCCATGACATAAATAATTTATGAATCTAAGAACTTGATTTGCATAGGGACATTACCTTGGACCGATAAATCAATGAGATCATCTACAATATGTTGTCATTTAATGGCTATGCATTCAATACACTAAATGTCAAATTTAGATAGAATCATCATCCATATAGAAAGTCCATCCATAAGAAAAACTTTAATTAGAAGGTACGTAAGAGGATTTATTTTTGCATCCAAATGTTTAGTATGAGATACAATGTAATGTCACATCTTTTGAGAGGAAAATATGACAGTGATACAAGATTTCTCAATGTTATTATAATTGATCTCATAAGTAGCTAATTTCCTACTAATATAGTATCTAGCTCATTCCTTTCAATTCTTGTCATGTTGTGCTAGTAATGCCCCTATATATTGAAGTAACAATAGCTAAAATGTATGAAGTCAAGGGCTTCCCATGAATATAAGGCATAAGAAAAGGTGGTTTAGCTAAATAATCCTTTATATGGGAAAGAATATTTTCATGTTCATCATTCCAAACACATCTATATCCCTTATGGAATGGTTGAGACCTATTAGCCAACTAAGAATTAAACCTTCGTATAGTTTGTAGACATCCTTGAAGACTTCTTAATTAACTTATATTTCTAAAAGGTGTCCTTTCTATTATAGTGTGTACCTTCTCACCACCAACTTCAATGGCCTTAGATAGATATGATGTAGCCTAGAAATTTTCCAGAGGTGAAACCAAAAGAACATATTTTAGGATTAAGACTAAGCTAAAAATGTTCCATAACCTCCAATATCAAATTCAAGTCATTCAAATGTGTATTTCTTTGTTTAGAATTAGCTAAGGCATCAGCTAAATAATCCTAAATGTTTTTGTGCATTATAACATGAAATATAGTTTTCATATCCCCTTAATATGCATAACTTGCATTCTTAAGGCCAAAACACATAACGTTGCAAGAAAAAGTACCCCGAGCACACGTGAAAGCTATGTTTTCTTGATCTTCAAGAGCTATTTTAATTTTATTATATCTTGAGAACCCATCCATCAAAGAGTACATTTCATATCTCATAGTCATGCCCACTATCATTTTAATGTTTCAAAGTGGAATATCATCCTTAGGGAAATATTTATTTAGATCCCATAAATCTGTGGAAACTTGAATAGAGTTGTCATGTTTTGAAATAGTTAAAATGTTGGATATCCATTGAGTGTAATTTCTATCTTTTATAGATTTTTTAATTAGGAGATTTTCAAGTTCAAGTTTCACTAATAAGACAACATGCATATGAATTTTCCTCATTTTTTGCTTGATAGGTTTGACACTAGGACCAATAGAGATGATGCATAATTAAATTAGTGTCAAGGTCAAGCATGTCTATATATGTCCAAGTTAAGTTAATTTTATTTTCTTGGAAGAATTGATTGAACTAATCTTTTTCTTCATGTTTGTGATTTAAAACTATAGGCTTAAAAACAACACTAGAATACCACATAGGGAGATGCCTAGGGATTAACTACTTTCCATTTTTAGAAAAAGCCATTTAGATTTGGAAAAAATAATGAAGCAAGAGCTACACTTTAGGCTCTCTTAACCAAGGTAGGATTGCCTAGGGATTTCAACATTTCTTCATATTTTGACACTACAAATCCCTTTAGAGAAGATTTGGTCTCTTAATATTCTTGGTATTTAAATCAATTATTGAATTATAACAGCTAACTACAAACTCAAGAGCTATTATAATAAGTGAATGAACAACATATCATTGTTTTTTATAGGCTTTAGATATTGATTTGTTTTAAAATATTTTCTGTTACTAAATGATTGCTTCAATTTGTATCCTATATAATGATCACTGCCTTATCTATCATTACACAAAGTCATGTCAGTAGATCTTGGTCCATTTAATTGACTTGCAACCAAATATATAAATTATTAACCCCAAATCCCATTCTTATGATATCTCTTCTATATACATAGAAATCCTATTAGCTCACAAAAGTATTTACCTAATTTATTGAATTAAAAGCAATAATAAACTAACATACAATCTATCTGAATTGTATTAAATAAAATGAATTTTGTTCACTTAATCTCAAAATGACAAGTATATGAAAGTGGAGACATAAAATAAGGACAAATATATTTAGTAAATTCCTTTTGTATTCATCTTCTTGAGAATGATACATTTATTTGATATAAGACTCAAAATATAACTTAAGATTTGATGGTATTTCATTTATTCACTATGTTCATGAAATACACATTTGAAACAACAAAAAATAGCACAAGAATTTGGACCAACTAAAAAATAGCATTATCACTAAAGAAAATAGAATTATGACCCTCACTCCACATCTTGGAAATCCTTTTATAAGGCAAGGATCGCTAATAAGAAAAAAATGGGAGGACACTTGTCAAAATTTGATTAAAAAAAATAAATACAAATTTTATTTTCTTTTTCAAAACATTCTTTGTACTTGGATGGAAGATGAGAAGCCATTCCAAAACTGATAGGTGGTAATTGATCTTTAGGTACAATATGGGTTTATTTTTGTAGATGTTTCCAAGATGAGCACATGTACAACTCAACAACTTGTTATAATAATTGTCCTTTCTCTATTTTGTCTCTTCTACATTTATCTATGATTTTTAATTGCTCCCCATGAATAACCTCAGTTTCCTCCCTAACTACTTAGTCACTATCTCTAGATGGTAAGGCTTTTATACCAGCTATGACTTTCTAGATGACAATATCAATATAAATGTCTAGCCAAGTGGTATCTTTGATTGTATTTAGTTCATCAAGGAACTTATTCCACTTTGCATCTGTTATGGCCTTCACTTCTGCAGTCACCCTTTTGATCTCTGATTCTAACTTATACAATACATTGATCATATCATATACTACTATGAGATCTACCTCATTATTATAGTATCCAAAAAATCTTACATGCTTTAAGATATCATCAAAAGAGGATGACCATTCCTTCCAATCCTTCACATTTCCATTTTCATCAATGATGTTGGGCACAAAGTTGGGAGTCCTGGTGGTAATTATTTTCATTTTATTCTAGATCAATTGTAATTTCCCTAAGAAAAAACCATTTAGTTATTTATGTTTATGAATAAATTTTCTAATAAGGATAGTTACTCCCTTTGGTAACTACTTCTTTTGTGTCAGCATTAATATAAGTTTTTCAAAGAATGGTGTATATGGGCTCCACATGGTGAATAAAGGGGATGATAATGAAATTGCTTCTAAAGATTGATACCAAATCCCCTTGCAAAGAAATGTAGCTACTATGTACATTCTTTGCAAAATGTTTTAGAGAACCTATCTTATGAATCAACAAATTTTTCATTGTTCTAATTTTTCTCTCCTTGCTTGATTGTATCTCTACCATGTCAATGACCATAGGTTGGTGATGTAGGAGCATCCTGGGTGTAAGAGCAATCTTGCATCACCCAAAAATATTTTCTTTTTAGTATTTTATATTTTAATAAGGACTAGTATACAGGGTGGTTGCTATTTATGGGAGCTTTCTATTTTTAGTAAGATTGTCATACGAGCTTAGAATATTCTCATTTCTACATGAAGGTTCATTTTAGAGTTATAAGCCTACCATAAAAATCTTATTGCTCTAGCTTAAGTATCAGTGAAATTATTGTGGATTTTCGGCAGAAAAATTTATAGAAAAATCTTTAGGCTCACCATTGGAGACCTTAGAATGCCCGAATGAGATCTAAAAAATCAATGGAAGGGTGATTGCACCATATTGAGCCTATAGATTAAGAGCTAGTGTTTCTAAATAGTGGTTATAATAGCCAATCAGATCAATTGTTTGAGAGTTATGGCCTTCCAGAGTTGGGCTACACAAAATATATAAAATAATTATCAAAGATATATTTGGCTAATTCTATATGTATTGTTAGGGTCTGTCGGCCCTAGGTATTAAGTTTCATTGTCTAGAACCTTCTTGAGCAACATAAAATTTCCTATTTAAGAAAGGCTCAAACATTACCTAGAATAGTTTTGGGTGATGGTTTGTAGCTTTTCATGTAGATTATTGTATGAAGGTTTCCATGTGGGTTAGCATATTGTGCTTGTGAACTTTGTAATTGTGCATTTCTAGTACAAATATGTAGTCCATATTTTGTTCTCACATATGTTGTTGTTTCTTTGTTTTCTGTTATGGTTTATGGTATTAAGGGGAGTGTTGGAAATCTGTTGAAGATCAAAGAGGTAGATTTTTGGAAAGATGGAAGGTTGTTGTTAAAAGAATGTCTTCAATCATTATTTTGTCACTGATGTCAAACTTGTTATTTTTAGGGATGATATTTTCTTATAAGATCCAAGTACTATCACTTAGTTGATTGATGAAGAGGATTTGATCAACAAGATGTAACAAGAGAACCTAAGGGAAAGGTTGAGTTATGATGTTGTAATGAAGTGCAAGGATCAATTAAGACAATTCTTCAATGATGTATTGATGACATACTCAAAGATACAGAGGCTGGTCAAACTTAGAAACATTGAAGGAAGAAGTTGTAACAAGGTAGAATGCAAAGCTTAAACTAAGATCATTAGTGGGTGCTGAGAAAGTTAGTTGAAGCCAAGAAAATTTTAAGTTGGAGACGAGCATTAGAAAATTCTAGTGTGTGATGAGTGAACTTCAGGTGTCGAGTGAAGATCAAGTCCTAAGCATCAGAAAATTCTAAGTTGGTGCAGAGTGATCTTCAGGTGCTGAGCATTAGGAAGAACATAGTTGATGTCGAGTAAACATAGTATGTGTCAAGCATCAGTATTTCAATAGTGCCAAGCTGCTGCATTATTTCAAATTATGAAGATTTTCCAAATCTAAGTTGACATAGTGGTTACATTGAATTTTGTGAATGAGTTGAAAGATAAGGATGATGAGCTAGTGGCATAGAATCTTATGTAAACTATTTTGGGAAAATTCTAAATGATTACTCAAGAAGTTTCTAGAGTAAATAGAATATGGGTTATATGCAATGAATCTTACCTAATCCATGCAAATTGAAATTAAAGAATGGAATAATCGAGCGGGAAAAGGAACTCCAAGACTTCTATTTAAGAATTCATAGACCAAGAAGAAAAGAGCTATTGATACTGGTTCTATTGAAGAGCCAAATCTGTGAAGTAGTTAGAAGGGTGTCAAGGGAGAGACATCTAGGAGAAGGAAGAGAATAGAGGCTCTACTTCTATGAGTGGTCATGAAGAGATGATTGCATTGGTGCATTGAGCATAGACACTCAAGGAGACTAATCTTGAAATTAGGGCAAGTTGTCAGAGTTACAGAGATTGAAGGCCAGGCAAGGGTATGAGCTAAGAAGTGATTTGAGAACTACAAGATAAGTTGTGTGTTGTAGTCAGGTCAAGATTTTCCAATACTCTCTAGTAATTGTATTAGATCTGAAAATCCTATGGACTTAGGTTGGCCTAACAGCCATTTGTAAATCCTTTAATAGGGTGGCATTCCAAGTGAATGTTTTAAACTCCTCTAACCAAGCCCACTTCTAACAGGGTGGTTAAATCCTCTAACAAGGTCACATTTAATAGTGTGTTGTAAACCTTTAACAGGGTAGGCCTTTCACAGGGCATCACTTTAGAAGAGTGAGAATTGAGTAACATGTTACTAGTGGTTTTTCCCAAATTGGGTTTCCACATAAATCATTGTGTTATGTGTTGATCTCTTATGTGTTATGCTTGCATGTTGATTTACAGTAACTTGCTGATTAGAAAAGTTAAAGCTTGGATGAATGAATGGTTGAATGGCCCACTATACTTATTGAAAAGTTTGAATAGAACATTTGGACCTTGAATAACTAATTCACCCACCCCACCCCCTGCCCCCCCCTTTCTTAGTTATTCTTAAATATCTCTAATAGGGAGCACCCTTCATCAAGTGGTATCAGAGCTAGAGTTCTTGAGTGTGTGGATAGATTGCCGATTGTGAGACAATTCACACTATTACTATGGTTTGTGCTAAGCATGTAGATAGATCACTGATTGTGAGGTAGTTTGCAATGGGGTTTCAGTGGAAGCACAAAAATGCCTACACAAAGAGAGCATGGTGGAAAAATTGAAGGTGTTACACCTAAGCATTTTAGAACCTACTAGAGGAAAATGCAAGTGATGCAAGAATATATTTGTAGAGGAATGAATCTTTCCATAGGATATGATGAAAGTGAGGATGAAAGAGAAGAAGGAAATGTGGAACTAGACATGGTAGAGGAAATTCATAACCTAGAGGAGGCAAAGCTTTTTAGGGCCATTTCTAGTATTTGAAAAAGACCTAAGTTTGATGTTCACACATTTTTGGATAATCTCAACCTAGAGGAATTGATTCACTGGATCAATGAATTGTAAGAGTACTTTGAATATGAAGATATTGAAGATAAGGATAAGGTTAAGATTATGAAGGCAAAACTAAAGTGTCATGCAAAGATCTAGTGGTAGGAGATCTAGCTGGATTGAAATAAGAGAGGAAAGGACAAAATCACTAAATGGGATCAAATGGTAGCTAAAATGAAGTGATAATTCATTCCCATAGATTATGAGCTTGATCTATTGAAGAAAATGCAAGGGTTGAAGCAAGAGGGAAATTTTGTTCAAAGATTATACTAAAGAGTTTTATCGAGTTCTCATTAGAACTAACCATGTAGAAGCTAATAAGAAGAAAGTCACCCATTATCTTAATGGGTTATGAAAAAGCATTTATGATGAGATGAGTCTTGTTCAAGTGACTAATATTGAGGAGGCATACTGGTTTTCCCTAATTTTTGAGGAGAAACTAAGCAAAAAGTTTGATAACAATAATAGTGAAATAAGTTGTGATGGAAGATCTTGTAGACAATCTTATGGAGGTTAAAATTATGATTAGAAGAACAAGGAAAAGGCTAAAAGTAGTAGTCAAAACTAGAGGGGTAATAATTACAATCATTTTCATGATCAAAACAATAGAGATTAGTTAGGAAAAGGTAGAGGAAAAGGATCTAGAAGAGGAGGCTTCCATGGGAAATGTTTTTACTATTGAGAAGAAGGGCATAGAGAATTTGAATGTACCCAACACCAAGGAAGGATAGATCAAAGAATAGAAGGCTAGGCCAGAGTTGCACATGTTAATGAAGATGCCAGATCATCACATTTTGAAGATGTTGAAAAAGGAGAGGTCTTAGCTAATAGAAGAGTCCTCTTGAGTGGTGAGAATGAACCTAATCAAAGAAGAAGCTTGTTTCACACAACGTGTAGATGTGAAGATAAATTTTGTGATGTGATCATTGATGGTGAAAGTGTTGACAATATGGTGTCAAAAATGATAGTCACCAAGTTGAAGCTGAAGAGCTAGAAACACCCACATCCATACTGTATTTCTTGGGTGCAATATGAACACAAGGCCATGCTTAATGAGTAGTTCTTAGTGAAGTTCAAGATTGGAAGCTACCAGGATGTGGTACAATGCGATATCAGAACTATGAACATATGTCATATGCTATTTGGTAAGCCATGGCAGTTTGATAGGCATGTTGTACATGATGGGTGAGTAAATACCTACACTCTAACCAAGGATGGAGTGAAACATAAGTTGAAGCCTTTGAAGGAGAAAGAAGAAAAGGTATGTAGTGCTTCTAGATTATGTTTTATTGATGGAAAATAGTTTCTCAAACATATGAAGTGTGAGCATATGTATTTTTCTATAATTCCAAAAGATAGCAAAGACAAAGTAGAGGAGGTGCCTGCAAAAGTTGTAGATATGTTGAAATATTTTTCTAATATTGTATTAGATAATGTACCTAATGAATTTCCCCCAATGAGAAAAATTATTCACTAGATGGATTTGGTTCCAGGGGCCAGTTTTCCAAACAAGGCAACACATAGAATGATACCAATAGAAAGTTAATAGTTGAACAAACAAGTTCATGAGTTATTGTAGAAGAGGTTGATTCGAGAGAGTTTGAGTCTATCTATTGTAACAATCATATTAGCACCAAAGAAGAATGGAGAATGGAGGAAGTTCATAGATTCTTGCATAATCAACAAGATCACAATCAAGTACAAATTTCCATTGCCAAGGATGGATGATATTATGAACTGTTTTAGTGGAGCTGAGTATTTCACAAAGATAGATATAAAGAGTGTGTACCATTAGATTTTTATCATAGAAAGTGATGAGTGGAAGACTTCTTTCAAGACAAAAGAAGGACTATATGAGTGGTTTGTCATGCCTTTTAGGCTAAGCAATGCACCGAGCACTTTCATAAGGCTCATGAATGAGGTACTAAAGAAGTTTCTAGGTAAGTTTGTAATTGTTTACCTAGACAATAATTTGATCTTTAGCAAGACATTGGATGAGTGTTTCATTCATATTCATAAGGTCCTTGATAAGTTGAGGGAAGAAAAATTGTTGATAAAGTTAAAGAAGTGCAATTTTGTAAAGAAGGAGTTGGTGTACTTGGGATTTCTAGTCTCGATAGAAGGTCTAAAAATGGACCCAAATAAAGTGAAGGCTATTCTTGAATGGCCTACTCCAAGGAGTATGATACAGATAAGATCTTTTCATGGACTGACTAGTTTTTGCAAAAAGTTCATAAGAGGTTTTAGCAATATTTGTGGACCCTTGACTAAAATAATAAGAAGGGATAGGAAAGAATTTAAGTGGACTATAAGAGTAGATAAGTGTTTTAATCTATTAAAACAAAAGGTTATTGATCAACCTATTTTAGCACTTCCTAATTTTAACAGGGTGTTTCAAGTAGACAGTGATGCTAGTGGTACTACAATAGGAGTTGTTTTAAGCCAAGAAGGTAGACCTATTGCTTATTTTAGTGACAAATTAAATGATGCAAAAGGAAAATATTATGTTTATGATCATGAATTTTATGCTATAGTTCAAGTACTAAAGAAGTGGAGATACTAGCTATTTCCTAAGGAGTTTGTTTTGTATACTAATTATCAAGCTTTACAATATTTAAATATTCAAGAAAAATTGAACCAAAGGCATTTAAAGTGGATTGAGTTTTGTAGTTTTATACATTTATTTTGAAACATAGGAGTGGGAAGTCTAACATAGTTGCAGATGCTCTTAGTAGAAGACATTTTTTGCCAATAGAAATGCAGATAGAGGTGGTTGGGTTCAAGGAACTCTATACTTTGTATGTAGATGATCTTGATTTGGAAAAGTGTAGAAGGCTTGTACATAACCTATTACACTTGATAGGAAAAAGTGGTTGGATTTTAATGATCCACTATAGCATGTTGTTTAAAGGAAGCTAGTTGTGCATTCTCAAAAGTTCAATGAGAGAGAATCTTATAAAGATAAAACAATAGCTTTGGTTGCTAAGAATTATTACTAGCCACAGTTGTAGCAAGATGTGAAAAATTTTGTATAGAGTTTTAGGGTATGTCAGATGGTGAAAGGAGTAAAGCAAAATACATGGTTGTATTAGCCATTACCTACACTAGAGAAGTCATGGGAGGTTGTTAGCATGGATTTTGTTCTTGGATTAATGAGGACACAAAGAGGGCATGATTCTATTTTTTTTGTGGTTGACAAGTTTTCAAAGATGGTGCATTTTATTCCTTGTGAGAAGGCTAGTGATGTTGTTCATGTGGTAGAGTTGTTTTTCAAAGAAGTATTGAGACTACATGGTCTGCCAAAGAGTATAGTTTCAAATTGAGACACCAATTTTTTTGGATATATCTGACATACATTGTGGAAGAAATTGAAGATAAAATTAAATTTCAGTTCATTACATCATCCATAGACTAATTGATAGACATAATTTTTAAATCATAGTTTGGAAAATTTGTTGAAATGTTTGGTTGGAGACAAGCCAAAAGGATGGGATATGATTTTACCAGAAAAAAAATTGAATATAATAATTATGTCAATAGGAGTACTAGTAAATCACTATTCTAGATTTTATATGGGAGTAGTCCTAGACATGCTTCTAACTTATGACAGTTGGATAGAGGAAGTACATTATAAATATGAATACACAATATATGGCTAAGGAATATGTGAAAAGGAGGTATAATGAATTTCATGTTGGAGATGAAGTCATGGTTCATTTGAGAAAGGAGTATTTTCTAGTGGGTACATTTGGTTAACATTTGAAGAACATCCTTAAGGAGGTGAGGAAGTACATTATAAATATGAATACACAATATATGGCTAAGGAATATTTGAAAAGGAGGTATAAATAAGAATTTGGTGAACATTTGAAGAACATCCTTAAGGAGGTGAGGAAGTACATTATAAATATGAATATACAATATATGGCTAAGGAATATGTGAAAAGGAGGTATAATGAATTTCATGTTGGAGATGAAGTCATGGTTCATTTGAGAAAGGAGTATTTTCTAGTGGGTACATATAATAAGCTAAAGATGAAGAAATTTTGACCATGCAAGATCATGAAAAGGCATAATTCTAGAAATTCTTATGAAGTGGAGTTTCCTACTAAATCAAATATTTCATGAGTATTTAATATTTCAAATTTGATAGAGTATTATGAAGGAGGTGATGTAGATGAAGTTATAAAAGTGCAATGGGGTATTTCATCAGCTAGTTCAGCTACAAAGGAGATTGAGGAGATACTAGATACTCATATTGGAAAAAGTATAAGGAATAATGCTTATGAGGAATACCTAGTCAAATGGAAAGGGAGGCCAGTAGAGGATTCATCATGGCTAGCAAGGGAGGAGGTTAACCATCTTGGTTTTCCTCTGAACACTTGAGAGGTCACAGAGTTACTTCTCAAATTAAATTGGGTGTCTGATGCAAGAGCATCTTGGGTGTAAGAGAAATCTTGCATCACCCAAAAATATTTTCTTTTCAGTATTTTCTATTTCAATAAGGACTAGTAGATAGGTTGGTTATTATTTATGGGAGCTTTCTATTCTTAGTAAGCTTGTCATATGAGCTTGGGACGTTCTGATTTTATACATGAATGCTCATTTTAGAGTTATAAGACTACCATAAAAGTTGCATTGCTCCAACTTAAGTATCAAAATAGTTATTATGGATTTTCTATGGAAAAATTTGCAAAAAAATATTTAAGCTCATTGTTGTAGGCCTTAGAGTGCCCAAATGAGGTCTAAAAACTCAATGAAAGGGCACTTGCACCATTTTTCACTTGTAGATCAAGAGTTGGCATTTCCATAACATGGTTATAATAGCCAATCGGAGCAACAGTTCAAGATTTATGGCCTTCCAAAGTTGGGCTACCCAAAATATCTAAAGTAATTGTCAAAGATGTATTTGGCTGACTCTATATGTATTATTAAGGTCTGTTAGCCCTAGGTATTAAGTTTCATTTTCTATAACCTTCCTAGGTAGCATAAAATTGTTTACTTAGGAAAGGCCCAAACATTGTCTAGAACAGATCTGGGTGATGGTTCATAGCTTGTCTTGTAGATTAATGTAATGAAGGCACCCATGTGGGTTAACATATTATACTTGTGAATTTTTTAATTCTACATTTGTGGTGCAAATAAGAAGTCCATATTTAATTCTCTCATTTGTTATTGTTTCATTGTTTCTTTTTATAGGTTATGGTATTAAGGGGAGCACCCTTCATCAATTGGCTAGCTATATCACCTTCATTAGTTACATGATCACATGTTTGTAGACCTTTTGTATTCTACCTCAATAACATTCCTATTAGTATCCTTCAATGTTTTCACCTAAATTTCTAGCCGGAGAGTTCTTTGTTCTATGACATATACTTTTTTCATCTCCTCCTCATAGTGTTTCCTTGTATCCACATACCTCTCAAAAGTTCCATATGGTTGTTCCTCCAGCACAACAATTCTATTATTTCCCAACAATGATGTTGAATTCATCAGTCCATAAATTTAATTAATGGAAGTAGAATAAATATTCTAGAACATTACATTTCCACTAGGTGAATCTCTAATCTCCATGAGTGTTGGCCTATCATCTTCTAGATCTAGAATCCATATTTCCATGGTCTATGCATCAACACTATAACTAGGCAATCTTAATTCTCATTGTTGATTCACATCTTCAAAAGAAATTTTCTTCTCCTACATTCTCATTTGGTCAAGCTAAAATAAAGAGTTAATTTCCCATCCTCGAAAGATGATCATGCCACTTCTCTTTATCATTTCTCTTGCATCTTCTACAATTAGGGTTTTACTCTTAGGATCATGCTCCTATAGCCTTTTGACTATTTCTACTACCTTTTCATTGAAGTCACCTAGCTTTAATTGTAATGACAATTCACTTTGCTTTATTTTGAAAAGAAAGCTTTTAAAGTCTTCTATTTTTATGAAATTTTCATCTTTCATAAATTCTCTAGCTTGTATGATCCTATCATCTATCATCCTATCCTCATCATCATCTACTTCTAGTATAATATCAGGATCAGGAGATTTAGGATTGACTTTATTTTTTAATCTTTGTAGAAACTTGGGCTATAACCTCATTAAAATTTTCAATGCACTTATCAAATCTAGGACAATATCCTTTTTCATGATAAAAATCCTTAAAAGATTGGTCAATTCCCTTCATTTCTTCTTCAAAATCCATCATTTGCCTCCATTATACTCTCCTATCTCTACATACATTTTCATGTAGAATGTCTACATGACATCCTCTTCCCAATATTTCTTGCTCAAGGGAAAGTTATATCCGCTCATCTACCCTAGAGTATCCCTAACAACATCAAAAGGATCATATGTCATTGCAGGAGTAGTTAGAAATTTAAAATTTCTAAGAAATCATCAGTCTCTTCAATTTCATTCTTACCAATCTTAAAATCTCCACACTTGTAACTTCT
The DNA here is from genome assembly GCA_028749045.1 of Cupressus sempervirens. Lineage (NCBI taxonomy): Eukaryota > Viridiplantae > Streptophyta > Pinopsida > Cupressales > Cupressaceae > Cupressus > Cupressus sempervirens. The sequence goes on along the minus strand of CM053783.1, from coordinate 789,673,081 downwards.
ATACAATATTTTTCCCTTCCTACTAGTAGGGTCCAAATACTCGCTATTTGTAGATATCAGTTTCTAGAAAAATTCAACAATTCCTAATCTTTCTAGAAAAAATATAGGAAGGAGATGTTGTGGCTAAGGGCATGCAAAATCCCAACTAATTATGTGATTCTCCAGTAGTAAAACACTTCCCCAATCATGCCCTAGTTATTTTCCTTCATCAAAGTACATAGAGGGTTTAAGAAATTCTCTAACATTTCTAGGAATCCTCTCTGCTATAGCCCCAAACTTATTTAATCCTTATTTTATTTTGAAATATGCCTCAACATGGCCCTCTTTGTGTAGAAACTTATTGCGCTTTTGGAAATCATCATCATTTTTTTCTAGTGTCAATAGGGAATTCCATAGGTCCTGCTAAATCAAAAGCCTCAATGAAAGTCTCCTTGTCTAGTGTGTAGAGTATACTTCTGTCCTTTTTGTTGAATGCATGATTAACGTGATTATATGATTTGATCAATACCTTTAACAACTCAACATTGAAAAAGACCTAAGGAATAATCAAATTTCTATTTCAAGGGTTTGATATAAGGACCTTATTCAATCTATTGTTATAAAAGAACCAAAACAATTCATTCACATTTCTGTCTAGCACCTCTCGATCTCTACACAAACTATATCAATCTTTACAAGAATGAGCATTCACAGACTGAAGATTTGATGAACATGGAAAAAATTGTAAGCATTCATTAGAAAAAGGGATAGGATTCTTTCCCCTTGAAGAGCTTGATGAAGCTTCTTTAATTTGAACTTGTGCAATCAATTTTCCCTCCTTTTGTGCCATTGTTTTAATCTTTCCCAATATCACAAAACTTTTCTCGCTAAGATTTTCTCTATAGCTCAATTATTCTCTATAATTTAAAGCACTTTGGAATTGGTGAAAAGATCCTTGTCCCTTTTACCTTTTATTTCCTTACAATAAATTAGAGCATGGTATTAATAGCATTAAAACAACATGCATGAAAAATATTTTAGTGTTTCAAAAGCTTCCCTACATTCAAATTTTATGTTTCTTGTACTTTCAACTCATCATTTGGTACATCATCTTGGAAATGAACTTTGTTTTATGTTCTTTTCCTTCAAAATTTAAGGTAGTGGTGTAGCCATTATGAATTTTTCCACTTCTTGATAGCTCTATACCCTTCCTTATTCTTGTACATGATGACATGAAAATGGTTAACATAACCTCCTCAACACTTTCACTTATTTCTTAAACCACCACCTTCACCCTAGGATGTCATGTTAGTCATTCATCTCTGCTTTTTCACCATATAATTCTATCTACCATGGAGACCCACAAAGAAGATAAACATACTTCATAGCCTTATATGTGACATCACAATTATTAAGAATTTATCATTTAACATCATGGAGATGTAGAGTTAATGGTTAAATCACATCTTATCACTACATCCCAACTCAAATCTATGTCATTTTCATGTAACCCATGAATAGAAAACTTGGTCATCATAATCATTTCACAACTTAGCAACCATTCAACTAACTATCTTACTGACTACAATGATCCATTGAGTTTCAATTAGGAACAACTACTTAACCCTTATTTCCACGTCTCATCCTTTCAAAATTTGCTATGACTTGACCCATGCAAAGGTGCAATGACCACTTATCTCTTCATCAAAACTTGTTACCTTTGGTCACCTTTTAACCTCGTGAAGCAACTAAACTCCATTTTACATACACCTCTGGGTCTTTGTGATTTGGAGCTTAACATTTATCGTACTGGTGAGCTCACAAAAACCTTATTCTAAATGCTTCATAGTTTCACAACAATCAAAAACCTATCATTGTTAACCCCTCTAATGATGGAAACACTACATTGGAGCTAACCATTACTTCCTTTGTGGTTTCATGTCCATAAACTTTAATTCATAACTTATCCTTGTAATGCAATGACCACTATTTATCTCTACTTCTCCACTCTAAACTTACTTCATCTTTGAGTGTAGGAGATGTAGTGATAAACTGATTTTTGATCACTATGCTTTAACTTTGTGACTTTGCAACTTAAAGATCACCTTAAAAATCATAAGCCAAGATCTTGCGATTCAAAGCTCTCTCCACTTTGTATCCCTAACATAACTGCTACCCTTGCTACCTAAGATGTAGCATGAACATCATGATTGACTACCTCACAACATCGCTACCACTAAAACACTTAGAAAATATAATGTAGAGATTCAGTGATTTAAAGGCTTTCATGACTTTTCTACTTAAAACACTTTAGGATTACAACTTTATATCACATGAATTTAAAACTTAAGTTAGGGATAAACAAATTTATAAGTATAACCAAAGTTTTATCATATCCCCCTTTTTTTAAAATTCCAAACCAAAACCTTAATAATTTTTAAAAAATCATATGGTCTAAGTTAAAATGAAGTTAGGGCTTCTTTCTAGAAAATGATGACTACTCATGAAACCCTAATCATGAACACAAATTTCTTCTTGATTTTGACAAGACATCAATTTTGAAGATTGGTGAAAATTCAGGTCATCACTTTAGTTGATAAAGACTAAGCAAAAATAAAAATGATCTTAGAAGACTCTTCTTTACTAAGGTTGATAGGCTACATAGGTTCAATGAAAACTAATGGCCTATCTTGAAAATAGCTTTGCAGAATACCAAGTTTTCACCCTCTGATACATTTTTAAAAAAATATTTTTTCATTGAAACTTATACAAAGTGGTTCTCACCATCAAAGTTTCTTTTTTTTTTAATTTCTTTTCGTTAATGTACTTGATATCTAACTTTGTCATGTTAATAGCTAGTTCATAGGTAGAGAAAACTATGGGCCAATTAATGAGACTGGGAAGTATGAGGGATAGAAATGTGGAAGGTTCTAGATTAATTATATGAAAGGAATCATCTATAGTGACAAGAGAGTTAGGACCTATAGAAATTTTTCAAAGATACCAAATTCAAATTAGACCTAGTAGAATCAACGTGGTAAACTAGATCCAATTGAGTGTTCAACTCATCAAATTGTATGTAAGACTCATCAACTATACAAATTTTATTATTATAGGTGTGTGCAATATCTAGTCTCACTTTGTGAGATGTGATAGAGAGACAATCCCATTTATATTCATTCAAGGAAGTACTTTGATCATGAGCTAAAATGTATACAATATTTCTTCTGATTAGATCTCTATTTGAACCCTCTATGTCAAACTCATCAAATTTAAATTTTCTATAAGTGGAAGCCTTAGCAATGTGATCATTAGATAACTTGTATTCCTCAAAAAATATGGAGGTTTAAGGTATAAAATCATCTTTTGGGACTATAGTAGCTATAGGTTGAATCTCATCATCTAGATGAATAGTTATAGGAGATTCTTCATCATAAATATGAAGACTATCATAAATCCCATAGAAAAATATAGTAGCATATTTACTTCTATGACCTTTAGTAGGACCCATAGGTTCAAAAAGAGCATTCTTGTTACACTTTAAAGGTCCATGTTTAGGGTAACCCATCTTTTTGAAAAACTAATACATTCTCCCATACCTCTTTGGAGAAATAGGTGTAGAAAGTATAACCTCATCAATGGGGTCTTCTTCCCTCTATATCCAATCCCTAATGACTTAGTCTTCCTTTTTATCTTCTAATGGGATTGGGGATTGTACAAATGGGCCATAAATAGTCATAGCTAAGGACTATGGCTTCATTCATTCAAATGATTTCTCATATGAGCATCCCAATACTAGTAATGTAGCAAGAAAATATAAGGTATACACTTCTACAATAATGCTCATTATTTTTATCATTTTCTCATAGTTAGTGAGTGATTATCTAACTTCATTATCATATCTATTATTTGGAACTAGAGATTCAACACTAGTGAGTGTATTAATTGACATGGAATTATCTCCAGGAATCAAGACATCCATATGATTTAAGGGGAACTTAATGTATTGATGAAAAGTTGATGGAATGGAATATATGTTGTGTATCCAAGATCTCTCTAACACCATATTTTATGCAATAGGAATATCAAGAACCTATAATACCACATCCTTTTCCATAGGACCAACTTGAATAGGAAGCACAATAAGACCCTTAGAAGAGCATTCAACTTCATCATAAGCTTTGATTGTAATTTTTTATCTAAGTTCAATAATAATTTTTGAGAGAACCAATTAATAAATAGCATTGAAAGAAACAATATTTAACCCTACATGATTGTCCATCAATGCTCAACTGGCTTACAGATTTGGACTTCAATTTTCAATGCAAGGTTGTGATGATGACTAAGTGCTTTATCATATTCTTCTAAAACTATTAGGTAATGTAGATTGTAAATTTGATTAACCAGAGCTTGGAACTTATATGCATCAATGTTATTAGGGACACTACCTACATTGAAATCCTTTTCAAGGATCTCATTATGAAAATAAGATAACTCTAGCAACTAAAAATAGAAATCTAAGTGGGAGTGCATTGTGATTGGTTTAGAAGATAATAGGGAGATGTAGAAATTGAGGAAGAACCCACTTATTTAGCTTTAACTTGTTTGGGATTATATGTAACCTTAAGGAAAATTTTATATCAACCACTAGTAACAACATTTAGTCTTTCACTAGATGGAGAAGAGAAGCCCACAATTATAAGTGAAATCATAGGTCTATTGTCCTCAAATCATAGGTAAGACTAGAGGGTTCTCAAAATTAAATTAGATCTTTTGGCATCAGTATCATAGCTAGGTTCCTCATTAGATTTAGGCCCCATCATGTAAACACTCTCCTCAATAGTCTCAATCATGTTTATGACATTGTCAATATTTGTGTATATATAGTTGATCTAAGCCTCATGATTCTTCTTGTTTTGATTTTAAGTTTCACCTTGCTCATATTTTGGGATATGATCCTTGAAATATTTATGATCAAAATTCTTAACCAACTTGTTAGTGGCAATTTTCCCTTCATCAATGAGATCTTTTATTACATATTTTAGCTTAAGAAAATTATTGATCTTATAAGCCTTGTTCCTATGATAGTTCAAAAAAGTATCATCCCTCCAACAAAAAGGGTTGATAGTTGGTCATAGGTTTGGGACTTGTTAGATTCATTTGTTCTTGTAGACTGTTCTTGTTTGGTAGAAAGGGTAGCATTGCCAAATTTGAAAGCAGATTTCTCAATCTTAGGCACATCAACAACACCATCATTACATGCATACTTATTCTTATTCTAAGGTTTTCCCATTTTTATTCTTGCCTTGTTTAGAACTATATCTCCCTTCTTAACAAAAACATATTTAATACATTTATCACTCTTAATCATGTCATTTAATGTGGTGAGAATTTTTTTCCTAAGATCATAGTATAGCTTGGATATAAGATTACTAATGAAGATATCAATCTTCTCATTCTCAGGGATTTGTCGGGTATGCCTAGAGTGTAATATTCTCCACATTTGCAAGTATGTAACAAAAGGTTCCCCTTATTTTTTCTCAATATTGCATAATTCTAGCATGGTAAAGGGGTGTTGATGTTTTATGAGTAATATTGAATAAAACTTTGCACAATCCCATCAAATTTCATAAGAGAAGGTAAGAGTTTAGTGAACCAATTGATGACTTATCCATTCAAACTTTGATATAAGAGCTTCATGAGATATGTGTGTTCATGCATAAAATCCATGCTAAGTGCATCCAAATGTCTAACATGATTGTGTTGATCAACATTAGCATCATATTTATTATATTTAGGAACATCTATATCTCTTGAAACTGACATCATGTAAAGATTTTTTAAAAAAGAAAGAGCACATATGGTCTCAACAATGAACTTTTAGGCTTTTTTGTTCTCCATTTGGATTCGTATGGGTTGAATTTACAACTCTTGGATGTATTTCTTTATGAGTTCAATTTTAATTGGTTCTCTCTTTTGTATAATTCTTTGGATGTTAAACTCGTGTGGCAATATCCTAATTCTATTTGCCATTTACACAAAAAATTTGTCCCCATTTTTTTCTAACTAGTAATTTCATTTTTGTTAGATTGTGGTGATTGATCAAGGAGGTATTGTACCTTATTAGATTTTGAGCCCTATTTTATCAAGATTTTGAGCTGACATGTAATTATTAATTATAACCCTAAAGCGATAAAAATAATTGTATAAAAGGGCTTAGAGTTAGGGATTGTCTCAGTGTGGTGATGCAAAAATTGGTTCTTGTGGTGGTATTGAGATGTAAGGGATTACAAATTCTAATTAGGTTGTAAGATTACTGGATTATAATAATATTGGACTTTTTTTTTGGTGGACAAAGCTTGGGGATTGGGTGAACCACATTATATCCTGGTGTCTTGTGTTCTTTTCTCTGTAATCTATTATTTTTTGATATTGTTTATATTTGCATGTAATTGTTATTTCTATCTGTCGTTTAATCCTAACAAGTGGTACTAGAGCGAGGTTGTTTTTCTAGTCATCCTTTGTAGGAAAGTCTCACAATTGAGTGGGAGTGATGGTAGACGGGGATAAGTTGAGGGTTAACAAGTTTAATGGGCAAAAATTTCAGTTATGGAAGATGCAAATGGAAGACTATCTTTATCAGAAGGATTTATGGAAACCATTGGAAGGAAAAACTAAGAATCAGGGATCTATGTCAAATGATGACTAGGATCTTTTGGACAGAAAGGCACTTGGAAGCATTCAATTATGCCTAGCAACATTGATAGCATTTAATATTACAAAAGTGAAGACAACAAAAGAGTTGATGCAAACCCTAGCCAAGCTCTATGAAAAGCCCTCTACTTCAAACAAGGTATTTGCAAGGAAGCATTTATTTAATATGAAAATGATAGAAGGTGGATCTGTTACAGATCATTTAAATGAGTTTAATACTATTATTGGTGAGTTATCCTCTATGGGTATCAATTTTGATAAATAAATTAGGGCTCTCTTGATTTTGTGTTCTTTGCCTGAAAGTTGGAATGGCTTGGTAATGGCTATGAGTAATTCCATTCCTGGATCTAGTACCCTAAAATATGATGATGTGATTGGTGTTATTTTGAGTGACCAAACTTAGAGGAAATCCTTAGGTAAATCTACATCTGGAAGTGATTTGAAGGCAAAAAGTTGAGGTAGAGCAAGTGTGAGAGGAAGCGATTCCAAAAATCATGGAAAATCAAGAGGAAAGTCAAAGGGAAGGAGATCTCAATCAAGAGGACCAAATGACTATTGGTATTGTGAGAAACTAGGGCATAAAAAGAAAGACTATTGGACTTGAAAGAAAAATGAAAGAGATAAACTAGATGGAGACAAGGAGGCAAATGTGGTAAGTAACAAATTTGAAGAGGATGCTTTTCTTTTGTCTTTAGAAAGAGTTGATGATTCATGGATTTTAGATTTTGGTGCTTTATTTCATGCTACATCTCATAGAGGTTATTTCATTGATTATGTCCAAGGGGATTTTGGACTTGTTTATTTGGGAGATAATGAACCCTATCAGATTGTTGGAAAGGGAAAAGTTAAGATTAAGTTGCTAGATGGGAATCATTGGCTACTACATGAGGTAAGACATGTTCCAAGGCTCAGTATGAATTTAATTTTAGTAGGGAAACTCAATGATGAGGGTTGTGTAGTTACTTTTAATGATAAAAATTGGAAGGTTTTAAAAGGTTCCCTTACAGTAGAAAAAGTTGTGAATGTAGGTATCTTATATCTTTGTATAGGTCATATTGCTCCTTTTACTTTAATTATTTTAGAGAAAAATGAATGTTCAGGAATAGTTTTTGCAGTTAAGTAGGGAGAACAAATAGCTGATGTAGATTCTAATATAACACTATGGTGCCATAGAGAAAGGTATGAAAGTACTTCATTCAAGGAAAGTTTTACCAGGTCTAAAATGAGTTAATATGGATTTATGTGAAAGTTTTGTGTATGGAAAACAAAAGAGAGTGAGTTTTGTGAAGACTGGGAAGGAAAATAAAATAGAGAAATTAGAGCTTGTGCATACAAATGTATGGGTACCAACTTAGTTATCTTCCCTTGGTGGCTCTCATTATTATGTTACATTCATTGATGATGCAACTAGAAAAGTATGGGTTTATTTCCTAATACAAAAATCTCATGTATTTTGGACTTTAAAAAAATATAAATGCTTGGTTGAAAATGAGATTGGCAAGAAATTAAAATGTCTCATATCTGATAATGGTGGTGAGTATTGTAGTCATGAATTTGAAGATTATTCTCCACTAATGATATTCATAGATAAAAAACTATTCCAAGGACTTTGCAGGAAAATGGAGTTGCTAAATGCATTAAACATAACTATAATAGAGTATTCAAGGAGCATGAGGTTGCATGTTGGGTTGCCCTTATGCATGTGGGTGGAGGTGATCAATACTATTTTATATTTGATTAATAGAGGTCCCTCTACTCCTTTGAAATGTGGTATTCTAGAGGAAGCATGGACTGGTAAGAAGGTGAGTTATTCTTTTCTTAAAATATTAAGTTGCGAAGCATTTGCTAATATAGATTCTAAAAATAGAACCAAGCTGGAAGCTAAGTCAAAGAAATGTGTATTTTTTGGATATGGCATTAATGAATTTGGTTATAGGCTTTGGTATTTTTATAATTATAAAATTGTAAGAAGTAGGGATGTCATATTCAATGAGAAAGTGTTGTACAAAGACCTATTGCAGCAACATGATAAGAAAGAAGATGATTATGTAGTGATGGATGATACTCTAAAAGATGATGTTCTAGCCATTCCTCATGATGTGCAACAACTGCAACAACAAATACCACACACACTAGTGAATGTTAGATGGTCAACAAGGTTCATTAGACCTCTAAAAAAAATTTCTCCCTCTTTGTGTTGTATTTTACTAACAGATGTTGGTGAACCTAAATGTTATGACGAAGCTATGTAGGTGGATACTAAGATTTAGTCAAAATCTGTAATGAAAGATGAAATGGACTCTTTGCTAAAAAATAAGACATGAGATTTATGTAAGTTTTTTATAGGTAAAAGGGCTTTACAAAATAAGTAGGTTTATAGGTTAAAAGAAGAGGATGGAGGTAAGAAATTATTTAAAGCCAGGTTAGTTGTAAAAGTGTTTGCACAAAAGAGGGCATTGATTTGGTTGAGATATTTTCTCATGTTGTTAAGATGATTTCTATCTATACTATTTTAAGTATTGTGGCTATTGAATATTTGCATTTAGAGTAGCTTGATGTTAAAATAGCCTTCCTTCATGGTGATTTGGATGAAGAGATATATATGACTCAGCCATAAGAATTTGAGGTCAAAGGTAAGGAGAACTTAGTGTGGAAATTGAAGAAAAGTTTATATGGCTTGAAGCAAGCACCTCGACAATGGTATCTAAAATATGATAGTTTTATGCATGAGCATGGATATAGTAGGTGTCATTCAAATCATTGTGTTTACTTCAAGAGGTTGGATGATGATAGCTAATATATTTTTTGTTTATATGTTGATGATATGCTTGTAGCTGGGTCTAACATGGATCAGATTAAGGGGCTAAAATGCCAGTTAGCACATCACTCCATTTTAGTGGAATGAAGGATCTTATTTTTAAATTCATTTGACTCCTTTAACACTATATTAATTAATTTAATATCTCCTTTGACATTATGATTAATTATTAATTAATTAATTAATTATATTTTATCATATTCTTCTACTTATTAATTAATTTTACCTAATTAAATAAGTTCACTTCCCTAATGTATTTTGAATTTAATTTAAATACTTTCCTCTAATGTTTTTTTGGGGACAACAAAACAAATCCTTGGTATGAAGATTTGCAGCGATGGGAAGAATAGGAAATTGATACTATCTCGGATTGATTATGTTGAGAAAGTGTTACAATGTTTCTCTATGGAGAATACTAAAGCTGTCAACACATCTTTACTTTTTCATTTGAAGTTGACTAAGGAGATTGTCCCAAGACACAAAAAGAGGAGGATAAGATATCAAAGGTACCCTATGCTTCAGCTATAGGAAGCTTGATGTATGCTATGGTATGTACTAGGCTAGATATTACATATGTAGTGGGAGTCATTAGCAGGTATATAAGTCATCTAGGAATTGAGCATTGGAATGTAGTCAAATGGATACTTAGATATTTGAGAGGAACATCCAATAAGTGTTTACACTTTTGGGGCTCTACTACTAATTTACAGGGATATGTTAACTTAGATTTGGCATGGGACATTGATACTAGGTAGAGTACTATAGGTTATGTATTTACTATTGGTGGGGTAACAATGAGATGGGTTTCTAGGTTGCAAAAGGTTAATATTTTATCCACTATAGAGGTAGAGTATGTTGTTGCTATAGATGTAGACAAGGAGATGATATGACTTTAGTTCTTCTTGGTAGAATTGGGACACCCTCAAAAGGATAATTATTTGTTTATAGAGAGTTAGAGTGCCATTCATCTTTCAAAGAATTCAGCAATACATTCAAAGACCAAACACATACAATTGCGGTAACATTTCATTTGGTCAATTTTGGATGATGGAAAGTTAAAGCTAGACAAGATACTTATAGACAACAATCCAACATATATGTTTAGCAAAGTAGTAACAAGGGAGAAATTAAACTCCTCTTCAGCTTTAGTTGATCTTTTAGACTACACATGAATAAAAGAACAACAGAGTCCAAGGTGGTTTGATCCAATGGGAGCCTCATGGAGTAGCGACATAGCTACAGGATCAGTCTCCAAGTGGGAGATTGTTGTTTAGTGTGGAGCCTAATTAGTCCCCAAGTGGGAGATTGTTAGATTATGGTGATTGATTAGGGAAGTACTATACCTTGTTAGATTTTGGGCCCTATTTTATCAAGATTTTGGGCTAACATGTACTTATTAATTATATCCCTAAAGTGATAAAAATATTTGTATAAAAGGGCTTAGGGTTAGGGATTTTTGTAGTGTGGTGATGCAAGAATTGGTTCTTTTGGTGGTATTGAGCTATAAGGGAATACAAATTGTAATTAGGTTGTAATCACTGGATCATAATGATATTAGACTTGCTATTTAGTGGACGTAGCCCAAGGATTGGTTGAACCACATTAAATCTTGGTGTCTTGTGTTCTTTTCTATGTGTCTATTATTTTTTGATATTGTTTATATTTGTATGTAATTGTTATTTCTATCTGTGGTTTAATCCTAACAATTTTCCACTTCACTCTCATGATGTGAAGTGTGAGGCCTCGCTTCGACCCATCCTAGCATCAATGATACCTTATTATTTTGATACTCATGACTCTATATGTCAGAACATTATTTGATGCATTGAATATTATTATGCTATTTATGATGTGTGATGTTTTACTTTTAGATATTTGTGTTTGTTGTTTAATGCTTTATGAACATGTATGATGATGAAGTAAATGAATGCAAAACTAACACCATGGATTATGAAATTTTAATAGTAAAAAATGTGAGTAGTATTAGATAAACAATTGATTATTAGAAAAATGAATGTTTTAATCTATATGATTTTTTTGATATGTAAATTTCATAATGCATGTGATTTCTTGAACCTACTGATGGGTACAATGAGTGTGCAAGAAGTTTAGTCAAGAAATCCAATGGAAAGCCAAAGTTGAACCCCTTGTCTATTTTGTGCTATCTTTGCATTGTCTATCTTTAAAAGGTTGTTATTTGATTTTATTATTCTCCTAGCTTTTAATTTTTCCTATTATGTCTTTAATGCTTAAAAACATCAAATTTAAGTGCCCTAGGGGTAAGGGTATGGGTGGGGAGTACTTTCCACCCCCTTAGCCTCCTTGTTTGACTTTTAGGGTCACTCAAAAGCCCTATTTTTGAGGGATTGCAAAAATTGTTTGTCATCTACATGTGTTGGTGACTCAAACTCCATCTTGAGTTTGTTTTAAGTCTAGTTGAGTTAGGGATGATACTTAGAGGATTTTGGAGTAGTTTGGGGTTTTGTTACCCAATCTCTAATTTTAGAGAAAGTGGGAGATTGAAGGAAGAAAAGAGAAAAGCTCTTCTCAACTTACCATTTTACCATAACTCTTTGTGAAGGTAGGATTTCTTCACTCATTTGGTTTTTTTCCTCATGTTGTTCATGCTTGAATCTTTCATAAAGTATTGTGTTGTTCTTGCTTTTGCTTGCTTGTGTGTTGGGATGGATTTGGAGGGATTTTTGTTTTTCTTGATGCATTCTTATGCTTGTCTTGATGATTTTTTTTTTTTTTTGAGGGGATTTCATGGGGATTGTTTTGGCATTACTCACCCTTGGATAGGGAAGAAGTGGCCATGTAGGGGGGTAGGGCCTTAGTTGGACCTCAATGGTGTAGAGTCTCCTCTCATGGTGAGAGGAGGGAAAGAGGGTAGGGTGTATGGGCCCCTACTTGTCATCACATGCCTTGTTTGATATTATGAATTCTTGAATATGGAAAGGAATGAAAATCTTTGTGGTATTAGCCTCGAAAGGGCCTTGTAGAAGAATGCAAGTTCTTGAAGTTATAACCCCGAAAGGGCTATGTTATGGCATGGTGATTGATGTCTCCCATTGAAAAAATCCACCTCCCCCCTATTCAGGTCCTATGTTTGGATCTATTGTGTAAAACTAGGTTAGGATGCATGCTTGAATTGCTCTTGATGTTGTGATGTTCACGCTGGGTTAGCCCTTGTCTTCTCCTTGTATTTCCTTGAAGTTTTGAAGGTATTGGAAGAGAGTGCTTCTGAAGGATTTTGAAGAGATTTTATTTGAATTGTAATATTATTTAAAATGTATTTAAATTTTGATGTATTGGCAAAGACATCGGGTTTTCTTACTAGTTCTTTCTTGATAGAGCCTTGAACTAGGTTGAATAATAGAGAAAGAAAGAGGTTATGAAAATCTCCTTGCATTACTCTTATGTGATTCCAAATTTTGCATATGTATGTGAGAAAATATAATGATAGATAATGTCTTGAATTATGAATTTTCAAGTTTTCAATTGTGTTAATGAGAAGCTATTTGATATGATGAAGTTTCCAATTTGATGTTTAAACATTAAGATGAAATAAAAGGCCTACATTGTGATCATAAAGTTATCACTTTCATTGTTAAGTTTCATTATGAAAAAAATCAATTTGATCAAGAGATTATGTATTTCCTTGAATTCCAAAAAAAAAGGAACATACACCTTGATGCATGATGAATAGATAAAACATAAATTATAAGATGGAAGACAAAAATATAACTCTATGCACAACCTTGGATTATGATACTTGTTAAAGAAATCTAGGTTGTCATTAGGCTAGAATGCACTCTTAAGATAAAAATAAATATATAGCAAAGAAAATTATGCCAACACTTAGAAAAGTGGCTTCAAAGAAAAATGTGCATCTCCAAGAGTGAAAAACCTCTCTAGAAAATGTATGGGGAAATTTTTAATTCCCCCCCCCCCAAGTCACAGAGAATATTCTCTCTTTGATTCTCTTGAGACACTTTTGTGTTATTCAAAAATCAAATAAAATAAAATAAATTAATGAAAATATTTTTAAAAACATATATATATATATATATATATATATACCCTATCTCCACCAAACAAACTTTATATTATAACTCATCCTCCATTTTCCTAGGCATCAGTTCTTGAACAAGGGGTAGCTATGATTTTTTTTTAACCAAAGTCAATAATTTTAATGTTGACACAACCCCTGTGCCTCCACCAAATTCGCAGTCCAAGAGTACTCGTGTGGCAGATAGGGTAATGGCAAGTTGCATTTGGGATTTTAAAAAAAACAATGCAAAGTTTTCAATTTAATTCCTCCTCCTTACCCTTCCATCGCCCAACTCAGAAGTCTTATCATGCGCTTGGAAGGGGATGTCTACATGGCTTAGCATGAGTGGGATAGGCTTGGGCCTTGTGCCCACGTATGAGCTGAGGGTGGTTAGCGCCAGGTTGCGTGGGAAGGGGAAGTAGGCGCCAGGGGATGTAGGGGATGGTTAGGTTAGTATTTAATGTTAGTAATAGTTGGTTAGTATTTAGTTGTTAGTGTGTAGTTCTAGGTTAGTTTAAATTTTATTATATTATATTGTATGTTATTTTTATTATTATTGTTAGTTACCATTTTTGTTTAGTTTGTATCATTTAAAGTTTTCTTTAATTTCAGTTTAGTTTTAGATTAGTAGTTAGTATTTTATTTTTTTTTATGTTTTTTTTGTTAGTATAGATGGTTAGTTTAATTTAGTATCATGATAATTTTAAATTTAAGATAGTTTAGATCTAGTTGTAAGTTAAATTAGTAATAGATTCGTTTAATGTGAGATTAGTAGTTATTTTATATTATTAGAAACTAGTATAATGTTTTTATGTTAGTATAGATGTTAGTATAGATGTTAGTGTTAACTTAGGATAGTATTAAGTTAGTAGTGGTTTGTGTTTTGTTAATATCATAAAGTTAATTCTAAATTAGTTTTTTTTTTTTTTTTTTTTTTGTCACCTCTTATTATAGTTGAATGTTATTATGTATTATCACTTAGTTTTATATTATTGTGAGTTGGTTAGATAAATCTTAATATTGGCATTTTAATAGTGGACTTAAATTTGTAGTAGTTGAATGAAGTTTAGTTGCACTAATAGATTTAATTGGAATAGATTCTAGTCTTCAATTTTAATTGTAATCGATAGATTAATAAATTGGAATGTTATAAGTAGGTTGGAGAGAATTATAAATTAAAATGTAGATAGTACATTTGAAAATAAAGAGTACCTCCACTATATGTGTATATTAAGGTTAGTTTAGATTATGGATTAAAGATTTAATATGTAGATAGTATGCATTAAGTAGTTAAATTTAATTGATCTTCTAAAGTTTCAACTCATTTTAATGTCAAATTACTAAATTTGTAATGTTGATCAAGTTATTAAGTTAATAGAAGGGACGAGTTAATTAATTCATCATAAGGTTGGTGGTATATTGCTCATAGTTAAATTGTAGCTAAAACAAGAATATGTCATTAAGACATAGATGTCATTCAGTCAACATGTTAGTTATAAATTAAAGAATCATTAAAACAATTGAAGGGGTTAGGACTTTAATTAAATGGGATTATTCATTTAACTTCATTAGTTGAGTGTCTAAGAAACATTAAGTTCACCAAACTATCTCTCCCATGTTATGTTTCAAACTGAGTTGTCACCTCTCTTTTTTATATCGATGTCAAACTTATATCTTGTTGGATACAATTAAGTAATTGTGTATTGTCTTTGATGTTACACAAATGTCATATCAGTTATCAGACAGAGTCTACCGAGTTCTATCAACCAGGAAAATAGTTTACAGAGTCTACCGTGCTCAGTTGGTCAGTAAAAGCCTTTTGCAGTGTATACCGAGCATTCCGATATGTCACACGGTGAGTTAGTGTTAACCGAGTTCACTCGATAAGCTAAGAAAATTTTAGTTCTTACCGAGATCACTCGGGTATCAAAGGATTTTGTAACGAACTGTTAAGTATTAACCGAGTTCGCACGGTAAGCTAAGGAAAGCTGAGTTTTCACCGAGATTACTCGGTAGTCGAAGACAGCTTTTATCGAGTCCAGTCGGTTTCCAAAGGAAGTGGTAGGATTACCAAATTTCCTGGTAATTGTAGTTCTTACCGAGTTCTACCGGTTAACACAGGAAGGAAGTTTTTGTTCTGTATTGACCGAGCAACGTCGGCCAGTGAAAGTTTTTTTTTTTTGTTCAAGCCGACTTTAGAATATGTTTAGTCAAGTTGGTTGGGCAAGCCGACTTTGGAATTGTTTTAACAAATTGGTTGGGCCGACCTGGTATTATGAATAATATATAAAGAGGTGCTCAAGATGAAAAAAAAGAGAGGAGAAAATGAATATACGAAAAGTGCAAGGAAGTGCAAGGAAGAGACTTGCGTGTGCCTAAGCAGAATTGAGCAGAGGGAAATCTTGGAGCTGCAGAGATATATATTTGATCAGTAAGGATCTCGTGGAGCTAAACTGAGATCTGTATTCAGCAAGATAAGTTGCATGTATTTTCAGATCATTCATTGTTGCTTTCTAACCATTGTAACAGTGATTCCAAAATCTCCTAACAGAGTTGGTTTAACAGCCATTTCATAAATCCTTTAACAGGGTGGCAATTCAGTTGAATTGTTCAAAAAGACCTCTTACAAGGCCACTCCTAACAGGGTGATTAAATCCTCTAACAGGGTCACACCTAACAGTGTGTTTTGTAACCTTTAACAGGGTTGGCTCCTAATAGGGCTCACTTCAGAAGAGTGAAAATTGGTGACTAGTTGCTGGTGGTTTTTCCCATATTGGGTTTCCACGTAAATCTGGTGTCTACTGTGTTAATGATTACTTTCTTTTGCATAGTCGCTTATTTCAGTAAATGCTTCATAAATTAACTAAACACCTATCAAGTTTTAAGCAGTGATTTTTGTAGCAGCAGCAACTAAGTTTAAGGCATCTTTGGGACTTTTGAAAATGTTTTTGTGGTAACTGATTCACCCCTCCCCTCTTAGTTACACCATCTTCATTTTCCAAAAATTGGTATCAGAGCTTTTGGTGCTTGCAGGAGAAGATTTCAAAGATCTAAGCCAAAAATCAAGATGTCTTATAAGAGGGAAATCCCAAGGCTTAACCGGAACAACTTCTCAGCATGACAGGGATTAATGAGACTTCATCTAGCTTCCATTGGTGACATTGGTCTGAAATATCTTGATGAGAAATATGTAGAACCATCAGGTACATTATCAGTCAATGACATTGCTATAAAGAAGACTCATAACATTATGATGATTGATATTGCATCTGCCTTGAGTTATGAAGAGTTTGATGATGTCAAGGACTGCACTACTGCCTATGAAATGTGGGAAAGACTGAAAGAGATCTATGGTGGAGATGACAATGTCAGAAGAGCCAAAGCTGAAAGTCTGAGAGGACAGTTCGATCAGATGAAAATGAAAGAAGATGAAAATATTGCCAAATATGTTGAAAGAATTAAAGCATGTGTCAGTGCTATCAAAGCTTCTGGAGGAAGTATCAGTGAAGAGACAGTCATAAGTAAAGTTCTTAGAACTCTACTTCTAGTTTATGCCATTAGGGTATCAGCCATTCAAGAAAGAAGGTGTGAGGCCAATCACAAGATAAACCTAGAGGCCATAGTTGAAAGATTGACAGCATTTGAATTAGATAATTTTGATAATTATGTTCCAGCTGCAAAGAACATTGAGTCTGCATTTGAAGCCAAGATCTCACTCAAGGACAAAGGCAAAAAGAAGAAGGAATCTCAGTCAGAAAGTGAAGATCAATCAGATCAGAGCTTTGACAGCGACCTTGAAGTAATTGAAGCCCTACTTGCAAAGAAATATTCAAGAGGAAGAGGAAAATACAGAGGTAAAGTACCCCTAATCTGCTTTTCATGTGAAGAAGTCGGTCATATTGCTGCAAGGTGTCCAAACAAGAAAGATAAAGATGAAAAGAAAGATAATAAATGGAATAGTAAGAAAGATTTCAAATCATTTAAAGATAAAAGTAAGAAATCATGTTTTATGGCTAAAGATTCTAATGATTCTAATGATGAAGAAGAGGATGAGATTGTTTACATTGCTGTAAAAGATGAATCTGACAATGAAGAAATGGCACTCATATCTCACATAAGTAAGAATGATACATGGATCATTGATAGTGGCTGCTCACATCATATGACTGGAGATAAAACAAAGTTTGATAAATTTGAAGAGTATGATGGTGGCAGTGTAAGATTTGGAAACAATGAACCTTGTTGCATCAAAGGAAAAAGAAGAATCACTCTAACCCAGGAACTTGTATGTGATAATGCTTATTGGGTAGAAGGACTAAAGCACAATTTATTGAGTGTGGCACAGTTACTCAACAATGGACTCAAAGTAGAATTCATTCAAGGCAAAGCAAGACTGCTGAACGGTAAAGGAAAGCTGATTGGATTTGGTATTCAAACTAAAGGTAACTTGTTCTATCTTGAACTTGATGAAAATTCATGTTTTATTGTTCAAATAGAAGAGAGTTGGTTATGGCATAAAATATTATGTCATGTGAATTTTGACAATCTGGTAAAGATAAGAAAATTCAAGAAAGTGAGAGGCATTCCTGATTTAAAGAAACCAGAGGTCGGTTTATGCAAGAATTGTCAAATTGGAAAGATGGGTAAGTCTAGTTTCAAAAGCAAAAATTATCAGTCTGAAGATTTATTAGAAATTGTGCATACTAACTTATGTGGACCTATTGAAACTGAAAGCTATACTGGTGAAAAATATTTCATTCTTTTTGTTGATGATTATTCAAGAATGATGACCATCATGTACCTAAGGAACAAATCAGAAGCATTTGAAAAGTTCAAATGGTATTTGGCAAGAGTAGAAAAAGAAACAGGGAAAAGATTGAAATGCCTAAGGTCAGACAGAGGTGGTGAATTTATTTCACATGAATTTAATAACTTTTGTATTGAAAGAGGAATCAAAAGACAGGTTTCAGCACCAGGTACACCTGAACAAAATGGCATAGCTGAAAGAAGGAACAGATCCATCATGGATTGTGCAAGAACTTTGATGATAGAAAAGAATGTTGCTATCAAATACTAGAAGGAGGCTATCAGTACAATAGTTCATACCTTAAACCGAGTACAGTTAAAAAAGGACTCATTCAAAACTCCCTACGAAATATGGTATGGCTATAAACCCAATGTAAGTTATCTGAAAGTATTTGGAAGCAAATGTTATATCTTGAAAGAATCTAGAAAAGGAAAATTTGATGTAAAAGGTGATGAAGGTATATTTCTTGGATACTCATGTAAGAGTAAAGCATATAGATGCTTATACTTATCTACTCACAAAGTCATAGAAAGTATACATGTGAAAGTTGATGAATTTGCAGAAAAGACTGAAGAAGAAAGCAGAAAAGAACCAGAAGATTACAAAAGATTCGTCTTCAGTGATTCGAATATAATATCAACTGCATCTGAGAATCAGAAATCTTCTTCTATCGAGTCATCACTAACCGAGTTACAGGAAACATCTACTGAGCCAACGTCTACCGAGTCATAAAATACCGAGTTAGAGATTACCGAGCCTGAGGTAACCGAGCAGGTACATACCATGCCAGTTGATACCGAGCCAGACCAAACCGAGCAAGGAGGAGAAATGCAAGAAGATAACGACAAAAATCATCCAAAAGAAAAAGAACCTGTTCTAGCCAAATATGTCAGGAGACATCATTCAACAGATCAGATCATTGGAAATAAATCTGATGGAACCATCACAAGAAGTAAGTTGAAGGGTACTTGTTTACTTGCTGATATTGAACCTAGAACTGTCAAAGATGCATTAGAAAATGATAATTGGATTGAAGCAATGAATGAAGAAATAGAGCAGATAGAGAAAAACAAAACATGGACTCTTATACCCAGGCCTAAAGACAAAAATGTAATCGGTACAAAGTGGGTTTTCAGAAATAAGTTGGATGAAAATGGTAAAGTATCAAGAAACAAAGCTAGATTAGTGTGCAAAGGATATTCTCAAGAAGAAGGCATAGATTATGGAGAAACTTTCGCTCCTGTTGCTAGATTGGAAGGTGTTAGAACCTTACTAGCATATGCTTCCTACAAAGGATTTAAAGTTTATCAGATGGATGTCAAGTCAGCATTTCTAAATGGTATACTGGATGAAGAGGTCTACATTGAACAACCTGAAGGTTTTATTGATCCAGATAAAAAGAACATGGTTTGCAAATTGCACAAGGCATTGTATGGTCTGAAACAAGCCCCTAGAGCATGGTATAAAAGATTGCATAGCTATCTTATTCAAATTGGATTTCAAAGAAATAATGATAATAGTAGTTTGTATATCAAGGAAGGACCAGAAAATAAGATTGTCCTGGCAGAAATATTTGTAGATGATACTATTTTTACAGGGAATGATGATCTTTGCAAAGAATTTTCAGAACAAATGAGCAAGGAATTTGAAATGTCAATGTTCAGTGAAATCAAATTCTTTGTGGGACTTCAAATTCAGCAGAACAAGAATGGCATCTACATCACTCAAGCAAAATATATCAAAGAGATATTGAAAAAGTTTGGTATGGAAGACTGTAAACCAGTTGGAACTCCCATGTGTACTGGACTAAAACTTACCAAAGAAGATGATTCAAAGGAAATAGATCAGACATTGTACAGATCTATAATTGGAAAGTTGCAATATGTAGTTCATACTAGGCTAGATATTACTCTTGCAGTTGGAATTGTGGCAAGATTTTCAGCCAAACCAAGAGAAAATCACATGATGGCAATCAAGAGAATAATGAGATATCTGAAAGGAACTGAAGATTATGGATTATGGTATAAACTTGGAGGAAACCTAGACTTAAAATTGTAAACTGATGCTGATTGGGTAGGAAACCTTGATGACAGAAAAAGTACAAGTGGAGGTGCATTCTTTCTTGGAAAGAGGTTGGTTTCTTGGATAAGCAAAAAGCAAAACTGTATAGCTCAATCAACAGCAGAGGCAGAGTATGTTGCTGCAGCAGTAAACTGTTCTAATATTGTTTGGTTCAAGCAATTGCTACAAGGCATGAAGATGGAAATCAAGGAACCAGTCGTCATGTTTTGTGATAACACAAGTGCAATCAATATATCTAAAAATCCAGTAATGCATTCTAAGACTAAGCACATTGCAATCAAGTATCACTTTGTCAAAGAATTGATGCAGGACAAGGAAATCAGATTGGAATATGTACATACAAAGGAACAGATTGCTGACATATTCACAAAGCCTTTACCTAAGGATGCATTTTTGTATCTCAGAGGTAAGTTAGGGGTTATTCCCCTATCTGAAGTTCACTAAAATAAGTTTTAGTGATGCATCAGCTCTTACAAAATTGAACAATCATCAGTTGATGCAGCAAATCAAGGAAATATTGCATATGAATCAATACTAAAGGTACAATGAAATTCATTTGAAATTAGATGGTCTTTGGCATGTGTTGTCAAAGAGGGAGAAGGGAGATTACTGTAAGAGGGAGAGTTCTCTATCTTAGAGGGAGAATTGTTAATTGTGTTGTGTTGCAGTAGACTTGCTTTCAAGTTTCATTTCTGCTATGACATGTTGTGTTGCCATCAATGCCAAAGAGGGAGATTGTTGGATACAATTAAGTAATTGTGTATTTTCTTTGATGTTACACAAATGTCATATCAGTTATCAGACAGAGTCTACCGAGTTCTATCAACCAGGAAAACAGTTTACTAAGTCTACCGAGCTCATTTGGTCAGTAAAAGCCTTTTGCAGTGTATACTGAGCATTCCGGTATGTCACACGGTGAGTTAGTGTTAACCGAGTTCACTCGGTAAGCTAAGAAAAGTTTAGTTCTTACCGAGATCACTCGGGTATCAAAGGATTTTGTAACGAATGGTTAAGTATTAACCGAGTTCGCACGGTAAGCTAAGGAAAGCTGAGTTTTCACCGAGCTTACTCGGTAGTCAAAGATAGCTTTTACCAAGTCCAGTCGGTTTCCAAAGGAAGTGGCAGGATTACCGAATTTCCCGATAATTGTAGTTCTTACCGAGTTCTGCCGGTTAACACAGGAAGGAAATTTCTGTTCTGTATTGACCGAGCAGCGTCGGCCAGTGAAAGTTTTTTTTTTTGTTCAAGCCGACTTTAGAATATGTTTAGTCAAGTTGGTTGGGCAAGCCGACTTTGGAATTGTTTTAACAAATTGGTTGGGCCGACCTGGTATTATGAATAATATATAAAGAGGTGCTCAAGATGAAAAAAAAGAGAGGAGAAAATGAATATACGAAAAGTGCAAGGAAGTGCAAGGAAGAGACTTGCGTGTGCCTAAGCAGAATTGAGTAGAGGGAAATCTTGGAGCTGCAGAGATATATATTTGATCAGTAAGGATCTCATGGAGCTAAACTGAGATCTGTATTCAGCAAGATAAGTTGCATGTATTTTCAGATCATTCATTGTTACTTTCTAACCATTGTAATAGTGATTCCAAAATCTCCTAACAGAGTTGGTTTAACAGCCATTTCATAAATCCTTTAACAGGGTGGCAATTTAGTTGAATTGTTCAAAAAGACCTCTTACAAGGCCACTCCTAACAGGGTGATTAAATCCTCTAACAGGGTCACACCTAACAGTGTGTTTTGTAACCTTTAACAGGGTTGGCTCCTAACAGGGCTCACTTCAGAAGAGTGAAAATTGGTGACTAGTTGCTGGTGGTTTTTCCCATATTGGGTTTCCACGTAAATCTGGTGTCTACGGTGTTAATGATTACTTTATTTTGCATAGTCACTTATTTCAGTAAATGCTTCATAAATTAACTAAACACCTATCAAGTTTTAAGCAGTGATTTTTGTAGCAGCAGCAACTAAGTTTAAGGCATCTTTGGGACTTTTGAAAATGTTTTTGTGGTAACTGATTCACCCCTCCCCTCTCAGTTACACCATCTTCATTTTCCAACATATCTATCTTCAAAGTACCTAGGGTTATCAAAATTTTAAAATACTCAAACAATTAATTCCATTATAGTCAATCATCTTAAATCTTTTTCGACCATGTTATCTTATTTAACTATAGTTCTTTAAATAAAAAAGTGTGTGTGTGTGTGTGTGTGTGTGTGTGTGTGTGTTGTTCCCTAGTTTTTGGGCATGACATAAAGGTTTCCCTTGATGGAAGCATCTAGGTGGTGATACATATCTTGCAACATGTGGTCTTGGGGTTCTTGAAGGAATATTTTTACCCTTTTTTACCAAAGTTAGCATGGTTCACAAAGGGGTTTCTATAGGTAGCGTTAGAATTTTGATTCTCAAAAGTATATGTGTGATTGTTCCCAAAACTATGAGCATTATTATTGTGAGCATTATTTTCATCATAGGTATGTGTAGCCACTCTAGAAACCCTATATTTCACTTTTTCAAGAATCTATTGTTCTATCCTAGCTTATTCATCTTGAGAAGCCTTTTTCCCTCTTTTAGTGTCCTCTCTCCTAATATGAAAGAACTTAGCTAGGCAACAGAGTCTCTCCTCTTGATTCATGGTAAAATACATACTATTTTCATCTCTAAGAGTATCAAAATAACTACCAAAGTGTCTAAATGGATCATACCAAGTGGTAGACTTGTCTTCCTCAACATTCTCAAAAATAGGTTCATTTTCAAAGTGTTGCTTACATGGACACCTAGTTGGAAAAGATAAATTTTCAAATGAAAATGAAGGATAACCTCCTTGACCAAATTATAGCCTAGTTTCAATTGGCATGTAATAGAATTTACTTATCTTAGTAAGATGACACAAAGCATTTGGAATTTAACACTTGTAAATTCAAGACGTTCACTAGTCAAGAAATGTAGCAATGATAATAGCTCGTCCAAAGTGTCCAATCAACTTATGACACTAGTGACTCATTTTGGGACTTAGGAAAGGAGCCCAATAGAAAATAGCCAAAGATAGAATAAATATGTTTGACAAGTGAACAATCTATGAAATCAAGTTTGTATCCAAGAACCCAAGCTAATGTTTTCAGCATAGGATATAGCCAAACATGTAAGTTTTAGAACAAGGATACAATGGGATCAAGTGTGAGGAAAAAAAATTCAGCCAATAATGTGATTCAAATAAATTTGAGCAAGAAACTAGTCCAAGTGACAAACCTCAAAATGTAGTGTGATATTTGATTGGCAAGAAATTTTGTATGATAATTTATAAAATATTAGGATGGTAGCTTGCAGTGATACAATAGTTTAGAATAGGTAGTTTAATAGAATATAGAGTAAAAGTGTGATAGAGTTTGTATGATAGTGCAATTATTTTCACAATCTATAGGTATTGTATGATACTTCTCAAATAGGCAGTATTATAAAAGTTCAAGATAGACAACATTTTGTGACTTTGTGGTTAAATGACATATGTTTGAAAGAAAGTTTCCTATTTTAATAGATTTTTTTTTTCATTTTATAATAGCTACATAGTATTTTTAGAGAAATTTGTGCCACAAATACAGGTTGTCATAAAATTGGAGAAGGGACAAAGAAACCTTGCCAATACAAACACTTGCAAAGTTTCAAAGAAAAAAAATCCTATGGAACTACTATCATATGTGTGTTTAATATATTTCCATAGGTCTAGTACATATTGAAGACACTCCAAGAAATGTATACCTAAACTTCATAGTTAATTACTCAATATCTTAGCCCACAACTTGATGCCCCCTCTCCCCACACAAATTGTTTTCCCATAATAATTATTGGCTTTGTCATGGAAGTGCTATTAACACAACCAAAGGGACACAAATGTTAAGTGTAACTTTTGGGGTAATCTGGATAGTCCACTAGGATTTATCCCTGCACCAATGTATTATGTGGATAAAATGGGTGGCCTCTAAATGCTAAAGTACCTAGTAATGGTCTCATTTGTAACACCTCTATTGTACCTGATACACAATATAATAATGGACCTCACGATCATAAGAGTACCTTAACTATACCAACTTAGTGATTTCCTCATGATACCAAACCCATGAGTAGTCTCACTAAGTAAAGTAAAGTTTTATGCACCCAAGGCTTTGAACTCTATCAAGGGGTTTCTGAGTATAGTGGGTTGGGTTAGCTAGGTTTCTCTTATTCCCACTTTTGATCATTCCTATTAGTATATTTCCACCAATAGCAAGCCCTCTAAAGGTATGAATCTCACTAGGAGATTAACAAAATGGATCCACATGAAGGAGGTAAAGATTTCTAATTCACCTAAAAGGTGAAGAGCATACTCTCCTACTCCCTAATGTTTCCCCCAAACATGCCAAGAAGATTAATTAAAACTACTAAAGAGTGGAGTATCCCACCGACTTTCTTGATTCAATGAAGGGTCAAGATTTTTGATTCACATGATAGGTGAAGAGTATACTTGCCTACCAAGAATGAATCCTTGCATGATTTTTATGTTCCTAAGAAAATAAAACAACTAGTATATGCCACACACGAAATGAAATAAAAGACACATGATGTTTTTTATAATAGCTTGGCTAGCCTTGCAACAAATCTTAGTAACCCTATTGATTTAGCAATGCCTCCTTAGAAAAATGATAAAGAAACAACATGTAAAAAAAAAAAAGAGTTAGAGCACAAAAGGATTAGTAAAATCTGAAAACACCCCGCAAAAAATCTTGTTAGAAGCTGTTAGAAAATTAGAAAGCTCAAATGAAAACTAGAAGCTAAACCAAGAAAATATAGTAGACTAGGTGATAGTTTTATCTAAAATAGTATCAAATGATACTTCCTAAAATGTTTAGATGATAGTTCTATATAGTAGGATACTCTATATCATGTCATATGATATTTTGTAGAGTAAGAGTGTGATAGAGTACACAAACTAGTACAATAGCAAAAATGGTAATGTATCATATTAGTGTTGTAGAAATTATTGCACGATACTAGTAAAGCATCACATGAAATTTATGTCTATAAAATAAATAAAAAATCAAAAAACCTAGCTAAAATAATGATAAAATTGAAAGCAACAAAGCTAGAGAAGGTCATCTTGCCACATGCTGGCTGAAAAAAGTGTATGGAAAAAATCAACAACATTTCTATCAATCCTTATTCTCAAGAATACTAATGATGAAGATCATCTTAAGAGGTTTCTTATAGCTTCCTATCTATGACATGAAAGAACTATGAGATAGTGGCTCTCAAATCAACCTATCTTAAGCAAATTATTTCAAGGTGCAACATAGAATGGAAGATTTCAAGAGTAGAGGAAAGAGTGCCAATATCAAATAATCAATTATGGATGCAATGAAGGTGAAAGCTCAACTAAATTAAATGTAATATAACAAAAATATTTATAAAGTCTCCTAATAAAGCTATGTGAGCTAATATAAATGATGGGGACACGACCCAACAACCAGAATAGACACAATAGAAGGGGAAATTATATTAACTGAGAAAATAAGTTGGTACAAACAGTGCAGAGAAAATAAACTCAAAACATGCCCTGCGGGCTTACAATAGCATAAATCTGGAGAATATTTCTCCTTTTAGCACCTCCTCTCAAGCTCCAATCCGAACTGCCTTTTACAATGCCAAAAATATCCTTAAATAGACCCCAGAGGGTTAAGGACTAGGAGTACATTCTAGAAAGTGCTAGTAGGCATCCACCGACAAAATAGAAGGTTCTGGAAGCTGCGTTAGAAGTCGGTGCAATTCTAGAAGAATCCAAAAACGGTAGCCGAACTTCCGGGAGGCATAACTTTTGAACCGTAACTCCGATTGACGAACCGTTTACATTTTCGGAAAGCTCTCGAAGCGCTCTATAGCCATGGACAAGCTTCGCTCATCCCCCATTTTTCGGCCCTTTTCGAGGTCATTTAATGCCCCAAAACTGACTCTGAAGCATTCTTAGGGGGTCTCCAAAACCTGAAAAACTGCAATAACTTTCAAACCGTGGGGCCTTTTGACCTGATTCTTTTTCTGGAATGCTCTAAATCTCGATTACATTCATCTGGCAAAGTCACACCTTCTAGGTCACCAAAATGATGGTCAAATTGCATGCTCCTATTTTTTCGGGATTTTTAAATGCACTGATAGTTGAACTATGAGAGTTGGAACCTTTATTTGAGCCAAATGGGTATCCAAAAATGTAAAGACATAAAATAGAAACTAAGTCTAAGTACATTTTTTTGGGTGACACAGGATTGCCCTTATACCTCTGGATGCTCCTGCATCAATAAAGCATAAAAGAAAGGCTAAGCTAAGAATGCCATGATGCAAGTGTGAGATGGCATGCAATAAATTTTAACAAAAGAACACAACCATTTTTTTCGTAAAATACATTAGCGTTTCTTGATTCGCTAAATGATTTGGTGTGCACTGTGAAGGGGGATTATACTCTTATCGGGTTATGGTTATACTTGGCTATTACTTTGTATAATTAAAAGTGTGAGTTGCATTCTAGGTTTACAATTTATGATGAAGCTTTGGTAATTACCTAATTGAATTTGTCGATCAGATTAAAGGATACACTATCTGTATTTAAACTTGGAGTTGTGAAGGTTTGTTAATGGATCAAAAGGTTCTACTCGGGAAGTGAAGTTATGAGCCCTTGTTCTTCTACACTCAAACCAAGACACTCTGATGGGCAGATGTGGTTTATCTTATGTGAATGTAGCGATGATAGCACAGAGGATTGCAACGAGAGGATGAATTATTACTCAATGTTTCTCCATCAGTATTTGGGTAACCATTATTATTATATGGTCTATTATGAGTTCACTAGTATTATAGTTATAACTCAAAAGTTCCTATACTTCCTATTCTTAGTTTGCATCTTTCATGAAATGTGAACATTCTTATTATCAATTATTAAATCAAGCTACTATGCTTGGAGTTATTGTGCAATTATTATCCTGATCAAATTACTATCTAATCTCATACCTCCTTATATTGAAATCAAAACATCATTAATTCATATTCAAAATTAAGTGCCCTACTTGTTTATCTTATCTATACTACTCTTGACCATACTAACCACTAAATAGTATAATCTATCCAAATATTATAATATAAGATAAATAATACATATCGAAAGAATATAATATAATATATATAGATATATCTAAATAATATAGTATATAACTCTAACTACCCATTATATCCCTACATACCTTTAATCACCTTTATGCTAGAATCAAATTTCTTAAATTCAATGACATACTAATATGACTATTTGATTGGTTAAATAACTATAACCCATTTATATGTCAATGTTCACTACAACTTTACCTTGTTAATTTATGTGCCACGTTAAATTCAAAACAAGATTAAACTAAGATTCAACCCACTTATGATTACATAAAATCTGAAAACCACTTTATTATTCCTATTTTGTATAAGCTAGGGGTCTTGTCTTACCTCATTAAGATGCTATAGGTTTTCATATCACACAGCCCCATGCAAAATAAGCCTACCTCCTTTTTCCAAGTGCATGCTTTGGAGTAAAATTGAATTTGGGCATTATTTTTTTTGAAAAAAAAACACAATAAAGTGCAAACAATCTCCACCTTATTACCTTTCCCCATGGGTGCCTAGGTGTGGATAGTGGTAGGTGGGGAGGAAATAGGAAGGAATGTGTGCTCCCCAAGGTATCCTCTCCACTTAAGGTCTATTCCCTTCTTAAAACACATAGAAGATAACACTGACCAAGGAGACAAGGGAAATCATGACATGGTCAGCAGTAATAAAGTCTTACAAGTACTTTTTCCTTGCTCCTAAATGGTAGCGCCCAAGACTGAATGCAATTTGCATTTGTCATATCAACTTGCATTTATCATACCTATTTTATTTTATTAGCAAGATTTTTCTATTGCCATGGAGGAAAAAGGTGTCGCCTTGGAATTCAAGGCTAGCCCAAAAGTCGATAATGACATTAATTCTAGCACTATTGTGTATATGTTTATATATCATTCAATTTGTTTCCTTATGACTAGTGAAAAGATATTTATGTCATACAATCTATTATTTGTTTTTTTTTTTTTTTTAATTTCATTTCTAGCTAGGTAGAATCCTAGGTAGGTTCTTAGCCAATAAAATAATACTCTGTAATTGAGAGAGGGAATTTAGTTACCCCTCCATATAAATTCTAGAGAGATAAATGGGCACCTTCAGCTAGTTAGTTTTATGTTCCATACACTTTAGATGCATTATTTAAATTTTCTTCTCCCTTAATAGAGGTCATCCACCATGGGTTATTACACTGATACATTTTGAATTATTAAACTTGTTCTTTTCATTTAAATTAATAAATTTATTGGATCAGTTAGACAAGTGATTTCATTTGAAACAACATATGGAAAAACATGTTGGAGAAATCAAATTAAGAACAGAACTCAAGAAGTGTTGAGCTAACCCCTATTGCATCATATGTTTTCATTCACATCATTCAATACAAAAATTTAAAGCTATCTACCATTCTTTCTATCAATTGCATACCTTACTTCATTAAAAATTTCAATACTAAACATCAAACTTCTAAATTATTTCTTATGCAATAGAAAGGCAAGATATCAAGGTGACAAAGTTCAGTTTCAATCCTATTGTAATCTCAAGATACTAAAAGATCTTCTTCCTTCACATTCCAAAATAAATATAAAGGGAATAACAACAGTACAACATAACCTCTATGATATGATCCTTTCAAATTTCTTTCAATACAATATTAAGAATGAATTCTATCAATCTGATCACACTAGAAAGATCATATATGATAATGATACAACAACTTCTCTTCCTAAGAACATATGAAATGGAAACAACACTACACTCTTACAATACAAATTCCTTCACACAACCAGTGGGGATTTATCTCTCCTTAACACAATAATAATGCACCTACTTTCAAGTAGGAAATAGACTCCATAATATCAAACTTCCAAAACTCTCCAAAAGAATACCTGCACAGGAGAGATACAAATAGGGAACTATGGAGGCTCACCTCCCAACCTAGGTCTCAAGGAGGCCACCCATCGAACTCAAGGAAACAAGGTATAAATGGTTTCATGCTTCACATTCACATGCCATGCATATGCACAATAAAATTGATAGGATTTCACAATATAATCTCAACACACCCCATCCCAAGGCTTTGCACAATTATTCAACAAATGAATCAAGAATTGGGTGAAGCTGGGCTCTCATCATGAGGAGGATTGTGTAGCCTTCAAAATTCACATCTTTTCACTATCAAAATGACCTTTCGGGGCAATCAACATCTTCCCTTCCTCATACCACCTTATACCTCCCAAGATGTAAGTGAGCACATGCCATAAACATATTCAACCATCTCCACAAAAGGGAGAACTCCTCAACTCCATGTGTGAGCCCAACTAACCCCTTCACCCTAGGCATCTCTTCCCTCCCAAGGGTGAGTGATGCCTCACACCCAATTCACAAAACATATAACATGTAACAAAAAATTCAAGAAAGACTCCCACAATACTTCCACATGCAACATACAACAAGATCTATTCACAAATACACCACAAGACACCACGATCCCATTATGAACACACCATTTCTAACCTACATGCAAAATGAAGAGACTTCATGGATGATGTTACCAACCTTCCTCCAAGCAAGGCAATGAATACTTGTAGAAGAGCTCCCTCTCCTTCTTCAACCTTATTAGTCTCTAAAAGTAGAGAGTTTCCAAGTGAGTTTCAATGTTAGCCTTGCCTCTATTTATAACCCTCTTATTTTCGGATTCAATGAAGAATGTCATTTTCATGGG
The DNA here is from genome assembly GCA_028749045.1 of Cupressus sempervirens. NCBI lineage: Eukaryota > Viridiplantae > Streptophyta > Pinopsida > Cupressales > Cupressaceae > Cupressus > Cupressus sempervirens. The sequence continues at coordinate 789,642,748 of CM053783.1, read as the reverse complement.
GTCTCCTAAGTCAACTAGACACCATAGAGGTCATTAATAACCCCCTACCCTATAGTACTAACATGGTAAGGTTAATTTTAATCACAATTGACCTTAAAGTTACTCTATGGCCCTCCTAAAGCTAGGTAATTCAAATTTCCATTTTTGTTAAATTTGTTTAAGGGTGACAACCTTGTCCTCTCCTACCTAAGACAAAAATCAACTTCCTTAATTGAGCCATATAACATGGAGCAAGGTGGCCACATGATCCATTGATGACTAAAATGTCATTTCCCATAACAAGTACAAGTGTCAAGTGACACACACATAAATCACATGTTCACAAAATAAGCACATCACAATGAGGTTTATGAATCTTACAAAGATTCACCTTGGCAGAGTCATTAAACATGTGTCTATACCTTGTTTCCCTGTTAAGTTTCCATGGTTCAAATTTCTTGCACACTCAACTTAAACATCAGTAACCCAATAAAATAATATAGGATACATAAAAACATGTACAACATTGATCCAATACCTCATACTTCTCATTAACATTTACAATTAATTATCATCTAATCATTTTTGTTCTAAGTACTGTCAGTAAAACATTGCCATATAATATTCCATTTAACTTTCATCTAAGTGCATATTCAAAACATTGCATTATCACTCTCAAAAAAATATTTAACACATTGAAATATTGAATATGTGTATCAACAGTAATCCTTCTTACTATAAATCATTTTAAATCAGAGTATCATCATAACTCTTTCTCCCATAACAATGAAACTCTAAGTCATCTTTAGTGAATCATAAAAACAATATAAAATGGATCTTAACATATATTTCCTAAGTGAAAATCACTAATGTATAGACCAATTAACTAGTAACTTTAGATCAAGTTAAACATAGTGATGTTCCAAACAATATCCCTTTATTTTATTATGGGAGGTTTATGTGATTTTGCAGGTTTAACTCCACAGACTGTTAAAATGTTTCAATCATTATGTCATAATAATTTAGAACCAATTTCAAACATATCCATATACCTGATTATCATCATAACCTATGCTCATAGTTGTTCTTAGTAGGACGAATGTTATTTTATCCTTCCTAACTACCTAGTAGATCATCTATAGAGTCTCATGGTCAGGTTCTTGTCTTGAACATTTTAAATCTCATTTCCATGTGGTCTTATCTTATCGATCTAATGTTATGGGATAGAGTATCAAAATCTTCATTAATCTCCTATAGGATCCCTTAAATCATTATTAGTAAGCAAACAAAATGTAAATCATAACTCAATTAACTCCTACCATATTTATTTCATCAGGATCTAGAATAGGGTGCTAGTGTGGGCCTTACATGAGAATTCTCCAAGTTGTTCAAAGAGCCAAAGTCACCTATAAAAACTATAGAATAATGATAGCATGAGAGTATATGAATCAAATAATATAAATAGAGCCCTCCCTTTTAAAGATAAATGAATGGTTGAGATCAAGAGAAAAGAGAGGTCAAAATAAGGGTGGAAAATTCATCTTGACTAATCCACATGTCAATTTTTTAAAATGTTATGTTTCAAAATTCCTAATGAGAATAAAATACATCTAGGGGAAGCTACTTCTCATCTACAATATACATGTTCAAACACCAGGGCCAACTAGTAGGTGACACCCTTCTTCTACTTCAGGCTCTACAAAACTTAGGCAAGTGTACCTTAGATTCATCCATATGGTACCAGTGTTAAAGCATACACTTGAATCTAAAAAAATAGATAATACCCTTAATATTATAACACTTATGTAGACAATATAGACATGAAATATCTAGAATCATGACACATGAACTAGATAAGCTAAGTGAGGGTAACACTTTTCACCTATTCAACAAAAAGGGAAAAGGATTTTGACTATAAATTTGGTTTCAGAATAACCTAGACATGAATAACATAACCTTTTTATCCTATAGCTAATTAGTGCCTTATCTATTATGAAATCCCACAAATCACTAAAATACATCCTTGAAAGTCATTGATACATTTCATATATCATGAATTCCTAATGTATCGATTCACCTTGTGAATTAGACATCTTCATCTTTTTGAATCTCATGCTCAGTCTGTCCCTTCATGAAATATGCAACCCTATGATGAAAAAATAAGCATTTACATGACTCCTTGAATTTAAACAAAACAATATCAACATATTTGATCAAAAGAAGACTGCAACTGGACAATATGCACTTTATATATATATATATATATATATATATATATATATATATATATATATATATATATATATATATATATATATATATATATATATACATATATATACACATACATATATATACACATACATATATATATACATATATATATATATGTATATATATGTATGTATATATATATGTATGTGTATATATATGTATATATATATATATGTATATATATATGTATGTATATATATATGTATATATATATATATATATATATGTATATATACATATATGTATAGATATATATGTATACATATATGTATATATATATATATACATATATATATATATATATATATATATACATATATGTATATATATACATATATATATACATACATATATATATATACATATATATATATATATATACATATATATATATATATATACATATATGTATATGTATATATATATATATACATATATGTATATATATATATATACATATATGTATATATATATATATATATATATAGATATATATCATAGAAGATCACAAACAACATGAACAAGAGACAAGATTTAGACTAAAGATTAAGCTTGCCACTACACTTTTATTCATTTCCTTGAAACAAATACATAAAGGATGTATGAAAAAAAACTTTTGAAACTACTAAATAAACTATAACTATCTATATTGATTACTTTTTTTTCATTACACCAAAGAAATGTTGGGAATGAATGGTGGGATCATAGCTAGAGCTTTTCTCAATAGTCTGGAAACAACCAACCATCAACAACCCTAGAGAAAGAGAAGAGAAGAGATTGAGAAGACATGAAGAATTCCTAGATTAGATTAGATGATGTCATTTTTCTACATGGAAAACCTCCATTTGTTGATGAAGAACATATCTCTACTCTCCCTCTATAACTGGAAGTCAAATCTTTTCTTTGTTGCTTGAAAAAGCCTTAAAAATATCTCATTACTAATAGAAACATCTAATTGAAAAGATGTCATATTTGATTTTGAGATGAGGGCAGAAACACCTGTCAAATAACCTCTAGAGGAAAAATAAAGCTTTCAAAATCATTTTTCTCCACATCTAGAGTCGACAAATCTCATTTCCTTCTTTCCAACTAATTTTGAATCTTAATAATGAAAATTTCCCAATCTGCTAAGAATGCCCTCCAAATCACAAAATTTATTATAACCTGTGTAAGTGAATACTTGTGCATATTTTGACTACAAATATAGGTAGCTCATCTTCTCCTTGTTCCAATGGTGTATTGCATTGCATATTTTTGATGAAAACCACCCCTCTAGTGCATGTTTAAAATTTTCAAGACCAACTAATGAACAGAGTATAAAATGATTTTTTAAAAAAAAACTATAGTTGAAACTATAGAAAATTAATAGAATCATTAAAAATTTTCATTTTAGAGCTTGTGAGTTCAAATCTTGGAGAAAAATAATGAAGTTTTGATTATTTTATTATTTCATATTTTCCCTTTTTTCCAACTCTAGGTCAACCCTCCTAGTTGACTACCATGTGTCAACTCTTCGTTCACTAAATTTGACACAGTCATCACTACCTTATCAACACCCTTGCCACATACAACCTCAGTGCACTTTCACATCCTTAAACCTAGATTCCACATTAATTGCAATGACAATGCAAATTCAAGCTTATCGCACTTTTGGAACTCAACCTAGCTAATTGCAAGTACTTTCTACAAGGTTGCAAAATGAGGATTTTCATAGATTTGGATCATTTTTTCTACTTAACATTTTATATCATTGAAGTTACAACTATGGTTATGTTAACCATTTTATGTCATCGCATAATTATCTCTAAACTACACACTAACCACCATGACCACACACCTGGCTTAATCAAACAATTGCATGATTTCTTTCCCATTACGTGGTTTCCATTGTGAACTCATGTTTGGGTGCCACTCATCCATTTTCTAATGCCATCATTCTAACCTCCTTTTACTATGTTTTCACTCAAATTTTGGGTTTCATGTTAACTTCTCAATTCGACCATGGTGGAACCCCTTAGCACTTGTTCTTCAAAAGCACATATCTTTCAAGAAACTTACTATGTAAGCACTTCAGTATATAAACAAAGTAAATAACCCCTATGGTGTCAATGTGGGACTAAGCTCCTAGGAAAAAAAATATTTAGCATGGCCTAAAATGAGCTCCACCCTCTGCATTTTTCCATTCATCCTTCTCCAACATGTCTTTATTTTTTGTAGAGATTCCATGCATCTTCTCAGGACCTTGTGTGCATGAAAATATAGTTCTAAAGGTCTCTTCACCTTTGTGTGCCTGATTTCCATCATCTTTCTCTTCATTCAATACTATTTACATACAAAATGGGAGGTACACTCAGGTTATGATTGGAAAATCACATAGAATGGGAGGTACACTCAGGTTATGATTGGAAAATCACATAGAATGGGAGGTAGAGGTTGAAAGGTATGTGCAGGATCATGGTCAGCCAAACTATGCTCTTAAGTGGCAATAAAAAATTAGAAAATCAAGGTTATGTCAACTTGACGTGCAATTTTCTACTTGTTATTAACTTTATATAAAAAATTTGAGAGAAAAGAATATCTAGAAAATTAAATCTAGTTTCTAAACTACTAGGACTTATCTCAAAAAAATAAAAATTGATTGGTCAAAATTTTGAATTTTAATACAATATTACAAAAATTTCAGAACAAAAATAAGAAGTGGATGTATGCCTGACCACCTTAATCAAAATCAAATGATAATATTTTTTAATAATATTCTAGATATAAGTAGTAGACTCATGCCTAGATGTGACACATATTTTTGGGTATTTTTATTCTAAATAAATAATAATTAATTAACTTTTGACTTTAGTATTTTTGGAATAAAAGCTCTCATGTCTGACCACCTCAACTAGTTCAAAACTCTGCAAAATTCAATTTTTCATTTTTTTTCCTTATAGTAGAAGAAACATAGAATGTGATACATCCTTTGGATTTAAAACATGTTGTACCATTTGAAATTTATAGTTTTTTTTCAAGTAGCATGTTAGTTAGCACTTTATACCAAATTGCATTAGAAAATAAGTAATAATTACTTACTAAACTCATAATTTCACAAACCTTACATTTATGGAAAGATAAGAACATTCTTAAGAAATCCTTTTCATTTCATCAAATTTTGGTGGAAAAAAGTCATCAAATACATGTTTGAAGTAAAAATCACATAAAAATAGGCCAAAAGCACATTTTTAGGATTTTTTAAAGTTGACCATATTGGTTTGGTATCAAATGATATAGTAGACCTTATAAAGATATTAATTGTTTTCATTTAGTATCAAGGTGGGTGGGGAAAAATTTGGAATATATTTTGAAATGGTTTGAGATATTTCAAAACTATAGATTTTTTAGATCACCATTTTTTGGCACACCATGATCCTACACATACCCTAAACCTTTATAATATAATGGTTAAATTATAAAGAAAGTAGCAATTTTTTGGGGTGTAAAGGGAGGTGTGTGAAGATGAAGAGATACTAAGAAAAAATTTCCACCCTTTTGTTGCTGCCCTATTTCTTACAATTCTCCCTCAACTCCCTATCGTGAACTACTCTTAGTAATGGTCCTTGCTTCACCATGGATATGTTGCAGATGTCATGGAGATTCCTCTTCCATTGCCCTTCCACATGTTTCAATACCCAAGCTCAAGGATTGTGAATAACAACATCAAAGCATTGGTAAATCAAAACAACATGTACAACAACTCGATAAGCCACAGTGGCATACATTGGTGACTTAAAATGGGACATTTTGTTTTACTTCTTGAATACCTAATCCTTTATTAGATTTTGAATTAATTCATGTCTTTGTGGTAGTTGGTTTGAATTTTGATGATTTTATATGCCTAATTAGCTAATACTTGGTATTGATTGGATGATTGAGGAGAAATTTGATTATTGGGCTACCATAATTTCTCTCAATGCTCTATAGTTACTCTACACAAAAACATGTCTCATGTAGTGTGAGCACCCACTTCTCATGCAAACCAAAAATATTATGACTTCCTTTTGTGTAAATTTAAATTGGCACCAATAGTGAGAGCCTCCATTGTTAATGAGGTCTAAAGGTAAGAATTTGGCTTTGGCTTAGTATTAAAGCTCTTGAAACTTTGTGTGTTGTAGCATAATCTAAGAAAAATATTTCATTATGGCACATGACCTAAAGAGTATCATTTTACATTTGAATCATTTTCTTCACCCACAAAACATCTTTAGTTTGCATTATTTGTAACCTCCTTTTAATCCACATATCATCTTTTCACACAGGCCTCCTTAGACCCACCTTTTATGTATAGAAAATAAAAATATCTTTATCATAATAATCCACCTCACTTTTATTATAAAATAATATAATGGTAAAACCATACTTCACTATGTATACTCCATGATGTTGTGCATTTGGTATTTTCATGCTTGGCATGGCACCTACTCCTTCATATTTTATGTCAAATTACTATCCTTTCTTAAAATGGGGGTACATTAATAGTAAGTCTTTCTTTTCAAAATACAACTTATTTCCACAAATTTTATCAATATATTAAAGTTAGTCAGGATCCACAATTGTGTCTTTTCAAGACCTCACTAAAAATTTCAATTCCCTCGTTCATTGTTAGTTATTTTTTTCTTTTCGAATTTGAAAGGTGTGTGACCAAATTAAAATTATAATAATTATAACCAATCAAACATCCTTGCAAATATTTTCATACTAAATTCTTTCATTGGATCTAGCTAAAAAAAATTCAAACTGAACACCTGACTCCCCAAATCAATCCAATGAATTTACTTCACTGACTAGAATCAATTTGCAATACTGATTCAACCTTTAAAATTCATTTCTTACGTCTCCTATAAACTACCAATTTTGTGCCAAGGGGTTCCTTGACTGGCCTTAAAAATTGACAAAAACACCCGAGTGAGCTCTGAAATCAGGTAGATCTACTCATTGTTTTGCAATCTTCTACCTTGTCAAATATAATGTCATGATGAAACATTGGTCAAAATATATTGACCATCAAAGTTCCTTAATTAAAACTACCTACAATCAAACATGTCAAAAAAAATAAATTAGATTTGGTTTTGGCTTTGAAAATAGGTCAAACTGATACTTGAGGGCTTGAAAATTGGGATATTAATTCATTATCACAAGGAGAGTATAAATCTATAATTTGGGCTCATGATGAATAATAGGGCGCATTTGGAAAATATTCAAAGTGGGGTACTTGGATTTGCTAGATTGAAAACAATGGCAAAATAATGATTTTCACAAATGGAAAGGACTTGGGGAAGTGTGCAAATAGATTGGTTAAGACTTGTAAACTAGAAAACTTAACAAAGAACTACAATCTATTTGGTTCTGAAAATCACAGATTCAAAGTTATGACATCCTAAATAGGGTTACCTATCAATCTATACTTGTTTACACTAGTAAGACATCACAAATTATATTTGGAATCATGTTTGAGAACTGATCAAGTAGATTCATCAAAACTTCAAACCTGAGACACAACAATCCTCTTACCTCTAAAATAAAATGAAAATTATGTTTTCTCATTTTGGTCAATTGGGTCAAAGTTACCACTAGTCGAATAGGGCCTCCCAAAATTTTAAATAATTATCCATAAGCATGACAATAGTAAACAAATGACTTTGAGGGACTCAAAACCTAGTCAAAATATATCAAAATGACTTGAAAATAGAAATATAGGTTCTCTAATATGCATACTAAACACTCCCAAAGTGATGAGTCATGAAACATTACTAGGTGTGAGACAGTCAATTATAAACTAGACTTTTTGTTGATATTTGATAGTTAGGCAAAAAAGAGGAACTAAACATTGCTCAAAATGAAACTTCATGGGATGACTCAAAATGACACTTTATCAACACAAGATACACAGATATTTTGAATGCAAATTTTTAGAAATGTAAAACACCTATTAGGCCTCAAAAGGATAGTTAGGTACACATGCATTAAATGCTCTTCAATGGGCTCAAAATGAATCAAAAGCTTAGAATAGTACTCAAATCAAGAATGCAAATTTGAGTCCCGATAGTGGATCTATTTAGGGATACATGTTTCTTATGGGAATTTCAAGGATTTAGAATCATTAGAAGATGCAATTGCACACCTAAAAATAAAACTTCTCTTGAACAACTTATGAAAAGAAAAAATGGCTACTCCTAAACTATACAAATGATGGCCCTAGGCCACCAAAACTCATCCAAACTTCTTACCTCTACCATATATCTAATTTTCATCTAAATTTTTATGAAGTAAGATGAGAACATAATTCTCATTAGTTTCACCAACATAATCAACATTCTTTTTTAGTTCACTTGGCAAAACAAAATAACTTCCTTCACTCCCATAGTGCGTATAAAAATCAGCATTTATTTCTATATCATGCTCACTATACAAAAGTGAATCAGCATGCTCATATAAACTATAATCAATCTATAAATCTTCATCTATAAATGAACAATCCATGCCATCAATTGGAAATACAAAGGCATCATACTCTTCTTTAATCAAATGGTTACATGTATCAAAATATTGCAATTCATGGTGCAACTCGGCTATGAAGAATATTTCAAATCTGATTTCTCTACTCTTGCAGTCTTGATTACCATTTCATTAGATTTATCACATGCTAAAACTTCTTTACATTGAGAGATCTAATTAGTTAACAAGTTTGAAAAACTTTCATGAAAATTCTGACATAAAATATATTGATCATAATCTTCATTAAACAACTCTTTAGAGTGAACTTTGAACTCATCAAACTTATCTTCAACACATAATGAAAACTCTAAATTAGATTTACAACCTCTAGTCTTTTCCTCTTTTTCATATGAACAATGAAAAACAACTTCAGCATTACCAACATGACAAGAATTTGAAATAGTGTGAAACTTCTACTTCATGGTACTCTCCTCATAAGAAAATTCATCATGTGTATTGACACTTGAAACATTATCACATACACCTCCAAAAGTTGACAAAGAGTATTCTAATTTTATATCAATTTCAGTGTCAAACCTTGTGGAAAGGACTTCATCTTGAGAAGACAAATAACAAGGGATAGTAAGATCATTTGGATAAACATTTCCATACCTTTTAAGATCATGAGCTAGTGGTTCTAAAATTTCATCAACACTCAAGAAGACTTCATCACAAGTTTGTTCTCCATGGTTTTGATACTATTTTAGTTGTTCTAAAAAACTTTTAGTAGGAGTACCATTAGTATAACAATTTCAAAAATTAGAATCATTAATACAACATATTACCTCTTCTTCATGCAACACCTCTTCACTACATCTATCATTTTCATTTTCATCAAAAGAAAATTTATCCATATTGTTGTTATAACTTTCCTCATTGTCATTCTACGATTCATTTTCACTCACATAACCATCTAAATCTTGCTGACTAAAATCATCTATTTCAGTAGATCTAGAATCCATCTCTTCACACTTAGAAGACAAATTGTTGTTATCTATGGATTTGCTACATTCACTATTACTTTCAACACATTCACATTTTTTGTTCATTACGTTCACTATTAATTTCAGCACATTCACATTTTTAATTAGAGGATTTAGTACATAATTCATTTCTACTTAAATCACTCTCAAATTTCTCAAAAAGACCTTCAACATGTGAAATTTTTTGTACTCTCAAATGTGCTAGCCAATTAACTAAATTAAGCATAAAGACATCTAAGAAAACAATAGGCCAGGAAGATTCCTTAGGTCTTAAAGACAAGTGCAACTCCATGAGTTCTTATTTGAACTTTACATAAATTTGATCATCTCTTAGACCTTGAACACCTCCTACCATATTTCTTATAAATATAACAATTTGATTGTTGAGTTCCTTTCTTATCTCTACAATATCTTCAACTACACTTTCAAAAATTGGTAGACTAACTTCAAATTTTAGATTTGATTCCATTTTGAAACAAAATTCCACCTATTTCTCTTAGTTCTAAAATAATTGAATAGATGCATTGATTTCTAACATTTTACTCCCATAGAAAGAAAACATGAAAATCAAAATAACTTCAAATGCTCAAGCTAAACTTCGATATACTAATTTGGCATGGGTGCAAACTTGAAACTCATTCACACCATTGATAAAAACCATGTAGATCTACCACCTCCTTGGAGAGGATAAATGAAATCATTGTTTTGATTCACTCTTTAATGTTTAAACTTCATACAATAATAGATTGCATACAACATTGAAACTTAAATCAAGAATTGATATCATCTCTTTTCTTTCCAAGATCTTCAAGTACAAATTTTTTTGATTTGCACAACTAAGTTGACAAACCTTGAAAAACATTTATATAGAACCAATTTGCATTGGTATCTAGAGATCTTTTAGAGAGTCATCATTCACAATCATGAGAAAGATTTAAAACATGATTTATCACTTGACAAATTTGAATTTAACTTTCAAGTGGTAAAACTTGCAAATCATCAACACTTCAAAAAGAGAAAACACTTTTGAGAAATTCTGATGCCAACTTTACAAAAACACTTCTGAAAACAAAATCTAGTTGAATTGATTGAAGATGAACTCTCTTAGTATCAACACAATTTACACTCACCCCTTAAAGGTACTACTAAAAATGGATAAAACATTATTGTGATGCACAATTTGGAATAATAGACTAGAAAGAACATCAAAAATCTTGTTGTTTTGGCTTGTTTCATGCACTTCTTTTGTTGTATTGAATCTCCTATTTTCAAGTTCTCATGGTTTGTCCATCATACAGATTCAATACATTCCCCAGTAGAGTCACCATTTTTTTGGTGTTTTAAAATATTATGTTTTAAAATTCCCAATGAGAAAAAAATACATCTAGGGGCAACTACTTTCCATGTACAATATACCCATTCAAACACCAAGGCCAACTATAAGGTGAAACCCTTATTCTACTTCAAGCTCTACAAAACCTAAAATTCATTCATATGGTACCGGTGTTAAAGTATACACTTGAATCTAACAAAGCAAATAATACTCTTAATCTTCTAATACTAATGCAGGAAACATAGACATGAAATAGCTATAGTCATGACATATGAACTAGATAACCTAAGTGAGGGTAACACCTTTCAATTCTTCAACAAAAATGGAAAATGATTTTTACTATAAATTTGATTTTAACATAACCTAGGCATGAAAAACATAATATTTTGATCCTATAGTTGATCAATGCCTTATCTATTGGTCAATCTCATAAATCACTGAGATACATCCTTAAAATATATTGATACATTTTAGATATTAGGATTTCCTAATCTATCCATTCACCTTGTGAATTAGACATTTGCATCTTTTTGAATATCATACTAAACCTATCCCTTCATAACATTTTCAACCCTACAATGATAGATTAAGAATTTATATGGATCCTTGAATCACAAGGAAATAATATCAACATATACAATCAAAAATAGATTGTAACTGGACAATATGTACCTTGTACATATATCACAAAAAATCACAAACAACATGAATAGGAGACATGATTTAATTTAGACTTAATATTAAGCTTGTTGTACAACTTTCATTCATTTCCTTGATAGAAATACATAAAGGATGCATGTAAACAACTTTTGAAACTTCTGAATAATCTAGAACTATTTGTATTCATTACTTAATGTTCATTACATCAGAGAAATGTTGGGCATGAGTGGTGGAATCATAACTAGAGTTCTACTCAATAGTTAGGAAATAGCCAACCACCAAAAACTCTAGAGAAAGATAGGAGAAGATATTAAGAAGACATGAAGAATTCTTGGATCAGATCAGATGTTTCCATTTGTCCACTTGGAAAACCTCCATCTATTTATGAAGAACATCTCTCTACTCTCCCTCTCTAACTACAAATTAAATTTTTTTTGGTACACCCATAATATTATTGTATATAGGCTTATGAATAGTCAACTTGTGGCTATCTTAATCCTTAATTAAGTCATGTTATCATTATTATATTATAATTTAGCCTAGGTGTTATTAAGGGTTGTGCCTATTCAACCTCAGAATAATTAGGTATAAATGAGAGGTTCTAAGTCTTATTTCATCATCATATTGTGAAGTGTGTTCCCATTAGAGATATTTGGAGGTTTCCACCTAGAAGTAGCCTATTATTCTCAGCTATTATCAAGTATTTATATATTATTTTAAATTATTTTTTCTATTGTGCAAGTTATTTCAAATATTTTTAAAGGGTTTTTGGAGAACATATTAAAGAAGCTATAGTCTAAAATTTAGAGGAATTGGAGCAAGTTTGAGGAAATTATTGCAAAATGACTATTTCTACACAATTTTTTGAGATCTTCATATCTCTCACATTTTTCCTAATTGGAGTATAACTTGTATTAGGTTTTTCAATACATAGTAGGGGAGCCTAAATTCAAATCTTGGAGAAATTGAAAAAAAAAAGAAGAAAGATATTGCAAAATTAGGAAAATTCTTTCTCAAGACAGAAAATTTGCTAATTTCATTTTTGGGCATTTTTTCCAAGTAAGGATTTCTTGCCCCAAGTAAGTTATAGTAAAAAATAAATAAATCAAAGAATTTACATTTCATTTGTATGATTTATTTCAAAAATATTGGTTTCAATCATGATGGGCCTCCAACAAGAGGCAAAATAAATTCTACCACACCAGGGAAATCCACTAGTCAAGATTGGGAAGCAACAGAGGATAGTAGGATTAATGAGGAACATAGTAAGTTCAAGGAAGAGATTAGGAAGGATATGCATGACCTATGAGGGGATATATCATATATATGAAGCATGTTAAGCACCTATATGAATGAAACAAGGAAGGAGTTGTCAAGCAATCAAGGTGAAACCTTCAAGTTGACTAATAATTGTTGGAAATGATTGACAAGACCATGAGGGAAATTGTTGGAAATGATAATATGAAACCGGTAAAGAATGTTCCCAATCATTGTTTTGTCATTAATGTCAAACTTGCTACTTGCAAGAATGAAAATTTCTTTAGTAATCCAAATACTATCAATTAGTTGATTGACAAGGAGGAGGAAATCAATAAAGATGTCACTAGAACACCTAGAGAAAGGTTGAAGTTATGATGTTGTAATGAAGTGCAAGGATCAACTAATCCATTGGTGAAATAGTGTATTGATGACATGTATACTCTAAGACACAAAGAATGGGCACATCGAAACATATCAAAGATGTAAGGTTTTAGCTAAGTCATTTTTAAAGTCCAACTAAGTTCATTAGAAAGAGGGAGCCGAGAAAGCTAGTAGGTGCCAAACAGATTCCTAGTTAAAGTTGAGCAAGTTCAACTTCAAGTGACGAGTGAACTTTAGATGCCGAGTAAAATCAAGTGCCGAGAAGAAATAGGTGCCGAGTAGATACAAGTGTCAAGAAAATACAAGTGCTGAGTAACATAGAGATGTCGAGCACCAGTAAACCAAAAGTTTTGAGTAACACAGAGATGTCCAGCATCCGTAAACCAATAATTTTGAGTTGCTGCATTATTCCAAAAATTGAAGATTCATCAGATCTAAGCCGACATGGTTGTTATCTAGAAGTTTTTGAATTAAATAGAAGATAAGAATGATGATCTGGTGGCACAGAACACCATGTAGAATGTTTTTGGATATTACAACTGGAGTTTAGATGAAGTTTCTAGATAAGAGCAAGATATAGAGTAGATACATTGTATCCTACCTAATCCATTTGAAACCCTAAAATTGGAATGGGAGAATTGAGCAGAAAAGGCAAACCAAATTTCTATTTAAGGAATCATAAGGTCACAAAGCAAGAGAAAAAGAGGAGGTCAAGCATGAAAGCATAATTGTTGAAGGAGGTGCTAAAGAGAAAGAAAGCACATTTACTGTGCTTCAATAGATGACCATAGATATGGATGCATTGGTATGATGAGTAAGAAGACTCAAGGAGACAAAGCTTGAGATGACAAGTTGTAAGAACTAAAGTGATTAAAAGCTAAGAAAAAGGAATGAACTTAAGAGTGATCTGAAATCTACAAAGTATATTGTAAGTTGTATCAGATCACAAATCTATTATTGTTACTCTCTAGCAATTGTAATAGATAGTTTAAATCCTATGGACTTAGGTTGGTTTAATAGCCATGTTGTAAATCCTTTAACAGGGTGACATTCCAAGTGAATGTTCTAAAGTCCTTTGATCAGGCCCATTCCTAATAGTATGGTGAAATTCTCTAACAAGGTCACATTTGACAGTGTGTTGTAAGGCTTTAACAAGGTAGACTTTTAATAGGGAATCACTTTAGAAGAGTGAAAATCAAGTAGCATGTTACTGGTGGTTTTTCCCAAATTGGGTTTCCACATAAATCACTGTGTCATGTGTTGATCTTGCATGTTTTATTCCTACATATTGATTTACTTTAATTTGCTGATTGATTTAAGTTTGGAAGAAAATTTTATGGATTCATTATAAGTAGTGAAAAATTATTATTAGGGCATTTAGACCTTGGATAACTAATTCACCCCCACCCCCCCTTTCAGCTATTCTAAAGTATTCTAACAATTGGTATCAGAGCTCAACTGTTGATTAAGTTTAAAAGGGGCTATAAGCAGAAAAGTTCAAAATGCCTAAGAGAGAAGTCCCTAAGCTCAACAAAGAAAACTTTGTTGCATGGAAAAGTTTGATGAAGCTACATCTTGGATCCATAGGAGACTATGCCCAAAATTCAATTTTTACTGAACATGTTGATCCAATTGGCACTCTTACTATAGAAGATTTGAAAAACAAACAGGAACACAATCAGACAATGCTGGAAATTGCCTGTGCACTCAACTATGTTGAATTCGATGATATCAAAGGATGTGACACTGTATTCAAAATGTAGAAAGCCCTATTATACATCTATGGAGGAGATTAGAGTGTCCAAAAAGCAAAAAGAGAAAGCCTCAAAAGAAAATTTGATGATATGAAAATGGAGGAAAATGAGAATGTTGCTCAGTATAGCACAAGAATAAAGGAAGTGGTAAGTGCAATAAGATGTTTGAATGGCCAATTGGATGAAGATACTATTAATAGTAAGTTTTTAATAACCTTGCTCCCTATCTATGCTATTAGAGTATCAGCAATACAAGAACTAAGATGTGTACCAAGAAACAATCTAAGTTTTGAAGGTATAGTGGGTAGACTCACTGCATTTGTGTTATCTAACTTTAATAACTACAGACCTGAGAATGTTGAATCTACTTTCAAGGCCAAGATATCACTGAAAGATGTTGAATAGATGAAATTAAAGAAAGGAAGAAAAATAAAATATGTATCTAGTGATAGTAGCACTGATGAAGAAGATGTGGAACAACTGGAAGCATTGCTGCCTAGAAGATTTCAAAGAGGCAAAGGAAAATTCAAAGGTAAGATGCCTATCATTTTTTTTCAATTGCAATGAAGTAGGACATATTGCAAGGTGTACACATAAAAAGGATTATAAGGAAGGTGACAAAAACAAATATAGAAGAGAAGATGAAAAGAGAGATTACAAAGACAAAGGTAAGAAGTGTTATATTGTTGAAGAGAATTCTGACGATAATGATGATGAAGTTGTTTATGTAGCCATGAAGGACCAATATGATGAAGAAGAGCCTACAACACTGGTAACATATATAAACAAAAATAACAGATGGATCATAGACAGTGGATGCTCACATCACACGATAGGGGGAGACAAAAGTAAGTTTGTTAACTTTACTTAGTATGATGGAAATAGTGTTAGATTTGGTTATGATGCTCCATGTCAAGTAAAAGGAAAAAGGTTCCATTAATCTTATAGAAAAAATGTCATGTGATAATGCATACTATGTTCAAGGATTAAACTACAATTTGCTGAGTGTCTCACAGTTAGGCAATATAGGATGCAAAGTAGAATTTGTAAACAAAATTGCAAAAGTCTATGGTATTGATGGTAAACTAATAGGAAAAGGAGATCAAGTAAGAAGCAATCTATTTTACCTTGATATGGATGATGTTTCTTGTTTTGAAGCAAAATTTGATGATGAATGGTTATGGCATAGAAGGCTATGTCATGTCAACTTTGACAATCTGGTCAATATCAGTAAAATGAAGAAAGTCAGAGGTTTACCAAAATTGAAGAAGCCTGATAATATCATGTGCAAACAATGTCAGCTAGGAAAGATGACAAAGTAAAGTTTCAAAAGCAAAAACTATACATCTAAAGAAGTACTTGTGTTGGTTCATACTGACTGATGTGGTCCAATGAAAGTACAAAGCTATAGAGGAGATAAGTACATAATGTTGTTTGTTGATGATTATTCCAAGATGGTGACTATTATGTTCTTAAAACAAAAATCTGATGCTTTTCAAATGTTTAAGTGGTATGTGGCTAGAGTTGAAAAGAAAATAGGAAAGAGCTTGAAATGCTTGAGATCAGACAGAGGTGGTGAATTCACATCAAATAAATTCAAGATATTTTGTAATGACAAAAGAATCAAAACACAAACGTCAGCTCCTAGAACTCCCCCACAGAATGGAATTGCTGAAAGAAGAAATAGATCTATAATTGATTGTGCTAGAACATTAATGATGAAAAAGACTATTTCTCTAAAATACTGGAGAGAAGCTGTAAGTGTAGCTATTCATACACTAAACTGAGTACAAGTTAAGAAAGGTACTAATATAACACCTTTTGAATTATGGTATGGTCACTCACCCAATGTAAAACATTTCAAATTATTTGGTTGCAAATGCTTTATCCTGAAAGATGCTAGAAATGGAAATTTTGATGCAAAGAGTGATGAAGGCATATTTCTTGGTTACTCTACTAGAAGTAAGGCATACAAGTGTTTGAATACTAACACTAACAAAATTGTGGAAAGTGCAAATGTAAACTTTGATGAACATACAAAAGTCCAAGTTGAAGAACCAAAGAAAATAGATGAATATAGAACCTTTGTGTATTCTTATGAAAGAATGACTATTGATGAGGATGATGTCAATCAAATTGAAACTCAACAACAAATTTTAGTTTCAGCCGAGTCACAACTAGTGAATGTCGAGTTGCATTCAGAAGCCAAGTTGCAGAATGAAGGAAATGCACAATCTGATTCTGAAGTCAGTACACATGAAATAGAAGAAGAACAACCTAAAAAATTAGTACATAGTGACCCTAAATCAGAAAGATCAAACATAGAAACAAGGATAGAAGCAAGATTATCAAAATATGTAAAAAGACATCACCCTGCTGAACAGATAATTAGTGACAAAGATGCAAGACCAATGACAAGGAATAGACTAAGACATGAATCATGTCTAATTAGCAAATCTAAACCTAAGATAGTATATGGTGCATTACAAGATGATGACTGGTATAAAGCTATGGAAGAAGAGATTAATCAAATAAAGAAGAACAAAACCTGGAGTTTGGTTTCCTGACCAGTTGACAAGAATGTGATTGGCACCAAGTGGGTATTCAAAAAAAAGCTAGATGAAAATGGTGAGATTACTAGAAACAAAGCTTGACTAGTATGCAAGGGTTATGCTCAAGAAGAAGGACTAGACTATGGGGAAACATTTTCCCCTGTTGCTAGAACAGAAGAGTAAGAACTCTACTTGCATATGTTGCATATAAAGATATCAAATTCTATCAGATGGATGTAAAATCTACTTTTTTGAATGGTATACTAAAAGAAGAAGTCTAAATTGAACAACCAGAGGGATTTGTTGATGAGAACAATAGGGATATGGTTTGTAAGCTACATAAAGCACTCTATGGTTTGAAACAGGCACCCAGAGCATGGTATGATAGACTTCACAAGTATCTAGTGCAAATAGGATTTGAAAGAACTGATGATAATAGAAACATGTACATCAAATTAGAATAAGGTAAGGATATTATTGTATCTAAAATCTTTGTGGATGACATAGTGTTTGGAGGAAAAGAAGTACTTTGCAAAGGCTTTGTTGACAAAATGAAACATGAGTTTGAAATGTCTATGTTTGGAGAGATCAAATTTTTTGTTGGATTGCAAGTACATCAACTAAAACATGGTATATTTGTGACACAATCAAATTATATTAAAGAAATACTCAAAATGTTTGGATTGGAGGAGTCTGAACTAGTTAGCACACCAATGGAAATAGGAAATAAGCTATCCAAAAATGATGAATCAGCTGAAGTCAATCAAACAATGTACAAATCTATGATTGAAAAATTAAAATATGTTGTACATAGGAGACCAGACATAGCATTAGCAGTTGGAATAGTGGCTAGATTCTCTGCTAATCCCTAAGAAAATCATCTCATAGCAGTAAAAAGAATAATGAGGTATCTTAAAGGAACTGATATCTTTGGTCTATACTACAAAAAGAATGGAAAGTTTGAGCTCAATGCATATAAAGATACAGATTGGGGAGGCAACATTGATGACAGAAAAAGCACAAGTGGAGGTGCATTATTTTTAGGTAAAAATCTAGTTACCTGGACTAGCAAGAAACAAACATGCACATCCTAGTCCACTGCAGAATCAGAATATGCAGCAGCAATCAATTGTACAAACATTGTGTGGCTCACACATCTATTGAAAGGAATGAAAGAAGAGGTAACAAATCCTATGAAATTGTATTGTGATCATACAAGTGCTATAAACATATCTAAGAATCTAGTAATGCATGCAAAAACCAAGCATATTGCAAGAAAATATCACTATGTCAGAGAATTGGTAGAAGACAAACAAGTGAAGTTGGAATACATTCACACAAAGGAGAAAACTGTAGATATCTTCACTAAACCATTGCCCAAGGATGCTTGTGAATATCCTAGAGGCAAGTTGGGGGTAATACCCCTAACTCAAGCAGTATAAGATAACAAGGATGTTGCCCTGCATCAATAGGAACAAATCATTAAAATATCAGAAGAATGATGCAGAAAATGACAGCAGGAGTAGAAACTCCAAATTAGTCACAAGCATGGTGATAGAGGGAGAAGACATCAAGAAGCCAAAGCTTATATTTTGCATGGTAAAGATGCTACATCTTTGGCATTTATGTCAAAGAGGGAGAAATATACAAAAAATTGATCAATACAAAGCAAGAGGGAGATATATAAGAAAGAGGGAGATATAAGACATTAGTAGTAAGGATGCAATAGCCAAGAAAAGTAGCAGACAACGTATACAATCTTGGTGGTAACTAAGTTGATCAATTGATTATTTTGGTTTTCCATCAATGCCAAAGAGGGAGATTGTTGGAAATGATTGAAAAGATCATGAGGGAAATTGTTGGAAATGATCATATAGAACTGGTAAAGAATGTTCTCAATCATTATTTTTTCATTGATGTCAAACTTGCTACTTGTAGGAATGACAATTGCTTTAATAATCCAAATACTATCAATTAGTTGATTGACAAGGAGAAGGCAATCAATAAAGATATAAATAGAACACCTAGAGAAAGGTTGAAGTTATGATGTTGTAATGAAGTGCAAGGATCAGCTAAGCCATTGATGAAATAGTGTATTGATGACATACTCTAAGACATAGAGAATGGGCACATCAAAACATATCAAAGATGTAAGGTTTTAGCTAAGTCATTTGTAAAGCTCAACTAAGTTCATTAGAAAGAGGGAGCTGAATAAGCTAGTAGGTGTCGAATAGATTCCTAGTTGAAGCCGAGCAAGTTCAACTTCAAGTGCCGAGTAAAATAGAGATGCCAAGCATCAGTAAACCAATAGTGTCGAGTAACAGAGAGATGCCAAGCATCAGTAAACCAATAATGCCGAGTAGTTGCATTATTTCAAAAATTGAAGATTCATAAGATCTAAGCCAACATGGTTGTTATCTAGAAGTCTATGAATTAAATAGAAGATAAGAATGATGAGCTGGTGGCACAGAACACCATGTAGAATATTTTTGGAGATTACAACTAGAGTCTAGATGAAATTTCTAGATAAGAGCAAGATATAGGGTAGATACATTGTATTCTACCTAATCCATTTGAAACCCTAAAATTGGAAAGGGAGAATCGAGCGGCAAAGGCAAACCAAATTCCTATTTAAGGAGTCATAAGGTCACGAAGCAAGAGAAAAAGAGGAGGTCAAGCATGAAAGCATAATTGTTGAAGGAGGTGCTAAAGAGAAAGAAAACACATTTACTCTGCTTCAATAGATGACCACAGATATGGATGCATTGGTATGATGAGTAAGTAGACTCAAGGAGATGAAGCTTGAGATGACAAGCTGTAAGAACTGAAGTGATTAAAAGCCAAGCAAAAGGAATGAACTAAAGAGTGATCTGAAATCTGCAAAGTATGTTGTAAGTTGTATCAGATCAACAATCCATTATTGTTACTCTCTAGCAATTGTAATATATAGTTTAAATCCTATGGACTTAGGTTGGTTTAATAGCCATGTTGTAAATCCTTTAGCAAGGTAACATTCCAAGTGAATGTTTTAAAGTCCTTTGATCAGATCCATTCCTAATAGTATGGTGAAATCCTCTAACAAGGTCACATTTAACAATGTGTTGTAAGCCTTTAATAGGGCAGGCTTTTAACAGGGCATCACTTTAGAAGAGTTAAAATCAAGTAGCATGTTACTAGTGGTTTTTCCCAAATTGGGTTTCCACGAAAATCACTGTGTCATGTGTTTATCTTGCATGTTTTATTCCTGAATATTGATTTACTATAATTTGCTGATTGATTTAAGTTTGGAAGAAAAGTTTATGGATTTATTATAAGTAGTGAAAAAGTATTATTAGGGCATTTAGACCTTGGATAACTGATTCAACCCCCCGCCCACTCTCAGTTATTCTAAAGAATTCTAACAATAATGACACAAATTTTATTAATCCTATGGGATCTAGGAATTTTTTTCAAAGGTGGATATGTGTAAATTTGATGGCAAGGATCCTTTAACATGGATAGAACAAATGGAGATTTTTTTTGAAATACATCAAATCCCATATGAACAAAAGGTTACGATGGCTTCCTTATATCTAGAGCTAGATCAATTCATTTGGTATCATTGGCTTTGTACTCATAGGAGGAAAAGGGTCTTACTATATCATGGTCAATTTTTATAGAAGAACTCCAAGCACAATATAGTAATAGTATGACAAAAAATTTCTTTACCCAACTTGCTAAGCTTCAATAAATAAGATTATTAAAGGATTATGTTCAACAATTCCAAAATCTATCCTTAAGAGTGGATACAATTATAGAGGAGAACTTTAATGATTTTTTCCTAGGTGGTCTCATGGATCACATTCAACATGAGGTACACATGTTTTTTCCCAGTTCATTAAATGAGTCTTTTATATTGGCATGTAGGGTAGAGGAGAAGTTCTTGATTTCTAAAAGCAAGAGCTTAATGTGACAAGAGACAAAGGATATTGAACACCTTATCTTCCTCAACCTATTAGGCTGGCTCCACAACAAATTGAGGAGAAAAGAGGAAAAGGGTTGTGTTTCAATTTTGATAGCAAATATAGTCGAGGACATAAATGTAGTGAAAAGAAATTGTTCTATATCGAAGGTCCAAGTGAGGAAGAAGAGGATGAGCCCATATTAGAGGAGGATAGGGAGTTGGGTGAGGAATCAAATTATTCTCAACCAATCATTTCTTATCATGCACTTTTAGGTTTCAATGCACCACAGACTCTTAAGGTAGTGGGTTTCTTAACGAAGCAAAAAGTAACAGTGTTGATCGATTCAGGTAGTACTTGTTGGGTGTTCATTTTGCATGAGGTCAATGGTAGGAATCCATTTCATAATTCCTCTCTTGAAAATAAAATCTTTTAAGGATCCACTCCAAGTTTCACTATTTGTCTTGCAATGTACCAAAATCCACTGAGTAGAAGATAAATGTGAGTGTTAACGAGGAGGTCTTTGTTGGTTCTAAAAACTCTTTTATCTCAAAATTGAAGTAAATCTATTCCTTGTCTCAAAATATCACATCAAAAGAACAATATTTTTATATTTCATCTTTTTCAATGCATGAAACTAAAATGTGTTCCTATTCTAACAAGGGGAAAAACTCTCTCGATGTTGTTAGGTCACAAATATAAGACCACTTCTTTAGTGATGCTCTTAACTACCCTCTTATTAGGAACAAAATGCCAAGATAAGGTCATGATCAACTCATTTGACTATACTGACACAAGATGTGACATTGCATTCACTAATCTAGATTGGATCAATGCAGACACCAAGATTGACCTTTGTGTTGAATTGTTGCATACTCTTAGAAATTATCCTAAGTCTATGTGTCTAAGGTTAGTATCTTTAATCTTAGCGTACTCATCATGTAATCTTGATTTTGGTGTCCTACCTTGAAATTTGTAAATAACTAGTTTCACTGCCAACCCAGATGTGGATGCCATCTAATTATGTTACCTATACATCACAAGAAAGAAAATATGACCAATCATCGGATAGTGTGGATAGCATAGCATGGCCTGCATAGTGCACACAGTCAATGCATAATGCACGGCTAGTGGTGCGCACGACCAGTGTGTCTAGTGCATGACACTTGGCCCACACATAGTGCACGACTAGTCGATGATGCTCAACCCATGCAGCTAGCACGTGGTGCTCAGTATGCATATCCTACACACAGCATGTGGCTAGCACGTAGTGCTCAGCCCACCATGACCAATGTGGCCAGTGCGTGATGCTCGACCCACACATAGCCTACATAGCCAGCATGGCCAATGCAACATGCGTGGGGCTAGCACTACACCTAGTGCTATGGAGATTGGAGAGGGGGGTTTACCTCTCCTCCTCTTCACCTTAGAAAAAGGAAAATGAGGAAGGAGGAAGGGAGGGAGGGTTTTATATCCCTCATCCCCTTGCGTGCACCATACCTTGATGCGTGCACGCGTGAGAGGGTGAGATTTTTTATTTTTATTTTTTTTAATTTTTTTTTTTGATATATATGTATATATATTTCTCAATTTTTTAAAACTCTATGACTAACTTTTAAATAAATTTTTCTTCTCCTGACTCTCAAATCGTGAGTCCTAGAGTTGAAAATTTTAGGGGGTCCCCATTCCTGGCAAGGAATGGGGTGTGTGTTGTGAATACCACAACAATACTCATAATTTCATCAACAAAAAGTTGGCAATGTAGACACCTAAATTTGATTACACTACTTTGGTAATCTAATTTAGCCATCTCTAAAGGCATCATTAATTAAATTCTTATTTAATTAATACTTTGTCATCCCCTAGTTGATTAATTTAATTAATCATCTATAGTCCTAATTGATAAATCAAATAATCTATTATTTATCAATTAAATCCTTTTCTCCTATCTAACTCCAAAAATCCCCATTTATTAAATAAATCTATTTGATAAATGAAATCCTCAAATTCAAAAAAACCCTAACCTATCTCTAATCCTCCATTTAGCCTAATCCACCCTATCCACTTGCACATCTCTAACATCCCTAATCTAATCCTAAACCCAAGCCTAATCCACCCCCTAATGTTGTCACATTCCTTAAACAAGTTTAAGACTTTCCTAATCCAAACCAAAGTCTCCCCTCAAAAAAATCCAACCACTAAGTCATGAGTGCTCTTACAAAACATAAAGACTCTTACGAGCCCACTCATGACTCTTACACCCATCTTCCACACTCTTCCCTCTTCCACACTCATTCCTCTTACATCCCTCTTACATACTCAACCCCACTCATCATGCCCTTTACCAACCCTTAACCCTACCCTCTCACACTCATCCTCCTTGTGACAAGTGTCACCTTCCCATTGGTGCTAAACAAGCACAATTCATGTGCTCCCCTTTGAGTGCATCTTAGCCCTCCTTAAGCCTTCATCCATCCTTGCATCTAAGCCCTCCATCCCTCTACCCCTTAGCCTATAAATTGAATCCCATCCCAAGCCATTTCATCAACAATCTTTGAGCTAAAGTTACCATGCTATTTTGAGAACCAAATCCATCAACCATACCCTTATAATGCCAAATTGAGAGCTCACAAAGCTACCAATTTGCCATTACCCATCTCCATTGAAGCAACTTTTGAGCATCTTGAGCATACATCCACAGCAAAAGGACACATCTACAGAATCAAGAAAGCATGGAGTGTTTTCTCTCGTGAGGTTTGCACTTCTTATTTTCTTTCTTAGTCTAAGCATATATGTAAATTTAGTTTTTGGTTTGTAAATGTTTACTTTATTTGTTAATGTTCTTTGCATACTGATTCTGGTTCTACATTTTGGCACGCCCGATGGGACCCCACTATGGGTCATTTAATCATCTATTTTCATCTATATGTCATTTTTCTAACCATCTAATGTTTGTTGTTGTTTGAGTGTGTTGTGAGGGTGTTTTGCTTGTTTTTGCAGGTTAAAGAACGCACTTAGGAAGAAGAAATACCATCTAAAAAAAAAAAAAAAAATCGCATTTTTCATCTTTTTTTGGCGCGATTTTGGCGTCTGCAACCTGTTCTGTCTGCGAAAATCGACTTCTATGAAAATCCGCGTCTGCGCAAATCAACATCTGCAAAAATCCGCGTCTGCGAAAATCGACGTCTGCGAAAATCTGCGTCTGCAAAAATTGACATCTCTGCTTGTCACCTGGGTTCTGTGCTGCAAATCTATTTTGTCCTCTTCATATTTTGGCGCCTCTGTAGTTCAGCATCTTCGTATTTTGGCATCTTCGTATTTTAAGCATTTTTACGCGTAGAAAAAACAACAAAAAAAGTTAAAATTTTTTTTCCCATAGTTAAGCTCTCATTTTTGAAGATTTTGGCTAACTAACTAAATTGCTTTTTTTTGTCTCATTGCAGGTTGGAGCACATATGGAACCACTAACCATGCTTCTTGCAGGTTTTCATGTTGCTAAAAAAATGAACTTGAATGTTTAACCATTTTTCTTTGAATGCATGTTGCTAAAAAAAAATGAACTTGAATAGTTAAACACATTTTTCATTGAATGAATGTTGCTCAAAAACACACTTTTGAATGTCATGGATTAAAATCAACTTTCTTTGGAATGCATGCTTAAAACAAAAAAATTCAATCTTGAATGCCAAGGATCAATTAACCATTACAAATCTCTTTTTCACATGCAATCTAGGTAAAGTTGGATTTTTGGACATTTAAGAAACTTTGTTAAGTTAAAATACAAATTTACAAAAATCAATTTGAGTAGTTCCTTGGACTCACCTCTTTTCTAATTACCCATCAAATATTAACCATTGGTTGCAATCTCAGCGCCATTTATGGGGATGGGTCTACTTGAAAAAGGTGTTAAATGTTTCACAATCTAACTCACTCACTTGGTCTTTGAACGTTTGCTTTAACTTTATCAAAATTCTTAAATGGTCAAAACTCTAGATTAAATCGATCACACTTCAAGTTTGGGCACTAAAATTGAACAACAACTGACGTGGAGAGCCTCCGGGCGTGCGCTTGAAATCGAATCTCACACACTTTTGTTTTGGGCTTAAAACAAACTCACACTCAATCTTGAATGCCTTAAAGAAAATTAATCGATACTTGACGTGGAGGGCCTCCGGGCGCGCGAGTTTTCTTTTGTTGACCCTAACTCTTCTTATTGTGTGCATTCTTCGATCGATTTACTTTTGTTGGCGCTTCAAGTTGGAATTGAACATTGTCTCTTAAACATGAGTGCTTGCAAAGTCTAGATTAGCACACATAAGAGTCAGTTGGTAAAAGAACAAGCGTGTTTTTTAGCCCAAGGTCATCCGAGTCTTCTCTCCCCTTGTCATCTTTCGAGGCCATCTTGGGTGCATAAGATTAGGATCCAAAACCTTGTTTCTTTTTTAGGAGGCCTGCTTGGGGATTTCATCACCCCTTGGACGACCTCAACTCCAGCGTTCCGACAGTGTATAAGAATCGGGAGGTGAATCGAAAGACACCTCTCTTGGGATCAAGATTTTGTCATTCGGTCTAAGCCTCAAGGAACTTTATACCCTTGAGAAGTGAAAGAGGAGAAGTGGGTTACCGCTCCTCTTAGCTGTGTGACATCCTTTTGGTCTCATCTACGGATTTGGGCCTCACGTACCTTGTGTATATCAAGGACTCCCTAGCTAAACCAATTGTCTGCCTTGCAGAAAACCATCTAGGATGTTAATGTGTTTGGAGTGACTGATCGAAACATTTGTAGAACATACACACTCCTTGGCGCAAGTACCACATTCTGAGAACCACAAACTTCTATCCGGGTGTTCCTATCTATTGCTTGTTTTTATTTTACTTGTTGAATGAATGTTTGCCAAACTTGGTCAATCCTAGCTTAGGGCACACTTACCATACTCACTGCCTATTTTGGAAGTTGAACAAGTTGAAGCAAAACAACTGAGATTTTTCCCAAAGCCAAGCAGATTCAGGAATTTATGTCGGAACAACCCAAACCCAAACAGAAGTTTCATAAGGTCAAACTCAAGCCATCTCTAGCATACCAAGAACTTTCAGCCAAGAGAAAAGAAATAACACCAAGCCCACGAATTTCCAAACTCCACAAAGCAGAGGAAAAAGCTACTGACGAAGCACTTCAAGAGGCCTGGTTAGAGCGCACCATCAAATTTAGCCAACATCCAAGAGTTAATCCTGCTTATGCCTTACCAACTAGGCATGATTTCTATGATTAGACACCCTTGTTTCTCCACATCTTCTTGCATAAGCTTCACTCTAGAGTCATCTTTGTAGAAAAGCCAGCCATCTTAGGTTATCCCCTTAAGCATTATTAGCTCATCCATCTCATTTAGAATCATACCATCTAGCCAGTAATCAAAATTTTGCATATCTAAGCTTTCAAAATTGTTGTCACCTTGCTAAAAGTTTGCCATTCCTAAAATCTTCCAAATCCACCAATCTCACCAAGGTTATCCCTTTGACATAGCTTTGTCTAGGGTAATCTAGCTTTGTCACTTGTTATCCCTCATCACCTTGAGCTAAAGGTTGGGATTCACAAGTGGTCAATCTTGTGTTCTTCCTAAAGGATCATTAGTCTATCCTTAAGTTGACACAATCACCACCAAGCTTCCACATAGGAAAGTAGACCTTTTGTACTTTGACAACATATCTTTGAAGTTAGAATCCCCAACCCAATCCTCCTTAGGTTTTGTCATATAGCTTTGCCTCAACCTAGGAAATCATTTGCATAGAAGAGCCTTCCCCCTTTTGCATCCATCAGCATTATTGCATCTCATCCCTAGGAGCATTTTTTCATGCCACCCGTCACTCGCTTAGCCAAGAAGAAAGAAACAATGGAGCCCTATCATTTAGATCGAATAGCCTCACCCCCCTTGAGCACTCAGCCATCCTTCAGCCCAGAGCCAGCTATGCCATCACCTACTAACATTGAAGCTTTCATGAACCAACCAGAAAATGTAGTATTGGTAAATGCCATTATAGACAAAAACAAAGAGACAATCATGGCTAATTTTCGAAGGGACAATGTAGGAACCTTTGACTTTGGAAGACCCCCTCCATTATCAGATCCATCTCACCCATTGTTTGGGAAGCTACCACCACCCATAGGCTCTTATGATCCAAATTATCCTCAATATATTCCAAAAGAAGAGGCTCCAGCCAATCCATATGACCCAACAGACCCAAACATACCATCATCCACCCAAGTTGAAATCTCCATGCCGCAAGCCAACCTAGCCACCACCACTCCATCCTTGGTTCATACCTCTCCGCTCCAAACCCCCTTTACTCAAAATACCTCACCGTTCACCCCCTTCAGTATTGTTACTGCTCCCCAACCCAGCCTTCCAAATCCACCCATCTCCCAAATCAGTGCTAGCATCTTTGGCCAACCTCAGCAATATACAACAGGGATGCCACCCATGGGGCCAAGTAATCAACCTTTCATCACCCCCAGCTTGTTCACCACAGCCCAAAGTACAATCCCATCATTTCCATTAAGTCTTGGGAGCTCAATACCACCAGCCACAAATCCACAAGCTACTACCTTCACTCCACAAAGCTATCAAATCCCACAAGCTACTACCAATCTTCTACCAAGCTCCCAAGTGACCCTAGCTCCCACCACCACTCTACCAAGCTTCCAAATCCAGCCACAAAGCTATCAAACCCCATTAGTTCCATTCCCAAGCTTTCAATTCCCACCACCTCCACCACCAACTAATCCATTACCTCCACTTACCAACTACTTTTCAATGCCACTTCTAGGAGGTAATCCACCACCCCAGCCAACCACCAATTATTTGCAGATGCCATCCCAAATGGGGGCACAACCCACATATATTGGTCAAACCCCACAAGCCCTCCGATCCTTTCCCCAAGCCTCACAACCATCTTATACCTTACCTCCACAAAGCAATCCATTTAACCCACAGCCAGCTTATGTTCCTCAATCCCAACCTCAAATCCCATATCAACAGCAAGCCTCATAGCACATGCAGCAATATGCGCCACCTCCCCCTCAACAACCCATCATCCACCATGCAGCTACCCAAACAATGTACAATCCCTATCAGCAAATCCCTCATAACCATCCATATTCAATGGCCCCATCCAGCACATACCTACCTCAAGGCACTCCTACATTGGGGGCACCCCAACCATCACCTATCAATTCAGAGTGGGAGCAAATGAAGACAGCCCTGAAAGCCATCCAAGAAGGGAATGATCCAAAGACATTCAAGTTTGAGAATGTGTGTCCTTACCCATTTGACAGAGCCATTACCACAACACTATTTCCCGAACACTTTGAGGTACCTAAATTTGACAAATTCAGAGGAAAAGGAGACCCTTTCACACATATCAAAGAATTTTACATGCATTGCTAGGACGTGGCATACAATGATGTCTTCCTCTTGCGCCTTTTTCCCAAAATCTTGGCTGGACCAGCTCTTGAATGGTTTTATAGAATCCCCTATGGCACAATTAAGAACTTTGCTGAATTATTTGAGGCATTTGTAGCCCAATATGCCCATCTTGTTGAAACAGAGCTATCAATAGTTGATCTTGTCCACACCAAGCAAAAAGGTGGAGAAAGCCTTGCCGAATACCTGCAAAGATGGCAAACCCTTACCACCCGCATATCCTGCACTTTGCCAGAATGCCATGTGGTGAAAATGTTTATTGATAATGCACATCCCAGCTTGGCTCACCACATGACCATGAACTGTTTGCAGACCTATAAGGATATCAAAGAGAAAGGAATGATCCTTGAGCAAGGACTCATCAAAGATGGTGTGGTAAAGATTTACAAAGAGGCCAACCAAAATCAATCACATTCCAATGACAAGTCTAGGTATTGGAACAGAAACAAGCATGTTGCAACAGATGGGGTTACTGACACCAGACATGTGAATATCATTGGTCCTTCTCGAAACCAGTCTAACCCACCATATCAAACAAACAACCAACAAGCTACCAATTACCAACAACGAAATAACCAAAGCTATCAAAACCACAATACAAGACCCAACTTTCAAGGGTCTAACAATCAAGCTAATGCCATCAATGTAGCTGCAGGGCAAAAGCCCAGATTCCAACCTGCACCTAGAAACTATACACCCCTTGGTGAGCCATTGGATGTTATTTTTGAGAAATTGGCTAAGGAAAACCTTATCAAATTTCCTCCTACCCAGCAAATTAATCCAAGCCAATCCAAAGCTGCATGGTACAAGGACAATGAGTATTGCAAGTTACATAGGGTAAATGGTCACACCACCCTCAGATGCATGAAATTGAAAGACTATGTGCAAGACCTCATTGATCAGAAGGAAATCACTGTTGGTGCCCAAAACTCTCCCAATGTAGGCTTACAAATTTATCAAAATGCTTTTCCTCCACACAACAACCAAAATCTTGGAAAAGCACCTATCCAAAACAACACCAACAACCGCCAGCCAAACCAATAGCATGGGAAGAACAATGACCACACTTCATCCTATATAGACTATGGTAGCCTTATAGGTTGTATATCTGAGAAAGAGCCTTCAGTCAATGTTATCAATATCCGAGGACCAGACAATGAGTGTGCGGTCACCACTCGAAGAGCACGATTTAACATCACAGGCCCACCAGTTTCATCAACACCATCAGCTCCATCAAAAAGCCGGTACAATATCTTGGAACACCTTGGGAACATGCCAGCCCAAATATCCATTTTAGACCTTCTCCGCACTAGTCCTGTGTACAAAGACATCCTTGACAGTGCTCTCATAGAATCCCATGTCCCTTCTGATATCAACTTTCATCCTCATTTGCCCTATCTTTCAATAATCTTGTTGGACACCTTTCATCCTCATGTGCCCTATCTTTCAAACCCACCGACATACCCGCGGTTGAGCCAGATCACACCCTTCCACTTCGCATAGCCATCATGGTATCCAATTTTTCTATGAAAAGAGTAATGATAGATAATGAATCAGCCTTGAACATTTGCACCCTAAAATTCATAAAACAAGCTGGGTATACTGAGGCAGATATGATCAGTGAGGTTATCACCATCAAAGCTTATGACAACTTGGAAAGGACCACAGAAGGGACTATTTTGCTACCAATCAAGGTTGGGCCAGTCATTCAAGAGACAGTTTGCCATGTTGTTGATCTAAACCTACCATTTAACATCCTCCTCGGTCACCCATGGATTCATGCTATGAAGGCCGTTCCATCCACCTACCATCAGTGCATCAAATTTCCGCATCAAGGCACTGAGGTAACCATCCATGCCGATCTAGAACCCTTTGCTTACTGCAATGCAGTTGAAGCTTCATATACAAACCATTGCCCTGGAATAGACATCGGCACAGCCATCGACAGCTCATCCCACACTTTTCATGACGCAAAAACCATCCTTGCCTCTACCCTATCTACTGTAAAGATCAACAACAAAGGATGTGGAGAATATAGTCTATCAGATGCATTTGTTGTCGGAGCAATCCCACTTGATCCACATACCCATGGACGGCCAACATATCACAAAGCTAAGGAGATTCCACCTCCTCGATACAAATAGTTTGGCTCAACCACCTTTGTGTCCTCAAAAACCCCTCTTCATGAGGAGCTCACTCCAGATATCAACAATTGGCTACATAAGGATGCACCTCCAAGAAATCAAGCACACCTTGATCACTTCAGCCAAAAGTATCCCCAACAACATAAGCTCGTCACTGAAAAATGGAACTATCAAGGAGGTGGACTAGGACCAGAAGAAAGGGGCATGCAATGTCCCATCGATGCACATGATTGGGAAATAAAGTCAGGTCTTGGCTTTGGCATACCCACAACTGGGGGCACCAACGAGAATGGTCACGCTTTTTCGAACATCCACCGCGACCTTGTTGAAATTGAAGACATTCCTGAGGAAGTTGAAAAGAGAGCCTACGATGATATCCCAGACCAAATCTTCCTAGGAGACTCTGTTCTCCGAGAACTATCCATCCATCTCATTGACCTACCACTTGCTCATCCACAACTCATAGATTGGGACCAACCAAGTGTCATACATATTGATGAGTTCACATCAGAGGAAGCGCTTCTAAGATTCATGGGAGCTGAAACTCCTCATAAGAAGACAAAGCTAGATTCTGCCTACATCTACAAGCTACATCCCAAGGGGTATTTTGGAGAAAATCCCCAACCTAGTTTTGATACACCCAAAACTGGAACTAAGGTAAATCTGGGACTAGCTAAGGCAGCAAAGAGAACCCCTCAGCAAGAAAATCCAGAGCCACAAGTAGAACATGAGGATTTAGTATTGCCTCCTCAAGATAATCGACCAGAGGTGTCTTCTATTCTAATAGAGGATACTAGAGAAGTCAACATTGGTTCTTCAGAGATCCCTAGAATTGTTCACATTGCTGCATCCCTATCACAAGACCAAGCTGACCTCCTCTTTGAGGTTTTACGAGAGAACATTGGCCGATTTGCATGGTCATATCAGGACATGCCAGGACTCGATCCAAAGCTTGTAGTTCATCATCTTGCAGTCGATCCAAAGATCAAGCTCATCAGACAAAAGCTTAGGAAAATGCACCCAAAGGTGGCATTACTAGTCAAAGCTGAACTAGAAAGAATGTTAGCTGCTAAGGTTATCCGACCTATCGACTACTCAGAATGGATCTCCAACATGGTCCCTGTTACTAAGCCTTCCGGTGACATCAAAATCTGTACTGATTTTAGAGATCTTAACAAAGCTTGTCCAAAGGATGATTTTCCCTTGCCCAACATAGATATGATTGTAGATCTTACAGCTGGACATGAAATCCTGTCCCTTATGGATGGATTTTCTGGGTATAATCAGATCAAGATTGCAGAAGAGGACCAGCATAAGACAGCATTCACTACCCCTTGGGGAACCTTTTGCTACACCATGATGCCTTTTGGCCTAAAGAATGCTGGGGCTACCTATCAAAGAGCTATGACAGCCATTTTCCATGATCTTATCCATAGCATTTTGGAGGATTATGTGGACGATATCCTAGTCAAATCTCACACCTTCATGGATCATCTTGCTGACCTGGAGAAAGTCTTTGATAGGTTGGCCCAATATCATCTCATGCTAAATCCCAAGAAGTGTGTCTTTGGGGTCACATCTGGCAAGCTTCTAGGCTTCATAGTTTCTAAACGAGGTATAGAGATCGACCCCAAAAAGGTCAAGGCTATCTTAAACATGCCTCCTCCCCAGACACTGCGACAGCTTCGCTCTCTTCAGGGAAAACTTCAATCTGTCTGGCGCTTCATCTCCCAACTTGCAGATAAGTGTACACCATTTTCACACTTGCTAAAGAAGAATGAGAACTTCAAGTGGGATCTTTTATGTCAGCGCAGCTTCGATCAGCTCAAGCAGTATCTCACCAATCCCCCTATCTTGGTTCCACCAGTTCCCAGTCATCCCTTGATCTTGTATATATCAGCAACACCTACTGCTCTAGGGGCACTTCTAGCACAACATGATGATTATAGCAGAGAGAGAGCCATCTACTATATCAGTAGAACCCTAGTTGGTTATGAAATCAATTACACTCCTATGGAAAAAGCTTGTTTGGCAGTTGTTTTCTCAACTCAAAAGCTTCGCCACTACATGCTAAGTCATACCATCCAACTAGTCTCCAAGATTGACCCTCTCAAGTATATGCTCTCCAAAACAGCACTTACAGGCCGTTTGGCCAAATGGGTTATGCTACTAAGTGAGTTTGACATCCAGTATGTGGATAGAAAGGCAATCAAAGGGCAACCTATAGCAGATCACCTAGCTGATGCACCTCTAGTAGATGCATATCCTTTGCTCACAGAATTTTCAGATGAGCATATTTGCCGAATTGAAGAACAGCCCCCATGGAAGCTTTATTTTGATGGCTCATACAGCTCTCATGGATTAGGGGCTGGAATATTATTAGTTACACCTCAAGGAGATTGCATTCCAAAAGCCTTCAAGCTACAATTCCCTAGCACCAACAATATAGCAGAATATGAAGCTCTTGTAGCAGGATTAAAGATAGCTGCAGAATGGAATATCACTGAGTTACAAGTCTTTGGTGATTCCCAACTCATCATCAAACAAGTCTTAAATGAATATCAAACCAAAGATGAAAAGCTATTACCCTACAAAGAGCTAGTTGATCAGCTGACCCAGCATTTTACAAAGCTTCAGTTTACACAAGTGCCTTGAATGCAGAACAAGGCAGCAGATGCCATGGCCACTATCGGCTCGCTCTTGGAAATTCCCCAAGAAGCTACACAGTATGAGTTTTTAGTTGAGCAGCTCCTCACACCTGCCTATGCGAATGAGGATTCAAACCGTGTTTGTATCTTGGTTGGTCCCCAATCCCCTTGGTACCATGAAATTCACGCTTACCTTAACGATGGTATCATATCCCCTCACCTCACACGTACCCAACGCCAGAACCTCATCCGAAAATCATCCCGCTATGTTATCATAGCCAATACCCGATATCGTCGGGGTTATCACGATACTCTCTCTCGATGTTTAGATGAAAATGAGGCCGCGATGGCATTAAAAGAAGTACATTCCGGACTTTGTGGTGCCCACATGAGTGGTATTTTCCTAGCACGACAAATCCTTAGAGCAGGCTACTATTGGCCTACCATTGAAGAAGACTCTTGTGACTTTTTCAAAAAGTGTCTCCCATGTCAGCAGCATGCAAATCTTGTGCACGCTCCAGCACAGGATCTACAACCTATTGCACCACCTTGGCCTTTCGCTTGTTGGGGCCTTGATCTAGTTGGAACTATCACCCCTCTCTCATCTGATGGACATAAATGGATAATAACAGCTACAGACTATTTCACTAAGTGGGTGGAAGTAGTCCCCCTAGTCTCAGCTATAGGAGTTCAAGTCTCCAAGTTCATCTTGTACCACATTGTTTGCCGCTTTGGCATCCCATCCACCATCTTCATTGACCATGGAGGTAATTTTGAAAATCTCAACATGGAAGAATTATGCACTTCCCTCCGCATCCATCACCGCTTTTCTAGCCCATATTTCCCACAAGGTAACGGCCAGGCAGAGGCAACTAATAAAACCCTCCTCAAAATCCTAAAGAAAGTTGTCAATGATTCCGGTCGTGATTGGCACCTTCAAATAAATCCAGCTATATGGGCCTATCGAACTTCCTTCCGTACATCCACAGGCACAACTCCATACTCCCTAGTCTATGGTGCCGAAGCGGTATTACCTATAGAAGTTGAACTTCCCTCACTACGCATATCTTTGCAAGGGCAAATCTCAGATGAAGAATACAGAGTAGCTCGACTCACCCAGCTAGATCTCTTAGACGAGAAGAGACAACAAGCCTATGACCATCTCACAGTCTATCAAACTCATCTCAAAAGGAATTTCAACAAGAAGGTGCTCCCATGACACTTTCAGCCAGGTGACATGGTCCTCAAAGAAAATATGAAAGTCCAAGCAGATCGAGAAAAGAAAGGCAAGTTTGAACCTACATGGCTTGGTCCCTATGTGGTTACTGCCTCCTTTGGCTCCGGAGCCTATCAATTATCTACACTAGAATGAGAACTCTTGAATGATCCCACTAACATCATTCACCTCAAGAAGTTCTATGCTTGAAGATCCTTGGTATACCCAGCTTTTGAAAAAATACAAAAAAAAAAAAAAAAATAGTAAAGAGAAATAAGCGTCCAATGGTGAAAGCTTGGCAATTCAAGCGCCTTGGATAGGTACCTTGGTAAAAACCTGGTAATTCAGGCACCTTGTGTGCTAAATACTAATCCATTATCTATCACTATCCTATCCCTCATCCATCCACCCACCATCCCATAAAACACCTACTTGTTCCCTTGGTGTTCCAATCAAATATCCAAAATCCGATGGAGCTTGTCAATACCTCCTGTACAGCTTGTAAATCTTGTACCAAAGCTTGTATTATACCTTGTAAATCTTGTACCATACCTTGTATATATCCAAATCTTGTCCAAAGCTTGTACCATATTCCAGCTTGTAAATAATCTTGTACCCTAGCCCGTATCCTATCACATGCACACACAGAATCCCATTTTCCTTAAGCTTTTCACAAACCATCTACCTGTCCACCTATCAACTATTATAGACATCCCATCCTTCACAAAAATTTCCATCTCACAAAAAACCAAAACATGAACAAACTTGTACATTTGTAACATATCTTGGTCTGTCAGCTTATACATCCTCTTTAGCTTAGTATCATTGTATCTATCCGGCTTTCATGTTGGTTCATCCTTGGTCAACATCTTGCACACATTGCACACCTTGGTTAGATATTCCAATGCATCCTTTAGCTAGATCTCCTATCACCAAAGTGTTATCCTTCTTAGTTTAGCTTGCCAGACACATCACTCATCCAGATCCATCAGCTTAGGTGCTCTCTGATAGATTTTTGCAGGATATAGCTTTCCTCATGTCTGATCTTGGTCCGTTAGTACCTCGTCTTACCCATATCGTTGGCAAATAGTTCTCTTTTGGATTTACACTTTCTTTTGATTTGGGATCTTCCCTTTTGGGTCTTGAAATATCTTTTCCAAGCAATCTCCTTGTTCCCTCCTCAAGGTTTCCATGATCTTCCATATCATGGTATGCTACGAATGGGGCAATTAGAGCATAAGCTCTTGATCAGGTCTTTTTCTTGTTTTCTTTTTCTGCTTGTGGGTTACCTAGTGTCATTTCCACGCTGCCTCCTCTGGGATTCATGTGTGATACTGGGGCAATCCTTGTGTGTTTGTTTTGAGTCAGTTCGTCAGTCCTCTGGACGGTTGGTGAAAAGGCCTTGATGTTCTTGGTAACCTTGGCAATTAACCAACAGTCCTATAGCAAATCTAGTGCTCAACTACATGGTGGTACTTCTCTTTGAAGTATCCCCCCACTCAAAAAGCTTCAATGGATTCCTTTTATAGCGCTCTGCTCCTCCATCTCCCCCCCCCAATCTTGGAAAGTCTTAAGCTTGCTTTACTATTGTGCCTCTGATTTCCCTTTATCATTCTCCCGTAGTGAGAGTTTGAGCTAATTCAGCCCCTTCTCTTCGCCAACCAGCGTCTCAGCTCATCTCAATTTGTTGTACTTTTCAAGAAGTCGTCAAGCCTCATTTCTCTCCCCACCGCCTTCTTGAGGGGGCATCATCTAAGTCTAGTCTCTCCTCTTCTTATCCGAGACTGGGGCAACATTGTTGCTAAAACATCTTCCTCATGTTGTCTTCATTCAAACTTCTTTGAAATAGTGTTGTCTCGACACTATGTCAAAGAGGGGCAAAATGTAGACACCTAAATTTGATTACACTACTTTGGTAATCTAATTTAGCCATCTCTAAAGGCATCATTAATTAAATTCTTATTTAATTAATCCTTTGTCATCCCCTAGTTGATTAATTTAATTAATCATCTATAGTCCTAATTGATAAATCAAATAATCTATTATTTATCAATTAAATCCTTTTCTCCTATCTAATTCCAAAAATCCCCATTTATTAAATAAATCTATTTGATAAATGAAATCCTCAAATTCAAAAAAACCCTAATCTATCTCTAATCCTCCATTTAGCCTAATCCACCCCATCCACCCATACTAACCAAGCTTAGCCACTAACTCACCCACCCTCATTAATGCCATCCACTTGCACATCTCTAACATCCCTAATCTAATCCTAAACCCAAGCCTAATCCACCCCCTAATGTTGTCACATTTCTTAAACAAGTTTAAGACTTTTCTAATCCAAACCAAAGTCTCCCCTCAAAAAAACCCAACCACTAAGTCATGAGTGCTCTTACAAAACATAAAGACTCCTACAAGCCCACTCATGACTCTTACACCCATCTTCCACACTCTTCCCTCTTCCACACTCATTCCTCTTACATCCCTCTTACATACTCAACCCCACTCATCATGCCCTTAACCAACCCTTAACCCTACCCTCTCACACTCATCCTCCTTGTGACAAGTGTCACCTTCCCATTGGTGCTAAACAAGCACAATCCATGTGCTCCCCTTTGAGTGCATCTTAGCCCTCCTTAAGCCTTCATCCATCCTTGCATCTAAGCCCTCCATCCCTCTACCCCTTAGCCTATAAATTGAATCCCATCCCAAGCCATTTCATCAACAATATTTGAGCTAAAGTTACCATGCTATTTTGAGAACCAAAGCCATCAGCCATACCCTTATAATTCCAAATTGAGAGCTCACAAAGCTACCAATTTTCCATTACCCATCTCCATTGAAGCAACTTTTGAGCATCTTGAGCATACATCCACAGCAAAAGGACACATCTACAAAATCAAGAAAGCATGGAGTGTTTTCTCTCGTGAGGTTTGCACTTCTTATTTTCTTTCTTAGTCTAAGCATATATGTGAATTTAGTTTTTGGTTTGTGAATGTTTACTTTATTTGTTAATGTTCTTTGCATATTGATTCTGGTTCTACAGGCAACTCTTCTGAATTGTTATATATATCTATCCCTAGTGTTTTAGGTTTTGATTGTAGATGGGGTCATAGTTAGTTGTTTAGGGAAGTTTCATAGCATCAAATTATCCATCAGAGATTATCAACTTAATACCTCAATGTATGTGATATCCATGGGTGTAACAAATTTTTTTGGGAGTACAATGGCTAACTACATTAGGAATAATTGAGATGAACTTCCAAGAACTATTCATACAGTTTCAATCACAAGGAAAAGTAGTGGAGCTAAGGGGATTGAAGGAAAAATCCCCATAGATGGTAAGCTCTCATCAAATGCAAAATTTTTTTAAGAAAGGTGCATATGGATTTGTGGCCTAGCTATGGTCATTAGAAGTCTCTCAATCTAATGCACTTACTTATCTAGATTTACAAGCAATAATTGATTGTCACTCAATGATTCTTGGAGATATGCCTAAAGGACTTCCTCCTAAGAGGGATCCTAACCATGCCATGCAACTAGATCTAGGGAGTCAACCACCAAACATTAGGCCTTATAGGTACCCACACATAAAAAAAAGTGAGATAGAAAAAAATGTTGAGGAAATGATAGAGGCAAGAATTATCAAGCATAGCCAAATTGCTTACTCCTCACCTATTGTGTTGGTGCATAAGAAGGATGAAACTTGGTGCATGTATCTAGATTATAGAGTGCTTAACAAGTACACCATTAAAGATAAGTTTCCTATTATAGTCATTGATGGTCTTCTAGATGAATTAAATGGAGCTATGTATTTTACCAACTTAGATCTTAGATCAAGTTATCACCAAATTTAGATTAAGGAGAAAGATATTTGTAAGACAATATTTCAAACTCATGAAGGGTATGTGCAAGATCATGGTGTGCCAAAAAGTGGCAATGTGAAAAAAATAGAGTTTGAACATGTCTAAAAGTGCGTCAAAATCTACTCTGACTTTTTTTCACATATCCAAGTACCAAACCTGGAAAGTAAGGCCCAAGCCTTGTCGAATATCTAATTTGAGATCAGATATCTAATATGACATCGAATATTCGATCTCATTTCAGATATCGGATCTCATATCAGATATCCGATATGAGATCAGATATCCGATACTAGCAGCATAAAAATTGGAGGGAAAAGGCACAAAAATTAGAGGGAAAAATGAATTTGCAAGTGATATAACTAATTTGAGTTATGAAATATGTAAAGATATAATATATAATCTATAAATATATAATATAATAACATAACTATTATATATAAAATAATATATAATCTATATATTATATAATAATATAATATTATATATATATAATAACGTAACGTAAAGATATAATATATAATCTACTAATATATAATAATATATTATATTATTATTATTATTATCTATAACTATAATATATATTATTATAATATATTATTATTATTTTTACTATATTTTTATTAAATATAATAACCTAATATATTATATATATGTTATTAATACATATTATTATTATTATCATATATAAATTATAATCTATAATATATTATTATTATTATTATCATATGTAAATTATAATCTATAATATATTATTAATATTAAGCCTTATGTTATTAATATATAATAATATATTATGTCATTATTATTATAATCTATAAATATTATATATATATATATAATTTTTACTATATTATTTCTATTAGAGTCATTTATATGGGTCAAAAGGGCCCACAAGATGACCTATGACCCTTTTCGACACATTCCATGATGACATATGTTCCTAAGGGATCTTAGGACCTTTAGGGACATATTAGTATAGTTTATATGGATTGAAGTGGGTCACAACATGAATTATGAACCCTTTCGACATATTACAAGACAACATAGACATATTAGAATCATTCATATGAGTCAAAGGGGGTCATAGGGTGACCTATGACCACCTTCGACACATTCCATGATGACATATGTCCTTAGGGGTCCTAAGAGCCCTAGGGACATATTAAAATCATTCATATGGGTCTAAGGGGATCGTAGGGTGACATATGACCCCCTTTAACACATTCTATGATGACATATGTCCCTAACTGTCCTAAAACCATAGGGACATATTAGAATCTTTCATATGGTTTGAAGGGGGTCACAGCGTGAACTATGATCCCCTTTGACACATTACATGATCACATATGTCCCTAGGGATCCTAGAACCCCTAGGGACATATTAGAATGCTTCATATGAGTCTAAGAGGGTCATAGGTTGACCTATGACCCCCTTTGACCTATTAAATGATGACATATGTCCCTAGGGACGTATTAGAATCATTCTTATGGGTCAAAGAAGCTTATAGGGTGACCTATTACCCCTTTCGACCCATTACATGATGACATATCTCCCTAGGTGTCCTAGGACCCTTAGGAAGATATTAGAATCATTCTTATGGGTCAAAGGGGGTCAAAGGTTGACTTATGAACCACTTCAACATATTACACGATGACATATGTCCATAGGGGTACTTGGACCTTAGGGACATATTAGAATTCTTCATATGGGTCAAAGGGTGTCATAGGTTGATGTATGACCCCTTCGACCCATTAAATGATGACATATGTATCTAGTAAGACCCCGACGAACATATTAGAATTATTCTTATGGGTCAAAGGGGGTCATAGGTTGACTTATCACCCCCTTTGACCCATTACATCATGGCATATGTCCCTAGGGGTCCTAGGAACCCTAGGGACATATTATAATACTTCATATGGGTCGAAGGGGGTCATAGGTTGACCTATGACCTCCTTCAATCAATTAAATGATGACATATATCACTAGGGGTCCTAGGACCCCTAGGGACATATTAGAATCATTCATATGGGTGAAAGGGGGTCCTAGGTTGACCTATGACCTGCTTCGACCCATTACGTGACGACATATGTCCCCAAGGGTCTTAGGATTCTTAGGGACATATTAGAATCATTCATATGGGTCAAAAGAGGTCATAAGTTGACCTGTGACCCCGTTCAACTCATTACATGATGACATATGTCCCCAGGGGTCCTAGGATCCCTAGGGATATATTAGAATCATTCATATGGGTCAAAGGGGGTCATAGGTTGACCAATGACCCC
The DNA here is from genome assembly GCA_028749045.1 of Cupressus sempervirens. NCBI lineage: Eukaryota > Viridiplantae > Streptophyta > Pinopsida > Cupressales > Cupressaceae > Cupressus > Cupressus sempervirens. The sequence continues at coordinate 789,601,456 of CM053783.1, read as the reverse complement.
CTTTGACCCATTAAATGATGACATATGTCCCTATGGGTCATAAGACAACTAGGCAGATATTAGAATCATTCTTATGGGTGAAAGGGGGTCATAGGTTAACCAATAACCCCCTTCAAGCCATTAAATGATGACATATGTCCATAGTGGTCCAAATACTACTAAGGACATCTTAGAATCGTTCTTATGGGTCAAAGGGGGTCCCCCTTCAACCCATTACATGATGACATATGTCCCTAAGGGTCCTAAGACCCCTAGGGACATATCAGAATCCTTCTAATGGGTCAAAGGGGGTCATACGGTGACCTATGACCCCCTTCAACCCATTACCTGACAACATATATCCATAGGGGTCCTAGCACCCCTAAAGACATATTAGAATGTTTGATATGGATAAAAGGGGGTCACGAGTTGACCTATGACCCCCTTCGACACATTAAATGACAACATATCTCCCTAGGGGTCCTAGGACCCATAGAGACATATTAGAATCATTCTTATGGCTCAAAGAGGGTCATAGGTTGACCTATGACCCCCTTCTACATATTACATGATGACATATGTCCCTAGGCTAGAACCTCTAAGAACATAGTAGATTCATTCAAATGGTTTAAAGGGGGTCATAGGTTGACCTATGACCCCCTTCGACCCATTAAATGATAACATATGTCCCTAGGGGTCCTAGGACCCCTAGGGACATATTAGAATCATTATTATGCATCAAAGGGTGTCATAACCCTTCGACCCATTACACGATGACATATGTCCCTAGGGGTCATAGGTAGACCTATGACCCCCTTTGACCCATTAAATGATGACATATGTTCTTAGGGGTTCTAGGACCCATAGGGGAATATTAGAATCATTCATATGAGTTAAAGGGAGTTATAGGTTGACCTATGACCACCCTTGACAAATTACATGATGCTTCATATGGGTCAAACAGGGTCATAGGTTGACGTATGACCCACTTTGACTCATTAAATGACAACATATGTCCCTAGGGGTCCTAGGACACCACGAGACATATTAAAATCATTCTTATGGGTAAAAGTGGGTCATAGGGTGACATATGACCCCCTTCAAACTATTACATGATGACATATGTCCCTAGGGGTCTTAGAACTCCTACAGACATATTAGATTACTTCATATGGGTCAAAGGGGGTCATATGTTGACCTATGACCCCCTTCGACTCATTAAATCATAACATATGTCCCTAGGGGTCCTAGGACCCCAAGGGACATATTAGAATCATTATTATGGGTGAAAGGGGGTCATACGTCCCTTCGATTAATTACATGATGGCATATGTCCTTACGGGTCTGAGGAACCATAAGGAGATATTAGAATCATTCTTATGGGACCAAGGGGGTCATAGGGTGACCTATGAACCCTTTCGACCCATTAAATGATGACATATGTCCCTAGGGGTCTTAGGACTCTTAGGGACATATTAGAATCATTCATATGGGTCAAAGGAGGTCATAGGCTAGCCTATGAACCCTTTCGACCCATTAAATGATGACATATATCCCTAGGGTCCTAGTACCTCTAGGGACATATTAGAATCGTTCTTATAGGTCAAAGGGGGTCATAGGTTGACCTACGACCCCCTTCGACCAATTACATGATAACATATGTCCCTAGGCGTCCTAGGTCCCCTAGGGACATATTAGAATCATTCTTATAGGTCAAAGGGGGTTATAGGGTGACCTATGACCCCATTTGACAAATTAAATGATGACATATGTTCGTAGAGGTCTTAGGACCCATAGCGACATATTAGAATCATTCTTATGGGTTAAAGGGGGTCATAAGTTAATGTGTGACCCTTGTCGACCCATTAAATGATGACATATATCTCTAGGGGTCCTAGGACCCCTAGGGACATATTATAATCGTTCATATGGGTCAAAGGTGGTCATAGGTTGACCTATGACCCCCTTTGACCCATTACATGATGATGTATGTCCCCAAGGGTCCTAGGATCCCTAGAGACATATTAGAATCATGCATATGTGTCAAAAGGGGTCATAGGTTGACCAATGACCACTTTTGAGCCATTAAATGATGACATATGTCAGTACAGGTCCTAAGACCCCTAGGGACATATGTCGTCATGTAATGGGTTGAAATTTTACCCATAAGAATGATTCTAATATCTTTTTTGGTGTCCTAAGACCCCTAGGGACATATTAGAATCTTTCTAATGCGTCAAAGGGGGTCATAGGTCACCCTATGACCCCCTTCGACCAATTACCTGATGACATATGTCCATAGGAGTGACTCCTAGGGACATATAAGAATGCTTCATATGGGTCAAAGGGGGTCATAGGTTGAGATATGAGCCCCTTCGACCCATTAAATCATGACATATCTCCCTAGGGGTCCTACATATTAGAATCATTCTTATGGATCAAAGGAGGTCATAGATTGACTTATGGCTCCCTTCGACATATTACATGATGACATATGTGCCTAGGGGTCCTAGCACCCCTAGGAACATATTAGATTCATTCATATGGGTCAAAGGGGATCATAGGCTGACCTATGACCCCCTTTGACTCATTAAATGATGACATATGTTGCTAGGGGTCCTAGGTACTCCAGAGACATATTAGAATTGTTCTTATGGGTCATAGGGGGTGAACTTTTTACCCATTACATGATGACATATGTCTCTAGGGGTCCTAAGACTCTTAGGGACATCTTAGAATCATTCATGACCCATTACATGATGACATATGTTCCCTCAGACCCCTAGGGACATATTAGAATTGTTCATATGGATCAAAGGGTGTCATAGGTTGACTTATGTCCCACTTCAACCCATTACATGATGACATATGTATTTAGAGGTCCTAGGCCCTTGAGGAACATATTAGAATGCTTCATATGGGTCAAACGGGGTCATGGGTTGACATATGACCCCCTTTGACCCATTAAATGACAACATATGTCTTTAGAGGTCCTATGACCCCTAAGGACATATTAGAATCATTCTTATGGCTAAAAAGGGGTCATAGGGTGACCTATGACTCTCTTCGAGCTATTACATGATGACATATGTCCCTAGGGGTCCTAGGACCCCTGTGGACATATTAGAATATTTTAGATGGGTCAAAGCAGGTCATAGGTTGACCTATGACTTCCTTTGATCCATTAAATGATGACATATGTCCCTAGGGGTCCTAGGACCCCTAGGGACATATTAGAATCATTATTATGTGTCAAAGGGTGTCATAGGTTGACCTATGACCCCTTTCGACCAATTACATGACAACATATGTCCTTAGGGGTCCTAAGGAGATATTAGAATCATTCTTATCAATCAAAAGGGATCATAGGGTGAGCTATGACCCTTTTCGACCCATTAAATGATGACATTTATCCCTAGGGATCCTAGGACCCCTAGGGACATATTAGAATCATTCATATGGGTCAAAAGGGTTCATAGGTTGATCTATGACCCCCTTCGATGCATTAAATGATGGCATATATCCCTAGGGGTCTTAGGACCTCTAGGGACATATTAAAATCATTCTTATGAGAGAAAGGGGGTGATAGGCTTACCTATGATTCTCTATGACTCATTACATGATGACATATGTCTCCAGAGGTCTTAAGATCCCTAAGGACATATTAAAATTTTGCATACAGGTCAAAGGGGGTCATAGGTTGACTTATGACGTTGTTTGACCCATTACATGATGACATATGTCTCTAGGGGTTCTAAGATTCCTAAGGACATTTAAAATCATTCATATGGGTCAAAGAGGATCATAGATTGACCTATGACACCGTTTGACCCATTAGATGATGACATATGTCCCTAGGGGTCCTAGGATTGTTAGAGAATTATTAGAATCGTTCTTAAGGGTCAAAGGGGGTCATGGGTTGACCTATGACCCCCTTGGACCCATTACATGACAAAATATGTTCCTAGTGGTCTTAGAACCCATAGGGACATATTAGAATCATTCTTATGGGTAAAACAAGCTCATAGGGTGATGTAAGACCCCTTTCGACCCATTACATGATGACATATGTCCCTAAGGGTCGTGGGACCCGTAGGGACATATTAGAATCATTTTTTATGGGTCTAAGGAGGTCATAGGTTGATTTATGACTCACTTCCACACATTACATGATGACATATGTCCATAGGGGTCCTAAGACCCCTAGGGACATATTAGAATGCTTCATATGGGTCTAAAGGTTTCATAGGTTTACCTATGACCCCTTTGGACCCATTAAATGATGCCATATGTAACTAGCGGTCCTATGACACTTAGGGATATATTAGAATAATTCTTATGGATCAAAGGGGGTCATAGGCTGACCTGTGACTCCTTTCCACCCATTAAATGATGATATATGTCCCTAGGGGTCCTAGGACCCCTAGGGACATATTAGAATTGTTAATATGGGTCAAAGGGGGTCATAGGTTGACCTATGACCCTCTTCAATCCATTAAATGATAACATGTCCCTAGGGGTCCTACAACCCCTAGGGACATATTAGAATCGTTCTTATGGGTCAAAGGGGGTCATAGGTTGATGTATGAACCCTTTCGACCAATTACATGATGACATATGTTCCTAGGGGTCCTAAGAAATGTAGGGAGATATTAGAATCATTCTTATGGGTCAAATCCCTATGACCCCTAGGGACATATTAGAATCATTCTTATGGGTCAAAAGGGGTCATAGGTTGACCTATGACCCTCTTCCACACATTAAATGATGACATATGTCCGTAGCGGTCCTAGGACCCCTAAGGACATATTAGAATCATTCCTAATTGTCAAAGAGGGTCATAGGTTGATCTATGAACCCCTTCGACCCATTACATGATGAAACATGTCCCTAGGGGTCTTAAGACCCCTAGGGACATATTAGAATCCTTTTAATGGGTCAAAGGGGGTCATAAGGTGACCTATGATCCCCTTTGACCCATAAGAACAATTATAATATGTCCCTAGGTGTCCTATGACTCCTACGGACATATGTCATGGTGTAATGGGTCGAAGAGGGTCATAAGTTGACCTATGACCCCCTTTGACCCATAAGAACGATTCTAGTATGTTCCGAAGGGTCCTAGGACCCCTAGGCAAATATGTCATCATGTAATGGGTCAAAGGGTGTCATAGGTCACCCTATGACCCCCTTTAACCCATAAGAATGACTCAAATATGTCCCTAGGGGTTCTAGGACCCCTGGGGACATATGCTATCATGTAATGGGTCAAAGGGGGTCATAGGTCAACCTATGGCCCCCTTAGACACATAAGAATGATTCTAATATATCTCTAGTGTTTCGAGGACCACTAGGGACATATGTCATCATGTAATTGGTCGAAGCGAGTCATAGGTCAACCTATGACCACCTTTGACCCATAAGAACGATTCTGATATTTCCCTAAGGGTCCTAGGACTCCTAGGGACATGTTGTCATGTAATGCATTGAACGGGGTCATAGGTCAACCTATGACCCCCTTTGACCCATATGAATGATTCTAATGTGTCATATGTCATCATGTAATGTGTCAAAGGGTTTCATAGGTTAATCTATGACTCCCTTCGACTTATAAGAATGATTCTAATATGTTTGTAGGGGTCCTACGACCCCTAGGGATATTTGTCATTATGTAATGGGTTGAAGGGGATCATAAGTCAACCTATGACCCCCTTCGACCCATATTAATGATTCTAATATGTCTCTAGGGGTGCTAGGACCCCTAGGGACATATGTTGTCATGTAATGGGTCGAAGGGGGTCATAGGTCAACCTATGACACCCTTTGACCCATATGAATGATTCTAATATGTCCCTAGGGGTCCTAGGACCCCTAGGGAAATATTCATCATTTAATGGGTCAAAGGGGGTCATAGGTCAACCTATGACCCTCTTCGACCCATAAGAATGATTCTAATATGTCCCTAGCGATCTTATACCCCTAGGAACATTGTGTCATTTAATGGGTCAAAGGGGGTCATAAGTCAACCTATGACCCCCTTAGACCCATAAGAATGATTCAAATATGTCCCTAGGGGTCCTAAGACCCCTAGGGACATATATCATCATGTAATGTGTCAAAGTGGGTCATAGGTCAACCTATGACCCCCTTCAACCCATAAGAATGATTCTAATATGTCACTAGGGGTCCTAGGACCCCTAGGTACATATGTCATTATGTAATGGGTCGAAGGGGGTCATAGGTTAACCTATGGCCCCCTTTGACTCATATATATTAATAATATACATATAGATTAACAACATACATATTAATATAATAATATATATTAATAAAATATATATATATATATATATATACATATATATATATATAACGTTATTATATTTAATAAAAATATTAAGTTATTATATATATTAATAACATATATATTACGTTATTATATATATTAATAACATACTTATATATATATATATATATATATAATATATATTACTTTATTATACTTAGTAAAAATAATAATAATATAAATTATATTTATAGATTATAATAAGAATAACATAATATATTATTATATATTAATATATTATATGTTATATCTTTACATTACGTTATTATTATAATATATATATATAAAACAAAAGTAATTTATAAATCATAAGCTATAACTCTTAAATCCAATTTTCCCTCCAAAATGGGTTGGGATTTCAAAATTTTCACCAAAATTCACCGAGCCATATCAGATATCCGATTTGAAATTGGATATCCAATTAGGCTTGGTATTTACCAAGCCTACCGAGTCAACCCAAAAGACGTGCTTGAAGAGGGTTTTAGTGATACTCAGACTTTGGGTAGCCGTTTGACAATGTTATTTTGATCGAAATTGAATGAAACGAAAAGGATTTTTTAATATCACTCTCGAGATTGCATCGATATAATTTTTATCAAATTTTGAGTTCAATAAGTATTTATTAGTTAATTATCAATGAAGATTATTGTAAAGTGCTGATTGACATACTGATTGAAAAATAGCTATGACTTTCAAACGGTATAACATTTTTTAAATCTTAAAGTTTCATCACATTCTATGCTTCACCTAGTATAAGAAAAAAAATATATTAAATTTGGTAAAATTTTCTATTAGTTAAGGTGGTCAGAGACGAGACTTTTTTTTTTCTAAAAATTTTTTTGTAAAAAATTCATATTTAATAATTTATTTGCAATAAAAATACCAAAAAATATGTGTCACATCTGGGCATGAGTCTACTTTTCATATCTATAATTATATTAAAAAAATATTATCATTTGATTTTGATTAAGGTGGTCAGACATACACTTACTTTTTATTTTTGCCTTAAAATTTTTGTAGTACTGCATTAAAATTCAAACTTTTGACCAATCAATTATTTTTTTCTCTTGATAAGGCCTAGTAGTTTAGGAACTAAATTCAATTTCTTACAGATTATTATGTTACAATTTTCTGATATAAAGTCCATAACCACTTTGAAATTATGTGTCAAGTTGACATAACCCTGATTTGTTGGTTTTTCACTACCACTTAAGGCCATAGTTTGGTTAACTATGATCCTGCACATACCCTAAAGGTCATTTTGAATTTTTGGTGATGCCATTTGGTCTTACCAATGCACCATCTATGTTCCAAGTTTAATCAATTCCATTTTTAAGAAGTTCTTGAGAAAGTTTATGTTAGCTTTATTGTGATGATAAATTAATCTATAGAAAGACTTGGGAAGAACATTTGTAGGATTTAGATCAAGCATTGAAATTACTCGGAGATCATCAACTCTATGCTTAGCCATAAAAGTATTCTTTTGGTCTTGAGGAGGTGGAGTATTTGGGACACATAGTTTCACATGAAGGAGTAAAGGTGGACCCAAAAAAAATTAAGGCTATCATGGAATGGCCTATTCCAAAAACTATTAAGAAGTTGAGGAGTTTCTTGGGATTGAGAGGATACTATAGAAGATTTGTGAAGAATTATGGTCATATAGCATCACCTCTTAGACCTCTATTGAAGAAGGATTCTTTTCATTGGAATGAATCTGCTAATGTATCTTTTCAGCAATTGAAGAAGGCTATGTGTACAACTCCAGTGCTTGCCACTCTGGACTTTACAAAGGAATTCATTGTGGAATGTGATGCTTTTGGAAATGGGATAGGAGCAGTTTTCATGCAAGATAGTTGACCAATTTATTTTGAGAGTCATCAATTAAAAGGTAAAAATCAAATCAAACCTATTTACAAGAAGGAAATTTTAGCAATCCTTCATGCAGTTAAAAAATGGAGGCCTTATTTAATGGGTCGACACTTCAAGGTTAAGATAGATCATGATAGCCTAAAATATTTTTTGGAACAAAGACTATCATCAGAAGAGAAATGAAAATTGGTTACTAAGATGTTGGGATATGAATTTGAAATTGTATACAAGAAAGGGAAGGAAAATATTGTGGCCGATACACTTTCTAGGAAGGATGAAAAAGATGAAGCCTTATTGTGTGCCCTTTCAATATTACAAGAAAATTGGGTGGTAGAAGCCAAAGAAGAGTGGAAAAATGATGTTGCAGCAAGTAATCTCACCTAGCAAATAAAAAGTGACCCTAGTAGTTTAGATCAATTTTTTTTAAAGGGGGATAATCATTGGTATAAAGAGCGCTTGCATCTTTGTGAGAATTCCACTCTTAAACACAAGATTCTCAAAGAACTACATGAGTCCTGAATTGGTGGTCATTCAGAATTTTTGAAGACATGTCATAGGGTCAAGCAAGATTTTTTTTGTGGAAGGGCTAAAAGGTGATGTTCAAAAGCTTGTGGTTGGATGTTTAGTTTTTCAAAGAAATAAGGGGGAAAAAATTAAGACTCTAGGTCTCTTGCAGCCTTTATCTGTTCCTAGCCAATTTTGGGAAGAGGTATCCATGGACTTCATCACAGATCTCCCCAAATCTAAAGGTCATAATGTCATCATGGTAGTAGTTGATTGACTCACTAAATATGCACATTTTATTGCATTATCACATCCTTCTACAACATGTATAGTGGAAAAAGTTTTCATGGAGAATATCGAAAAGCTACATGGTACACATAAGGTTATTGTTAGTGATTGTGATCCTATCTTTACTAGTCACTTTTGGAAACATTTATTCTCATGTTTGGATACTCAATTGGCTCATAGTTCTTCATACCATCCACAATTAGATGGGAAAATTTAGGAGGTTAATAAATGTTTGGAAGGATATCTACATTGTTTCACTTCAGAAAAAAAAATCTCAATGGGTAGATTGGCTAGCTCTTGCAAAATGGTGGTACAATACTTCTTTTCATAGCTCATAAAAAATGTCTCCATTTTTGGCACTTTATGCATATCATCCTCCTTCTTTCACATCAAATCATTAAAGGTGTCACCAAGAGTTCAAGTAACAGAGGATCACTTGCTTCATCAACAACAGGTACTTTCAGGACTCAAGGAGAATTTAGCTATGACACAAAATCAAATAAAACAAAAAGCAAACCAACATCGTAGTGAAAGAAATTTTGAAGTTGGGGACTGGGCCTTCTTGAGATTGTAGCCTTATAAAAAAATCTCAATGAAGCAACAAAAAAATACTAATAAGTTTTCTCCAAGATACTATGGACCATACCAAATCATCCAAAAGATTGGTAGTGTTGCCTACAAGCTTGAGTTGCCACCAACAACAAAGATACATCCAATTTTTCATGTTTCTTGTTTGAAGAAGGTACTTGGGTAGAATATTCTTATAAGGCCTCATCCCGACCCATCATAGAATAGTTGATACATTATTATTTTGATACTCATGACTTTATATGTTGAGACTTTGTTGGATACACTCGAACTTATTATGTTATTTTATGTTGTGTGATGTTTTACTTTCAGATGTTTAATTATGTTATTTAATATTTTATGAACATGGATACTGATGATATAGTGTAGAAAGTGAATACAGAATTAGGACTATGATTAACACTTTGATTATGAAATTTTAGTGGTTAAGTACATGAGAAAAAATGAGATAAATAGTTAATTATTTGAAAGATTTATGTTTTGATTTGAATGTGACTATCCAAACGAGTTTATATATATGCATGTGATTTTTCTCAAGCTACTAATGTGTGAAATGAGTGTGCAAGATTATTAGTTGAGAAATCTAATAGAGAATCAGAACTGGACACTATGTATAGTTTGTGAAAACTAGGGTTGAGTCTAATGAAAGATGCAAACCTTATATTGTTTCATATTTTCTTTATGTCATAAATTGAATTTTTGTATCATTCTATAATCATTAAGCGTTAAAACTTTGTAACAGTGATTTTATAGTGTCACTTGACACTTGTGATTTGTATATGCATTTCAAGATGATAATTAGGTTTAACCAAGTAACCTAAAGATCTAAGTTGGACTAGGTTAGTGACATATTACTAATCAGTTAGTAATTGAGATTAATTACCCTAATTAGGATTAGTGATAAATTTGCATCTTGAGGGTTGTTAGGTAGCCCAAATATTTCAAGTATTTTAATAGGTCCCTAAACAGTTCTAGAGGCCAAAAAAAATGAAAACTAAGTATTTCAGGGAGCATATGTATGGGTTGGGGGCATTTTCCACCACTCTAGCCCCTTTTGTTGACTTTTGTGATCACCCAAATATCTCATTTTTGCTTTATTGTAAAAATTGAAGTTTCACCATGAGTTGGATAAGTTAAACTCCACTTTGAGATTAGCCTTAATGACAAGATTGAGTTAGAAGACTATAGAAGCCTTTAGGCAAGTGGTGGAGTTATGAAATTTTTGTAGGTGGTTAAGGTAGGATCCTATTTAGAGGCTGATTTGAGAGAGGAAAAGTGTTCAATCAACCTCTAATTTTAGAGAGAAAATTCAAGATTGAAGGAGAAGGAAGGATAGCTCTTCTCAAATTTCAATTGCCATAACCTTATTATGAAGGTAGGAATCCTTCAAGTTCATTTTGTTCATGTTGTATTTCATTTCTTAAGTAGGTTTTGCATGTGTATGTTCGTGTGTTTGATGAACATATTTCAAATGAGATTGTAATGGGTTCCCTTAAATTTTTTTCCTTTGTAGTTTACTTTTGATTTTCAAAGGGATTGTAAGGGTTGTAATGACATTACTCACCCTCAGATAGGGAAGAAGTGGCCATGAATGAGAGGAGGGCTTTAGTTGGACTTTGACAGTGTAGAGTCTCTCCTCAAGATGAGGAAAGGGAGACAATAGAGTGTTATGGGCCCCTACTCATTAGTACAAACCACGTTTTTGTGTTTTGGAAATTGAGAAATGAAAGAATGAAAGTTCTTGTGATTATAGCTCCAAAAGGGCATCTGCTATGGTATTGTGACTGACATCTCCTATCTACAAAATTCCACTTTCTCCCTAGTCTGGTTCAATGATGAACCTATTGTGCAAACTTGGATGAAAGTAAATGTTTCATTTTTTCTTCATGTTAAATTATTTTTCTCCTAGTCAATTTCATTCCCTCCATGGTTACCTTGATGTGTTTGCAGATTTTCATAATGGCTACCCTGTTGTGGAGTCAAGTAGAAATTTGAGAGTTTCTTTTTAAATTTAAATATGTTGGGAGATTTTTCCTTAGGATTAAGATCTTGTTGTAGAAATGTTATTAGTAAACTAACCTTTGAAACAATTATGATCTCGAGTTTTCTTCCCTAGTTCTTTCTCAAGGGAGTCCTTAAACCAGATGAATGAATTTAAAACAATGGAATACTTTCCACTCATATGATATTCTATGTGATTAAATTTCTATGCATGTGTTTTTTGGAATAAAATTGCAATGATGTTTTACCCTTTTTGTGACATTCTTAAAGTTCAAATTTGTATTCCTAAATTAAATTGTAACTAGAGGAAATAATGATAAATAGAGTTATGCAAAATTAATTTCAAATTATGTTAAGAAAATTTGACTGTATGAAGGGTATTTCATTTTGCATCTTCATAGTTATCAGGGAGCATAATACTCCTATTCAAATTTTCAAGCATTACATCAAATTTTTATGTTATAATTAAGTTAGGAAACAATAACTCCCTTGGTTAATTGAGTAAATTGGACAATTCAATATTTAGACAAAAATAAGGGATAGAAAAATAATAATATCTCCTTTGACAAATTAAATAAATTAGAAAGTTTTACACTTTGAAAAATTATGGTCTTGAAAAAAAAATTATTACCTCCTTGGAGAAAATAAGTCTCTACCTTTTGTATGAGAGAGATTTATTCTCTTTGGATAGAGAATATTCCCTTGATTTAATTTGACACTTAAAAAAATAAAAAATCTAGTTATATAATTAAATACAAAAATTAAAAATCTAAAACCCACCCACTAAACTTTATTCAATAACTACCCTTTCCCACTGAAGTCTTATCTACTTTTACCCACTTCCATCTTACCTCTTCCTAGGCATCCATTTTGGGAAGTGTGGGAGGGGGACTAGAATAAAGTTTTGTTACAAAAGTCAAAAGGCATTAAACTTTAAAATTTTCCCCCTTTTCTTTACCATCTCTTGCAAACATATCAACCCACCTTTTTACAAGTGCTTGACATGATAAGAGGACAATTTGGGGTAGGGTGCCCATATCAGTGGCTTGGGGAAAATGTAGTTAGATTTTGGCAAGTGAGGGTAATGTTAAATGGGTGGGGTTTAGGTGTTATAAAGTTAGTAGTTGCATGTTAAAGGTTAGGGTAGTTAATGTTAGGTGTAGTAAAGTTAATTTTTTTAATAATGTTAGATTTTATTTTTGTATTAGTTAAGTGTAGTTAGTTATTATTTTAAATATTAATATTATACTAGTAAGTAGTGTACAACAATTTGTTATTAAAGGGTATGTGCAGGATCATGGTGTACCAAACTATGGCCTTAAGTGGCAGTGAAAAACCAACAAATCAAGGTTATGTCAACTTGACACATAATTTTAAAGTGGCTCTAGACTTTATATCAAAATGTTGTAAGAAAATAATCTATAGGAAATTGAATCTAGTTTCTAAACTATAAGGCCTTATCTGGAGAAAAAATTATTTGATTGGTCAAAAGTTTGGATTTCAATGCAGTACTACAAAAATTTCAAGGCAAAAATAAAAAGTAGGTGTATGTCTAACCACCTTAATCATAATCAAATGATAATATTTTTAAATATAATTTTAGATATAAAAAGTAGACACATGCTTGGATGTGACGCATATTTTTGGCAATTTTTATTCCAAATAAATAATTAATTATGAATTTTCTACTATACTATTTTCAGAATTAAAAAAGTCTCGTGTCTGACCACCTTAACTAGTTCAAAAAAATTCAAAATTAAGTTTTTTTTTTTTAACTTATACTAGTCAAAGCATACAATGGGTTTGGGACGCATCTTTTGGATTTCACAAATCTTATATGGTTTGTAAGTTATAGCTATTTTTCAACCAGTATGTCAATCAACACTTTGTAGCTAACTCCATTAGAAAATAAGTAATAATTACTTACTAAACTCATAATTTGACAAAACTTACATTTATGAAAAGCTAAGAACATTCTTAATAAACCCTTTTCATTACATTAAATTTTGGTTAAAAAAAAGTCATCAGCTACATGCTTGAAGTAAAAAACACATAAGAACATGCCAAAAACACAATTTCGGGATGTTTTAAAGATGACCATATAAGGTTGGTATTGAAAGATATAGTAGGAATTATAAAGGTATTAATTGTTTTCATTTAGTATCAGGATGGGTGGAAAAAAAGTGGGAATAGATTTTGAAATTCTTTGAGGCATTTCAGAACTACATATTTTTTAGATCGCCACTTTTTGGCACACCATGATCCTGCACATACCCTAAAGTTAGATAGGTTTACTATGTTATTTTATTTTAAATTATATTTTGTTTTTAAGATTTGTTAATTTTTAAATGTTAGAATATATTTAGATGTTAGAAGTTAGTAAGGTTAGTTTTATTTTCTATTAAGATATTTCTTTTATTATTAGTATGTTTTTAATATTTGTGAGTATAAAGTGAAAAGATAATTAGTTTAGTATAAAGATGATTGTTTGTGTTAGTTTAAATAAAGTTTAGTTCTTTTTTTTAAATATTAAATTAATAGCTAGTTATTTTAATGACTTAGATTTATTAATTTTTTATTAGAGAAATTTAATTACGTGATTAATTAATATTTAGTTTTAACTAATATTATAATGGTTAAGTTAATATTATTTAAATTAGTTCTAGTTTTTAATTTATGTTTTTAGTAGATGGATAGTTAGTCGATATAATTTAATTTTTGTGGATTAATGTGCATAAAATTTAAATAATAATAATAATAATAATATTGTTTTAGATAAATTTATATTTAAATTAAACATATTATTTTTTACCATGTAAGATGTAATTAATATTAGTAATGTTTAAATTGTGATTGACGACATTAATCTTATTAATATGAATTAGTGAAATTTAAGATTGACTTAAAAAGTGTGAGTGAGTTAGTAAAGAAAGTTAGAGGGAGTGTTATTATTTTTGGGGCCTAATATAAATACGAACAAATCTTGAAATAAATTAAATAATGAATGATTAAATCCTACATGAGTTGTTTAAACCACTGAAATAAACTATCAAGCTATTGTTAGGGGAACCTTTACCTATCTCTCAACATACCTATAGCTTAACTTGTGAAACAAACATATCTAATCATATCAAAACCCTATTGTGTCATGTAAGTCGTAGTCAACCTTTCTCGACATAGTCATTTTATTAAACTTAAAAAAGAAAATTGTGTGTTTTTGCCGAGGTATTCTGGGCATGACAAATTCCTACTCAAACAATACTACTAGAACTTGATGAAGAAGCAAGAATTTTTTTGCAACCAGAGTGCATTCTTCAAACATGCATGAAGAAGCTAAGGAACAAACCCCTAACTCAGTATCTGATCTAATGGAAGAATTTACTAGTTGAAGAGGCCACATGGGAGGATGAGGAGTTCATTCAAAATAATCCACACTTAGTTAACATTGAGGGAAATGCTTCTTTCAAGAGAGGGGGCATGATATGCCTTTAATATTAATTTATATAGGGTTATGAATAGTCAACTTGTGGCTATCTTAATCCTTAGTTGCATCATTTTATCATTATTATATTATAATTTAGGTAGGTAGGCTGGCCTAGGTGTTATGAAGGGTTGTGTCTATTCAACCTAAGCATAATTAGGTATATATAGGAGGTTGTAAGTCTTATTTCATCATCATATTGTGAAGTGTGTTTTCATTGGAGATATTTGGAGGTTGTCCCCTCAAAGTGGCTTATTACTCTCAGCTATTATCAAGTATTTCTATAATATTTCATATTACTTCTTCTATTGTGCAAGTCATTTCATTACATTTTCTCTATTGCTTGAAGAAAACCTTGAAAATATCTCATTACTAATAGAAAAATCAAATTGAAAAGATGTCAAATTTGATTTTAAAATAAGAGAAAAACACCTATCAAATGACCTTTAGAGGAAAAATAAAGCTTTAAGAATCATTTTTCTCTGAATCTAGACTCAAAAAATCTCATTGCCTACTTTGCAACTAATTTTGAAAGTTAGTGATGAAATTTTCCCATCTTGTTGAGAATGGCCCCAAAATCACAAAAAAATGCTTATAATATATATTGTTAAATACCTATATGTATTTTGACTACAAATATGGATAGCTTGTCTTCTCCTAGTTCCTACAGTATATTGCATTGTATATTTTCGATGAATACCACCCCTCTAGTGTGCATTTTAAATTTTGAGGTCCAACTAATGAACAAAGTATAAAATGAATTTTTTTTAAACACCTATTCTTGAAACTATAGAAAACCAAAGAGATCGGATTTCCACATTCCATTAAAATTGTTAGTATTGCTTCTAGATTAGATTGTGTTGAAATTTTTTTTATCATCAACATTTTGAATCACACTACGTGATTCATCATTAGGATGAGAGAGCAAGAGCTACAAAAAAAATTCTATAGTTTTGCAACTCTTGCTCTCTCATCCTGATGATGATTCACATAGTTTGATTTGAAACGTTGATGATAAAAAAAATTTCAACACTATCTAATCCAAAAGCCAATACTAACAACTATAGAAAATTCCTAAAAACATTTAAATTTTTCATTTTAGAGCTTGCACCTTCAAATCTTGGAGAAAAATAATAAAATATTGATTTATTATTATTTTATATTTTCCCTTTTTTCCAACTTCGTGTCAACCCTCCTAGTTGACTGCTACATGTTAGCTCTTCATTCGCTGAATTCTACAAAGTCATCACTACCCTATCAACACCCTTGCCACATATTGCCTTAGCACACCTTTGCATCCTTAACCCTTGATTCTTCCTTAACTCCAATGACCATGTGAATTCAACTTATTGCACCTTCAAAAATCAACCTGGCTAACTACATTTAATGCTTGCAAGGTTGTGAAATGAGGATTTTCACAAGTTCAGGGCTTCTTTTCTATTAAGATTTTATATTTGTGAAGTTGTGATTATGGTTATCTTAAACATTTTGGATTGTTGTGCACTTATCTCCAAACTACACTCTAAACACCATGACTGCATACCCACCTTAATTGCACCATTGCATAGTTTTGTTCCAATTACGTAGTTTTCACCATAAACTCACATCTAAGTGCCACTTGTCAGTTTGCTAACATCATCATTCTGACCTCCTATTGCATTTTCACTCAAAATTTGGGTTTTGTGCCAACAGGTAAATCCAACCATGGTGGGACCCCTTACTCAAGGATTGTGCTTTAAAAGCACATGTCTTTCAACATACTTACTATGTAATCACTTGGGTATATAAAAAAATTAAACAACCCCTATGAAATCAATGTGGGACTAAGCTCCCAGGTGGAAATTTATTTAGCATGGCTTAAAATGAGCTCTACCCTCTGCATTTTCACATTCATCATTCTCCAATGCCTCTTAATTTTCTATGGAGCTTCCACACATCTTCTCAGGAGCCTGTGTGCATAAAAAGTCAATTCTGAAGGTCTCTTCACATTCACATGCCCAATTTCATCATTTTTGTCTTCATTCACTAATGCTTACATGCAAAATGGGAGCCACACTTGGGCTAGGATGAGAAAATCACATAGGATGGGAGGTAGAGGCTAGGAATTTACAATATAGGGGTTAAATTATAAAGAAAGAAACAATGTTTTGAAGTGTAAAGGGAGGTGTCTGTGCAAAGGAAGAGCTGCTAAGAAATGAATTCCCACCCTTTCGGTGCTGCCTTATTTCTTACAATTCTCCTCAACCCCTTGTCATGGATTTCTCTTAGCAATGGTCCTTTCTTCACCATGGATACCTTGCAGATGCGTTGGAGTTTCCTCTTCCATCACCCTTCCACACATTTTAGTAACCAAGTTCAAGGATTGTGAATAACAACATCAAAGCATTAGTCAATCAAAATAATGACATGTAGAATAACTCCATAAGCCACAATGACATACATTGGTGACTTCAAATGGGATGTTTTTTTTTTTAATATTCTTGAATACCTGATCTTTTACCATTCTTTTGAATTACTTCATATGTTCATGGGAATTAGCTTGAATTTTGATGGTTTTATATGCCTAAGAAGGTAATACTTGGTTTTGGTTGAGTGATTGAGTAGAAATCTGATTACTATGCCATTGTAATTTCTCTCAATACTCTATAATTACTCTACACAAAACTATGTCTCATATAATAGGATAGTGTGAACACACATTTCTCACATAAACAAAAACTATTACAAATTACTTTTGTGCGCATTTTAGATGGCACTAACAATGAGAGCCTCCATTATTAATGAGGTCTAAAGGTAAGAATCTAGTTTTGTCTTGGTAGCAAAGCTCTTGAAACTCTATGTGTTGTAGCATAATCTAAGATAAAGATTTATTATGGCACATGGCCTAAATAGTATCATTTCATATTTGAATCATTTCATTCACCCACAATACATCTTTAGTTTGCATTATTTGTAGCCTCCATTCAATCCACATATAAAATTTTGAAACGCTAATAAAGCATTCACCAAATTTTAATACAATATCTCAAAAGTCAAATTCATCTTTTGACATAGGCCTCCTTAGAGCCATCTTCTATGTATGGAAAATAAAATGATCTTTATTATAATAATCCACCCGACTTTTTTTAATCAAATAATACAATGGTCAAACCATACTTTATTGTGTATTCTCCATGATGTTTTGCATTTGGTATTTTCATGCTTGGCATGTTACCTACTCCTTCATATTTCATGCCAAACTATTATGCTTTCTTAAAATGTTTGTACATTAATAGTAAGTCTTCCTTTTAAAAACACCACTTATTTCCTTGAATTTTATCAATATGGTGAAGTTAGTTGGGCTCCACAATTGTGCCTTTTCAAGATGTCACCAAAAAGTTCAATTCCATCCTTCATTGTTATTTATTTTTCCCTTTTCAAGTTTGAAAGCTATCTAACAACATTAAAATTAAAATTATTATAACCAATGCAATGTCCTTGCAAACATTTTTAAAATTCATAATGTTTTATCAAGCTACTAAATTCAATTGAATCCCAAAGTGGATTTGGCTAAAGAAAATTGAATTGAAACACTTGACTCCCCAGATTAATCCAATAAATTTTCCTCACTGACTGGAATCAATTTGCAATACCTATGCAACCTTTAAATCTTATTTTTTTTACCTCTCTTGCAAATTCTAAATTTCGTGCCAAGGGGTGCTTTGACTAGCCTTAAAAACTAAAAAATTCACCTAAATGAGAAATTAGGTAGACCTACTTACTCTATTAGATTGTGTGTCATGAAGACACCTATGTCAAAAGATAGTGACCATAAAAGTTGCTTGATCAAAACTCCCTATACATAAACATGTCAGAAAATAATAACTTACACTTCATTTTGGATTTGAAAATAGGTCAAACTAATATTTGAGGGCTTGAAAATTGGGGCATTAATTAATTGTAATGAGGAGAGTATAAATCTATAATTTGGGCTCATAACAAATAACATGGCATATTTGGAAAAATTTCAAAGTGGGGTACTTGGATTTGCAAGATTGGAAACAATGGCAAAATAATAATTTCCACAAGTGGAAAGGACCTAAGAAAGTGTGCAAATGGATTGGTCAAGGCTTGTAAACTGGCACACATAAAGTATTTTCAAAATAGAAAAAATTGGTACAATCTATTTGATTTAGACACTCAGATTCAAAATTACGACATTCTGAACAAGGGTACTGATCAATCTGTACTTCTTGACACTAGTAAAACATCATAAATTACATTTGAAATTGTGTTTGAAAACTAATCAAATAGATTCACCATTGTAAGGCCCCTTCCCTAGTACCTTATTACAAACCCTAAATGTGAGGGATATGATTATGTTAGTGAGAGCAAGAACATTATATGACATGTTTTAGTTTCTTGAGAAGAGGTTGTGAATTATATGTATAGCTATCCTTACATGTTATGATAAAATGAGGGTAAGGAGGTCTTAGAATTTATGTATGTCATGAGCGATAATTTACTTATCAATAATGAAGTACAAGATGTTACTCGAGATGGATATAGATTTTAGTTATTGCTAGTAGCATTTAGTTGATGAGTTAAGATCATATGGAATAAAGGTTCAAAAAGTCATAACCTAGAAACTAGGTCAATGGATGCATGGTATTTTATGATCTATTAAGATAATTGAATTGGATGCTTATTATGGAAAGAGGAATCAACACCCACCCTTATGATATTACTAATAGTCATAGATGAAAATATGGTAGAACTCGATATGACGTAATGTAATAAGTTAATTATTGTACATGTAGTAATAGGTGGATATATTGACATTCATGAGGAAATATTTTATGGCCCGATAAAATGTAATAGATTTATTCTATGATTGATTTTGAAAACTATATGACTATGCAAACATTTTGATTACCTAACATAATTGATGCATCCTATTATGTGTTTTATCTCATAATGATAACATGATACTTTTAGTAATCAAACTATATTGAAACAAAGGATACTAGTTGTAATGTTTACATTTTGGTGATTTTGACCTAAACTATGGTAGAACTAATTTTCATGCTGGTCAACTTAACAGAATAGACTCAACATTTCACCACAATGATAGAAGATGGAATATAATGTGATTCAAAATATTAAATTGATCATGATAGGGAAATTTTAATGTTGATATGCAGATTTTTATATCTTAATGTTTTGAATGCTTTTCATATGAAAATGATTAGAAAAAGAAAGATTAATTATTGAAATTTGAATAAGTTGATTTTGAAATGTTAAGATTGTCATATATTTATACACATGCATGTCATATGACTTTTCATTGGGCTAGTAATGTTCGAGTTTAGTGTATAGGCAATTGAACCATATAATTTGATTGGGGAAACAAGGTCCAAACTCATATAAACATGGTTCAGCGAAGGTGAATCTTTGGAAGACTCAAAAGTCTCATTGTGATGTGTTTATTTCATAAATGTAAGCTTGCATGTGTGCGGTAAATTTAATCTCATAAATACATTAGGGATATGTCATGGTGATGTGTAATGTGTTTTAAATGTGTCACTCGATACTTATTTATGTGTTGATGACATGTCACCTAGGGTTTTGGTCATGGAAAAAATTAACCTTAAATTAAATACCCTTCAAAATATTTAATCAAATCCACTTGGAGAAAGGATTGAATGGGTCACAATCATTGGGAATTTCGAATTTGAACTTGAAAAGGATTTTAAAGGGTCAATAGGTAGTCCCAAAGTGCCTTTTTTGTTAAAATAAGCTAGCCATATGTTAGCATAACATGTTAGGGGCCTAAATTATTCCATTTTAGTGCTTAGCTAATGTAGGGGACCCTTTAACCAATGCATTCTTCCACCAATTCGAAATTAGAGTTGTCACATGACTTTAACCTTTTGTCCACACTTGGTCAAGGTCCTATTTTTAGAAGGGACAATAGTGTAAGAGAAAATTTGGCTTCACGCTTTTCCAAAAATGGAGATAGTGGGGTTGAGGTCTTTTTAAGAGAGTTTGGAAAAACTACTGGGTGTTCACCCACTCTCTAACTTGAGAGACACTTAGCGTTTGGGAGCTCGAAGGGAGCTCTTCTACAACCTTTCATTTCCATTTTGAAAAGGAATTCAAGGTTGATGTTTCTTTCCATGTAGTTAATTTCTTCCATTTTTATGTTGAATCTAGGTATTGTATTCATGTGAATGTAGGTACTAAGAATACTATTGTAAGGAAAATGTGTGGTATCATCTTGTATCATGTTGTGTTGTGTTGTAATGAGCATGAAGTTTGGATTTTCATGGTTTTTCTTACTTTTTATTTTCCATGATTTTGTGCATGAATGTTGTTATGGGTGTGAGAGCTTCACTCACCCTTTGGGAAGGGAAGATAAGTCCAAGGTGAAGGGATTAGCTGGCCTTGAAATTATATTTGATAACCTTTGAGTATCAACTCCATTGTATGCCATATTCATTCATATCTTGCTAGGGGTAATAAGGGAATTTTGGTGTAGAAAGGAAGTTTATGGAGTATGGGCTCTAATGAAGCTACAACTGATGGTAGAGTGTGTGGAGGAGGATTGTGAAAGCCCTAAAAGTGCATGTAATTTTATAATTTGTGAAAGCCCCGAAAGGGCATGAAATATGTTTACTGTAGATATTGTTTGATGTGGCAAGTCTCCATTTGAAGAGAATACCTTTGCCCTATGTTCAAAATTCTATTGGTGAACCATTGTAAAATAGACTTGGGATGGAACTTTTCAAGTGTTGTAATGTGATGTATATGCATTTTTAAGATTAGAATGAAACTGAGTTTGAACCTTGTTTCCCCAGCTTGGTGGGTGGCCTCTTTGGAGGCCTAGGATGGGAGGTGAACCTCCATGGTTCCAAATTTTGTGTTTTTTTACAAATTTTGTGAGAATAAATCCTATGAAGAGATTAGTGTTTCACCCTTGACAAAGTTCAAGAATCAAGTGTTGTGGAGAGACTAATCTTTCCCTTGTCATCTCATATTGTGTTGTGATATTAAGTTTCTATTGTTATTTCATTGTAATGTGAAAGGGATTTACTTCCTATTGTATATTGTTGTAAATGTGTAAAGTAAAGTTTGAGAGTAAAAGCATAGATCTATGCCACCATTTAGGATACCAAAACCTATTTTGGTCAAATCTTAGTTCTCTATCTATTGGTGTTTTGAAACATTACAAGTTTTAAATTACCTCAATATGAACAAGAAACATCTAGAGGTAGCTAACTCCCATCCTTAACATATCTTTTTAGACACTAAGCCGACTATAAGGCTAGACCCTACTTCTACTTCAAGCTCTACAAAACCTAGGTAGGTGGACCTCAGATTCAATTGTATGGTACCAATGTAAAAAATATTCCTGAATCTATTAATTGCAAATTTAACCCTTATATCTCCTAATAACTCATGGAATGACATAGATCTGTAGTAGCTAAATGCAATTCTATTAAATTCACAAGCTAAGTGAGGGCATTCTATTCTAGCTCTTCAACATGAAAGGGAAAAGCATTTGATTAATAATGTTGAATTTAGAAAAACCCCAAATATGCAACAGTAAAAACTAATGATCCTGTAGCTGATTAATTCCTTATCTATTGGGAAATTCCATGAATCAAATGCATACATCTATAATATCAAGGACATATTTCATACACCCAAACATCAAATCTAGCCTATCACTTTGTGAATAGAACATTAGTGTTTATGACCTCATTCTCATGAAATATCCTTCTCAAATAACCAACAACCCTTTCAAACACATCAAGCATTTACTTGTCTCTTTGTTCCAATAGCAAAACATTTCTAACATACAAGAATAAAGTGATACAAATGGATCTCAACTCTTTGTTCCTAGACCACATAAGACTATAGATTATTGAGATGAGAGATGAGAATCAGAATGAAACTAATGAAATTCTTGCTCATTTATATTCATTTCTTTCAAACAATACATTTAAATGCATGAAATCAAAACATGAAAACACCTAATAGATCTGAACTTTTTATATTATCTTTCCTACTATTTTTCATACAAGAGAAATTGCTAAAGAAAATGTGGTGTCACAATCAAGAAAACACATCAAAACTGGAACCATTATTCTCATAGATCTAAGTAAACTCCAGATTGAAACACACATGGTATCATAGCAATGAGTCTTCTTTTCCCAAAAACTGGAACCAACCTTAAAGGGATGAGAGAAGGAAAGATATAGAAGAGAGATGAATTCTTGGATCTGATATGAGAATGGCATGTGTCCACTTGAAATTCCATCCTTTGCAATTGCAAAACCTCTTTCCTTTTTCTACCCCAGAGATCTGATTTTGTTTTCGTCATTATACTATAACAAAATGGGGAATATCTCCTGTTAAATGATGAAAACCATTTTGTTTGCCAAAATATCTAAAAGCATCATAAATTTTTGATGAAATCCTCATTTAACTGACTTAAAAGTGATCACATTTGACCCCAGCTACATTCTTACCATGTTTTACCCATATTCATCTCATTACCATGCTAGAAAATTGTTTTGAACTTCGACACTTGAACACAGTTGCAAATTGGGAATCTAGAAGAAAACCTTGAATAACTTGAACAAGTGGCTTCTTGTGCAAAAAAACCTCTAGAATCAAAAAGTTTGTCTTCTCCTGATTTTAGTGATATATAATATTGCTATATTCACCTATCAAAAACTCCCAGAATCTCAATTTGAAAAATAATCCCCTGTTATAAAACTTTTTATGCACTTCTAAATTTTTAAAAATTAAAAATTTCTAAAGTATAAAATTTAGAATAAATGCCCCTTTGATTTAAAAATTCTGTATGTGCATTCTGAGAAAATATATTTAAAATGACAATTAAATTTATTATATTTTTTAGTCCCCTTAGGCCCTAACGTGTGTCACATGGAACCATATTATTGGCTTGATCTTTTTTTACATTCACCTGTTGATAGGGGTCAACATGTCACCATGTGCCTCAGGCCCACTACCATGTGGCACTCGGGCACATTCCTACATTGTTTAGATTTTGAGCAACTTCCCCAACTAGGAAAGCACCCACCATAGGATGTACCACATGGTGCAATCCTATGCCTCCTGCCTCCATATCATTAGTCATAATTTCTTGGTAAAAAATTTAACCATAGTGACCCCCAGTTGTCTAACCACAGGCCCAACCATGCATGACCCTTGCCTTTTAAAAGGTGGTGTCTTTGTGGCACTAAGTTATCGAGTGAAATTGTATATAAATATCTAAAATTTCTTCCCCACAAGCAATGTGGGATAACCTATTTGTGGGTTTCCTCTACTTACAAGGTGCTTTTGCTTCCTTTGCACATGGGCCTTCTACACTCTTCCTATAGCTTCAAAATTGGTGGCTCTCCTTGTTTGCAATGACCTTCTCTTTGGCATGGATTGATGAAGGATGCCACCTCCAATGACATCTCCAAATTATGCTTGCAAATTCCTCCTTGTGGCATCTCTATTTACTATCGTGGGTGCTACAAATGGTTTTATTTCCTAGGGAAAGACTCTCTCTAGCTTGGGGACTTTAGAAGTTTCATCCTATTACACCTTGAGAGACCTCCATTCCGAAGTTGCCCAATGATGTGGATCAACATCCTCCATCCCAATTATGGTTCTAGTGAACCTTCACTTTGGGACCTCCTCCCCTTCAAATCTCATCTTAAATCTCATACCAACTAAAAGGTTTCTATTTATATCCTCCATATATTTATCACAAGGAATAATAAATTTAGACTGGCTTGTTCTTGGCTCGTAATATACAATAAACATGGTATGTGTTGCAACAACATGAGAGACTATAGCAATTATGCCAAGATGTATGTTATCGCTAGATATGTCTAAAGATGGCATATTTATCTACTGCCTCATGATGTGTCTTACCCCTACCCTTAATTCTCCAATCCTTTAGAAATAATAAAGACACTCCAACCTGTTCTTAGTAGATGTTGTCGAGGTTGACCTCAAAAAATATGTCTAAAATGCCAATCGATCCCATATAGATCTTTAGCTACCAACTCTTGGATCAAAGGCTATTGGCTCATATCCAGAGGTGGAAGGCATTCATTGACATGTCTTCTAAGAATCAAAAAGTATCCATGAGTGCTGGTTTTAGAGGTAGTAAGTGTTTTACAAAAAAAATGCACATTCCTCTTTGGAGAAGGATTTGACAGGGTTGCATCACTACATGCCTCATTCTCCACATTATCCTGCTCTTTGAAAATTCTTGCAAGATGTTCAACTTTTTCCCTTCTGAGCATTTTTATGTCCCTCAATATTTCTACTCCTGTTAATCCATGATAAAACTTCTATTCTACCTTCTAACTTTTGCCTAATTTTTTGAGGACACCACAAGTCCCCTAAATTGAGGTTTTAGCAAGATGTGGTATGTGATCTATATTCCAGATTGGGGTTCTTTGAAGAACATCTTTACATAGGCATCCTGTAATCTCAATAAACTTCGCCAAGAAAATGGGGTAATCTCCTACATTTGGATTTGATATTTGTTTACTAGGTATAATAGTGGGTAGCTCTTTTACAAATTTAATCTTCAGTCCTATATTTGCTACTCTAGAGAAATTAGATAGGTGCCAAAGTGGGTCTAACTAAAAAAATTTCATTTCCAAACAACTAAACTATAAAACTAACTTATTCACCCTCTAGCACTAATTTGAAATAAATTCAATCACTGAAAGTGAATTAGAAGGTCATTTTACATCTTTCTGCAAACTATCAATATTGCATCAGGAGGTCCTTTGACTCACCTTAAAAACTGACCAGAATACTTGATTAGGCTCTAAAAACTGGGGCACAGATTCTCTGTTCCTCACTTTTGCACCCTGTCGAATCTCATCTCATGAAAAATTCTCAGTCAATAGATATTGACTATCAAAGTTTCCCTTTTAAAATTGGCTACAAGAAAACAAGTCAAAAAACCATAAAATGCTTTCAGATTCAGCTTCAAAAACTGGGTAAACTAATTCTTGGGGGAACATAAACTAGGACATTGGTTCACTATCATGAGGGGAGTATAAATTTGTAATTTGAGCTCATGATGAATAACAACACGCATTTGGCAAACGGTCAAAGTGGGATACTTAGAATTTGCAGACTGGAAGTAATGTTAGAAAAGCAATTTTTGCACATGGAATGGACCTGGGAAAGTGTCCAGATGATTTTTTCAAAATTTGAAAATTGATACACTTGAAGTATTTTTAGAGGATGACATAGTGGTACAATCCATTCAATCTCACCTATCATGGATCTCAAGATATGACACCACAAACAGGGGTTTTGACAAATATGAACTTCTTGATATTAGTAAAACTTTATAAATTGCATTTGGAATCATGCTTAAAAATTGATCAAACAGAATCATCATAAGCTCAAAATTGAAACATAGGAAGTCTCTGACCTCTAAAATGCAATGCAAAAGGAATTTTCTCATTTTGGTCAATTGGGTAAAAGTTATAACAGGTCAAATAGGGCCTCCCAAAATTTAGAACAATTCACATCAGCATGACATCAATAAATGACCAACTTTGAGGGATTCAAAACCTAGTCAAATAAATTTGAAATGACTCAAAATATGAAACATAGACTCTCTAGTATGGACACTAAGCATTTCCAAAGTGGTGCATCATGAAACATTACTAGGTGTGAGATATTCAGTTGCAAACATAGCCTCCTGTTACTGTTTGACACTTCGGCAAAAATGCAGATTTGATAATTGCTCAAAACAAGACTTCACGAAATGGCTTAGAATGACAATTTATCATCATGGAACACATAGATGCACTAAATGCAAGGTTCTAGAAGCATTAAACACCTCTTGGGGCTCAAAAGTACAATTGGGTACATATGCATCAAAAAGCATTTATAGCGCTTAATTTCTTCAATGCTACTCAAAATTGGGGCTTCAATTTTGAGTCCCAACACTAAAAAACTCAATTTTTTTCAAAAAGTAAAAATACCCTTTTATAGATCTTAGCTCCAATATCATCATTATATAATTTTTTGAGTATTTTGATTAGTTATAATATGTTATAATTTCAAAATATTATAAGTCAATATTTTAATATTTTAGAAGACGCTCCCTCAAGAAAGGAAAAAAATGATAACTCATATCAAGAAAATTTTAAAAATATATTTATCTCTAGAGGAGAGAGTCGTCTTTGTGAATATGTAATTTTTTTCAAGGTGGTGTAGATTTGATAGGGAAGTTTTGATGGGATGAAAAATTGTTGGATTCTAATAAGGTTGAGTTTGAATACTTGTAACAAAGCATATATATATATATCCCCTAGCTATACATGTCATCTATAAGATATTTTTAAATCAGAACAAAAAAAAGATGATTTGCATATACTTGTTTGACAAGAACTACACCCTATATTTTTTACAATTAAAAAAGGGACTTCAAAATAAAATAAAATGATAAATTATTACTCAAAAAAATTACAAAAAATTATAGGTGTAAAATTCATAAAATTCTATACAATTGATTAGTTTACATCATCCTCAAATTTTAAACACAAATACTATTTTTTTGTTATTAATGTTGAACTCTCGCATTCTAATATCTCATTTCTTTATAAAAGGTGACACAGGTTTGTGCTTTTACCCTTGAGAATTTGTATATAGTTGTCTTTGCAGGAGAAATATTGTGGCATTATCATAGTTGTGTAGGAAGGAAAAATATCATTTCATGTAAAAGAATATCTAATATTGTGGGAACCATATTGAAGTTATGTAAAGTAGGTCATTGTTCTTGCCTAGATTCTATATTCTATTAATAAACCCTACGGAGTTCTCATATGAGGGAATATTGTAATGATTATTTCATGTAGATTTGAGTGATTTCATTTTAAGGCTCTTTATTATGTATTTTGATTAAATGGCAATATAAGGTTCTCAATAGTTCATGTGTATGCATAGAAAGTGATTCAATTTGCTTCAAAAATAAATAATCTCATTTATGAGAGTATTCATCTTTTAGAAAACATTTATGGTTGATTGTGTAATATAGGCAGTATGTAAAATTTTGAGTATTTATCACCAATAAATCTCTAGACTATATAGATGTAATAAATTACATCAAATCATCATCAAACAAGCTACCTTGACATAATAGTTGTTATAGAAGAAAATAACTCCTCGTATGATATAGTTTAAAAATTCATAAGGGAGAGTATGTTGTAGATGTATTTTAACTCTCTGGAAATTGTATGGGAGAAGGAAATAATTTCTCTCCCCAATTATAGACAATAAAATAAGCATAAGCTTAGTCCAAGTACCATGTCCTGTCAACTGAAGAGATACACCAAATAAGATTTTAGAACATAAAAATTTGAGGTATATTATGGTAATGTTAGACATGTGACTGCATGCCACAATCCGCAACTATATACACACACACACACACAAATTTAATATTACCCATGGAAGGACATGATGTGATGAGAGGAAGGAACCATAACCCAAAAAAAAAAATTAAAAAAAAAATTTTAAAAAAAAAATATATATATATATATATATATATGTATATATATATATATATGTATATATATATATATATGTATATATATATATATATGTATATATATATATATATGTATATATATATATATGTATATATATATGTATATATGTATATATATATACATATATATATGTATATATGTATATATATATGTATATATGTATATATATATACATATATATATGTATATATATCTATATATATGTATATACATATATAGATATATATACACATATATATATATATATATATATACATATATATATGTATATGTATATACATATACATATATATATGTATAATATATATATGTATATGTATATACATATACATATATATATGTATAATATATATATGTATATATATGTATGTATATATATGTCTATATATATTCATATATATATATGTATACATATACATATATATATATATATATATGTGTACATGTATACATATATATATATGTACATGTATACATATATATATATATATGTATATGTATACATATGTATGTATGTGTGTATATATATATATGTATGTATGTATATATGTATATATGTATATATATATGTATATGTATATGTATATATATACACATGTACATATGTACATATATGTATATATATACATATGTATACATATATATATATATACATATGTTTACATATATACATATATATACATATGTATACATAGATATATATATATATATATATATATACATATGTATATATATGTATATATATATATATATATATATATATATGTATGTATGTATGTATGTATGTATATATATATATATATACATACATACATACATACATACATACATACATACATACATACATATATATATATATATATATATAACAAAAACTATAGACTTCTACCATAATACCTATTTTCTAGGTGAGCAGCCACCATTCATGGTAGCATATATAACAACTAAAATAAAATAAAATTTAATCATAAACAAATTTAAAACACATTATATTGAGCCCTTGCTAGGATAAAGAAAGGGAATGCAAAAATGTCTTGGGAAGACGAGAAGTCACATGTCTCTCCCCTTTCCCACTTTTTTCTCCTCCCTAGGTGCCTCCAAAGGCTGCCCATAATAGGGCTCAAGTAGATTCAAACACCCCTATATGTGCCCTTGGAAAGATAAATGCAAGGAGTGAAGCTTGGGAGTTGGGGATGGGAAATGGTAAGAGGAAGTTAGTGTAGGTTAATAATTGGTAGGATATGATTGTTATTTGTTGTATAAAAAAAGATGGTTGGCGTAGGTTTAGGAAATGGATAAATGTGTTAGTTTGTATGTGAGTTAGTCAGGGTACGAATGTTGGCTTAGTAATAGGTAAATAGTTAACATTAAATTTGGGTTGGTAATATTATTGTCATTTTTAGTCTTGTATTGGTTAATTTTAATTAAGAAAGTCACTATAATATTTAGGAATTTTAGAAGTGAGCTTAAGGGGCCCACGTGGGTAGCAAGGATATGAAACTTAGCAAGTAGGTATTTGTTACTGGTTGGCACAAGTAATTTGGGAAGTGGCATTTAGCTAGTAGTGAAGCCAATATTGTAAGTAGTTAGTAGAGTAGTTAGTGATAAAGTAATTATTCAAGATTAGAATTAATATCATTTTTGGTAGATTCTTATACATATATTTTTGTATTATAGTTGTTTTATTTTATTTTATTGGTGTACAGTTTAATGTCAATTGATTTATACAATATTGATAGATCATAAATATGATATAATATTTTATGCATGTATGTAAATATGTTAATACATATTCAAATTTTTTTATTTAATTCATCTTGCATTTAGGAACATAAATTTGGAATAGAATGTATAAGGGTAATGTGAAACTAAGCATAGTGGCTCTTATATTGACAATTATGCTAACGGCTTCTCGATATATATATATATATATATATATATATATATAGAGAGAGAGAGAGAGAGAGAGAGAGAGAGTCATCCTAAAGTATATATATTACTATTCAAAATGAATAGATATATAACCTTTATTAACCTTCCTAGTAGCTACCTTTAAATAAAAACTCTATATAGCATCAAAGTGAAATAAATTATGTGTGCTATATAATGAATGGTAATCATAATAACTCAAATATTTTTATATGTTGAGTTCCCTCTCTTTCCTACATGTATAGCATTAAAAACTAAATAATATTTTTTACCATTATTATTGCCTAGTTAAAGTTTCATGGATATATTTATCTCCTTTTCTTTCATCATTTAATAAATACATCTTATGTACCTATTATTCTTCAGATGCAAGCATTTTGAATAAGTTCATATAGTTTCTCCCCCTGTATTACTTATAATATCCAATTACCTATGTTGTTAATCTAGTAATGATTAGGTGCCTACCATGTTATTAAGATCTCGATACTTATTTATGATTAATCACAGATCTCAACTCAAGCTAGACCTAAGAATATAATCCATGACTAGGTGCAAACACCCTTTTAGTAATGGTTTTTATCAGAATATGATTTGAACAAGATTGCAATATCAGTATGCTAGTGCTAGCAATACTATGTCAAGTAAGGTATGCATTAGGTTGATCACTTGATATACTCATTAGGACCTAAACCTTAAGGTATTACTTTCAGTTTGGATAAGGAAATTAAGTGTGTGGAGATAGACCAAAACATTAAATTGATATAACCATGAGTAGAATTTTCAAAATCCTAATTGTTTGATAGATTAGACACAACATTCTTATGTCTATATGTGATTCGTTAGCTTTAGTTTCAAAAAAAATATATTGTAGTTGTGTTTTGCCCTAAAATTTTGGGCATGACATTATGGTATTAGAGCCTAGTTCACAACACTTGGGCATTAATGGGTCCATGTGCAATGTATGATTTTCAAGTTACCATAAGAAAATTAGAACACTCACTATAATAAAAATTTGAGAAACTAAACTTTCAATTTTTTGACTTCTTTATGTGAGCTTGAGTAAAACTTATCATCCCAGGTGACCAATTCATGTTAAGTGATCTTACATGATTAATGATTTTTTTATTTAATTTCTTTTTTAAAAATTGTATTTCAAAGTAGAGTATGTCCTCCTATGATATTGGAGCCATAATAAGCATTAATTATTGAAAGGATAAGTAAGTTATATACTTTAGATAAGTAATGTTACTCAGTAATAGTAATGATATCCTAAAAAGTTTTGAGGATTAAGATATGTGAACGCTCTACAAGGAAGGAATGAGATAAGTATTAGCATGTGAAATTAAAATCCTTAAATAACATGATAATAAAGGGAATTTATGCAACCCCCTCCCCTCCAGTAGCTACAAGACCTTTGGGTCATGATCAATGA
The DNA here is from genome assembly GCA_028749045.1 of Cupressus sempervirens. Taxonomy (NCBI): domain Eukaryota; kingdom Viridiplantae; phylum Streptophyta; class Pinopsida; order Cupressales; family Cupressaceae; genus Cupressus; species Cupressus sempervirens. Next base: position 789,569,441 of record CM053783.1, on the reverse strand, counting down.
TCATGTCGTGCACAATACAAGTTTTAGATATACCAAGATCTAAAAGGATTGAGTGGATTTGTAACTTATACTTAGTAAAAACCATTAAATTCCCATGAATTGAGTTTGTTTCTTAGGATTGACAAAATGTTCTTAATTAGAAATTGATAAGAAAAATAAATAGAAGAAAACCATAGGGTTGTGAATAGCTACCCTACTATGAAGTTCTAGTGGAACAATGATTGAATATTATACATTAATGGAATGTTTAATGATTAAACTATCATTACAATGACTCTCTCTATATATGATAAAGCCATATACAAGGATACAGAGTAGAAGATTTCCCTTAAGATATTATATTTCAAAGATGCTAACTCTATAAGTACCCTTGTATGTGATACCTTGTTAGAATTGACAAATCCATAACAACATATGAATTAATAATTAATGCAAAAACAAAAGAAAAAAACTATAAGAATATGGATAACACACATATTTAATGTCATTCACTGAAAACACATGCTATGTCCACCTACACAGTCATTCAACCTTTCTTATTATCCAATGATTATAGTACAAACCCTTACAGCTCAATGACACCACAAGAACAACCTATCTCATTATACATCATATTTTCACACAACCCCTAACCCTAAGCTATCTTATATAATATATTCCCACTTTAGGGTTACAATATGCTTATCTAAATAAGGTGCAATAAAATATGAATGGAAATTTTTTTTTTCTGATCAGTCAACATAGACTAACATATCTATCACAAATTCTTAGTAAAAACCTATTACTTAGAGAATTCATCATTACATCTCGACTAGTGCTTGATAGGAAAGCATGCTAGGTTAATATAGAGGCATCTCATGGGTCCTTCTAGTCAAGAGCCTATAGTATCATATTCCAATATGTGTGACACATACCTTGATCATTTTTGTAAAGCCAAAGAGTTATTTGTATAATTGTTGTTGAATGTCTACCTACAGAAAACTTTATGTAGTTCTCAATGATAATAGGTAGAAAGGTAAGAAACCATAGTCAATTGAAGAATGAGCTCCTAGACTCAAGGACCCTATCAACAGTAAGAGTTAGATGACACTCCTGCCTATTGCGGGAGATGACTAAAAATACAAGAGATTTTTCTTTTCATAACCATTGATTTTTAATATAGCTATAAGATAACTTTTCTCTTCTTCCTAATAGGAAACCTTGGTATGACCACACCACTCTTAAAATTTTGCATCATTGTTGCTCTCAATTTATTTTTTCAACTATGTGAAGTTTTTATTTCATTGATTTCTTATTTTGACCCCACTACCTTGGGGACAACCCTTGTTTTAATTTAAGATTTATCATTGTGGCCACACTTGTGTTCATTTTTCTTTTTATTGGTTATTTTATCTTTGGCTTTAGGTTATTTATGAGAAATTTTCAAGTGAATAGTGTTGGTTAGTGTGTTGTGCTACATTTTATGAGATGGTCATACCAAGGAACATTCTCGATAATCTATGTGATAGATTGGGACACTATAAGATGGCCTTGTTATAATATATGAAGCTTTTAGATAGGGCCTTGGAAACAAATACCTTCTTATATCATAAATACAAACTCTTTCAAACTTCATGTAGCATAGAAATAGATTCTCCTTTGACTTTGCAATGATGTGAATAGACACCACATTAATGGCTTTAAGTAAGGGTGTTAAAAGTTATAGAAAGAATTAATGGGCATTGGAATAGTTAGACCTAGGTAAGATTTTGTAATGATTACTGTAGACACCTAAAAATCCTTTAAAAAATAAAGTATTTTTATTTTTTGAAAAAATACCTGATGACATCATCATTAATTAATTAATTAATTTTTATGCCATTAAATCCCTTTATCTTAATTAAAAATATTTAATTAAGGAATCCCTCCCAAAAATGTTTAAATCTTATTTAAACATTATTTCCTTATGTATTAATTATTTAATTAATAAATTGACCAAAAATCCTAAAATAAATAAAAAATTTATTTTTTGCCCAAAACTTGGCCAATTTCCTTATGACCAATAACCTCTTTCAAAATCTTCTAATCCTTCTTTAATTTTGATTAAAGGCTAATCCCATCATTTCCCACCCCTAATCCCAATTCAAAATATTTAATTAAGATTAAATATTAATCATCATGTTTATTAAAAAAGTTTTAATAAATATCTCCTCAACCCAAACCCTTGAAATAAATAAAACTTTATTTATTTCCTAAAAATCTAATTTATCCTCATCCTAAGAAGTTCTAGACTCTTCTAGAAAGTCTTCATCCTCATCTTAGGAAATTCTAGACTATTCTAGAAAGTCTTTATCCTCATCCAAAGTCTAGAATCTTCTAGAAGGTGTCTTTAAACCTAATCCTAATCCCCTCCTAACCTTGTCACATTCCCTAAACATGGGTTAAAACTTACTAACCCAAGCCAAAGTTAACAAATATCTCATCCTTCACCCACCCTCATTAAATGCCATCCACTTGCCTATCCCTAAGCTAATCCTAAACCATCCTAATCCATCCTCTAATCATTTGCACAAGCCTAAACAAGCTTAAAACCTTCCTAATCAAGTCCAAGTCAAAATTGCTCTCATCACCCTCAAAATATCTCAACCATAAAACTTTATGAAGTCCACTAGGTCATAAATGACTCTTACAAGCCCTTTTATTGCTCTTACAAGTCATTATGAGGGTCTTTATGAAGATTTTATCCCTTGAGCCTCCTTTGTTGACTCATCCTTCCCCTTTCCTCCATCCTCTCACCATGTGAAATGTGTCACTCCTTGATTGGCTATAAGGAAGCACAATCCATGTGCTCTCTTCTCATGCAGTCTGAGCCCTCCATGAGCTTTTTCGCATCCTTGCATCTTAGCCCTCAATCCTTCAAGCCTCTTGCCTATAAATTGGATCCTTCCCCTTTGAAAAATAACACAATTCATGAAGTAAATTCATAATGCCATTTTGAGAAGCCATTTTACATCAAAACAATACACTCACACCCAAATTCTAACTCCATTTGAAGCCCTTTTTGAAGCATAAGCTTGAGCATACATCCTATCTATTTAGACAAAGCTACTCAACAAGAGAGCTTCTCATTGAGAGAGCCCATTAATGGCTCATATTCTCAATTGAGAGCTCATCTTAGTCTATCTTGAAGTTTATGATTTTTTTTTAGTTTGTAGAAGCTTTATTTAAATTTGGTTTCTATTAGCATACTAACATTGCTCATATACATTTTGGCACGCCCGGTGGGACCCCGCATGGGTCATCTTCATTAGCTTTTTTAGTCAAGTTTTGTATGTCATTTTTTGATTTTGGCTAATTTTACTTGTTTTTGTGATTGGTAGGATTGTATAAATTGGTTTTGTAGGTCCACATGAGCATGAAGAAGACAAAGGAACTCATAATCTATCTCATAGTGTTTGCAGATTTTTCAAGCTTATAGGTGGACAAAGAACTTGAAATTCTTCTTCCTCTTCTTGTCTATATTCTTCTTATTCCATCTACTTCTTCTTCTTCTTCTTGTGGGAGATCTTGGCCATTTTTTTTTAAGGAAGCAAAATCATACACACTTCTTTTTAGTGCTTAAAATGAACCCCCAAATCATACTTAAATCCATTAAAAAATTAAAAATTTGCAAAAAAGAAAAAATCTTTTAACAAGTGAAACTAAACCAATCTAATCATTTGCATCCTTGCAACATCAAGGTTTTAGATGCATTCATGCAAAATTAGGAACACTTCATTTTTGGGAATTTAAAAAGAACTTCAAGTTTCCATTTCAAAAGGTTCAAAATCAACACTAAGTGCACACTAAAGTTCTTTTAAAAAATCTCATGAAAACTAAGAGTCCTAAATGGTTGCCAAAAATTGTCCTAAAAGCTTTGTTATTTGTTCCAAACAAATGTCTTATTGCAAAATCTTGAATGTTTCTTAGGTTTTTCATGCATCAAAACAATCTAGGAATATCATTTTTGGGCTTAAAATATGCAAACTAGAACACAAAATCTTGAATAAAAACAAAAGTCCAAAGAGTCATTTTCACTTTTGAGTCCAAAACAATCTTGAATGATCTAAGGTTAAAACAAAGCACTTCAAAGTTCTTAAAACAACACACAAAATCTCAATCTTGAATGCTCAAAAGAAAACACTTGAATGTTTAACCACTTGTCTTTGAATGCATGTTGCTAAAATCACTCTTAAATGCCATGGATTAAAATCAAACTTTCCTTGAATGCATGATTAAAATGACAAATCCAATCCTGAATGCCAAGGATCAATTAACCATTGCAATATCAAACACTTCATTTTAAGCTTCTAAAAATTGAACAAAAAAAATCTCTTTTCCACATGCAATCTAGGTAAAGTTTGATTTTTGGACACTTAAGAAACCTTGTTAAGTTAAAATAAAAATTTGCAAAAATCAATTTGAGTAGTTCCTCGGACTCACCTCTTTTCTAATCACCCATCAAATATTAACCATTGGTTGCAATCTCAGCTCCATTTATGGGGATGGGTCTACTTGAAAAAGGTGTTAAATGTTCCACAATCTAACTCACTCACTTGTTCTTTGAATGTTTGCTTTAACTTTATCAAAATTCTTAAATGATCAAAACTCTAGATTAAATCGATCACACTTCAAGTTTGGGCACTAAAATTGAACAACAACTGACGTGGAGAGCCTCTGGGCGCGCACTTGAAATCGAATCTCACAAACTTTTGTTTTGGGCTTAAAACAAACTCACACTCAATCTTGAATGCCTTAAAGAAAATTAATCGATACTTGACGTGGAGGGCCTCTGGGCACGCGAGTTTGCTTTTGTTGACTCTAACTCTTCTTATTGTTTGCATTCTTCGATCAATTTACTTTTGTTAGCGCTTCAAGTTGGAATTGAACATTGTCTCTTAAACATGAGTGCTTGCAAAGTCTAGATTAGCACACATAAGAGTCAGTTGGTAAAAGAACAAGCGTGTTTTTTAGCCCAAGGTCATCCAAGTCTTCTCTCCCCTTGTCATCTTTCGAGGCCATCTTGGGTGCATAAGATTAGGATCCAAAACCTTGTTTCTTTTTAGGAGGCCTTCTTGGGAATTTCATTAGCCCTTGGACGACCTCAACTCCAGCATTCTGGCGGAGTATAAGAATCGGGAGGTGAATCGAAAGACACCTCTCTTGGGATCAAGATTTTGTCACTCAGGCTAAGCCTCAAGGAACTTTATACCCTTGAGAAGTGAAAGAGGAGAAGTGGGTTACCGCTCCTCTCAACTGTGTGACATCTTTTTGGTCTCATCTATGGATTTGGGCCTCACGTACCTTGGGTATATCGAGGACTCCTTAGCTAAACCAACTGTCAGCCTTGTAGACAACCATCTAGGATGTTAATGTGTTTGAGGTGACTAATCGAAAAATTTGTAGAACATACACACTCCTTGGTGCAAGTATCACTTTCTGAGAATCAAAAACTTCTATCTGGTTGTTTATCTATTGCTTGATCTTTTATTTGTTGAATGAATGTTTGCCAAACTTGGTCAATCCTAGCTTAGGGCATACTTAGCGTAGTCACTGCCTATTCCAAAAGTTGAATGAGTTGAAGCAAAACAACCGAGATCTCTCAAAGCCAAGAAGATTCAAGAATTGATGTCAGAGCGACCCAAACCCAAATAGAAGTTCCACAAAGTTAAACTCAAACCATCTCTAGCATACCAAGAACTTTCAGCCAAGAGAAAAGAAATAACACCAAGCCCACGAATTACCAAACTCCGCAAAGAAGAGGAAAAAGCTACCGATGAAGCACTTCAAGAGGCCTATTAGAGCACAACATCAAATTTAGCCAACATCCAGGAGTTAATCTTGCTTATGCCTTACCAACTAGGCATGATTTCTATGATTAGACACCCTTGTTTCTCCACATCTTCTTGGATAAGCTTCACTTTAGAGTCATCTTTGTAGAAAAGCCAGCCATCTTAGATTATCCCCTTAAGCATTATTAGCTCATCCATCTCATTTAGAATCAAACCATCTAGCCAGCAATCAAAACCTCACATCCAAGCCTTCAAAATTGTTGTCCCTTTTGCCAAAAGTTTGCCACTCCTAAAATCTTCCAAATCTATCAATCTCACCAAGGTTATCCCTTTGACAAAGCTTTGTCTAGGGTAATCCAGCTTTGTCACTTGTTATCCCTCATCACCTTGAGCTAAATGTTGGGATCCACAAGTGGTCAATCTCGTGTTCTTCCTAAAGGATCATCAGTCTATCCTTAAGTTGACACAATCACCACCAAGCTTGCACATAGGAAAGAAAACCTTTCGTGCTTTGGCAACATATCTTTGAAGTTAGAGTCTCCAACCCAATCCTCCTTAGGTTTTTTCATATAGCTTTGCCTTAACCTAGGAAATAATTTGCATAGAGAAGCCTTCCCCCTTTTGCATCCATTAGCATTATTGCATCTCATCTCTAGGAGCATTTTTCATGCCACCTGTCACTCGCTTAGCCAAGAAGAAAGAAACAATGGAGCCCTATCATTTGGATCGAATAGCCTCACCCCTCTTGAGCACTCAGCCATCCTTCAGCCCAGAGAAAGCTATGCCATCATGTATAGACATTGAAGCTTTCATGAACCAACCAGGAAATGCAGTATTGGTAAATGCCATTATAGACAAGAACAAAGAGACAATCATGGCTAATTTTCGAAGGGAAAATGTAGGAACCTTTGACTTTGGAAGACCCCCTCCATTATCAGATCCATCTCACCCATTGTTTGGGCAGCTACCACCACCCATAGGCTCTTATGATCCAAATTATCCTCAATATATGCCAAAAGAAGAGCCTCCAGCCAATCCATATGATCCAACAGACCCAAACATACCATCATCCACCCAAGTTGAAATCTCCATGCTGCAAGCCAACCCAGCCACCACCACTCCATCCTTGGCTCATACCTCTCCGCTCCAAACCCCCTTTACCCAAAATAGCTCACCATTCACCCCCTTCACTATTGTTGTTGCTGCTCCCCAACCCAGCCTTCCAAATCCACCCATCTCCCAAATCAGTGCTAGCAACTTTGGCCAACCTCAGCAATATACAGTAGGGATACCACCCATGGGGCCAAGTAATCAACCTTTCATCACTCCCAGCTTGTTCACTATAGCCCAAAGCACAATCCCATCATTTCCATTAGGTCTTGGGAGCTCAATACCATTAGCCACAAATCTACAAGCTACTACCCTCACTCCACAAAGCTATAAAATCCCACAAGATACTACCAATTTTCTACCAAGCTCCCAAGTGACCCCAGCCCCTGCCACCACTCTACCAAGCTTCCAAATCCAACCACAAAGCTATCAAACCCCATCAGTTCAATTCCCAAGCTTTCAATTCCCACCACCTCCACCACCAACTAATCTATTACCTCCAATTACCAACTACTTTTCAATGCCACTTCTAGGAGGTAATCCACCACCCCAGCCAACCACCAATTATTTGTGGATACCATCCCAAATGGGGGCACAACTCACATATATTGGTCAAACCCCACAAGCCCGCCGATCCTTTCCGCAAGCCTCTCAACCATCTTATACCTTACCTCCACAAAGCAATCCATTTATCCGACAGCCAACTTATGTTCCTCAATCCCAACCTCAAATCCCATATCAACAGCAAGCCTCGCAGCACATGCAGCAATATGCACCACCTCCCCCTCAGCAACCTGTCATCCACCATGCAGCTGCCCAAACAATGTACAATCCCTATCAGCAAATCCCTCATAGCCATGCATATTCAGTGGCCCCATCTAGCACATACCTACCTCAAGGCACTCCTACATTGGAGGCACCCCAGCCATCACCTATCAATTTAGAATGGGAGAAAATGAAGATAGCTCTGAAAGCCATCCAAGAAGGGAATGATCCGAAGACATTCAAGTTTGAGAATGTGTGTCCTTACCCATTTGACAGAGCCATTACCATAACACCATTTCCCAAACACTTTGAGGTACCCAAATTTGACAAATTCAGAGGAAAAGGAGACCTTGTCACACATATCAAAGAATTTTACATGCACTGCCAGGACGTAGCATACAATGATGTCTTCCTCTTGCGGCTTTTTCCCAAAAGCTTGGCTGGACCAGCTCTTGAATGGTTTTATAGAATCCCCTATGGCACAATTAAAAACTTTGCTAAATTATCTGAGGCATTTGTAGCCCAATATGCCCATCTTGTTGAAACAGAGCTATCAATAGTTGATCTTGTCCACACCAAGCAAAAAGGTGGAGAAAGCCTTGCCGAATACCTGCAAAGATGGCAAACCCTTACCACCTGCATATCTTGCACCTTGCCAGAACTCTATGTGGTGAAAATGTTTATTGATAATGCTCATCCTAGCTTGGCTCACCACATGACCATGAACTATTTGCAGACCTACAAAGATATCAAAGAGAAAGGAATGATCCTTGAGCAAGGACTCATTAAAGATGGTGTGGTCAAGATTTACAAGGAAGCCAACCAAAATCAATCACATTCCAATGACAAGTCTAGGTATTGGAACAAAAAAAAGCATGTTGCAATAGATGGCGTCACTAACACCAGACATGCGAATATTGTTGGTCCTTCTCATAACCAGTCCAACCCACCATATCAACCAAACAATCAACAAGCTATCAACTACCAACAATAGAATAACCAAAGCTATTAAAACCACAATCCAAGACCCAACTTCCAAGGGTCTAGCAATCAAGCTAATGCCATCAATGTAGCTATAGGACAAAAGCCTAGATTCCAACCTACACCTAGAAACTATACACCCCTTGGTGAGCCATTGGATGTCATTTTTGAGAAATTAGTCAAGGAAAACCTCATCAAATTTCCTCCTACCCAGCAAATTGACCCAAGCCAATCCAAAGCTGCATGGTACAAAGATAATGAGTACTACAAATTTCATAGGGTAAAAGGTCACACTACCCTCAGATGCATGAAACTGAAAGACTATGTGCAGGACCTCATTGATCAGAAGGAAATCACTGTTGGTGCCCAAACCTCTCCGAATGCAGGCTTATAGATCTATCAAAATGCTTTTCCTCCACACCACAACCAAAATCTTGGAAAAGCACCTATCCAAACCAACAACAACAACACCAACAACCATTAGCCAAACCAACAACATGGGAAGAACAATGACCACACTTCATCCTATATAGACTATGGTAGCCTTATAGGTTGTATATCCGAGAAAGAGCCTTCTGTCAATGTTATCAATATCCAAGGACCAAACAATGAGTGTGCAGTCACCACTCGAAGAGCGCAATTTAACATCGCAGGCCCACCCGTTACACCAACACCATCAGCTCCATCAAAAAGCCAGTACAATATCTTGGAACACCTTGGGAATATGCCAGCCCAAATCTCCATTTTAGACCTTCTTCACACTAGTCCCATGTACAAGAACATCCTTGACAGTGCTCTCATAGAATCCCATGTCCCTTCTGATATCAATGCTACTAATTTTTGTAATCTTGTTGGACACCTCTCATCCTCATGTGCCCTATCATTCAAACCCACTGACATACCCATGGTCGAGCCAGATCACACCCTTCCGCTTCGCATAGCCATCGTGGTATCCAACTTTGCTGTGAAAAGAGTAATGATAGATAATGGATCAGCCTTGAATATTTGCACCCTAAAATTCATAAAACAAGCTGGGTATACTGAGGCAGATATCATCAGTGAGGTTATCACCATCAAAGCTTATGAAAACTTGGAAAGAACCACAGAAGGAACTATTTTGCTGCCAATCAAGGTTGGGCCAGTCATCCAAGAGACACTCTGCCATGTTATTGATCTAAACCTACCATTTAACATCCTCCTTGATTGCCCATGGATTCATGCCATGAAATTTGTTCCATCCACTTACTATCAGTGCGTCAAATTTCCGCATGAAGGCACTGAGGTAACCATCCATGCCGATCCAGAACCCTTTGCTTACTGCAATGCGGTTGAAGCTTCATATACAAACCATTGCCCTGGAATTGATATCGGCACATCCATCGCCAGCTCATCCCACACTTATAATGACCCAGAAACCATCCTCGCCTTTACCTTGTCTACCGTGAAGATCAATAACAAAGGTTGTGGAGAGTATAGTCTGTCAGATGCATTTGCTGTCGGGGCACTCCCACTTGATCCACATGCCCATGGACGACTGACATATCATGAAGCTAAGGAGATTCCACCTCCTCGATACAAACAGTTTGGACCAACAACCTTTGTATCCTCGAAAATCCCTCTTCATGAGGAGCTCACTCCAAATATCAACAAATGGTTACATAAGGATGCACCTCAAAGAAATCAAGCACACCTTGATCACTTCAGCCAAAAGTATCCCCAAGAACATAAGCTCATCACTAACAAATGGAACTATCAAGGTGGTGGTCTAGGACCCAAAGAAAGAGGCATGCAATGCCCCATTGACGCACACAAGTGGGAATCGAAGTCAGGTCTTGGCTTTGGCATACCCACAACTGGGGCCACCAATGAGAACGGTCATGCTTTTTCGAACATTCATCGCAACCTTATCGAAATCGAACACATTCTTGAGGAAGTTGAAAAGAGAGCCTACGATGATATCCTAGACCAAATCTCCCTCGGAGACTCTGTTCTCCAAGAACTATCCATCCACCTCATTGACCTACCACTCGCCCATCCACAACTCATAGATTGGGACCAACCAAGTGTCATACACATCGATGAGTTCACATTAGAGGAGGAACTTCTAAGATTCATGGGAACTGAAACTCCTCACAAGAAAACAAACCTAGATTCTGCCTATATCTACAAGCTAGATCCCAAGGGGTATTTTGGAGAAAACCCCCAACCTAGTTCTTATACACCCAAAACTGGAACTAAGGTGAATCTGAGACTAGCTAAGGCAACGAAGAGAACCCCTCAACAAGAAAATCCAGAGCCATAAGAAGAACATGAGGATTTAGCATTGTCTCCTCAAGATAATCGACCAGAGGTGTCTTCTATTCTAATTGAGGATACTCGAGAAGTCAATATTGGTTCTTCAGAGATCCCCAGACTTGTTCACATTGCTGCATCCCTATCACAAGACCAAGCTGACCTCCTCTTTGAGGTCTTAAGAGAGAACATTGGCCGATTTGCATGGTCATATCAGGACATGCTAGGACTTGATCCAAAGCTTGTAGTTCATCATCTTGCAGTTGATCCAAAGATCAAGCCCGTCAGACAAAAGCTTAGAAAAATGCACCCCAAGGTGGCATTATTGGTTAAAGCTGAATTAGAAAGAATGTTAGCTGCTAAGGTTATCCAACCTATCAACTACTCAGAGTGGATCTCCAACATGGTCCTTGTCACTAAACCTTCCGGTGACATCAGAATCTGCACTGATTTTAGAGATCTCAACAAAGCTTGTCCAAAAGATGATTTTCCCTTGCCCAACATAGATATGATTGTAGATCTTATAGCTGGACATGAAATTTTGTCCCTCACGGATGGATTTTTTGGGTATAATGAAATCAAGATTGCAGAAGAGGATCAGCATAAGATAGCATTCACTACCCCTTGGGGAACCTTTTGCTACAACATGATGCCTTTTGGCCTAAAGAATGCTGGGGCTGCCTATCAAAGAGCTATGACAGCCATTTTTCATGATCTCATCCATAGCATTTTGGAGGATTATGTGGATGATATCTTGGTCAAGTCTCATACCTTCATGGATCATCTTGCTGACCTGGAGAAAGTCTTTAATAGGTTAGCCAAATATCATCTCATGCTGAATCCCAAGAAATGTGTCTTTGGGGTCACATCTGGCAAGCTTCTAGGCTTCATAGTTTCTAAATGAGGTATAGAGATCGACCCCAAGAAGGTCAAGGCTATCTTAGACATGCCTCCTCCCCAGACACTGCAATAGCTTCGCTCTGTTCAAGGAAAGCTCCAATCTGTTCAGTGCTTCATCTCCCAGCTTGCAGATAAGTGTACACCATTTTCACATTTACTAAAGAAGGATGAGAACTTCAAGTGGGATCCTTTATGTCAATGCAACTTCGACCATCTCAAGCAGTATCTCATCAATCCCCCTATCTTGGTTCCACCAGTTCCTAGTCATCCCCTAATTTTGTACATATCAACAACACCTACTGCTCTAGGGGCACTTCTAGCACAGCTTGATGACTACAACAGAGAAAGAGCCATCCACTACATTAGTAGAACCCTAGTTGGTTATGAACTCAATTACACTCCTATGGAAAAAGCTTGTTTGGCAGTTTTTTTCTCAACTCAAAAGCTTCGCCATTACATGCTAAGTCATACCATCCAACTAGTCTCCAAGATTGACCCTCTCAAGTATATGCTCTCTAGAACAACACTTACAGGCCGTTTGGCCAAATAAATTATGCTCCTTAGTGAATTTGACATCCAGTATGTGGATAGAAAGGCAATCAAAGGGAAAGCTATAGCAGATCACCTAGCTGATGCACCTCTAATAGATGCTTATCCATTGATCACAGAATTTCTAGATGAGCATATCTGTCTAATTGAAGAACAACGCCCATGGAAACTTTATTTTGATGGCTCATACACATCTCATGGATTAGGGGTAGGAATATTGTTGGTCACACCTCAAGGAGATTACATTCCAAAAGCCTTCAAGCTACAATTCCCTAGCACCAACAATATAGCTGAATATGAGGCCCTCATAGCAGGATTAAAGATAGCTGCAGAATGGAACATTGTTGAGCTACAAATCTTTGGCGATTCTCAGCTCATCATCAAGCAAGCCCTAAATGAATATCAAACCAAAGATGAAAAGCTATTACCCTACAAAGAGCTAGTTGATCAACTAACCCAACATTTTACAAAGCTTTAGTTTACACAAGTGCCTCGAATACAGAACAAAGCAGTAGATGCTATGGCTACTATAGGCTCGCTCTTGGAAATTCCCCAAGTAGCTACACAGTATGAGTTTTTAGTGGAGCAGCTCCTCACACCCGCCTATGTGAATGAGGATTCAAACCGTGTTTGTATCTTGGTTGGTCCCCAATCCTCTTGGTACCATGAGATTCATGCTTACCTTAATGATGGTATCATATCCCCTCACCTCACACGTACCCAACACCAAAATCTCATCCAAAAATCATCCCGCTATGTTATCATAGCCAATACCCTATATCGTCAAGGTTATCACGATACTCTCTCTCGATGTTTAGACCAAAATGAGGCCGCGATGGTGTTAAAGGAAGTACACTCTGGACTTTGTGGTGCCCACACAAGTGGTATTGTCCTAGGGCAAAAAATCCTTAGAGCAGGCTACTATTGGCCTACCATTGAAGAAGACTCCTGTGACTTTGTCAGAAAGTGTCTCCCATGTCAGCACCATGCAAATCTTGTGCATGCTCCAGCACAGGATCTACAACCTATTGCACCACCTTGGCCTTTCACTTGTTGGGGCCTTGATCTAGTTGGAACTATCACACCCCTCTCATCTGATGGACATAAATGGATAATAATAGCTACAGAATATTTCACTAAATGGGTGGAAGCAGTCCCCCTAGTCTTAGTTACAGGAGTTTAGGTCTCCAAGTTCATCTTGTACCACATTGTTTGCCGCTTCAGCATCCCATCCACCATCTTCACCGACCACGGAGGTAACTTTGAAAATCTTAACATGGAAGAATTATGCACTTCCTTCTGCATCCATCACCACTTTTCTAGCCCATATTTCACACAAGGTAATGGCCAGGCAGAGGTAACTAACAAAACCCTCCTCAAAATTCTAAAGAAAGTTGTCAATGATTCTGGCCGTGATTGGCACCTACAAATAAATCCAGCCCTATGGGCCTATCAAACTTCCTTCTGTACATCCACAGGCACAACTCGATACTCCCTAGTCTATGGTGCCAAGGCGGTACTACCTATAGAGGTTGAACTTCCCTCCTTGCGCATATCTTTGCAAGGGAAAATATCAGATGAAGAATATAGAGTAGCTTGACTCACCCAACTAGATCTCTTAGACGACAAGCGACAACAAGCCTATGATCATCTCACAGTCTATCAATCTCGTCTCAAAAAAAATTTCAACAAGAAGGTGCTTCCATGACACTTTCAGCCAGGTGACATGGTCCTCAAAGAAAACATGAAAGTCCAAGTAGATCGAGAAAAGAAAGGCAAGTTTGAACCTACATGGCTTGGTCCTTATGTTGTCACTGCTTCCTTTGGCTCTAGAGCTTATCAGCTATCTACACCAGAAGGAGAACTCTTGAATGATCCTACTAACATCATTCATCTCAAGAAGTTCTATGCTTGAAGATCCTTGGTATACCCAGCTTTTGAAAAATACAAAAGAAAAAAATAGTAAAGAGAAATAAGCGTCCAATGGTGAAAACTTGGCAATTCAAGCACCTTGGATAGGTACCTTGGTGAAAACTTGGTAATTCAGGCACCTTGTGTACTAAAGACTAATCCATTATCTATCACTATCCTATCCCTCATCCATTCACCCACCATCCCATAAGACACACTTGCTTGTTCCCTTGGTGTTCCAACCAAATATCCAAAATCTGATGAAGCTTGTAAATACCTCCTGTACAGCTTGTAAATCTTGTACCAAAGCTTGTATTATACCTTGTAAATCTTGTACCATATGTTGTCTATCCGAATCTTGTCCAAGGTTTGTACCATATTCCAGTCGATAAATAATCCTGTATCCTAGCTTGTATACTATCACGTGCACACAAAAAACCCCATTTTCACTTAAGCTTTTTGCAAACCATCTACCTATCCACCTATCACCTATTATAGACATCCCATCCTTCACAAACATTTCCATCTCACAAAAACCAAAACATGAACAAACTTGTACATTTGTAACATATCTTGGTCCATCAGCTTGTACATCCTCTTTAGCTTAGTACCATTGTATCTATCTAGCGTTCATGTCAGTTCGTCCTTGATCAGCATCTTGCACCCATCACAGATCTTGGTTAGCTATTCCAACGCATCCTTTAGCTAGATTTCCTGTCACCAAAGTGTTATCTTTCTTAGTTCAACTTGCCAGACGCATCACTCATCCAAATCCACCAGCTTCCATGCTCTCCAATAGGTCCTTGTAGGATATAGCTTTCCTCATGTCTAATCTTGGTCCGTTAGTACCTTGTCCTACCCATCTCGTTGGCAAATGGCTCTTTTTTGGATTTTCACTTTCTTTTGATTTGGGATCTTCCCTTTTGGGTCTTGAAGTGTCTTTTCCAAGCAATTTCCTTGCTCCCTCCTCAAGGTTTCCACGATCTTCCATATCATGGTATGCTGCGAATGGGGCGATTAGAGTGTAAGGTCTTGATCAGGTCTTTCGTTTGTTTTTCTTTTCTGCTTGTGGGTTTTCCAGTGTCATTTCCACGCTGCTTCCTCTAAGATTCATGTGTGATGCTGGGGTAATCCTTGTGTGTTTGTTTTGAGTTAGTTTTTTAGTCCTTTGGATTGTTGGTGAAAAGGCCTTGATGTTCTTGGTAACCTTGGCAATTAACCAATAGTCCTATAGCAAATCTAGTGCTCAACTACATGGTGGTACTTCTCTTTGAAGTATCCCCCCGCTCAAAAAGCTTCAATGGTTTTCCTTCATCTCCATTATCCCCCATCCATATCCAGCATCCATCTCTCCTACCCCAGCTGATGCATCAGTATCTCTTTGAATCACTCATCACTCTTAGCTTTAGCGATCCACAATCCTAGTCTTAAGGATCCACCAATCCAAATCAACTCACCAAGCCTCATCTTGCGAGATCCACAATCCTAGTCCTAGGGATCTTCGAAACCCATCTTTCGCCAATCTAACTCTTTGAAATCCTGTTGCATCGGCTTTATAATCCCCTCATCCATCTCCCTATCCTGGATTCTTTTTTATAGCACTCCGCTCCTTCATCCTCTACAATCCCTGAGATCTTAAGCTTGCTTCCTCTTGTGCCTCTGATTCTCCCTTTATCATTCTCCCATAGTAAGAGTTTGAGCTAACTAAACCTCTTCTCTTAATCCAATCTAAGTCTCCTTGCTCATCCTAGATTCTTGTATTTTTCAAGAAGCCACCGAGCCTCACTTTCTCTCCCCGCTGCCTTCTTGAGGGAGCATCTCACAGTCCATTCTCTCCTCTTTTGCTCTAGCCTTGGGCATCTTATTTTCTTATCTTTGATGCCATGCCACTTGCGGCATCACATCAAAGAGGGGCAAAATGTAGACACCTAAAAATCCTTTAAAAAATAAAGAATTTTTATTTTTTAAAAAAATACCTGATGAAATCATCATTTATTAATTAATTAATTAATTAATTAATTTTTATGCCATTAAATCCCTTTATCTTAATTAAAAATATTTAATTAAGGAATCCCTCCCAAAAATGTTTAAATCTTATTTAAACATTATTTACTTATTTATTAATTATTTAATTAATAAATTGACCAAAAATCCTAAAATAAATAAAAAATTTATTTTTTGACCAAAACTTGGCCAATTTCCTTATGACCAATAACCTCTTCCAAAATCTTCTAATCCTTCTTTAATTTCGATTAAAGGCTAATCCCATCATTTCCTACCCCTAATCCCAACTCAAAATATTTAATTAAGATTAAATATTAATCCTCATGTTTATTAAAAAAGTTTTAATAAATATCTCCTCAACCCAAACCCTTGAAATAAATAAAACTTTATTTATTTCCTAAAAATCTAATTTATCCTCATCCTAAGAAGTTCTAGACTCTTCTAGAAAGTCTTCATCCTCATCCTAGGAAATTCTAGACTATTCTAGAAAGTCTTTATCCTCATCCAAAGTCTAGACTCTTCTAGAAGGTGTCTTTAAACCTAATCCTAATCCCCTCCTAACCTTGTCACATTCCCTAAACATGGGTTAAAACTTACTAACCCAAGCCAAAGTTAACAAATATCTCCTCCTTCACCCACCCTCATTAAATGCCATCCACTTGCCTATCCCTAAGCTAATCCTAAACCATCCTAATCCACCCTCTAATCATTTGCACAAGCCTAAACAAGCTTAAAACCTTCGTAATCAAGTCCAAGTCAAAATTTCTCTCATCACCCTCAAAATATCTCAACCATAAAACTTTATGAAGTCCACTAGGTCATAAATGACTCTTACAAGCCCTTTTATTGCTCTTACAAGTCATTATGAGGGTCTTTATGAAGATTTTATCCCTTGAGCCTCCTTTGTTGACTCATCCTTTCCCTTTCCTCCATCCTCTCACCATGTGACATGTGTCACTCCTTGATTGGCTATAAGGAAGCACAATCCATGTGCTCTCTTGTCATGCAATCTGAACCCTCCGTGAGCTTTTTCCCATCCTTGCATCTTAGCCCTCAATCCCTCTAGCCTCTTGCCTATAAATTGGATCCTTCCCCTTTGCAAAATAACACAATTCATGAAGTAAAGTCATAATGTCATTTTGAGAAGCCATTTTACATCAAAACCATACACTCACACCCAAATTCTAACTCCATTTGAAGCCCTTTTTGAAGCATAAGCTTGAGCATACATCCTATATATTTAGACAAAGCTACTCAACAAGAGAGCTTCTCATTGAGAGAGCCCATTAATGGCTCATATTATAAATTGAGAGCTCATCTTAGTCTATCTTGAAGTTTATGAATTTTGTTTAGTTTGTAGAAGCTTTATTTAAATTTGGTTTCTATTAGCATACTAACATTGCTCATATACAATTACAGTAGTTGAAAAAATGAAATGATCAAAATAAGACTAAAGAACTTGGAGTAGAATCTATGTGATGCCCTTATTGGCCAAATATCTATAATTATACCAGAAAGAATAGTACACAATGACCAAGTTCCCAACTACAACTCAGCCAAGGAGATAATGCAGTGACAAACAAGTGTCTGCATTTGACAAAAAATAAGTAAATCTTAATATTTAACAAAAATAATTAAAATTTTGGAAATACTGATAGAAGATAAATAACCCCATCAAGGAAGGACACCCCTCATTGATCAGTTATTTGTCAGACCTACAATCATAAAATTTAGTTAGTACAGGAAGAAGTGAATAAATTAGGCCATTAAAGATTAAGTTAGCAAGTAAGAACTAAAAAACGAATATGACAATATTGATAATTAAATAGATAATGTATCTAGAAAAATAAGATTTCCAAGAAAATGGACTTCAAACTTTAGTATAACCAAGAAAGAGGGAGAATTTTGAGTATATGGCACCATATGAAAAATAAATAGGTTAATAGTATAACTGATTAAAAAATGGAAGTAACAATAATTAAACAAGAATAGGGAAGGAATTAAGAATTTTAAAAACATGTATGACCTAGTTTGACAATGAAGGATTGCACTATGTTAGATTGATCTTTTAATACATTGTTAGAATTATTATATTCATTAACCCCAAGAGATCGGGTAGATAATAAAAAACTTATATAAGGAAAATTATTGTTCCAAGTAAAGAATCATGTAAGGGATACTTATGCTAGACAGTTGAGGATTACGGTAGCTAGACCAATGGTTAGATGATACCTAAGCAAAATAATTGTGAAGTAGTCAACTCTAGGGAAATTTAACCATATCATGAGTTGTGGCCCAAAGTTTAAAAGTACCTTAAACTAAATCATGTATACACATAAAATTCATTATGAGTGTTCTGTAATAGCCTCTAAAATTGGACCATTTATGCTAATACTAGGTAAGTCCTATATATGAATATGGTAAACCTAATTTTGGAAGACTTCTAGGAGTAAGTCAAACACAAGGGGGGAAGATGTAAGGCTAATGCCTAGTACCTTATTACAAACCCTAAATATGAGGGATATGATTATGGTTAGAGAGAGAAAGATCATTATATGACATGTTTTAGTTTCTTAAGAAGAGGATGTGAATTATATGTATAGATATCCTTACATCTTATGATAAAATGAAGGTAAGGAAGTTTTAGAATTTATTTATGTCATGAGCAATAATTTATTTATCAATAATGAACTACAAGATGTTGCTTGAGATGGATATATATTTTAGTTATTGCTAGTTGCATTCAGTTGATGAGTTAAGATCATATGGAATAAAGGTTTGAAATGTGATAACCTAGAAACTAGGTCACTAGATGCATGGTATTTTATGATCTATTAAGTTAATTGAATTGGATGTTATTGTGGAAAGAGGAATCAACATCCACCCTTATGATATTACTAATAGTCATAGATGAAAATATGGTAGAACTCAATATGATGTAATGTAATAAGTTAATTATTGTTCAAGTAGTAATAGGTGAATATGTTGACATTCACGAGGATATATTTTATGGCCCAATAAAATGTAACAGATTTATTCTATGATTGATTTTTTAAACTATATGACTATGCAAACATCCTAATTACTTGACATAATTGATACACCCTATTATGTGTTTTATCTCATAATGATAACAAGATACTATTAGTAATCAAACTATATTGAATCAAAGGATACTAGTCATGATGTTTACATTTTGGTGATTTTGACCTAAAATATGGATTCAAAACTAATTTTAATGTTGGTCAACTTAATGGGATAGATTCAACATTTCACCACCATGATAGAAGATGGAGTATTATGCAATTCAGAATATTAAATTGATTGCGATAGGGAAAGATTAATCTTGATATGCAGATTTTGATATCTTAATGTTTTGAATTCTTTTCATATGAAAATGATTAGAAAAAGAAAGGTTAATTATGGAAATTGGAATAAGTTGATTTTTAAATGTTAAAATTTTCATGTATTTATACACATGCATCTTAAATATGATTTTTCATTGGGCTACTAATGTTTGAGTTTAGTGTGCAAGTGATTGAACTATGGAATTTTATTGGGGAAACAAAGTCCAAACTCATGCAAACATGGTTTAGTAAAGGCAAATCTTTGGAAGATTCAAAAGCCTCATTGTGATGTGTTTATTTCATAAACGTAAGCTTGCATGTGTGTGGTAAATTTAATCTCATAAGTACATTAGGGACATGTCATGGTGATGAGTAATGTGTTTTAAATATGTCACTTGACACTTGTAATTTTTTATGTGTTGATGAGATGTCACCTAGGGTTTTGGTCATGGCAACACTTAACCTTAAACTAAATTTCCTTCAAAAGATATAATCAAATCCACTTGGAGAAAGGATAGGATGGATCACCATCAAGGGGAATTTTGAATTCAAATTTGGCAAGAATTTTAGAGGGTCAACAGGTTATCATAATGAATTGTAATCATAATAACTCAAAGATTTTCATATCTTGAGTTACCTCTCTTTCCTACATGTATAGCATTATAAACTGAATAATATGTTTTACCATTATTATTGCCTGGTTAAAGTTTCATGGATATATTTATCTCTTTTTCTTTCATCATTTAATAAATACATCTTATGTACCTATTGTTCTTTATATGCAAGCACAGTAAATAAGTTCATATAGTTGTTCCCCTTGTATTACTTATAATGTCCAATTACCTATGTTGTTAATCTGGTAATGATTACATCCCTACTAGGTTATAATGATATCGATACTTATTTATGATTAATCACATATCTCAACTCAACCTATACCTCAGAATATCATTCATGACTAGGTGTGAATACCCTTTTAGTAATGGTTGTTATCAGAATAGGATTTGACGAAGATTGTGATATTGACTATGCTAGTGCTGGCAATACTTTGGCAAGTAAGGTATGCATTAGGTTGATCACTTGATATACTCATTAGAACCTAAACCTTAGGTTATTACTTTCAATTTGGATAATGAAATTGAGTGTGTGGAGATAGACTAAGACATTAAACTAATATAACCAGGAGTAGACTATTTTAACTCCTAGTTTTTCAATAGATTAGACACAACATGCTTATTTCTATATGTGATTCCTTAGGTTTAGTTTTTTTTATAAAAAAAATTGTAGCTATGTTCTACCCTAAAATTTTGGGCATGGCCGTCATAAACTCAAATTTAAAACACAAAAAATGTCTGACCTTTGGGATGCAATAAAAAAGAAATTTTTCATTTTGGACAATTGGGTCAAAGTTACAATTGGTCAAATAGGGCCTCCCAAAATTCTAAACAATTAGGCATCAGCATGACAATAGTAAAGAACCAACTTTGAGGGATTCAAAACCTAGTCAAAACATACTGAAAAAACTTGAAAATAGAAACATAAGTTCTCTAATATGCAAACTAAACACTCCCAAATTGGTGAGTCATGAAATATTTTTGAATGCAAGATATTCAATTGCAAACTAGACTTCATGTCACTATTTGACACTTAGGTAAAAAAGAAGAACTAAACATTGCTCAAAATTTAAATTTACAAAATGACTCGAAATGACAATTTATCAATACAAGATGCATGGATATGCTGAATGAAAAGTGTTAGAAACATAAGAAACCTCTTAGGCATGAAAAGGATAGTTGGGTACATATGTAATAAATACACTTTAAGGGGCTTAAAATGAATCAAAATCTTAGGACAGTACTCAAATTAGGAATGCAAATTTGATTCCCAACACCATGTACATAGTAATATCATGTAAGAAAGATCAAGAGTGGGACTTAAGAGGAAAATGATGTATCGAGGAGAATAAAGATTCTTCAAACATTTAAATGTGTGCTCCCCATGTTAGAAAAAAAGTATTTTATTTTTATTTTTAAAATTTGAAAAATGCTTTATGTGTACACATTTAGGATAAGAAAATTTTGGGAACTTTAATTAAATAAAAGGGAGAAGCTTCTTTGAATTAATAAAAGACTTAGGATAAGGTGGTAAAGCCATAGGTTATAATCAAATAAATAGAATTTTTATGATTTGATCAATAATTAGTGATTAGTAAATTATGCAAAATACTATAAAGGGGGCTCATAACCTATATGGACATTTCTGAGTGATTACAATTATGTTTTCATTGATGTCAAATTCTTAGTTTGATAGACATCATGCTAATTTATTAGAGTTCCATACGATTTCATGACAGAGAGGAAATGAATGATGAAGAGGATTTGAATAAATTTAATGATGAAAGAGTTTTTAAGTATGGTATACAAAGGGAACTTGAATGAGTTGGATAGTGATAATGTAATATTGGTTTGATTATCATTTTAAATTCATGTAATTATGTGATGTAATGATGAAACCTATGTATTCACCAACCTATATAAGCTACATCAAGTGGCAAGGTAAAAGAAGAAATACAATATTAATCAAGAACAATATTAATCAAGCATTTGGAAAAGATGAGTTGAAGTTCAATGTTATTCAAGTAATTCATATGTTAATTGAGTGATATATTGTCCTAGTGAAATTTAATATTCACTAAGTATGAGCTGGAAAAAATGTTAAGAAAGGTGAAATATGAGGCTGACTTATGCTGAAAATAAAGAATGTTTGAGAAGTTCAAAGGCTCAAGTCAAAGTTTGTTACATGATCTACAAGTGGAAAAATAGAATGAATATTCAATGATGTAGATTTAAGAGAGATAAGGATGAGAACAAAGTTAAATGAAAGTTCTATTTTCAAAGTGACTAAATCCATTGAATGCAAGATCAATGGATATGACTAAGTGATAAAACCTAGGCGAATCTAAAAGTAGAGAGTTTACTACTTAAGGACACATTGGAAAAAGTTTTTTGTTCTTGATCAATATTGTTGAGTTGGAGATTTTTGTGAAGCAAGGAGAAGAAAAGGAGAGAGGTGAACTAATCTTAGTCAAAGGAAGATCAAGAAAAGTTAGAGAAAAGTGAAACTATAAAGAAGTGAATGATATAGATAAAGATTAAAAGAGGAAGAAGACATAGTATAATAGAAAACTAAACAAGCAAGGTAGTGCTTAATTTTAAAGATCATTTGAGTGTTAATTTATTACAATTGTAGCTGCAAAATATCTTAACCAAGTGAACCTAAGATTTTTATGAAATTATATATGGTAACATCAATTAGTTGTATTTGTAAGTCCTTTAGAGTAGGCCACTCACTAGATATTATCAATGAGTGATAAGGTCTAGATGATCTTTATGTTAAAACCCTCGAACAAGGTCACACTAAAAATTTGAATGTAAACCTTTAAGAAGGTTGAATTCTAGTAGAAATCACTTCAAATTAGTGAAATTAATTAGGTTTCCAATGCTAGGTGCTTTTTACTTTTACATCACTTCTAAGTTAAATCATGTTGGCACATGTTCTTGACATTAAGGTCAATTTGTGTATTAGTAACTTAACACTTAGTTGGTTACATTGCTACCAATCTCTATAGTGTTAACCAAGTGTTTTAGTTGATACTAAGCTAAATAGTCAGATTGTAGTTCATGTTGAGCTTTACAATTTCTACCATGAATCTAAGATAGTTTACAGTATCACCAGAGGATAGAAGAGTCTATCAAGCTTTCTAGTATAAGTGATGAAGATCTTAGTTTTAACCAAGCTTTGTATTGCTAACCAAGTATATTAGTGTCTATTGAGCTCATAGTGTTAACAAAGGGAATTTAGTGTTGACTGATTCATGCAATGTAAACCAAGTGAATTTAGTATCTACCAAGTTTCTCAGTCTTCATTGAGTCATTTAGTGTTGACCAAGTTTGTACTACTCGAAGTGATTAGTATGGACTAAGCTAAAATAGCAACTAAGTGCTAGAGTATGTTGAGTGTTGATAGTGTTTTTCGACTGTCATAAAATCACCGAGTTTGTCTTTTGAACCTAAGTTATAACAATGGGGAAACTTTGTGAATTATGATGAATTTCATATTATAGTCAACTCTAGTGGATTGGTATAGATATGTAATATATTATATCATATCCACATAGAAGAAAGTAATTTAGTATGAGTATTTGAAGAAGTAAAAGTAGATGAGTGTGAATTGAAGAAGGCTACAAGTAGTAAATGGTACATCAAAGAATTATCTATCATAGTAAGGTGATCATTGCAATTAAAGGAATCTCATTCAAAAAATAAAAGTTGTAGATCAAAGATCAACCACTAATTCATTTTGGCAGGTGCATCAGTCAAATCCTTTAACTAGATGGACTTAACAATCTTTTTCTAAACCTCCTAACAGAGTGCATACTTCACTGTATATTTTTAAATCCTTTAGCAAGGTGGACCTAATAGTCCTTAGTGCTCCTAACAAGGAAGATCACTAGAAGTCATCAATTATAAGCCATAACAGGTCAACTTTATACTATAGTACTTAATTTTATGGGTATCATTCCCACCCCAGTTTTACTTTCTATTTAGAAGGTTTCTGGGTTACCATATCTTGTGTCAAAGTATTACGAATGCTTTATTTCTTTCATTCTTTCATGCATGAAATTAGATTGAAATAATAGATGAAGGATTAATTAGTGAAGTGAATTAAAGTTTTACTGGTTCCTGATTCACTAATCCCCTCTCAATAACCTAGCCTACCTTATATTTCCAATAATTGGTATTAGAGATTTTGGTTCTCACATAAAAATTTTAACAGCTTGAGAAAAGATCAGAGGCAATGGAGGCATACAGGCTAGAAAACACTATTGAGAATGAAAATTTGGATCTAGAATTGGCTATTGGATGAATCCATAAAGAAAAGGAGCATCTTTATTAATCATTGCAAAGGAGGAAAGATCTTGCAAAAAAATGGATGACAATATCTACACTGAAGAAAGAATTGAAGACTTATGCCCAAAAAGAAATTTAGATGAAGTTGATTCCACAATAAAAGACCTACTAGAGATGAATCTCATTCTTCAAGATAAAGTTAGAAAGTTGAAAAGAGAGCAAGAAATCCAATCAGTTAGAATGTGTGAAGTCATGAAACAAAAGAACAAAGCCAAAGAAGAGATAGAAGCAAAGGACAATGAAACTCAACAACTATCCCTTCGAATTTTTTTTTTTAATTGATCAACTCAATGATGCAAATTAAGAACTTATCAATATAATGACATAGAATGAAAGACTACAAAATGATCTCAGCATGGGAAAAAAAAACCAATGAGAGAATGATGAAATCTCAAGAAAGAATGAATTAGCTAAATGAACAAACTCAATATAAACACGAATATAAAGATGGATTGTGATATAAAAATGAATGTGAATCATCTCACCAATGATCTCAAAATAAAAAAAGACCTACTTACAATCATTATGGTAAGATAGGTCATACCTCAAATAAGTGTTCGAGTAATGGCAAAGTAAAACTCAATGGAAAGTGTTACAATTGCAATAAGCATGGTCATACAACAAGTGAATGCAAAGAGAAACCTAAATTTGAAGGAAAGTGTCACAATTGCAACAAATAAGGAAACAAATCTTCAAAGTGCAAAACCAAGAAGTGAAACCTAGCAGAACAAATTGTGAAAGCAATATTTGGCTGGGATTACAACACATGGTGTAGATTTCACTACTGTGGTTAGTTTGGGCACATTTGAGAAAATTATGTAAAACATCACATGAGGAAAAGAGACAATATGAAGAGATATTTTTTTTGTATAGAACTTGGACATCTTACCAAGAACTATATGAGTAGAGGAAGAATTGAAGATGAAAAGAAAGCTAAAGCTAACAATATAAAAAAAAATTAGGCAATGATGGGTAGAAAATCTCCAAAGAATGCAAGCCAAAGTCATGAAGTTGGTGATACCCAAGTCAATGAGTTGGGTGACACAATCACTTTGACTTAGTATGCTATGGAGATCACAAGAATTATGATTCTAAAGAATTCATCTAATACTAGTTCCAACTAAGGAAACAAAAGATCCATATCAACATTTAAAATGCACAAGGATTACCAAGTGATGATGGAAATTCAAGACCTTATGAGCAAGGTCAGGTTGTGTATCTTTTTCAAGATGTAGGTGCTGAGTTGGTGAATCTACCAAGTTTAGACCAAGTCAAGAGACCTTACCAAGTTGGAAGTGTCTTTTGAGTACTAAAGACCAAACCAAGTGGAGGATAGCCTATCACTAAGTGAATATGTGTATAAAGCATTAATGGTGATCGAAAATCTGAAATTCATTAAATGGAGGAAATTGAATGTATTGTTTCATCATGAATTTTCAAAGCATAGAGAAAAGAGAGAATTCAGAGACCCCAAGCAATTTAAGTAGTTTCTATTGAATATTTCTCTCATGCTCAAAACCCTACTGAGTGATGTCATCTTCTAGCAAAAAGTTTAAGAAAGTTTCTAAGATGTTGGTTGGTGGATTCAAATGTAAGGCTCTTGAGTTCAAATTGAGTCTAGTAGTTGTAGAGACACTCGACCCTACTAGAGAAAAATCCCAGATTCCACCTAAGGTACTCATTTTTCATGACATTTGATCATTTTATCACTATTCTATTCAAGAGTTGGGAACCCTAGAAATGAATGAGGCATTCAATGAACTTTGTGTGGGTGGTTCTTTAAAACCCAAGGACAAACATTTGGAGACAAAGGGTTTGATGCAAATTTTACATATGTTGAGGGACTTCCAAGTAAAGTGGATCAGATTCAACTTGAGCCATATTGATAACCAAGAAGATGATACATAGGATCTCTTCATTACTCATGTTTAACAAATCAAAGACCACAAAAACCTTAGATTGCATTGAATTTGCAAAAAGGACTCTTGCTAAATGGGATAGAAGAGGCATGAAACTAAGTGGAGTAATTGACATGTAATTAAAGTTTGGCATCCATGTGATAGCACAAAAAAACCTACAACTCAAGCGAGTTGAACAACATTTCATGTCAAGTAGTTGACTTGGCATTCAAGGTGGTAAAGAATAATTTATTCTTTGACCATACTGAGCTACTACTAAATCAATTGAGAAAGGGCATGGAGAGTATCCAAGTCCCCAAGAATAATCTATGTAAGTTTATTTCTCTCTTGACATGTTTATTCTTGTATGTTCAATTTTTTTCCCTTCTAAAGGAACCATAGTATGGAAGATAGATACTCTAGTATTCTATCAAATCAATGAATTTATAATAGAGATGGGAGAAAAACTTGACAATATTATGGATAATTATTTTGAGACAAAAAAGGAGAAAATGCAAAAAAGATATAGGATAGCTATTATATTTTAGAGGTCTTCCCCTACCCTTCAAGAAAATTTGAAGAAATTGGAATAGGGAATCAGTATGACATGTTGTAAATCACTTAAGTATGAGACTAGGAGTCAAGAGAAGAAAAATAAAATTGAGGATGCCCTTTTGGAAAAAATGGGTAAATGGAAGTACTCACATAAATAATTAACACAAAAATTTCCTGATGTAATTATGAAAGCAATCAAACCTCAATGGGATAATGCATTGAAATTTTCTAAAGACATTAGTAAAAAACCTTCAGATGGCTTACGTCGAGTCTTAGTAATTATGAGGTGGAGAAATCATTAAAAAGGAATGTGCAAAAGCTTACACCTAAATTCAATACATGTCTAATATTTCTAAAGGACATTGAATCTATGGTGAAATCAAATACTACCGCATGGAAAAATATATTTGGTCTACACATGCCTAGTGAGTATGTTGTGCAAGTAGATGACAAAGATGTTGAAGAAGATGATGTGGAAGAGGAAGTATAAATAAGAGATGATGAAATAGACAATGTAGATCTTGATGATTCTAATGGGGAAGAAGAACAAGAAGTCACTAGAAGAAGTCTTACAAAAATTCAGAGTATTAAGGAATCTGATGCAAAAAATACTGCAGTAGATGTTATGACTTCCTTTCCTCATTCTCCAAGAAAATTATTAGTGCAATCATGCTTACAGAAGGTTTCTACCGAGTTGGTTGAGGTTACAATGGGATCACCTAGCACCCAACCAATCTCTAGAATTACTCTATTGAGTATTTTAATGACTAAAGTATCTAGCATTTCATCTACTGAGAAACAAGTCTTTCAAGCATCAAGCTTGACCAAGCAACAACACGGTATTTTGTTGTCAATTTTATTTCTATTGTTAGTACATTTGTTGCTATTCCTACTTTTTCAACTAATATTTCCACCATGGCTAGTGCAATGATAGTTGAGACCCAATCTCAATTGAGCACTAAAGCTTCAAATAAGGGAATATAAATTATTTTTACTAAGGATAAGGGTCAAGATGTTGAAATCTCTAAGGATGAGATTGATCTAGAGGAAGATCTTGTAATACTAGATTGGAATCTTTCCAATTTAACTGCAGTGCCTACCCCTAGTTCGCATTGTTGATGGTTAGTAGCATTGTTTTGAGACTATCAGATATTGTGCTATGGATTCCATTGATATGTGATGAGATTACTTAGACTTTACATTTCATGTATGCATGATGATTATTTTCAGTGTTTACAATTATTAATGATGATTAGTAAGATGATTTATTATCATGTGTGTTTTCTTATGGATACATACCCCATACTTGCATGTGTATGGTGTGCGTGTTTGCTTTTGTATGGCGTGTTTGATGTGGTTAAGGAAGGGAGTCATA
This sequence comes from Cupressus sempervirens, assembly GCA_028749045.1. Taxonomy (NCBI): domain Eukaryota; kingdom Viridiplantae; phylum Streptophyta; class Pinopsida; order Cupressales; family Cupressaceae; genus Cupressus; species Cupressus sempervirens. Next base: position 789,540,974 of record CM053783.1, on the reverse strand, counting down.
GTCACTTGCTAGTCAGGATCTACACGATGCACCACTTCCTGCCATTACCTGTTTAGTTTAGTATATATTGTGCTTGTACATGCATGATTTTTTATGTAGGTTGCAGGTACTGGGTATCGACTTCCCTAAATTGCCAGGATGAGCATACCCTATCACATCATCTCAATGATAAGAGAGGGGAGATAAATTCTCAAGTCCAAATTCCAACCCTTTAAGCCATTTTTTCTAATTGAAAATTAGGACAAGTATCTAAGTTGAGTACCCTTTGAATACGTTAGATGACGTAATTCGTGATATTAACCCTTGGTTTCATTTTGTATGTATTTTGGCTATGATGGATTTTCGTATTTTACCTTGTGAGTCTTTGATGTATTTTCTATTAATTAAGCCTAATTAAAATATTTAATTAATGGTTTAATTTAATGGAAAATTAATATGATATTTTAATATTTATTTTATTTAATTAATTGAGAAATTAATTAAATTAAATAATTAAATTTGAAGATAAAAGTTATAATTTTAAAGTTGAAATGTGATAATATTTATTTAATAGTAATATATTTAGAGTTCATTTTTAAATAAATGACTAAATAATAATATTATTAAAGTTAATAAATATTTTAGCAATTAAGTTTCGGAAATGAAATTAAAAAGTGGAAAATATATTAAAATTAATAAAAGATTCTAGATTTTATGTGATTAAAATATAAATATATTAAGATAAGAACAAGTGGAATTATTAAAGTTAGTGCATGAGATTTAAAAATAAATAAATTAAATTGGAACGAGTAAAGTAAATATTATATTAATTAATGTGAAATTATTTTAATATTTAGGAGTTTGCAAATTCTCAGGAATTGTCATGTAGACAACATAGAAGTTTGCACTCTAAGTATGCACAAGTTGTCTACACTTAGGAGTTAGCATATTATTTGAGCACATGGTGTCTACAACCTTATAACTTATCTAGAAGGTTGGAGTAGACTCATGCTTAGTTGTGATGCTTATTTTCTAGTTGTTTCTAGAGACATTCTAGATGAATCTTAGAGGTCTTTAAATAGAGGCTTTCCTAGTGTGTTTGGACAAGCTTCAAAGCTTACATGCATTTGAGAAGCTCATATGCTTCTACATGCTCATATGTTTCTACATGCTCATATGCTTCTACAAACACTTCTAGTCACGTGGGAACTTCAGTTGGCTTGGATCATGGAGGAATTGCAAATGTTGGAGAAGGAAAGGATTTTCTATGGACTTCTAAGGCAAGACAAATTAACATCAGTGTCTAGTTGCACTCGTGATATTCGCATATTCCCTTTACACTCTTTCTCTTCATGTCTTCATCGTGTCTGCTAGATGACTGCTTGGATAATTCTTGTGATGACTATTTAATTCATATTTGCATGTTGATTCTCTCCTTGTGTGAAAAAATCAATAGAGAACTCATTAGAAAACCCTAGCTTCAATTTAAGAAAGAAATTAGATCTGAATTGGGTTTGCGTTTGAATTTATATTGTGAAATTAGATAGACAAGATTTGAAAGTAAAATAGAAATTCTAAGTTGAAAATTTGAATGGTTAGATGTAATCTTTCTATCAAATTATATTTTCAGATGTGTATAGACAAACCTATTAGATGGATGAATGGGTAAATTTAGAGAACAATCACCTTTTAGGAGAAATTCTTAATTCATTATAAATTACCTTGTCACTGCCCCTTGGATAGACCCGAACTCAATCATTCATAACTTTTTATCGTGATCAAATTTATTCAATTGCTTTAGTCAAAATTGGCACAACTTGGCCCTCTCCAACATATTTCAATTTCAGCTCGATCCAACAGTTCATTAGGGAGATATGGCCCTCGTACTGGGACTATTTTTTTTAAGGATAGATATTTCTCTATTTCCCATAACCAAGAGTTCTTTATGCTTAAACTTCACAAAAATAATATATCAAAGCATTGAATGAATTAAAGATATTATTTCAATCTTCCCTTAGTAGAATCTTATTTTTATGCACTAGTTTTATATGATTTATTAACTAATCTAATTAAGATTAGTTAATAGTAGAAGAAGTGTAATTAATTATTAGTCAATTTAAGTAAATGGATTTTTAAATGAGGGAAAATTAAAAGAAAAGAGATATAAATAAGTGGAATTAAATAATTGAATTATTAATGAGATCATTAATTAATGGATAAGATTAATAATGAGTGATGGTATAAATATTTTTAACGAGACTAATTGGTCGAGATAGAGGAAAGGAAATTCATTATATTATGATTAAATCAGAATCATCTCTTGAGAGAACATTAAATTATAATGATTCAAACATTTACCCTTAGTTAAGTTTAGAAAGGTTGATTTCAAAACATTACGAGGATTATACTATTTAAACGGGATAACTATAGGGTTAAAGGAAGCCTTCTTGCTTGATAATAATCATCGAGTTATCAATTAAGTTATGCAATGGATTGATTAATTAAAAATTGATAAGCATTATTTTGATAGTTTAAAATAATCAATTACTATGAGTAATTGCACCTATCATTTAAATATAAAATGGGTCAAATCAGGAATCTCTTCTACCTAAAAAATACTTTAAATTTGAAAATAGTAGTTGACTTATAACTTACAAATTATAGTTAGTTATTAATCAACTGATATTTATTGGGTCATTGATATGGTTATGTAATTATTAATTAAATCAATTAATTGGAGTTAATTAGATTTAATTAATAATTAAGTTATGTAATAAAATTTTTTATTGATATGATTCTTTTAGCAAAGTTGCAAAGTAATTACATCGAAGTTGATAAGTCTTATTCTAATGACTTGAATAATGACTTAGATATTTTAACGGTTATTAGTGACGATTTAATTATTATAATGATTATAATTAAGAGGCTTAAGTGTTAGAGATATTTAATTGAGTTTTAACCATTAAAATGTTAAAGAGTCATAGATTGTGTACCTATGTTAATTGATTGATTTAATTGATCATTTTATTAAAGTTATAATCTTCTTATTTGAAGATTGATAATTGGTTTTCTTATAATATAACGAATAATGATCCTCTGATTATGTTGAAAAGTTGAAGTAACATTAAAGAAGAGTTAATCAATAAGAATATGGATCTTAGTTAAATAAAGAGAATAATTTAATTAAGGGGCAATGATGGCCATTTTAATGAGTAAAGTATTTACCCTTAAGTTATTCTTAGAATGTAATTTTAAATAATGGAAGGCTAATGTTATCGGGGAAACAAATGGGTTGATGTGTAGGTCAAATGAAGAACCTTACACATTTTCATTTGAAACGAAAACTGAAGCTCTACACATTATTCAACTATGTAATATAGTAAAACCAAAACATGTGTTTGCATCGTGTATTCTATATGCTTCTTGTTTTGGGTTGACTAGTGTTGACTAGTTATAGAACGTCTAGCATAGGCTCGAGGGTTATGATTGTGATGTCATGATGATGTCTTAATTCTGATCTTTATAAAGCCAACCATGGTTATGTGATGGTATGCTCTATGAGATGAATGTATTACTGATTGTTATTGCTTATCAGTCTTCTTGAGTGAAGTTGAGTTATTTGTATCTGATACACTTGACTTAACCATTTTTGAGTCATCAATAAGTTATCCTTGGATTGCTTTCCAGTCACCTTGATGGGACTGAAGTGTTGATTTATTTATTGATGATGTCATGTTGTGACATGTTTAACTCAATCATTTTGGAGTCTTTGATCAATATTATTTTGAGATATTGTTGGTTGCTTGTTAAGAACCAATGAATATTGTGATTCATACTGGAGATTATATTTATGAGGTTTTATTTGTGGAGCTTTTATGTGTTCTTTGATGGGAGAACCATCTTATTATCAGGTTGCCTGATAAGGAATCGAGTTTGATCTTTATGAGTGTTGTGGTATGGGACACAACTATGGATTTATGTGCCTAGGAGAGGTTGTCTGGGTACATGACTATGGGAGTGGCTTGCATAGGGGTCTGGGGCCCAAAGTGGTCAGTAACAGGGTAACCTAATGCAAGCTATGTAATAAGTGATAATCTAGTAATTAAAATTTATGGGGGAGAAACACACTAAAAAGATAAGTTAGAGATATTTGAACCACCCATGCCTTGAGTGCTTGTATAAACTAAGGATGGGATGACTGCCTCGTCTTCTTGAGAGGACTTTTTGGTTTCCATACATGCCATGTTGAGGGTCTAGGGTTCAAAGTAACCAGTCCAGGGTAACTCAACGCTTGAGGGTCTGGGGTCTAATGAGAGACCAGTCCAGGGTAACTCAAGCAGCCATGTGATGACACTCCCTAGTTTGTAGCTTGAGTCTCCTCTGTAGATTTTTGTGTACCTCTGGTGGTGTACTTATTGTTGTGCCTCTGGGATTAGATGTCATTTTGTGATTGGAACCTTTGAGTTAGTATACTTTTAGGATTCCTGGACTTATAGAGATTTATGCTATGCAATTTTGATAGCTTGTATAATACTTGAGTTTATCTCCTTAGCATGGTGGGAGTGGACCATTTAGGTTACATGCGGTTGGGTGGTAGTGTTTTTGCACTCTTATCATTTGAGATCCATCCGAGACACCGTGGCTAAAACATTCTTGGTTGGTATTTATCTTCATTATGTTCTTGGATCATTATTATAGATGATATACCCTATGATGGATGTGTTAACTGGTATGTTTCTTATATTGATGATTTGCATATGTTAGATGATGATATCTTATGCTTTAATTTGCATGTTAGATTTATTTCTGCATATGATGTAGTATGATTTAGGTGTGACATTTCTACTATGTTAATACCGATGATTTCTTTGGTGCTTTGGGATGTTATGCACTGAGGGATGGCTAGGATCCATGATGGTCTAATGATGCTATTTACAATTGGGAGGAACTGTGCACTTAGTTATTTATGTTTGTGATGTATGGTTATCTCTTATGATGGATGTTTATATCTTTTGTGATGATGTATCATGTATGATAGGTGGTTTCATTTACTTTAATTGCATCATGGATTAGAGATAGTATGATGATGTATTTTATTTCACACATGTATATTCTTTTAAGCCTTTCATACCTTGTAACATGTACAGTGGATGATTGAGCTAAAATAAAATGTAATTACTAAAAGGACACTTGTATATGGTTTAAGAATGTTGGATGTATCATTGTTATTTCATAAGGATGTGATGTTAGATGAATGGTTGATTTAGATGTAATTCAACATTAAGGGATCTTTAAATAATGTAATCTATTATGTTATGTTTACTTTCAGTTGGATGTTACTATTGCTTCCGCAGATGTTATGAATGGTTTTACTTTCATGTTTCAAATTTTTTTTTTTTGGCAAACTTAGTGATATTTTAGATTAATTATTTGGATCCCTTGACAGGGCATTACACTAACACCTAATCAAATGGATACCCTTGGATAAATTTGTAAGAAAAGGGCTAAGCAACAAAAGCTTAGAGAAGAGAGGCAAAAGAAAAATCAAGTCCTTAAGGACATCAAGGGAATATTTATAGATGTTATGAGTAGTGAGGTTGATAAGAAACAACCTATTATGGATTAGTTAGTTGAAATTGTCCATAAGTACAATGAAGAACTAAATGGACAAGAAAAAATATTATAGAGAGCAGAGATAAAATTTAAGAATAAGGTTTTAGAGAAAGTAGCATAGAAGATTTGTATTGATCAGGTAGAGTTGTCTACTACTCTTGCTACACTAGAGGCATCAATCAATAATGTTGTTTCTTTATTTGTTAGGTTGAGTGACACATCTATGTTTACTAATGAGATTAAGGATAAATTATCCAAGATAGATGAGGATATGAAGGAAAGCACATATCATCTATCAGTTGATACTAGTTGTAGCTCTACACACTTTACCAAGATCAAATACTTAGTAGATCTACAAGAGTTGTTGTTAAGGGTAAAAGCCATAATTAGAGCTACACTTGTAGAAATTCAAGGCATGATTCTTCCAAACATGGATACACTACAAAAGTACATTTTACATGCAAAGACACTCATCCATGAAAATAATGCTCCATAGTTGACCACATCATGTAACTGTTAGCATAGGTATAGGTAGCCTTGCATTTAAGTAAGGTATTTTAATAGAATTGGGATAAGACCATGATGATCACTTTGAAGGTATATATTGATTTTTTGACACATTTTGGTATTAACTTGTAAATATTTTGTACCTTTGGCATTTATGTCAAAAAAGGGGGAGAATATTATTGATAAAGGTGGACAAGAAGATCACTTGTATAAAGAAGATTATCTTACTTCAGATATATGTATAGGAGAGATATATGTATCAAGAGTAGTAATAATGAGACACACACACAAATTAGAAAAAAATATGTTTACAAAAACAATTTTGTAAAATTAGAAAACAATGAAATTTACCAAGCTATATTAGTTGTAAGTCAAAACCAAGTTAAAGACATAGAATGTTGATAAAGGAAGTGTTTGACTTATAATTTTTAGATTTTAGAATTTTGGTATGATAAGTGTTTTTGCCACTAATTCTAAAGGGGGAGATTGTTGATGTTAAGGACACTTTTTGATGCAAGAGTATCCTAGATGTAAGAGCAATCTTGCATCACCCAAAAATATTTTCTTTTTTAATTTTTTCTACTTTAATAAGGATAGGTAGACAAGGTGGTTACTATGTATTGGAGCTTTCTATTTTTAGTAATTTTTTCATACAAGCTTGGAATGTTCTCATTTTCTACATGAAGGTTCATTTTAGAGTTGTAAGCCTACCATAAAAATTTCATTGCTTTAGCTTAAGTATCAGAGAAGTTATTGCAGATTTTTTGTGGAAATAATTGTAGAAAAATATTTAGGCTCACCATTGGAGGCCTTCAAGTGCCCGGATGAGGTCTAAAAACTTGATGAGAGGGCACTTGTACCATTCTAAACCTATAGATCAAGGGCAGGCATTTGCAAAAAGTGGTTATAATAGCCAATTGGAGCAATGGTTTGAGAGTTATGGCCTTCCAAAGTTGGGCTACCCAAAATTTCAAAAATAATTGTCAAAGATGTATTTGGCTAACTCTATATTTTTTTTAGGGTCTGTTGGCCCTAGGTATTAAGTTTCAATGTTTAGAACCTTCCTAGGTAGCATAAAATTGCTTAATTAAGAGAGGCCAAAACATTGTCTAGAACAACTCTAGGTGATAGTTCATAGCTCATCTTGCAAATTATTTTACTGAAGGTGCCCATGTGAGTTAGCATATCTTAGTTGTCAATTCTATAATTTTGTATTTTTAGCACAAAAAAGAATTCCATACTTTGTTCTCACATTTGTGATTATTTCTTTTTTTCCATAATGTGTTTATGGTATTAAGCCAAATACCCTTCATCAATTTGTCTATTAGTGACTTAACACTTAGTTAGCTAGTTACATTGATATTGAGCTCTACAATTACTACTAAGCTTATCATTCATCTAGCAATGTTAACTTAGTGTTTTAGTTGCTACCAGGCTAAACAATTAGATTGCAGTTCATGTAGAGCTTCACAATGTCTATCAAGCATTAGAGATAGTTTACAATATCACCCGAGCATAGTAGAGTCTACCAAGAAGTAATGAAGATCATAGTGTTAACTGACCTCTATAGTGTTGACCAAGCATTCTAGTGTCTACTAATCTTGTAGTGTTAAAAAAAGGAATTCTATGTTTATTGATTCATGTAGTTTCAACCAAGTGAATTTGGTATCTATCAAGTTTCTTGGTGTTCACCAATTCATACAGTGTTGACTAATTTCATGCTACTCAAAGTGATTAGTATGGGCCAAGATTCAACATCAATTGAGTGCTAGAGTATGCCAAGTGTTGATAGTATTTTCTAGGTGTTAGAACATCACCAAGTTTGTCTTTTGAACCTGAGTTACAACAATAGACTTCAACTTTGTGAATTATGATGAATTTGGTATTGTAGGCAACTCCAATGGATTGGTATATGTATGTAATGTATTAGATCATAATTGTATAGAAGAAAGTAACTAAGTATGAGTATGCAAAGAAGTAAAAGAAGAAGAGTGTGAATTGAAAAAGGCTACAAGAAGTATATGATACAAAAAAAACTTATCTATCATTGTAAGGTGATCATTGTAATTCAAGGAATCTAATTCAAAAATTTAAAGTTGTAAATCAAAAATAAATCACTATTCATTCTACCTGGTGCATCAATCAAATCTTTTAGCCAAGTGGACATAACAATATTTTGCTAAAACTCCTAATGGAGTGCGTACTTCACTATATGTTTGTAAATCCTTTAACAAGGTGGACCTAATAGTCCTTATTGCTCCTAATAGGGAAGATGACTAGAAGTGGTCAATTGTATTTCTTAAATGGCCAACTTTATAATGGAGTACTTAAGATTGTGGGTATCATCTCCACCCCAATTTTAATTTCTATTTGGAAGGTCTTTGGGTTACCATATCTTGTGTCAAAGTGTTATGAATGTTTTATTTCTCTCATTCTTTCATGCATACAATTATATCATAATAATATATGAAGGATTATTTGGTGAAGTAAGTTAAAGTTTTATTGGTTCCTGATTCACCCCTCCCCTTTCAGTAACCTATCCTACTTTATATTTCCAATAGTGTGAATGTTTTTTTTATGTTGTAAGTTAGTTTTATGATATTTACTTAATATACAACTCTATAAGGGTTAAGTAAAAGATAGGTAAAAATCGTGTAAGAGATGGGTTATATTTATTATATTCATTAGTTATAGAAATAATGAGATAATATTTTGAATTAAATTGATTATAAGATTGAATTATGAAGTTGAAATAGTATTCAAGTGTTTTAAAGACCTATAGGATAATTGTATATTACTGATTCACACCCACCTCCCTTCTCATTGATCTAACAATTGGTATCAAGGCTTTGTGTTTGGGGGAAGAAATTTGAAGGAACTTGAGCTAAATATTCAACAATGCATAAGGAATAGCTACAAAAAATGAAAAACGAGGATTTATTCTAATAGAAAAATTGAATCAAACTATACCTATATTGAATTGGTGATAATACTACACACTAGTTAGATAATGAATACATTGCACCTCCATTTCCTATGACCTTGGAATATATGGATGAGAAGAAAGAAAAACATAGTCTAATGCTTAAAATAACATCTTCCCTAAATGTTCTTGATTTTGATGATGTTAAGAACTATGTTAAAGAAAAAAATATATGAAACAAACTATCACTTGTAAATGGTGGAGATCCAAATGTGCTAAGAGATAAAGAAAAAAGTTTGAGAGGAAAGTATGATCACAATGGAATGAAAGAGGGTGATAATGTTGCGTAGTATGTAAACCAAATCATAGAAGTTCTTAGGGCAATCAAATCTATTGGAGGAGTTATTTATGATTGTGATATTGTAAGTAAAGTTCTTAGAACTCTTCTATCCAACTACACTATAAAAGTTTCTATAGTTCAAGAAGTTAGATCTATTCCTAGCAATAATTATACACTTGATAGTTGAGTTGGTCAGTTGACTTAATTTAATTTGAGAAATTATGATAATAGTTTAGTTACACTAATAAAATATGGTTACATTGATTCCAATCAAATATGCTGATAAAATGGAAAATATCTAGAGAGATCTTTTATGGTTTGGTCCTGAAGAACATTAAAGATACTCTCTTATGGCTTGGGATAATGTATGCCTCCCCAAGAGCTATGGAGGTCTAGGAATTAGGAAACATAGATATCTCAATAATGCTCTTCTAGCAAAGTAGGTCTAGTGCATTTTCAATAGCATAGGAGAATGGAGAGACATTTTGGTGGAGAAGTAGATTAGGAGGCCTTCTCTAAGGTATTTTCTCAATGACCTTGACATCCCAAATTTCTTGATTTGGAATTGGATTCTTAAGGCAAGATCCCTAGCTAATTCTAAGACCAAGTGGAAAGTGGGAAATGGAGAAGACATCCTCTTATAGCATGATAACTAGTTGATTCAGGGTCTTGTCATCAACAATCCTATTTATGAAAATTGGGCAAATATTTGTATTAGGCAGTTTGGAAAGAAAGTGAGAGACTATAGAACAAACTAGGGATGGATAGACCTATCTTTCATTTTGAATGATATTAAGTCGATAATGGTGATGCTGAATTCAATGATTTTGAACAATAAAAAGGATGAATTAATAAAGGAGGGTAACCCTAATGGTTGTTACTTGTTGGCCTCATAGTATAACTCCCTTAGGAGTCTGAAGGAGAAACCTCTTTGGGCTAAGGCCTAGTTGACTGGCCTTACCCCTAAAATTAATATTTTCTTCTGGTTGATACTATAAGATAAAATTATCACTCTAATTAATTTGGCAAAGAGAGGTTAGTATATGCCAAATAGATGTATTCTTTTTAAGCATCAATTGGAGTTGGTAAATCATATCTTTATCCATTGCCCTTATTCCATGGAAGTTTGGGATTTTGTCATGCCCTGAACACCAACAAGTTTTGTTTTAATATTTAAAAGTGATAATAGGATTAAATGTGAAAAACAAGTATTCAATCAATTCACTTAACTTCCTCACGCACATGTATAATTATAAAAATTAAGCATAACTCAAATGCAAATTTTCTTAACATATTTTAAACTTAAAATTGCATAGCTAAGTATATATCAGCATGTTATCTAATAAATCAAATTTAAACGAATGTGATTACCAACCATAAAAATGTGCAGTAAGGTAACACCATCACATCTGATTTTTAAATTACATATGCAAAACTGAAAACAAAGCTATAAGACTCAATCCAAGCATATTTACTCAAGCACCATTTTATTGGCAAACCTGATTCAAAGGCTCAACCAAGAAAGAAATATGAACAAAACCTAGCTTCATTGCCATTACAACAAGGTTTTGAGATACAAATTACATAAGAGTTCAATCTTAAATTTCAAAAATTTCAATGGATTTTCTTCATGATCCTCATCAAGGGATTCATAACAATTTTTGCAACACATTTCTAGAACCATGGAGGGAATAGAAGCTGATCAAGTGACCAAAAGCATGACCAAGAACAATTCAAGCATGTGTATTCATACAAGGTTTTAAAAATATGATTCACAATGAATCAACACTAGGGAAAGATGGATTCTTCCAACTAGGAGAAGTCAAGCACAACACCAAACAAATGCCCAATCGAGGCTATTTACCAAGAACTTCCATTCTTCCATTTCAACATGTCATAATCATTCAAGGTTTGTGCTGACAGGTAGGGACTCATAACACCCTACCCTTTCTCCCTCTTCTCATCCTGAGAAGAGACTCTACACTAGTTGGAGTCTGACTAAACAGACCTTTCCCAAAATTGGTCACTTCTGCCCTCTCCAAGGGTGAGTAATACCAAAACACCCATGCAAGAAAAATCTCAAAATTGAAAACATAAACATGAAAGAAAAATATCCAAAAAAATAACATGGTTTTCAAAGCTTCCCAACATACCCACGAACATACAAACATTGAAACAACAACAAGATAGCATAAGCATGAAACAAACATGGAAACTAAACAAGGGAGATGAGAATTCCTACCTTCACAAAGAGGTAATGGCAATGAACAAGTTTGAGTAGAGCTTTCTCCTTCCTTCCTCCAATCTTCCAAGACTCCTCTCTAAATGTAGAGATTGGGTAACAATCCTCCACTAGTCCAAGAATGGCCTCAAAATAAGCCTCAAACTCAACCACCCAAAAGGATCAATAACTACACCAACCCACCTTCAAATCTAGAAGCTCCTAACTCAACCCACACCATGGTTAAACACTAAGTGGAGGAAAGGTGAGGTAACTCAAGATAGCCACTTGCAATTTTCGCACAAAGGTAAAATGAGACTTTTTGAGTGATCTCCAAAGTCAACAAAAGGGGCTTAGGGGTTGGAAAAGACCCCCAAGCCATACCCATACCCCTTGGGCATAATTATTTCATGTTTTAAAGCCTTAGGAATAGGTTTGGAACCAAACAAAAGTTAGGAAATAATTAGGACCAACTAACAACTCTAAAAAGTAGATTAAGCACTAATCCGGATTAAGGATGACTAAACTCGATTAAGAACCAAATTAGAAAAAGATACTAACTTAATCCAACTTAGGTCCATGGGTTACACAACTAACCCTAACTAGCATGCTAAAGGGCACAAACAATTCACGAGTGTCAAGTGTCACTATAAGAACACAGTTTATGAACATTAACCTTTACTGATCATATAAGGATACATACATACATACATCTCACAATTAAAATACTTGAATTATGAACAAAAAAGTTTCCAAAATTAACACATAGAGATCAGTTGTGTTCCTCCATCAATTTTCTTGGCTAAAATATCTACACACTCATTGCACACATTAGTAGTCCCGAAAATCTCATGTACATATATACGTATCAAAAATTCACATAAATTGAAACATACATCAATCAGGGTTTCTTGCATCCTACTTATATCCTTAATCTTAAAGATTCCAAAATCAATGTGTTAATCCTACATTTTACTTAATTCATCAACATACATATACATAAGCATTAAATGACGGACATCAAATATCTGAAAATAACATCACACAACATGAAATAATATAGTATGTTCTAAGCATCAGGTAATGTCTCAACATCTCGAGTCGTGAGTATCAAAATGATAAAATAACAACTAAGGCTACGAAGGCTCGGGGTGAACTCAGAACATAATGCTTCAATTATTTAACTATTTAATTCATTTCTACTCACATTTAATCATTAGTAATTACATAATCGATATGACATATAACTTATTCATTAATTTAGATTAAATACAAGAATAATCATTGTTAGGCATGCATGTACCTAAACATCATAACATCACCAATAGTGAGTATTGAACTATCTAAATGCATAGAATCCAAATCGCTGAGGTAACAAAATCAATAACATCATCATTAAGTGAAACACCTTGTATTATTGTTAGAAAAATTTTAATATTTAAATAGTCGAGATAATGTAGTTTATTCTTGAATGACTTACTTATTTAAAACATGAATGTATTAGGATCTCAATTCTTATTAGGACATCTAAACCATAAAATATTATTTCATATCCATTCTAATCGCCTACAACAATTGTAACAAGGAAATTCATATTTAAAAAGTACATGTGAGGAGGGACCTTACATCCTCCCCCACTAGCCTTTGACTTCCTCCTGGAAGTCACTGAACTTAAATGTTCATGCTATGCTAGTCCTATACTCAAAGTTCTGGAGAGGGTGGGGCACGAATATTTTTCACTAGTAATCCCCAACCCTAAAGTTAACATCCACTTAATCATCCGGAATTCCTTTTGGTAGGCCCATCATATGTCATTTGCCAGCAAAAATTTAAAAGAAAGTGCCTCACAATTTAAATTCGACATCAAGGATGAAATATCCACCTCAAAAGTCAAAATTCAAAGAAATAAAGAGTGGCCACAATAGGAATATTTTAAGCAAGAAATAAAGACATAACCAAGAGGCAAAATAGAATCGTCAATAATACAGTTGGCTAAACAGCCCCACATCACACTGTCGGCAAAAAGGAAGAACATTAAGAGTACCAAAATTAGAAATTAGGCAAATGAGGAAATAAATCCAATTACTCACAAAAATTAAAATTGCTGACATAATGTGACCATACCAAGGTCTCTAAGAAAATAAGGAATCTTAGGTTTCCCAAATACATCGCAGGTATCAAGAATTGAAATTAGATGGAGGTTTAACGACCATGTCGCTCAACTATGATTGATCTTACGTACTAACTACAATGCTTCCACGAGTGATCAGTTTAGCCCAAATCTGACTTCTGCTAGAGATGTTGAGAAACACTTTCTCTTTGACTTCTAGGTTGTTTGATTGTTCCACTTTCGTGATTCATAGTTGTTTTAGGGTTCTTAATTGAGTTGATTGTGTTCAATAAAATTTTGATTTCTCAAAGAGATCATAATATACTTTAATATAACTATAACATTCGCAAAACATAAATCGAATTCTAATTCCAATTTATAACTTAAATCTCACACCTTTAATTACTTATATTTATAAAAGTTTGTTCAAAACTCTTAACTATAATTACAACCTTATTCTACTAACAATTTTGTTAAAGCTATAATCTTTTTTTTAAAGTAACACATTCTAAATAATAACATTATAACTAAAATAATATACCACTCACTAATAAATAAATGAAACATAATATCACGTTCAGTTAATCTAATTCAATCACTACAACTAACGATCTCTAATTTGCAACCTTTCTTTAATCTATCATACTAAAATTAAAATAACACTAACTAAAATTTTAACCAAGACAATATAATTGAAAAAGGAATTTATTACATCCATATATATATTTTAAAAAGTACTAATTAACTAACATTAACAAATCATGTATATTGAACACCACTTAACTAAATACACTTTAATAATACTTCAAATCTAAAAATTATCAAATATTGACACAACTTTATTAACTAGGCCAACAACTAACATCACACTATTAACTAATACTAACACTAACAAATAACCTCTAACCCATACAACCCACTTAAAATAATAACCAACTAATATACAAATAACACCACTTAATAAAAGAATAAAGACTAACTAATTTAAACTTTAAATAGATAAACTATCATCAAATAAATCCTAACTATCTTAACATTATTACTAACTTATCACTAATACTAATCCAAAGTTAAATCTAACTAAATCTTACTAACACACACCAAAACGTATTACAAAGCAACAAGGTAGCTAATTTACAACTAGCCTAGGGTTCATGGCCAACTGAATCTACCACCCTGCATAGCGAGATTCTTTTGGATGGAGTAGGCAACCTGCTTGCTGAACCACTGCATATTATATTATTCGGATTGGGACTTAGAACTTTGCAATGATATCTGTCGGCTCTGCTTCCTTGGCCACTAGGCCTCCTACCCCACCCACACCCCAAGGCACTGTACGCAGACCTCAAGGAAATGCACACTATCCCAAGACAATGTCAAGGGCACGCAGACCTGATCCACTTCTTGACATGCAGTAAACCCCCGTATTGTGTGCACTAGGAGTGGAAAGATGAGGGAAATTAAGTGGAGTTTTAATAAATTTAAGTCCCTTAAAACATGGGTACATGCTCTCTTATTGGTGCCAAAATGAAACACTAACCAAGTTTTTTGGACATGTCAGAGATGATGGCACTTGAATGGAGGTGATATTGCATTAATATTATTAGCGCGTCAGACTAGATCCGCGTCAGGCCAAATCCACATGGGGTAAAAGTCACCAGTTTCCATCATGTCGCCCCCTCCACGCCACGTACTAACCTCCAAAACAAAACTTCGTTTGTTGCAAAAAATGGATGAAAATTTAATTGCATTGATTTTATTTTCTCTTTTAAACAAAAATTTTTGAGGATTCATCCTTGCTGCATGTGCCTGCCATCCTTTCCTAGGCGTGAATGGTGAAAAAGTTTCAAAAGGTTGTGTGCTTGAAAGATGGTCAATTCCAACATTTATGTTTACATTTAACAAGGAAGACTTGCCTCCCCATTCCACATGGCACCTAGATCTATTTTTCTACCCATGTCTTACTATGACATGATGGAGTTTGGGATGATAGGAGGTCAATTTGATGGTCTGGCTTGCTGAAAACACCCTCATAACTTTGTTTGAGGTGATTGGGAGAAGGAACCTTTAGTTAACATAATAAAGATATAAATAGTGTAATTTGAATTTAAACAAGTCATGTCTTTCCTTCTGATTTGATAGAGTGGGGTGAGATTGACTAAGGTCCTTAGTCTCATATGTCTGCGCCCACTTTTGGCAAGAGAAGTTAAGTTGAAAAGAAAATTAGGTGTTTTGAATCTTTTTGAAAGGATAGGATAGGATCGTATCCCTTTTGCTGAATTTCATTTTACATTCTCATAATTAGCATTTAAAAAAAAATGACGTCTAAAGATATTTTAGAGAATCTTTTAGAATATGCTTTGTTGTAACAAGGGAATTCTTTTTTTTTTTTTCCTTCCCATACAAAAAACAGAACTAATTTGCTCTAAAAATGAACAATTTTCTCAAGCTTCCCCCCTCATTTTTTTTCTAAGCGTCAAATTATCCAAAGTACTTAATTAGCCAAGGAGGATTTTTTTTTTTAAGTTGATTATAACCTAGAGTTTAAACGTCTTGTTAATACAATAAGATAGGATTATTTCTCCTTCGAATCAAATACGTAAATTTAAGAGGAGGTTTAGTCCATGCAGTTTTAAACTTCCATACTTTATATGAACCCATTATTGCCCAAGTGTTATGAAGCCAAGTTCTGATACCAAAATGTCATGCCCAGAACACCAACAAGTTTTTTTTTAATATTTAAAAGTGATAATAGGATTAAATGTAAGAAACAAGTATTCAATCAATTCACTTAACTTCCTCACACACATGTATAATTATAAAAATTAAGCACAACTCAAATGCAAATTTTCTTAACATATTTCAAACTTAAAATTGCATAGCTAAGTATATATCAACATGTTATCTAATAAATCAAATTTAAATGAATGTGATTACCAACCATAAAAATGTGCAGTAAGGTAACACCATCACATCTGATTTTTAAATTACATATGCAAAACTGAGAACAAAGCTATAAGACTCAATGCAAGAATATTTACTCAAGCACCATTTTATTGGCAAACTTGATTCAAAGGCTTAGCTGAGAAAGAACCAGGAAGAAAACCCGGCTTCGTTGCCATTACAACAAGGTTTTGAGATACAAATTACATAAGAGTTCAATCTCAAATTTCAACAATTTCAATGGATTTTCTTCATGACCCTCATCAAGGGATTCATAACAATTTTTCCAACACATTTCTAGAACCATGGAGGGAACAAAAGCTTATCAAGTGACCAAAAGCATGACCAAGAACAATTCAAGCATGCATATTCATACAAGGTTTTCACAATATGATTCACAACTAATCAACACTAGGGAAAGGTGGATTCTTTCAACTAGGAGAAGTCAAACACAACACCAAACAAATGCCCAATCAGGGCTATTTACCAAGAACTTCCGTTCTTCCATTTCCAGATACCATAATCATACAACATTTGTGCTTACAGGTATGGGCCCATAACACCCTACCCTTTCTCCCTGTTCTCATCCTAAGAAGAGACTCTACACTGGTTGGATTCTGACTAAATAGACCTTTCCCAAAATTGGTCACTTCTGCCCTTGCCAAGGGTGAGTAATACCGAAACACCCATGCAAGAAAAATCTCAAAATTGCAAACATAAACATGAAAGGAAAACATCCAAAAAAAAAACATGGTTTTCAAAGCTTCCCAACATACCCACAAACATACAAACATTGAAACAACAACAAGGTAGCATAAGCATGAAACAAACATGGAAACTGAACAAGGGAGATGAGAATTCCTACCTTCACAAAGAGTTAATGTCAATGAACAAGTTTGAGTAGAGCTTTCTCCTTCCTTGCTCCAATCTTCCAAGACTCCTCTCTAAATGTAGAGATTGGGTAACAATCCTCCACTAGTCCAAGAAAGGCCTCAAAATAAGCCTCAAACTCAACCACCCAAAAGGATCAATAACTACACCCACCCACCTAAAAATCTAGAAGCTCCTAACTCAACCAACACCATGGTTAAACACTAAGTGGAGGTGAGGTGAGGTAACTCAAGATAGCCACTTGCAATTTTCGCACAAAGGTAAAATGAGACTTTTTGAGTGATCTCCAAAGTCAACAAAATGGGCTTGGGGGTTGGAAAAGACCCCCAAGCCATACCCATACCCCTTGGGCATAATTATTTCATGTTTTAAAGCCTTAGGAATAGGTTTGGAACCAAACAAAAGCTAGGAAATAATTAGGACCAACTAACAACTCTAAAAAGTAGATTAAGCACTAATCCGAATTAAGGATGATTAAACTCGATTAAGAACCAAATTAGCAAAAGATACTAACTTAATCTGACTTAGGTCCATGGGCTACACAACTAACCCTAACTAGCACGCTAAAGTGCACAAATAATTCACGAGTGTCAAGTGACACTATAAGAACACAGTTTACAAACATTAACTTTACTGATCACATAAGGATACATACATACATACATCTCACAATTAAAATACTTGAATTACGAACAAAAGGTTTCCAAAATTAACAGATAGAGATCAGTTTTGTTCCCCCGTCGGTTTTCTCGACTAAAATATCTGCACACTCATTGCACACATCAATAGTCCCGAAAATCTCTTGTACATATATACGTATAAGAAATTCACATAAATTGAAACATACATCAATTAGGGTTTTCTGCATCCTACTTATATCCTTAATCTTAAAGATTCCAAAATCAATGTTTTAATCCTACATTTTACTTAATTCATCAACATACATATACATAAGCATTAAATGACGGACATCAAATATCTGAAAAATAACATCACACAACATGAAATAATATAGTATGTTCTAATCATCAGGTAATGTCTCGACATCTCGAGTCGTGAGTATCAAAATGATAAAATAACATCTAAGGCTACGAAGGCTCGGGGTGAACTCAGAACATAATGCTTCAATTATTTAACTATTTAATTCATTTCTACTCATATTTAATCATTAGTAATTACATAATTGATATGACATATAACTTATTTATTAATTCAGATTAAATACAAGAATAATCATTGTTAGGCATGCATGTACCTAAACATCATAACATCACCAATAGTGAGTATTGAACCATCTAAATGCATAGAATCCAAATCACTGAGGTAACAAAATCAATAACATCATCATTAAGTGAAATGCCTTGTATTATTGTTAGAAAATTTTTAATATTTAAATAGTCGAGATAATGTAGTTTATTCTTGAATGACTTACTTATTTAAAACATGAATGTATTAGGATCTCAATTCTTATTAGGACATCTAAACCATAAAACATTATTTCATATCCATTCTAATCGCCTACAACAATTGTAACAAGGAAATTCATATTTAAAAAGTACATGTGAGGAGGGACCTTACAGATTTGTTGACTGAGAACTATGGGGCTAGTTAGCGCAAGCTAGGTATTTTTTTGGACTTCTATTTTCAATGGGATAGTATGTATAAAGGCACAAAATCGCATAGCATTAGCATTTGGACTTTACCTCACTTCTACTGGGGAGTATGGAAGAAGAGAAACAATACAATTTATAGAGATAGGAAGGAACCTGCTTATGTACTTGCAGATAAAATAAATAGCAAAATGAAGGAAAATTTCTTGATAAGGAAAGGGGGAGATATTGAAGGAGGCAATAATAAGGAAAGGGAAAAGGACAAGAGAACTAAAATATAGGAGGTGAAGTGAAAACTCCCACCTGAGGGTTGGCATAAAGTCAACTTTGATGGAGTGGCTAAAGAAAACCTTGGTCCTTTGGGATGTAGAGGCATAATTATAAATTATCATGGTGGGGGAGTTGTTTCTCTTTCCTACCCCTTGGGAATCTAGAAAAATCATTATGCTAAAGCTAGTGCTGCTCTCCACATTGCTAAGTTAGCCCTAGAAGTGGGAATCAAAAAATTATGGTTGCAGGGGGATTCAAACAATATCATCAGATGTATAATAGGTGTTCTCTAAATTTCCTAGACAATTACAAATATAATTGAAGAAATCCATACAACACTTGGAAAGTTTGAAAGCATTTATGTTAGCCATGAGTATAGAGAGGCTAACTTGGTGGCTAATTGATTTTCCAATGAAGTAGTAAAGAAAGAAATAGTGATGATATGGAACACTGGCATGAATATTCCTTTAGTCACAAAAATCCTAATGGAGTAGGAGAGGATCTAGGATGGGTGAAATCCCTAGTTAATTATGGAAACTAATGCTTGTATATGAAAAAGCTAATGCATTTATGGAAAGTACATGAGGAATACACAAATGACATTTTCTGTGTCAAATCACCACACTTTATGGGTTGTTTATTTTCTTTACCAATTTACTAGAATCAAAAGAAAAAGAAGTGAAAGAAAAAGTGGTTTTAGACATAGATTACAGTGGATAGAGGAAGGTAAAGAGAGGACTGTGTTTATGAGAAAGGATACCACCCAGGGTACTAAGATGGTGGGTGAATAGAGTAGGAAAGAACTAGTTGTTGAGGCAGAGAACCAAAGTCTGGGAGAAACTTGAAGAGGGTGGCATCACAAACTACATTGACAAGCTTCATGGGTATGATCCAGCAATAACCAATCTTATGGTTAATTCATGGAAGGATGGTAGGGTCAAGATTGATGGGGTATAATATAAAGTTACTATGGAGGTCATCACCCATGTCATTGAAATCCCAAACGAGGGTTTAAATTTCTATAGAGACAAAAAGGTGTTTGTGAATGTAGTTAAGGATTTTTCCAAGAACACGGAAGAGAAGAAGGAACTAGTGAAAAGTGAGACCTACTATGAGATGGAATCAATTAAGAAGCTCAGGAGGTATGTGCTAAGGGCCATTATTGAGTTTAGTTCTTTGGATACGAGGTTTGATAGGGTTAGAATTGATCATTTTGTTTTGCTCAATCATTTTCGTTATGGGGTTAAGTTTCATGCCCTAAACTTACAAGGAAAAACACAACCAATTTTTTTTTTTTTAAAGTTAAATTAAGTTAATATGAATAGACCTTTACTACTATGAAAGTCCTATTGAACTATGAGTTGTCCGATTAACATTTATATCTCCTTGAAGGTGTTGGGAATTTACTAATTTGATCAATGAGGTTGGAGATGATAGAGTTAATTGATGTAATAGAAATTGTTTTCATTGAAACCATGTACTTCAGTTTTTTCCTAGTGATACCAAATTATTTCCTAACATTTATTTAAGATCTAGGTTTTGAAATAAGAGGCAAGTTAAGTTATCATTTTTATTCTACACCCAATCTTTGTAATAGGGCATTTTCTATATACATGTGAAGTACAAGTAGTATGTCCTTGAGACTACAATAATTTTATCATTTATGAATATGACTATGCTTTCAATTGTCTGACTTTACATCATGTTACCTTACTCATTACCTTCTATGTTTAAAACTAACAAGGTATAGGCAATGCTATTTTAAATGGAGTACTCTCATTTTATCTTTTATTAGTTTTCAATTTAATTATTTTTTTACCACCTGGTTATTTTAAATCAACCCTTAATTATTTATTATCCACACTTTTATATAGCAATACTTTCAAAGGACTCATTTATCCATAGTTAGTATTTCTATTTTACTTTAATATTTTATTATTATTTTCTTTTATTGTAATATTATATTTCATTATTTTTATTTTGTTTTATCATATAATAACTAATCTATAAATTATACCTTCCATTATCATGTGAGATGATCATCACATGCCCTATTTGCAACCTCTTCAGAACAAAACAAATATATTTGAATAAAAGAGAGCCTTCTAATTATCTACTGATTCCCACCTCTTTATTAAAAAAAAAAATCTACCTTTTTAAGTATTATAAGCCTTACCACAAATTTATTTTTACTAACTTTATTATAATCCTATTCACTAACACTTGACATTAATTTCAATCTATCCCTAAACATCTTAATATTAGAAACTCATTTAGTATCATACATTATTTATTTTATCTTTATTAGACTCAAAACATTATCTAAATTTCTAAAATTCAATATTAACAATTTTTTTATACCTATAACACCTACCTTTAATCCTAGACTACACATGCCCCTCCACCTCATCTTATTTAATTTCTTCAAACCTCCTCTTCCCCAAAGTTGATTTTCTAAGGCATGGGTTCACTTCTTGATTTAATCCCTCTTTCTGAAGATGTTGACAAGATTAAATTTCGCTCATTGAAAAGAAGGTTTTGATAGGAAATGATTTTAAATTTTTTAACTTACCAAGGAACAGTCCCCAATGCCTACCTTCTCCTCTTTCCTTCCAAGTGCATGAGTTCTCTTACCTAGGTGAGATGTGATTGGAGAAGAAGTCATTTCAAAACCCTTTCATTAATTTTTCTTCCTAGGTGTCTAGGTAAGTGTCTACAAGTCTCTTGTCATGTCAAGTAGTATTAAATCATTATCCCCTCTCACATATGACAAGGCAATTCACCTAGTGGTGTCCATTTCTTTTATTTTCCTTTCTGCATGGAAAGATTTGTTTATATTTTAATCATGGAGTCCTTTCTTCCTTTAGGTGACACCTAGGTGGGATGAATTTTCCATTAATTAGTTTTGGTATAAGTTTTATTCCTTCATTGTTAGGTTTTAATTTAAATGTTTTGATTTTTTTATTTCCCATATTTAGTGTAATATATTTGTGAGGCACATCCTTTTTCATGTGACTCTACTTGGTGATGGAGTGTTTAGTACTTACCAAGGTTAGTGGACATAAGTATAGGTGTCTAGTTAAGTCCTTAGGATCTCATTTGATTATCATTATACTTCTTGGTTTCTATTGCTCTTAAGGTGATTACTTAATTATTTTCTTATGACAAGATTCTAATAGTATTCTTTTATTATTTAATTATTTTGTAATAGGGGAGTGGATTATTTTCACTCCCCAAACATTTTCTAGAGAGGAAAAAGTGCACCTACAACACTCTTTTCTCATGGATTTTTCAATCATTCAGTATAAGGACTTATTTTATCCTACTCTCATGTTAGAAGATTGAGATTATGTGTTGTCCTTGATTTGGTTTGATTTTCCTACTAACTCTTTAGTTTGTATGTTGATGATTTTTATAGTTCCTACCTTATCTAAGAATCTATTAAAATTTGAAGTCTCAATGAAGAAATTTTCATACATATGCAAGGAATTATGAAAACATAATAAGTTTCCTTCCATTATGATGAATGCATAACATATAAATTTCCAATGTAATTTTCTATGTATTAAGTTTGAGTTAACTATATAAAAAAGGATCTAACAACTATGAAATTTTTCAACTGATTGATTTATAACAAAAATGTCTCATTTACATGATTCTTCCTACTACATCAAATTACAAAATGTAAAAACTTGAATTGATGATTTATTACAAGTAACTATATACAATCTCCCAATCCTTCCCTACACATTTCAACTTTATACAATGATAAACAACTTCTCTTACATCACAATGTAGTAACAATAGAGGCTTGATATCACAACACATTTGAGATGACATGGAACATTGGGCTCTCATAACACACTTGATTTTTTTTAACTTGTCAAGGGTGAACCCCTAATTTCTTCAAGAAATCCACCTTTACAAAACCTACATACACACACAACTAGGAACCATGGAGGCTCACCTCCTGTCCTAGGCTTCTATGAAGCCACCCACCAAGTAGGTGAAGCAAGGCCCAAATGGGTTACACACATACATTACTTTCCATTGCATGAAACTCAACACATAACACAAAACAAATCCCTCCCATTGCTTCCACATTGATTCATGATTAGAATCATAAGAACATTGGGTGAAGGTGGGCTCTTCAAGAAGAGATTTTCCATGTCAATACAACTCACACACCTTGAATTTCACCATGCCTCTACAAGGCTTGCACCATACATTCTTCTCTTCACAATTTCTACTTATCACCCCCAGATTCATATTTCTAGTTATCACCCCCAATCATAATATCGATAGCCCATACTCCATGAAATCTCCCCCCTTCTCTCCAAGAGAAGAGGCTCTCTGCTACTTTTTTGAGCCAAACTAATCCCTTCACCCGAGGATTCTCTTCCCTCACAATGGTGAGTGAACCCTTCACACCCATGATCATATTCAACATTCAAATCAAAACAAGAAAGTCAAGAAGGAAAGCTAACAAATTTACATGAACACAATATAGATTCACATTTTCACAACACAATACCCAAATCTCCAATACAAATATTTACTACACAATGCATGATTCCATGACTCATACTCCATGCTTGTAGATTTTTTTTTCAATATAAAAAAGAAAAGAAATAAACATGGTTTGAATCACCAACCTTGGTCCAAGCTAAAGGAAATGATAGCAGAGCTCCCTCAAACTCCCTCCAAACCCTAACTATTTCTAAACTTAGAGAGTGGGTGAACACCCAACTAGTTTGTCCAAGACTCTATAATAATGCCTTCTCACTAACTATTTTAGCAAAACCACCTAGCCACTTTCTCTTACAAACTTGTCTCCTATAATTTTGCTATATTTGATTTAGTGGGGGCATGGGAGAAAATGCATGTGACAGCTCCAAATTCGAATTTATGGAAGAATGATTGGGTAAAGGGGCCCCCTAAGTTGTCTAGGCACTCACATGGTCAAAATTAGGTCCCTAACTTGATATAATATCATATTGGTAACTTATTTTAAGATAAAAGACACCTTGGGACCACCTAATGACCCTTCAAAACCCTAGCCAAGTCAAAATTCGAGTTTCCTTTGATTGTAACCCATCCTACCCCTTGTCAAGTGGGTTTACTTACTCATTAATAGGTAATTAATTTTAGGTTAAATTACCACCATGATCAAAACCCTAAATGACATGTCAATTACACACAAGTCCACAAGTATCAAGCGACACATTAAAGCACATTCCACATCACCACGACATGCCCCTAATGCACCATAATGATTAAACATTTCCACATGCAAGAAAACTCACATTTATGAAGAAAAATACTTTCACAACAAGGATTTTAAAATCTTCCAAAGATTCACCTTGGTTAAATGGTGTTCACAAAGGTTTGGAACTTGTTTCCCCCAATAATTTCCATGGTTCCACTTCCTACATATTAAACTCCAGCATCAGTAGTCCAAGGAGTTCATTAAAACATATATATCATAAATGCATATAACAAAATCCAAATTAACATAATTCAAATTAAATTTCCTTTCCTAATCAGTTCAAATAAATCATTCAAGATGTTAGAATATCAAATCTGCATGTCGCAAACCATCATAATAAATTTAACATCCATCTACATATCATAAACCATCAAAATCAATTAACATCCATCTACATATCATAAATCATCAAAATCAATTAAACATTTGTCTGCATATCATAAATCATCAAAATACATTAACATCCATCTACATATCATAAATCATCAAAATCAATTAAACATTTCACATTGCATTATAATCTACTGCTATCTTGTCATAATGTTGCATCATATGTGTTTGATCATTCCATTCATAATATCAAGTTAATAGTACATATCATAAATGCAAAACACTAGTGAAATATCAAAATCAATAGATAAAGAAAATCCATTGTCCATCTAAGTCTCGAGTAAATGTTAAAATATCAAATTCTCAAATATCAAAATGCTAGTAACATGTTTATGCTATGATGGGTCAAGGTGAGGCCTCAAATTAAGGTTTTCTTTTCTTTTTATTTGTATTCTTTCATGCACAAGAACATTTTAAATTACAAGAAAAAACCTAGTGCTAACCTTTCCTTACATGAGGATTTACTTGTTTTTCTTTATGAACATTTTAAGGCTCAATCTAGGAGTAAATCCCTATCACATGCTATGGTTTCTTTTGAGGGGAGGAGGAGCTCTAACTTCTCCTTAGATATAGAATATGTTCAAATTATAAGCTTAGAGGAGGAGGATGATTATCTTTCATTGGTAAAGAAGACCAGGGGTAGAGGCAAGCATACTGCTACTCCAAGTAAAGTTCCATGCAGGAAAATCCCTAGGGGCCATGGGCCCAAAACTAATATTCAAGGGGAAGAATATTATAATGAGGAAGGAGAAGACATGGATATAGATGATGAGAATAGAGAGGAGCTAGTTAGTAACCCCAAATAGAAGTAGAGGGTGATAAAATATGAGTATATGCCCTTAGAAGGGAAAATTAGTTTAGGCCCAGAGACTTTTGTGCTTCCTCCTCCAATTCCCCAATAGGATCAAGAAAAGGAGAAAATTGAGGAAGGTAGCAATGAGATGGTAATAAAAGATATGCATATGGCTTGGAAATATTTCAATGGTAGAACCTCAAAGATGAGGATTGTGAGAGAAGTCATGAATCCCCAAATCCTTGAAGAAAAGGAGGGAAAGATCTAGTTGGAGGAACTAATTGAACCAACACTGGTGGCTATCACTAACAATGTAAGGGAGGTCAGAATGAACTTGCTCAACAATGCAAAAAATAGCATGATTAATAACTTTAGATCAATTAAATGTATTTTTCATGAATTAGAGGAGGTAAAAGAAAGAATAGGATAGTTGGAAAGCTAGGGGAAGATGTTTAAGAAAGGGAATCCAAAAAACCAGGGGGATCATATTAGGTTGGTTGAGAAAATGATGCAAAATCTACAGACTTATAACCACAACATGGTTAACCAGATGATCTCTATTCTAAACTCTTTCAATGAAAACATTATTATTCTTGTTGGTAAGCTAAAAGCTACAAGTTTTGTTGAGGAGAATGAAGAAAATGAAAAAGTAGAATATAGGATGGAAGAGCACACCATAATATACATAACTCAAACCCACTTGGATCAAACCTATGTGAAGAACTAGGAGCAAATGGCAGAGGATTTTGAGAGAGCCTATGAAGCAACGAAAACTATGTAGGACCTCAAAAGGAAGGCGAAGGTGTAAGTAAAGGATTATCAAGTTTTGCCTTTGGTTTTTCTAGTTTCTATTAGTTTTTCTTTGGCTTCTTTCTTATTTTCATTTTGGCCTTTTGGTTAGCCATAGTACTATTTCTGGGTTTTTTATTATTATTTTATGACCCTTTGTTATGTAAGAACTTTTGGGTTTTGAGATCTTATAAAACCTATTTTTCTTATCAAAAATAGTTTGGTTACACTTGGAAATTCTTTTAAGTCTTAACTAACCATTGGTAGTTGAAGGAAAGATAAGAGTAGTAGAGATGAAACTAAATCTAAATCTAAATATGATATGGATGGTAATGAAGCATTTCTTGCAATAATATTATGAAGAGGAAAAGGTAAATTCAAAGGTAAGCTACCCCTGATTTGTTTAATTGTAATGAAGTTTGTCATTTTTTAGCCAAGTTTCCTAAGAAAAGAAAGAGTGATATAAATGACAAGAAATATCATAAGTATAAGAATAACAAGGAATATAAGGAAAAAAGAAAGAAAACATGTTACATTTTTTTAAAAGAGCACACCAAGTCTAGTTTTGATGATGAGAAGGAAGAACATGAAATGGTGTATGTTATAATCAAGGAAGATCCTAATGGAGAAAGGTATGAAAGTAAAAAAATCCCTTATTTCACATGTTAGAAAGAATGGTTTATGGATCATAGATAGTGGATTTTCACATCACATGACTAGTGACATAAGCAAATTTGACATGCTTGAAGAAATTAATGATGGTGGAAATGTAAAGTTAGGTAATGAGGCTCCATGTATAGTGAAAGGAAGAGGGTCATTAATGTTTAATCATAGAATGATATCTGATGACGAATATTGGGTACAAGGACTACAGTATAATATTTTGAGTATTCCTTAGTTGAATAATATAGGTCATAAGATATAGATTCATAGTAGAAAATATTGGAAATATACATGGAGTAACTGAGGGGGGGGTGAATCAGTTACCACAAAAATATTTCCATAGATCCCTTAGATGTCTTAAATAACTAGTTATTGTTGTCACTCAGTTGCCACATAGAAAAATGTTGTAACTTGGTAGATGAACTATTATTAACTTATTCCTGATCTTTAAGTATTCATAATCATTAACATACATGCAAAAGAAAATAACATCAACACAAGAGACACTAGATTTAATGTGGAAACCCAATATGTGAAAAACCACCAAGTAACTAGCTACCAATTTTCACTCTTCTGAAGTGAGCCCTGTTTGGAGCCAACCCTATTAAAGGTTACAAAACACACTACTAGGTGTGACCTTGTTAGAGGATTTAATCACCATGCTAGGAGTGGCCTTGCTAGAGGACTTTAGAACAATTTAGTAAATTTTCCACCTTGTTAGAGGTTTTACAAAATGGTTGTTAAACCAACCATGTTAAGAGATTTTGAATTCATTGCTACAATTGTGAGAAAGTAACAATGAGTGACCTGAATGAGATGCATCTGAATTTTGTTGATACAGATCTCTATTCTAGTTCAATAGATCCTTACTAATTGAATATAACTTTTCTACTCCATAACGATATCTGATCCTTCTTCAAAATTTTCTCACACTTCTTCACAATCAACTCACTTGCATGCTCATTCATTACAATTAGAATCTAGAACTTGACCTTTTATTTGTACATTAAAAATTGTCAAATCAGCTCATTTACAAGTTACATTTACCAATAAACAATAGATCAGTTGGCTACAATCATTACATGAAACAAATAAAATTTATTTCCCAAAATAATGAAATCTTGCATTGGCCAACCCTACTCAGTAAACAGTACTCCAAAAATGATTTCCATTGTTAACCAAGTGAAGTTTGGTAAACAATGTGAACTCTACAAAATCCTTTGGAGACTAAGTGAACTCGATCAACACTAACTTTACTTCACTGACCTTGTGAGCTCAATAAAAACTAACTTTCCTTTGTTAACCTTGGGAGCTCGGTTAACACTAACTTCTGTCACAGAATCCTTTGATGCCCAAGTGAGCTTGATAGAAACTATCTTCACAGTGTAACTTCCAGAAATGCTCAGTAGACTTTTTAATTCACTTTGCTTTCCATCTGAGCTTGATAAACTTTGTCTTTTTCTTTGCATACCAACTAAGCTCAGTAAACTCTATTTGATAACTGATATGAAATTTGTGTAACATCAAAGACAACACATAATTGAACAATTGTATCCAATAGAAAAATCAAGATATTTGATGATGGAGGAAATATGATTGGTACTAGAGTGCAAACAAAAGGTAATCTATTTTATCTTAGTCCTATCTTTCATACATGTTAGTTTTATAAATTTGAGGGATTATGGTTGTGGCATAAGAGGTTGAGCAATATAAAATTTGAGAAAATCATAAAGGTTAGTTTAACAAAAAGAGTTAGAGGTTTACTAAATTTTCATAAACCTAAGAATTTTATGTGAAAATAATGCCAATTCAGTAAGATGCCAAATTTTAGGTTTTGAAGAAAGTCACATACTTATAATGCTATTTGAATTCAATGCATACTAATTTGTGTGGACCTATGAGAGTGGAAAGTAATTATGGCAAGTGATACTTCATATTATGTGTTAATCATTATGCTAGCATGATGACTATCATATTCATGAAGGTAAAATCACATTCTTTTGATATTTTCAAATGGCATAAGGCTAGAGTTCAGAAAGAAGCTGAAATAATTGAAATGCCTAAGATTTGATATAGGTGGTGAATTCATGTCTATTCAACTCACTAACTTTTGTCCTGAAAATAGTATTAAAAGGTAGTTATTTGCACCAATGATGTTAGAACAAAATATAGTTGCTGAGAGAAGAAATAGATCAATTATGGACTATGAAAGTACATTTTTTATTGAAAAATATGTTGTAACAATTTTCTGGAGAGAATCCATAAGAATTACACTCTATACTCTCAACCAAGTACATTTGATGAAAGAAATAGACAAGACACCTTTTGAAATCCGATATGACCATTCACATAGTGTGAGTTATTTCAAGATATTTGGAAGTATGTATTGCATTCATAAAGATGAAGAGAATTATGAATTTGATTTAAAAGGATATGAAGGTATTTTTCTTGGATATTTGTCTAAGAGAAAAGCATATAAGTGTTTGAACAAAGCTACTAATACAATGATTAAAAGTGCAAATGTGAGAATTAACAAGGTTGTAGATAAGAATGACATGGAGAGAAAGAAGGAACCTAAACATTAGAAAAGATTTGTTTATGTGTATGAAGAATTAATTGATACGCTACCTAATTTATAATAGAGAGATACTGAGAAACAACCTACTTTACTCGAGCAATAGACCATACAACTTGAGAAGAAAGTTGAACCACAAATGAGTGAAAATAATCGTCAAAATCAAAGACCTAGACTTGTGTTCTCAAAATATGTCACAAATATTCATTCACCTAAAAAAATAATTGGAGATAGGAGTGTTGGAGTGATGATGATAAATATTTTAAGAGATAATACCTATTTAATAACTAATTTTGAACATAAAATAATTAAGGCTAGACATGGTAGTGAGGATTGGATAAAAAATATGAATGGAGACATTAATAAAATAGAGAAGAACAACACATGAACACTAGTATCAAGACTTACATACAAGAATGTGATAGTAGCAAAGTGTATTTTGAGAAATAAGAAAAATGAAAATGGAGAAGTGGTGTGAAACAAAGCAAGACTACTTTGGAAAGGTTATGCCCAAGAAGAAGAACTAGACTATGGTGAGACTTATGCACCTATGCAAAGATTGGAAGGAGTAAGAAAATTGTATGCCTATGCTACTTACAATAAATCCAAAGTATACCAAATGAATTTCAAGCCTTCATTTCTGAATGAAATACTCAAAGAAGAAGTCCACATAAAACAACTAGAAGGATTTGTTTAACCTAATTATAATAACCTAGTTTGAAAGTTGAATAAGGCACTATATGGAATGAAGAAAGCACCAAGAGGATCATATAAAAGGATACATTCTTATTTGATTAAAATTGTATTTTTTAGATCAAGTGAGAACATTAATCTACATCTAAAGAGTGAATCCAAAAATATGGTGTTGATTGCTATTTTTTTTGTGGATGATACTATATTTGTTAGAAATGGTTTTCTATGTAAATCATTTTCTAATGAAATGAGAAAAGAATTTGAGATTTCAATGTTTCATGGGATTAAATTTTTAATTGTATCAAAATTTTATCAAACAAAGAATGATGTATATGTGACTTAGTCTAAGTATGTAAAGGAAATATTGAAAATATTTGGAATGGATGAATCATGACCAGTTTGTACACCTATATTATCTAGAATGAAATGTTTGAAATATAAGAGGAGTAACTCAGAGGGAGGGGTGACTCAGTTACCACAAAAATAAATCCCAGATCCCTTAGATGTCAATATAAATCACAACCAAACTCTGCTAAAACTAAAAATACTATTGTAACTTAGTTAACACTGGATCACTTGACAAATACTAAGAATCTCTATTACTCAATAATTACTAAAATATTTACTTCTTAAGATGTTTAGTGTTATTAGAAATAATTAAGATAGTTGTAGAAATATAAAGAAAATAACATGAACACATATGACACCAGGATTTAACATGGAAACCTAATACAACATGTCACAATACAATTAAATTTAAGAGAAAAATAGAAAGAAAATATCCTTCTCTATCAGTGTGAACTCCCTTTGACATCAATGTCTCCCTCTAGAATGATTCTCTAATTACTTTGATTGCATTTTTTCCCTTTGTCAGCAAAGTTTCCTTCTTTATTCTTCATATGACTTGACATAAAACTCTCCCTTTATGCCAATAGCATAAACAATCACAAAATTTCTTTATAATAAAAAACTCTCCCTCTTTGACATCTCATGCCAAAGATAGAATTTAATAGACTTCCTATGTACTAAATGTATTGATTCATATGCAATCTTCCTTTTTCAATATTGCATCAACTTGATTGATCATCAACATGCTTGGTTGATGCATCAATAAAACATGATTAGTGAGCTTCAAATAGGGTAATGACCCCTAGCTTACCTCTTAGATGCAAAAATGCATCCTTAGGTAATGGCTTGGTGAATATGTCTGAAATATGTTCTTTTGTATTCACAGATTCCAATCTTACCTCCTTATCTTACACCAATTCTCTTAAGAAATGATACTTAATTATAATGTGCTTGGGTTTGGTATGCATCATAGGATTGTTGTAAATGTTAATTGTGCTAGTGTTATCACAGAAAACAACAACTAGATCCTTGATCTCTTCTTTCATACCTATCAAAAGTTGTTTGTGTTAGAATGAATGTTGATGATGCTACATAGGGGGAGTATTCTAAGCCTTGGAGAGCATTGACATGTTGCACTCATGACTATATTTGTCACTGATGTCAACATAGCATAATTTTTGAAAAGACTGACTAAGTTACAAACATAGATATTATAGACAATGGTCTAATTGTCTAGTTATGCAAAGTTACAGAGATGTTCAACATAGTGTCCTAATGATGTGGTCAAGTACACAAAGTCTAAATTGAAAACATATAGAAGTTGTACTTGATTTATAGAGAGCAGATCAACAAAAAATATTAGGAAAGTAGTTCCTGATGTTTGTTGGCTATCTTACATCTGAGATGTGATGAAGAGATGCATAGTCAGGAAGTGATAGATGATAGTCATGTGATGATGTCAATGACTACAAAAGCCCTAGTATTGTACATGTGAAGTTTTTTATAGATTGTGAGCTGAGAGTGCTATTAAAATTATAATTAATTAAATATCTTAGTATAATTAATAGGAAATCCTCAAGGTTGACTCAAGGAATTATTATGAGGATATGTATAAAGGAAATATGTTATCCTTGTTTGATATGGGAATATTAGTATGGTGATCATTGTATGAAGTGCAAAGTGCAAAAAGAAGTAGAGTGCTTATTGAATGCATGTAAGTGATCCAAGGAATTATTGGATGCGAGATCGATGATCTAGTTGCAAGATTAGAAGGAGTAGATGTCTGATTTATAGGATAGAGAAAGAGGAAGGAACAATATAGTACCATTCTATTTATTTTCAAGAATAATATAGAGATTATTTGGACAATGAGTTCATTGATATTTCCCTTGAAGCTATTTGTGAAGTGGGTCTAGTTGTCTTCCATAATTCCTAATGGGGTTGGTGCAACTTCTAATAGGTTTGGAATCTCCTAACATGGATTCAAAATCTCATAATAGGGATTCATATGTACTAAATGTATTCATAGACTCCTAACAAGGTCCATCCTATAACAAGGAATATTTATATTAGTACATCATCTTATGAGTAGCATCCATGCTAGGGTTTCAATAGTTAAAATATTTGGTGTTATTGTGTATGAGTATCTTGTTGTGGTTTTAGTTTTTATTACTCATATGGTTAAGTTTGTTTAAGTTTGATAATGGTGATAATAGTTAGATAATTGATTCACCTCCCAAGTTATATTAGTGCACTATATATTCTAACAATTGGTATTAGAGCATTAGGACCTTGAAGGATAAGCTTAACAACTTTGGGAGATCCATGACGAGTTATTTCAGAAAAGATAGTTCTAAGTCTAATAGAGGAAATTTTTGAGATGTAGAAGATGGATATTCCTAGTGAGTTACTAAATATTTGTAATGAACTAAGCTTTTAGTTTCCATATCCATAATATTTTTGTTGCATGCAAAAATAGAGGCACAAGTAAAGATACATCTAGATCTAAAGAAGACACGAAGATCAAGGAAGGTATTGATCTGCTTATGAAAAGAGAGCTAAATGGTATGGAAATTATTTTTTGTTGGACATGTAAAGAGTTTGGTCATTTTTCATCTAGATGTCCTAAGAGAGTAAAAGAATCTAGAAAGAGTTCACTTTTTGATGAAGATGGAGAATTTAAAGAAATTATAGAAATATTCTTGAATTATTGTTATGTTAGAGATAATGAGCTTGAACTAGTTAAGAAAGAGGAAGTCTTAGAAGAGGTAGCTTTGGTAACCATAAAAACATGGAAGTTATCATTGAGACTAACAATGATTTGTAAAATGATGTGCTAACTATTGAGCAAAGAGGAGAGTAGAGATCTAAACCTAGAAAAGAGATAAGATTTCATATGTCAACTCCTACCTCTAACAAGAATATGAGAAAGAATCATCCTCTTGAGAAGAAAATTGGAAGCAAAGACAAAGGTGTGATGACATGGAATCGAGTAAATGAGGAGATATGTTTGATATCTCAAATTGAGCCTAAAAGTGCAGATGAAGCATGTAAAGATGATCATTGGATTTAAGAAATGAAGGAAGAATTATATTAGATTATGAAGAATGATACATGGGAGTTAGTTCCTAGACCTAAAGACAAGAATGTGGTAGGAACGAAATGGGTATTCAAAGACAAGATGAATGAGAAAATAAAAGTTGTGAGGAACAAGGCTAGACTTGTATGTATGGGATATTCATAGAAAGAAGGCATAGACTATGATTGGGACACAACCCAAGCATAGAATGGACACAATAGGAAAAGGGAAATTGTATTAACTATGAAAATAAACTAGTACATTCATTACAGAGAAAAAAGAATTCAAAACATTCCATAAGGGCTTACAATAGCATAAATCTAGAGATAATTTCTATTTTTAGTACCTCCTCTCAAACTCCACTCTGAACTACCTTATACAATGCCAGAAATGTCCTTAAATAGACCCCAGAGGGTTAAGAACTAGGAATACATTCTAGAAAGTGCTAGTTGGCATCCACCAACCAAATAGAAGGCTCCAGAAGTTGTGTTAGAAGTTGACACAAATCTAGAAGAATCCATAAATGGTAACCAAACTTTTGGGAGGCATAACTTTTGAACCGTAGCTCCGATTGACGAACCGTTTACATTTTCAGAAAGCTCTCGAAGCACTCTATAACCTTATGGACCAGCTTTAGTCATCCCCCATTTTTTGGCCCTTTTCAAGGTCATTTAATGCCCCTAACCTGACTTTGAAGCATTCTTAGGAGGTCTCCAAAACTCAGAAAACTGTGATAACTTTCAAACCATGGGATCTTTTGACCTGATTCTTTTTCTAGAATACTCTAAATTAAAATTACATTCATCTGGCCAACTTACACCTCCTAGTTCACCAAAATGATGGCTCAATTACATACTCCTATTTTTTTGGCATTTACACGTATCTCAAGGTGTTCAAATACTCTATCGTAGAACACTGATAGTGGAACTTTGAGAGTTGGAACCTTTATTTGACCCAAATGGGTATCTAGAAATGAAAACACATGAAACAAAAACTAAGTCTAAGTACATTTTTTGGGTGACATAGGATTACCCTTATACCTCTGGATGCTCTTGCATCAGACACCCAGGGTAGATTGAAAAGTGACCCTGTCACTTTATGAATGGTAGAGGAAATCCCAAATGGGAAACCTCAGCTGTTGATATCCAAGTTGAGTCCTCTATTGGCCGTCCTTTCCACTTGACCAAATACCCTTCATACTGCATATTTATGGTACTCCTACCGACACGATGATCTACAATGTCTTCTATCTCCTCCTTCTTAGAAGTAGGAATTGGACATGGCTCTAACATCAACTCCTCATCTGCACCATCATCATGACACTTGTTAAGTCTGCAATGTTGAAAATAGGAGAAATGTGAATACCATCTGGCAGCTCCACCTCATATGCATTTCCTGAGGCATGTTTCTTCAAAATTTTGCAAAGACCAAATTTTTTCATTTTTAGCTTGTTGTAAGTACCGGTTGGAAATATTTCTTTTTGTAAGTGCACCATGACTAGATCCCCTACTTGGAATTCGTTATGTCTTCTCCTTTGATCAGCCCTAGCTTTATACTCTTGATTCATCTTGGTAATGTGTGCCTAAACCTCCTCATGTAGATGCTTAATATGTTCAGCAAATTCTTTAGCTTCAGCACTTGTCCTCTCCCCTTGCTCTATCTTCCTCAATTCTGGGGCAGTCCTTGGGCTACTTCCATACACAATTTGGAATGGTGATTTACCTGTACTCTTATTTACAAAGTTATTGTAAGAAAACTCTGCTTGTGGTAGAATCAAATCCCACCCCTTGGGCTTATCCCCAACTAAACATCTCAGTAAATTCCCCAGACTTTTGTTTACCACTTCTCTTTGGCCGTCAGTTTGTGGGTGATGCATGGAACTGAATTTCAAGTCTGTTCTCAACTTTTTCCATAATGTTCTCCAGAAATACCCTACAAACTTAGTATCTCTATCAGAAACTATACTCCTTGGAAGACCATGTAGTCTTACCACCTCTTTGAAAAACAAGTCTTCAATATGAACACCATCATGAGTTTTGTGGCATGGAATGAAATGTGCCATTTTGGAGAACCTATCAACCAACACAAATACTGAGTCATTACCCCTTTGTGTCCTTGGCAATCCAAGAACAAAATTCATACTTATGTCCTCCCATTACTTTGATGGAACAAGCAATGGCTGATATAGTCCAGTATTGTGGCTAAATCCCTTGGCAACTTGACAAACCTGTCAACTCTGTACAAACTTCTTCACATCTTGTGAAATCTGAGGACAAAAATAATGTTCTCTAAGAATGGCAATGGTCTTATCTTGACAAAAATGTCCTGCCATCCCTCCATTGTGTTTCTCCTTAATAAAATTTTCCCTCATGGAACTCCTTGGAATGCACAATTGACTGCCCTTGAATAATATACCATCCTGAATCAGATAGTCTAACCACTTAGTTTTGTCTATAGAAATAGGCTCTTTACAAGGTTTCCATGCTTCAGCAAAATCAGGATCTTTAGGGTACAGATTCTTGAGTTCATCAAACCCAACTACTTTAACCTGCATTACTATAAGCAACAACTATCTCCTACTTAGTGCATCTACAACCCTATTAGATTTTCCACTTCTATGCTTCAACACAAATGTATAGCTTTGCAAGAACTCTACCCACTTCATATGCCTCTGATTCAATTTACCTTGGCTATTTAGGTACTGTAATGCCTGGTGATTAGTATACAAAACAAATTCCTTTGGCAATAAATAATGCCTCCATTTCTTTAAGGCCTGAACTATTGCATAGAACTCTTGATCATAAATATAATACTTCTTCTTTGCATCATTCAATTTTTCACTAAAATATGCAATAGGCTTACCTTCCTAGCTTAATACAACCCCAATAGCGCTACCACTAGCATCACAATCCACCTGGAACACCTTTCTAAAATCTAGAAGTGCCAACACAGGTTGTTCTCTCACCTTCTTCTTCAGTAATTCAAAACTTCTCGCAACTGCTAAAGTCCATTTGAACTCTTTTCTATCCCCTCTTATTATGTTAGTTAGGGGTGCACATATGCCACTGAAATTCTTTATGAACTTCTTGTAAAAAATAACCAGACCATGAAATGATCTTACCTCAGTAGCAGAACTTGGTGTAGGCCATTCCGAGATGGCTTTTACCTTCTCTAGATCCATTTTGAGACCTTCAAATGATATAACAAACCCCAAGTAGACTAATTCCCTTTTTGCAAAGATACACTTCTTCAGATTAATTAATAGTTTCTCTTCCCTTAACCTTTCAAGGACACTACGAATATGTAATAAATGTTCTTCCAAAGTCTTGCTCAAAATTAAAATATCATCCAAATAGACAATAATTTTTTTTCCCAAGAATCTCTTAAGTACCTCATTCATAAGCCGCATGAAGGTGCTTGGGGTGTTCGTCAATCCAAAGGGCATGACTAACTACTCATAAAGACCCTCCTTGGTCTTGAAGGTTGTTTTCCACTCATCTCCTTCTTTAATCCTTATATGATGATAGCCACTCTTGAGATCTATCTTTGTGAAGTACTGAGCTCCACTCAAGCAGTCCATAAGATCATCCATTCATGGCAAAGGAAATTGATACTTGATGGTTATCCTATTTATAGCTTGAGAGTCTATACACATTCTCCACTCTCCATCCTTCTTAGGTGCCAATATTGTAGGTACTGCACATGGACTTAGGCTCTCCCAAATCAAGCCCTTCCTCAATAGCTCCTGCACATGTCTGTTTAGCTCCTTAGTTTCAGTAGGAGTCATCTTGTGCGCAACCTTGTTAGGCAAACTAGCTCCTAGGATTAGATCTATCTGATGACTGATTTGCCTTACTGGTGGTAATCCTTTTGGAAGATTATCAGAGATAATATCTCCAAACTCACCTAGTAAATTTGAAACTTCAAGTGGTATTTTACTACTACCTTCTTTATCTTTCCTAGGAATCAAACCATAGCACATACGCTGATGTTTCATGCCATCTAAAAAATTCCTTCCATGAACAAGACAAATCCTAGCACTGCTACATACCTTTTTTCCTTCCTTTTTCATGGGCTTCAGTTTGTGACAAACTCCATCCTTTGTTAGAGAGTATGTGTTCACATGTCCACCATGTACTGCATGTGTATTAAACTGCCATGGTCTACCCAACAATAGATGGCAAACATCCATTGGAATAACATCACAGAGAACTTCATCATGGTAACTCCCAATTTTGAATTTCACTAAATATTGTTCACTTACCAAGACCTTATGATCATCTTTCACCCAAGCAATCCAATATGGCTGGGGATGTTTCTCCCTCTTGAGCTTTAGCTTAGAGACCATCTCTTCAGATACCAAGTTATCAATGATACCACCATCAATGATCACATCACAACATTTTTCCTCACACTTGCATCTGGTACGGAGCAAACTCCTCCTTTGTCCTAGTTCAATCTCTCCACTTAGTAGGACACTTTCATTTACCAAGGTCTCTCCTCTTTTTGCATCCTCTGAATGTGAGGATTATGCATCCTCATCCACATAAACAACCCTAGCTTGACCCTCAGCCCTCCTATTTTCCATTCCTTATCATTGAGGGCATTCAAAGGCATGATGACCTTCTTCATTGCAATGGAAATAGGTACCACAGAAGCCTCCTCTTCCTTTTCCATGTCCTCTACCTCTTCCTCTCTGATTTCCAAAGTCTTGATCATGAGAGCGGTTGAAACCCTTGTTCCTCTAGTTCCTGCTAGTACCCACATTTTCATTCTTCTTTTGGGTTTCATTACAGCCTCCAAATGACCTACTACTACCCCTTCCTCCTTGACCATGCCCTCTTTTTCTTCCTTCAAACCTTTTATTTAGCTTCTCTTCAACTTGTAGGTCAAACTAGTATGCCTCTTCAACGCTAGTCATTCTTACCAAACTTAATTCCTCCTAGATGCTAGGTTGCAACCCACTTATATAACAAGCAACCTTCTCGGTAAAACTCCTCTATATATTCTTGGACTAATCTTCCTAGTTGCTTTAACCCATGCATCTTCTTAAACAAATCAAGCTCGTAGTCCACAGGAATGAATTACTTCTTCAATTTGTCCACCATGCGATCCCACCTTGTGATCTTCTCCTTTCCTCTTCTATTTCTTTCCAATTGGACCTCTTGCCACCAAATTTTGGCATGGACTTTAAATTTGGCCTTTGCAAGCTTAACCCTATCTGGGTCCTTGATATCCTAATACTCAAAGTACTCTTCCAGTTTGTTGATCCAATCGATCAACTCATTTGGTTTCAAATTTCCTGAAAATACACCCACTTCAATTGTAGGGCTTTTTCCAAACTTAGTAATGGCCCTAAAAATCCATTCCTCTACCTGATTTAGAACTTCTCTATCAAATTCTCCTTCTGGTCCAATTTCTTCTTCTTCACTATCATCCTCATTGTCTCCACCTACGACAACATTTGTTCCTCTACGGAGCTCCTCCTGCAATGCTTATGCCTACCTTTGGAAGGCTCTAACCTCCTTAGGATTAACAGCTTTGGCCCTTCCACCATGCTCTCTTCATGGATGCATCTTCTTAACTCAAACCCACAACCACACAGTCCTAGTGCAAACTGCCTCATAGTCGGCGCTCTATCTACACACTCAGGAAAACCAACTCTGATACCACTTGATGGGGACACAACCCAAGCACAAAATGGACACAACATGAAAAGGGAAATTGTATTAACTATGAAAATAAACTAGTACATTCAATATAGAGAAAATGGACTTCAAAACATGCCCTAAGGGCTTACAATAGCATAAATCTAGAGATAATTTCTCCTTTTAGTACCTCCTCTCAAACTCCACTCCAAACTGTCTTTTACAATGCCAAAAATGTCCTTAAATGGACCCCAGAGGGTTAAGGACTAGGAATAAATTATAGAAAGTACTAGTTGGCATCCATCGACCAAATAAAAGGCTCTAGAAGCTACATTAGAAGTCGACACAAATCTAGAAGAATCCAGAAATGGTAACCGAACTTTCGGGAGGCACAACTTTTGAACTGTAGCTTCGATTGATGAACCATTTACATTTTCGGAAAGCTCTCAAAGTGCTCTATAGTCATACGAACCAGCTTCACTTGTCCCCCATTTTTTGGTCCTTTTTGAGGTCATTTAATGCCCTTAACCTAATTTTGAAGCATTCTTAGGAGGTCTCCAAAACCTAAAAAAATGTGATAACTTTCAAACTGTGGGACCTTTTGACCTTATTCTTTTTCTGGAATGCTCTAAATTACAATTACATTCATCTGGCCAATTTACACCTCCTAGTTCACCAAAATGATGGCTCAATTACATACTCCTATTTTTTTAGCATTTACACGTATCCCAAGGTGTTCAAATACTCTATCCTAGAACACTGATAGTGGAACTGTGAGAGTTGGAACGTTTATTTGACCCAAATGGGTATCCAAAAATGAAAACACATGAAACAAAAACTAAGTCTAAGTACATTTTTTGGGTGACACAAGATTGCCCTTATACCTTTGGATGCTCCTGCATCAGACTATGAGGAGACATATGCACCTACAACTAGAATGGAAGTAGTAAGGATTTTATTGGCTTATGTACCAAATAAGAAGTTCACAATTTATCAAATGTTTGTTAAATTAGCCTTTTTGAATGGAGAACTTAAAGAAGAGGTATATATTGAGTAGCCTATAGGTTTTCTTTTATTAAAATTCAAAGACATGGTATGTAGACTAAAGATAGCTGCATATGGTCTAAAATATGCACCTAGAACTTGATATACAAGGTTAGACAATTATTTGGCAAAACTTGGATTTGCTAAAGGTATGGTAGATAGTAACTTGTATTTGAAAGAAGCTAAAGATAGTTTTTTGATTATTTTCATATTTGTTGATACCATCATTTCTAGAGATAATTATAAGTCTGTTGAAGAAATGAAGAATGAATTTAGAATGAGTATGATAGGAGAAATATTTTTTTTCCTAGGATTGCAAATTCTATACAATAATGATGCTATTTTAATTTCACAAGCTAAGTACTTCAATGATTTGTTGAAAAGGTTTTGTTTGGACAGTTGTAAACCTATTGGTACACCTATGATAACTAGTTACAAGTTATCTAACAAAGATGAGACACCTACAGTAGACCAAAAGAACTACAAATCCATGATTTAAGGTTTGTAGTATCTAACTAACACTAAACTAGATATAGCAAATGTAGTTGGGATTATAGCTAGATTTCAAGCTGATCCTATGGAGTAACATTTTTTAATAGTGAAGAGAATATTCAAATATTGGAAAGGGACATCTAACTGTGGAATTTGGTATGATAGATTAAGTGATTTCACTCTATGTGCATATACTAATCCAAATTGGGTTAAGCAATATGGATGACAAAAAGATCACCAATGGCGGAGCATTCTTTCTTGGAGGAAGATTAGTCTCTTAGTTAAGAAAGAAACAATATTGTATCCTA
Organism: Cupressus sempervirens; assembly: GCA_028749045.1. Lineage (NCBI taxonomy): Eukaryota > Viridiplantae > Streptophyta > Pinopsida > Cupressales > Cupressaceae > Cupressus > Cupressus sempervirens. The sequence goes on along the minus strand of CM053783.1, from coordinate 789,499,476 downwards.
ATAGCAATATAACAATTTGAATTGTTGTGGAAATTATCTCCTACTTATCAATATTGTATTTCACAAAGTACTGTGGAGGTAGAGTATGTTGTAGTAGTAAATAACTGTAATCAAGTTATGTGGATAAAGCCAATGCTAAAGGATATAAATATTGAGTTTGAAGTACTTGATATCATTTACTATGATAACAAAAGTATAGTGAGTATGTCTAAGAATCTTGTATTACATTCTAAGACTAAGCATATATCTATTAAGTATCATGTACTGAGAGAGAAAGCAATAGAAAAGGAGATTAGATTTTAGTATGTAAGTAATAAAGATTAGATTATAGATATATTTATGAATCCTTTTCCTAAAGATATATTTGAGTACTTGAGTGGTATGCTTGGGGTTATGCCCTTTCCTACTTTTGAGTAGATTATACATAGAGTGCATCAGTCTAGTAGTACAAAGCACTATTATTAGCCTAGATTAAATGTTGATGCTTCCTACATGTGGGAAGGTTTGTGATGATCTAAGTCACTAAGGATTCTTGGTATTTGGTATTAAATAGTTTCTTTGGACACTCAATCTAGTTGAAGAGTTGGAGCAACATATTAGCAATTGGTATTCATTCATTGTTATATAGTAACATTGAAATTGAGGTCCTTGACATTGACTTCAATGGGGCTGAATATGTATGATAAAAAACATCTCCTAAGGTATGGGAGAGAGAATCTTCTAGGTATGGAAGAGAGATATCCTTGTAGAGAGATTTAGAAAGATTCATGAAAGGAAGTAGGAATATGCACTTGATGTAATATGAATTGTTTAGTGTGAAGTAAGAAATTGATGTCTAAGAAAAAGGAGTATGCACCTATTGTGAACCTATTATTTTGAGATTCTTTTTAGCATGTGGGCATTTGATGTCAATCTCAAAATCTAGAGGATTTTAGACTTGCCTAATGGAGAGGATTTGAGAAGATGAGAACAAAAGAAATAACAAAGTATTACATGGCATTCTTGGAACTTAGATGTTTCTTTCATCTATATTTCTATCAATATTGAAGGGGGGTATTGTTAGCATTAATATTGATGATACTACATCGGGGGAGTATTTTATGCATTGTAGAGATTGGCATGTTACATTCATGATTGTGCTTGTCATTGATGTCAACATAGCATAGTTTTTATAAAGAATGGCTAAGTTACATAAAAAGATGTTGATGTTATAGATAATGGTCTGATTGTCTAGTTATGCATAGTTACAAACATGTTTGGCACCATTTCCTAATAACATGGTCAAGTGCACAAACTCTAAGTTGAAGATGTGTGGAAGTTGTACCTGATTTATAGAAAACAGTTTAGAGATAGAGTATTGGGAAAGTAATTCTTGATATTTGTTAGCTATCTTACATCTAAGATGTAATGAAGAAATGTGCAGTTAGGAAGTGACAAAGGACATTCAGCTAATGATGAGTGACTATGCAAGCCCTAGTATCACATATGTGAAGTTTGTTATAGATAGTGAGCTAATAGTACTATTGAAATTATAATTAATTAATTATCCTATTATAATTAATTAGGGAAGCCTCAAGGAATTATTATGAAGATATGGTATAGAGGAAAAAACATTTCCTTATTTGAAAAGGTAAGATGAGTATGGTGACCACTGTATAAAGTGTGAAAAAGATGAAGAGTTCTTACTGAATGTGTGTAGCAATCCAATGGATTATTAGATGTGATATAGGTGATCTGGTAACAAGATCAGAAGGAGTAGAAGTCTAGTTGATAGGATAGAGAAAGAGGAAGGAATAATACAATACCATTCTATTATTCTGCAAGGTATAACACAAAGATCATTTGGATAGTGGGTTCATTGATTTCCCTTGAAGTTGTTTGGGTAGTGGGTCCAACTATCATCCACAACACCTAACAGGGTTGGCACAACTCCTAACATGATTAGCACAACTCCTATTAGAGTTGGAGTCTCTTGACATGGATTCAAAGTCTCCTAATAGGGAGTCATATGTACTAAATGTAATCATAGACTCCTATTAGGGTCCATCCTGTAACAAGGAATATTTATATTAGTACATCATCTTGTGGGTACCATCCCCACCAGGTTTTTCCCTTTGATCAAGGGTTTCCCTAGTTAATCTATCTAGTGTTATTGTGTATGAGTATCTTATTGTAATTTTATTTTATATTACTCATATAGTTAATTTTTTTAAAGTTTAATAATGGTGATAATAGCTAGATAATTGATTCACCCCACCCCCCACCCCACTCTTAGTTTTATCAATGGACTATATATTCTAACAATTTGAACCAAATAATATTTGAACAATTGACTACTACTGCAACATATTCACCTTCTATTGTAGACTAAGAAATATAGTTCCAATTCATGTTTTTCCAAGACACTAGCCTCTTTTGAAAAAAGAATGCCCCACCACTAGTGCTCTTTCTATCATCAATGCTTCTTTCCCAATCAACATCAGTAAATGCTTTCAATACAAAGTTGCCTCCCTTTTTATACCACAAAACATAATCTTTAATATCATTCAAATACCTCATGATTATTTTTATTCCCATTATGAGATTTTATTTTGGATTAACAAATAATCTTTCCATCATTCTAAATGCTAATGCTATATCAGGTCTTGTATGCACCACATACTGAAGTTTTCCAATCATTGATCTATATGTAGTCTGATCTACCTCTTTTGAATCATCATCTTTGGAAAGCTTATTTCAAGTAGACATAGGTGTTCCAACTAGTCTAGAATCCTCCATTCCAAACTTCTTTAGTATCTCCTTGATTTATTTTGATTGAGCAGTATAGATACCATACTTCTTCTATTGAATCTACAAACCAACAAAGAATTTGATCTCTCCAAATATTGAAATCTCAAATTCCTAACTCATTTCCTCTAAAAATGATTTGCACAAATCCTAATTTTCCATAAACAAGATATCATCCACAAATATTTCTGCCAACACAATCTTCTTATCTCATCCTCCTTTGATGTATAGGTTTTTGTTGCCATTAGTTCTTTGAAAACCAATCTTTATGAGATGCTTGTGAAATCTCTCATACTAGGCTCTAAGTTCTTATTTGAGACCATACAAAAATTTCTATAATCTACAAAACATGACCTTCTTTCTAGAATCAGTGAAACCTTCTAGTTGCTCAATGTGAACTTTCTCTTCTGAGATTCCATTCAGCAATGCTTATTTCACATCCATCTAATACACTTTTAATCCTTTGTGTGTTGCATATGCATGGACTATTCTAACACCTTCTAGTCTAGCAATAGGAGAAAAAGTTTCTCCATAGGCAATACCTTCCTCTTGAGAATAACCCTTACAAATTAGCCTTCCCTTGTTTCTTGAAACTTCTTCATTTTCATTCAACTTATTTCTGAATACCCATTTTGTGCCAATTAAATTTTTATCCTTGGCTCATAGAAAAGGAGTCCTTGAGTATTATTCCTTTCAATATGATCAATTTATTCATTCATTGCTTCAATCCAACTTTCATTTTCTAATTCTTTTTTGATAGATCTAGGTTCAAATTTAGTAAGAAAACATTTACCTTTCAATTTTTTCTTTGTCATTGTAGGTTTTGATAGATATCCAAATATTTTCTCAGGTGCATGATGCCTTCTAACATATCTAGTTGGTCTAGACTCCTTCTTTTGGAATTCACTAGGTTCACCATGATCTTCTAAATCATGCTTAGGTTCCATTGAATCTGAATTAGTTTCCACTAGCTAAAACTTTTGTCCTAATGATTTAGGTCCTTCTGATGTCTTGAGTGCACTGGCTACAACTCAAGTTGAACTAAATATTTTGGGGACTTGGGTAGTGAAGACTACTAATTCCCAATTGAATTAGATAAAGTGTTAGACTCATAGTAAGCACAGTTTCTATAGTTTTTTGGTTCATTACTAATTTTTTCTTTTCTCTTTTCTACAAAATCTTCAATCTTCACATGTGCTATTTCTATAACTTTATGAGTAGGTAGATTCAAACATTTATATACTTTTATGTTATTAGAATATCCAAGAAATATGCCTTCATCATTTTTTTACATCAAATTTTCCTTTTCTTGACTCCTTTAGAATATACCATTTTCTTCCAAATATTTTTAAATAACACACATTAGGTTTATAGCCATAGCATAACTCATAAGTTGGTTGCTCTAAATATTTTTTTCAACTAAACTCAATTCAAGGTATGAACTATAGTTTTGATTTTTCTTCCTTTGAGTATTTGACAACAAAATTCTTCTCTATCATCAGGGTCATTACAAAATTCATGAGTGATCTATTCCTTCCTTCAACAATGCCATTCTATTGAGGTGTGTTAGGTGGAGACACTTATTTTTTGATTCCTCTTCATTTTAGAATTCATTGAATTCATTAAAAATGAATTTTCCTCCTCAATCTGATCTTAAACATTTTAGTTTGTTTCATTTTTCTTTCTCCACTTTAGCTAGATACCATTTTTGAAAAGATTTTGATTTATCCTTCAAATGCATAACTTTCATCATTCTAGAATAATAATCAAAAAATAAAATAAAGTACTTATCTCCATAGTAGCTTTATGTGCCAATAGGTCCACAAAGGTCTATATGAACCAACTCCAACATTCTTAAGAATGATATTTCTTTCTTTTAAAACTTGTCTTTCCCACCTTTCCATTTTAGCAATTCTTGCACATACCCATGTCAAGTTTCTTGAGGCCTAGAATTCCTTTCACTCTTTTGTTTTTTCTTATGTTGACTAGATTATTAAAGTTCACATGACACAACCTTTTATGCTATAACCAAGTTTCTTCTACTTGAGCTAGGAAACATCAACTTTCATTTAGATCTAGGTAGAATAGGTTACCTTGTCCAAACTAGATTTCCTCTCCCATTCAATAGATTGGGCTTTCCATTCATGAATTCTACGTTGAATCCAAAGTTATTCAATTAATCCAAATTAAGTATATTATGCTTCAATCCTTCAACCCAATAAACATTATCACATCTAATATTGTTGGTTAGTGCAATACAACCTTTACCTTTCACATAACATGGTTCCTCATTGTTGAATCTAACACTTCCACCATCATAGTGTACCAAGTTCTCAAATTTAGATTTTTCACCATTCATATGGTGAGAAAAACCACTATCAATAAACCATGTTTTTTTTTTTCTAATATTTGAGATAAGTGCCATCTTTTCATTATCATCATCTGACTCATCTTTAACAATAATGTAGACCATTTCATCTTCTCCTTCACTACTATCAAAATCTTTAGCAATGTAACAATATTTCTTACCTTTTTTCTTGTAGTCCTTGTAAATTTTGAAATCCTTTTGGCCTTTGTATTTTCCATGTTTCTTTTCATCTTTTCCTTCTCTACTCGTAGCAATGTGACCAACTTTTTCACAAGAAAAATAGATCAAAGGAATTTTACCTTTGTACTTTCATTTACCCTTGGGAAATATTCTTACAAGTAATGTTTCAATGACTTCAAGATCTCCATCAAAACCATTTTCACACTCACTGTTATATTGCCTTTTTGATTTTACATCTTTCTTCTTGAGTGATAGCTTGGCTTGAAATGCAGACTTAAGGTTGCTAGAGTTAAGAACATAGTTATCATAATTATCTAACTAAAATATTGTCAACCTTTATATTATTGCATCCAATGTTATATCATTCTTGGGATTGCATCTCATCTCTTGAATTTCTGAAACTCTAATTTCATATATAGGATAAAGTGTTTTGAGATCCTTTCTTACCAATTTCTGATTTTCTATATTTTCTTCCTAGGCTCTAATTCCACACACACTTGCTTTGATTCTATCCTTATATTTTGAAATTTTCTCATCTTTTCTCATTCTCATTTGATGAAATTGACCTCTAAGAATTTTTACCTTAGCTCTACTGACGCTATCATCTCCTCCAAGCAGTAACATAGCCTTTGACATCATCAAATTTAACATAGTTGAGAGTTCACACAATATCAATTATCATAATGTTATGATTCTTCTTTTATGTAATTTCTTTAATAGACATAGTTCTAGTAGGTGTCACATACTTGGTGTTTAGGTATGTTAGGCCTAGGTCTCCAATGGTTTCCAAATGAAATCTCATGAGTTCCTTCCATGCCTTGAAGTTATCTTTATTCATCTTAGGGATAAAACTTCTATAAGACATCTTGATCTTTATCTTAGGTCATTGAAACCTTCTTTGCAAGAACAAAAGCCTCTAATACCAATTCTTGGAAATATAAGAAGAGTAACCGAAAGGGGAGGGGTGAATTAGTTACTACAAAAATAAAAACTAGATCCCTTAGATGTCAATACAAATCAAAGCCAAACTCTATTGAAACTGAAAATACTGGTGTAACCTAGTTAGCACTAAATTACTCGACAAACACTAAGAATCTTTGTTACTCGACAATTACTAAAATATTTACTTCTTAAGATGTTTAGTGTTATTAATAGAAATTAACATAGCTGCAAAAATAGAACTAACATAAAATGAACACATATGACACCAAGATTTAACAGGGAAACCCAATTTGGGAAAAACCACCAATTGTAACTAGTTATTGTTTTTCACTCTACTGAAGTGAGCTTTGTTAGAATCCAACCCTATTAAAGGTTACAAAAGACAATTCTAGGTGTGACTCTATTAAATGATTTAACCACCCTATTAGGAGTGGCCTTGTTATATTTCTTTAGATACTTAAATCTAGAAATGCCTCCTCATTAGAGGATTTGGCAAATAGCTATTAAGCTAACTATGTTAAAGTATTTAATACACTACTACAATTATTAGAGAGTAACAATGATACAACCTAATTTTTCATGCAACTTGCTAATTTCAAATCTTTTATTTGGCTTGAATACATGATCCTCCTTGATCAGATATTTTTTTGGCTTAGTCAACTTAGGATACTCTATTATTCTTTGAATTCACTTCCTTAGTTTATCTTTTCAATCCCATAATTCTCTCTTTTAATCCCAAAACTTGACCTTATACTTATATATTTTCCTTGGTCAAGTTGGCTTCAATACACTTACAAATATTCAATATTCATCCCTTAAGTTAGCTAGACTTAACAAATAAATTCATCAAACTGAAAATATTAATTCAAGAAGATCCTTAGTTATCTAACCTAGCTCTATTAACACTAACTCAGAAAAGACTTTCTTCAAACTTCCTTTAGTAACCAAGTGAGCTCGATTAACACTAGTTTCATTCCTACCTCTCTTTGCTGCCCAAGTGAACTCGATAGATACTATCTTCTTGCAAACTTCCTTTGGTGCTTAAGTAAACTTGGTAGATACTATCTTTGAACTTGATAATTTTTAGAACACTCAATAGACACTGAAAATCATCTTCATTGCCCGAGTGAGCTCGATAAACACTGATTGCTAAAGACTTGAAATTTTGTGTAACATCAAAGATAATATATAATTTAAACAATTGTTTTCAACATGAATTATCAAAAGAAGATAATACTATTGAGGTAAATAAAACTTAATATAGATCAATGATTGGCAAATTGCAATATGTTTTCCATAGTAGGCTAGATATTGCACATGATGTTGGAATTTTTGTGATATTTGCATGTAATCCAAAGAAAACACATATGAGTATTGTCAAGAGGATATTCAGATATCTTAAAAATACTAAAGATTTCAAATTGTGGTATAAAACATATAGTGAATTTACTCTTAAAGTCTATACTAATGTTGATTGGGCTAGAAATGTTGATGATAGAAAAAAAAAAGAAGGTGGAGCTTTCTTTTGGGAGAAAGATTGATAACATTGTTTAGAAAGAAAAAATAGTTGCATTTTGAAATCACTACTAAAGCTTAGTATGATTCTATTACAATTAATCATTCTAATATTGTTTGGATTAAAAAATTGTTGGAAGGAATACAAGGAAAGGTAACTAAGCCTATTACTATTAATTATCATAATACTAGTGCAATAAGACTATCAATTTTTTTTGGTGATGCATGCAAAGACAAATCATATATCAATCAAGTATTACTACTTGAGGGAGAAAGTACAAAATAAAAAAATTAAGGATTGAATATGTGAATTTTAAGTAACCAATTATAGACATATTTAGTAAGGCATTGCCTAAATATTATTTTGAGTTTTTAAGAAATAAACTAGGGGTCCTTCCCCTATCCAAAATTAACTAATTGAATATGCATATTACATCAATTCAATCATGAACACAAACATATTTGTGGAGTTGGTGCAAGAATTCACACTTTATGATAAGTTTAGAAGTTGAAAAAATGACTATTTAATAAAATTTATCTAAATGGTACATGCAAGGTAAAAGGTATAACTATATAGTTTTATACGTTTCACATTAGAGCTTATAACTACCTTTAGAATTATTGTGAAAGGGAAAGAGAATGAGTAAGGGAGTGATATACCATGGGAGAGTATAAAAAACAAGAGATTTAAGGAGAGAATCAAGAAGCTAATACAAAAGAATGAAGATACTGTTAAACAAAAAGACATATCCTAAGGGGCAGATATGTTGAAGATTGATGTGACTGAAGATACAAACTAAGTACACTTGATGATGAATTATTTTGTAGAAAAAATGAATGAATTCAAAGAACTAAATTTTATTATTATTTTTAATACAAACATTAATCATATGTTTATGTGTTGTTAGCTCCAACTAATGATGTATGAGAGAATGCTATGAATGTATGTGAAAGAGTCATATTGGTGTAGTAGCACCTAGGTAATGCTACTTAGTAACCTAGGATTCCTAATCTAGTTTTTTCTTCTAGTGGCCTTAGCCAAGCCACTAGTGTAATAAAGGGGAAAATAAGTCCTAGAGTGTGCCTTAGCCCTTAGGAGGTCTAATTAGGTCCTTAATACTACTTGTTTGTCAAAAGTGTCTAGGTGATGTATAACCTAGTGTCAACATTGTGAAAGTCTCAAATGTGCATTTAGAATGCTAGATTTGAAAATGTAGGATGGAATAATGATTTTATTTCATAAGTGACATATCCAGGCATTTGGTAGAGTTTCATATGTTAGAATATATAGTCTGTTGATATAACTAAGGGGCAAGGAGGGTGAATTAGTTATACAACTATTAAGGCAATCATTAACTCCAAACAATCTTAACCATATGAATAATGTTAATTGAAAAAAAAACAAGATACGGATACACAATTAACACCAGATATGTTAACTAGGGAAACCCTTGATTAGAGGGAAAACCTTGGTGGGGATGGTACCCACAATGTGATGTATTAATATAAATATTCCTTGTTAGAGAATAGACCCTACTAGGAGTCTATTACAAAATTTTGTACATATCAGTCCCTATTAGGAAACTTTGTATCCCTATTAGTGGATTCAAACCTTGTTAGGAGTTGTGCCAATCCAATCAGGGGTTTTGGAAGATAGCTAGACCCACTACCAAAATATCTTCAAGGTTAATATTAAAGAAACCACTATCCAAATGATCATTGTATTATTCCTTTCAAAATAATAGAACTAAAATATAATTCTTTCCCTTATCTTTGTCTTGTCAATCAAACTTCTACTCTTTTAGATCTTGTAACTAGATCTCATACTATGCATCTAATGATCCCTTGAATCACTTACATAAATTTAGTGAACATTTATCTCCTTCTCGCACTACACACTAGTAGTTCACATTCCACTTGATCCTCTAATCCAATTTCTCATTACAAGCAAGGGGAAAAACTTTCCTTTATATTGTATCTTCATAATAATACCATGAGTAAGCCTTGAGGGTTTTCCAATTAATTAAAATATGATAATTACTTAATTTATAATTGTAATAGTACTATTAGCTCATAGTCTATAAAAAACTTCACATGTGTGAAACCATGTGTTGTGCACATGTTGGTATCATCACACGACTAACCTCTATAATTGTGTAATTATTCATCTCTTCATACATCTTAGATGAAAGATAGTGATAGGTCATTAGAACTCTATTTTCCAATGTTCTGTTTCTACACTACTTGTAGTAAATTAAGTGTAACTTTCATATACCATTGACTTAGACTTATTCCTCTTAACAATGTCATAAGGACAACCTCAAAAAACTATCCTCCACTATGCATCATCTAAAACTTTCTTAGCTTCTAGACTTGTTCCTCTTAACAATGTCATAAGGACAAATAGAGTCATGAATGCAACATATCAATACTCTCCAATGTAGTATCATCAACATTCATGCCAACAATCTCCCCCTTTGGCATTCATGGAAACATAGATGAAAAAACATCTAAGTTCCAAGAATATCAAACTGTACTTTATTTCTATTGTTGTCATCCTCTCAAATATTCTTCATCAATCTAAAATATTCTAGCTACTAGCCATAAGTTGTTCATGGTAAAAAAATTCCAACACTTTTGTGGCTTTTGGCCATGATTTTTTCATGGTGAACATCTTCCAACACATTTCTGGTTGCATATCTTTCCCATAGAAATATCCTTGTTTGCACTAACACATTCTTGTGCAGACTTACATGACTCTTTCTAAATATCCCTAAATAGATTACACTCCCCCATTGACAACTTAATAGGTTCTTCTCTCACATTTTCTCTCTTAAATGCCTAGGAGATTTTTTTCATGTACATTCTCTCCCTAATTGATATCAATGTCAAAGGTATCAATAAAAGCACACAATTATACTTCTTCCAACTCTTTCAATTAGCTCAAGTTTCCAAAGACACTATAAAATACCAAAATACCAAGACTCATCAATGTCTTAGTACATATCAAATACTCCCCCATACAAGAAGCATTGGCATTCAATCTAGTCTAACCATAGTTCTCTATACCAGTAGACTAATATACTCCTTGCATCATCTATTTGGAATTAGGAAGTGGCATAACCCCTAGCATACCTCTTAGGTACTCAAAAGTATCTTTAGACAAAGGCCTCATAAAGATATATTCAATCTAATCTTTATAACTTACATACTCCAACCTTATTTCCTTTTTAGTTGCCTTCTCTCTCAAAACATGATACTTTATGGATATGTACTTTGCCTTAGAATGCAATACTAAATTCTTAGACATAGTTACTATACTTATGTTATCATAGTAAATGATAATAGGTTTTGTAAACTCAATCTCAATGTTCTTCAAAAAGAATTTCATCCACATAACTTGATTATAGTTATTTGCTACTGCAATATACTCTGTCTTAGCTATACTTTGAGATATATAGTCTTGTTTCTTAATCAACCAAGAAACCAATCTTCTTCCAAGAAAGAATTCTCCACCATTGGTTCTCTTTTTTTCGTCCATACTGCCTTCCTAATCTACATTAGTATATTTGCAAAAAGTGAAGGAACTTGATGTATCATAACATATTCCATAATTAGATGTACCCTCCAAATATTTGAATATCCTCCTTACTAATGCATAATGATACTCTTTAGGATTATATTGAACTCTTGCTACAATCCCAACTACATTTTCTATATCTGGTCTAGTGTGAGTTAGATATTGCAATCCTCCAATCATAGATCTATATTTTTTTCTGCTCAATTGTAGGTGTGTCATCTTTACTAGATAATTTGTGGCCAGTTATCATGGGTGCACCAACAAGTTTGCAACATTCTAAACCAAATATTTTTAACAAGTCTTTTAGATACTTGGTTTGTGAAATAAATATCCCATCTCTCCTTTGTGTAATCTCTAATCCTAGGAAAAACTTCATTTCTCCTATCATGCTCATTTCAAATTCATTTTTAATCTCTTCAACAAACTTATCACTTTATTTATCATTTCCTTCAAATATTATTTCATCCACAAATATTACAATGATAAAAAAACCATCATCATTTTTTCTCAAATACAAATCAGCATCTATTGTACCTTTGATACATCAAAGCTTAGAAAAATACATGTCCAACATTGCATACAAGGTTCTAGGTGCTTTCTCTAGACCACACAGTGATTTGTTTAGTCTATATACAAACTCTTTAAGGGAAACCATCAGGTTACTAAATGTAAATTTCTTCTTCAAGTTCTCCATTTAGAAAAGTTGACTTGACATCCATATGATAAACCTTGAAATTCTTGATTGCTGCATAAACCAAGAACATCCATACTACTTCCATTCTTACCACAAGTGCATATGTCTCTTCATAATCTATGCCTTCTTGTTGTGAGTAACCTTTGCAAACAAGTCTGGCCTTGTTTCTCATAATGTTTCCTTGCTTATTCATCTTATTTATGAATACCCACCCAGTTCTTATCACATTCTTGTCTTTAGGTCTAGGAACTAATTCCCATATTTCATTCTTTATAATATGATCTAATTCTTCTTTCATTTCTTGCATCTAGTGATTATCCTTACATGCCTCATCTATGCTTTTAGGTTCTACTTAAAAAATTAGACACAATTCATCATTCATTGTGTTCCTTGTCATCACACTCTTATCCTTACTCCCAATTATTTTTTCTAGAGGGTGATTCTTTGTTATGTTTTTTTTGGAAGTAGGAGTTAACATCTCAATCCTTATCTCTTCTCTAGGTTCAGATCTTTGTTCTTTTCTATGCTCAATAGATACACCATTTTGCAAGTTATTGTTAGTCTCAAAAGGACTTCAACATTCTATCTAACAATTAAAAAATTATCCTATTCTTCATCAAAATTATTTTATACCATCTTCTCTTTAGTACCAAACTTTTCATCAATCTCAATATTTGCACAATCAACTATTGTCATAGTTCTATAGTTGAAACTTCTATATGTTTTACTTTTCAATGAGTAAACAAGAAACATACCTTCATCACTTCTAGGATCAAACTTACCAATATCATCATCTCTCTTTATGTAACACTTCAAAATATTCTAAAATACTTGACTGATGGTGAGTTACCAAACCATAACGCATAGGGTATCTTTCTCATCATACCTTTTCTAATATGTACTCTATTTAGAGTATATACTAGAGTGTTAACTTCTTCTCTCCAAAATTTCTTTGAGAAATAATTATCAAATAACATCACTCATGTTGCTTCTTCTACTAACTTGTTCCTTCTTTTAGAAATCCCATTCTATTGAGGCATTCTTGGTGAAGATAATTGTCTTTTAATTCCATTCTCTTCATAAAACATGTTGATTTTTCTAGAGGTGAACTCTCCTCCTCTATCAAATATCAAACATTTAATCTTGACATGAAATTCCTTTTTAACTCTATTCTTGAATATCTTAAATTTCTCAAAAGATTTAGACTTCTCTTTAAGAAATGCTACCCATGTCATCCTAGTGAAATCATAAACTAAAAACATAAAGAACCTTTCACCATATAATCCTCTATTTCTTGTAGGACCACTCAGATTTGTGTGAATAATCTTCGTTTTCTCTATAGTAGAGAACTTCTTGCTAGGAAAAGACAATTTCCTCTTCTTATCCAAAATACATTCCTTGCTGATAACATTAGTCAGCTTAATAATCTTAGGCAGATCTCTTACTAGAAATGTATTGCTAACTTTCACAATATTAACAAAGTTTATATGATAGAACATTCTATGCCATAACCAACTATTGTCAATCTTTGCAACCAAAATTTTTATTTTAGTATGATTTGACTAAAATACATTGCCTCTAGACTTGGTTCTAGTACCAATCAGCTTACCATCTTTGTCTTTGATAATGCAAGTCTTCTCTATGAATTGTAATAGATATCCCTTGTCTACCAATTATCCAACACTTAACATATTATGTTTCAAACCATCAATAATGTAAGCATCACCAGTATTAGTTTTACCATCAAAAGTAATAGATCCAATCCCTATGATATGATAGGCTACATTGTTACCAACTCTAACAATACCTCCATCATGATTTTTCAACTTAGTAAATTTTTTCATATCACCAGTCATGTGATATGAAAATCCACTATTAATTATCCAATCTAATTTCTTCTCAACTTGGATAACTAGAGCTCTTTCTTCTCTAATTTCTCTATCAAGATCATCTTCCTTGATTGCCACAAATCCTAATTTATCATCACTTTCACTATGATCTATTTCAACATATTCTTGGTTCTCATTAGCATATAAATTTTTTATATCCTTATCTCTTCTAGGCCTAAATTTTCCTCTAAATGTTTTCTCTCTTTTAGGACATTTAGATGCATAATGACCATATTCATCACAAGTCCATCACTTAAATATTTTCTTACCATCTGTCTCTCTTCTCACTAGAAGGGGCTATTCCTTCTTCAATCTTTTTGTCTTCTCTAGATCTTTTATTACTAGCAAAGTCTCCTCTTGTAATTTTACTTCTTGATAGATTAGGTCAAATGTTTAGAGCACTGAAAGTTGTCTCAACTTTGACTAGTTCACTAGATTGTCTCAATTATGCTTCTATAGACTCTAACCTTACAAGAAATGTTTCCTTTTTGAAATCTTGGGTATAGGGAATTACTAGCTAAATCATGTGTGTTGTCTATTTCAAAGCTGGTTTTAAACTTTTCAAGATCTTCCATATAGCCTCATCATCTTGTTTAGTTCCAACAAGTGACCAAATACCCGCAACAATTTCTAATATTCTACCAACATAACTTTTTATAGATTCATCTTCCATCATCTTAGCACCTTGAAATGTGTAAATTCAATTTTTTAATCTCATTATTTTTGCATGATAATCACCTTAAAAAATAACTTGAAATGTCTTTACCTAATTGCATTCATTCTCTAGAAGAGCTAATAGTAGGGCTTCTCTAGATCTCATGTTACAAATGAACATATCTCTTTCTCCTTGACTACGCTCCTATAACTTTGATTCTTCAAAAATTGCCTTCTTAGATTTATTCAAAAGCCAATCTCTTGGACACATGCATAGCAGATGAGTCTTCATCTTTCCCTTCCAACTATCAAAGTTTTTCGCATTGAATATTGGACTATCCTTCATAAACATATTGACCACCAATCTCCTAAAGTTGTAAAGCCTTATCTTTAAGGACCTAAAGCTTTGATACCAATTTTTGGAATCTATCCACTAATGTAACTAAGAGGGGGTGGGGGATGAGTTAGTTAGACAACTATTTTTCCAATAATTAACTTCAAACAATCTTAACCATATGAGTAAGGTTAATTGAAATAACAACAAGATACTCATACACAATTAATACTAGACATGTTAACTAGGGAAACCCTTGATCAGAGGAAAAAAAAATTAGTGGAAATGGTACCCACAAGATGATGTACTAATATAAATATTCCTTTTTAGAGGATAGACCCTGTTAGGAGTCTATTACAACATTCAATATATATGAGTCCCTATTAGGAGATTTTGAATGCATGTTAGGAGATTCCAACCCTATTAGGAGTTTTGGAAGATAGTTGGACCTATTGCCCAACTAGCTTCAAGGTTAAGATCTTCTAACAAGATCTCATACTGTATATCCAATGATTCCTTGAATCACTTACACACATTTAATGAGCATTCTTCTCCTTCTCACACTACACACTAATACTTTGTATTCAACTTGATCCTCTAATCCAAGTTCTCATTACAAGAAAGGGAAAAAAAATTCCTTTATACCTTACCCTAATAATAATACCTTGAGTTGACCTTGAGGCTTTCCCAATTAATTAAAATAAGATAATTAGTTAATTCAAAATTGCAATAACACTATTCGCTTAGAGTCTATACAAAACTCCACATGTGTCAAAATACATCTTTCGCACACTAGTGTTATCACAAAATTGAAATATATGATTGTGTAGTTGTTTATCTCTTGATTACATCTCAGATGAAAGATAGCGATAGGTCATTAGAACTCTATTTTCTAATGCTTTGTTTCTGTACTGCTTCCAATAAACCAAGTCTAACTTCCATATGTACCATTGACTCAAAATTATTTCTCTTAACCATGTTATTAGGACAACCTCAAAAAAATCTCCTCCACTACACATCATCTAAAACTTCCTTAGCCTCTGCACATCATAAGATTATTGATTGCTATTCTTCTTGTCTTAACATAATTACTGTTATGTTGACATCAATGACAAATATAGTCATGAATGCAACATATCAATACTCTCCAATTCTTAGGATACTCCCCCAATGAATTATCATCAAAATTCATGCTAACATTATAAGGTTTTGACCAATTTTGGTCTAACTAGGCAAGAAAGTCAAGTTGCATGACAACTTTCTAAAATTGCTAAAGTTGTCATGACAACTTTCCAAAAAATGCATTTTTGAGCACTAAGTGGAATAACCACTTCTTAGTGGTTGAAACAAGTGTAATAGACCTATATATGGCCTCCCTCAACCTTTGATAGGTGTTTGATTGGATTTTAAGGAAATCTTGGTTAACAAAGAAGCATTTTACTAAGCAATTTTACCAAAGTTTGAGAATTTTTATTTCATTGGACTACTTAATGGATTTAACTTTGTACTATGGCCTATTTATGAGAAATTATATATGATTAGTAAGTTTTTTATGTTCTTAGTTAGGTCTTTTAATTTCATTCATTTTCCTTCTATAAGTGTATTTTTGGTTTTTGCATAATCATTGGTCTAAATCATGCATTTTTTGAACATGAAGTCTTAACTCACCTTTCCACCATGGGATTTGTACGGTCTATTGGAATGTCTAAGAAGAATCCTTGTACTATAGGCATACAAGTTATTGGGCCCAAAAAATAATGTTTGGAATTTTTACACTAATGTCCTAGGTAAGCCAAGTGAGTATGGTTGGGGACAACATTTATTCAAACAACACCTGATGGGATTGAGTGCATTCATCAATTCAATCCAAGTGAATGGAGAGAAGGATATGAGGGTGGAGAAGTCATGTGCCTAAGGAGAAGTCTTGGTGACATGTTTTTATGGGGATATGAGAAAACCCTTATGATTTCTGTTAGCAAATTGGTAAACCCTTAATTTTAGGCTTAAAATCAACATCCCACTATATGGATAGGTTGGGAAGGTTAGACAAAGTGAATCTCAAAGGTATTCCAAAAGAGTATCTAGATATGAGGTTTTTTTCCCACCTTAGTAAGCCTTTTTCCAAGTTTTATGTCATTTGGTGAGTTTGGAGGCCTAATTCCTTATAGCTCTATTAGGCCTAGTTTGGGGAAATATCCTGAAATCAATAGATATTTCTATGAGTTTTTGGTTGATTTTCATTGGAATGGCTCCAATCTCTTAGAAAAAATCCTCTCTCTCCATTTTGGGTAGGTTGTGATCATGTGTGGTCATTTGATGTGGGTGAGCCAACAAGATAATTAAAGAGTGTAGATTGGATGGAATTGAGTTCTACATTAGTGTGGACAAGTTGAAAGAAGGAAGGGTTGGCATTGTAATCCTTCTAAGTTAGGTTTTATTAAAGAACCCTAATAGGATAGAGAAGTGGCCTACAAAAGAAATTAGTACAAGGTAGGGTTAAGGAGAAAGATTTGTTCTTACATTAGAGTCGTATAAGAGCCTCAAAGGATTTTGGATTATGGATAAATGTTTCAAATTGTAGAAGAGTCAATAGGTGAAAAGAAATGGTCAAGGAAAAGTTGAGAAGTAGAGTCATTGAAGAAAACCTAGAAGAGATGAAGACTAAACTAGAAGAATTTGTTCAAGAAGCCAAGAATAAAGACAAATAAGGTAAAAA
This sequence comes from Cupressus sempervirens, assembly GCA_028749045.1. Lineage (NCBI taxonomy): Eukaryota > Viridiplantae > Streptophyta > Pinopsida > Cupressales > Cupressaceae > Cupressus > Cupressus sempervirens. The sequence goes on along the minus strand of CM053783.1, from coordinate 789,481,817 downwards.
TAGTGATAGAGGGAAGGAGATGAATGATGAAGAATACATCATACTTGAACTAGACCCTAAGTTAAATGAAGAACCATTCTTGAAGGCCATCAAGGCACTAGGAGAAAAATCTGTAGAAGGAATTCCATTACTTAGTGGAAAGATGAACACTAATATAGTGATGAAATGGGTCAAGGGAATGGAGAATCATTTTGAGTGTGAAGGTCTCATAGAGGCAGAAAAGGTAAAGGTTTCCAAATCAAGACTTAGAGCTTCAACATTGACATGGTGGAAATACATGCAGGATGAAAGTTTCAGTATGGGCAAGAAGCCTATAGCTAATTGGAATGCCATGGTGACAAAAGTGAAGGAAAATTACCTACTTGAAGATTATGAGGTACAATTGCATAGAAAGAGGAAAGGTCTAAAGAAAAAAGACTTGGATGTGGTCTCTTATACAAAGGAATTTCAAAAACTATGCCTAAGGTCTAAGATTCAAGAGGAGGAACCTATCAAAGTGGCAAGATATTTGGGTGGACTAAAGTGGAACATCAAAGAAAAGATAAGCCTATGGACCCCCATTGCTATTCTAGTGTCATCAATTGTCTCTTAAGGTGGAACAAAAGAATAGGATGAAGGGAGATTCAAAATTAAAAGGTAGAAATAGAGGAAGAAACCAAAGAGGGCATAGAGGTAGATAAAAAGGTAGAGATAATGATCAAAGAAATTAAGGTGATTTTAAACTTGTAGAATAGGGTAGTGAAAATACTTCAAGGGGAGGTTATACAAGAGGAAGAGGCACTCAAGGAGGCTCTAATAGAGGGAGATGTGCAAGTAGGAGTAATTCATAATTTGAAAGTATGAAATGTTAAAATTATGGTTAGTTGAGTCACCCTGCTTATAGATGTCCTAACAAGCCTACTTCAAATAGTGATAAGAGAGTTGCATATTCTCATGAGGATTCAATGAGTTCTAAGGTATCTGAGCTAGATCATATTGAGTCAGACAGGGGAGAGAACTTGATGTTCAAGAGTATGTTGATTAGACAACTAGCCAAGGATGAACACAAAAATAGAAGGTCCTTGTTTAGAATTAGGTGCAAGATTTTGGGTGATGTATGTAAGGTTATTATGGATTCAGGTTCCATAGAAAAAATCATATTATATGAGGAAGTGGATAAGGTCAAATTGGTAAAGGTACCTCATGTTAACCCTTATAAGGTGACATGGTTGAATAAAGGGAAGAGTGTTTTGGTGAATGAGAACACTTGGGTTGAGTTCTCAATTGCAGGATATAAAAACAAATTACTTTGTTATATATTGTTGAATGTCATCTACTATTGGGAAAACCTTGGCAATATGACAAAGGTTCTATTTATGATGGGAAGGGAAATTCCATTTCTTTCAAGAAAATGGGAGTTTTAAAATTTAATACTTATTAAAGGAAGATGAATCCTCGTCCAATACTCCTAGTCTATTTTTGAGTACTGTGAAGGAGTTCATTAATTGCCTTAAGCATGAAGATAGTGAGTGGTATGATATTCTTCTTAAGCCTAACAAAGGACAAAAACCCAAGTAAGAGCCCTTACCTACTGAAATTGAAGAGATTCTTATGAAGTATAAGGATATTATCAATGATGGAACACCTATAATTTTACTCACTAGGAGAGTATAAGTCATTATATTAAATTTGGACCTGGTGATGCATTGCCAAATAAAGTAGTCTATAAGATTACCTAAGAGAAAAATAGATAGGTAGCTCAACAAGTACAAGCGCTTCTAGATCAGGGTCTGATAAAGAAATGAATTAGTCCTTGTGTAGTGACAGTAATTTTGGCATCTAAGAAAGGAGTAAAATAGAGGCTTTGCATAGATTAAAGGGCCATAACTAGGATCACTATAAGGTACAAGTCTCCCATACCTAGAATTGAAGACTTGATGGATTGTCTTGGAGGAGATCAATACTTCACAAAGTTGGACCACAAAAGTGGCTACCATTAGATAAGTATAAAGGAAGGTGATGAGTGGAAGACAAAATTTAAGACCACATATGGATCATATGAGTGGATTATAATGCCATTTGGGCTCTCAAATGCTCCTATCACATTCATGAGACTCGTGAATGACCTATTGAAGGATTACACTAGAAGGTTTGTGGTGTTATATCTTGATGGTATACTCATTTTTAGTAAGATAAGAGAAGAACATCTTGAACATGTGGAGATGGTGCTAAGGATGTTGCATGAAGAGAAGTTGGCAATCAACTTGGAGAAATATGAATTCATGAAGCAAGAGCTTGTATACTTGGGATTTGTAGTATCTAAGGGGTCTTTGAAGATGTAATAAGATAAATTTTCAGAAATTTGAAATTGGCCATCACCTAATACAACAATAGACCTAAGAATCTTCCATGGGTTTGCTCAATTTTATGGGAAATTCAGTAGGAATTTTAGTGGTATTTGTGCACCATTACCAGACACCATTAAGGGTGGGTTGAAGACCAAGTTTAGGTGGACTTATAAATCAGAAAATGCATTTGAAAAGTTGAAAGAACAAGTAGCCATATGACCTATCCTTAAACTACCTAGTTTGACAAACTATTTACCCTAGAGGGTGATGCAAGTGGGATGATAGTAGGGGTGTGCTAAATCAATAAGGTAGGCCAATAGACTTCTTTAGTGAGAAGCTAAATGAATTCAACAAGAAGTATTCTTCTTATGAATTGGAATTGTATGCCTTCATTAAGTCTCTTAGGAAGTGGAGAGATTACCATCTACCCAAGGAATTTGTGGTATTTATAGATAACCAAGCCCTTAGCTACATCAATACCCAAGAAATTTTGAGCAATAGACATTTGAAGTGGATGTAATATCTTCAAGTATTCATATTCAACATCAAGCACACAAAGGGGCAATTGAATAAGGTTGTAGATGAACTAAGTATGTTTATGCCAACTATTCAATAAGTTCAACTACATAGCATTGGCATAGAGAGTTTCAAGAACCTCTACAAGGATGATGAAGAATTTTATGAAGCCTATAAGGTATGCTCTAAATTTTAGAATCATTTTCATAGCTCTTTTACTGATTATACATTGCAAAGTGGGATATTTTTAAAGGGAAACTAGTTGTGTGTTCCTAAGGGTTCCATGAGAGAGAACTTTACGAGAGAAAAGTGTAATGGAAGTCTAAGTGGCCATTTTGAAATATACAAGACCCTAAAACTAGCTCAAAGATTCTACTATTGGCCAAAGTTGTCAAGGATGTATCAAGATATGTGGAGCAATGTGTAGTATGCATGAAGGAATAGGAGGAGCTAATAATGCAAATTTGTACTAACCTTTACTAGTCACTAATAGGGCATGGGAGTGTGTTAGCATGGACTTCATTGTAGGGTCACCTAAAAGAAAATATGTATATGATATAATCTATGTTGTGGTAGAAAAATCTAGTAAAATGGGTAACTTTATACATTACAAAACTACCCATGATGCTAGCCACATTGCACATCTATCCTTGAAAGATATTGTGAGGAGCCATGGACTACCCCTAAGCATTGTGTTGGATATGTATGTCAAAATTATGAACCATTTTTAGAAAACCTTATGGAATAGGTTGGGAACTAACCCATCTTTTGGATCATCTTACCATCCTTACAGTGATGGCCAAAATGAGGTGGTTAATAGGGTGTTTGGTAACTTGTTAAGGTTCCTAGCTAAATAATATGTTTAGACATGGGATGTGATTATTCCTCAAGAAGACTATGAATATAATAACATTGTGAATAGCACAATAGGTAGAAGCCCATCTGAGATTGTTTATGCAATGCATCCAAGGGGTGTATGTGAACTAAGATACCTTGGAGCTATAGAGTATAGGAGTGGTCAAGCTGAAGTCTTCAGTCAAACCATGAAGGATATTCAAGAACATGTGAAGAAAACTATACAAGAGACTACACAAAGGTTGAAAGCTAAAGTGAATGAGAAGAGGAAGGATGTTCAATTTGTAGTAGATGACTATGTCATGGTACACTTGGATAAGTCAAGGTTATAGAAAGGAGTACCTACCAAATTGCAGATGAGGAGAGTGGAACCCTATAAGATCCAAGCTAAATATGGGGCTAATATAAATAAGTTGGATCTGCCTAGTGCTCTGAACATCTCACCTATCTTCAATGTGGCCAACCTAACCAAGTTTAAGGGACCTCTAATTGATGTATATATGAACAAATAGAAGATTGAAAAGTATGTGGCATCTAATCTCTTACCTCCCAGGTTGGAACTAGAGATAGAGAAATTATTGGATTCAAGCATCAAGAAGACTACTAGACACAAAGTATACATGGAACACCTAATAAAATGGAAAGCTAAGTCAAATTCAAAGGTGACATGGGCTGAAACTAGAGGCTTCAATAAGTTGGAAATTATTAATGACATATTGTCTAGATGAGTAACATGATTTCCTTTTGTGGGAAGCATGGTGCACGAGTACCTAGGCAAGGCTACTTGATAACCTAGGATTGCTAATCTAGTTTTGGCTTGTAGTGGTCTTAGCCAATCCATTAGTGTGATAAAGAGGCTAATGATTCCTAGGGTGTGTCTTAGACATTAGGAGATCTAATTAGGTCCTTAGTACTACTTTTTTGTCCAAAGTTGCTAGGTGATGTGGAAATTGGTGTCATCATAGTAAAAGGTGGAAAATATGCATTTAGAGGGATAGATTGGACAAATGTAGGATGAAATGATGATTTCATGTCATAAGTGAAATATCACATAATTTGGTAGAGTTTCATATGGTTTTGAACAAGTCTAGTATAACTAGGCAAAAAGTTATCAAATTGGATGACAACTTTGTAAAATTATAAAAGTTGTCATGACAATTCTTATTGCAAAAAGTGCATTTTAAAGCATTAAGTGGAATAAACAATTCTAATAATTTTTAATAGGTTTATTAGAAATATATAAGGTCTCCCTCAAACTATGATAGGGATTGGATGGAATTTTGATGAAAGCTTGGTTAATGAAAAAGTATTTTGCTAAGCAATTTTACCACAAACTAAGCATTTTTACTTCAATGGACTACTTAAATGATTTAACTTTTTATTGTGGCCTATGTATAAGAAATTAGATGTGATTACTAATTTATATATATTTTTATATAGGTCTTTTTCTTCCATTCCTTTTATTTTGTAAATATTTTAGCTTTTGCATAATCATTAGTCTAAACCAGGTAGTTTTGGAAGATGGAGTCTTAACTCACCTTTCCATCGTGACATCTATACAATCTCTTGGAATGTGTAAGAATAATTCTTGTACTATAGTCATGAAAGTTATTTCACCCTATAAATCACATGTGGCATTTTTATATTAATGTTGTAGGCAAGCCAAGTGAGCATGGTTAGGGATCACAATGATTGAAACACCAGTTGATGGGATTAAGTGTATTAGTTACTTCAATCCAAGTGAATGGAGAGAAGGATATGAGGGTGGAGAAGTCTGATGCCCAAGGAGAACTCTTGGTGACATACTTTAATGGGTATTTGAGCAAACCCTTGCGATTTTTATTAGCATATTGGTAAACTGTTAATTTTAGGCTTAAAATATACATCCCATTATATGGATAGGTTAGGGAGGTGAGACCAAGTGGATCTCAAATGTCTTCCAAAAGAGTATCAGGATATGAAGTTTTTTTCCCACCTTTTAAAGCCTTTTTCCAAGTTATGTCATTTGTTGAGTTTGGAGGCCTAATTCCTTATAAATCTACTAGGCCAAGTTTGGAGATATTTATTAAAATTGATAGAGATTTATATATATATATATATATATATATATATATATATATATATATATTTGATGTGCATTGGAATGGCCCCAATGCCCTAGGAAAAAATCTCTCTCTCCATTTTGGGTAGGTTGTGATCATGTGTAGTAATTTGACATCATTTCATTGATGAAGAGGATTTGAAGAAAGTATGATGATGATGGGTGATAATTAAGGTATACAATCAAAAATTTAATGTCTTAGATAGTAATAATGTAATAATAGTTTGATTTTTTTATTATCATATAATTCTATAATGTAACAATGAAGTTCATGCTTTTACTGTTGATTGACATTATTGAGTTCGAGATTTATTCAAAGAAATGAAAAGGAAACGAGAAAGTTGAACTAGGTAGGGACCAAGGAAGATCAAGCATAGTTAGAGAAAAGTGAAATTATGAAGTGAATGAGACAAATATATATCAAAAGAGGAAGAAGACATAGCAAAATAGAGATCTAATCAAGCAAGGTAGTGCTATATTTTATGATTGTAATAGAGAAATCTCTTAACCTAGTAGAGATAATAATTTTGTGGAATCCTATATGATAACATTGATTAGTGATGTTTTTAAGTTCTTTAGGAATCCCACTCTATAGATAGGATAAATGAGCTATAAGTTCTAGATGATCTTAATGTTAAAACCCTCTAATAAGGTCACACTAAAACTGTCCATGTGGACCTTTAACAAGGCTGGTTCCTAGCAGAGATCACTTGAGAAGAGCGAAATTATCTTTTTTTCTAGTCCTAGGTGGTTGTTCCCTATACATGGGTTCCATGTTAAATCATGGTGTCAAATGTGTGAATAATTTTTATAAATTATGTTACAAGTTTATTTTAAAGGTATTTACTTAGTACTCCAATTGAATAATAGTTAAGAAAAAGATAAGTAATAGTAGGGTAAAAGGTAAGTTCTATTTTTGATACTCAATAATTATAGAAAAAGTGAGATAATAGTTTGAAGTAAATTAATTACAAGATTAAATTGGGAAGTTGAATGAGATCACCATGTTATTCCTATTGATATTTATATTTATGAAGTTTAACTAGTAGTTAAGTGTTTAAAATTCCTATAGGATACATGGACGTAGTTGATTAACGCCAGTCCCCCCCTTCTACCTCCACTCAGTTATGTAAAAAAGGTGATCTAAAGATATATTCCTATTTTATTTTACAAGGAAGAAAGCTCATAAAAATTTGAATAAGGTTACTAACAAAATGGTGATAAGTGGTAATGTGTGAATTGATGAGCTTGCAGAAAAGACCAGTGAATTTTTTTTTAAAGAAAAAAAGGAGTACCAAAGATTTGTATATGTAAAAGAAGGATGATCGAGTACCCTACCTAAGAAATAACTAGAAGTTACTAAGAAAAATTAAGCAGCAATTGAAAATTTTTTGAGCCCCTAAAGAGTGGAGAAAATGTTGAACAACATAGAATCGAGTATGTTGTAGAAAATTATGCTAGAATGAATTATTCACTATACTTGATATTTAGAGATGAATATAGGTTTGATGAAAAGAATTAAGTTGAGAGATAGTATAAGTTTTATTGGCACAATGCAAGGTGGGAGAATCCCCAAAGGAGATGTCCTAGCCCCCAATAAATAATTACACAAAAAAAATAGAATACAAGATACAATATCTGATACCAAACACAACATTTTATTCATAAAATAATTTATTACATGTAATGTGTTAGGTTGAAAGGCTTTCATGGTTATGACCAAATACAAAGCAAGAAATAGTTTGACAAGATCTCTCAAGATCCAATCTAAACCCTAGCTAGTCTAGATCCACACTCTCATAGAAACCTCCAAGGAAGATATTAACTTGTGCTTACAAGATCACAAAGAAATCTCCTTATTTTCCAAGCCTCAGATAATATCCCTTCTCAAACTACACCTAAGATCCAAGTGTAAATTACCTCACATTCAACACTCTATCCATACACTTAGGAAAACTTTACTCTTCCACTACTCCACACTAAACTCAAGATCCACTCCCCCTAAATGAACTTCTAAAGACTCCTCAAGACTCCCTACTTCTACCAAACTAAGTCACAAGTCAACCTAGCCCAATACAAATTAAAATAAAACCTTACATTAAATATATGCATAAACCACAAGTTGGTTGCAACACACATTAAATAACCACAACCCAAATCAAATTCCAAAAGGTTGGCTCATAGATAACTCAAGAAACACATAGAATGAAGACATGAACAAGGTTCAAAAACCACCACCAAGCATCAAAAAATCCTCAAGCATAATGGAGACCCTTCATTAATCAAGCCACTCAGTCAACACAACAACCAAACTAACCAAGCTCTCTAGTATATGCCAAGTTCCTCCTTCATAGACTAAGTCCCTTTATTGATAGACAAGCATCATCGAGGACCTTCAACAACCATGCCCCAAGCTATGTCAAGCTCCTTTGACAATTGAGCACCTCCAACATTGCCAACTGTATTCATCCACCAAGTTCTCTATCAAGAATTACCAAGAAATAACTAAGTAACCTGTACCAAGCACCTCTTCTTAAACTAATTATCAATTTAAATACCCTCCAAAGAAAGTATTGAGCCTCCTCCCATGAACTTCAAAGTAGCCACCAAAAAATCCCAAGATCAGATCCCTAGGTAAATAGAAAAGTGTATCCCATACTTTGATTTACAAAGAAAGATCTATGACTATCTTCATTTTCACCAAAAGTTTCCACTCTAATAGGGACAAGAAAATCAACATGCAAATCATCCACATCTGCATCCATATGTCAAACACCAAAATCTTAACCATCAAATCAACATGCTCACATGTAGGAACAAAATAAACATAATGCTTCATCAAAAAATTCACATCAGTAACTAGAGAATCCACACCAGTAGTAAAAATATCTACATCAATAGAAATATGCAGATCTTCATCAACACATGCCAGACTCACAACACCAATAGTCTCATTGCTCACAACAATATGCTCTACAATTTTCATGTTAGACATACCTAAATGATCATGAAAGCCAATCCCAACCTCAACATCAACAGGATTAGGAATCTCCTTGGTAAGCTCAAGTATTTTAGAAACAACCACCAATTACTCTATAGGTTTTATGTCAGATTCCACAAACTGATCAAAACTAGCCTCACGTACCTTTTTTTTACCTCCTTTGTAACCTTATTATTCCATCTTCTCTCATGGCCAACTCTTTTAATGAGCCAGATAACTCTATTCTAGATTAGTAGACTCCAACTCCATAAACATCTATAGAATTCAACCATCCCTTTGTTAACTAACCATGCAAACATCTCCAAAAGCTTATGCTCCATGACATCATAGAGATTTGCAATCATCATAGGGTACAATTTTATTAGAGACATCTTCCAAGATCTTTGGAAACCCTCTGCAATAAATCCACCACTAGATCAAGATTTTCTCAGGTCAACTCCTCTCAACTCAAGGTCCTAGTACAAACTACCTTAGCTTTGAAAATTTCTCTACATGCTCAAGAATAATTGTTCCCTGATACTAGTTGGCATAGAACATGGTAGGAGAATCCCCAAAGGAGACATCCTAGCCCCTAGCAAATAACCACACAATGGAAAGACAATAAAACATACAAGTTCTAGTATAAAAAAACTCTTTATTCATAAAATAATTAATTACATATAATGTGCTAGGCTATAATGTCTTCCTAGTTATGACCAAATACAAAGCAATTAATAGTTCTAGAAGATCCCTCCAGATCCAACCCAAAACCTAGCTAGTCCAGATCTACACTCTAGTAGAAACCTCCAAAGAAGATCTAATCTTGTGCTCACAAGCCCACAAGGAAATCTCCATGTTTCCCAAGCCTTAACTACTAGCCATTCTCAAATTATACCCAAGATACAAGTGTAAACTACCTCACATTCAACACTCTATCCACAAACTTAGGAAAAATTTTCTCTTCACCTACTCCACACTTAACTTAGGGTTTACTCCCCCTAAATGAATTCCTAAAGAGTCCATAAAACCCCCTACTTATATCCAACTAAGCCACAAGTTGAACTATTCTAATACAAATTAAAATAAACCCTCAAATTAAATATATAGATAAGCCATAAAATGATTGAAACACTCATTAAATACCCATAAACCCAAATTAAATGCAAAAGGTTAGCTCATGGAAAACAAGAAAAATAGAAAACCAAGACATGAATAAGTGTCAAAAACCATGACTGAGCATCAAAAAATCCTCAAGCATAACAAAGCCCCTTCATTGAATAAGTAAATCAGTCAACACATCAACCAAAATAGTTGAGCTCCCTAGTATATGGTGATTTCCTTCTTCATAGATCAAGTCCCTTCATTGACTAAGAAACTCAAGAAACACTGAAACCAAGCTTCACGAAACTCCTAGTGTGTGGTGAGTTACCACAATTATTATTGAATTCTTTTGACAATTGAGTGCCCCAAGCTATGCCAACCTCATTTAATAACTAAAAACCTCCAAGATTACCAAGTCCATTTATCCACCAAGTTCTCAACCATGAACTACTAAGAGATGACTGAGTAACCTTTACTAAGAATCTCTTCTTCAACCAAGTATCAGTCAAAGCATCCACCAAAGCAATAATCAAGCCTCCTCCCATGAATTCCAAAGTATCCACTAAGAAAATGCAAGATGCTCCTACATCACTTACTTTTGAACTTGAGCCCTAACCAGTCAAATATACAAACATTAATGAAAATTGGATTAATGTGATGAATGAGGATATTGATCAAATAGAAAAGAAAAACACTTGGATATTAGTATACATACCCAAGAACAATAATTTTGTTATTAATAATTTTATTTTAATAAATAAACTGAATTAAAATTGAGAAATGATAAGGAACAAAGAAAGGCTAGTATGGAAGGGATATGCACAAGAAGAAGGAAATGACTATGGTGAGATATTCAGCTCTATTGCTAGATTAGAAGATGTGATGATACTACTTGCATATGCTTCCTAAAAATGATTCAAAGTTTATCAAATGGATGCAAAGTCTACATTTTTTAATTCAATTCTAGAAGATGATGTCTACTTTGAGAAGCTTGAAGGATTTATGGAATAGAATCATAAAAACATGGTATACAAACAATAAAAGGCTTTATATGTACTAAAGTAGGCACCTTGAGAATGGTATGAATGATTTCACTCTTATCTAATGAGAATTGGTTTAGTAAGAACTAGTCAAAATTGTAATCTATATTTGAAAAATGAATCTAAATATGTGATCTTTAAAGATTAAATATTTTTTATGGATATCCTATTTAGAGGGAATAAACTAGTTTGTACAACATTGTTTGATGAAATGAGAAAACAATTTGAGATGTCTATGTTTGGAAAAATAAAATTATTTATTGAATTAAAAGTTAAACAAGTTAAGGATAGTATATACAAAACTCCATCCAAAAGTATCAAGGAGATCTTGAGATTTTTTGGCATGGAAGATTCAAGACCAATTGATAGACCAATGATGATAGGATGTAAACTATAAAAGGAAGATTATTTAATTGAGGTAAATGAAACACTTTGGATCAATGATAGGTAAGATAAATTATGATTTTCATAGAAGAATACATTTTTAATCTTAGATTGGTTTTGACAAGTCAGTGACAAAACATTTTCTTATTATTCAACATAATTATAGTACAAGCTAAGTGATTAGAGCAAGTCGAGCATAAGGATCCATACAATACATGGGAAGTAATATACATAGATAGTGTTGAGTAGATAGAGAGTGTTGATTCACTTAGAAGCTAACTAAATAGAGTATTCTGAGTTATTTAGGAACCAAGTTACAACATTGAAGAAATAGTGAATGCTAAGCATCAGAGACTTCAATTGCCAAGTGCATAGTTTTGAACATAATTATTTGTAATGGTACAAACCATTTTTGGGCTGACTAAATGATTGTTTTATGATTCCAAAAAATGTATACAAGTGTATATTATGAATCCCTATATAGTACATACAATGAATCAAATTGAGGGATGTTTTCTATAAGGTCTCATCCAAGTAAGGACTAGAAGGATCGTTAATTTGTCTACAATATAATTTGATTAGAAGTAAATATTAAGTTTTTCATTAGAGAATATTGTGTAGCTTATGCAATAACATGATTAGGGAGAATACTTATGTGACTTGCAATGATTAGTATTGTTTAAATAAGATTTACTTATCAATTGTAACCATTTGAGTATTAGGTACAAATGTGTATGTGATACTTCATATAGTAGAATTCTTTTTATTTAATTAATGTGCAAGTTAGACTCAACTTATGATCAACTATGGATTTTCTTCGTACACTTCACAATGATTACAAATAGAAATGGTTGGACCTCTTTACATATGACATGATATTTTAGATAGTTATGAGACTAGTAGCATTAGACCTAATTCACACTAGGATGGATTGTCTAATATAAGTTAACAACTTGATTAGCTAATGTGAGTTACCTTATGGCTAAATACCTTATATTGTTCATCTTATCTCGTCATGATAATTAGATAGTTTTAGTAATTGAAATTATGGCCAATTGAATTGCACAGATATTGTGTTGTGGTGAATACATTCCACATAAGGTGATTGTGAAAATGAAAATCAAGTTTGGGTTATGTGATTATTGTTTTGAAGTAAATTATGTATCATCTTATTCAAAATTAAAGAAGTATAGAAATGAATAGAATATAGATAACACAATGAATACTAGTGATACTAGTTATGTTATTCTAAGAGATGTTATGATTTGAATCTTGTAACTAGTGAGAGTAAGAACTTATGCTTGATAAATTTGACTAATGTATGTGTAAGGTGTAAGGTGTTTTGATACATATGCTATGAATTATTAATGTGGTTATTATTCTTGAAAAGTTTGTAATTAGAGAAATTACAGTAGAAAGAATGATACTTATTTGTAAATGAATTTTATATGCAAATGATTCTAAAGAAATGATGCTGGAATATGATATTGATCTAATGGGTTGATCTATGGTTAACTCAGGGATATGTCTTAAGGTTTAGAGTCTTATGGGTGAATGCACAAAGTTGGGTTGCAATTCTATGAAAGTCAAATCTGCAAAATGAGACCTCTTAGAAATAGGTACCCAATTTTAAAATATGGGCACCCATTTTAGGCTCAGGTGCCCGACCCTAAATTTAAAAAATGGGCACTCGTTATTTTTAAAAATTAGGTACCCATTTTTTATTTTCAAAAAATGGGTACCCATTTCTCAAAAAATTAAAAATTTGAATTTTTAAGAAACGGGCACCCTTTTTTTAAAAATAAAAAATGGGTACCCCTTTTTTAAAAATTGGGGACCCATTTCTTAAAAGTAAAAAATGGGTAACTATTTCTTAAAAATTCAATTTTTAAGTTTTCGGCGAATTTTACATACTGCTTTTAGCTTTTCAAAATGTGTACCCATTTTTTGAAATTCAAATAACGGATGCCCGTTTCTTACAACATGAGGCGAGATTTTTTTTCCTACCTCAGATTTTGGTTTGGGACAGGCTTGGTGAGACCAAGGGTATGCCTTGGCCTCTCAAGATTTGGCTAAGGCATTGAATTGACAAATTCATGCCTTGCCATAATTTTTAGAGGGTCTTCTCAATTAATTTTTTTTACAAAAAAAACCATTAGAGCTCTCACTATCCTAATTCTAGAAATATAAATTTTATAGAGTAATGATTTTATTTACTTTTTTTTTTTTTAAATAAAAGGTGGTACCTAAATGTAAAATAGCAACATTCACTAAAACTTTAATAACTTTTTTATTTTATATTTTTTCTTAAATTAATTTATATGTCATCAATCTATATTCAATTGTTTTGAAGTTAAAAAAAGAAAAAAATGAAAAAAGTAAAATTTTGATCAAATTATGGTGTCTGTACACGAGAGGTTTAAAAATTTTCTTTTATAGCCAACTAAAAATTAATAAAATAAACTATTCATTAAAAAATTCAAGAAAAATATTCTCATCAATCTTTGGTGTGTCAGGTAACTCCATTTAAAAGGATTCACAAAAATTCATTCATTTGTGTCAAATTATGGTGTCTGTACACGAGCGAGGTATGGTTCTGAAACATGCATTTTGAAAAAGTTATTTTTAAAGATCCATACCAATAAAAAATCTATCATATGGGTATACAAATCAATTACTTATTCAAAAAGAAGATTCTAGACACTACAATTTTTATTTCTGAAGTTTTTATATATGTAATATCTAAATGGCTCAAATTTTGGCATCAATTGACAAAATATTTCAAAAACAGGAAAAATACTTCTACTTTTTGGCCAAAAGTGAGACCCAACTTGTTGCACTAACCCTTATATTTATATGTTTGAGTTGGTGATGTTAAATTTGAATTTGTGCAACGAATGCTTGTGAACGCCTAATCAGATGATTATGAAGACCTTCAAGAAAACTATGCTAACTCTTGTACAACAATCAAAGTTGACCTTAATGAAAACATTTTGTAAAATTGGATATGAACTAAATTTAGACTTTAGAGGGGTTAAAATGGATCCTAGAGTGCATTTTGGGTTAAAATAACCTAACCCACTTATACTACCCAGGGTTGGGGGTTAGTTGAGGGTCAAATCATGGTTAAAATTTACATTATGACACCTCTAAAGGGCCCCACTTCAAATGTGATGAAAAATAATAGTTGGAGACTGTTAACCTCATAATGGTTTTTGACACTTGAGTGTCAATAACACTTACCTATTCTATATTGGAGCCGAGTACACCATGCATGCTGAGCCACAAAAAATGCTGAGTAATCTTCATGTGCCGAGTAGTTTTTAGATACCGAGTGAAGTGTAAGTGCCAAGTAACATAAGGTGTTGAGTGTTAACAAGTGCCAAGCAACATAATGTGCATAGTGTTAACAAGTACCAAGTAAAATAAGGTGTCGAGTGATACAATTTTGTTTAGGTGTCGAGCTATCAAGGAAACAACATGTGCCAAGTATCAACAATACTTCAGGAGCCGAGTAACTCAGAATATCAACATAAGAGTTTGTAATTGCACAAATTATGATGTAAACTATTTTTACAGCTGACATAAGGTAAATCTCGAAGGATTTAATGATGAGATCAAATCTTTTACTTTTCCTATGCAATCTACATGCAACCAATAAGAAAAATGATGAAGGCATGCAACCAATAGAAGAAGTGCAAATAATAAGCGGAAAATGAAGATTGAATATAGATCATAGATCCATACCTAACCCTAAATCCTCAAATTTCTTTATAAGGAAGATGAAATTTCATTGTAAATATATGAGTGGACAAACAAGGGTGCACAAGGAATTCTATTTTTAGAAGCGAGGGTTATCAGATCACAAAGGATCAAGATCAGAGAAAGCAAAAAGATGGTTGCATTCAAGAATCAAGGATTGTAATCTATCAGGTTCAATATACCTAATACTTTCTAGCAATTGTATTAGAATAAAAATCCTATGGTGATAGGTTAGCTTAACAACTACTTCATAAATCCTTAAATAGGGTGACACTTCATGTTAAGTGTTTGAAAAGCCTCTAACCAGGTCACTATTAATACAGTGTAAAGCCTTTAGCAGGGCAAGCCTTTAATAGAAGTGGTTGAACAATATTACTGCAGTAATTTTTGTGGGTATCATCCCCACCCTAGTTTTACCTTCTTATTCTTGGAGGTTTTCAGGGTTACCAAATTCCAATGTTATGAGTTGTTGATGCATGTGTTTAGTTTCATGTTTACTTGATATATTTACATGCATGCAATTTACTTTCAGTTAAAATTTTTATTGGCTAAAGTGTGAGACTTATGATTCACACCCCCCCCCCCCTCTCATAAGTACTCTTTCCATATTTGAATATTCCAACAATTGGTATTAAAGCATCCAGATTCTCACAAAGAAAAGCCTAATAGCTTGGAGGAAAAAGATCTAAAGATGGAAGCTTTCAAACTTTGAAAGATCATTGAAAATTAGGTGATAGATGTGCAACTTGCTCTGCATAGCTTGGAGGAATTTAGAAACAAGTTGAGAAACTCATTAAAAAAAAGGAAGGATCTAGCCATAGCTGAAAATGATATACACTACAAGGAGATTGATACCACCTACATATTTTCCAATGGAGATACTCAAGAGTTTGATGCAGCAATAGCAGAATTGATGGAGAAAAATAAAGTTCAAGCAGATGAGATAAGATCTCTCAAGATGGAACATGAATCACAGGCCATAATGATATGTGAAATTACTAAACACAAGAAAAGAGTAGTTGAAGATAAAGTGATGATAGAAAATGAAAAAAGAAATCTTGTAAATAGACTTGAAGAAAAATGTACTGAATTGACAAGGATCTCAAACATGCAGATGGATACACTTGCCCAAATGATGAACCTTCATCATGAACTCAATGTGAAAGATATTGAGATCTCTACTTTGAAGATGGAGAATGAACAAATGTAGAATGAATTGAATAGAGAAAAAGAGGTAGCAGAGAATCTCAACAAGTCAAGTGAAGCCATCAAGTATTTTGAACAGTTGCTGAAATCACCAAAATCTGCCCATGATACATTTGGACTAGGATACAATAGCACTAAACTTGGGGAATCATCAAAGAGTGCTGAACAAAGAAGTGACAAAGGTAAGAATTCAAAACCCACTTGTCATTACTGTAATAAGAAGGGGCATACAGCTAATGTGTGCAGGAGTAGAAGATTCAATCAATCAAACACACCCAAAAATAAGAGTTTCTGTCACAAATGCAACATGCAAGGACATATGACACAAAATTGTAGATCCAATGTCACAAGGACTCAAAGATTTGATGGACATTGTTATAATTGCAAAAAATATGGACATAGGGTATTTGAATGCAGATCAAAACCTATGTGGGCATTAAATAAACCAACAAAGACATCAAACCAAGAATTTTGGGATTACAATACCAGATATAGTTGTCACTATTGTCAAGAATGTGGACATATACCACAGAACTGCATAAGAACACATTTTAGAGGAAACTACAAAAGATGGTTGAATCAAATTACATGTTTTAGTTGTTTGAAAATTGGTCATATCAGCAAAAACTATCCTACAAGATCAAAGGCACCCAAGACTAAAGAAAAAAAAGTAAAACAAAAGATTGATGTCGAAAAGATAAGGGGGAAAATGAACAAGACTTGGAAAAACAAAGATGAGTGCAACACATCAAGTAGAGAGATTACTTCACCCAATGGGTCAAGTGATCACACTTCATCAAACTAAGCATGAGAAGTACACAGGACTGATATACAAAGCTATATCACACATCAGTCCCAAGACAACGAAGCTAAGCAAAGTATAAGCCTACACAAAACAAGATGTCAAAAAAAAAAACTAAATGTTGTTGCCAAGCTATCTTTGGATACCAAGTTAAATTCCAATAGATTTCGAGCTCCCAACAGCGGCCGAGCTGATAACTGATGCCGAGTTGGATAACTCCAATGGAAGCCGAGTAAAGTGGAAATGTAGTGGAAGCTGAGTTAGGTTAAAATTTCTTCAGAAGCTGAGTTGACAGTTGAGCATTTAATGCGACAGAAATAGGGTATATTATCATGATTTCAATCAATTTTACTCATCGCGATCAAGAAGCAAAGAAGAAGAAAGAGATTTGAGCAACTTCATAGCAAGAATCCAGCGTATCAAGCAAATTGCAACCACATTCAACATGTTTTTCATCAATCTTGAGGTATTTTCATTTGTGCCGAGCTACGTAGTTTCATATCCTTTTGTTGTATAAACCCTAGTTTGCATAAATGGCCTCAAGCTCAAAGAAAATTGAGGTAAAAGAGTCTTTTGAAGTGCAGTTAGTTTCAAATGAGGTCAAGCAACTTGATTTCTGTCCTATACTTGAAGTTGCCTACAAAAATGACCCAACTAGAGCTCTCTCCCATATTCCCCCAAAAGTTGTAATGGTCCAAGATGTGAGAAAATGTTACAACTGTAAGATAGGAGCCCTAGGAGACATGGAAATAAGAAAAGCCTATGAGAAACTATGTGTAGATGGAGTCTTGAAAGAAGAATTCAAAATCATTGAAAGAAAGGGTTTAACCCGATTTTTAAGCTTTCCCACCATATTCAAAACAGAATGGATTAGACTTGTGCTGAGTAGAATTCATGGTGGAAATTTGTGGTTAGAAGATTCTCCCATCAAATTGACCAAAGAAATCATACATAGAGTAACAAGGTACCCAACCCTAGATCGGTACAAAACCCTGAGAAGTGAATCAAAGGAAGTTATTGAAAAGAACACTAGTGCCCAGTGGAACAAAGGAGGAATGACAATTCACACCATACAGGATCCTCTAGTTGAGTTTGTTGTTAGAGTCATTGCCCATAAATTCTACCAATCTAGTAGACTTAATAGTGTACCATGTATTGTAGTAGATGTAGGCTACAAATTGGTGAAAAAGGATCATACTTATGATCTTATAGAACTACAACTATAATAGATCAATGAAAACCTAGCTACCATAAGAAGAACAAAGGGCACTCAATGCAAATTTGGAGCAATTCTAGTTTGCATATTCTTTTACGTTTAGAATGATTTTCCTTCTTTTGGAAAAGTGGCATGGAGAAATGACAGAACCATCATTTCCCAAATCAATGAATATATAGAGCAAATAGGAGAAAATTTTGATACCTTGATGACAAGCTATTTTGAGGATTTCAAGAAATCCATGAAGGAAAGATCAAGCATACCAATTTCCTTAGTAGAAAAACATACTAATGATATATGTTTCTTAGTTGACATTGATTTTACCTATATTCAAGCAGTAATACCAAGTGTGAGATGGCTAAGGCCATTTGGATATGAAATTAATATTGATGAGGTATCTGCAGCAATAACTGCATTATTGGTAGAAGAAACAGATAAAAGTGCTCCACATTTTGGCACTTATGATGTGGTAAGATCAAAGATAAACATGGAACTAAAAACTACTTCCACATTGAAGAAGAAAGACAAATTATTAAAGAAAATTAAGAAGAAATTTCGTAAAGAAATTGAGGCTAAAGAAGAAGAAGAAGAAGAAGATGATAGTGGTGATGAAGATGAGCAAGAACAAGGGCCAATGGAGTTAACTCAAGGTCTTGGAGAAGACAAGGAGGAAGGTGTAGAGGAAGAAGAAGCCAAGGAAGCACCAACTGAAGCTGAGCCAAAGAAGAGAAAGGCCATAGAATAGCCTCCAGCTAAGCCCAGATCAAAGAAAGCTGCTACCCATCACCTCAAAAGCCAACAACATGAGCAACAACAAGGGCCTCCACTCAAAAGGCCAAAGAGGAAGTTACATAGAAGAAACAAATCAAGGAAACATAGGAAGAGCCGAGGAAAAGAAGAAGATATGTGGCTCAACCTGACACTGATGAAGAAGACCAATCTAGAAAGGTAAGCCATTCTTCAGTTGATACCTTATGTAAATAGATTGGAAATGGTGACTTAAGTAATTTAAATAAAGTTGATTTCAATAAATTTAATAATGAAGAACAAAATAGAATAGAAGAAATAGTTTATGGAATGATGGCACAGTTCAAGTACACTCCACTTGAATTAGATGGATAATTGCCAAAAGATATATCTAAAATTGTAGAAGACAGATGGCATTTCTGTTTGAAAATGGAGAAGGAGATGAGGGAATCAACCCTAGCAAGTGTATTCCCAGATTTGAGTAGGGAATAAGTAAAGAATGAAGTAAAAAGGCATAATAATAGGTTTACACCTAAATACAAGGCATTCTTCATACTCCAAAACAAGATGGAAGAAATTCTTCAAAGAACAATGAAATCATGGAAAAACTTGTACAAAAAGATTGAAGATTTTCTTGAAGAAGAATACAAGGAAGAAGCTGCTATACCAATAGAGGAGAGGAGAAAAAGGAAAGAAGATAAAGAAAAGAAAAGAGAAGAAGAGAAGAAGGAAGAAGAAAAGAAAGATGGAGAGGAGGAATAGACACAAAAATAGGATATAATGGGAATAGTTGAGCAAGAGCAGCAACCAGATCAGAGTGTGCAAGACACACAATTGCCACCCCCTAGCCCTCCTCAAGCATCCATCTCACCTATAGATACTGTAATGATTACTGATGTTCCTGATACTTCTAGTTAGAATATCAATCCATTAACTGCAAAAGATCTTAAAAGAATTCTTGACCAATCTACACAACAAGCAATATTATGTACAGATCCAATATTGGTTAGCATAGATGAATTGCAAAAACTAGTAGAAAGTACAGTCAAAGATAAGGTGAATCCACAAGAACCACCTTCTATCATTTCTACAATTACTAGTAGTCAATTTCAAATGCCAACAAGCATAGTTGATGTTGCAATATAGAAGCCAACTGCAGCTGTAGAAAAAGGAATAGAACAAATAGGACAAACTATTATATCTAATCCTACAACACAAACACAAGGTGCACTTCCCAAGATTACAATAATTGATCATGGTAGATAGAAGGAGGAGGAAATAGTGAAAACCCCTAAATAATAGGAGGCAATACAAACATTAATAGATTTTCCTACCTCGGGAACTCCTTCACACCAGCCATTGCAAATATCTATACCAACATCTAGTACTACTAGAGTTGCAAGGGTACTTCACTATGGAGACCCTGAATTAGATGAAGAGATAGTCATACCAGGCTATGAATCAAAAACAATAACCATTGATCAAATCAATGAGGTGTGGGATGCACTAAATAGGAGGAAAAGACAGGATATACTTAGGAAGGAGTATAAACAAAAGCAAAAACTATGTGAAATTAAGGACATATTTATGGATGCCTTCAGTCTGCAATCACCAAATGAGTCAAAGCATATCACATAGCAATTAATAGATATTGTTGACCAGGTGACAAATGAAGACCTAGAAACAAATGCAAAACTTATGGAATGGTTAGAAAGAAAATTTTAGGGGAAATTGAATGAGAAAATATCAAGTCAAATTGCACTTTCACAAGTTGAATTGACAAAGTGAAAAAGGTGCTTGAGAATATATTCTCATTGTACAAAAAGTTGTGTGATTTTTCATACTTCACACAAGAGACAAGCAAAAAGATACTGAGCCTAGAAAGGAATTTAAACACTTCAAGCATGCAACTACCAAATGATTTAGCTCAAAGTGAGAAGTATTTTTCTCAATCGCTTCACACTCATAAAGAAATAGATGTATTAACAGTAGATGAGGCTAATATCAAGGCCAAATTAATACAGCTCCAATCCTCCATTACCCCACATTTAGAGATACTCCATAAAGAGCAAGTATATGCTGAAACTATTCTCGAGAAAGACCCAAATCTTTCTACATCAGATGGACTTATTCATCTTACTATCGAGACTGCCATCCAACATAAGTTACTGAAAATTGCTTTGAACAATTGGGATGCAGCTCTCAGGATGATTATGGAGGTAAACATCACATTTTTGGCTAAATATGGTCTTAACCCTTAAACATTCTTTGACATAAGTGTCAAAAAGGGGGAGAAAACAAACATAATAAGGGGAGATATAGATTAATAAGGAGAGATACAGATATTATAAGATGAATTAATGGGGGAGAAAAGATACAAAGGAGGAGCATGATATACAGACAAGGCACAATCAACTTAGGGGGAGTTACAAAATTTTTGAGGTATATATTGTAAGATTGTAAGTTACAAATTTTGATCAAGTTTTCTTTAAACTCTGTATATACCAATCAGATCAGTAAATGTACTTATAAGGTCTATTAAGTGTTTTTGTCACTAATGTCAAAGGGGGAGATTGTTAACCTCATAATGGTTTTTGACACTTGAGTGCCAATAACACTTACCTATTCTATATTGGAGCTGAGTACACCATGCATGTCAAGCCACAAAAAATGTCGAGTAATCTTCATGTGTCGGGTAGTTTTCAGATACTGAGTGAAGTGTAAGTGTCGAGTAACATAAGGTGTCGAGTGTTAACAAGTGCCGAGCAACATAAGGTGCTGAGTGTTAACAATTTTCAAGTAACATAAGGTGCCAAGTGATATAGTTTTCTTTAGGTGCCAAGCTATCAAGGAAACAACATGTGTCGAGTATCAGCAATACTTCAGGAGCCGAGTAACTTAGAATATCAGCATAAGAGTTTGTAATTGCACAAATTATGATGTAAACCATTTTTACAGATGACATAAGGTAAATCTCGAAGGATATAATGATGAGATCAAATCTTTTACTTTTCCTATGCAATCTATATGCAGCCAATAAGAAAAATGATGAAGGCATGCAACCAATAGAAGAAGTGCAAATAATAAGCGAAAAATGAAGATTCAATATGGATCATAGATCCATACCTAACCCTAAATCCTCAAATGTATTTATAAGGAAGATGAAATTTCATTGTAAATATATGAGTGGACAAAAAAGGGTGCACAAGGAATTCTATTTTCAGAAGCAAGGGTTATCAAATCACAAAGGATCAAGATCAGAGAAAGCAAAAAGATGCTTGCGTTCAGCAATCAAGGATTGTAATCTATCAGGTTCAATATACCTAATACTTTCTAGCAATTGTATTAGAATGAATATCCTATGGTGATAGGTTATCTTAATAGCTACTTCATAAATCCTTTAAATAAGTGATTAAATCCTTTAACAGGGTGACACTTCATGTTAGGTGTTTGAAAAGCCTCTAACCAGGTCACTATTAATATAGTGTAAAACCTTTAATAGGGCAGGCCTTTAACAAGGCAGACCATCAGAAGTGGTTGAACAATATTGCTGTAGTAATTTTTGTGGGTATCATCCTCACCCTAGTTTTACCTTCTTATTCCTGGAGGGTTTCTAGGTTACCAAATTCTAGTGTTATGAGTTGTTGATGCATGTGTTTAGTTTCATGTTTACTTGATGTATTTACATGCATGCAATTTACTTTTAGTTAAAAGTTTTATTGGCTATAGTGCGATACTTATGATTCAGCGCCCCCCCCTCATAAGGACTCTTTCCATATTTGAATATTCCAACAGGAGACAATGGGTTATCAAAAATTGATAAGAATGCCATGTGCCTTCATTAAATGAGGGAGGGTTTTGGAAGAAGAGCGAGGAAGACTTTGGAGGATTGACCATTTTTTTTACCATTGTTGGAGATGAAAAGGGGAAGTTATATGAAGAATAAGGGAGTGGAGAAGGGAGGAGAGGATGTTAGAATAGTATGAGGAGAAGAAGATCAAGAGGGAACTTGAGAGATAGATGAGTCTTTCTATCCCTTTTCTTTTGTAGTATTTCTTTTTGAGTTGGATTATGTAGGTTTGAAATGAGTAACAAGTATAGTTAAAAATGTTGTTCTTATATTAGGAACTCACTCTTATGATAACATCTATGATCCTTAGATGTAGTGAGTTCTTGCTCAAGGGTATGGCTAGCGCACTAGAGGCCTCATGATGCCATTAATTGGTAGGGTGGAAAATGAGCATTGTTTGAGTATTAGTAGTTTTCTTTATGCTATCTTGCAAAAAAATGTAAATGAAACTTATAAAAGCTAAACCTTGCTACTTGATTTAAGATTGTGTATATTATTCAATGCAAAAGAGAAGTTTGTGATCTTACATTTGTGATGTATGAAAGGTTTCCTATTTGAATATAAGAAAACAAAGAAAAGAAAAGAAATAGTTCTATGTCTTATTAAGATGTATATTTGAAAGACTGTTAAATAGAAATCTAATGCTCTTTTGAGTTTAAATCAATTAGTTAATCAAAGTTTCATTTCCTTATAGTGCAGATCTGAAATTTGTAGTTGAAAATAGTTATCTAAATCATGTCTTCATTTAAAGGAATCTATGTTTTATTTTGGGTAGGAAAATATGGGCATGACATTTGGTATCAGAGCCTAGTTGCAACATTGGGACATTGTTTGGGACCATTATAGACATGGGAAAATATAAGGAAATTTATTCATGACTTAGTACCATAAGAAAAAGTCTATTAAAATACCATTATGATAGAAAAAGTCAATTTATTAGGTTCATGTTTGATCATGTTTTAATTGCATTTTATAGATTAAGAGATTTCTAATGGATTCATTGATTTAGATATTGCTTTGAAACATTAAAATACCATCTTATTAATATCATTCACAATATCATAATTGATGGAGAAAATAAATCAAACAAATACTATGGACAAAATAATCTAAAAAGAAATACAAGGGCAGGATGAAAACTGAAGGCTAGAAGAGAGTATTAACTCTCTGGAATTTGTATGGGAAGCGAAAAATATCCAAATCCCAATTACAGAGTAATAAAATAATAAGAAATATATTCTAAGTATTTTGATCCATAAATTCCATAAATAATAGGAGACTATATACATAATATATTATTATGTGATTCAAAAAAAGTAGTAAAATAAACAAGAGGCTAGACACATAATAAATGGTATGTCACCATCAATTGGTGAAATTATTAAACTAATGGCTAATATGACATGACTTTTCCCCTAACCCATTTACCCATTTTTCCTATAACTATAGCCTTCATCCCATGTGTGAGGGTCCAAGGCTGACTTAGGGTCACAAGCTTTTCCTTTTCAAAGATAGGCCGAGACACAGCTGGGTTATTTCCTTGAAAGGAGTGTATGCTAATACAAGAAGGATAACTTTTTAAAAATAACCTTCCTTCCTTCCATCCTTCCTTAGGTGCCTTAATCTAGGCACTCAAAAAGGCTGCCAAGAATGGGACATCCCATCCCATCTTCTACTCCTATGCCACTTAGGCACTCAGTCTTTGACCAATGGATTTTAGGAGGGGTGTAGAAAAAGTAATGTGGTTGTGATTCGAGCTAGGGAAGAGACAAGTCGCCTAGCCTTCACATAAATTTAGATGGAGGACTTGTCATAGGATTCACGTGACTCCAATGTCCCCATATGTGGCACCTCCCAAAGCCCCTCCAAAGGACACTAGTATTCAGGTTGGTAGGTGCTATTGAATGGCAGTGTTAATATAGTTATCAATGGTAAAGCTAGTGAGAGAGGAGGTAGGAATGGGGTTAGCATTTAGGGATTTTGTGGATTAAGTAATTATTTGGTAGTATCTATACACTTTGGTCATTTCTATATATGACTTTGGTAGTAGATTCAATGTCTTCAAATACAATATGTTAATAACTAAAACATAATGTCATTGACAAAAAATAATAATTAGTTATCAACATAGTAGTAATAAAATAGAAAAGTATGTAAGTAAATGATATAAAAGAGTATTGAAGATCTGAGTTATTCTTAAAATATTTCAACACATGTAATAAAATTATTAGTGTATTAGTATACTTTGATTGTAAATATAATTGGTATTGTTATTTTAAAAAAATAGAGATTAATTCTTCATGTAATCATATGTCTATATTAGAGAAAATAGAGAATGATTAATATGAATAAAGTTCAGTAATAAACATCCATAGTAGAGGGCATACAAACAAAATTTGCAAACTTGCAAAATGAAAATATGGGTATTATTATGCCACAAAAAGGATAAGCATGGCTCTCCACTCAAATCTACAACCCTAATGGATGAATATTCTTTATGCATATATACACAACCAACATGGATAAATATGCATCAAGTATATACACACATCATGAATCTTTCATCAAAGCTTCATTTCCAACCTGCAACAAAATCTAGAATAACAAGCATGAATTGGAGAAACAAACAAAAAAATAATAATCAGCCCTAAATGTAATTTCAAATTAGGGTTAGGAATGAGGGTTTGGACAAAATTTTGAGAAATAGAGATGAAAAGAATGCTAAATCTCTTTCATTGAGCTCTTGAATCTAAAATTGCAACACAAATAAACAAAAGCAAGAAACAATAATGAATAAGAACAACATGCATTAGGGTTAGAATATGAATGGACAAGATGAGGAAAATAAAAGAAACAAGATTGATATGAAAATAATGAAAGAGTAGATTTAGGTTTCTTTCTATAAATTTTTTTTTGGAGAACCCTACTTAGGGTTGTGATTATTTTATTTATTTCCTTGTTGACTTTTAATTTTCTATTGGAAAGTGAATTTAAACTCCAAATTGAAAATAAAAAGAAAGTGTTTTCATTTTAAATGTTGAAGTGGGCTTTTAATAAAAGATTTCTTTCTAATTTCAATATTAGCAAGTTAGTAAAGTAGTGAGCTTTTATTCTAAAAAATTTCCTTCTAAGTTCAATATTTAAGTGGTGTAAAGTGAATTGATTGACTTATTATGAGGGAAACATGATTTTTCTCTTTTAGTAAATAGTAGAATTTATAAAGTGCTTTAAATTTAATAAATGCAAGTTTTGTTTCTAAACAACATTTTAGAAATTGGATTTTAAATTTAGTATTATTATAATATTAATTAATAAATTAAATAGAGTATTTAATTAGAATATTTCATTACTATCTTTAGTATTTCTTAAATTTAAGAGTGAGCTTAACAAGGAGGATTGTCACATTAAATATTTGTGTCCATTTAATTGATAGAATTAATAGTGTTGTTTTAAAAGATTCAATATGATGTTAAGGAAATAATTAATAGTTTATATACAATAATGTAATGGAATTAATTAATCCATTTAGATATTAAGTCATTAAAATGAAAATAACATTGGAGATTAACAAAAATTATATATATATTATTTCACTTTATTAAAGTTAGTCTAAAATCAAAAAATGAAAATTTATTGCTATGTTGTAAAACAAAGTGAAGGGGAGCTACCAATAAGGAAATAGTATAAAGTGACCTTGCAAAGAAGTAGCATAAATGGCAACCTAGGTGTAAGTTATATTTTTATACATACATATGTATTGGTAATTTAATTTTCTTGAGCATTCATTTTGTTACCTGGTTAAATAATAATAGTTATTATTTTGTCACTTGATTCTTATGGGTTCAAATGACTTTGTATTAATAATGCATATAACATTTGAATTAATGGTTGAAGGGATTGTATTATTAGTATTTAACCTATGCCATCCTTATATTAAAGAGAGAACAATGAAAGATTTAGAATTTTAGGGTTAAAAAAAGGGGGGCAATAAGTTTATAACTAATGGCATCTCATATTGGATTTAAAGAAATAAAGTTCATATTATGTCGAATGCAAATATTTTTCTTAGGACATTTTATCTTTTGGTTTATCATTTACTTTCAAAAGTAAAATCAAACTCAATAAAAATAAATAAAAAGAAAAATTGGTAATTAGATAAAAATAAATAAAATCCTATATTAAGTAATAGTTGGAAGTGAGGACACTAGATGTTCAAGTTTGTTTGAATTTTAAGATATTGAATGTCATATAATTAGTCAAGCGTGAATTTTATTAAATTGTTTTCTTTGAAATAAAATCTTGGGATTAATGTTTTAAGAATAATCTTATATAACAAAAAGGTAGTTTAAAAATAACACTTTTATATTCAAGCAACTACTAAATATAAGATTTCGCATTTAACCTACAAGATTATCAAAATTAGTAGATATCATGAGAACTCTAGTTCAAATGCTAAAAGTCTAAACTATGAGAGAAGATTCAACCTTTCATGATTTTACAATGAAACATAATCTCAAGGAGTATAATTGAATTAGTATCGGTACATTTAGAATATAAATAAAGTTTTGTGATGTTTACTTGTGATAGATATAAGAGGGCACTAGACCAAAGGGTCAAGACTATAGAAAACCGACATCTTTTTTTATAGTCATTCATAGTTTTTAAATTATGAAGGATGTAATAAGAAACTTCTTATAGGAATTAGATTGCTAAATGTACTTAAAACCTTTAGTAAGGCCTTAGTATGAGGATAATCAATACCTATAGAGGAATTGGAATATAAGTTATATATCATTTTCACTCTCAAATCTAAAATTAGTGAAGTACCATGTTATTTGGTTGATTTTCTCTATTTTTCCCTGTTTAGGTGTGTATTCAAAAATTGAATGTTTATGTGTACCATCTTATATTAGTGATTGAAAATGTTTATTATGCAAGTTCCCAATAGATGCTCCTTGCTTAATTTAAGGTATGTATTTTAAGAGAAGAAAATTTATATGTACATGGATAGCTTGTATGTTGTGGTAATGAAAATGTGAGCTATTTTTGTTCAATAATAAACTAGTGGCTAGAATAATGAGTAGAGTAGAGATCCAATGAAAAATGAAATCATGCAATGATGTACATGGGCTAATATGTTCTTGTGTTGATAAGATCTTTTTTATGTTGTGGGAATATCTTATGTGGCTATAAATAATGTTTGATGTCCTCATCTAGGGAAGATTAGTTGAGCATTATGGTTAATGTTGATATTGTATGTGGTTATGTAGATGCAAGCTTATGGGTCACAAAGCAATGAAAGATGTCATACCTTTCTTTAATATATGTTAGTAACCTATGTGAAGCCATAACTCATGTCATCTTGTGTTTCCTCATCCATGTGATTAAACTAGTGTTGCTATTTGTGTTGAAGTGATGTATAAAACCAACAATTGTCATGTGTGCCCATGTGAATTAAAAACAAATGTTCTTGGAAATTATGTTTGTACATAAGTATGTGGAAGTCATACCTCATATGAGTAGAGATCCAATGAAAAATGAGTAGAGTAGAGATCCAATAATGAGTAGAGTAGAGATCCAATGAAAAATGAGTAGAGTAGAGTAGAATAATGAGTAGAGTAGAGATCCAATGAAAAATGAAATCATGCAATGATGTACATGGGCTAATATGTTCTTGTGTTGATAAGATATTTTTTATGTTGTGGGAATATCTTATGTGGCTATAAATAATGTTTGATGTCCTCATCTAGGGAAGATTAGTTGAGCATTATGGTTAATGTTGATATTGTATGTGGTTATGTAGATGCAAGCTCATGGGTCACAAAGCAATGAAAGATGTCATACCTTTCTTTAATATATGTTAGTAACCTATGTGAAGCCATAACTCATGTCATCTTGTGTTTCCTAATCCATGTGATTAAACTAGTGTTGCTATTTGTGTTGAAGTGATGTATAAAACCAACAATTGTCATGTGTGCCCATGTGAATTAAAAACAAATGTTCTTGGAAATTATGTTTGTACATAAGTATGTGGAAGTCATACCTCATATGTGTTATTTCTTGGTTGTAACCCTACTAAGTATCACCTTTAAGGATTTTTACAAAGGATAATGTTGTTACCAATTCCCATAGTTGAAAAAAAAATACCAGTACTCAGAATAAGACTCCTTAGACATATTTGTGTATATTCTCCTATGAGATCCAACATGTGGAAGGAGGATTTCCCATGTTGTGATAGATACCATTTCCACACATGTTTCAACATGATACAATGGGTAATGATGTCGTGTTTCAAATGGTAGCGAGCCAAGCTTGAGAACACTATGCCACGTATATAGTTATGTGAAGGTGCTATTGTTTTTGTATGTTTCAGTTCCCACTTGATGTAGAGCATATAGGAGATGATTGCATTCTTGTGGCAGGGTACCCATGGATGTTTGGTCATGTGTATGCGGAAGTACATATGGGTGGACCCTAGCCATGTATACCTTTGGCTATGGCGATGCTTACATGAGATCGCTATGTGGAGTGCGTCCTACATGTTCTTTCTATTTGAGGAACACTGCCATGCGATATATGACCAAAGTGGGTGTTCTCCACTTGGTGTATGGTCATGTTGGGTGAGTTGACGTACTTAGTCTATACCACTCGATGTGAGGTGTTGCCGAGGTGAACACCCCATGCCTTGTGGTTAGTGCACCTAGAGTGCCCACATGAAGGGCTATTGCGCTAGCCAGATGTTGTTCCCTCCTTCCTCATGAGGTGGCTAGATATAGTCACATAATGATGTAATGTGCACTTTATGATTTATTTCATTGTCTAGACCAACAAGTTTATTTACTTTGTCTTTGATAGTCTAGCCACAACCTTGATCTTCATTTTTTTTTACTTAGCTTATTATTGCAATACATTGAAATTCTCTTGTTTTATTGTTGTTGAAATATATGATTTAACTTCTTTCATTGGAAAACTTTTTTGTGGCTAGACTAGTTTCCTTGGTGTTTGTGGATGTTGGTCTTGTGTTGTACAGTGATTCCTCATCAAGGATGATGGAGATGAACTTGATGAGTGTATATGAGGAAGCAGATGCAGGGAACCCTTGAGGATGGGGGTATGTGAGGCTATTATGCAGCTATTATCCACTACCTTCCTATGTGTGTGGTGTACATTCCTTGGAGGCTAACCACCATACATAAACAAGGGATATGACATGTGGTTTTGTATGGATGACCTCTTATGTGATGGGTCTATTTACCATTGAGCCACCAAGTGAGGCTTGGATCATAGATTATTGATTTTGGACTATGGATCATGGATTATGGTTATGTATATGGATTTTAGTTATTTATTTAGTATAGTGCACTTCAGACCTAGATGAGATTAACATTTTACCTCTATGACCATTCATGAACCTTGTGATGTGTTTATCCTAGTGATGTGGCTGATGTATGAGTGTATAGGATGTTAATGGGTGTGAAGGCTTCACTCACCCTTGGGAGGGAAGAGATGCCTTGGGTGAAGGGGTTAGTTGGGCTCAACATTGAAGTTGAGAGATTCTCCTCCTTGGAGAGCCCACCTTCACCCATTGTTTCATGATTCCAATGGTGAATCATTGTGTTCAGCCTTGGAAGGGAGTTTATGTGTTTGTATGATATGTTGTATGCTTTGTTGGTGTTTGAGTCTAACCTATTTAAGCCTTGTTTCCCCAGTTGAGTGTTTCAATTTTGTTTAATATATCAATTTTTTTATGTATGCTCATACAATTATAAACTGATAAATGTTGTAAAGATCACTTACTTCAGTAGAATTTGAAAGATGATTAAAGAGAGACCAAACACTGGTGACTTCTAGGAGGAAGTCAAATATTAGTGGAGGGGAATGTAAGGTCCCATCCAAGTAAGGACTAGAAGGATCATTAATTTGTCTACAATATAATTTGATTAGAAGTAAATATTAAGTTTTTAATTAGAGAACATTGTATAGCTTATGCAATAACATGATTAGAGAGAATACTTATGTGACTTGCAATGATTAGTATTGTTTAAATAAGATTGACTTATCAATTGTAACCATCTAAATATTAGGTGCAAATGTGTATGTGATAGTTCATAAAGTAGAATTATGCTTATTTAATTAATGTGCAAGTTAGACTCAACTTATGATCAACTATGGATTTTGTTTGTACACTTGACAATGATTACAAATAGAAATGGTTGGACCTCTTTACATATGACATGATAGTTCAGATAGTTATGAGACTAGTAGCATTAGACCTAATTCACACTAGGATGGATTGTCTAATATAAGTTAACAACTTGATTAGCTAATGTGAGTTACCTTATGGATAAATACCTTATATTGTTCATCTTATCTCATCATGATAATTAGATAGTTTTAGTAATTGAAATTATGGCCAATTGAATTGAATAGATATTGTGTTGTGGTGAATACATTCCACATAAGGTGATTGTGAAAATGGAAATCAAGTTTGGGTTATGTGATTATTGTTTTGAAGTAAATTATGTATCATCTAATTCAAAATTAAAAAAAGGTATGGAAATGAATAGAATATAGATAACACAATGAATACTAGTGATACTCATTATGTTATTCTAAGAGATGTTATGATTTGAATCCTATAACTAGTGAGAGTAAGTACTTATGCTTGATGAATTTGATTAATGTATGTGTAAGGTGTAAGGTGTTTTAATACATATGCTATGAATTATTAATGTGGTTATTATTCTTGAAAAGTTTGTAATTAGAGAAATTAAAGTAGAAAGAATGATACTTATTTGTAAATGAATTTCATATGCAAATGATTATGAAGAAATGATGTTGGAATATGATATTGATCTAATGGGTTGATCTATCGTTAATTCAGGGATATGTCTTAATGTTTACAGTCTTATATTTATATGCTTGAGTTGCTGATGTTAAATTTGAAGTTGTGTAGCAGATGCTTCTAAACACCTAATCAGATGATTATGAAGACCTTCAAGAAAACTATGCCAACTCCTGTACAAAAATCAAAGTCGACCTCAATGGAAACTTTTTGTAAAATCAGATATGAACTAAAGTTGGACTTTAGAGGGGTTAAAATGGATTCTAGAGTGCATTCTGGGTTAAAATAACCTAACCCACTTATACTACCCAGGGTTGGGGGTTAGTTGAGGGTCAAATCATGGTTAAAACTTACATTATGACACCTCTAAAGTGACCCACTTCAAATGTGACGAAAATGAATAGTGGGAGACAATGGGTTATGACACATTGATGAGAAAGCCATGTGCCTTCATTAAATGAGAGAGGGTTTTGGAAGAAGAGGGAGGAAGACTTTGGAGGATTGACCATTTTTTTCACCATTGTTAGAGATGAAAAGGGGAAGTTATATGTAGAATAAGGGAATGGAGAAGGGAGGAGAGGATGGTAGAACAGTATGAGGAGAAGAAGATAAAGAGGGAACATGAGAGAGAGATGAGTCTTTCTATCCCTTTTCTTTTGTAGTACTTATTTCTTTTTGAGTTGAATTTGTGTAGGTCTGAAATGTGTAACAAGTATAGTTAAAAATGTTGTTCTTGTATTAGGAACTCACTCTTATGATAACATCTATGATCCTTAGATGTAGTGAGTTCTTTCTTGGGGATATGGCGAGGGTACTAGAGGCCTCATGATGCCATTAATTGGTAGGGTGGAAAATAAGCATTGTTTGAGTATTAGTAGTTTTCTTTATGGTATCTTGCAAAAGAATGTAAACGAAACTTATAAAAGCTACACCTTGCTACTTGATTAAAGATTGTGTATATGATTCAATGCGAAAGATAAGTTTGTGATCTTAAATTTGTGATGTATGAAAGGTTTCCTATTTGAATACAAGAAAAAAAAGAAAAGAAAATAAATAGTTCTATGTCTTATTAAGATGTATATTTGAAAGAATTTTAAATGGAAATCTAATGCTCTTTTGAGTTGAAATCAATTAGTTAATCAAAGTTTCATTTCCTTATAGTGCAGATCTAAAATTTATAGTTGAAAATAGTTATCTAAATCATGTCTTCCTTTAAAGGAATCTATGTTTTATTTTGGTAGGAAAATATGGGCATGGCATTTTCAGTGGGAAAAATGGATCAACCACATCCATTGATTCTAACCTAACCCTAGCCATTAAGGAGAAAAACCCTAAATAGTTTGTATTGAGTAAAGGAAAAGAAGGAGATGTAAGAGAGAAAAATGATAAGTGTAGAGAGCATTCATGGTGGCTATAAAGGTTAAGATAAATTGAAAAATTAGTTAAAGGAGAATAGAAAGAATTAGAGAAAGGATAGAGGAGACATATCTAATCAAAAGGGTCTATTACAAACTAGGAAAGAGAAGATCTAACATATAGGAATAGTGTGCTAAATGAATGCTCATGTTGTTGAATCATTCTAACAAGTGATGTAGAGAAAATATCCTAATAGAGTAGTCCTAAAAGGCTTGTGTAAATCTCTTAATAGAGGGCTTGTTTGGTTGCAAGTTTAAGTCCTCTAACAAGGTGTACTTCTAGTAGGGTGTTTAAATTATTTAATAGGGTGAGACCTAATAGTCTTTGTAAGCCTTTATTGGGGAAGACATTTCATCGGGTAGATCATAGTTTATGGTCAAACTTTGTGTAACCTTCATTGGATTCACTTTACAATTACAATATTAAAGATTTTTGGGTGTCGTCGCCACTCCAATTTTACCTTCTCATTAGAGGGTTTCTAGGTTAAATTTTTTTGTGTCATGTGTTATTTGCTTCATGCTATGGATGAACATGTAAACTTAGCTATTTTAGTTTACATGATAAAATGATGAGATGGATGTGTGGTACCCCAGGATAATTTACTTTGCCATTGTTATTTCCAACAATTGGTATGAGAGCTTTATTTTTTGGAAAGGAAATATTTTCAGCTTTGAGGAATGATCTTGAAGATGGAATTCTACATGTTGGGAAAGAATATTGAGAACTAGAAGATTTAAATCTAGCTTACACCATACCAACTTATGGAACTAAAAGAAAAACTACAATGTTCATTAAAGAGAAGGAAAGAGATAGCTATTGAGGAAAATGACACCCATTATCAAGAGGGACATTGCTAGATTATTTGTAGATGGGAATCAAAGAGAGTTAGATTAAGCATTTGTAGATATAATGGAAAAAAATGGTGCCCTAACTGAAGAGGTCAAAAATCTTGAGATAGAACAAGCAATCTAGTCAATGTTGCTATGCAAGGTGAGTGAGAAGAAAAGGAAATTTGAGGAAGACAAAGTCATGCTTGGAGATGACAAAATAACATTGACCAAAAAATTGGAAGAGAAGACATCAAAGGTACAAAGGATTACTAACATACAACTAGAAACAATGAATCGAGTGATAATTGCCAATCATGAATTGAATGGAAAAGATATTGAGATCACAACCCTAGAATTATAGAATGAAAAACTAAGGAATGAACTTAGAAAAGAAAAGGAATTTACTGAAAGTTTAAACAAACCTATTGAAGTCATCAAATACTTTGAGAGATTGATTATATCTCCTAAATCTAATAATGATACTACTATATTGGGATACACAAGTACTTAGGAAGGAGAATAATTTAAAAGTAATGAACAAAGAAATAAAAAAGGTAAGAACTACACACCCACTTGTCATAATTGTGGAAAGTTAGATCATACAATAAATGTTTTTAAGAGCAATAATACAAATCAAAACCCTAATCATAAATTCAAGGGTTATTGTCATAAGTGCAACAAGAAAGGATATTAGGCACATGAATACAAGACTAAGACCTTAAGAACATAGATAATTTAAGGATACTTCCATAATTGTAAGAATTATGGACATAAATCATATGAATGTAGGCCTAATGACAATTGGATGTCAAACAAGTAGAGAAAGGTACAACAAAATAGAAAACCCTATAATTGGGATTATAATACAAGGTATAGTTATGACTATTGTTAAGAGTATGGACATGTTCTTGAGAATTGAATTAGAACATATTTTAGAGACAACTACAATAGATGGTTGAGTGAGACTACATATTTTAGCTATTTGAAGATAGGTCATATCAAATAAAACTATCCAACCAAATCACCAATGTTGAGTAATGCTAATAAAGACAAAGATAAGGTCAATGTTGAGAAGGTCATAGTGTAGATGAACAAGACATGAAAGAAGAGGGAAGATTGCAACACATCAAGTTCTAGCGAGATCACTTCACCCAATGGATCAGGTGATCACATCACCTCAAACTAGGTAATCAAAAGGTATGTATGGGGCTAATAGTTTTCATGTCATTGTCGAGCATGAAAGGTTTCACAATGACTATCGAGTGTGAATGTAATTTTAGTTGTTGTCGAGTTATAAAGGTTTGGTAGTATTGGCTGAGTTTGCTATGCAAACGAAGCATAGTGGAAATCATGTGTAAGCCGAAAGAGCTAAAAACCCTATATTGACAAAGCATACAATTGTGTAAGCATTAAGTATTTATTGTAGAATTTTAAGGGTTATATAGTCATTTCTTGACTCATTTTCATTTACCAACAATTGTAGAGTACATGAAGAGAACATAGGAAAATTTCAATAGGAGATTCTTACATTTGCAAACTAAATTCAATTGAAACTTGACATATTTATTAGATTGGAAAGGTATTTTACTTGTACCAAGTTTTTTTGTTTGAATTTTCATGAAACCTAAGTATCAAATATAGCAGCTAGTTCTTTTGCAAGTATTATGAAGGAAGAAAAGGAAGTGTTCAATGTATAATTAATTAGTAATGAGGAATAAAGACAACCAACTTTTTGGGAAATATATAAAATTACATATAAAGGAGACCCATTTGGTGTGTTATTGATGATACCACTAAAAGTCTTAATGATTAAGGATGTTAGGTGTTGTTATACATGAACACTTGGAAGTATAGGAGACATGGAGATAAGGGATTTGTTCACTCAAGTTTGTGTAGATGGAGTCTTAAGAGAAGAGAATAAAATTGTCGAAAGGAAAGGGTTGACTCATTCCCTAGATTTCCCTAATGTATTCAAGAATGAATGTATAAAAAGTATGCTTAGTAGAATACATGATTGCTTCATATAGTTGAAAAATAGAATAATTAAGATCACTAAAATAATCATCAATTGAGTGAAAGGGTATCCTACCCTAGATAGACCTAAGAGTGTGAAAAGTGATTCAAATTAGATAATTTAAAATAACATAGGTGCAATATGGAATAAGAGGGGAATGTTTATATATTTTATCTTAGAACCCCTAATTGCCTTTTTTGTGAGAGTGATAGCTCACAATTTATTTCAATCTAGCAAATCATATAGTGTGTCTTGCATGAAAATAGATTTGGGATAGAAAATAGTGAAGAGAGACCACACCTATGAACTTTCTGAGTTACAACTGCAGAAACTATTTGAAAACTTAGAGAAAATAAGGAAAACTAAGAGTGTTGCTTGGAAATTTGTCTCTTTTCTAGTTTGTATATTATTTTAAGTGAAAAAAACATTTCCTAAATTTTGAAAAGTTTCTTGGAAGACCAATAGGTCTATCACCGTTCAAATTTCAGACATTGAGCAACTTGGAGATAACTTTGAGTTAATGATGACTAGTCATTTTGAGGATTTTAGGAAATCCATGAAACAGAGGCTAAGGATTCCCATCTCACTAGTGGAGAAACATTACAATGATTTTTTTTTCTTAGTGGATGTAGATTATGCATAGGTGTAGGAAACTATTCCTAGGGTCAAATGGCTTAAGCCCTTACCATATGAGATGAATGTTAATGAGGCATCTACAACTATTACAGCTCTATTAGCATAAGAAATAGATAAAAGTGCCACCTTATTTGCAAACTATGAGGAAGCCAAGTCTATAACTACAATTGACTTGAAGAAATCTTCTATGGTAAGAAAGAAGAATATACTTGTGAAGAAGCTAAAGGAAAGATTTGGCAAAGGGGGAGGAGGAGAAGAAGATGAAGAAGATGAAGAGGAAGAAAAAGTCCAAGCCCCTTTGGCCATCACTCAAGGATAAGGAGAAGGTGAGGAAGTTCATGAAGAAGGTGTCAAGGGATAAGAAGTTAAGGAAGCACCCAAGACTACTGAGAAGAAAAGAAAGGCTAAGGAGATTGAAGTGGAGAAACCAAAGAAGAAGCTTGTGAAATTTTCACAACAAAAGCCAATAGTACCTACTACCAGGTCTAGCATAAGGACAACCACTAAGCAAGTCAAGGTTGCTAAGGAAACTAAAGGAAAGAGGAATATTACTTTAGTAGAGCTGAGGCAGTCAACCAAAAATATATATTTAAGGATGAAATACACTCTAGTGGCCGAGTCAAATGAGGAGAAGATATAATTTGATGACATAAGTTAATTCAAGGTGGTGAGCCATAGTCCCTCCTTTGACTTATATCATTTATGTGACAATATAAAATCAAATGAAAATTTATCTAGTTTTGCACACATATATTTTGATAAGTTAGTTAAAGTTGAACAATATACTATTGAGGAAGTCATAGATGTGATGATGGCTATATCCAAATAAACTCCTATTGAGATTGTCAACTCACTGCCTAAAATTTTATATGACTAAGTTGAGCATAAATGGAAATATAGTTTACACATAGAGAGATAAATTAGGGAATCCACTCTAGCCTAATTAATGCTAGAATTGGATAAGAGGATGATTACTAAAGCCATGGAAAAGTACAAAACAAAATTTGCCCCCAAATATTGTTTTAATTCAAATACATTGCAAAAGAAAAAATAATAATAACTAAATTAAATCTACTATCTCCTATCCATCGCATTTAACTATAAAACAATATTAACAATCTCTAACACTAACCTAACCATCACATAATCCTTCTTACCTACTAACCTATCAATTTAATTTACAAGAACTAGAAAACTCATCTTTATCTCCCTAATTAACAAAATAATAAACCTCATTACTAACTCCTATTCCACACTAAAATTTTATAACACTACCTATATTAAATACTAATTAAATTATTTCAACCCTTATTCATTTCCTAAACACATCCCCCAAGGGTTTTTGGAGTACCCTCCAAGTCTAGGCACACTACCCAAGACCTAGAATTCACAGCCCAACATCTGCCCAAGGTGGCACACTTGTGGGAAAGAAAAACATAAGGTAAGTTGAAGAAAAAAAGTGGAAGGGTATTTACAATATAATGTTGCATACTTTATTTTAAAGTTTAAGCCTGCCCACTCATTCACACAAGTCAATACCCAAGTCTATACTAAATGGTGAGGTGGAATGTAGTATAGTTTCCAATTTATGGGAGAGGAGGTGTATTTTGGGGAGAAGAGTAAGCAAGTGGGGTGGGTAGGTGGGACTTTAGGAAAGTGGGTAGCTTATGACATAGTTTTAAATTTATGTTTATTATTATTCTTCAACAACCATAAGCCCTATGTGGATTTCATGGAGGGTGAGGGGATGGGTGTTGTGGGGTCTACTCATCCCTTCCCAAAGTTTATTTTTTCTTAAATGATTAAACTAAATGCCATAAAGGCACGTTATTTGAATATTGATTTATAAGAAGGTGTATGTCCAAGTGGGTAATTATATGCTATTATTATATTAACTATGGAAATTACAAGTGGTATGGGAGGGATTTAATTAGCTCCCATACAGTTTCTAAAGAACTGTAGGGTATCATTGGGAAGAAATTTAGGTAAAATTTTCAAATGGTAAAAGGTTATATGGGTATATTTCCAACTTCCTTAATAATGAAATTATGTTGTGATATTGTGATCAAGATTTAACTATGTGATTTTGAGTCAAAAACATTGAAACATGTTTCATGAGTAGTGATTCAACATGAATCAATCTCCCATGAGAATAAATAGAACACTTAGCACTCAAGGTATTGTTGATAGCTCTGAAGCACTAAGACTTCTTGGGAGGTCAACCATCCTAGTACTACTCCAACATGAGCACACTACCTATGAAGTTTCCTCTAAGGTTAAACCCAAAGCTTGTAACCCCATTTGAAATACCTTCACCTAGTTTTTTGACTTGTGAACCATTCATTAGAAATTCCCTTAAGCTCATCAATTGATAAGTAGGAGATAATCTCCACAACAAGTAAAATTGTGATATTGCTATCAGGATTTAAATGTGTGATTTTGAGTCAAACTCATTAACCCGTGTTTTTTGAGTAGTGATTAAAAATCAATAAATCTCTTATGAGAATAAATGGAACACTTAGCACTCATTTGATCTAGGAGATGCTCATACAGGTGAAGCACCAGGACTTCTCAGGAGGTCACCCATCCCAGTACTAATCCAACCTAAAGCATGCTTAACTACAAAGTTTCCTCCCTGGTTAAACACAAAGATTGCAACCCCATTTGTAAAACCTTCAAAAATTGTTGTGCCTTATGAATCATTCATTACAAATCCCCTTAGGCTTATCAATTGACAAGGAGATAATTTCCATAACAAGTCAAATTGTAATATTGCTATCGAGATTTATCTGTGTGATTTTGAGTCAAAATCATTGACCCATCTTTCATGAGATGTGATTCAACATGAATCCATCTCTCATGAGAATAAATGGAACACTTAGCACTCACTGGATCTACATGGTTCTCATAGGGGTGAAGCACTAAGACTTATGGAGAGGTCACCCATCCCAATACTACTCAAGCCTGAGCGTGCTTAACTATAGATTTTCCTCCATGGTTAAACCCAAAGCTTGCAACCCCATTTTCAAAATGTTAATCAAGTGTTTTTCCTTATGAACCATTCATTATAAATCACCTTAAGCTCATCAAATGATAAGTAGGAGATAATTTGTACAACATTTCAAATTGTGATATTGCTATTAGGATTTAATTTTGCAATTTTGAGCAAAACTCATTGACCCATGTTTTATGAGTAGTGATTCAACATGAATCCATCTCTCATGAGAATGAATGGAACACCTAGCACTCATTTGATCTAGGTGATCCTCATAGGGATGAAGCACCAGGAGTTCTCAAGAGGTCACCCATTGTAGTACTACTATAGCCTGAGCACACTTAACTACAAAGTTTCCTCCATGGTTAAACCAAAAGCTTGCAACCAAATTTTCAAAACCTTCACCCAATGTTGTTCCTTATGAACCATTCATTAGAAATAAACTTAAGCTCATCAATTGATAAGTAGGAAATAATTTCTAGAGCAAGTCAAATTTTGATATGGCTATTAGGATTTAAATATTTCATTTTGAGTCAAACTCATTCACCCATGTTTCATGAGTAGTGATTCAACATGAATCCATATCTCATGAGAATAAATTTAACACTTAGCACTCATTGGATCTAGGTGATACTCTAGTGACATTCAGTACAGAGAAAATAGACTTCAAACATGCCCTAAGGGCTTACAATAGCATAAATCTGGAGATAATTTCTCCTTTTAGTACCCCCTCTCAAAATCCACTCCAAATTTCCTTTTACAATGCCAGAAATGTCCTTAAAAGACCCCAGAGGGTTAAGGATTAGGAATAAATTCTAGAAATTGCTAGTAGGTATCCACCGACCAAATAGAAGGCTCTAGAAGCTGCGTCAGAAGTTGGTGCAAATCTAGAAGAATCCAAAAATGATAACTGAACTTCTAGGAGGCATAACTTTTGAACTGTAGCTCCGATTGGCGAACTGTTTACATTTTCAAAAAGCTGTTGAAGTGCTCTATAGCCCTATGGACCAGCTTTTTTCATCCCCCATTTCTTGTCCTGGTTCAAGGTCATTTAATGCCCCTAATCTGACTTTGAAGCATTGTTAGGATGTCTCCATAAACCAAAAAACTACAATAACTTTCAAACCATGGTGCCTTTTGTCTTGATTCTTTTTTTGGAATACTCTAAATTACAATTACATTCATCTGACCAATTTACACCTTCTAGTTCACCAAAATGATGGCTCAATTACATACTCCTATTTTTTTGGCATTTACACGTATCCCAAGGTGTTCAAATACTCTATCCTAGAACACTGATAGTGGAACTGTGAGAGTTGGAACCTTTATTTGACCCAAATGGGTATCCAGAAATGAAAACACGTGAAATAGAAACTAAGTCTAGATACATTTTTTTGGTTGACACAGGATTGCCCTTACACCTCTGGATGCTCCTGCATCATACTCATAGGGTTGAAGAACTAGAACTTCTTGGGAAGTCACCCATCCCACTACTACTCTAGCCAATCCATCATGTGACCTAATTTATGTAATTAGGGTTTTTCCTTTTTAGGATAATGTGATTCTTTCTAAATGAGGCTTGAAGTGATTAAATAGATCCAAAGATTCATATCCATTCAACACATTAAAAAAAAACCACTAATAACTTATTGGTGGGGAAAAATCAATTGAAATAATAAAGTGTTTCATCAATATTCCACAAGGGATAAACATAGTCAAAGGGATGAAAATTTGTTGTAGTTAACTTAACCATATGAGGACATGGAATACTTCATAATCCTTATCATGATGTTTATTTTATAGAGTGGGAACCTTCATGCATGTTCTTGTGCTCTTACTAGATTGAGATTCCATGTCACAAAGTTTTGCAGTGCAATAGTTGAAGTGGTCATCAAGACATCACCTATCTTGAGCTCGTTAGACAAATACAATATGTTTAGTTTTCTATACTCAACATTTCAATAATAATTTGGGAATTTCAAATTCTTGAACATGTTAAAGGCTAAGTTTTCTTAGTATTTTCCAAATCTACATAGTTTCACAATTATCGAGCAAATGGCATGTCAGATTCAAGAGAAGGGAAGCTATTCATGCATCCTATTTTATCACTAAGGCCACTCTTGGCCCTTTGGATCTGCATGAGCATGCTCCTCTGCATCAACTTGACAACTCACCCCATTTGTAAAGAGACAAAGAGAGGAGCAAAGCTCTATGATAGAAAGAAGATGAAGGGGGCTAGCCAAGGTAGGAGAAAGTAGAAGCAAAAGGATTATGAGATATTTTTTGGTGGCCTGGATAAAGATGCTATTGAGGAAGATCATGGAAAGGTCTTTAGCACAATGGGTGATATTTTGGAGGTCCATCTTATGATGAATCCTCAAAATCATAAAAACAAGGGACTTGCACTCATTTGATATGCTTATGTTGAACATGCCAAGTGCACCTATTCAAAGTTAAAAAAATCTATAGGTAAAGGGAAAGTTTTGTGGGATCTCTCTAGCTCAAGATAATGATACCCTTTTTTTAAGGAATGTGAGGAAAATAAACTTGTTCTACCATCTTGAGTGAGTGAACTAGTCCATACAAAATTTTCCACATTACTAGTGTTTAAACCAATAGAGGAATAACCCACATGAGCCACCGAGGCGTGATTTTTTCAAGAGAAAGCTTCAGATCTTGTAGGCATTAACACCATAATTAATCTTTACATTAAAAAATTTATTCCCATATGCAAAAATTAGGGGAAAACCTCTATATTTTAATACTGAACCACTCATAGCTTAAGTATCTTTAAAAAACATTGTCTTTAGGAAGCGAATCTCATGCCTATGGGACTTAGATTGCTAGTTGCACATGACTAAAACCAAAATTTTCGAACAAGCCATTGAGCTGACAAGGAGGAGGATGATGTCATAAAGTACCATGTGGTGTCAAATGACACACTCACAATGAAAACCATTCAGTTAGTGGAAATAGTTCCAAAGATGTGATAAGGTCAAATATAACTACATCACAATTTCGTAGAATTAAATTTTAAGTTTAGAAAGTTTCCCTAGCCACGCAAAAAGCATCATTTTGTATGATTTCACAACCTAACAATAATTAAGGTACAAGGATTTTGAAGTCACAAAATAGAGTTATTTGCTAGGTCATGTGGCTAAGAAGGTGGTTAGGGGTTAAGCCTACAAACTTGCGAGAATATGACACATGGTGATACCTTTTGACTATGGAATAGTGAGGTGGTGATGATAGAGTAAGTCTAACCAATGAGGAGCTAACACATGGTGGCTACATGGAGGTCAATTGAGGTTTGACCTAAATTTAGAAAAGGGGCAAATTATGAAATGGAGAAAATTATTTATTTATTGATTTTTCTTTCAATTTTTTACATGCATCTTTGATTTGAAAAGTTTAATGAGTTTAGAGATTTTCTATAGTTTTAAACTATAGCATATTTTTATTTTTTATTTTAATGCTCTATTGATGAGTTGGGCCTAGAGATTTCAAATACATGCCAGAGGGGTATTTTTTATGTAAAATGCATAGAGTAGTATAGTGTTGGAATAAGGAGAAGATAAGATGTCCAAATATGCAGTCAGAAAATGCATAGAAATTTACTAGTAAGAGCTATAGGAAAAAAAATTTAATGGGAGATATTCTTAGAAGAATAAGAAATTTTCAAGATGAAGCATCAAATTTAGTTACAGAGTAGACATTGAAGTTTGTTGGATCCAGATTTGGGAGAAAACATTTCTAAGAGCTTCATTTTGCATCTAGAGATCATTTAGCTCATTTTTTTTGCCCTTGTTCTAATATTAGATGAAGCATCTTAATTAGTTACATATTTCTATCATTCTGAAGATCTTGCCATGAATTCTTCAATAGCAAGGAAAAGATCTAATTTTTAGTTACAAAAAGAGGGTAGAGAGAAGTTCCACATCAGTAAGTGGAAGAGTTTCAAGTGGAAAAATGATAGCATGTGATCTAATTTAGTTATTCTTTATGTCTTTATATTCTCTTCTCCTCTCTTTCTTTATGGTTGGTTCTAGTTCTTGGATATTCACTATTGTCATACCACAAGGATGGTTCCAATTCGATTGAAATTTCTTTCATTGACGTGATTCCACCATTCTTCATCATTTCTCTCATGTACTGAACAAAAAATAATGATATACAATGATAGTTCTAGTCTATTCAACAATTTTATATTTCAATTTCATGTATCCTTTATGTATTTTTTCAAGGAAATGAATAAAAGTACAACAAAAAATTTCATATTTAGTTTAAATCTTGTCTCATATTCATTTAGTTTGTAACCTTCTATATGTTGTGAAAAAAGAGTATAAAACTTAGTTGCATCCTATTTTGGGTTGTATGTGTTGATATAGTTTTCTTTTGATTCAAGGAGTCATGTAAATGCTTAGTTTATCATTATAGGATTGTATATTTCATAAAGGGTTAGGTTGAATATGAGAGCTAGAAATGATGTAGATGTTTGATTCACAAGGTGAATAGATAGATCTAAAA
Source organism: Cupressus sempervirens (assembly GCA_028749045.1). Classification (NCBI taxonomy): domain Eukaryota; kingdom Viridiplantae; phylum Streptophyta; class Pinopsida; order Cupressales; family Cupressaceae; genus Cupressus; species Cupressus sempervirens. Next base: position 789,437,667 of record CM053783.1, on the reverse strand, counting down.
GTTGCAATACATGAAATGTATTAATGTCTTTCAAGGATGATGTTTTGTGGAATTTCCCAAGCATTGATCATCTATAGGATCTATGTATTCTTTTGTTCATTTCTTGTATTGATCAAATAAGTAAGATTGACAAATGAGTGTCAACACACTTAACCATCTTCACTATACATATTGAGTATACAATGGAAGCCGAGCCAAAACTCCAAGACATGCTGAGTTACAAATAGTGCCAAGTAGATCAGAAGATAGTATGTGCCGAGCAAAGCAGAAGTCCAATGTCTACCAAACATAGGAAGTTAATAGGTATCGAGTAACATATGAAGTTAATAGGTGTTGAGTAACATAGGAAGTTAAAAGGTGCCGAGTAACACAGGAAGGTGCCAAGTAACACATGGATTCTATAGGTGCCGAGTGACACAACAATTTTATAAGATTTGAGTAACTAGGAAACATAGTGGATGTTGAGTAATCTAGGATAGATGGTGCCAAGCATCAGTATTACTTCATGTGCCAAGCAATCCAGGGTTAGCATGAAAGTTTTTACAATCACAAACCATGATGTGAAATAGTTATACATTACTCATGATAGGATAAAAGGATAAGATCAAATCCCCCCAACCACCTATGCAGTCTTCATGCAGCCAATCACAAAATTAGAGACTGCATGGAGCCAATGGGTTAATTTCAAGGGTTTGAGCAAGAACACTTGAATCTAGGATGCATAATGAACCACTAATCTTTATAAGGGAGTCTTGATGCCATTGAAAAAGTGGAAGAGAGTTGGAAGAAGAAGAAACATTAGATCCTATTATAAAGGTCATTGCAGAACATTGGTGTCAAATATTTAGTGGAAAGGATGACATTTACACATCTAGTTGATTAGAACAAAACAAGGAACACAATCAACAAATCAGATCTAGTAGAGATCAGTGATAGAAGAGTAGATCAAGTACTTGAGATCAGCATTAGAGATTGCATTAGATCAGGTGTATTATTCTAATACTCTCTCACAATTGTATTAGGAATTTGGAAATCCTATTGAGTTAGGTGGGTTTAAGAGCTGTATATAAATCCTTTAACATGGCAGCATTCTAAGTTGAATGTTCTTAAGTCCTCTAACAGGGCACACTCCTAACAAGGTGTAGAAATCCTTTAACAAGGTCACATTTATAATAGAAAGATCAATTAGCCAAACATACCCAAAAGCAAGGGTTACTATCACAAGTGCAACATGCAAGGTCACATGACACAACATTGTAGGTCTAAAGTCATAAGGACACAAACATTTGATTGAAATTGCCACAATTGCAAGAAGTATGGACATAGAGCCTTTGAGTGTAGATCAAAGCCTATGTGGACACCAAATCAGCATGTAAGGATTGACAACTATCTACACCATTAGAATTGGGACTACAATACAAGGAAAAGTTGTCACTATTGTCAAGAATATGGACATATACCCTAGAACTACATAAGAACACACTTCAAAGGGAACTATAAAAGATGGTTGAACCAAACTACTTGTTTCAGTTGCTTAAAAACTAGACATGCTAGCAAAAATTGTCCAACAAAGGCCAAAGCACCCAAGACTAAAGTAAATAAGGGAAAAGAAAATTTTGATGAGGAACACATCCAAATAGACATGAAGAAGACATGGCAAAAAAAAGGACCAAGTACATCCAATGGAAGGGTCACTTCACCCAAGTGGTCAAGTGATCATATCTCATCCAACTAGTCAGAAAATGAGCCTATGGGGCTGATACATATAAGGAAATATCATACATTAGCCTTAAAAAGATAAGAAGCACTGAAAACTATAAATTTGCATGAGTTAAAATGCGAAAACAAAATTTGAATGATGATGCTGAGTTTTCTTTGGTTGTCCAATGAAACTACTTTGGAAGCTGAGTTAAAAAGTCAAGTAAAAGCAGGGCAAAGCCTGTTAGTGGTTTTCAAGTTATTAACAAAGTTAGTAGATGCTGAGTGAGAATGGCTGCCAAGTAAAATGGAATGGATTCCAAGTTGAAAACCTTTGGAAGCCAAGTGACAGGTGAAGGTACAAGAATGCATTAAATGCAAGGTTTTTGAGCTTCTTAAAGGTGAAAATTGATTCATTTTGAGCCATTCAAATGAAGAGAGATTACTAGGAGCATGACTGAGAAATTTTTGAGTATTCAACTAGCAATTTTTAGTGATTCAGCATCAACCCAAGCTATTTCAAGCATTTAACTAGGTATTTTGTTCAGGTACTGAGTTGTACAGTTTGTGAAGTTTAATTTAAATGTCAAATCCTAATTTGGTTAAAAATGGCATCTAGTTCAAAGTTCACCAAAGGGAAGGAAAGTCATGAGATTTAGCTTGTTAGTAACAAGGTTAAACAACCTAAGTTTAGGCCCATACTAAAGGTAACATATAAAAATGATTCCACAAGTGCATTGTCTATGATTCTAGAAAAAGTTGTTATGGTTCAGGATGTATGTAAGTGTTACAACTATAAGATTGGAGCCATAGAAGATTGAGAAATATTCAACACCTATGATAAACTCTATGATAATGGTATAAAAAAAGATGAGTTTTCAATTGTAGAAAAGAAGGGTTTAACCAAAGTCCTAGTTTTTCCAATCGTATTCAAAATTGAGTGGATACGCATAGTACTTAGCAGAATTCATGATGGATCATTCTAGCCAGAGCAAGGACTAGTTAAAATTATTAAGAAGATGGTTCATAGGGTCATAGGTTTTCCAACCATAGATCAGCCAACGACATTGAGAAGTGATAAGAAGGAAACGATAGAGAAAAACACAAGAGCAAAGTGGAACAATAGAGGCATGACCATAGAAACCATAACTAATCCCCTTCTAGACTTTGCTATAATGATCATATCACATAAGTTTTATCAATCTAGTAGGTTGAATAGTGTACCCTACATAGCAGTGGATGTGGCATATAAGGTTATAAAGAAAGACCACACCTATGACCTTGCAGAGCTCATGTTGCAACAGATAAATGAAAATCTTTGGGCAATTAGAAAGGGAGCACAATGCAAATTTGGGTCAGCATTGGTATGCATGTTCTTTTATGTGATGAAGGAATTTCCTTCATTTGACAAAGTCAACTGGAGTCAGAATAAAACAATTTTTGATCAAGTAAATGATTTTATTACACAAATGGGAGATAGCTTTGATGATAAAATGAGTATCTTTTTTGATGATTTCAAGAATGTAATGAAGAAAAGAATGAGAATACCAGTCTCATTGGTGAATCAACTTGAGAATGGCATATGATTTCTTGTTGACATTGATTATACTTACATCCAAGCAGTCCTTCCAAGAGTAAGATCGCTCAGACCATTGGGATATGAGCTTGATGTTGACCAAGCTTCAGTAGCCATCGCAACACTACTTTTAGAGGAGATGGATAATAATACAGAGCCATTTGGAACTTATGACACTATCAGATCAAGAGTTGTTACAAAACTCAAGACAACCAAAATAGTCAAGAAGAATGACAAACTAGTAAAGAAAATAAAGAAGAAATTTGGTGTTGAAGAAACAAGTACAGTAAGAGAAGTAGAAGAAATTAATGAAGATGAAGAAGAAGGTGATGATGAGAAAGATGAAGATGAGCCAAAACAGGGCCACTTGAATTAACACAAGGCTAAGGTAAAGACAAAGATGAGAATGCCAAGGAAGAAGAAGCCAAGGAAGCACCCATCAAAGGTAAGGCTATCAAAAGGAAGGCAAAGACACCTCCTACTTCTCAACCTACATCAAAGAAATTTTCCATGCCAACACCCAAGAAGCCAAAAACTAGAGCTACAACAAGGGCCTCCACACAAAAATCCAAAGAGGAAGCTACAAAGAAGAAGAAGACAACCAAGAAGGCATAGGAAGAGCCAAGAAAAACAAAAAGATATGTGGCTCAACCTAATACTGATGAAGAAGATCAATCTGAAAAGGTGAGTCATCCTCCTAAGTCTTTAGTTGATACCTTATGTGAAAAGATCAAGAATGGAGACTTAAGTGACATGGAAAATATTGATTTCAATAAGTTTACTAAAGAGCAACAAAATAGGATAGAAGAATTAGTCTATTTAGTCAAGAGGTGTATACTTGAACTGTGCCATCATTGCATAGACGAATTCTTCTATCCTATTTTGTTTCTCTTTAGTAAACTTATTGAAATCAATATTTTCCATGTCACTTAAGTCTCCATTCTTGATCTTTTCACATAAGGTATCAACTGAAGACTTAGGAGGATGACTCACCTTTTCAGATTGATCTTCCTCATCAGTATTAGGTTGAGCCACATATCTTTTTGTTTTTCTTGGCTCTTCCTATGCCTTCTTGTTTGTCTTCTTCTTCTTTGTAGCTTCCTCTTTGGATTTTTGTGTGGAGGCCCTTGTTGTAGCTCTAGTTGTTGGCTTCTTGGGTGTTGGGCAGCAAGAACAAAGTGTGCAAGACACATAACTACCACCTTCTAGTCCTCCTCACTCTACTACTACACCTATAGAAATCATAAAGATTAAGGATGTTGTTGATAGCTCAATTCAAAACATCAATCCAATAACTGCAGAGGATCTCACTAAGATCCTTGGCCAAACAACTCTTCAAGCACAATTGTGTACAAGTCCCATATTGGTCAGTGTAGATGAGCTCCAAAAATTAGTAGACAAAATCAAAGATGCCAAGGTGTCACCATGAGAACCACCTCAAATCACTCAAATTACTAGACTTTCATTTCTACCATCTGCATAACAACCAAGAATATCCATGCAAGCTCATCAGGAGCCAAGTGTAGTAGCAGGGGAAGTCACAGATACAAGTATAACAATACAGATAGTGAGTACACCCCTAGCAGTAGTGGCATAAGAAGAGGATAGCAAAGAAACATAGGATAAGGAGGAGTCTGCAATACAAACTTTGGTTGAATTTCCAAAAACAAGAACTCCTACCAAGCCTATTTAGAAGCCGAGTACTGACATGTTGACCTTACAAGTTAGGACACAAAACTAAATTTCTACTAGGGTAGCCAGGACCATTCATTATGGTATTCCTGAGCTTGATGAAGAAATTCAAATACCCTATTATGATTCAAGCACTTTAATTGAGGAAAAGATGAATGAGATACAAAGTGCATTAGATAAGAGAAGGAGGCAAGAGGCATTGAGGAAAGAGTTCAAATACAAGAAGACAATGAATGAGATCAAAGATATTATCATGGATGCCTTCAGCCTATAACCTCCTGATTCAAGTAGGCCAATCCTTGAACAACAATCTGATATAGTTGACCAAGTAAATAATGAAGACCAAGCATGGAATTAATATTTAGAACCCTTTGACATCAGTGTCAAAAAGTGGGAGATAATGTAGGAGATAATATTCTAAGGGGGAGATATATCAAAGGAGGAGAAATGCATATAACAAGAAGATAAGGAGATAATAGGATTAGAAGGAAAGAATAGGACATAAATAGAGAACATCAGGCACAATGGCACAAGATATCAGAATTCATAACATGATAAGGCATAATCAACTCAGGCGGAGTCATAAGGTACATTTTTGTTTACAATATCTTTTTGAAATTTTTTATGTGAATTAAGAAAGTGAAGAATGCACACACAAGGATTGGATCATGAATGATCAATTAAATGTTTTGACAAAGGGAGAGATTGTTGATCAAATAAGTAAGATTGACAAATGAGTGTCAACACACTTAACCATCTTCACTATACATGCTAAGTATACAATGGAAGCTGAGCCAGAACTCTAAGATATGCCAAGTTACAAATAGTGCAGATTAGATCAGAAGATAGTATGTGTTGAGAAAAGCATAAGTCCAATTTGTGCCGAACATAGGAAGTTAATAGGTTTTGAGTAACATAGGAAGTTAATAGGTGCCAAGTAACACAAGAAGTTAATAGGTGTCGAGTAGCACTAGAAGGTGCCGAGTAACATAGGATTTCTATAGGTGCCAAGTGACATAGTAATTCTATAGGAGCCGAGTAACTAGGGAACATAGTGGATGTCGAGAAATCTAGGATAGATGGTGCCAAGAATTAGTATGAAAGTTTGTGCACTCACAAACTATGATGTGAAATGGTCATGCATGACTCATGATAGGATACAAGGATAAGATCAAATCCTCCCAACCACCTATGCAATCTTCATGTAGCCAATCAAAAAATTAGAGACTGCATGTAGCCAATGGGTGAATTTCAAGGGTTTGCGTGGGAACACTTGAATCAAGGATGCATAATGAACCACTAATATTTATAAGGGAGTTTTGATTCCATTGAAAAAGTAGAAGAGAGTTGGAAGAAGAAGAAAAAGAAGAGCCTGTTATAAATGTCACTGCAGAACATTGGTGTCAAAGATTTAGTGGAAAGGATGACATTTACACATCTAGTTGATTAGAACAGAACAAGGAACACAATTAGTAGATCAGATCTAGTAGAGATCAGTGATAGAAGAGGAAATCAAGTACCTGAGATCAGCATTAGAGATTGCATTAGATCAGGTGTATTATTCTAATACTCTCTCACAATTGTATTAGGAATTTGGAAATCCTATTGAGTTAGGTGGGTTTAAGAGCTCTATATAAATCCTTTAACATGGTAGCATTCTAAGTTGAATGTTCTTAAGTCCTCTAACAGGGCACACTCCTAACAAGGTGTAGAAATCCTTTAACAAGGTCACATTTAACAGTTTGTTGTAGCCTTTAACAGGGAAAACCATCAGAAATGGTTGAAATAAATTGTTGTAGTAATTTTGCGGCTATCATCCCACCCTAGTTTACCTTCTTATTCCTAGAGGGTTTCTAGGTCACCAAAATCTCAAGTGTTATGTGGTGATGCATGTCTGCTTCTCATGATTGTTTAATATTTATATGCATGCATGTTAATTTCAGTTATATGTTATTAAGGATTTAAAACATTTAAAAAAGTCAATAGTTCTGATTCCCCCCCCCCCCCCTCTCAGAAGCACTCTTCCCATTAAGAAATTCTAACATCTTGGTGATGTTGAAATCAATTTATAATCACAATCCTTTTCCCTTTCTATTTAGGAGCTGAAAAGAGTTGCCCTCACTTAGCTTATCTAGTTCATATGTCATGATTGTAGATATTTCATATCTATGTTGTTTGCATAAGCATAGAAGATTGAAGGGTATTATCTACTTTATAGGATTAAGTTGTATTCTATGATACTATTATCATATGAAGAATCTATGGTTCATCCACCTAGGCCTTGTAGAGCCTAAAGAAGAAGGAGTACAACCTTATATATGGCCCTAGTTTCTAATGGGTATGTTGTAGATGGGAATTAGCTTCCCTTAGATCTATTTTGTTCTCATCATTAGGTTTTTGAAACATGCAATTTTGAAGCACTAACAAAATAATGACTATGTTGGGGGCAAGGTTGTAGCAAGCCTTGTTAAAAAGACAAAAATTTTTGGTGTAAATTGAATTTCTCAGTTCCATATTTTAGGATGGTTTCTCCCATTCGAGTCACCAACAAAATGTTGAAATCTAACTAAATAGATCATTACTAAAGAAAGGAGATTGTTGATAAAAAAAATTTTTTAATCATTGTTTTGTCACTAATGTCAAACCTCTTATTTGTTGGAATGACAACTGCTTATAAGATCCAAGCACTATCACTTTAGTTGATTGATGAAGAGGATTTAATCAATAAGATGTAACAAAAGCGCCTAAGGGAAAGGTTGAGTTTTGATTTTTTAATGAAGTACAAGGATCACTTAAGACAATGGTAAAATGATGTATTGATAATACACTTGAAGATACAGAGGATGACTACACTTAGAAAACTCTAGATGAAAAAGTTATAACAAAACTGTCTACAAAGCTTGACTAAATTCATTAGTGGGTGTTGAGCATGTTGGTTCATGTCGAGTAGATTATCTAGGAAGTACTAAAAAATGCAAAATCTAGTCTATGATGAGTGAAACAAAATGTGCCAAGCAAGTTCAGGTGTCAAGCTAGATAAAATGTATTGTAGTGTTGAGCATCCGTAAAACTTAGTTAATGCTGAGTGAATCCATAGCAGGTGCCAAATAACATAGTATGTGCCAAGCATCAAAAAGCAAATAGTGTCAAGATATTGTATTATTTTAAAAGTTAAAGATTCACTAGATATGAGCTAATAAGTTTGTTACCTTGAATTTTGTGAACTAGATGGAAGATAACAATGTTGAGCTGGTGGCATAGAATTCTAGGTTAACCATTTTTAGGTGAATATAGGTGGATTTAGAAAGATGTTTCTAGAAGAAACAAGATAAGGGGAAGATAAATCATTTCTTACCTAATCCATTCAAACCAAAAATTAGAGCAGGAAAAATATTCCAGACTCCTATTTAAGGAGTTACAAGTCAAGAAGCAAAAAGAGATTGGAGAGAGTATGTGGTGTTAAGGAGAAAGCATCAAGAGGGAAGAATAGAGTACAAAGACTCTGCTTCAATAGGTGACCACATAGGTGATTGCATTGGCACAATGAGCATGGAGACTCAAGGAAACAAAGCTCAAAAGGAGGACAAGCTGTCAAAGCTATAGAGACTAAAAGCTAGGAAATTTTTTGAATTGAATTGAGATTTGAAATTTGTAAATTATGTTGTGAGTTATATCAGATCAAAATCCCCTATTGTTACTCTCTATCAATTGTACTAGTAAATGAAAAATTATATGGAATTAGGTTGGTTTAATAGCCATTTTGTAAATCCTTTAATAGGGTGACATTCCAAGTGAATGTTCTATTGTCCTTTAACCAAGCCCACTTCTAACAGGGTGGTTGAAATCCCTCAACTAGGTCACATTTAATAGTGTGTTTTGTAGCCTTTAATAGGGCAAACCTTTTATAGGGAATCACTTGAGAATAGTGAGAAAGGAGTAGCATGTTCTTAGTGGTTTTTCCCAAATTGGGTTTCCACGTAAATCACTATGTGATGTGTTGATTTTTCATGTCTTATGTTGATGTATCAGTAACTTGCTAAGAAGAATGTTTAGCTTGGATGCATGGTTAGTTTAAATGGGCTTTAAATGGTCTCACTATACTTAGTGAAAAAAAATTATTAGGAAATTTTGACCTTGAATAACTAATTCACACCCCCCTTCTCAGTTATTCTAAAGCATTTCTAACAATTGGTATTAGAGCCATCTACTGATTTGGTTTAAATGTACTAGAAGTAGAAAGATCAAGATGTCTAAGAGAGAAGTTCCCAAGCTCAATAGAGATAACTTCACTACATGGAAAAGTTTAATGAAGCCATACCTTGGATCAATAGTTGATAATGCACAAACCTCAATTGAAGTGGAACATGTTGCTCCAAAAGGTGCCCCTACTGCAAAAGATATGAAGAAAAAGGATCACAATCAAGCAATGCTAGAGATTGCCTTTTCCCTTAGCTATGTTGAATTTGATGACATCAAGGGATGTACCTCTATATTCAAGATGTGAGAAGCCTTTTCAAATATTTATAGAGGAGATCAGAATGTCCAAAGAGAAAAAAGAGAAAACCTTAGAGGAATGTTTGATGGCATGAGAATGGAGAAAGGTGAGAACATTTCTCAATATGTCTCTAGAATAAAGGAAGTAGTAAGTGCAATAAGAAGTGTGATTGGCCATTTAGATGATGATACTATTATTAGAAAAGTCTTAAGAACCTTTCTACCCATCTATGCTATTAGAGTATCAACCATCCAAGAGTTGAGATGCATACCAGGAAACAAACTAACTCTTGAAGGTATAGTGGGAAGACTTACTACATTTGAATTATCCAACTTTGATAACTATAGACCTAAGAATCTTGAATCTACTTTCAAGGTCAAGCTATTGTTGAAAGACACTAAAGAGGTGAAACCAAGGAAGAAGAAAAGAAAGATAAAATATGCATCCAGTGACAACACTAGACATGAAGAAGATGTGGAACAATTGGAAGCCTTGCTGGCCAGAAGATTTCATCGAGGAAAAGGTAAATTCAAATGTAAGCTACCTATCATTTTTTTAATTGCAATGAAGTAGTACATATTACTAAAAGGTGCACATAGAAAAAGAACTATAGAGAAGACAACAAGTAAAAGAATAGAAGAGAAGATGATAGAAAAGATTACAAAGACAAAGGCAAAAAGTGCTACATTGTTGAAGAAGAGAATTTTGATGAAAACGACGATGAGGTAGTCTATGTAGCTATAGAGGATGAGTCATATGAAGATGAGGCAACAACACTAGTAAACTATGTAAACAAGAATGATAGGTGGATCATAGATAGTGGATGCTCACATCACATGACAAGAGAAAAAAGTAAGTTTGTTACCTTAACTTAGTATGATGGATATAGTGCTAGATTTGGAAATGATGTTGTATGTCTAATCAAAGGAAAAGGTTCCATTAAGCTTACATAGAAAATTTCATGTGATAATGCATATTATGTTGAGGGATTGAATTATAATCTACTAAGTGTGTCATAGTTAGGAAATGTAGGATGCAAAATAAAATTTGGGAACAAAGCTACCAAAATCTATGTTACTGATGGAAATCTGATAAGAAAAGGAGACCAAACTAGGAGTAATCTATTTTACCTAGATATGGAGGATGCAACCTATCTTATTGTAAGATTTGATGATGTGTGGCCATGGCATAAAAAGCTATGTCATGTCAACTTTGATAATTTGATTAGCATCAACAAAATGAAGAATGTCAGAGGTTTGTCTAAACTAAGGAAGCTTGATAATACAATGTGCAAACAATGTCAGTTAGGAAAGATGACCAAGTCAATTTTCAAAAGAAAAACCTAAACTTCCAAATAAGTATTAGAGTTAGTCCATATTGATTTATGTGGGCCAATAGAAGTGTAAGGCTACAAAGGAGATATATATATAATGTTGTTTGTTGATGACTACTCTAGGATGATGACTATCATGTTATTAAAGAAAAAATTTGATTCTTTTTAAATGTTTAAGTGGTATTTGGCTAGGGTTGAGAAAGAAATATGGAAGAGTCTGAAGTGCCTAAGATCACACAGAGGAGGAGAGTTCACATCAAAAGAATTTGAGACATTTTGCAATGATAAAGGACTTAAGAGACAAACATCAACACCTAGAACTCCCCCACATAATGGAATTGTAGAGAGGAGGAATAGATCAGTGATGGACTATGCCAAAATATTAATAATGAATAAGAATTTTGCTTTAAATTAGTGGAGAGAAGTTGTAAGTATAGCTTTCTACACCCTGAATTGAGTACAAATCAAGAAAGGTAGAAATGCAAAACCTTTTGAATTATGGTATGGTCACTCACCCAATGTAAAACATTTCACAGTTTTTGGTTGTAAGTGTTATATTTTTAAAGCTTTTAGAAATGGCAAGTTTGATGCAAAAGGTGATGAAGATATATTTCTTGGATACTCCACTAGATGTAAAGCATACAAGTGTTTAACTATTAACACTAACAAAATTGTGGAGAGTGAAATTGTAAAATTCATCCATCAAGAAACCAAAAGAGTATAAGATCCTTTGTATACTTCTATGAAGGAATGCTTGTTGAATAAGAAGTTTCCAATCAAGTTGAGAATCAAAATAAGTTTTAGTATCAACTAAGTCACAACTAGAGAATTTTGAGTTGCATTCAAAAGCCAAGTTGTAGAATGAAGATAATGCACATTCTAATTCTAAAATCATTACACATGAAAGAGATGTGCACAATGACTCTAAAGATGAAAGACCTTACATGGAAACAAGGATAGAACCAAGGCTATCTGAGTATGTGAGAAGACATCACCCTACTAAAAAAATCATTGGTGATAAGAAAGATAGACTAATGACAAGAAACAAACTAAGAAATGAATCATGCCTATTGAGTAAGATTGAATCCAAAATAGTGAAAGATGCACTACAAGATGATGATTGGTACAAAGCTATGGAAGAGAAGATTGAGTAGATAGAGAAGAAAAAAAACTTGGACTTTAGTTCCAAGACCAGCTGATAAGAATGTGATTGGTACCAAGTGGGTATTTAGGAACAAGCTAGATGAGAATGTGAGATCACAAGAAATAAGGCCAAACTAGTCTGTAAAGGCTATGCTCAAGAAGAAGGACTAGACTATGGGGAAACATTTTCCCCTATTGCAAGGATGAAAGGAGTAAGAACTGTACTTGACTATGCTACTTACAAAGGTTTTAAAGTCTACCAAATGGATGTAAAGTCTAATTTTCTAAATTGTATACTAGAATAGGAAGTCTATATAGAACAACTAGAGGGATTTGTTGATGACAAGAACAAGGATATGGTTTGCAAACTGCATAAAATACTCTATGGTTTGAAACAAGAACCTAGAGCCTGGTATCAGAGACTTCACAAATATCTTGTGAAGATGGGATTTGAGAGAATAGATGACAACAAGAATCTATATATCAAGATAGAAAAAGGTAAAGACATTCTAACATCTGAAATCTTTGTTGATGATATAATATTTGGAGGAAAGATGCATTATGCAAAGATTTTGCTGATAAGATGAAACATGAGTTTGAGATGTCAATGTTTAGGGAAATCAAATTATTTGTTGGATTGCAAGTACATCAACTAAAACATGGCATACTTGTCACTTAATAAAAATATATCAAGGGGATACTTAAAACATTTGTCTTAGAATATTCAAAACTAGTCAATACACCAATGATAATAGGACATAAGTTATCCAAGAATGATGAGTTAGCTAAAGTAAATTAGATAATGTACAGATCAATGATTAGAAAGTTACTATATGTTATACACAGTAGACCAAACATTGCATTATCTATTGGAATAGTAGCAATATTTTTTGCAAACCCAAGAGAAAATCACCTTATGGCAGTAAAAAGAATAATGAGGTACTTAAAAGGAACATATGACTTTGGTTTATACTACAGGAGGACTAAAAAGTTTGAGTTGAATGCCCACACTGATGCAGATTGGGGAGGTAATATAGATGATACAAAAAGTACTAGTGGAGGAGCACTCTTCTTAGATAAAAGATTAGTCACTTAGACTAGCAAAAAGAAAAGTTGTACCTCATAGTCCACAACTAAAGCTAAGTATGTTGTTACTACCATCAACTACACTAATATTGTATGGATCAAGCACCTGTTGAAAGGTATGAAGGAAGAGATAATTGAACTTGTGATACTCTATTGTGATAACAAAAGTGCCATCAACATATTAGAGAATCCTGCGATCCATGCCAAAATAAAGCACATTGCAATTAAGTATCACTATATAAGAGAACTGGTGGATGAAAAATAAGTGAAGATAGAATATGTCAACTCAAAAGAAAAATTGCTGACATCTTCACAAAATCATTACCTAAAGATGCATTTGAGTATCTTAGAGATAAGTTAGGGGTGATACCCCTATCCAAGGTTGTTTAAGTAATAGCAAGACTGCCTTGCATCAAATGAGTTGATTGCTGAAATGATATAAATTGATGTAGAGGATCCTTACTTTAGGTTTTGCCTAAGTAATTACAATACTGAAATTCCAAATAAGTCATAGGCAAGGTGACAGATGTAGAAATTGGAGTTCCTACAAATGCTATATGTGAATGATAAGGTGTTGAACTAATATGTCTTTGGCATTGTTGTCAAAGAGGGAGAAATAGTAGAAAATAATAAAATCTATAGAATCAAATGTGTAAAAGGAAATAGTAGCTAAGAGAAAGAAAATAACACAAACATAAGTCAATCAAAATGAAAAGATCAGAGAGGGAGTAGAACAAAAAGGAGAAGATAGCATATCAGCAAAAGAGATATCCTTAATACTTTGAAAGAGGGAGTTACTTATAGAATTCAAAGGGAGTCATAAGAAATTCAAAGTTTCTGATAAAATGAATAATTTTGGATACAAAGTTTTCTTTTTGGCATTTAACTCACTATTTTAACTTAGTTAGCATTTTGATGACTTAGTTGATCAATTTGGTTTTCCATCAATGCCAAAGAGGGAGATTGTTGAGATCTAATTGAAAAGATCATTATTGAAGAAGGGAGATAAAGAATGTTTTCAATCATTGTTTTATTATTGATGTCAAACATACTAGTTGTTGTAATCACAATTGCTTATAAAATCCAAGTACTATCACTTAGTTGACTGATAAAGAGGATTTAATCAATAAGATGTAACAAAAGCACCTAAGGGAAAGGTTAAGTTATGATTTTTTAATGAAGTACAAGGATCAGTTAAGACACTAGTAAAATGATGAATTGATAATACACTTGAAGATACAAAGGATGGCTACACTTAGAAAACTCTAGAAGAACAAGTTGTAAAAAAATTGTCTGCGAAGCTTGACTAAATTCATTAGTGGGTGTTGAGAAAGTTAGTTCATGCCAAGTGGATTATCAGTAAGTGCTAAGAAAATGCAAAATATAGTGTGTATCGAGTGAAATAGAAGGTGTCAATAAAGTTCAGGTGTTGAGCTAGATAAAATGTAATAGGTTCCAAGCATTAGTAAAACTTAGTTAATGTTGAATGAATCCACAATAGGTGCTGAATAACATAGTATGCACCAAGCATTAGAAACTCAATAATGCTGAGTTACTGCATTATTTAAAAAGTCAAAGATTTTCTAGATCTAAGCTGATAAGGTTTTTACCTTGAATTTTGTGAACTAGATGGAAGATAAGGATGTTGAGCTGGTGGCATAGAATTCTAGGTTAACTATTTTTAGATAAATATAAGTGGATTCCATAAGATGTTTCTAGAAGAAATAAGATATGGGGAAGATACATCATATCTTACCTAATCCATTCGAACAAAAAATTAGAGTAGGAAGATTAGAAAAGGAAAACTATTCTAGACTCTTATTTAAGGAATTATAGGTCAAGAAGCAAAAAAAGATTGGAGAGAGTATGTGGTGTCAAGGAGAAGGCATCAAGAGGGAAGAATAGAGTACAAAGGCTCTACTTCGATAGATGACCACAAAGGTGATTGCATTGGCACAATGAGCATGGAGACTCAAGGAGACAAAGCTTGAAAGGAGGACAAGCTGTCAGAGCTGTAGAGATTGAAAGCTAGGCAAATTTGTGAACCAAATTGAGATCTAAAATCTACAAGTTATGTTGTGAGTTATATCAGATCAAAATCCCCTATTGACTTAGGGAAAAATCCTATTGACTTAGGTTGGTCTAGCAACCATTTGTAAATCCTTTAATAGGGTGACATTCCAAGTGAATGTTCTAAAGTCTTTTAACCATGCCCATTTCTATCCCTGAACTGGGTCACATTTAACAGTGTGTTTTGTAGCCTTTAATAGGGTAGGCCTTTCACAAGGCATCACTTTAGAAGAGTGAGAAAGGAGTAGCATGTTACTAGTTGTTTTTCCCAAATAGGGTTTCCACGTAAATCACTATGTCATGTGTTGATTTTTCGTGTCTTATTTATGCATGTTGATTTATCAGTAACTTGCTAAGAAGAATGTTTAGCTTGGATACATGATTAGTTTAAATGGGCTCACTATACTTAGTGAAAAAGTTTTATTAGGACATTTGGGCCTTGAATAACTAATTCACCCCTCCCTCTCTCAGTTATTCTAAAGCATTTTTAACATAGAATGGAGAATATGTTGGGGATAGACACAAGTAAAATAATATAGTAGTGAGGAATTGTGGTGTTCTTTTAATATCCTTGTTAAATTTTGTGTTTCCCAATAATTCTTTATTCATTATTAGTAGTAAATTTGAGGGTTGAGTTTAAATTGTGTTGTTTCTAAGAGAGTTCATCTTCAATTAATTCATTCGAGTAAATCTTTTCAAAGTGATGTTGTAAAATCAGAGTTTGAATTGATCAAAAGTTTTCTCTCTTTTTTTAAGTGTTTGATTATTTGGAAGTTCTATAAGTTGAAAGTTGAGTTTAGATTTGTCAAGTGATAAATCATGTTTTAAATATTTCTCACGATCATGAGTGGAAAATCTCTAAACATCTTTGTAGTAGTGCAAATTAGTTCTATGTAAATGTTTTCAAAGGATTTTCAGCTTAGTTGTGTAACATGAAAGTTTTATAAGAAGATCATGGCAAGAAAAGAGAAGATGTCAGCTCTTGGTTTATAGTTTTTAGTGTTGTATGCAATCTATTGTTGTAAGAATTTTGAATATTAGAAAGTGAATCACAATAGTGATCTCATTGGTCCTCTTCAAGGAGGTGGCAACTCTACATGGTTCTGATTAATGGTGTGAAGAAGTTGAAGCTTGTATACATGCCAAATTAGTAGATTGAAGTTCAACATCAACACTTATGGTATTTTGGTTTTCATGTGTTCTCTTTCATGGAACTGAAATGTTAGAAATCATTTACTCTATTTAGTGACTTTGAATACTAGGAGAAAGAGGTAGAAATTTTATTTCAAAATGCAATTAGATCTAAAATATAAAGTTAGTTTACCAAACTTCATGAACATGTTCTTGAAGATATTGTAGAGAAAATAAAGGAAATCTTCAATTATATTGTTAGATTCATAAGAAATACTACAAGAAGTATTCAAGGTCTAGAAGATGATAAAATTTATATAAATTTCAAATCAGCAATCATGGATTTTCATATTTCTTTGAGACCTAAGGAATCTTCATGGCCTATTGTTTTCCTAGATGTCTTTATGCCAAACTTAGTTAATTTTCCAACACATTTGAGAGTAAAAAATATTTTCCATGTTAAAGATCTTTTTCAATAAATTTGAGAGTGATTTAATTCATAGTTAATTCTATACTAAATCCTCTAATAGAAAATGTGAATGTGTTGAAAGTAATAGTGAATCTAGTGAATCCATAGATAATGACAATGTGCATTGTGATTATGAAAAGATGGATCCTAGATCTACTAAATCAGGTGATTTTAGTCAGGATGAGAAAGATGGTTATGTAACTAAAAATGAATTGTGTGAGAATATGTATGAGCATGAAGAAAGTTCTAATAGTAGCATTGATAAATTTTCTTTTGATGAAAATGAAAATGAATCACTTAGTGAAGAGGTATTATGCAAAGAAGAGGTCTTATGTTGTAATCATGATTCTAATTTTTCAGATTTTCATACTAATGGTACTGTTGCTATATTTTTTTCAGATCAGTTGGATAATGATTAGAGCCATGAAGAAAAGACTTGTGATGAAGTTTTGTTTAGTGTTGATGACATTTCTAAACTATTGGCTCATGATCTTGAAAGGTATGTAAATATTATATTTCTTTGGATGCTCATGTTGTCCTTTCCCCAAGGTTTGATGCTAAAAGTGATATAAAATCATAATACTCTTTATCAAGTTTTGGAGGAGTATGTGATAGTGTTTCAAGTGTTAGTACACATGACAACTTTTCTTTTGAGGAGATTACCATTAGGGAGAAGTTTCATACTATTTAAAATTCTTGTCATGTTGATTATACTAAAATTGGTTTTGAGTATTATGAAGAGGAAAAGGTTGGAAACGGTAAATATGATTATGAGTTTTCCATATATGTTGATAAATCTTGTGATGATAAGTTCAAAGTTCACTCTGACAAGTTGTTTAATGAATATTATGATCAACATATTATATGCGATCACTTTCATGAAAGTTTTTCAAACTTAGTGACTAATCCATTCTTTGAGTGTATGGAGATTTAGTGTGTGATAAATTTTATTGGATGAGTACTAGGACTACATGGATGAGAATTTAGATTTTATATGTTCTTCACACCTAATTACACAAGGTGACTTGCAAACTTTTGGCACATGCAACTTTTTGAATGAAGTAGAGTATGAAACCTTCATGTTTCTAGTTTATAGCATGCATCGGTCACTTGTAGATGAAGATTTTCATTTTGATTATATTTTATATGATCATGTTGATTCACTTTCTCATAATGAGGGTGATGTAGAAGTAAATGTTGATTTGTATATGCACTATGAGAGTAAAGGAAGTGATTTTTTTTACCAAATGAGTTGTTTTAGAATAATAATCTGAGTGGTGAAAATGATGAAAAAGATATTTTCAACTTACCTCATGAAAATGAAGATGAAAATTAGGTATATTATAAAGGGAATAAATTTTGTTGAAGTTCAGTGGCCCTAGGCCATTGTTTGTACAATTTAGGAGTAGTTTTCCTTACTTCTAAGTTGTTCAAGAGATTTGTTGGAGTGTTCTTCTTCCCCTAGAGTTCTAAATCATTATCATTCCCAAGATACATGCATCTCTAGATAGAGCCACTGATGGGACTCAAAATTGCATTCCCATTTTGAGTACCTTTCTAAACTTTCGAGTCATTTTGAGCCCCTATAAGAAGATTTAGTGCATGTACCTGACTATCATTTTGAGGCCTAACAGGTTTTTCATATTTCTAGCACCTTGCATTCAATATGTTTTTACATCTCATGATGGTAAAATTCTATTCTGAGTCATTCTGTGAAGTTTTATTTTGAGCAATGTTTAGATTTGCATTTTTGCCCAAGTGTCAAGCAACGACAAGAAGCCTAATTTGTAATTGACTATCTTGCACCCAGTTATGTTTCATGACTTTCTAATTTTTAAGTATTTGACATAAATATCTAAATACTTATGTTTTAGATTTCAAGTTATATCAACATTATTTGAATAGGTTTTAAATCCCTCAAAGTTGGTTATTTACTATTATCATGCTGATGTAAACTATTTAGAATTCTAGGAGGCCCTATTTGACCAGTTATAACTTTGACCTAGTTGAAAAAAATGAGAAAATTCATTTTGTATTACATTATAGAGGTCAGACACTTGCTAGGTTCTAGATTTAAGCCTTTGATGAATCCATTTGACTAGTTTTCAAACACGATTCCAAATGCATTTTGTAAAATTTTACTGGTGTTAAGAAATGAAGATTGGTCAGTAGCCCTATTCGGTATGTCATATTTTTGAATCTATGATAGATGAGAGTAAATGGATTGTACCACTATGTTTTTATCCAAAAATTCTTTAAGTTTTCCAATTTTTGAGTCTTGACTAATCTGTTCATACACTTTACTAGGTCCATTCTATTTGTGAAAATCATTATCCTACTAATGTTTCCAGTTCTACAAATCCATGTGCCTCATTTTGACAACTTGATAAAAGCTTCCAGTTATTCATCATAAGCCTAAATAATATAATTATACTATCCTCATTATAGTGAACTAATTCCCCAATTTTTGTTCTTCCAAGTGTTAGTTTGACTTGTTTCCAAAGCCAAAACCAAACATATTTTATGGTTTTCTAACATGTTTGTTTGTTGATAGTTCAAAGAGAGCAACTTTGATGATCAATATCTTTTGAATGAGTGATCTTCATGAGGCAATAATTTGTAGGCTAGAACAATTTGTACCAAAAAATATAAACGTGAAGTTTCAAAATTTAGTTAGATGTTTCTATTAGTTTTTTTAGGCCAATCAGAGGATCACTTGGCATGAAAATCGTAGTTTGTAGGAACAAGTTGAACTTAGTTTTTAATGGTCAATTAGTGGTCAGATTTCATCTTGATTAGTACTAAGTGTTCATTAGATATTTTGGGATGTCAGTTGTATGAAAATAATTTTTTTTAGTTGAGCCACCATGTGACCCGACTTATCCGATCAGGGTATTTCCTTTTTAGGATAGTGTGATTATTTCTAAATGAGGCTGGAAGTGATCAAAGAGATCCCGAGCTTCATATCCATCCAATACATTTTTAAAGAAGCTCTGATAGATTATTGGTGGGGAAAGGTCAATGGAAATAATAAAGTGTTTCATCAATGTCACAAGGGATAAACTTAGTCAAAGGGATGAAAATTTGTCAGAGTTAGCTTTGACATATGAGGACGTGGAATACGTCATAATCCTTATCATGATGTTGATTTTATAGAGTAGGAATCTTGATGCACAATATTGTGCTCTTATTGGTAATGACTTTAACAAGTAGTCTTGGAAAATCTAAAGAAGATTGAGATTCTATGTCATAAAGTTTTGCAGTGCAATATGTGTAGTAGTTGTCAATACATTGCGCATGTTGAACTCATTAGAAAAATATAAGATGTTTAATTTCCCATACTCAATGTTCCAATACTAATTTGAGAATTTCAAATTATTGAACATGTTAAAGGCTAAGTTTTCATTCTATTTTTCAAATCTACATAATTTCACAACTATCTAGCAAATAACATGTCAGATTCAGGGGAAGGGAAGTTGCCCATGCCTCCTATTTTTTGTCACTGAGGCCAGTCATAGCCTTTTGGATCCACATGAGCATGCTCCTCTACATTGACCTAGCCTTCTCATCCCATTTGCAAAGAGATAGAGACAAAGGAGAAAAGCTCCACATCAGAAAAAAGAGGAAGGAGGCCAGTCGAGGTGGGAGAAGGTGGAAGCAAAAGGAGTGTGAGATATTTGTTGGTGGCCTAGATGAAGATGCTTCAGGGAAAGATCTTACAAAGGTCTTTAGCATAGTGGGTTAGATTTTGGAGTTTTGACTTATGATGAATCCTCAAATTCATAAGAAAAAGGGACTCACACTTATTCAATATGCTTCTATTGAACATGCCAAGTGCACCTATTTAGATTAAAAATCCACAAGTAAAGGGAAAAGTTTTTGGGGCCTCTCCAAGTCAAGATAATGATACCCTTTTTGTAGGGAATGTGAGAAAAAAAAATGTTCTTCCATCTCAAGGGAGTGTAGTAGTCATATGGAAGTTGCCTCATTACTGGTGATGAAACTAATGCAAGAATAATGCGCATGATTTGCCAGGGCATGATTTTTTCAAGAGAAAACTCTAGATCTCACAGGTGTTAACACCATCATGAATATTTTCATTGAAATTTTTAGACTCATATGTGTAAGGTAGGAGAACACTTGTATGTAACTTAAATACTAAACCACTCAAAGCTTAAGTGTCTTATAAGACATCTATCTTTTGGAGGGAAAGCTCACGCACATGGAACCTAGATTTCTAGCTAGATGTGACTACAATTTTTTTTTTAAACCAAAAAATTGAGTGGAAAAGGAGGAGGAGGATGTTAGAAAGTTCCCTGTGGCATCAAATTGCATTCTCACAATGAAAATGATGTAGTTAATCGAGATAGTTTCAAAAATGTGAAAAGGTCAGATTTAATTGCATCACAGTTTCATAGTGTTAAATGTTAAGTTTAAAAAATCACCCTATCCATGTGAAAAACCTCATTTTGCATGATCACACAACTTAACCATAGTTAATGCAAGAGGGTTGTGAAGCTATGAAATAGAGTTAATCGCCAGGTCGTGCTATTAAGAACTTGGTTAAGGGTGAATCTTGCGAACTTACAAGAATGTGGCATGTGGAAAGACATGTTGACTATGAAATGGTGAGATGGAAATGACAAAATGAGTCTCACTAATGAGGAACTAACATGTGGTGCCTACATGGTGGTCAACTAGGGTATGACCCAAATTCAAAAAAGGGTCAAATTATAAAATTTAGAAAATTAATATTTTATTGATTTTTCTTTCTAATTTTCATGTGCATCATTGATTTGAAAAATTTAATGAATTGAAATATTTTCTATAATTTTAAACTATAGGCTATTTTAATTTTTCATTCTAATGCTTTGTTCATGAGTTGGGCCTAGAAATTTCAAATGCATGCCAAAGAAGGATTTTGTTTTATGCAAAATGCATAGTGTAGTATACCACTATCCATATATGCAGTCAGAAAAAGCATAGGTATTCAATGATAAGAGCTACAAGAAGATTTTTTTAAATATGGGGAATTCTTAGAAGAATGAGAAATTTTCAAGATGAAGTATCAAATTTAGTTGGATAATAGATATTGAAGTTTGTTGGCTCCAGATTTGGGGGCAATCATTTTTGGGAGCTTCATTTTTCCTCTAGAGGTCATTTAGTGGGTATTTTTCCCCCTTATTCTAATATTAGATTTGGCATCTAAAACAATTACTTATTTTTATAATTCTAGAGATATTTTTATGCATTCTTCAATTGCAAGGAAAAGATCTTATTTTCAGTTATAGAAGGAGGGTAGAGAAAAGTTCTGCATCAACAAGAGGAAGAGTTACAAGTGGACAAATGATAGTATTTGATCTAAATGGGGAATTATTTAGGTCTTTATATTCTCTTCTCTTCTCTTTCTTTAGGGTTGGTTCCAGTTCTTGGACATTTTCACTGTTGTGATACCACAAGGATGGTTCCTATTTGTTTGAAATTTCTTTCATGGCTTTGATTCAACAATTCTTCAACACTTATCTTGTGAAATGAAAAAAAAGTAATGATATACAATGATAGTTCTAGTCTATTCAATAATTCTATATTTTAATTTCATTTATCATTTATGTATTTTTTTCAAGGAAATAAATATAAGTGTAGCAACAAGTTTTATCTTGAGTCTAGATCTTGTCTCCTATTCATGTAGTTCGTAATCTTTTGTGTTTTGTGAATAGAGAGCATAAAACTTATTTTCATCCTATTTTAGGTTGTATGTGTTGATATAGTTTTCTTTTGATTCAAGGAGTCATGTAAATTCTTAGTTTATCATCATAGGGTTGCAAATCTCATGAAGGGATAAGTTGAGTATGAGAGTCATAAATGATTCATATGTCTAATTCACAAGGTGAATTGATAGATCTAGAAGTCCTCATATATGAGATGTATCAATGGCTTCCAAGTATGTGTGTTAATGATTTTTGGAATTTCCCAATAGATAAGGCATTGATCAGATATAGGATCTATGTGTTTTATTGTTCATGTCTTGGTGATGCTGAAATCAATTTATAATCAAAATCCTTTTATCTTTTTGTTTAGGAGCTGAAAAGAGTTACCCTCACATAGATTGTCTAGTTAATATATCATGATTCTATCTATTTCATGTGTATTTTATTTGTATAAGCATAGAAGATTCATGGGTATTGTTTCCTTTATAGGATTTTGTTGTCTGCTTTAATACTGGTGCTTTATGAAGAATATGAGGTTCACTCGCCTAGGTTTTGTAGAGCTTGAAGAGGAAGGAATAAAGCCTTATGGTTGGCCCTAGTGTCTAAATGGGTATGTTGTAGATGGGAATTAGTTGCCCCTGGATGCATTATATTCTCATCATTAGTTTTTGGAAATATGACATTTTGAAACACCAATAGACACAATGCCACTCCAATGCATCTAAAAGATAAAATAGGAGTGAAAGCAATTTGAAATCTTATCACCATGCTATACAATTTATTCATAAAATAATCTTCTTTCTTCTCATTGAAAATAATATCTAAAACATGAAATACACTTAAATAAGTCATAAGAAAAATATGAATTGTTTCCTTCAATGCATAAATACAATGATAGAAGAAGAAAGATGAGATAATGGAGAAGCCTCCAATACAAGGTGTCACATGAACACCATCAAGAAATCCAAATTGATCCAAAATCCATGTTTTATCCATGATAAGAACCTATCCAAACATACAAATACAAATAGAGCCAACCATGGAGAGCTCACTTCACAATATAGGTATCAAGGAGACCACCCGCCAAGCTTGGAGAAACCATAGCTAGCTGGGTGATAATCAGGTCCAATCCACAATAACACAAAAAAAAAAAAACACCCATCCAAAGTATACACAATAGGATTCACCTTGAACTCATGACAAAGAGTGAAGGTGGACTACAATGTTGGATATGGAAAATATAAAAATGTTCAAGAAACATGCCTTTCTAATATTAAAATTCACATACAATTTCCATACTTTATCGTCCTTATCTCACACAAAGAAAGATCAATAACATTAGCATACAACAACCCATATACCTTGAATTTCTTCCCTTTTCGCTCAATGAAAAGAGACTCTTCATTTTGATGGAGTCCAACTAACCCCTTCCCCTACACTTGGCCACTTCTTCCCCATCGAAGGGTGAGCAATGTCATTACACCCTTCACAAATTCCTTATAAATAATCCAAAGATGAAAAAAATAGGAATGAAATCAAAGCCAAAACGCCGTTCCCTTACATTATAATATCACAATATGCATGAAGCACATACATAAGAGAATACAATCACATACTAAACTATTTTCAAATAAGAACAAGATTTCCATGGCAATAGACATGACCAACCTTCACAAGTTTTATGGTTAAATAATGTTTGAGAAGAGCCTAATACCATTTGCTTGCTCCAAAACCAAGTCCCTAATGTCTCTAAAACTAGAGAGTGGATTCAAACACCCACTATCTCCTTCAAGGGCCTCTTAATTCTATCTACCTATCAACATTAAATTAAGAATTGACCCCTATGTCCTTTGGCTTTCACATGTGCCCTATAATAAATCCAAGATTGGAAAGGAGTGTGGTTTTGGAGAAAGGTCAAGGATTCACTCAATTTTCCCAACATGTTGAAAATAAGATATTAAAAGGGTCACCAAGGCCACTAGGGGGTTCTAGTAGTTTTAGAAATATCACAAACCCATACCCCTAACACTTAGGTATTTAGATTTCTCTAAAATTGGACTCTAGATCTACTTTTTGGCCTCTAGAAGTGACTATAAAAATTTGAATCCAATTAACTCAATTGGTGGGACTTTACAAGTATCTTTAATGAAAGGATTTAATTAGGTTCCTAATAAGTTAGTTAGGTTTAGGTTTGCATTACCATCTTTAGTAGACATATTGTTACACATACACATGACAAGTGCCAAGTGATACTATAAAATCACTTTACACAACATTTAATGTCACTAATTACATAGTAAAATCACCTAATACATACATATAAATTATGATCATGAATTAAATAACTTAATAATGAGGTTTAAATCTCCTCATTAGATTCAACCTTGGCTTTACAATTTCCACATATGTTTGGTTACTATTTCTCCAATAATTTCTATGGTAAGTTTCTTGCACACTCAATTCAAATATCAATAGATCAATAAAATCACATACACACACAAACATAGATATGTGTGTGTGTGTGTGTGTGTGTGTGTGTGTGTGCAAGATCATGGTGTGCCAAAAGGTGGCAATCTAAAGAATATGTAGTTCTGAATTGCCTCAAAGCATTTCAAAATCTATTCTAACTTCTTTTCCAGCCATCTCGATACCAAATAAAAATATTAGTACCTTTGTAAAGCCTATTATATCTTTGGATGCCAACACCACATTCTCAACTTAAAAAATGTCCTTAAAACATGTTTTTGGCTTGTTCTTATGTGGTTCTAACTTCAAACATGTGTTTGATGAATTTTCTATCACCAAATTTTGACAAAATGAAAAGGTTTTCTTAAGAATGTTCTTATATTTCTGGTAATTTAATGTCTATCAAATTATGAGTTTAGTAAGTAATTATTTTTTATTTTCTAATGGAGTTATGCATAAAGAGCTAATTGACACGCTAATTGAAAAAAAAATAAAACTTTCAAATAGTATAAGATTTTTGAAATCCAAAAGATACATTGCATTATATGCCTCTTCTACTTTAAGGAAAATAAAAGGAAAAATGAACTTTTTAAATTTTTGAATAGATAAGATGGTCAAATATGAGAGTTCTTTTATTCCAAAAATACTATAGGAGAAAATTTATAATTAATTTTTTATTTGGAATAAAAATACCCAAAAATATGTCTTACATATGGGTATGAGTCTATTTATTATATCTAGAATCTTATTAAAATATATTATCATTTTTTTTATTAAGATGGTCAGACATACACTTCTCATTTTTATCCTAAAATTTTTGTAATATTGCATTAAAATTCAAAATTTTGACCAATCATTTTGTCTTTCTTTAGACAAGGCCTAAAAGTTTAGAAACTAAAATCAACTTCCTACAGATTCTTTTCTCACAAGTTTTTGATTAAG
This sequence comes from Cupressus sempervirens, assembly GCA_028749045.1. Lineage (NCBI taxonomy): Eukaryota > Viridiplantae > Streptophyta > Pinopsida > Cupressales > Cupressaceae > Cupressus > Cupressus sempervirens. Next base: position 789,411,858 of record CM053783.1, on the reverse strand, counting down.
GAAAATAGGATTTAATAGGACCCTAAAACCCATACAATAAATAGTTTAGACATAGAAACAACACTTAAAGTAGAAACATATACTATAAGGAAACAAAAGAAACAACTCCCAACAAAAAAGACTATGTCTAGTAAAAAGAAAGGGAGAGAAGACAAAAAGCCAGGTCATCCAAGAAAAGCCAGGGCACTTAACAGATCTCTCTTAGCCTTTCTGCTATATTGATTTCTATCTCTGATAGTTTTTTTGTCACATCCTTCATTTCTAGTGCTCCTGGTCAAGATCTTGAGTATCCTTCTTCCTCATGCTAGATCTTGTGCACTTCCTTGAGCTATCTTCAAGGTTCTTTTCATTGGCACTATGGAGGGTTTTGTTCTCTTCCTTGTTGGTTCTAATGAGGATCTTGACATTCTCATTGGCCTCTTTTAGAATATTGTAGCTTTGTTCTATAATGATCTGCATGGAGCTCTCCATAATTTGAACCTTATTTTTAACCTCCTCCACTCTATCATCCTTGCTCCTTTCTTCCTTTGAAATCTTTTTGTTCAAGCTACAATTTTCACTTTCAAGGCTGCACACCCTATACTTGAGATCTTGGATCTCATGGAACATCCATTTCGTAGCTCAAAAAATGTCTACAACAATGTTCTTAGCATTATTGATGACATCCATATCTAGGTGCTTCTTAGCTATGTCACTAAAAATAACTAGGGTCGGGTCAATTAATTCCTCAATTTTAATTTTTCCTTCATCATCCTCTTCGATCTATGTTCTTATTATTTCTCTATAAATCCCCATCTCAGCCAAAGTATTGCCAAAAATTTTCCACACCACATTTATGTCCCTACCCATGATCGAGCACCTATATTGGCTGGACCCAAATTCCTCAATGTCTTTTTCATGGTCAACTCCCTCTTCTTGGTTGGGAAAATGTGCATCAATTGACGTAACCCTTATTTAATGATTTTTCCTTACCACTTAAGGGCATATTTTGGTTGACCATGGTCCTACACACACAAACAAAATTGCATAATCAATTGACTAAACATTCTACATTCTTATTTTAATAAAATTTTCCATTTCAGCAATGATAAAACATAATTGATTGCATGATTAAAATACCATAACATTTTCACCAATTCAAATTAAAATAGTAGAGTAATCATCATAATGGATGAATACACCTAAAACATCATAAACATCATCAATAAATTATTCTAAACTATTTGAATACATATAACATAATTATCAAGGTACCATAAATAACATCATAATCATAAGGTAAAAAACCACATAACATCGATAGTACAAAATAATGTTTAAATAGTCAACAATGTAGCAAGTCTTAAATCACATGGTATCAAATCATTAATGTATTAACTAGTATCAATTTATATTAGAACACCTAAACCATAAAACCTTAATTCCTATCCATCATCATTTTCATCTGATTCCATAGCTTCTATCACCTAGTTATGTGGATGTATCATAGAGAACACATGAAATGTTTATGATTCAAACCATAATTTTGATCGACCAAATAAATCATCCCATACAAATGTATAACCTCTTGTACAAAATACCCTTACAACCTTAACTCATTGTAATGTACTTTTAATATCTAAAATTAAGTTACATAAGGACACCTCTAGTTAGTTGATAACATTTGACCTTGAATTCATAATGATGTATAAAAGGGTAATTATTAAGTTATATTATTGCAACAATCATCAAATCATTATTTGTAAGATAGCAATAATTATCATAATGTCCTCTACATGGTTTCTAGCAAGAACAAAAAAATTTCCCAATACCATTTCCTTGTTGTGTTTATATATCCATTAAAATATCTTATAATTATTTAAAAAATAAATTCATATTTAAATAAGTACATATGAGGAGGGGTCTTACATCCTCCCCCACTTTCCTTTGACTTCCATTTGGAAGTCGCACAAACTAAGACATGCATCTCAAGGTAGACCTTGTCTAGACTTATCCCAAAATCCACTTCATTATAAAACAATGATTTATAATTTACATATACACTCAAAGATGATAACATATTTACCTAATTTCCCTTACTAAAAGTGAATTTCAACCCATAACTCTGACATGGGTATGCTTCCTAGGATCAAATAAAGACATATTTCACATGTACATAACATTCAAAATTAGTATGAGTATACTTATAGAATCTCTAATAATAATAATAATATAATAAGGTCTTCCAAATTTCTATATACTCACTCATCGAGGTAATGGTTATACAAGACTCCCTCAACTAGTATTTTCTTAAAATGGAGCTTGGATCTTTATCAAAGGTTAATCACTTTTACACTAGATTTTTCGTTGTGTACTTCTTCCTTGATAGTACACTAAACAAGACCATTAGGTTAAATCATAACCATAACTAGTTTTATGTGGGGTTACAATATATTACCCATAATAGTCAATAGATATTCACTAGTCCTATTACTAAATTCTTGGGAGAGGGTGGGACATGAATACCTTCACTAAGAACCCGAAACCCTAATACTACACCTACACTTGATTTTTAGGAATCACTCTAGTATTCCTATCATATTTCACTTTTCCAACAAAATTCACAAGGAGGTTCCTTAAAATTTAAATTCAAAATCAAGGATGAAATATTCAATGCAAAAGTATGAAACAAAAGAAATCAAGAGTGGCCACAATAGTAAATTTTAATCAAGAAATAAAGGCATGTGTTGGAGTAAAAATATAACCAGCAATAATAAATTTGGCTAAGTAGCCCAACATCACATTGCCAAAAAGAAGGAAAGAATATTAAAATACAAAATTTGAAATCAAACAAATAAGGAAATAAATCCAATTTCTTACAACATCTACATTATTGGCATAAGGCCTTCATACTAGCATCACTGAAGAAAGGAGGAATCTTAGGTATTTCAAATCCATTGCATAGAACTTTTATTGAAATTAGATCATTCTCTAAAGACCATGTTGCTAAAATTATGGTTGATCCCATAGACTAAAAACATAGGTATATTCATTGACATCATCCAATGGTTAGGGTTTACTATACTAAGGGGTGTGTCTAGACTAAACTCCACCTAATAATGTAAATTAGAGGATAACCAAAATGAGTTTCCTTCCATCCTCTTGTTGTTACATGGGTCTCCTTTTGAAGAATATATATATGTGGGGACATTAGTGACAATAAAGTGGTAGTCTATGTTGTAGCTATAATATCAAAGCCTTATCCTCAATTCACTATAATTACATATTGGGTTTATAGGTTAAAAGAAGAGGAAGGAGATAAGAAAAGATTTAAAGATAGGTTGGTTGTAAAAGAATTTGCATAGAAAAAGGGCATTGATTTTGATGAGATATTTTCTCTTGTTATTAAGATGACTTCTATCCATACTATTTTTAAGTCTTGTGGCTACTGAAGATTTGCATTTGGAGCAGCTTGATGTTAAGACAACCTTTCTTCATAGTGATTTGGATGAAGAGATATATATGGCTTAGCCATAGGGATTTATGGTCAAAGGTAAGGAGAACTTAGTGTACAAATTGAAGAAAAGTTTATATGGCTTGAAGCAAGCACCTTGGTAATGGTATCTAAAATTTGATAGTTTTATGCATGAGCATGGTTACAATAGGTGTCATTTAGATCACTATGTTTACTTTAAGAGGTTGGATGATGATAGCTACATTATTTTATGTTTATATGTTGATGATATGCTTGTAGTTGGGTCTAACATGGATCACATTAAGGGGCTGAAATGCCAATTAGCACATGAATTTTCTATGAAGGATTTGGGGGTAGTAAAACAAATCCTTGGTATGAATATTTGTAGAGATAGGAAGAATAAAACATTGACGCTATCGCAAGCTAATTTTGTTGAGAAGGTGTTGCAATGTTTCTCTATGGAGAATGCTAAAGCTGTCAGCACACCTTTAGCTAGTCATTTCAAGTTGAATAAGGAGATGTGTCCTAAGACACAAGAAGAGGAGGATAAGATGTCCAAGATACCCTATGCTTTAGTTGTAGGAAGCTTGATGTATGCTACGGTATGTACTAGGCCAGATGTTGCGCATGCACTGGGAGTCATTAGTAGGTATATGAGTCATCTAGGAATTGAGCATTGGAATAGAATCAATTGGATTCTCAAATATTTGAGAAGAACATCCAATAAGTGTTTACACTTTTGGGGCTTTACTATTGATTTACAAGACTATGTTGACTCAGATTTGGTAGGGGATATTGATACTAGGTAGAGTACTACAAGTTATGTCTTTACTATTGGTGGGGCAGCCATGAGCTAGGTTTCTAGGTTACAAAAGGTTAATGCTTTATCCACTATAGAGGAAAAGTATGTAGTTTCTATAGAGTCAGCCAAGGAGATGATATGGCTTCAGTTTGTCTTGGAAGAATTGGGACATCCTTAGAAAGATAATTATTTGTTTATAGATAGTTAGAGTGCCAATCATCTTGCAAATAATTTGACACGACATTCAAAGACCAAACACATCTAGTTGTGGTACCATTTCATTCTATCAGTTTTGGAGGATAGACAGTTAAAGCTAGAAAAGATACTTACAAATGACAATCCAACAAATATGTTGAAAAAGGTAGTAACAAGGGAGAAGTTGAACTCCCCTTCAATTTTAGTTGGTCTTCTAGACTAAACATGAATAAAATAATAGTAGAGTCTAGGGTGGTTTGATCTATTGGGAGCCTTATGGAGCAGCAAAATCACTATAGGATCAATCTCCAAGTGGGAGATTTTTGTTTAGTGTGGAGCCTGATCAATCCCCAAGTGGGAGATTTTTAGTATATGGTGATTGATTAGGAAAGTATTGTACATACTTCATAAATTCTTTGGGGCTTGGGTCATCTCCTCAAAAAAAAAAAAATTGGTACTATTTGTAGATTTTCCACTAAAGTAATGGCCAATATTCACCAATTTATGGCCAACATGTAGTAACCCTAAAGTGGTCTAATATTTGTATAAAAGGGCTTAGGGTTAGGGTTTTTTCATAGTGGTGATGTGCAATAGGTTCTTGTGGTGGTATTGAGCTGTAAGGGATTATGGATTTTAATTAGGTTGTAATCACTAGATTGTAATAATATTAGACTTTTTGTTTGGTGGATGTAGCCCAGGGATTGGGTGAACCATATTAAATATTGGTGCCTTGTGTTCTTTTCTATGTGATCTATTATTTTCTATTATTGGTTATATTTGCATGTAATTATTATTTTCTATCCATGGTTTAATCCTAAAATTTAATACTCTTCTAATTCTTGACATGTATTATACCTAGCACATACTATATAACTTGGTATATATATACTTGATACTTGCTCGATCGGTAATGAGCTTAGCTCATATTGAAATGCTCAATGACCATACACTAACTTTGCTCCTATAGAGCTCAACACATACTTATTTATGTACATGAATTAGCTTATACAGAGTAGCTCAATTGTAGTGATGACCCTCTAACTCTTCCTTGTAAATGACTAAGTGGTTGACACTAATAGACACCAATGGTTAGAGATATCAACAATCCCCCCCTTTCCATTATTGGAAAAAAAACTTTTCCATAGTTACATTGTTATAATACAATATGATAAATGAGCTCTCCCCCTAAGTCTTATGAATTATGCCAATGAATAATGAATAAATAATGCAAAATTGAATAGCAGATTCATTTCACCTTTATTCATTTCTATATTTCTCCCTTTTTCATGACATATCATTCCCCCTTGTTTTTGAACACTTTTGTCACTACTACTAAGGTCGAATAGGTGGAAGTAATCCATATTTTTCAATGAATTCCTTATGAAATTTGATAATGATGGACAATACATGATCCCATGTGGTTCTTTTTGCCTCCAAAATAGTAATCTAGGAATGTAATCTTGTATACAAATCAATTAAGCTATCATCCACTGAAAGATTGCTATATTCTATGATAAGATCCAGGGCTATTTTCAATTCTCTCTAGATGACCTCCCAATGAGATATCATATTTAACTAAATAGAGATCAATTTGGATCTCATATTGCTGTCAGCTACCTAAAGCTCAACCAATGTGCCTTGAGCATTTAGTAGATTATTGTAGTGATCAATGCTTGATCTTGCTCACTCATAAATAATGCTTCTAGATCTCTTTATCTAAGCCTAAATTTGATCTATTTTTTCCCAAGTTGTGTTAGTAAATTGTGGCACATTTGACAAAATCATGTAAAAATGTTGTATCTTACGTATTGGCTCAATCATAACCTACACTCTCTCTTGTAATTGCACCTTTTTCTTGGAAATAGTTATTGAGACTTTGTTCATAAACTTAGTTTCTTGTATCTGAGTAGACCAATCTACTAGTTTCTCATTTGACTCTATGTTACCAACATTCACTTGATCAACTATATTTATAAGCTAGTTGATGATTGGTTTATTGAAAAAGAAGATTGTTGATGTAAATAAATGATGGAGATTGTTGAAACCTATCATAGGAACAATCATTATTTTGCCACTAATATCAAACCTGGTAGTTGCTAGTACGGCAATTTCTAGCATTTGTAAAAATGTTATCATTTGATTGATTGATGAAGAGGATTTGAAAAGAAAGGATAACAAATGTACCTAGAGAAAGGTTGATTTATATGGTGTATAAAAGGAGCACTAAGACCAAGTAAGACTTTGACAATATAGTGTATTTTATATCTACTTAAGGTTACAATGAAAAGATAATTAATCAAAGACAAGAAGAAGACTAAGAAAAAAGAATATGTCTACCAAGTCAGACGAAGCATACAGTATAAGCTAAGAACATATTTTAGGATGAAGAGAAAGATGGTTATGACTAAGGTAACAAGGGTTTAGTATGTGTTGAGTGACAAGAAATTCATTTTGCATCGAGAATCAAAGATGTTAGTATTGACCAAGAAAAGACTTAGTTCATACCAAGAAACCTAGTCTTGACCAAGCATCATAAATTAGTTATTGTCAAGTAAACAACATGTTATTGCCGAGTGATACTATAAATATTTTAATGGAGATTTGACAAATTTGAGTTGAAAAAGTTGATTTCTTGAATTACGTGAAGCATGTTGAAGATAAGTATGATGAGATGGTGGCACAAAATTCAAGATAAACCATTTGAAGATGAATTTAAAGAGGGTTGTAAGAGAAAATTGTAGAGGGAACATAATGGAAAGAAAGGAGGATTTGATGAATCTAACCTAAACTTAAGAGGGATGATTGTGATGAAGTGGAAAAAGATCAAAATTACGTAAGGACATACAAGGCTAGAAGTAAAGTGTGAGCAAGATAGAGAAGGATTTTAGAGTTTTTGCTTCATATGGTGGCCAAAGGGATGAATCTATAGTTGGGATTTTAAGCAACAAGGCTTAAGGAGGTGAAGGCTTGAAGGGTGAACAAGAAATCAAAGACAAAGGGGAATGAATACTAGTAAGAATGGAGAGTTTAATGAGAGATCTAAAAATTGCAAGTGATTTGTTTTGTTATTAGATCAACTCCAAGTGTTACTTTCTAGTAATTATTTCACTTTGGATAAATCATTTGGATTAAGGTTGACCTAACAGTCATGAGAATACCCTTTAATAGGGTGAAATTCTAATAGAATTTTATAAATTCCTCTAACAAGGCTCACTTTTAATAGGGTGATTGAAATCATTTAATCAAGGTCACATTTAATAGTGTGCATTTTAAATATTAATAGGGTTTTCTCCTAAAAGGGCTCACTTCAGAAGAGTAAAAATTGGTATCATGTTACTTGTGATTTTTCACAAATTGGGTTTCCACATTAAATCCTTGTGTCAATTTGTGTGGTTAAATTTGTGGTATTTCATGTTTACATTTTTTCAAAGTTCATTTGACCTAGGACAATAATATACAATGGTTTGAGATATTGGATGATCTAATCAATGCATGCAAAAATACTTTTTAATTACTAAAAAAAAATTTTCTCTACATTTAGACCTTGGATAATTGATTCACCCCCTACCCAGTTATTCTAAACTATTCCAACATGGTGCATCTTCTTCAAAATTTTGAATGTAAAAAGCATCAACAAGAATATGCTTTACATCATATAGTACTTATTTTTACTTAAGATCTCTTCTTAGTTCTTCTTGTCTCTTCTTCTTCACCAAAAATTCTTGCAAAAAAAATATTTTCTCCAAGGTGAGATTTTATGGGTCCAATTGTGGTATCTCAATTGTTTCAACTAGCCTAACCTCAATATCTTGTGAAACATATTTTATTGCTTTCCTTTTTTTTCTAGGTGAAGGACTACTACTACTTAATACTACCCTTAGAGTTGGTGAAGGGGTACCACCACTTAGTCTTGCTTGTGCATCTATGATTGAGACAAAAATAGTTACACTCAGTTCATCTTCATTTGATTCTTTGTCTTCCTCAATGTGAGTTGTTGAAACAATATTATTATTTATACTTGTTTCTTTCTCTTCACCATCTACCTCTCTATCTATGAGCCTTGACTACTTGGCCTCTAGAGTCTCATGGGTGTTAGAATGTATAGGGGAAATATTTCCTTGTGGACTTAGTACACTTGATCTTTCTCCACTACTATAATGATGTTTGATGTTCATGATGCTTTTCTCTCTCATCTTTTTCGTTAACCCAAAAATTTTTTTCCAAAGAAACTCATCTTCTTGTTGTACAACTTTCTCTTTATTCTATAATAACAAAAACATTCTATACTTAGAAGAAATTTTACTCCTATATTGTTCCAAACTTGTATCCTATTTCTTCTATGATAGATCAGACATAACTCTAACTAACGTCTCAGTTCCTATATATTTCTCTTCTACTTATTTTGGCTACCATTTCATTTCTAGTCTATCAAATAAATCCTTGTGTATCATTTTATCAATTCTTATATGATCTAACTTATGATTAGAAATCATATGCATGGTTGCCTCCTCAATCTAAGTTTGATCAACATTGTCTAATGTATCATGCTTTACAAATATAAAGTTAGAGAATCCTAAAGATCCTTGTAAATTTTCAAACACCTCTTTAATGGATTTGCATAGCCCTTTGGTTGGGCCTCTAACCAATCTCCTTCTATTTTTTGGGGAATTAGGCTAGACAGTCATTTCTACTTTCTACTTTATAGTCCACTTGACACTAGCAGCTTCTTTGATCCTTGGCTTGTTTGGTGGTGGAGGAGAAAGCGGCGTCACTACCAGCTTCTTTTATGTTCCTTGAGCTTTCTTGCTCAGTAGTATGACAATAACTGTGGCTTTTCCCTTGGCACCTTCTTCGTCTTCCTCTTCCTCATCAGCACTATCTTTTTCTTCATCTCCACCAAGACCTTGTGTCAATTGTAATGGGTTTTTTCCCTTCCCTAGGGTGCTCAATTTAGCTTTTAGGCCTTCAATAATTTTCTTCCTTTTCTTCTCCTAGGAATCTATTTTGATATTCACAATAATTCTTTCTTTGGCTTCTTCATATTTACCAAGATGTTTGACCTGAGCATCTATATCTTCTTTCAATCGTGCATCAACATTTTCACTCACTGTGTCACTATCAATCTCATAGTAAAACTTTTGTAATGAATCCTTCCTCAACTTTACTACCAATACAAAAACATTGTCCGTATCTACAAGAAAATATATGTCATTTCCATATTTTATGACAACCACTTTAGGTATCCTTATTCTCCTTTTCATCCTTTGCTTGAATTCATCAAAATAAGCATTCATTACATTCCCAAAATTTTCTCCTAATTGAGTAATATACTCATTTATTTGTCTTGTCACTAGTTTTTCTTGCTCCTATACAACATCACCAATATGAGGAAAATACTTCTATATATAAAAGAAAATACACATAATGAGGGAACCAAACTTACATATTGAATTCTTTGATTTTCTTATAGATTTACAATTCTCTACAAGTTTTAGTCTTTGTAGCTTGGAAAGATCATACTCATGATCTTTCAAAACAATCTTCCATTCTTGATCTACAACCATACAAGGCACACTATTCAGTCTTCTTGATTGATTGAATTTTTGAGCTTTAAGTTTCACTACAAACTCAATTAGTGGATTAGAGATTTTTGTAATGGATAGACTATGTTCATTCCACTCGACTCCTATGTTTTCCTATATTTCTTCATGACTCAAGTTTTGTTGACGTATCAGTGAAGTTTGTTATTAGTGATATACACTTATTCAGATTGTAAGTATCCACCAAGCTTATTGTATAGTTAACAATGTTAACCAAGCATTTTAGTTGTCACCAAGCCCTACAGTTGCTACCAAGTTCTTTGGACAAATTCTAGTGTATGTCGATCACTTACCATAGAGTTAAAGTTTAGCAATATAAACTGAGCATCTTAGTGTATGTTGAGTTTACCAATGAAAATTGAGTTGTGTTATGCTTACCAAGTTTGTAGTTGATATAATGTGAGTCCAGTGTTAACTGAGCTACTTAGTGTTAACCAAGAGACTCAGTTTACACCAAGCTCAAGGTGATAGTGTTTACCTAGCTATGTAGTGGTAACCAAGAGACACAATTTATGTGATGAGTTTAATAGTATTCACCAAGTCACCAATGCAGACCAAGTTTAAGACTAGCTGGAAGTAATCAATATGGACTAAGCTTCTATATCTACTGTGCATGATGATGTTGAGCATTGACATTCGATGACGAGTATCAGAACCTCATCGAGTTATTCTTGAAAACCTGAGTATTTACATTTGAGATGACTTTTTAATATTTGTGTAAACTTATATTATGACCAACATTATAATTGTATAATTGGATTGGTATATATGTAATGTATTGTATCACATCTAATGTATGTATGGAATCAATAAGGAAGTAATTTGATCATCATAGAAGAGAAAAAATGTGAATTAAAATAGTATAAGGAGCAAAAAATATACATATATCACAGCAAGGTGATTTATACACTTAAAGGAATCTCATTCAAAAAACCAAGTTGTAGATCAAAGATCAAATATTGTTTCATCCTAAGAAGTGGATCAATCAAATCCTTTAACAAGGTAGACCTAACACTCTTATGTAAATGTCTTTACTGAGTCCATACTTCATATGTTTGTAAATTCTTTAACAAGGTGGACCTAGTGATCCTTATTGTTCCTAATAGGGTAGATCATTAGAAATGATCAATGTAAGCCGTAATAGAAAAAGTTTATACTAGAGTACTAAAGCTTGTGGGTATCATCCCCACCCTAGTTTTACTTTCTATTTGGAAGGTTTTTAGGTCACCAAATCTATGTGTCAAAGTATTATGTATGCTTTCATGTTTTTAGTTTCTCATGCATGAAGTTAGACCAAAATTCATATAAAGAATTAATTGCTAATTGAATGAAATGAAGTTACTAATTCATCCCTCCCCTCTTAGTAACTTAGCTTGTCATAATATTTCCAACAATTGGTATTAAAGCATTGTGGATCTTAGAAGAAAGTTTAATAGCTTGAGCAAAGATCAAAGGCCATGGAGACATTTAGACTTGACAAGGCTATTGACAATGAGAAGCTAGATTTTGAGATGGCTATTGCCCAACTCAAGAAAGAAAAGGAGCAACTCTCTCGATCCCTAAAAAGAAGAAAGGATCTTGCAATTCAAATGAATGATCATCTCTACATTGAAGAAATAATTGAAGATCTTTATTCATAAAGCAACTTAGATGAAGCAATCAAAGAACTTCTAGAAAAGAATGGTTCTCTAGAAAAGGAAGAAAACTAAGAAGAGAACAAAAAATTTAGTCAGTAAGGTTATGTGAAGTCATGGAAGAGAAAAATGAGATGATAGAAGAAATAGAAGGAAAGGATAATGAGATTCAACATCTATCCCTCCAGCAGACTGACATCATTAATTAGCTCACAAATGCAAATGAGGAAATCATGAACCTAAGGTTAGAAAATGAAAGATTGTAGAATGATCCAAACTCTGAAAGACAAATCAATGAAAGAAAGATGAATCCCAAGTAGACATGAATCAGTTCAATGAGAAAAATCTCTATAGATAGAGAGAAAAAGTAGGAATTGGATATACAAAAGAAGGTGAATCTGCTAAGCAAAGAACTCAAAAGAATCAAAAACCTAATTGCAGTCATTGTGGTAAAATATGTCATACATCAAATAAATTTTGGAGCAATGGGAAATAAAAATTCAATAGGATGTGCTACAATTGCAACCAGTATGGTCATAAGGCTAATGAATGCAAAGAGAAACCCAAATTTGAAGGAAAATGTCACAAATGTAAGAAGCATGGATACAAGTCATCATAATGCAAAACTAAGACATTGAATCTAGTAGAAAAAATTGTGAAAGCTATATTTGGTTGGGACAAAACACCTGGTGCAGAGGTCATTACTATGGAGAATTTGGATATATTGGAATGAATTGTGTAAGGCATCGCATGAGGAAAAGAGATACTACCAAAATATGTTTTATCTATATAGAACTTGGTCGTCTTTCCAAGAACTATATAATACTAGTAGGATTGAAGATAGAAAGAAGGCAAAGGTTGATAACATTCAAAAATAGATGAGACAAAAAATGGGTTCCAAAGTCTACCAAGAATGCAAGTCCAAACAATGATGAACAAGTCACTCAAGAATTGGGTGGCTCCATAAATTATACATGATTTCTTAAAAGAGAACTAGAACTAGGCCACCAAAGAAGGCATCCAAATGAGTTCTAGTTAAAAGGACAAAAGATCCATATCTATATTCAAGATACAAAGGGATCACCAAGTAAAAGGGTACCAATTACTATCGATTTACTTTCCTTATCGAGTGAGGCTAGGTCACAGACTCTACCAAGCAAGGTCAGGAGTAACTAAATTTTATGTGGTTATCGAATGATGGAAGTCTCTACCAAGTAATCAATAAAAGGAAGTGGATGAAAATTTTTCAACTTGATCTACCACTCATACTAGGAATTTATGACAAAATTTGATAAAAACGAATGAAATCAAAGTCATTTTCACTATGAAATTTCAAGAGCTATTGCATAGTGAAATATTCAATAGCATCCAAGCAATTTGCAGGAATTATTATCAAAGTTTTAGAATTATCTATAACCCTACTAAATAAAGATGACATCTAGTAGCAGTAAGGAAAAGTGAGGTTTAGATATTCTAGTTTGTGGTGTAGAATGGAAAGCTTCAGACTTCAAGCTCACTCCTACGATTGTTGAAACCCTAGACTTGAGTGAAGCACAGTCTCAAATCCCTTCAAAGGTATTGTTGATTAAAAAAATTCATTCTCATTTTAAATGCACAATTCAAGATGTTGGTACTTTGGAAATTGATAAAGCCCTAGAAAAATTGTGTATAAATGGCATCTTGAAACTTAAGCATTAAAACCTTGAGACAAAAGGATTAACCCATATTCCTCACATGCCCCATGAATTCCAAGTGAAATGGATTAGTTTTATTCTTAGTTGGGTGCACAATGGATAATTATGGTTGGAACAACCAATATTGATCATGAAGAAGATGATTCATAGAATCACTAGTCTCCCAATGTTGGCTAAAGCTAAGAGGATCAAAGCCCTAGGTAAGGCTAAACTAGAGAAGAAAACCCTAGTAGAATAGGATAGTAGGGGCATGAAGATAAGTAGTGTCACTAATATGGAATTAAAGTTTAGTATTCATATCATTGCACATAAGATCTATAGTGCAAGCTGGTTGAATAGTGTATCATGTGAAGCAGTTGACCTTGCATACAAGGTAGTCAAGAATAATATTTCTCTTGACCTTGCTAAGCTACTATTGATTCAATTTGACATAAACATGGAGAGCATAAAAACATCAAAGAACAACCTATGTAAGCTTGGCTCTCTATTGACATGTTTATTCTTTTATGTTTAGAAATTCTTCCCTTCAAAAGGTTTAGTTGTATGGAGAAAAGATGTGCCACTACTCTACCAAATTAATGAGTACATTGCTGAGATGGGAGATAAATATAATAGTATCATGGATAACTATTTTGATGCATTTAAAGAGAAAATGAATAATATTAATTTTTGAATCCCCAAGAAACTAGTTGAGGATTACAAGTATGATATATGTTTTATGGTAGACAATTATAAGGTATACATTTAGGTAGTCAAGCCTAGAACTGCATGGGTGAAACTTCTAAGATATGAGGTTAATATAGATGAAACTAAGGATATTATTTAGGCTCTGATCAATGAACTAGTTGACCCCAATGCTGCATATTTTGGTACATATTACGAAGCCAAGGCCAAGATAGAACTAGAGATCAAGCTCCCTTAGGCAGTAAACAAAGGAAAGAAAATGATTGCCAAGTTGAAAACTAGTTCTACTCTTTTGTTGACCAAGGGAAAAGGTGAGCATGAATAAGTAGAGTATGAGGAAGAATCAAAGGAAGAGGAACCACTAAAGAAGAAGGGCAAGGTAATCATTACCAAGCTTGCGAAGCCATCCACTATTGTGTTTACCAAGAGATCCTCAAGGAAGAAAGTTGATAAGGAAGGAGGAGATATAATATTTAGATAACCTCCACCCACCTTCAAAGATATATTAAAGGATCTAAATGAAGGGGCTGGTATAAAAAATTTTAAAGCATTGAGGTATGAAATAAGGACTAAGGAAGAACAAAATAAAATTGAAGATCTAGTACTGGACAAAATGGGTAAGTGGAAATACTTGTCTGACCAGCTTACTTCTTAGATTACTAATATTTTGATGGATATGATTAAGCCAAGATGGGAATTTACATACAAACTATAAAAGGAATTTATGGCCAAACCCTGAGGAAACTTATTCCAAGCTTAATAGATAAGGAGGCTAGGGAATCCTTAAAGAAAAATGAGCAGAAATTAACTCTGAAATTTAACACTTGTCTAGTACTAGTGAAAGACATTGAGGATGTTGTATGAAATGCAACAAATACATGGAATAATGTATATCATCTTCATAAACTAAGTGATTTTTCTATTGATGTGAAAGATGATGATGATGATGATAAATAAGAGAAAGATGAAGGAAATCATGAAGACACAACACATTTTGATAACATTGATAACGAAGAGGAATAGAAGCAAGAGGCTACCAAGGAAGGAATGCAAGATGATGAGAAAATTAATCCAGTTATGATTAGTATAGTAGTTATTACCTCACTCCCTCAATCTTCAATAAAAATAGTGAGAACATCAAGCACAAAGATAGACTCAACAAGATTGATTGTGACTACCATCAACAACACAAACATCCAATCAATCTTTGCATAGACTCTTCACTTTTCTACCATGTCAAATACAACAATTTTGGACAAATCAATTTTGGATACATCAATTTTTGCTACTACAAGTATTTCTACTAATACTTCTACAATAAGTGTAGTATCAATTTCTGTAGCTAGTCCTATTATGTCTACTATTGTTTCCATTCCTAGTAAGCAAGAAATAAGTGTAAGCATAGTTGAGACCAAGCCTCAATCGAGCACAAAATTTTTGGGCCAAGGAAAATAAAAGCAGGAGGAAATAGACCTTGATAAGGATATAGTGATCCCAAATTAGGACATATCCAAACTCAATCTAGATCAAAAGTGGACATTCGGTTAACTTCTCCAAAGGAAAGCCAAGTAGAAGAGTCTAAGAGAGGAAAGAGATAAAGAATATAAAATCATTAAGGATGCCAAGAATATTTTGGTAGAATCTATAGGTATAGAGGTTGATTCATCTCAACTAGTTTTGTATCAATTTGCAGAAGCAGTCTAGAAGTATAATGAACATGTAGGTGGATAGGAAAAATTACTACAAAAAGTAGAGAAGAAATTTGAGAATAAAGTGTTAAAGTACATTGCTCAACAAATTGCCATCTACCAAGTATGACACTCTACCTTTTTTAGTTCTTTGGAAAATTCTTGTACATATGTATCATTACTTTTTGGTAAATTGTGTGATGTTTTAAATTTTACCATGGAAATAAAGGACAAATTTTCCAACATCAATGAAGATCTCAAAGAAAGTGATCAATAGCTGTAGCTTGACCCTAGTTCAAGCTTTGCTAAGTTTAAGAAGATTAGATTTTTGACAGATATGTAGGTTGAATTTCTTAAAGAAGAGGCCAAAATCAGATCTACATTGGTAGACATTTAGAATATGATTTTTCTTAAGATAGATGCACTACAAAAGCATATTGCACATGCAAAAGCCCTCATCCATGACAATAATTTCTCCATAGCAGACCATGTGATTGAGTTGTTAGTAGAAGTTTAGATTGCACTACACACATGTAAGGTCTTGTAGGAAAATTGGAACAACACTTTGACAGTCATACTTAAGGTACATTTAGACTTCTTATCTCATTTTGGCATTAATATGTAAATATATAGAACAAATCTTTGGCATTATTATCAAAGGGGGAGAAGATATGAGAATGATGAGTTATGGGGTCGTAAGCTGTATAGTTGTGTAAAAGGGGAGATAGATGAATAAAAATGTAAAAATTTGTAAAAAAAATGGGGGAGAAAGATGTGAAAGAAGAATGTACATCTTGTATAGAAAGTATATATCGTATATAGAAAGGAGATGTATTCAGATGTATAGTATACTATATAGGAACCTTACCATGTACAAAAATATATCTTACAAAACCAAATTTGAAAAATCTCAAAAATAGTATACTCTACCAAGTTAATATCACAAGGTAATGGATAACAGTATTCAGGGATCTTTTTGAATTCAGTTTTGGATGATAAGTGTTTTTGTCACTAATGCCAAAGGGGGAGATTGTTGACATATTAGTCAAGTTTTTTATTAGTGACATACACTTATTTAGATTATAAGTGTCTATCAAGCTTATTGTATAGTTAACAATATTAACCAAGCATTTTAGTTGTCACTGAGTTCTATAGTTTCTACTAATTCCTTTGAACAAATTCTAGTGTATGCTAATGAGTTACCATAGAGTTAAAGTTCAATAGTGTAATTTGAGCATCTAAGTATATGCCAAGTTTACTAGTGCAAACTGAGTTGTGCAGTGCTTACCAGTTAGTAGTTGATATAATGCAAGTCTAGTGATAATTGAACTACTCAATTTTAACCAAGAGAATCAGTTTGTACTGAGCTCAAGGTGATAGTCTTTACCAAGCTATGGTGTGATAACCAAGAGAGTCATTTTATATGACAAGTTTCATAGTATTCACCAAGTCACCAATGCAGACTAAGTTCAAGACTACTTGGAAGTGATCAATATGGATTGAGCTTCTATGTCTACCAAGTAAATGATAATTCTAAGCATTGATAGTGGATATTGAGTATCAGAATCTCATTGAGTCAGTCTTTATAACCCGAGTGTCTATATTTGAGCTGACTTTGTAATATTTGTGTAAACTTATATTGTGGCCAACTTTGTAATTGTATAATTGGATTGGTATATGCATAATATATTATATCACATCTAATGTATGTCTGGAATCAATAAGAAATTAATGTAATCATCATAGAAGAGAAGAAGTGTGAATTACAAAGGTTACAATACTATAAGGAGTAGAAAAGATTCATATATCATAGCAAGGTGATTTATACACTTAAAGGAATCTCATTTAGCAAATCAAGTTGTAGATCAGAGATCAACTACTGTTTCATCCTAATAGGTGGATCAGTTGAATTCTTTAACAAGGTAGACCTAATAGTCTTATGTAAATCTCTCTACCGAGTGCATACTTCATTGTATGTTTGTAAATCATTTAATAAGGTTGACCTAGTAGTCCTTATTACTCCTAATAGGGAAGATCATCAGAGCTAATAAATGTAAGTCTTAACAAACCAACTTTATACTACAATACTAAAGCTTGTGAGTATCATCCCCACCCCAATTTTACTTTCTATTTGGAAGGTTTTTACCAAATCTATGTGCCAAAGTGTTATGTATTCTTTCATGTTTTTAGTTTCTAATGTATGAACTTATATCATAATTCATATAAAGGATTAATTTTTAATTGAATGAAAGTTCTAGAAGTTACTAATTCACCCCTCTCCTCTTAGTAGCTTAGCTTGTCATAATATTTCCAACAAGGATTCACATGGTTTTCTTCCTCTCTAGGGTTGGCTATCATGTAACCCTATGAATAATTTTTTTCATGATCTCTACTGGTCTAATGTGTAACCAGTACTTCATGTTATGGATTCTACTAAAAAAAACTTTAATCCATTCAATCTTAAAATTCATCAAGAATCCTAGGGTATGAGTTAACCCTTAACTTTCAAAAATTTGAAAAATTTCCATCAAGGATCCTTCATTGAACTAATTCTCATAAGCTTCTCTAATTTTATAATATCCTACTTCTCCAATTTTACACATATAACAACTTCTGACATCATGGCTCATCATGAATTTAGGTGGTATCAAGGATATCACACCCATTGAGTCTCCTTTCATAGCAATCTCTAGAATGGTAGGAAACTTTAGTGGAGTACAAGCATCATCTTCACCATTTGGATTTTAATAACCTCTTGAGTCATTCTAGTGGTTAATTAATTTTTCATGTTTGTAGTTAGGGTTTGAGTTCTTTCTTCTTTAGATACTCAATATAGTTCAAATATTCACTTCTTCAACCTTCTTGATCAAATTTCTCTTGAAATATTTGCTAGTCACTAAAATTGCCAAATCATTTTGTGCTCTCGAGAATATGAATGAAAGTTATGTGATAATTCCTTTTAAATTTATTAAATAACATATTTTTATCAGTTTAGGGTCTCCATTAATGTTGTGTACTTAGGTAAGTGGAAGCCAATTATCTCAGTTGATGTTGTTGTCATTCAACTAGGTCTTTGTATTTCAGCTTGGTCTCTTCCAGATTACTTAGTCTCTATCATTCCATTTGGTCTATCATTCCTCTTCTAAAGTTCTTGGTCTATGTTGCTATCCTTGGCCAACATAGAATTTTTTTACTAACACTTGACAACCTTTCACAATTTTTTTCTTATGCATCTTCACATACACAAATATAAGCTTCTGGCATATTTTCATGTAAGGAACTAGTGTATGATAGATTAATTAAGTATATAGTTCCATACATAATTCTCTTGCTTAGTTTGAGATGACATGATCACCTTCTCCATTGGATTGGATAATGTTAGTTCCATTTGCTCCAATATTTTCATCGTTTGTTTTCCTTTTCCATTTTTGGTTCATTTCATTCCTAATTTTCTCAATGTCCACTTTTCCTTTGCCTTTTTCTTTTTTCTAATTTTCTAAATATACTTGAAACCTACAGTACTTTCTTTAATTTCCAAACTTGTGACATTTGGAATGTGCAATGTTAGATGCATAATTCTTCCTTTGATTGTCTAGTAAGGTTTTGTCTGTTATGTGCATTCATATGCTCTATGCTCATACTACTAAGAGTTATAGAAATATCCTTCAAATTTGGCCTTAGCATTTGGATTCCTTAGTCTTGACCTATAGTTATGTATTTGATGTACTTGTTTCTTGTATTAAAATAGTAACCACTAAACTTATGTTTAGAATTTTGGGTACCATGTTTGGTTCAATAGATATTTTTAGTAAGACCAAGTTTTCCATAGTGATAGCATGTTGGTTTATTCTTTGACTTTTCATTCCTCATTTCTCCATTCCTAGATGAATCTCCTTTCTTAGCACATGAATTTCCTAACCCATCAAAACAACTTGATAACTTTATAAGTTCTGCAAAGTACTTCATCGCCTCTTTTGGTTTGTTGAATTTTTTCATAGATTCTTTCTCAGCTTTGAATTCATTCTTAAGTATATCCTTTAGTGATTTTAAATTTGCAATTTCAACATCCTTGTGATTAAATTCTTGATTTGCAAGCATTAGTTGATTCATCATGTCTAGTTGTGTGTTTGTGATCTTTTGCACATCTAATATCCTTTCTTCAAGTCTTGTAGGCTTGTAGCCATTACTCTTTTGTCTTCTTCATCCATAGTCATGTCTTCTTTAACTTTCTTCTTTTGTTTAGTCACTTCACATAGTCTTACTAATTGGATTTCATGTCCTCCTTTTAATCCTCTTATTTCTTCATTTAGGAGCTTTTTCTTGTCAAGTAGATCTACATATACTATTTCATTTGGGTTGATTGGTTCAAATAGTCCTTAAGTCACATTTTCTTCATATGTAAACTATTTAATCTAAATGATAATTTCATTTCTTCTTTTCACAAGATCCTTTAGATCTTGTCTTGCCTTCTTAGGTTTCTACATTATGATTTAGATGTCAATCACCTAATTGTCAATAACCTTGTCCATTTTGAAAGCCTCCATCTCCAAGATCTAATCTCTAAGAGATTAAGGTTCTCTCAGAGATGTAATGGTCTAATACCAATTTCTGATTTATATGGGTATAAATACTATAAAAATGATACTAAGAGTGGGGGTGGGGGGTGAAATAGAATCTAAAATACTTTAAATTTTTCACTTGTTCATTCACACCTATCAATAAACTTGTGCATGTAAAAGTTGTAATGTAAATTTGTTGTAGCATATAAATTTGATCAATCACACAGATGAAAATAAAACACAACATAATATTTGTTACCCATAAACCCTCCAAGGTGAAGATAAAACTAGGGTGGGGATGACACCCACAAATCTTCACTACTACAATAATAAAGTTAACTAGTTAAGGTTACAATGTTTGATCATAAGATATGTTCTACCTTGTAAGGAGTCTACCATGTTAAAGGCTTAAAAGACTACTAGGTTTCATCTTGTTAGAGGATTTAACACTCATAACAAAGTAAGGACTGTAATTGGAGATTTAAAAACAAAATTTAAGAGGTACTCTATTAAGACATTTACCATGATTCAAGTCTTTAAATTGGTTCAGTACCTGACTCTCAATTTAATGTATAAGATGATTTAAAGTCTTTTCCTTGCTAACTGATCCTCTCCTCTAATATGATATTACTTTCTTTCCCTTTCACTTCACTGCTATGAATAGGTAACTTTCTCTATTAGATGATAACAAAACCCTTCAATAACTTCTAAACTGATACCAATCCTTCACTTTACTCCTTGTTTGCATGCATACACTTCTCCATTATTTCCCTTGATCTTTCTTGCACATGCATCTCTTACATTTGATCTAGGTTAAGATATTCACTATTTCAAGAGTTTCATAAAGACATTTCTAGATTCTTCTATAATAGCCTCTCCATATGAATCATTGATCACACAACATAGGGATTTGTAATCCATGTTCTATAAAAATATTCTGTAACAACCTTTGCATGTATTGAATATTTCATAACAACCTCAGTAAGTATTAAATGTTCTATAGAAACCTCTACAAAATTAAAATGTTCAATCCAAGTTGACTTGATAATTGTTTTTCCTCAAATTCTATTCCATTTCTTACTTTTATGTAAACTCTACATTTCTTAATCTTTACTATTTCTTGATTCTCGGCATTTTTGTTGCTCAGTGTTTATTACTCTTCCAATGCTTGGCATGTATTGTGCTTGACCACACCATATAACTTGGAACTTGTATACTTGATAGTTACTTGGTCAATAATGATCTTAGCTCATATTAAAATACTATTGGAATTACAATAGGAAAGGTAAACTTTTGTTGGGGGAGGATGAATCTGTAGTTTAAACTTAGACCCATAAAACTTTCACCACACATCCATCTCATACATTTAATAAGTAAACTAAAATACCATGTAAAGCATGTACATCCAAAACATGTAAGCAAGTAAATATCCACACACGTATGACACTAGATATGATTCCCTAGAAACCCTCCAATGACAAGGTAAAACTGGGGTGGGGATGACAATACTGAAGTAATAAAGTGTATCTAATGAAGGTTACAATATTTTGACCATGAAAAATGATCTACCCTATGAAGGGCCTGCCCTATTAAAGGCTTACAAAGACTATTAGGTGTCACCCTATTAAAGGATTTCAACATCCTATTAGAAGTGTGCCTTCTAAAGGACTTCAACTCATAATTAAGTAAGCACCTTGATAGAGGATTTTAATACAACCTGTTAGGACTATTCTATTAAGAGATTTGACTGATTCACCCACTAGAATGACTCAATAATGATCCTATGGTTAGCACTTGATTTCTTCATGAAAGATCACCTTTAAACTGTTGTCTTCTTGATTAAATGTCTCTTTGATGTATACTCTCTTCTTTCTTTCATTTTGCTCTAACTGATTCTACAATACTAACTCACTTCTTAACTCCTTAGCCACTATGAATGCTCTATTTTCACCTGTAGACTACTCTCTTTGCTCCTTTAGACACCTTACACATGCTAGAGAGTTTACGGTTTGTCCTCCTTAGGAATACTTTGTTGACTTAGGTTTAGGTAAGAATCAACGACTATGATTCATCCATTTTGCCACTTAAAGATTCCCCTTTTCTAATTGGTTACATGTAATTGCATTGGGAATCCAACATAAGATTCATCCTTATCTCCAAAATATTGTAATTTATCCTTAAGTTAGCTCAAAAATGATTTACATAGTTGTTTGTACCATTACAAACTACTATGTCAAAACTATGTCACTTGGCATCTAAAGTCTTTGATGCTTGACATACACTAATCTCTATGTTGTGACTCGACATATGTATCACTTAGCATCCACTTTTTTCTTAGCTCCTAAATCATTCGACATACACTATCTACTTGGCACTTGAGTGACTTGGCACATTAGTGGCTCGACACTTATTGTTGACTTGACATTCTCTAATGTGTGTGTGTGTGTGTGTGTGTGTGTGTGTGTGTGTTGTGCTCAACGTATACTACTTTTTTGACATGAACTAAGTAAATTACTTAAGTGTGTGGACACTCAATTGTCAAAACCAATATGAGATCAACAATCTCCCCCTTTGACATGAGTGTCAAAAACACTTGAGTATGAAATAATATCCTTAATCTTATGAGCATAACATATCTATACCTTGGCTTATGTTAAAAAGTTCAAAATTTTGAAATTTTGTAACAACTTTGATACCTCAAAATTTGATAACTCCCCCTAAGTTTATAGGTTTCTTTTGTATCCAAAATTTCATACTCCTGTTGAGCAAATATGCCTCAACTGATACTATTTGACTTCATGTTGTTTATGTTTTTTCCCCTTAGCCTAATTTGTCTTTTCTCTATCTCTTTTCTTGCTCTCCCTCTTGTTTCTCTTATCTTTATTCCTTTTTTTCTCTTTTGCTTACTCTCCCCGATTTCTCATTCTCCTTATATCTAACCTAAAGTTCTTTTTTTTTGATCTCCCCCTTTTATCTTCCTCCTTTATCTTACTCTCCCACAAAATAATTCTCCCCCTTTTCGGCACTTATGTCAATGAGCTATATACTTATAGTGTGTTTTTTCAGAAAATATGGATGGACATCTAGGATTATCTTGAGAGCAACATCCCAATTTTCACATGCTACATCCAAAGACTTGATTTGGATGGAGAGCTCAGCAGTAAGGTGGACTAGGCCATCTAATGTTGAAAGATTTAGGCCTTTCTTCATGAGATTTTCAGCATAACCTAGTTCCTTGTGAAAAATTCCCTTATGAGGGGTCAATGTTGATTGGATGCTAATTATTTTAGCCCTTATATTAGCTTCTACTACTAACATAATAGCTAACTAACTCTACGTTTGTAGTAATGTTCTAAAGTTCTTTTCACTTTGAGCTAGTATCATTGGTAGTTTTGCACCTGATGAACTATTTTGACTTTTCAAGGTGAAAATGTGACTTCTATTCACTTATGTGAAGAGTGTTGGATTGCACAATTTTGTATACAATGAGAAGATATTCTCAAGTACCTTCTTCAAACTTTCTATTTATGTTGCCAATGCAACTTGTGTTAGTTTTATGTCACCTGATATCTTTTCATTTAATTTGCTCTAAAATTTCTTGTCTGACCATTCTAACAATTTGGCATTTGTATCTAGGTCTGTATCACTAACCTTTTCCACTATATGTGTTAACTATTCAATCAATGGCTTGGTCTCATCTAGAGATGGCAAATTTAATTCATCTAAAATGATGTCTTTGATGTCCTACAATGTTAGCTTCTACCTTTGCTCCCTTCTAAGAATTTCCTGACGCTTCTTCCTTTCTAGGGCTTCCTAAAGTATGCCCATCTATTCTATAGTCATTGTATCATAATCATACTTTGGTAGAACAATTTCTTCATCAAGGCTCACATCTCAATATTGGATTACTTCTTTATCCTTTGATGAGCTAGGACTGAACACTAAGATCTACAATGGAGTTGTATCTATGCTTAGCTTCTAAAGAGTTTGACTTGAAGGTGTGCCAAAAAGTGGTAAGGTTACCAAATCTTGAATATCAACTTGCTCCTTCACCTTTGGAGTAAATTATATCTCTTTAGTCTTATCCTTGACTTCTATGATTTCTAGTGATGCACCTTGTTCTTGTGTTGGAGGTGTAGATAATATTATTTGACCTACTTCACTCTATTTTGTTGTAGTGCCTTGCACTTCCACTGTATCTTATTCAATTGTATCAACATTTTTGGATGTAGTTTTTGGTATGTGTGCAAAGGTTGTACATGAGTGACTTGTCATGTAATAGTAGGTGGTTCTTGTATATTCATCTTTTCCCTTTCAATGTCACTCACTATTTTTTGCAATTCATCCACACTGACCAATACAGGATTATCACAAAAAATTTCCTGTAATGTGGACTAATCAAGTATCTTATTGAGATCTTCCTCTATAAAGGGATTTATGTTCTAAGATGTGACATCAAAAACATCCTTCGCTAATGCTATTTTAGTAATCTCACATGTTTCATGTTGGGGGCTAATATTAGGCAATTGTGTGCCTTGCATAATTTGTTCTTCTTATTGCTCTACTTTAGTTGTTTCCTTGTCATCTATGTTCATTTAAGTTCCTCCCTCAATAGTGTTCTCATGATCAACTTCTTCATCAGCATCGTTTACCTCAATGGGGTCTTCCTCACCTTCCTTCACTATAGTTAATCCATATGTAAGTTTTCACATCTGTGTGGACTTCTTAACAACATCTTCAATATTTTTTTGCAAAATGCTAAAGGCTCTATATTTAGGTACAAACCTAACTACATATTTCTTTAATAGCCTTAGAAATTTGTGCCTTACTAAGTTCAAGAATCACTTGTGCAAGAGATGACTTTCTTATTTGTCTCTCCAAGTTTAGACAATAGTACCATTTCTGCTCAGCTCTATCATATAAGCTTTTGGGCGTTGAGTTGGCAATCTCTAGTGGGGTACTATTGAATTTTTTCATCATGACATATATAGCCTCCTCCACTTGATTCTTCTCCACTTTACCAAGATTATCAAAGTCTATATGAGAGAATCCTTATAAATCTGCACTATTCTTCACATTTTCAAATAGATTCTCAAGATCTGATAGAGGACTATGACTTACCACTTTTAATTGGTTGATATCATCTAATTCTATTTTCTCCTCATTGGATTCAACTTGTGTAACATATTTCCTTCTTGGCCTTTTTTGCACTTGTCATCCCTACTCAATAGGTTTTGTCTTCTCCTTATCCTTTTGTGTATTTGCACATACACTAACCCTTGTAGTAGGTGTAGCTAGTTTGGGTTGACTTAGATTGGCTACCTTCATAGATTTTGTTATTGGTTAGACCTTAGCCTTCCTTTTTTTCTATTTTGTGGGAGTAAGTTCTTCCTTGGCTTCTTCTCCCTTAGTACTTTAAACAACTCTAGTCTCCTCTTCCTACTAGTCTTCTCCCATACCTTGAGGAAGTGCAACTGGTGCTTGTGTCTGAGAATCTTCTTCCTCTTCATCCTCTTCTTCTTCTTCTTTCTTGACACCCTCTCCAAATTTGGCTTTTAGCTTCTTCACCAATTTATCCTTCTTCTTTATTACAAAAGTAGTATTTAGTTCCATTATGATTTTAGATTTTTCCATTTCATAGTTTCCAAATGTCTTATCATTTTTATCTACCTCTTCCACAAGTAAAGCTACTATAGTTGCAAAGGCCTCATCCACATTTATTTCATATGCAAGTGGCCTTACCCATCTCACCCTTGGTGTAGCAACATGTAAAAAAGTATATTCAACATCTACTAGAAAACAGACATCATCATAATGATTTTCTACTAGAGATATTGGTATTCTCAATCTGTTCTTGATTGACTACTTGAAGTCTTCAAAAAAGCTTGTCATCATAGATTCAAAATTCTCACCCAATTGTTCAATATACTCACCAATCTATATTGCTACTGATCTTTTGGTTTTCCATGCAACTATGCAAAATGTAGGAAAAGTGTTTTGATCATAAAAGAATATGCATATCAAAATAGAACCAAATTTACATTATGCACTCTTTGTCTTTCTAATTTCTCCCAAATTCTCAACTAGTTGTTGTAGTTGTAGTTCTACTAGATCATATGTGTGATCTTTCTTGAAAATTTTATATCCCACATCCACTACTATACAAGGGACACTATTCATGATAAAATTTTGTAAAATGACCCTTATTGCAAACTCTAACAAAGGATCAATAATTGTGTCAACAGTCATGCCTCTCTTGTTCCATATAGCTCTAGTATTCTTCTCAATCACCTCTTTTGAATTGCTCCTCTGTGTCTTAGGTCGATCTAGGTTGGATAACTAGTAACCCTATGGATTATCCTCTTGGTTATCTTGATAGGCCCATTATCTAGCTGTAATGAACTATCATGAATCCTGCTAAGTACTATCCTTATCCATTCTATTTTAAATACATTCAAGAAATCTAGGGCTCATGTTAACCCTTTCTTTTCTATTATTTTGAATTCTTCCTTTAGTGCACCATTATCACAAAGTCTATCACAAGCTTTGTTTAATGTCCATATCACCAATGCTACCATTTTTATAGTTATAGCATTTCCTAACATCTTCCACCATTAAAACATTTAGTGGTATCATGAATTATGCACCAGAAGGATCTTTCTTGTGAGAAATATTAGGAATAGCTTTAAATATGGGTTTCTTAACTTCATTACTAACTAGTTGAACATTTAAAATCTCCTTACCCTCTACATTCTTTGAACTAGATGACATAGCACAAAACTAGGGTTTACAAAAATATAAAGTGTGTAGCTTAGCTATTGATAAATGCCTTATGAGATCTGATGAAATGTTGTAAAATCACTACTCAAACCTTTTGTAACTACTTTGAATGGATTTCTAGATTTCCTTATGTTATCCTTTCTCTTTATCAATTTAAAATAATGTGAAATGATTCAAAAATTAGTTAAATACTCTTTGAAACTTATGTAATTAATGTTGAGTTCTTACATAGCTATAAGCTTAGCATAAACCAATTTCAGGCTCACTCAACATCCATTACTAGCTCAACACACATAGGAGATATCTCATCCTCGACAATAACATGAAAAACTTAAAGATTTTTCTTGAATTTTTTTAACATCTTGCATCTTTTTCATTCTTATGTAATCCTTTTTAGTACTAAATCCTTTGGAATTGATCTATGATATAAATCTTAAATATCAATCCCACATACCTCTTGATTGCTTTAGTTTGATGAGGTGTGATCAACTAAACCATTGAGTGAAGTGATCCCTTCTCCATTTGATGTGTTGTAATCATCTTTCTTCTTCCATATCTTGTTCATTTTATTTATGTTGTTTTCAGCATCTACCTTTCGTTTTCCTATATCAAATTCACAATTTGGTGCCTTTGACCTTGTTGGGAAATACTTGCTGATGTGACCAATCTTTAAATAGCTAAAACATGTGGTTTAACTCAAACACCTTTTGTAATCACTTCTGAAGTGTGTCCTAATACAATTCTTAGGAACATGTTCATATTCTTGGCAATAATGACAACCATATCTTGTATTATAATCCCATTTATAAGATTTTCCATTGCTCCTTACCTTTCTTTTCCTGTTTGATGACCACATGAGTTTGGATCTGCATTCAAAAGCTCTATGTCCATACTTCTAATAGTTGTAACAATATCCTTCAAATATTTGTGTATGCATGGTCCTATTTTTGCATTCATCTGTCAAATGTCCTTGTTTGTTGCACTTATGGTAGTGAACCAAGCTCTTATGCTCGACATTCTGATTTACAATCTTTCTCTTGCACATATTAGTAGTATATATTTTCATACCACAATTATGATGAATAGTTTTAGAGTTCTTACCTTTTTAGTTTCTTTCTTCAACACTTTTGAATGATTCTCCTTCTTTAGTGATTGTATATCCTAGTCCAAGTGTATCATTATTGGTTCTAGGGGATCTCCATAATTGCTCAAAGTATTTGATGGCTTCATTTGGTTTGTTGACACTTTCTGTAGATTCCTTTTCCCTTTTTAGGTTATTTTTCAATTTCTCATTCTAAAACTTCAATGTTGTTATCTAAATATCCTTGACATTCAATTCATAGTTGCCATTCATTATTTGACTCAAAGTATCCAATTAGATATTGGAATTCTTGGTTACCTCTATTGACTTATCTTCCATTCTGTTCACCAAAATTCTTTGATCTTCTTCAACCATGGCTTTGTCTTACATAGCTTTCTTTTTCTATTTAGTCACCTCACATAGTATTATTGCTTGTAATTCTTGTTCTAACTTGAGATTTATGATTTCCTCAACTTGGGCTCTATTCTTGCCCATTAAATCTCAAACTACTACATCAAATTCATTAGAGTCCTCCATTAGCAAATAGATTAGTAGTGTCCATCACTCTATATTGTGTCAATCTCTACAATAGAAATGTATTTCCTTCTCTTCAAATATTTTTTTAGTTTTTCTCTACTTCATCCAGTTGATGTAGAGTAAGTTGTATTTCAATTCCCTAATTCTCACTAATATCTCCCAATTGTAGACTTCCATTTTCAAGATCTTTCCTAAAATTTGCAAAGCTTCTCCTTCAGAGAACTAGACTCTGATACCAATTGTTTGAATTAAAATAGGAAAGTTAAACTTCTAAGAGGAGGTGGGTGAATCAACAATGTAAACTTGAACCCATAAAAATTTCACCACACATCCATCTCATACATTTACTAAGTAAACTAAAATAAAATGTGAAGCATGTACATCTAAAACATGTAAGCAAGTAAACACTCACACACATATAACACTAGATATGATTACCCAAAAACCCTCCAATGAGAAGGTAAAATTAGGGTGGGGATGACACCCAAAAATATTCACTACTAAAGTAATAAAGTGTATCCAATGAAGGTTGCAATGTTTTGACCATGAAACATGATGTACCCTATGAAGGGTCTACCCTATTAAAGGCTTACAAAGACTATTAGGTCTCACCCTATTAAAGGTTTTCAAAACCCTATTAGAAGTGTACCTTGCTAAAGGACTTCAACTCACAATTATGTAAGTACCTTGTCAGAGGATTTCAATACAACTTGTTAGGACTACTCTATTAAGAGATTTGACTAATTCACTTGCTAGAATGATTCAACAATGATCATATGGTTAGCACTTGATTTCCTCATGATAGATCACCTCTAAACAATTGTTATCTTGATCCTTCTTGATCAAATGTCTCTTTTTTGTACACTCTCTTGTTTCTTCTATTCTGCTCTAATTGATTCTACAATACGAACCCTCTTCTTAACTCCTTCGCTACCATGAATGCTCTATTTTTTCATACAAACTACTCTCTTTGCTTCTTCATACACCTTACACATGCTAAAGAGTTTAGGATTTGTCCTCCTTAAGAAGACTTTGGTGACTTAGGGTTAGGTATGAATCAATGATTGCAATTCATCCATTTTTCGACTTAAACCTTCCCTTTTTTTGATTGGCTACATGTAATTGCATTGGGAATCAAACATAAGATTCATCCTTATCTCCAAAATATTGTAGTTCATCCTCAAGTTAGCTCAAAAATGGTTTACATAGTTTTTTGTGCCATTACAAACAACTATGTCAAAACTTTTTCACTTGACACCGAAAGTCTTTGATGCTTGGCATACACTAATCTCTATGTTGTGACTCAACATCTATATCATTTGGAATCCACTATTTTCTTGACTCCTAAATCACTCAGCATACACTATCTACTCCACTCTTGAGTGACTTAGCACATTAGTGGCTTGGCACTTACTATTGACTTGACATGCTCTAGAATATATATATATATATATGTGTGTGTGTGTGTGTGTGTGTGTGTGTGTGTGTGTGTTATGCTCGACATATACTACTTGTTCAACATGAACTAAGTAAATAACTTAAATGTATGGACACTCAATTTTTGAAACCAATATTGACTTGACATGCTCTAGAATGTGTGTGTGTGTGTGTGTGTGTGTGTGTGTGTGTGTGTGTGTGTGTGTGTGTGTGTGTGTGTGTGTGTGTGTGTGTGTTATGCTTGACATATACTACTTGTTCAACATGAACTAAGTAAATAACTTAAATGTATGGACACTAAATTATTAAAACCAATATGAGATCAACAAATACTCGATCACCATACACTTACTTAGCTCCTATAGAGCTCAATACATACCTGCTTATGTACATGACTTGGCCTATATAGAGTAGCTCAGTCATAGTGTTGACTGCCTAACTCTGCATTGTAAATGACTAAGTGGTTGACACTAATAGACAACAATGGTTAGATATAGAAATTGTATCCTTGAGAGCACATGAAATTTTTATGATTTAAACTAGAATTTTGAGAAACCAAATAATTCATCCCATATAGAAATATAATCCCTTGTAGATAATACCCTTACAACCTTAACACATCGTAATGTACTTTTAATATTTAAAATTAAGCTAATTAAGGGAACTTCTACTAAGTTCATGATCTTTATCTTTGAGTTTCTAATGTTTCATAAGAGGTTTATTATTAGGTTATATTATTGCAAAAAATCATAAAATTATTATACATAAGATAGCCATAATTATCATAATGTCCTCTACATGGTTTCCAACAAGAATGACAACATTTTCCCATACCATTTTCCTTTCATGTTCATAAATCCAATCAAATATCCTATAATGGATTTCACAAAGAAATTAATATTTAAATAACTACATATGAGGAGGGGTCTTACAAAAAAAAGGATGTAAATTTTGAGTTGAAAGTCTATACTGATGTTGATAGCATGGGAAATGTTGATGACAAAAGAAGTAAAAGTGGAGGATCTTTTAGGAGAAAGATAAGTGACATGGATAAGTAAGAAATTTTTTTGTATTAAACAATCTACTATAAAAGAAAAGTACGCAGTTATTGTAATTAATTGTTCTAATGTTGTATGAATCAAACAATTTTTGGAGGGAATATAAGAGGAAGGGACAATCCTATAATAATTATTGTGATAGCACAAGTTTTATAAAAATTTCAAATAATCTTGTGATCCATGCAATATATATATATATATATATATATATATATCAAACCTGTATGACAGTTTGAGAGAGAAAGTTTAGAAATAAGTAAGGGTGGAATATGTGAAGTCAAAGGAACAAATTGCACATATATTTACAAAGCCATTGCCTAAGGATGACTTTTAATATTGTAGTGGTAACCTAAGGGTCATTCCACTATCTAATATTCAATAGAAGAAGATTTAGGATTGGTTCAATTCATTCTTTATTAGAAAATATATTTGTGATTTAATGTAGAGTTCACTCTTTTGGAACTTCCTAAAGTTGTGAAAATATTACAAGGAAGAAGAAGTGATAGTACAAGAAAGGTACAAGGTACAAGGTACAACTCCATGGAAAATAAGGTTTATATTTACCTTTCTAATTATTTTTAAAGTGAGAAGAAATGAGTAGGAGAGAGTAAATTTATGTTCGAAGAGTATGAAGTAAGGAAGAGAATATGTTAGTGGGAGAATATGATGAAAGAGGGAGTGTATGATTGCATGAGATAAGGGAGAATATGAGTAAGTAAGATACTAAATATCCTACACAAGATAGTTTCTTGAAAAACTAAATGACAGAGAATGAAGTAAGACAAAGAGAAGAGTAGAATGAGAACCTAAGAATGAGTAGAGATGAAGAATGAAGAAAGAAAGATTAGAATAATAAAAGGGAGAAATTTAATGATGAATATGATAGTGATATGTGCTTTTTAAGTTTGGTGTTATATGGTTTATTTTAGAGTGTTACCGTTAATGCCAAAGGAAAAGATTTTTGGACACAACTGAATTTGATGAATGAAAGTGATTCCAATGAGGAAAAAGATCATATAATGAAGATGTGTAGTGTGCATTGAAGATTTAGATAAGATTTTATATTTGTATTGATGTGAAGTTGATTGATAGTACTAATAAA
The DNA here is from genome assembly GCA_028749045.1 of Cupressus sempervirens. Lineage (NCBI taxonomy): Eukaryota > Viridiplantae > Streptophyta > Pinopsida > Cupressales > Cupressaceae > Cupressus > Cupressus sempervirens. The sequence continues at coordinate 789,379,553 of CM053783.1, read as the reverse complement.
TGTATATTTTAAATCATCTAAAGGATGTGGTATTGAATAAAAGAAGTGGATCATAAAGATACAAAATTAAATGAAGAAGTGATGTTAACTATTTAAAATTAATTAAGAAACCTTTTAATTTGGTGTATGGAAAGACAATATTTTGTTTAATTATATTACATGACTTGATGAAGTTTTCATATGATGCACAGACAATCTATTTTGGTTTGTAAAGAAAAGAGTGAAGCTGGAAAGTGAAAAGGTATAAAATTGGTAAGTTGCACTGAGGTAGAAACGGTGGTTAGTGAATTAAGAGGAATGAAGGTTAAGTAATTCAAGTGTTACCAAAAAGAATATGTAACTAAGAAATTATGGTTTCTTAGTCAGCTCAGTTCTAACAAAGCATACTTTTAACTGAGTGATGAAGTTGTTCTAGAAAGAAAAAAATACAATTTAGTAAAGAGGAGCACTTTATGAAAGATCAAGTAAAGGATGACATTAAGAAAAGATCTATAATATTATAGAAGATTATAAGATAAGGGAGAAGTTAGTTAGAAATAAAAATAGATGAAATTTGAGAGGTAAAATCTACTAGTGAATATTAGGGACATGTTTTGAGGTCCAAGAAAAGTTCAAGTTTGAAGGTGGAGATATAACTTGCAAGATTTGAGATTTTTACCTAGCTCTAGGTACATTGTACATGAGTTAGAAAATTATCATGTCAATGGGAGAAATTCTTGGAAGTCCTAATGAATGTGATGAAGTATTAAAAATATTTCTATATGAGGAGAGAATAAGCAGGAAAATGTTGTTGGTCCATTTGCTAGTTGAGCTGGTGGAAAAGTTGTTGAAAGAGTTTATATTGAGTAGATGGGAAGTGAAAAGTAAACCAAATTGAATAAGGTAGTGTGATGATAATTTAGTAAGGAATAATATGAGAAGAATGAATATCTATGAAAGAAAAGGTAGTTTCATATTTATCAGATTATCTTACTTTTGCATTCTAACTATTGTAGAAAAAAATCTCTTAACTAAGTGAACTTCATAGTTATATTGGTAAGTCCTCTTATAAGGTGAAATTCTATTGAATGTTTATATGTACTTTAAATATTCCACTTATTTAAAGGTGACAAGGTCTAGATAGTGTTTGGTAAAAATCACCTAATATGGTCACATATAGAAAATGTGTATGTAAAGTTTAAGAGGGTTGTCTCTAAATTGAGTTCACTTTAAAAGAGTAAAGTATTTTTGGTTGAAAATTTCTAATTTTTTTGTACACTAATTAATTTTCCATATAAAAATACTCATGTTAATATGTGCATGTATGTTTTACTTGTTATTTCCTATTTGCATATGAAAACTATCATTTAGTGTTGTGATTCAATTGATAAAGTTTAATCTATTTACTAACTAAATTCCTAATAAGTTTAAGTTGGTTAAATTCGTTGAATATTTAAAAATGGTACAAGGATAAGTGATTCACCCCTTCCCCCAAACTTGAGCTATCTAGTAATCTGAATCCACAAAATGTTCATCTTTCATAGACATGCAACCTACAAAATAAAGGGTTTTTAGTTTTTTTTGGGGGGGAGATTAGGGGAGGGGAGTGTTTGTGTCTATCAAATCCCAATTTAGGAATTAATCTTGAATTACAATAGAAAATTGAGAATTATCGAAAGTAATATACATACATACATACATACATACATGTGTGTGTGTGTGTGTGTGTGTGTGTGTCTATATATATACACATATATAACATGAATCAATGTAAATCTATGAATATGCTCTTTAGTTTAGAATGTAGTCAAGTATGATGATGTAATTTAGCCTTGACTCAATAGTGTAGGACAACCTAACCCTCTACTCACCATGGGATCTTCATTTTTAACTCTTTATGACTTCTACACATGTGTAATAAGGTAGTCATAGCTATTCAATAATTTGAGTCTAATTGTAAGACCTAGTCCCCATTTGGTACTTTATAAACCATTGGTTTTGACTATGGTCAAAAGGTTTTTATTAGATCTAGAATAGGATATGAGTGTATTTAGGTTTATAAACATGTTCTAGGCCACTAGGGAACAAGGAAAAGGTCCTACAAGGGTCAGATTGCACAATTTGTTAAAATTACAAAAAGTTGCTAAATGCAACAAAAAGTTGACAACTTTTGTGAAAACATCCCCCAATGGTAAAAACCTTTGAATTTTGGTTGGGATAGTTGGGGAAGGACTTAAAATAGCCATTTCAAGGTGGTGGAAGTTAGAGAATGTAATTTTTCCTTTCAAATCAAATAAAGATCCCATTTTTCCTTGCAAAATGCAACAATTTTTGAGTGTACAAACAAGTACGGATTGGCATTTGTGAATAACCTATTATTCTAGAATATTGCACAACATATGTAATAAATTAAATTTATTTGAGGATATTAAGTGTTCTACAACTCAAGTTATTAATAGATCTTCCTTAGATGCACCAAAACTCTCCTTTTGGTGGCTAGTTTAAAAAACGAAGCCCTAACTTGCATTCCCACTGTGTGATTTCCAAACCACTTCATAAAATGCAAGTTAGGAATTTTTAATATAACATGCCTAGAGTATGGGAGATTGAATTCAAGGATTCTTGATTTTCTAACAAGTCCTAGCCCGAATATCTCTATGTGTTTGGTTCAAAACTACAAATATTGAGTGTTGCAGGCACTTGAGGAGTGGATGAAGCAACCCTAATGGTGGATATTGAAGCCTAAAAGTTCCCTACACATTTCCTCATTGGTATTTTTTTCCTATCAAAAAACCTAATTAGCATTTCCTTCAAAAAACTTAGCAACTATGCTTAAACAAGGAATTTTTTATATTTTTGGTTAGGGCATCATCTGATTAGTCTAGAGTCTACAAGTTCAAAATCTTGTATTTTTTCAAAAAGGGTATCCACATATATAGATTTTTTGCTAGGTCCTTTGGGGCATTTTCAAACCAAGTCCTAAATACCTTATTGATATGGCTAATATGGGCTCCTTGTCCTACTAGGAAATATGATCGTTTGAGACCTTTGAGAACAAAATGGGCTTACCAAACTCACCAATTTGGAATTGTTTATCATAAAGGAACCTTTCCATGTCCCATTAAATTTGTATGTTCCATATTTAAGAAAAAAACTAGTTTTAGTAGTTTTGTGCTTTGTAGCCTAGTCAAGAAACTTTGGTTCCTAGGCTATATTTTGAAGTAAAATAAATTCAAAGATGTTGAGCCCTCCTTGAGTCTATCTTGGAGTGCTTGGAAGAATCCTAAGGCAAAAAAACACATATTTTGTTGTTTAAGGGAGAGCTCTGCATCAAGTAGTATTAGAGCATACCTAAGATCCCTTAGGCAAATAATTTTTTTGACACCATGGAAGAAGAAGATGATTGAGGGTTGTCCTCAAGGATGACCAATGTAGAGATAGTCAAATACCTTCATGATCAGAAATTGAAGCAAGATGGACAAAGAGATAAAGAGATGTAGTTGATGAGGAAAGAAGCAAAGAAGCTTGGGGAAGAACTCAAGAATAGAGGAAGTGGAATCTCTAATGATATTGGACAAGGGAGTGATGTAAACCCCTTGAGTAGGAGGAAGAAGAATACCCTATAGAATAGAGGTGGTTGATGAGGACTCTCTATTCTATGGAGAGAAGAACCATGGATGCTAAGCTTGACTTGCCTACCTACAATGGGAAGATGAACCTAAATGCTATAATGGATTGGGTGGATGCCCTAACTAGTTTCTTTAAATGTGAAGATATCCTTGAAAATAAAATGGTGAAAATTTCCAAGTCTGGACTAAAAGACTCTATACTCACATGGTGGAAGTTCATCCAAGATGATAGGGTGAAGAATGAAAATAATCCAGTCACGACATGGAAGAAGATGATGGCTCTACTCGGAGAGACATATGTCCTTGAGGATTATGAAGTTCAACTTCATAATAAAAGAATGAGTTTGAGATAGAAGGAGATGGAAATCCCTACTTATACTGAAGAATGTTAGAAGTTCGTGATGAAATTCAAATTGGTTAAGCTAGAAAGTGTAAATCTTCCAACATATATGTAAGGATTAAGGCTTTCCATCCAATATGAACAAAGTTTGACAAGCCCTACCACTATAAATCAGTTCTATCAATTAGTAATTAAAGTTGAGGAGAAGTTCAAAAGAAAAAATGAACAAAGTGGTAGAAACAAAGGGAAGACTGATAGCGATAAAAGTTTTAGCGGAAGAGGATCACAAAATAACAAACCTCAAGGAGACCCTAAAAAGGATAATATCCAAGGAGAAATAATTTTAAGGAGAACATTTAGAGGTAGGAAAGGTAATGGCAGAGGTAGAAATGGTGGAAGAAACAATGGGGAGATTAAGTGATATAACTACAATTAGATGGGTCACTACACAAACAAGTGTCTAGAGAAGCAGAACAACCAAGGAGAAAGAAGGACCAACACTATTCAAGAAGATGATGATGATGAAAGAGTCAAGGATTGTACTAGTGAAGAAGGGGATACTCTCATGATGAAGAGGAAATTAATTCAAGCACCTATGTCAATGGAACCTCCACAAAGGAAAACTCTCTTTAGGACCAACTACAAAAGCCATGGAAAAGGTATGTTAAGTTGGCGTTGATTCTAGTTCGCTTGAAAATCTTGTTTCTAAGGAAATGGTAGAAAAGTTGAATCTTGAAAGGATACCACACCCAAACTCCTCTCATGTATCTTAGTCAAGAAAAGGCCAACAAACCATGATCAATGAACAAGCTTGGGTAGATTTCTCAATCAGAGACTATAAGGATAAGGTTCTTTGTGATATTGTATATATGGACATATATCACCTTCTTCTAGGTTGTCCATGCTAGTATGACCTCAAGAAAAAACATGATGGGGTAAAAAAAAAATACCTAATTGTGAAAGATGGTCAAATATTAAATCTTTTTCCCAACCTTGACCCTCACCAAGAGAATCCCAAGGAACAACTATTTGTTATGATAGGTACACAAGAAATTTTACCAACCATTCAGGAATGTAGAGCTCTTGAGCCTTAAATAGAAAAATATGTATGGTGTAGCCTTAGTATGGTTCTAAGTACTCCAAGATAGATTCAATAGAGGGCTCAACACCTTTGAATTTATTTTACTTCAAAATATAGCCTAGGAACCAAATTTTCCCAACTAGGCTACAAAGCACAAAAATACTAAAACTAGGTTTTTCCTTAGATATGGAACCTATGAGATTAAGGTGATGTGGAAAGGTTCCTTGATGATCAAAAATTATAAACTAGTGAGTTTTGGAAGCCCATTTTATTCCGAATGGTCTCAAGCAATCATATTGCCTATTAGGCGAAGGAGCCCCTATTAGCCCTATCAATAAGGTAATTAGCATTTGGTTTGAAAATCCTCTAAAGGACACTAAAAAAATCTGCATATATGGATACCCTTTTGGAAGAAATACAAGATTCCAAACTTGTAGACTCCAAACCAATCATATGATGCCCCAACCAAAAATACATCAAATTCCTTGTTTAAGCCTACTTGCTAGGATTTTTTAAGGAAGTGATAATTAGGGTTTTGGCCAATAAAAACTACCAATGTGGAAACATGTAGGGAACTTTCAGGCTTCAATATCTGCCACTAGGTTGGCTTTATTCACTCAAGTGCCTAAAACACTTAATATTTGTTGTTTTGCACTAAAAACATAAAGATGTTTTGGCTATGGATTGCTAGCAAATGAAGAAGCCTTGACTTACATCTCCCATCCTTTAGGAATTTTAAAGTGAAACTCCCTATCTTGCATTTTACCTACTGGTTTGGAAATCCCTTGGTGAGAATGCAAGTTAGGGCTTCATTTTTTAAATTGGACACCAAAAGGAAGGTTTTGGTGCACCTGAGGAAGATCTATTAATAAATTGAGTTGTACAACACTTAAAATCCTCACATCAATTCCATTGATCAGATATATTATCTAGGATTCCATAACAATATGTTATTCATGCCAATTTGTACCTATAAATACACTCAAAAATTGCTACATTTTATAAGAAAAAATAGGATCTTTATTTGATTTGAAAGGAAAAATTACATTCTTTGACTTCCATCCTCTTGAAATGGCTATTTGAAATCTTTTTCCAACCATCCCAACCAAAATTAGAAGGTTGTGACCATTGGGGGATGTTTTAACAAAAGTTGACAACTTTTTGTTGCATTTAGCAATTGTAATTAGATTGGAATATGAAATTATATTGGAATATGTCAATACAAAAGAAAAAATTACAGACATACTCACCAAGAAATTACCTAAGGATGCATTCTTGTATCTAAGAAGTAAGCTAGGGGTCATTCCTCTATCTGAAGCTCACTAAACAAAGTTTAGTGATGCATCAACAAGAACCAAGTTAAAGATCAATAAATTGATGCAACATAATCAAGAGAATATTACATATGAATTAGTACTCAAGGTACATTGATACAAATTTGGCATATGTTTTCTTTAGCATATGTTGTCAAAGAGGAAGAAGTTTACTGTTATATCTATATCTTTCTAAAATTTTGTAGAGGGAGAAGTTTGAAAAGAAGTTATGCAAAGGGAGAATATAACATAAAGAAGAAGCTCTTGTGTAAAATCAAGGAGGAAGTAATTTTCTATCACAAGGAATCTTGTTTTCAAAATTTCATTACGCTATGATATGTGTTGCCATCAATGCCAAAGAGGGAGATTGTTGGATACAATTGATTAATTGTGTGTTGTTTGTGATGTTACACAAATGTCATATCAGTTGTTAGTCAGTGCTTACTGAGCTCACTTGGTCAGTGAAGATAGTTTTCCTTATCTATCAATTGTTCACAAGTTTTCTCTAAACAGATGATACTGTCTACCAAACTCACTCAAGCATCGAAGGAATTCGAGGAGAAAAGAGTGTTAACCAAGATCACTTAGTTAACAAAGGGAAAGTTGGATAGAGTTAGTATTCATTGAGTTCACTCGGTTGCCAAAGGATTTTTTTTTAAGTTTTCAGTGTTAACCAAGCTTTTTTTGGTTAACATAGAGAATCATTTCAAAGTTTGTTTCTATCGAGCAGGGTTGGCTTACGAAGGATTTTTCTTGTTTTGGAATATGAAGCTTAATTAATTATGTATTGATTCTAGCTGAATATGGTGATGAATATTGGTTATTCTAATTTGAATTTGGTTTGACTTGACAATCTAAAAGGTATAAATAAAAGGTCAAGTTGAGATTTCTAGTGTGTGTGCAAGTGTATTGATTGCATTGTGGAGAAAAGAGAGGAAGCAAACTTGAAGGATGAGTAGGCATCCTTGTGGAGTAGAAAAGTAATATTCAATTAGGAAGGATCAAGTTTAAGTAGAAAAGAGATCTGGATTCAACAATTTTGTTGCATCACAATCAGGTCATTTTATTGTTACTCTCTAACCATTGTAGCAGTGATCTAAAATCTCTTAACAAAGTTGGTTTAATAGCTAATTTTAAATCCTCTAACAAGATTGAATTTTTTTCAATACCTCTTCCAAGGCCACTCCTAGTAGGGTGATTAAATCCCCTATCAAGGTCACACCTAATAGTGTGTTTTGTAACCTTTAATAGGGTTGGCTCCTAATAGGGGTCACTTTAGAAGAGTAAAAAATAGTAACTAGTTACATTGGTGGTTTTTTTTAAATTGGGTTTCCATGTTAAATCCTGGTGTCTCATGTGTTCATGTTATTTCTCTTATGCTTACAAGTTATTTACTATCAAATGTTTTAAGATCTACTAAAAGTAAATCACACTCTACATTTACTAAGTTACAACATTTTCTATGTGTTTACCGAGTAACAACAACAATCAATTTTTGTAGTCTAAATTTTATTGTTGACATCTAAGGGATCTAGGATTTATTCTAGTAGTAATTTATTCAACCCTCCTCTCAGTTACTCCTTCTATATTTCTAGCATTCCTATTTTTTTCTCCCAAATATTTATTTTGGTTAAAGATATGGTGCTATTGTTGGAAATATAGATGGAGTAACTGACGGGGGGGTGAATCAGTTACCACAAAAATATATCCAAAGATCCTTTAGATTTTTGATAAAATTGATTATTGTTGTTACTTGTTAAACATACTGAAAAATGTTGTAACTTGGTAAATACAAAGTATGTTTTACTTTAGTAGATCTAACATAATTTTCAAACATGAGAGAAAAGAAATGAACCCAAGAGACACCAGATTTAACATGGAAACCCAATATGAGAAAAACCACCAATGTAACTAGTTACTATCTTTTGCTCTTCTGAAGTGAGCTCTGCTAGGAGCCAACAAGGTTAAAGGTTACAAAATACACTATTAGGTGTGACCTTGTTAGAGGATTCAATCACCCTATTATGAGTGGCCTTGTAAGAGGTCTTTAAAAAAAGTAAATGGAATTGTCACCTTATTAGAGGATTCACAATTAGCTATTAGACAAACTCTGTTAAGAAATTTTAAATCACTACCATAATGGTTAGAGAGTAACAATGAAATGACCTGGTTGAGATGCATCTAAATTGTTGAATCTAGATCTCTATTTTGTTTACAAAAACTTGATCCTTCTAGATTGAATATTACTTTGCTGCTCCACAAGAATATCTAACCATCTTTCAAGATCACTCACACACTTTCCTTCTTAATCAATCAATACACTTGCATACTACTAAAAATCACAACTTGACCTTATATTTGTATCATTCAGATTGTCAAGTCAGCTCAATACAAATTACAATGACCAATAATCATTACCATAGTCAGTTGGAATTAATACTTGAAATAATTAAACTTCATATCCCAAATCAACAAAATCCTTTGATAGCCAACCCAGCTTGGTAAACACTGATCCTGAAATGATTTCTTGTGTTAACCAATAGAAGCTCAGTTAACATTATAAACTTTGCAAAAATCCTTTAGCAACCGAGTTAACTCGATTAATACTAACTCTGACCAACTTTCCTTCTTTACCCATGAGAACTCGATTAACACTACTTTCTTCCATAATTTCCTTCGACGCCCAAGTGAACTCAGTAGACAATACCTGACAACTGATATGACATTTATGTAACATCAAATACAACACACAATTAGACAATTGTATCCAACAATCTCCCTCTTTTGCATTGATGGCAATGCAACATGTCATAGCACAATGAAATTTGAGAACAAGACTTTCTCTAACAAATTTTTTATCCCTCTTAGATTTTATACCATAAGCTTCTCTTTTATGTAGTAATCTACCTCTATGAAGGAATTACATATCTTCTTTCTCAAAATAAACTTCGGAAAGATATAATAGTAAAATCTCCCTCTTTGACAACACATGCCAAAGATAACACATACCAAATTAATATCAATGTACCTTGAGTATTGATTCATATTCAATGTTCTTTTGACTATGCAACATCTACTGATTTATCTTCAACTAGGTTCTTATAGATGCATCACTAAAGCTTCATTTAGTGAGCTTAAAATAGGGGAATGACCCCTAACTTGCCTCTTAGATACAAGAATGCATCCTTAGGTAATGGCTTGGTAAATATGTTTGCAATTTTTTCTTTTGTAAAGATATATTCCAAACTAATTTCTTTGTCCTACACTAGTTCTCTAAAAAAATGATATTTTATAGCAATATGTTTGGTTTTTGAATGCATCACTAGATTCTTTGATATGTTAATTGCACTTGTATTATCACAAAATATGACAACTGATTCCTTGATTTCAACCTTCTTACCTTGCAACAATTGTTTAAACCAAACAATGTTAGAACAATTTATTGCTGCTACAACATATTCTACTTTTGTCATGGATTGGGATGTACAATTTTTCTTCTTTCTTATCCAAGATACCAACCTTTTACCAAGAAAGAATGCTCCACCACTTGTGCTTTTTCTATCATCAATATTTCCTGCCCAATCAGCATTATTAAACACTTTTAGGTCCAGATTTTCTCCAAGTTTATACCATAAGCCCTAGTCTTTGGTGCCTTTCAAATATCTCAAGATTCTTTTGATTTTTGTCATATGATTTTTTTTGGGTTTTACCAAGAATCTTGCCACTATACCAACTACAACAACAATATTAGGTCTTGTATGAACTACATACTATAATTTTCCAATCATTGATGTAAAAAAGTTCTAATCTACCTCTTTTGAGTCATCATCTTTGGTAAGCTTTAATCTAGTACACATGGAGGTTCCAACTAGTTTTAAATCTTTTGTACCAAATTTCTTGGGTATCTCCTTGATATACTTAGGCTGAGTGATGTAGATACCATTCCTACTCTACTGCATCTACAATCCAACAAAGAACTTAATCTCACCAAACATAGAAATTTCAAACTCTTTGTTCATTCATTCTAAAAATTCTTTTCATAGATCATCATTCCCTATTCATAAAGTATCATCCACAAATATTTTTGCCAATACAATCTTGTTATGTGGTCCTTTCTTAATGTACAAACTATTGTTATCATTAGTTCTTTGAAAATCAATTTGCATAAGATAGTTATGTAATCTTTCATATCATGCTCGAGGAGTTTTTCTTAGACCATACAAAGCTTTGTGCAACTTGCAAACCATGTCCCTTTTATCTAGATCAACAAAACCTTCTGGTTGTTCAATGTAGACCTTTTCATGAAGAATACCATTGAGAAATATAGATTTAATATCCATCTGATATACCTTAAGTCCTTTATGTTCTACATGCATGCAAGTAAGGTTTGAATACCTTCAAATCTTGCAATAGGAGAAAAGGTTTCACCATATCAATGCCTTCTTCTTGAGAGTATCCTTTACATACCAATCTTGCTTTGTTTCTTGATACCTTACCATCTTCATTCAACTTATTCCTGAATACCCATTTTGTACCAATCGCATTTTTGCCTTTGCGCCTAGGTAAAAGAGTCTAGGTTTTGTTCTTCTCTATTTTTTCAATTTCTTCATTTGTAGCCTCAATCCAAATTTCATATTACAATGCATCTTTAACACTTCTAGGTTCAAATTTAGCAAGCAAACATGTACCTTTTAGCTTACTTCTTGTCATAGTACCTTTTGTTTTATCTCCAATAATCTAATCAGGTGTATGATGCCTTCTAACATACTTGCCTAATATAGGTTCCTTTCCTTTTGAATGAATTGGATTGTCTTCCTCTTGAATTTCAACTTAAGACTGGAGTTGTTCTATCTGTGTCTTGGGTCCTTCAGACTCAGTAAGCATTGGCTTGGTAGCTTTAAATTGTAACTCAATTTCTTGCAACTTGGTCTAAACTATTTGTGACTCAAAAACTATACTAGGCTCGACAGATGTAGTCTCCTTATTGTCAAATATATCTAGCAAAGTGTTAGATTCATAGTATACAAACCTTTTATAGTTTTCTAGTTCTTTATTGCTTTCTTCTTCAGCCTTTTTTGCAAATTCATCACATGTGCACTTTCTATGATTTTGTGAGTAGACACATTTAAACATTTATATGCCTTGCTTTTTCTGGAGTATCCTAGAAATATAGCTTGATCACTTTTTTAAAATCAAACTTCTCTTTTCTAGAATCTTTCAAGATATAACATTTACTTCCAAATAATTTTAGGTAACTTACATTGGGTTTGTAGCCATACCACAATTCATAGGGAGTCTTGTATGAATCCTTCTTCAACTGAACTCAGTTCAAAGTATGGACTATAGTGCTAATAGCTTCCTTCTAGTACTTGATAGCAATGTTCTTTTCAATCATTAAAGTCCTTGCACTATATATGATGGATCTATTTCTCCTTTTAGCTATTTCATTCTGCTTGGGAGTTCTAGGGGCTGATACTTGTCTTTTGATTCCTCTTTCAATGTAAAAGTTATTGAATTCACCACCTCGATCTGATCTTAAGCATTTTAGTCTTTCGCCTGTTTCTTTCTCTACTTTTGCCAAATATCATTTGAATTTCTCAAATGCTTCCAACTTCTCTCTTAAATACATAACAATCATCATTCTAGAATAGTCATCAACAAAAAGAATATTTTTTTCTCTCCACTATAGCTTTCTATTCCAATAGGTCCACACAAATAAGTATGCATAATTTCCAAGATATCTTCAAATTGATAGTTTTTACTTTTAAAACTAGTCTTTCCCATTTTGCCAATTTGATAGTTCTTGCATAAACCAAGATCTGGTTTATTCAAACCAGGAATACCTCTTACCTTCCAAAATTTTCTTATTTTCACCATGTTATCAAAATTTACATGACATAACCTTTTGTGCCACAACCAACTTTCTTCAACTTGAGCAATAAAACATGAGCAATCACCAAGATCAAGATAAAATAGGTTACCTTTTGTTTGTTTTCCTAATCCAATCAATTTTCATTTGTCATTCAGTAGTCTTGCCTTGCCATGAATGAATTCTACCTTGAATCAAATGTTGATAAGTTGTGCTACACTTAGTAGATTATGTTTTAGTCTTTCAACCCAATAAGCATTGTCACATACAAGTTTATTGGTTAATGAAATATGACCCTTTTCTTTTATGCAACAAGGTTCATTGTTTCCAAATCTTACACTTCATCCATCATAATGTTCAAACTTTTTTTTTTTTATCTCCAGTCATATGATGTGAACATCCCCTATCTATGATCCATGTATCATTTTTTCTAACATGAGAGATAAGTGCCATCTTACCTCCTTCATCATCGGATTCATCTTTTATAGCAATGCATACTATTTCATCTTCACTATTATCAAAATCCTTAGCTATAAAACAAGTTTTATTACCTTTGTGCTTGTATGATTTATGACCTTTGAAATCCATTTTGTCTTTGTACTTGTGACTCTTCTTTTCATCCTTATCTTTGTTTGGGCAGCTGGTAGCAATATGATCAACTTCTTCACATGAAACATAGATTAAGTGAATTTTACCTTTGTACTTTCCTTTATGCCTAGAATATTTATTTGCAAGCAAAGCTTCAACAACTTCAAGATCACTATCTAAGCTTTCCTTAGTTTCCTCTTCATTGTCTGACTAATTTTCTTTTATCTTCTTCCCTTTTTCTTTGAGTGAAAGTTTGGCCTCAAAAGAAGACTCAACATTTTTGGAAGCTGGAACATAATTGTCAAAGTTGTCTAGCTCAAAAGCTATCAATCTTCCTACTAGGGCATCAAAACCTATTTTCTTACTTGAATCACATATCACTTCTTGAATAGTAGATACTCTGATTGCATAGATGGGAAGCAAAGTTCTGAGAATTTTACTTACAATAGTTTCTTGTTTGATTTGTCCTCTAGATGCTCTAATTGCACTGACATCGGCTTTGACTCTTTCCACATATTTGGCAATATTTTCATCTTCTCTCATTCTCATTTGATCAAATTTTCCTCTAAGACTTTCAACTTTTTCTCTTCTTACCTTTTCATCACCTCCATAGATGTCCTTGAGTTTGTTCCACATTGCAAAAGTAGTTTTACAATATTTGATCTCATCAAATTCTTCATAGCTAAGAGCAGATGCAATATCAATCATCATGATGTTATGATTATTTTTCTTAACAAGATCTTAATACATAATGTACAAGTAGGAGTTTTTGTATTCTGCATCAAGGTATTTGCATCCTGAATCATTGATGGTAGATAGATGAAGCCTCGTGAGTCCTTGCCATGCTGAAAAGTTATCTCTATTAAGCCTTGGGATCTCTCTCTTATAAGACATCCTAATCTTTAGCTTAGGTCCTTGAAACCTTCTTGTAAGCACCAAAAGCTTTGATACCAATTGTTGGAAATACAGATGAAGTAACTGGGGGGTGTGAATCAGTTACCACAAAAATATATCCATAGATCCTTTAGATGTTTGAAAAAACTAATTATTATTGTTGCTTGGTAAACATATTGAAAATGTTGTAACTCAGTAAATACAGAGTATGTTTTACTTTAGCAAATCTAACATAATTTGCAAACATGAGAGAAAAGAAATGAACACAATAAACACCAAATTTAATGTGGAAACCCAATATGGGAAAAACCACCAATGTAACTAGTTGCTATTTTTCACTCTTCATAAGTGAGCTCTATTAGGAGCCTAGCCGGTTAAAGGTTACAAAATAACTATTAGGTGTGACCTTGTTAGAAGATTTAATCACCCTATTAGGAGTGGCCTTGTAAGAGGTCTTTAAAATAATTCAATGGATCTGTCACATTGTTAGAGGATTTACTACTGGCTTTTAGACCAACTCTATTAAGAGATCTTAAATCACCACTACAATGGTTGGAGAGTAATAATGAAATGACCTATTTGAGATGCAATTGAATTATTGAATCTAGATCTCTATTCTATTCACAAAAGCTTGATCCTTCCTGATCAAATATTACTTTGTTGCTCCACAAGGATATCTAACCATCCTTCAAGTTCACTCACACACTTTCCTTCTCAATCAATCAATACACTTGCATACTATTGAAAATCACAACTTGACCTTATATTTATATCATTTAGATTGTCAAGTCAGCTCAATACAAATTATAATGACAAACAATCATTACCATAGTCGACTGGAATCAATACTTGAAATAATTAAACTTCATATCCCAAATCAACAAAATCCTTCGATAGATGACCTAGCTTGGTAAAGAATGGTCCTAAAATGATTTCCTATGTTAATCAATAGAAGCTCAGTTAACACTCTGAACTTTGCACAAATCCTTTGGTAATCAAGTTAACTCGACTAATACTAGCTCTAGCCAACTTTCCTTCTTTAACCATGAGAACTTAGTTAACACTACTTTTTGCCATAATATCCTTTGATGCCAGAGTGAGCTCAATAGACACTACCTGACAACTGATATGACATTTGTGTGACATCAAAGACAACACACAATTAGACAATTGTATCTAATAGGTATCCACTAAATAATTCTTTTTTTCATCTTTCTCGAAGGAGTTGTATACAAATTTCATTATATTTGTTCAAAATAAACTTCCATACTCTTCTTTTCAAGAACTCAAACCTATCAATTTACATAATTTGTTTTTAAAAATCCTAACTAAGATTGTTTTATTAAGGTTGAATCATTTTTTCTTTCTTCCCATTTCTAACCAATAGAATTTTTTTTTTCTAAGTAGATATATAATTTACTAACCTATGATAGTTAATGATAATATTTATTCTCTAACTATTAAAAAACATGTTATTTTATTCATTAATTTGGATTTTCCCAATGAATATGATAGGTTTGAATAGTATTTTGTTTTAAAATTTATCTCATTTTTTTGCTTAAATGGTACTTTATTGTAGATTACATTGCACATGATTTTCACTCCTAAGATTGTGATGCTAATTAATGGTTCTCCCAATACTATTTTTGTGTCTTCTAATCACATTAGATATGGGGATCCTTTATCTGCTTTTTTATCTATACTGATGGTTGAGAGTTTAGGTATATTTATTGAGATATTTTCTCATTATAGTATTGATTGAGTGTTCATTCTTCTAATAATTTAGCCTAATCTCAATAAAAAATTATTGTTGACACTTTATAATGGGGGAAAGATGATTTATGGGGGCTAATTAGTTTACAAAGATCATTGTGGAGTATAAAAATGCTTCTAGTGAGTGTATTAACCCCAAGTAAAATTAATTTATCTTCTCAATTACTCCACCACCTAGATAATTAAGAATTTATGGATCCTTAATTGAAATAATAGCTCTTTTCAATTCACTTATTTAGCATTTTCTTTATTTCATCCTAAACTTCCTAGTTCCTTTTAGGGTAATCTTATTGAAAAATTTTAAGGTAATTTTTTTGGAAATATAAGAGGAGTAATTGAGAGGGGAGAGGTGAATTAGTTACCACTAAATAAAAATCCAATTTCTTTAGATGTCAATATGAACTCTCTCACAACTCAATTAGAAGTAGATAATCATTGTAACTTGGTTAACAAAGCAATCTTGAAATATTAATGTGGATTAACCTTTTAACTTAGTTGCATATGTTGAATATGATTGTTCAATTGTATATTGTCTTTGATGTTACACAAAATGTAAAGTCTCTACCAATTAGTGTCTATCAAGCTCACTCAGGCAATGAAGATAGGTTTTAGTGTTTGCCAACTATAATAGAGATAATCAAGTTTAAAGGTAGTATTTGTTGAGTTCACACAGGCACTAAAGAGAAGTTGGCATAGAACTATTGTTAACTAAGCTCACTTAGTTACCAAAGGAAATTTAGTTAAGGATGCATTATTAATCAAGTTCACATGGTTAACAAAGGAAGTCTGAAGAAACTCTTTTGTGAGCTAGTATTGACAAAGCTAGGTTGGCTAATAAAGGATTTTTTTGAATCAACATATTTAGTTTGATGAATTTATTTGTTGTCTAGCCAACTTAAGGGATGAATATTGAATATTTGTAAGTGTATTCAAGCTGACTTGACAAGGCAAAAGATATAAGTATAAGGCCAAGTTGTGGGATTAAATAAGAGAAGCATGGGATTAAAAGGATGAACTAAGGAAGCAGATCGGAAGGATAGAAGAATATCTTGAGTTGACCAAGCTATAAAGTTTATGTTATCAAGGAGGATCAAGTATTAAAACTATAATATGTATATGAGCAATGTTAGTATGCTAATAGAAACCAAATTTAAATAAAGCTTCTACAAACTAAATAAAATTCATAAACTTCAAGATAGACTAAGATGAACTCTCAATTGAGAATATGAACCATTAATGGGATCTCTCAATGACAAGCTCTCTTGTTCAATAGCTTTGTCTAAATAGATAGGATGTATCCTCAAGCTTATTCTTCAAAAAGGGCTTCAAATGGAGTTGGAATTTGGGTGTGAGCGTATGGTTTTGATGTAAAATGGCTTCTCAAAATGGCATTATGACTTTACTTCATGGATTGTGTTATTTTGCAAAGGGGAAGGATCCAATTTATAGGCAAGAGGCATGAGGGATTGAGGGCTAAGATGCAAGGATGGGAAAAAGCTCATGGAGGGCTTAGATTGCATGAGAGGCGAGCACATGGATTTTTCTTCCTTACAACCAATCAAGGAGTGACACATGTCACATGGTGAGAGGATGGAGGAAAGGGGAAGGATGAGTCAACAAAGGAGGCTCAAGGGATAAAATCTTCATAAAGACCCTTCATAAGTACGTTGTAAGAACATTTATGACTTTGTGGGCTTTATAAAGTTTTGTGGTTGAAGATATTTGTGAGAGATACCATGAAATTCAAATTTGAGGGTTTAGGGAGGTTTTAAGCTTGCTTAGGGTTGTAAAAATGATTAGAGGAAGGGTTAGAGATGGCTTAGGACTAGGCAAGTGGATGGGAAGTGGATTGCAATTAATGAGGGTGGGTGAAGGAGGAGATATTTGTTAACTTTGGCTTGAGTTAGCAAGTCTTAACCCATGTTTAGGGAATGTGACAAGGTTAGGAGGGGATTAGGATTAGGTTAAAAGACATCTTCTAGAAGAGTCTAGACTTTAGATGAGGATAAAGACTTTCTAGAATAGTCTAGAATTTCCTAGGATAAGATTTTATGAAATAAATAAAGTTTTATTTATTTCAAGGGTTTGGGTTGAGGAGATATTTATTAAAATATTTTTAATAAACATGAGGATTAATATTTAATCTTGATTAAATATTTTGAGTTGGGATTAGGGGTAGGAAATGATGAGATTAGCCTTTAATCGAAATTAAAGAAGGATTCGAAGATTTTGGAAGAGGTTATTGGTCTTAAGGAAATTAGCCAACTTTTGGGAAAAAAATAAATTATTTATTTATTTTGGGATTTTTGGTCAATTTATTAATTAAATAATTAATAAATAAGGAAATAATGTTTAAATAAGATTTAAACATTTTTGGGAGGGATTTCTTAATTAAATATTTTTAATTAAGATAAAGGGATTTAATGGCATAAAAATAAATTAATTAATTAAATAATCAATTAATTAATAAATGATGATGTCATTAGGAATTTTTCAAAAAATAAAAATACTTTATTTTTTAAAAGATTTTTAGGTGTCTACATTTTTCCCCTCTTTGATGTGATGCCACAAGTGGCATGGCATCAAAGATAAGAAAATAAGATGCCCAAGGCTAGAGCAGAAGAGGAGAGAATGGACTGTAAGATGCCCCCTCAAGAAGGCGATGGGGAGAGAAAGCGAGGCTCAATGACTTCTTGAAAAGTACAAGAATATGAGATGAGCAAGAAGACTTAGATGGGCAAAGAGAAGGGGCTAAATTAGCTCAAACTCTCACTATGGGATAATGATAAAGGAGAATCAGATGCACAAGAGGAAGCAAGCTTAAGACCTCAGGGATTGCAGAGGATGAAGGAGCGGAGCACTATAAAAGAAATCCAGGATGGGGAGATGGATGAGGGGATTAAAAAAAGCTGATGCAATAGCATTTCAAAGAGTTAGATTGGCAGAAGATGGGTTTTGGAGATCCCTAGGACTAGGATTGTGGATCTCGAAAGATGAGGCTTGGTGGATTGATTTGGATTGGTGGATCCCTAAGACTAGGATTGTGGATCCCTAAAGCTAAAGGTGAGGAGTGAGTCAAAGAGATACTGATGCATAAGCTGGGGTAGGAGAGACAGATGTTGGATATGGATAGGGGATAATGGAGATGAAGGAAAACCATTGAAGCTTTTTGAGCGGGGGGGATACTTCAAAGAGAAGTACCACCATGTAGTTGAGCACTAGATTTTCTATAGGACTGTTGGTTAATTGCCAAGGTTACCAAGAACATCAAGGCCTTTTCACAAACTGTCCAGAGGACTAACGAACTGACTCAAAACAAACACACAAGGATTTCCCTAGTATCACACATGAATCCTAGAGGAAGCAGTGTGGAAACGACACTGGGTAACCCACAAGCAAAAAAGAAAACAAGCAAAAGACATGATCAAGACCTTGCACTCTGATTGCCCCATTCACAGTATACCATGATATGGAAGATCGTGGCAACCTTGAGGAGGGAACAAGAAGATTTCTTGGAAAAGATATTTCAAGACCCAATAGGGAAGAGTCCAAATCAAAAGAAAGCGAAAATCTAAAAGAGAACCGTTTGCCAATGAGATGGGTAGGACGAGGTACTAACGGACCAAGATCAGACATGAGGAAAGCTATATCCTGTAAGGACCTATCGGAGAGCACCTAAGCTGGTGGATTTGGATGAGTGATGTGTCTAGCAAGCTGAACTAAGAAAGATAACACTTTGGTGATAGGAAATCTAGCTAAAGGATGCATTGGAATAGCTAACCAAGATGTGCGATGGGTGCAAGATGTTGATCAAGGATGAAATGACATGAACGCTGGATAGATGCAATGGTACTAAGCTAAAGAGGATGTACAAGCTGACAGACCAAGATATTTACAAGTGAGCTAATCAAGATATGGTACAAGATAATGGACCAAGATAGTTACAAGCAGGAAAAAGCTCAGGATGATAGGATAGCGGGATGGTTCGATGTTGTGCAAGATGCGAAAGCTAAGGGTGGGGTGATAGTGAAAGATATGGATTTGGCAGGATGCATCCAATGATGATGAGAGATTTTGTGACCAAGGATAGCTAGAGGAGCAAGATGAGATGGCTGGATAGGATGGTAGATAGCTAGGATTATGATGGATATAAACATATGACATTGGGTTTGCATGAGGATAGCCTAGAGCTAGATACCAATGACAAGGGAGGATGGACAAGACAAGATCTCCAAGGAATATAGTGCCCCCAATCAGAAGATAACATGCGGAAGGAGGTCTTATGATGGATGTGATAGGATTGAAGCTAGGATGGAAAAAGCTGAAGGGGCTAGGGAGATGGATGATAGCTGGGATGGTTGGTTGAAGCTGCAGGAGATAAGTGGATGGTGTGAGATGGAAGATGGAGGGTAGAGGATAGGTGGATAGATTGGAAGATGGATTTGGATGTCAAGAGATGACCAAAAGCATGAGCGTGATAGGCTAAGCTGGGGATGGCCGGATTATGCATGACACTTGTTTGCCAAGTTTTCATCATGGTACTTGTCCAAGGCGCTTGAATTGCCAAGTTTTCACCAGTGGATGCTTTATTTTTCTTTACTTTTTTTTGAATTTTTGACTTTGGACTTAGCTGGAATGATTTTGGCTTTCTTCAGCTATTTTTCGCTCATAGATGTTGGTAGGATGGATGAAAAAGGATTGGATTGAACAAGTGGAATGGTGGGTGGGAGTTTGACAGATAATGGATGCGAAGACATAAGGCTTGTGGGTAAATGGATGAGGAAAATGGAAAGATCATCATTGGCACACACCTTGAGAGGTGATAAAGTAGTGGGAAAGATGGTTTTGGGCAAGGTTGAGGAGAAAATGGAGGAAGAGAAAGATAAGGACTAAAAGTAGAGTTGGAAGATGGAGGATGGGAAATTTAGGATAAGAAGCATATGGACTAAAAGTGGTTTGGGGGGATGAAGGATGCTTATATGGGGATTTGGATGAAGGATGGATGGATGAGGCTTTTTGAGTAGCATGAATGGATGCCAATTGAGATTTTTCTTTGAGATGCATTTCTTTTATGAGCATCTTGGGTATCCACATGATTTTTGACTTTTTTACCTTGGGCTTTTGTGGCCTCTTGACTTTTTCTTTGATTGGGATTAAATGTTTCTTGTTTTGAACATGTATTTTAGAAGGGACATGTTGAGACTTGGATTTTTGTGGATTTTTGGATTTATTCTTTTGTATTTTGGCATCCAATATGCTTCTATTAGCCATGGGATGGGAACAAGAGCATGGAGGAGATGGAGGGATAATTGATGGAGTGATAGGGTTTAAAGGTTGGAAGGGATTCAAGGGTGAGTGCCTTTGATGATCTAGCTGGTGGATTTGAGGGGATGGAAGGATAGATTGGAACATAGGATATGGATGGATATAATTGCCCAAAATGGATCGAGGGAAGGAAGGATATGGGCCCAAAATAGATGGAAACAGTGAAGGTGTAGGTCCCAAAATAGATGGAGGGGATAAAGGATTCAGATTAGGTATGTAAGGACCCAAAATGGATGGAAAGGGGGTTAGATTTAGATAAGGGATATATAGACCCAAAATGGAGGGTTAGAGATAAGGAGTAGGATGAGGGCCCAAAATAGATATGGAATAAGATGGATGGGAACTTTGGGGTGGAGATGGAAGGACTTGGGACCATGCAGGAATAGCAAGGATACCAACATCTAGAAATACATTTTCATTTCTTTTTTCAATATGATGTTCATTATTTGGAACACAAGATGTGAGTCCATTACTAGTTGAAGGATTTGGAGCTTCGGATATGATAATTAGTTCTTTTTCGATGGATCTATCATCATGGATTATGGGAGATGTATGATCATGAAGAAGAGGAGATGGGAGGATAGGATCTTGAGTTGGGTGGGCTGAGGGAAAGGAATCTTGAGATGGAGTAAGTAAGATGGTAGGATTTAGATATGGAGGAAATGGTAAAAGTGGATCATGTAGGGGAATAATTGGGATGGCGGGATCTGTTGTTTTGTCGGAGGATATTTCAACATGCTTTTGGACAAGATCTTGATAGGAATGGATGGGAGTGGATGCATGAGGTTCATTATATGGGATTTGGATAATGCTTGGAGGAGGAGATGTGGATGGGATTTGGAATGATTCGATGGGTGGTGGGATTTTGATGCTTGTGGGAAGTGGAAGGATTTTAAGAAATTTGATGAATGGTATGGGGATGGTAGCTATGAGAGATGGAGGTGATATTATAGATGGGGAAGCTTCATCACTGACTACTTCACATGGTTGGATTAGATGACATGGCTTATCGACTATTGGAGGCGGCTTTTCTTTTATTTCTTCTAGGAGATTCCTTGGAGACTCGTGTGTTGAAGGTGGAGGTGGTGGATTGATAGGAATAGCTGGTGTGATGAGGGTGGAAGATTGGAAGCTTGGTTGATTAGGTTATGGAGGAGAAGCTGGGATATCAGATGGCATGACTAGATAGTTTGGAATAACTATTGGATTTTGTGGGATGCTTGGGGGAATGTTTCTAAGGCTTTCAATATACCCATCATAGTCAACAAGATTTTCATCATCATTGGAATAGGAGGTGGCAGGAGCAAGGACAATATGACTGAACACATCATGATAGGTTTGGGATTTCATATTTTGATGATGAGTTGGAAGGGGATGGGGTCTTGCATATGGATGAACATAGAAGCTCATGGTTGGATTTGGATTAAGCGTAGATTTTGGATTGGCTGATGAAGGATTTCCTAGGGAGAGTCAAAGTTGTATGACAGACCTAAGGAGGATTGGCTGGAGATTTTTAGCTTTCCTGTGGATGGAAGACTTCAAGGGCATGCTATCAAAAAGTGAGAGTTTTTCTTTCCTATGCGCTGGATTGGTGGAGATTGTGTCAACTTAAGGATAGAATAATGATCCTATGGGCATGACACGAGATTGACCACTTGTGGATCCCAACCTTTAGCTCAAGGTGATGAGGGATAACAAGTGACAAAGCTAGATTACCCTAGACAAAGCTCTGTCAAAGGGATAACCTTGGTGAGGCTGGTGGATTGGTCGAATTGATTGGATAGCAAATTCTAGTAGAATGACAACAACTCTCTAAAGGCTTGGGTTTGATTTTGGATTGGGTTGCTAGCTGGCTGGGGGGGATGATTTGGAGAGACTTTGGATTTGGGATTGTTCTAAAGCAAGGAACTAGATAGATTCGATTGCAGCGGGGGAGCTTGGATGATTTTCTAATGAGGAAATGACTACGCTAAGTATGCCTTGAGCTGGGAGATTTCTACTTTTTTGGGATTTTGACCAAAGTTGGCAAACATTCATTCAAAAGCTATGAACAAATAAGCAGGCAAAATTTTGGAGCAAGCACGTCAAACACACCAACATCCTAGGAAGCTTTCTACAAGGATGAAATTTGTTATAGCTAGGGAGCCCCTGATATATGCAAGGTACATGAGGCCCAAATCTGTATATGAAACAAAAAAGATGTCACACAGCCGAGAGGAGCGGTAACCCACTTTTCCTCTTTCACTTCTCAAGGTTATAAAGTTCCTTGAGGCTTAGCCCGAGTGACAAAATCTTGATTCCAAGAGAGGTGTCTTTGGATTCACCTCCTGATTTTTATAGTCCGCCAGAATGCTGGAGTTGAGGTCGTCCCAAGGGGTGATGAAATCCCCAAGAAGGCCTCCTAAAAAGTGTAAAACGAGACCACATACATGATCTTGGACTTTAAAAGACACGCGTTTATTCCAATTGATGATTTAGATTTTGTAAGCTATGATTGAAGACACTTGTGATTATGGCATACAATGTTCATTCCAATTTGACAGTGTCGTTAGCATAATGGAAGTCGAGAGATCGTCGACATAAGAAATGCGTGCGTCATTGAAAATGCATCAAAACCATGCAATGTTCATTGATTGTTAGACATTCAAGATTGAGTGTGAGTTTGTTTTAAGCCCAAAACAAAGATGTGTGAAACTCAATTTGTCAAGAACGCGCTCGGAGGCCCTCCACGTCAAGATTTGTCCAATTTTTATGCCCAAATGAAGTGTGATCGATTTAATCTAGAGTTTTGATCATTTAAGAATTTTGATAAAGTTAAAGAAAACATTCAAAGACCAAGTGAGTGAGTTAGATTGTGGAACATTTAACACCTTTTTCAAGTAGACCCATCCCCATAAATGGCACTGAGATTGCAACCAATGCTTAATATTTGATGGGTGATTAGAAAAGAGGTGATTATAAGGAACTACTGAAATTGATTTTTGCAAATTTGTATTTTAACTTAACAAAGTTTCTTAAATGTCCAAAAATCAAGCTTTACCTAGATTGCATGTGGAAAAGAGATTTGTTTTGTTCAATTTTAGAAACTCCAAATGAAGTGTTTGATATTGCAATGGTTAATTGATCCTTGGCATTCAAGATTGGATTTTTTGTTTTAATCATGCATTCAAGGAAAATTTGATTTTAATCCATGGCATTTAAGAGTGATTTTAGCAACATGCATTCAAAGACAAGTGGTTAAACATTCAAGTTTTTTCCTTTGAGCATTCAAGATTGAGATTTTGTGTGTTATTTTAAGAACTTTGAAGTGCTTTGTTTTAACCTTAGATCATTCAAGATTGTTTTGGACTCAAAAGTGAAAATGACTATTTGGACTTTGGTTTCCATTCAAGATTTTGTGTTATAGTTTGCATATTTTAAGCCCCAAAAATGATATTCCTAGATTGTTTTGATGCATGAAAAACCTAAGAAACATTCAAGATTTTGCAACAAGACATTTGTTTGGAACAAATAACAAAACTTTTTAGGACAATTTTGGCAACCATTTAGGACTCTTAGTTTTCATGAGATTTTTAAAAGAACTTTAAAATATTTGCAAATGAGGTTCATTTTATCCTTGATTGATGCTTTGAGTTTGATTTAGATTTTAGTGTGCACTTAGTGTTGATTTTGAACCTTTTGAAATGGAAACTTGAAGTTCTTTTTCAATTCCTAAAAATGAAGTGTTCCTAACTTTGCATGAATGCATCTAAAACCTTGATATTGCAAGGATGCAAATGATTGGATTGGTTTAGTTTCACTTGTTAAAAGATTTTTTTTTTGGCAAATTTTTAGTTTTTAATGGATTTAAGTATGATTTGGGGGTTCATTTTAAGCACTAAAAAGAAGTGTGTATGATTTTGCTTCCTTAAAAAAAATGGCCAAGATTTCCCACAAGAAGAAGAAGAAGAAGTAGATGGAATAAGAAGAATATAGACAAGAAGAGGAAGAAGAATTCCAAGTTCTTTGTCCACCTATAAGCTTGAAAAATTTGCAAACACTATGAGATATACTATGAGTTCTTTTGTCTTCTTCATGCTCATGTGGACCTACAAAACCAATTTATACAATCCTACCAATCACAAAAACAAGCAAAATTAGCCAAAATTAGCAAATGACATAAAAAATTTGACTAAAAAAGCTAATGAAGATGACCCATGCGGGGTCCCACCGGGCGTGCCAAAATGTATATGAGCAATGCTAGTATGCTAATAGAAACCAAATTTAAATAAAGCTTCTACAAACTAAACAAAATTCATAAACTTCAAGATAGACTAAGATGAACTCTCAATTAAGAATATGAGCCATTAATGGGATCTCTCGATAGAAGCTCTCTTGTTGAGTAGCTTTGTCTAAATAGATAGGATGTATGCTCAAGCTTATTCTTTAAAAAGGGCTTCAAATAGAGTTGGAATTTGGGTGTGAGTGTATGGTTTTGATGTAAAATGGCTTCTCAAAATGGCATTATGACTTTACTTCATGGATTGTGTTATTTTGCAAAGGGGAAGGGTCCAATTTATAGGCAAGAGGCTTGAGGGATTGAGGGCTAAGATACAAGGGTGGGAAAAAGCTCATGGAGGGCTTAGATTGCATGAGAGGAGAGCACATGGATTGTGCTTCCTTACAACCAATCAAGGAGTGACACATGTCACATGGTGAGAGGATGGAGAAAAGGGGAAGGATGAGTCAATAAAGGAGGCTCAAGGGATAAGATCTTCATAAAGACCCTTCATAAGTGCTTTGTAAGAACATTTATGACTTTGTGGGCTTTATAAAGTTTTGTGGTTGAAGATATTTGTGAGAGATGCCATGAAATTTGAATTTGAGGGTTTAGGGAGGTTTTAAGATTGCTTAGGGTTGTAATAATGATTAGAGGAAGGGTTAGAGATGGCTTAGGACTAGGCAAGTGGATGGGAAGTGGATTGCAATTAATGAGGGTGGGTGAAGGAGGAGATATTTGTTAACTTTGGCTTGAGTTAGCAAGTCTTAACCCATGTTTAGGGAATGTGACAAGGTTAGGAGGGGATTAGGATTAGGTTAAAAGACATCTTCTAGAAGAGTCTAGACTTTGGATGAGGATAAAGACTTTCTAGAATAGTCTAGAATTTCCTAGGATAAGATTTTATAAAATAAATAAAGTTTTATTTATTTCAAGGGTTTGGGTTGAGGAGATATTTATTAAAATATTTTTAATAAACATGAGGATTAATATTTAATCTTGATTAAATATTTTGAGTTGGGATTAGGGGTAGGAAATGATGAGATTAGCCTTTAATCAAAATTAAAGAAGGATTAGAAGATTTTGGAAGAGGTTATTGGTCTTAAGGAAATTGGCCAACTTTTGGGAAAAAAATAAATTATTTATTTATTTTGGGATTTTTGGTCAATTTATTAATTAAATAATTAATAAATAAGGAAATAATGTTTAAATAAGATTTAAACATTTTGGGAGGGATTTCTTAATTAAATATTTTTAATTAAGATAAAGAGATTTAATGGCATAAAAATAAATTAATTAATTAATAAATGATGATGTCATCAAGAATTTTTCAAAAAATAAAAATACGTTATTTTCTAAAGGATTTTTAGGTGCCTACATAATAGAGATATTAAATGAGAAATTTAGTTGCATCAACAATTAGGTCATATCAATTTTACCCTCTAATAATTGTAGCAATGTATCAAATCTCTAAATAGAGTTATCTTAATAACTATTTGCCAAATCCTCTAACAAGGTGTCATTTCTAGATTGAAGTGTCTGAAGACCTCTAAATCCTTTAACAAGGTCACACCTAATAATGTATTTTGTAACCTTTAACAAGGTTGGCTCCTAATTGGGCTCACTTCATAAGAGTGAAAAATAGTAATTAGTTGCAATTGATAGTTTTTACCAAATTGGGTTTCCATGCTAAATCCTAGTGTCATATGTGTTCATTTTATTTGCTTTCTAATTTTGCAACTAAGTTATTTTTGGTTAATAACACTAAACATCTTAAGAAGGAAATATTTCAGTAATTTCCAAGTAATAGATATTCTTAGTGTTTGCCTATTGATCCAGTGATAACTAAGTTACACTAGTATTTTTAGTTTAAGTAGAATTCAGTTTTCATTTGTATTGACACCTAATGGATCTAAAAATTTTTTTTTGGGTAACTAATTCACCCCTCCCATATCATTTACTCCTCTTATATTTATAATATTTGGTATTAGAGCTTTTGGTTCTTGTAGAGAAGGTTTCAAGAACCTAAGCTAAAGATCAAGATGTCTTACAGAAGGGAGATACCTAAGCTAAGCAAAGATAAATTCAAGGCATGGTAGGAACTAATGAGATTGCATTTGGTAACCATTGGAGACTCGAGGCTAAAGTAATAAAACACAAAGTATGTAGCACCTACTAGAACTATGATTTTTGAAGAAATTACAAAAAAGAAGAAGCATACCATTATGATGATTGATATTGCTTCAACTCTAACTTATGTTGAATTTGATGAAATCAAAGACTGTGATATTACTCATGAAATGTGGATCAAGCTGAAAGCCATCTATGGAGGAGATGATAATGTGAGGAGAGCTAAGGTAGAAAATTTTAGGGGTTAGTTTGATCAAATGAGGATGAGAGAAGATGAGAACATTGCAAAATACAATGATAAAATCAAATCAAGTGTCTGTGCAATTAGAGTCTTAGGAGGAAAGATAGAAGATGAGACAGTGGTAAGAAAATTTCTCAAAATACTTCTTCCTATATATGCAATTAGAGTTTTAGTAATTCAAGAGATGATATGCAATCCCAAGAATGACATAAAATTGGATGCAGAAGTGGGAAGTTTGACAGTATTTGAGTTAAATAACTATGGTAACTATGTTCCTATCTCTAACCTTGAATCTAGATTTTAAGCCAAGTTATCACTTAAGAAGAAACCTACAAAATCTGAGAGGAATTTTGACAGTGAGGATGAAGATGGTTCTAATGTAGATCTTGAAGTCACTAAAGCATTACTAACAAGAAGATTTTCCAATGGAAAAGGAAAGTACAAAGGTAAAATTCCTTTGATCTATTTTTCTTGTGAATAATTTGGTCACAATGTTGCAAGGTGTCTAAATAGAGAAGATAAAGAAGAAAAGAAAGATGAAAATTATAAAGGCAAGAAGGATTTCAAAAGCTACAAGGACTACAAGGACAAAGGTAAGAGATCATGTTACATTGCTAAAGATTTTGACAGTAGTGAAGAAGATGAAATGGTGTACATTGTTGGTTAGGATGAATTAGATGATGCAAATGATAAAATGGCACTTATCTCACATATTAGTAAGAATGATATATGGATTATTGATACTGGTTGTTCTCACCATATGACTGGTGACAAATCTAAATTCTAGAACTTAGTACACTATGATGGTGGAAGTGCTAGATTTGGCAATGATGAACCATGTTATGTGAAAAGTAAAGGTTGTATTGTACTAATTGATGATCTTAGATATGATAATTATTATTAGGTTGAATGAATCAAGCATAATCTAATTAGTGTGGCTCAATTAAATAGCATTGGGTTCAAGTTAGAATTCATGAATGGAAAGGCCAATATGCTGGATGGGAAAGGACATCTGGTTGGGACTAGTAAGCATACAAAAGGTAACCTATTTTGCCTAGATCTAAATGAAATTTCATGTTTCCTAGCTTAGTTAGAAGAAAGTTGGTTATGGCATAAAAGATTGTGTTAGAAACAATAGTCCTCCAAGATAACTCAAAGGGAGGGGGGGTAAATCAGTTATCAAATAATTAAAACACTTATCTTTATTAAAATAAGTTATCCATTCAACCAAAGTAAAGAACAACCATACAAAGATGTAAATAAAGAATTACACCAAATATGTTGACTAGGGAAACCCTTGATCAGAGGGAAAACCTTGTTGGGAATGATACCCACAAGATGATGCACTAATATAAATATTCCTTGTTAAAGGATAGACCCTGTTAGGAGTTTGTTACAACATTTAGTATAATGAGTCCCTATTAGGAGATTTTGAATCCTTGTTAAGAAATGCCAACCCTATTAGGAGTTGTGGTATATTGTATACAAGAAGAGCCCATTGCCTAAACATGCAATTTTATTTACAAGAAGAGCTCACTGCTCAAACAAGTAATTTACTCATATTTTCTTCTTTTCTTTGTCCTTTTCTTTGTCCTATCAGCTAGACCAATTATTGTTAGACCTTGTAGACTAGGTCATGAATCTCAGATCCAAATACAAAACCTCAGCTCATTCAGCAAAACCTCAGCAATGAAGTTTCCTTTACTTTCATACTACTCAGCTCAACTTTGCATTTTGTACTCTCTATTTCTTTTCGAACATTCACAATTTGTATATCACCATGTTACACTAAAGGAAAATTTATTTCGTCTATAATGAGTCCATAAAATAATTCCTTTGTTGGCTATTAGTCCTTCTCAATTAATTATTATAGGACCACATTAAGAACACATCATACTTAGTGATAACAAAAATGTTTTGCCTTGCAACTTGAATAAATTTCCATTCATGCAATATTATGATGAGCGCACTTAGCCACATTATTCTCAACATGTCTTCTCCATGTCCTCAAATTTGATCCTTAAGATATCAAATCTACTAGGAGATATAACAAGTTTACCATCTAACATACCTCTGTAAACTCTATCTCAGAACAAACATTACCAAAACTTACATAACTTCTTCTAGATTTTTCATTTCTACTTCTAACATTAACTACATATACCCACATACTCAAAAGTATCTCTCATAATCTTGGGTGGTTATCATGCTCAACTAGTCATCTATACCAACTTAATCTTTCTACTATTCTTCTGTCAAATACCACAGAATACATCAAACATGCTAAGTTGACATCAATGAAAAAATCAATCATGAATGTAACATATCATTATCAAACTAATCTTGCAATCTTGCCAATCTTCCAATAGGTTGTGTCATGTGAACTTTGATAATTTGGTCAACATAAACAAAAATAGAAGAATGAGAGGCATTCTAAGCCTCAAGAAATCTAACATGGGGCATGTGCAAGAATTTTCAAATTGGTAAGATGGAAAAGATAAGTTTTAAAAGAAAAAAACTGTCATTATGAAGACATGTTGGAGCTAGTTCATACCAACCTTTGTGGTCCTATTGGCATAGAAAGGTACTATGGAGATAAGTACTTTATTTTATTTGTTGAATCTTATTCTAAAATTATGTCACTTATATATTTGAAGGATAAATTAGAAGCTTTTCAAAAAAATTAATGGTATTTAGCTAGAGTGGATAATGAAATAGGAAAGAAACTAAAATATTTAAGATCATATAGAGGAGGCCAATTCATTTCTAATACATTCAATGAATTCTACAATGAAAGAGGAATCAAAAGACAAGTGTTTGCACTTGGCACACCTTAGCAAAATGACATTGCTAAAAGGAGGAATAGATCAATCATGTATTATGTAAGGACCCTAATGGTATAGAAGAATGTTGCTATCAAATATTGGAAGGAAGCAATTAGCACTGTAGTTCATACCTTGAACTGGGTTTAGTTGATGAATTATTCAAATCAAACACCTTTTGAACTATGGTATGGCTATAAACCTAATGTGTCTTACCTCAAAGTATTTGGCAATAAATGTTGTATTCTAAAGGAGTCTAGAAAAGAAAAATTTGATGTGAAAAGTGATGAATGTATATTTATGGGATATTCCAATAAGAGAAAAGCACATAAATGATTGAATCTATCTACTCATAGAGATATAGAAAGTGCACATGTGAAGATTGATGTGTTTGCAAAAAGCAATGAAGAACAAAGTAGTAGGGAACTTGAAGACTACATAAACTTTTTTACTATGAGCCTAATGCTATACCTAAAGTTCAGGCAAGTGGCAATCAATAGTCTTCACCACCCGAGTCCCCAAAATGTCCAATTCAACCCAAGTTGCAGCAAGTGAAACTCGAGTCATCAGAAGGACCTGAGTCATAGTCATAAGGACCCAAGTTTAAGCAAGAGGAAATGGAGTCATAGTCTATTTGACTTGAGTCATAGATAGTCACACTTGAGCATGATTTAGAAGATCATGGTGAACCTACTAATTTCACAAAGAAGAATCCTAGACTTGCTGGATATGTCAGAATGCATCATGCACTTGAGAAAATCATTGGAGATCAGTTAGTTGGTATAGTGACAAGGAACAAATTAAAGTTATATGTTTTCTTACTAAATTTGAACCTAGGTCTATAAAAGATGTATTGAAGAATGAAATTTTTATTGAAGCAATGAATGAAGAAATTGATCAAATTGAAAGGAATAAGACTTGGAATCTTGTTCCTAGACCTAAGGAAAAAAAATTATTTTCAACAAAATGGGTATTCTGAAATAAATCAAAAGAGAATGGAGAGGTTTCAAGAAATAAAGCAAGGCTAGTTTGTAAGGGCTATGCTCAAGAGGAAGGTATTGACTATGGATAAATTTTTTTTCCTATTGCTACACTTGAAGGTGTTAGAACACTCCTTGAATATGTAGCAAACAAACCTGATTCAAAGTGTATCAAATGGATGTAAAATCAAAATTCCTAAATAGAATCCTAGAACAAGAAGTCTAGATTGAGAAACCAGAAGGTTTTGTTGATCCTAGCAAAAGGGACATGGTTTGCAAACTACACAAAACTTTGTATGGTCTTAAACAAGCCCCCAGAGCTTGGTATGAGAGATAGCACAAGTATCTTATAAATATTGGTTTTCAAAGAACTAATGACAACAACAACCTATACATCAAAGAAGGACGATATAAGAAGATTGTGTTGGAAGAAATATTTGTGGATGATACCTTGAACTTACTAGAGATGATGATTTGCACACATATTGTTTAGAGGAAATTAGTAAGGAATTTGAGATGTCAATGTTTAGAGAGATCAAATTATTTTTTGGCTTGCAGATTCAATAGAAGAAGAATGGTATATGTATTACTAAATCAAAATACATCAAGGAGATAGTGAAGAGGCTTGGAATGAAGGATTCTAGACCAATTGGAACACCTATGTCTATTGGACATAAGCTTTCTAATGATGATGATTCAAAAGAGGTAGATCAAACTACATACAAATCAATGATTGGAAAACTTCGATATGTGGTCTATACAAGACCTGATATAGAATTAGGAGCTGGAATGGTGGAAAGATTCTCTTCTAATCCAACAAAGAATCACATGATGGTAATTAAAAGAATCACTAGGTATCTAAAAGGTACTAAAGATTATGGTTTGTGGTGTAAGAAAGGATGCAACTTTGAATTGAAAGCATTCACTAATGTTGATTGGGTAGGAAGCATTGATAATAGAAAGAGAGCTAGTGGTGGAGAATTATTTCTTGGAAGGAGGCTAGTATCTTGGACAAGAAAGAAGAAGAACTATATATCTATGTCAACAACATAAGAAGAATATGTGGTTGCAATAGTTAATTATTCAAATAACTATTGACAGGTATGAAGGAAGAAATCAAGGATCTAGCTATTGTTTTCTATGATAACACTAGTGTAATTAACATTTCCAAGAATCTTGTGATGCATAACAAGACAAAGAACATTGCAATTAAGTATCATTTATTAAGAGAATTGGTGCAAGATAAGGAGGTAAGATTGGAATATATGAATATAAAAGAATATATTGAAGACATATTCACCAAGCCATTACCAAAGGATGAATTTTTGTATCTAAAAGGTAAGATATGATTCACCTATTTAAATATCACTAATCAGATTTTAGTGATGCATCTACTAAGTATGTTGAAGATCCATCAAGTTGATGTAGTATTGTAAAGGGAAAACTGGATATGAATCAGTAGATCAGGTACATGAGAAGTCCATTAAATGTTATCTTTGGAAATATATATCAAAGAGGGAGATTTTGGTGTCAATATCAAGAAATTTTGTGAGCATTTATGCTTTGGGCACAAAGGCAGAGTTTGTTGTGAAGTAGATGAAGAGAAAATAAGGAAAGTTTGTTGACAGTGGGAGAAACTACAACAAAGTAATCTGAGAATCATTCAAGAGGGAGAGATTCATGTCACATGGAGTCCACAAGTTAATAGAGGAAGTTCTCATGGATGAGAATCAAAATTAAACTAAGGATATTTTCCTTTTATTTTTCTCTAAAATATCATTGTATTATGACATGTTGTTTTTTCATCAATGCCAAAGAGGGATATTGTTCAATGCTATTGGTGTAAATAATTATTCACTATTTACACTTACTTAAGTTTACTTATGTTAATGTATATTTTTATTATTTATTTATTAGCCACCTAGGAGTATGTGTACTCTTGTGAGTTGTCATGTTGACAACATAGGAGTCTGCACCTCTTTTATGCACATGGTGTCTACAAACTTGTCATTCTTATCCACTCATCTAGAATGTTGGATAAGGCATGTGCTTAGTTGTCATGATGCTTATCTTATCTCCTAGTTCTTTCTAGAGACATTCTAGGTGCTTCCTAAGAGGCCTTTATATAAAGACTCTCCTAGTGTGTTTGGACATCATATACTAAATAGAGAAATGTATTAGGACATACTCTGATTAATTGATCAAATCTATTTTTGGTCTACAATTGTGCTTGTGTTTGAGTTCTTAGTTCCTGGGTGAATTTTTCCCTAAGCAAAATTCTTACATGGTATCAGAGCTTGGAGATTTTTTCATCACATAGTCATTTGAGACCACTTGTTGCTTTAGCACCTTAGCTAGAATTTGGAGTATTGTAGAAATTGGGAGCATCTAGATCCAGATCTAACCTTGCCATTGTGTCCAGAACACTGATTTGGTGAAAATCGGCTATAAAGTTGCCTAACCTAGGCCAACGTCAATTGTGAGGCAATTTTTTTTTTCAAATCAGCACCCGAAGGAATGATTTGCAAAATTGGTATGATCATTTTAGATCTATACATTTAATTTTCAGATCTGCATTTTTTTTCATCTACATCTTTGCTATTTTTTTTGGATCTACATTATTTTCTTGAAAAAATTTGGCCATCGAGCCATAGGAGAGAATGTTTGTAGGTGAAGATCGAAGCTTGTTGGTGCAAATCAGATATTTGCATCACATTCAAAAGGTAAAAAAACCCCTAGATTTGATTTTGTTTCATCCAAATCAGACATCTAAGGCAAAATCTAAAGCCATTTAACTTTTGGAGGCATGACGGCTATTCAGAAAAATAACAGTAATAGCAATTTTCAAATAGCAATATCTCCCTCATACGAACTCTTTTTTGCAAGATTTTTTTAAAAATTTTGGGGTAGGATTTCGTGATCTACACATTGGTGTAGGTGGTTTGAGATCTCTATTCCTGAATTTTTTTACAACTCACAAATCCTGATTTTTGCCACTTAAAATGCTTGGTACGGGCTCATCTAGACAACAAATCAAGTTCCATTTTTTTTGAAAGTGCATTTTTTTGAATACTTTCCAGATCTGTAATCATATTATAGGTTATGTATAAAAAAATATTGCTTTCAGAAATAGGCCCTAAATTGGCAACATTAGTGGGGGATTCTTTGATTTATTTTGCATCTTTTGGGGTTACATTAGTCCATCATGGAAGAGGAAGATTTAATCATCTTGAAACTAGACAACTATCACCAGTGGAGTCAAATGGTTATCACATATCTTAGTCAGCACAATGCACTACCATATACAAGAGGACTTACTTACCATCCAAACATAAGTCTTCTCATTTGGCATACTATCTTTCTATTTATGGATGTTGACATTCTAGATACAATGTCTAACATTAAGTCATCTGATCCATATGTTTTTTGGATGCATCTTTGGGAGACATATGGAGATCCAAACATTCCTCCATTCCCAAAATATATCATACCTCTAGTTGCAGCCACATCCTCTTCATATGAGATTACACCTCTAGCTCCTATTGCTCCTACTAATCCTATTCTAGCCATAGCTACTTTGGATTCAGTGTAGTAGGA
The DNA here is from genome assembly GCA_028749045.1 of Cupressus sempervirens. Taxonomy (NCBI): domain Eukaryota; kingdom Viridiplantae; phylum Streptophyta; class Pinopsida; order Cupressales; family Cupressaceae; genus Cupressus; species Cupressus sempervirens. Next base: position 789,344,734 of record CM053783.1, on the reverse strand, counting down.
CCTTTCATGTCTTCCTACTTTACCTTCATGCAATGACTTCCTTCCCACCCTTGTAGGCTTGTTCATGGAGTCTCACATTGAAGATGTGGGAGACACTATTCACGATATTCATCTTCTTTTTTAGGAAAATTATTCATTATTTTCCATAGTGATAGATTCATGTTCTTCAACTCAATAGGGTACACTTTATCTTCCAGGTGATGACTTCTTGCTAGACATTTCAGCTCTATTCTATGAGTAACACACAACCAATTTCGAAGACTTCTTTGATGATCTACTACTTCTCTTTGCTGAGGATGATCCTTCTACAATTTTTGCAAGGACTCACTCTAACCCTCATATCCATTCTCTACATGATCAATCTTCATAGGTTGGCGTGATTGTAGATACTTATGTATAAAAATTGCAAGAGCTCTCTTTGTCATTTGAGAAGACTGTTGGTTTTTTAAAGCAGGTTCTACATCACTCCTTGTACGATATGCACTTATCTTTAGTAGTTTTGGGGGAATCCATCATCACTATCAACACAGGGACACTTGAACAGGTTTCAAAGACACTATTCATCATCGAGATTGCTTCTCCACATATGGGATGCATCTCCTTTATACCCTTGCATTTGTTTCTTCCAAAGGGGAGGAACATCATTCAAAGGTCATGGATTAGCTTCTACATCATAGAATTTCTCACTAATCTACACATTACCTTTAGGGGGGGGACTACCTCATCTCCTTCTTCTCCTTTTTGGGAGGGTACTTTTTCCTCTTAGGTGGTTTTTTCTTTCTCCATTTTTCTCTTATGTATATACTAGATGTATGTCTTAATTGGGGGGGGGGGGGGGGGGGGTCTTGATTACTCCATCCATCCATGCATCCCTTTTCATCTCTCTTTCTGGGGGAGGGTTTTTTCCATCAGGTTTTCCCTCTTTCTCCACTTTATGAGAGATTTTCATTTCATTATGTACATGGGTACCTAACATGGCCTAGTAGCCAAGACCCATCTTGCATTGAATCCTAGCTTTTGTAAGCTTAAGGGCATTCCCCTAAGTTGCACTTAAGAGGAGGTGTTGGTGTAAATAATTATTCACTATTTACACTTACTTAAGTTTACTTAGGTTAATGCATATTTTTATTATTTATTTATTATCCACCTAGTAGTATGTGTACTCTTGTGAGTTGTCATGTTGACAACACATGAGTCTATACCTCTTTTATGCACATTGTGTCTACAACCTTTTCATTCTTATCCACTCATCTAGAATGTTGGATAAGGCATGTGCTTAGTTGTCATGATGCTTATCTTATCTCCTAGTTCTTTCTAGAGATATTCTAGGTGCTTCCTGAGAGGCCTTTATATACAAGCTCTCCTAGTGTGTTTGGACATCATATATTGAACAAAGGAATCTATTAGGACATACTTTGATTAATTGATCAAATCCATTTTTGGTCTACAGCTATGCTTGTGTTTGAGTTCTTTGTTCCTAGGTGAATATTGTCCTAAGGAAAATTATTACATGGTATCACAGCTATACCAAATTCTTACAAATACAATTTTTTAATTGTACATTATCTTTGATGTTACATAAAATTTCAAGTCTTTACTCACTAGTATTTGCCAATATCACTCAGGCAATGAAGACAATTTCTAGTGTTGTCAAGCATTCCAGAGATAATCAAGTTCAAAAATAGTATGTGACAACTTCACTTGGACACCAAAGAGAAGTTGGCATGTAACTTGTGTTAACTAAGCTCACTCAGTTACCAAAAGAAATTCATTTTAGGATGTAGTGTTAATTGAGTTCACACAGTTAACAAAGGAAGTCTAAAGAAATTTTTTTCTAAGTTATTATTGACCAAGTTGGGTCAGCTAATGAAGGATTTTCTTGAATCAACATATTTAGTTTGATGAATTTATTTGTTAAGTCTAGCCAACATAAGGGATGAATATTGAATATTTGTAAGTTTGTTCAGGACAACTTGACAAGGAAAAAGATATAAGGTCAAGTTGTGGGATTGAATAAGAGAAGCATGGTATTAAAAGGATAAACCAAGGAAGCGAATTGGAAGGATAGTAGAGTACCCTAAGTTGACTGAGCTACAAAGTTTTCTCTAATAAAGGAGGATCAAGTATTCAAGCACGAATAAATATTTGAAATCAGCAATACACATGCATCAACAATTAGGTCATATTATTGTTACTCTTTAATAATTGTATTAATGTATCAAATATCTTAACAGAATTAGCTTAACAACTATTTGCAAAATCCTCTAACTAGATGGCATTTCTAGATTGAAGTGTCTAAAGACCTCTAACAAGGCCACTCCTAATAGGGTGATTAGATCATTTAATAAGGTCACACCTAATAGTGTGTTTTTTAATCTTTAACAAGGTTGGCTCCTAATAGAGCTCACTTAAGAAGAGTGAAAAATAGTAACTAGTTGCAATTGGTGGTTTTTCCCAAATTGGGTTTCCATGTTAAATTCTAGTGTCATATGTGTTCATGTTATTTTATTTTTATTTTTGCAACTAAGTTAATTATGGGTAATAACACTAAACATCTTCAGAAGGAAATATTTTAGTAATTTCCAAGTAATACAGATTCTAGTGGTGTTTGCTAAGTGATTCAGTGCTAACCAAGTTACAATAGTATTTTCTATTTCAGAAGAGTTGGTTTTGATTTGTATTGGCATCTAAGGTATCTAGGATTCATTTTTATGGTAACTGATTCACCCCTCCCCTCTTAGTTACTCCTCTTATATTTCCAACAACAGAATGATAAAGGAGTAAGAAAATGAACACATGAGACACCAATATTTAATGTGGAAGCCTAATTTGGGAAAACCACCAATGCAACTAGTTACAATTTTTTACTCTTTTGAAGTGATTCCTGTTAGGAACCAACTTTGGTAAAGGTTAGAAAGAAAACTATTAGGTGTGACCCTATTAAAGGATTGAAATCACCCGATTAGGAGTGACTTTATTAGAGGTTTGAAAACACTTCAATCTAGAAATGCCACCTTGCTAGAGGATTTATAAAATGACTTTTTAGTCAATAATATTAAGATATTTCTTCACTACTACAATTGTTAGAGAGTAATAATGATTGACTTGTTTTATGAGGAAACTAAATTGTAGATTGAGATCACTATTCTAGCTTGTCCTCTAGATCCTTCCTAATAAAAATATTCTTTATAGATCCTAGGATATTCTACCCTTAATTAGATATCCTTCTCTATTCACATCTTATCTTCTTCAAAACTTACACACTATTCAATCCACAACTTGACCTTTCATATATATGAAATGTAATGTCAAGTCAGCTTGAATATCCTTACAAATAAATAATTAGCATCCATTAAGTTGGCTTATTTTTTTAATTTTTTTTTAAAAACGTAAATTATTCTGATGTAGGTCAGTTTGAACTGAAACTAAGTCACCCAGTTACCACTAAGTTCCTTGGTAACTAACTTGACTTAATTTACACTAAAGTTCTAACTTGATTACAACTAAACTCCTTCCTTGACCAACATAGCTTGGTTGCAATTGGATTACTGAACTTGTCTCTTTCTTAGCTGATATAGGAGTCTTTTGAGCTTGGTTCCAATTGTTAGTTCTTGGTTATAGTATAACATTTGTGTAGCATCAATGAAAATATAAAGTTAAATAATTGTTATCAACAATCTCCCTCTTTGGAATTGATGGTAACACAACATGTCATTATGCAAAGAAAACTTAGAGCAATGAAATGATTTATAATATCCTTAGTTTAATTATGATTCTCTATCTTTCCATGAGAATTCCCTCTAAGATTCACCCTCTTCCATCTTATCTTCAAACTCCATCAGATCAAGTTCTCCCTCTTGTAGATTGCTGGCTCTAATTCTTCTTTGAACACATAAATCTTTCCCTTAAATAAGTATATGACATGATTTAAAATCTCCATCTTTGACATCACGTGCCAAAGACTTGATACAATGTTTTTATAATGTACCTAATGTATTGATACATATGTAATGAGCTCTGACTTCTTTGCATCAATTTGATAGTTCTTAAATGAAGCTAAGTTGATGCATTACTAATCTATACTCTAGTGAGCATAAAAAAAGGGGAATGACCCTTAGCTTTCCTCTTAGATACAAAAATACATCCTTGGGTAATTGTTTGGTAAATATGATAGCAACCTAATCCTTTGTGTTAACTTATTCCAATCTAACATCTTTATCTTGAACTAATTCAAATTAGCATGTTAGAAGGGATATCTTTCTTCTCAACATAGTAAGTTGCAACTCACAAAAGCTTTATTTTAGAATTTACTACTCTATATTGTATGTCTCTTTAATCTTATAAAGGAATTTGTTCATAAAATTGATTAATTTTGAAGGAATTTGTTGTGTTTAGGATCTAAGACTAAAATATACTACATGTGTGGGATAAAGTTTTGAAAATACAAGTTCTTGGAGGGATTTCTATCCACAAGATCCATGCCCTTCATCAAGATCTCCTCGAAAAATAATTTTGGTATATTATTTCTATCATTGATGATTGGTTTTAAAATGATTTTTGATAAGTTTTTGAGTAGAAATTAGCATTTTATGGAATCTTTATGGATCATTATAGACTTAGATAGATTATTTACTCATTTGAAGTGAATCTCTTGTACCAAAGACCTCATTTTTTGAGAGTTAAAATTCTCCCTTGACAAAGTGAGAAGTATTTATTAAATATTGGTGGATACATTATCACTCCTTATCTTCTATCCTTCAATTTTATGGCTTTAGGGATACATGTGTAGGATTTTTTTAAAGATTTATGGGGGATTATGTTGATAACTATGACTAATTTGAAATATAGAGAAATAACTATTCCTTGTCTCCTCTTCAGGCTCTCATAAACTTCATCCATATCCCTAACAATAAATATTATAAGGTCAAAGATTATTGGTGGCAATGGAATACAAATATGTTAGATGTAAAATTTATCAAATGATTAACTCAAATTATATTTAATCAACAAAAATTAAACCAAATTAATCCAATGTTAACTTGTGAAATAATAAGAAAAAAAAACATGGAATTATCCACATAACACAATAATACTAGTATTTATATCATAGAAACCCTTGTCATAGGGAAAAATAATGGTGGTAATTAATGTTGATCCCACAAGTCTCATTTGCATGAACATTGTGAAATTATATTGTCATTGTTTAGAAATTGGTTGAAAGAGGAAAAAGTTACAAGGTAACAGTGTCATGGATAGAAGAGTAAACCAATATGCACATACATGCCATGCCACCACCAATAGACAAGTGTGAAGGGTAGTTGATCACATATCATCTATGAAGTGAGTCAACATAAATGTGACAAGATATTAGATCAATTAGAATGAATGTAACTGAAGAAAAGAGTTAGATAGAAGATGAAGTTAAGGACTAAGGCTACACATTGGATTTCAAAAAGATTTGTAAGGATACTAGTCTAGACCATAGCAGTAGCCTGATAACATTTTTTCTATGAATAGTTAGATGTGGAATTCAAATTTTGAAATTGATCTAGATACTTTCTCATTAGTAATTGTGCCCTAATATCATAGAGTGCATATAGGCACTCTAATAACATTCTAAATAAGAAGAAAAGAGATAAGAAAAGAGAAATAGAAGATTGTGATAGCCCTATTTTGTAATAGGTTATAATTATTTTTGTTTAATGCTTAAAAATTCTAAGCTCTCTATTGATAGGGTTTTTATTTAATATTTCCATGTCATAAATTTTAGTTATTAATAAAACTCTAGTTCTATCCCTTGTTTCATATTAATCCTTGAATGTTTTAAATTTTTGGTCCATGCTTTAGCATTATCCCTTTTGTCCTTGTTCATGACTTTGCATGAGGTATAGTGTTTATATCAATAAATATTGTGAAGTGGAAACATTCTTTAGGGTGTAACATCTTTTTTTTTTTGTCTCACTTACTCATATTAGTGTTGCAATGTAGTGATCATAATGTTAGTGTGACTTCTCCATAGGATTTGGTCTTATGAAGTGGATGGTTGCGAAGTTGCAATGAATTGTTCTTGTCCTTACCATGACTTATTTGCAAATAAAATTTCAACATTTATTGAAGTGGAGATGTTGTGATAAGGAAATAAAAGGGTGCAATTTTACTTCACTATGAATTGTATAAGCAAGGGTAAAAATGTTGCAATACTATGAGAACATATATAAGATGTAACTTCAGAAGATGACATATGAGGGAAGCCTACAAATGAAGAAGATCAAAGAGAGATTATAGATGCATGGTGGATATTAGTTGTCTTCAAATAATTTTGGCCATTACTTCATGGTTACTATGTGTGTTGCAAGAAGTTTGTAAATGGTTAAAATCCTAAGATGCAAAGTCACAACGAGGCATATTTGACACTAAGCGCAAGATCTTTGGTTGAACTTGGCATGATGTATCAATTGTTGTGATATTGTGAGGAAATATTTTAAAGGTAAAGTGAAACTTCATGGATATAGATATGATAGTGATAAAACTATTGTGATTTTGCAATCCAAAGGAATAAGAAACTTTTCAGGTTAAGCCTCATGATTAAGACAAAGCTACACAGGGAAGGAAAGATGTAAAATTCAAGTTTGTGGCTTCTCCAAATGGTTAAAAGATAATAGTCGAGAAGTAGAGAGTGTCTGTGTGGCATGACTTTAAAAGGGTATAAATGCTACTACATTTTAGGGAAGAAAAAATTCAACCAATGGTTAATTGTTATGGTATGTAGTTAGTGCTAAATCACATTTTTTAGTGTTATGAGATAGACTCTTGTGAGGATGTGATAAGGGTTAATGAAGTAGTTGAGCATAGCATCACAACTCTTTAGTTGGAAAGTCATAACATTTCATGAAGAATAGATAGGAAGGGTCTTGGCCAATAAATTAGTGCCATGTTCATAGGAAGTACACTCAGGTAAAAATGCTACCAAGATATGTGTTAAATTGATTTTTTGAGACATTTTAAAAGATAATTTTTTCATGAGGGAATCTACTATAATTAATTTTCATCATATGTTGATAAAGTCTATTCAATTATCTATTAAAGTAGCCATTGTAAAACTTTTAGAGCCAAAAAAGTTCTACAGATGAAAAATTTACAGAGATTCACAGATGCACAAAGCTCTAGTAGCTAAATTAGAAATGGAAGAGCAAGGCAAACCAAAAGACAAAGTTGAATTGGAAGATATTCCAACATGTATGAGTCAAACCAAAGTAAAAAAATACAAGTGTGTATGTGGAATATTGACTAGGATTGTAAATCCTGAATCCTCCAATGCATAGTTTGTTAATAGACATGAGTAGAGATCCTTATATTTTTTACAAGAATTCCATAGTCCTAGATACAAATGGGAGTGAATTGTGCATTTTTTTCTTTAGGATGTTTGTAGAGAGAGAACCCTAAAATGGGAAGATATATTGAGAGTGGAAGCAGAGATGAAAAAAAATGATCCTACATTCCTAGGTTTTTATAGTGAAGAGAAATATTTGGATAGATTTAATAAAAGTATAGAAAGTTACTAGAATATTATGTCACATATTTTTGACAAAGTTTATTAGAAAGAAAAGGAAAGGATAAATGACCCCACTTCCCCTAAGCTAGATGTTTATCTAGAGGAAGAGGAAGAATAGCCTAAATCATCTGTATGGCTCAAATATACGCTAGAAAATAGAATTTAATTGATATACCTTAGAGAGGTTATAGATATGGCCTAAAAAGAGTTGATATTTTTCTAATTTAAAACAACATTTTTGGAAATCTTAGGTTACAGAGGAAGAAAATGCTCCTACTTAGTTGGAGATTGCTATGAAGTTGTTAGACAATAGAATCATCCAAGCCCAAGAATTAAAGAAAAATGAGTTGACTTTGGCATTGTAACTAGGAGAATCAGATGAGAAGGTTAATAAAATTGTGGCTAAGTTGTAGGCTTATGACCCTAATAGTGAGATGTTGATTGCAAAGGATGCTAGAGGCCTAGTGATTAGAAGTGAATCATTATTACTTATTTGATGGGATTTGAGCTCCTCATTCATATTAGATCAAATTAGTAGATAATATTTTTCACTATCTTTTAAATAGTTTGGCCTCGAAGGCTAGCAAAGAGGATCCGATAATAATATAGACTCATAAACTATGGTTGTTTGGAGTACAACCCTAGAACCTAAGAAGCCAAAGTTAATGAAGGTAAACGACATGACTCAAGGAAGTATTATTTTTTGGATTCTACAATCAAAATCTAGTGGAAAAGTCTCAAATTTATTAAATGTAGTGAAAAAATTGAGTCAAGACAAAATGGATCAAATTGATGATCAACTGGCTCTAGCATTCAAAGATTATGTTGCAACCAAAAAAAAATGTAAGGAAGAGCTCAAAAAAATCTATGTAATAGAGCAAAAGGTTGAAGAATTAGAAGGAGAATTAAAAAAATTGAAAAGTGTTTCTAGGCCTATAACAAAGATGAGTGAGAAGGAGGTATAGAAAGATGGAGAGGAGGTGACACCTATGGTGGAAACAAATCAATCTATAAGCATGAAGAGTTGTACAATATACCTAAGAAGATAGGCAAGGATAGATACAATGCAGGGTATGTGTAATCATATGATACATATATTGAAGAATATCTCTCACAATATCCATAGCATTTTCATATCTCTCCAAGATACATAGCAGTAGTGAGTGGAGAATTTATCTGTATTAACTCCTTTCTTTATTATTTAGGGTCCATATAATTAGTTCTTTGGCAAGTTGATTCAAATAATGGCTCAAAAGAAGGAATTGCCAAGAGAGGTTATTACCTCAAGAAAAATACTTGATAGGGTAAAATAACTATATGGTTTTTTTACTGGAAAATTACGAAAAGTATAAAATAAGATTAAAATTATTCTTAATGGTGTCCAAGATTTTGTTTCTCTTATTCTTGATAATTAGGGAAGTTTAAAAGAGTTCTAGGAATGGTCTTCATGTTTTAATCAAATTTTGAATAATGATAAAGTTGTACCATATTTTAATGGAGATGTTGATGTGTCTTTTTTCTATGAAGTTGTTGATACATTGTATAAAGTCAAGATGGACATGAATAATTTTTTTCTTGATACAAGGGCCATTACAAATGCTACATGAAAAAAAAGTTTAAACAAATTAAATATGTTTAGACATGCTAAATGGACATATGAGGAAAGAGACGTTAGTGTTGAAAAAGTCATAGGAGAAATAGAATCCTTGCCTATAGGAGATAGTTAGTAATAAAAATTAGAGAAAACCATGAAGAGATTAAAAAGAGATGATAATTATCAAAACATGATATATTACTTTTGTAGTACAACCAATATGGATATGCCTACATTACAAACAAACAACAAACCCTAAACATATGTGCTGATAACTATTTAATTTTTTGAATCATCTCCAATACTCTTTTCTATTGTTTTGACTTATATGTAAAAAAATCTTATTTCCAATAGAAGAGAAACTTGTGTCACTTCCCTCAATCTCATAGAATATTCCAATCCTTGTCTATAATAATATTTCCAAGGCTTGGAAGAAAGGGCCAAAAATTTTAAGTTGATGAATGTAATAATTTCATGTTAAGCTTCTCTATTAATGTGCATTTCTTCATTTTTAATTTTTATCTCATGATTGGAGAAACAAGAGTCTTAATATTTTGAATGAATTTTGAGTTGTATTATTTCATAGATTTGATACTCTAATTATATTATTTCAAGAAAATTAATACAAATGAGGAAGTCATTGGAATTGTTCAATTTGGATCTTGTCTCTTTCCATATTATTCTTTAGTTTTTTGTGATTCAATAGTAAGTAAATTTAATTTCTATTATAATTCATTCATAATTATATCCCATCTCATATTTTTTTGTTACTAAAATTGATTAAGTAAACACTTAATATGTAATAAGAGAATTGAAGGGTTTCATGAGAACATTTTGATAACTATGAGATCTTAATTAGGTATTGATCTTATTGACAAAGTGCAGTAGATATGAGGTTATAGTGTTATATTTATAAGTTAAAGACCAATGGATAGAACATTTGTCATGTTATAATTATGAGCAAACTGGTAGGCATTTATAGAAAAAAAAAAATCTTTAATAAACAATCCTTTTACTTTATGTTGAATTATGGATGTGATGAAATTTTCTCATACTTGACATGCAGATCGTTAGATATGAATTATTAGTTGTTCTTCATTCTTTTGATTATACTGTATTTAGAAGAATCAAACGATTACATATGCTTTATTTTGGGATACAAAATGGAAGTGTAATTTGATAGGAAAAGAGTTTGATTTTGGGTACAACTACTTAAATTGTATAGAGTTCAATGGAAAGAAGACTATACTATCTTGTTAGTTGGTCCTATTGATCTATCAAGATATAATTTTCATCATAGATTTTAGCTAAATCCTAGGTATAGTCCGCATTCAAAAAGGTGATTAAAAACCTATCAAATCAAGAGCCAACAAAATGAAGACTCCACTAGGGATATTATGTGTAAATACTATATTACATGTATGTCATATGTATTAGATCAGTGTCCTTGGGTTATGTAATATAGTTATTTTCCTCTATAGTACATTGTTATTTGATTAAGTTAATACATGTGGAAGTATATTTTATGTTTGAAGTTGGCTAGTGACAATAGTCACATCCATCACAGGTCATGGTTTTCTCCTATTGTTTTCTTTTAGCCTTTTGTTGATTCTCAAGGTTTGTCAATTGAAATGTGATATTTCCCTTAGTGGTTGGTAACTCAGTCAAGTTTTCTCAACCAATGTTTGGTTTATATTTTACTAATAATGGTTGATAAGATTAAAAAACAAAAAAAAAACACAAGAATGTACATGATAGGATATCCTGAGATCCCACTACAAATAGATTTGCCACACAGTAATAGAAAGAATTAGCCTAGGAAAAAGGGCGAGTATCTAAGTCACACTTGGAAACCTAGGGATAATGTTAGAAGTAATCTTCAATGTCAATCTATAGAGGAAAAAGAGTTCTCGTCTCTAAGTCCAAGATATGAGAATATTGGGTACTTAGATTTTTCAAAACTTGTATTTAGCAAGAGTTGATCTACCAACATAAAATGGTATTATTCATTGGAGATTTTTATTTGAAGTGGAATGTTCTAAAAGTAATGGATCATCATACGAAATCAAAGATTACACAACCCACTAGAACTAATCCTAAGAAAAATCCTTTTATTGGGAAAAATCTTATAGATCTCGGTGATACTATAGAATCACAAGAAACTACAGGAGATTTAGATGACTTACCCATTGAGTTGGATATTCTCAGAAAGAAGGTTACAAAAAATGCCAAATGTATGCATTCGGAGAAGGCAAAAATAAATTTAATAACAATGAGTTTTGTCATGGAGAGAGAAAGTTTGATGTGAATGATGGACTTTTCAAAAAACCAAAATAAGAAGTTGGAAGAGAGATCTACATCTTTATATACGAATCTATTTGGTGATGTTGAAATATTGAAATATAGGATCAAAGATGAGAAGTTGAGCAGAGTTCTTTAGAAGAGAAATAGGGACCTATCATAGCACAAATACATCTATATAAACTAGTATAGGAAATTAGGGTTGAAATAAGTATGATAGATAGTAAAACTAAGGTTATAGAAAAAGGTAAGAAAATGGTTATTGGTATCTAGATAAATGAACCTGAGGTGAAATCAAAGATTGATTCAAAATTTTAAAAAAATTAGAAAAGAGTATGAGATTCTTGCCAAAAAACTAAAAAAGACTGAGAATAAAGCTCAAGAAATAGAACTAAGAACAAAAATCCAATTCCTCAAGTCTTCTTCAGGCCTTGCTATTGGATAAGTTGTATCTTCTCAAGGTTTGCTTTTTGGTATTCCTTGTGGTCCTTTAACTTGTAAAGTTGGTATTTCTCAAGATGGTCGGGCATAGTTTCTTCTACCATAATAAGTCAAAATGTATCTAAACAATAGATAAATACCAATTTAGGGATAGTATTTTAAATGCTACTAGAAAATATTCTAGTGGTAATTTAAATTTTCAAGACTAATTCAAGACTTTTGGCATAGATATTTTGCATCTCTTAGGGACAATTTTTTAAAAATTCATGACTTTTGGCATAAGAACACATCTCAAAGCTAAATCTTTCAAAGGGTAATATGAAAAATTGATGGAAACTTTCTTAGTTTAAGGTATTCTACTTCATTTTAAAAAAAAATCAAAATATGTATTTACAATATGTATTCAACATGTTTTGATACATGTAAACCTTAAGTCGGGTTCCCTAAGGTAAGGTGTCTTAACATTTTTAGGATCAATGTATTAAGGGGAATGTTGGCATTAATAAACTTATATGTAACTAATTTTTAGTAAGGTAAATATCAAAATGTCAGTACAATTACCAAAACATGCTCTATAAAATGTAACCCCCATATGTTGAACAAAATATCAAACAAGCATTCTCTTCTTTCAACACAAACATGAAAAGTAGAAAAGGACTCAAAATGATTTTTTAATAGCCTTCTTATCACTAGTGAGGAATCTAAGGTCTTCACTTTAGTATTTTGAGTGTCCAGCCTTGGGCTCTTCCTTAGTCTTGTCATCTTTATTTCTATCCACCTTCTTCATTTTTCTCTTCCTAGTGATAGTACTGAGCATTGCCTTCTTCATCATTTCCTATTGGATTTTTCAAAGAGTTGAAACAATCATACCATACTCAATGTTGATCATAGACTTTGGAATAGTGGCCTTTAGGGCCTCAGTTATTTTCTATAGGCTAGAATATCACCATATAATTTACTTTCCATACCTTCTAGCACAACTTGCATAGAATTAGGGGTATCTTTGGTAATCTCCTCCACTTAATTTTGTTTTTTTATCTTAGGGGTTGCCTCCTCCAAGCTTGGGTCCATTCTAATATCCACAAACCACTCTAATATCCACAAACTATGTTTGCTCCATATCCTCATCTATGTCCTCAACATCCTTAGCTTCATGATCCTTATGCTCATAGTTGGAATTATCCTAGTTCTCTAGGCAGACATCATAGTCAATTTCTTAACCCACTTCCTCATCCATAACATCTAGGTTATCCTCTTTTCACCCTTCCTCCTTTAGGTTCTTCCCCTATTTGTTCTTTAACCTAGAGTTAGCCTTTTCTTTCCCAAAATAGAGTTGTCCCTCTTTTCACAAGCATAGAATTTTTATCCCCATCATATAACTCTCTTTCATCATTAGAGATATGTTTTCCAACATCAATTATCTAATTTTATAGCATGTTTCCATTGGAGGTATCAAGAAGGATACTTTTAGTAGAGGCAATCTTTCTTTTAAAATTTGTCATAGTTAGTGGAGTTTCCTCTAAGATGAGGCACTTTTTCTTTCTTTTGAGAGTCCTTGGATATTTTCTCTTTCTTTGCAGAGAGTTTAGGGTTATCATCAACTAGGGGGCAAAGCCTGATTCCTCTATAATCATAGAGGGGGTGAGATTATTTTTAACCTTGTTAGCATAAGGAATACACCTTCCTAAACTAGGAGAATGAGAATAAATATAATGGCATACAACATAGATGAGACCATGGTGAAGGGGAGTATTTTCCACATTGGAAATACTATAGTTAATGGATGAGTACATGAATAAAGGCATGTTAATCTTGCCACAATATCACAAGAAATTCAAAATGCAAAGGTGATAGGCATGGGAAGTCAAAAAATAACATTGTAAGAAAAAAATCATTAACTAGAGACAAATAAAAGAAAAAGGAGAAGGAATAGAAAGACATCCATACCCATTATTGGACTTCACAACTAGTTTTTCCTTGTTGATAAATAACTTTTTTCTAAACTTGTTGTAGTAACTAATTGGTGATATTGTGGCAAACTCTAGTCAAGATTTTCATGATCAAAGGGGTTAGATGATGTTGAAGTGATGCAACATTATTTCTATATGATGATTTTTCTTTTCAAAAATTGTTGTGATCAACATTCTTTAAAATTCTTGATATTATTCATGTTTATTGGAAAAAGAAAAGGGGGTCAAACTTTTTTTATCAAATCAATGTGCTATTCAAATTGGCAATTAAATGGGTCTACTAATGATGGATGATAGTTTACAAATAACTTTTGGTAGGCCAAAAGCTAAATTCATATGTAATGAAGTTGGGTTAAGGTGGTTAAAACCTTAACAAGTGAAATGAGTATTTATATTATAGCTTGTTCTATTAACAATATTCTAGATCATGAATGGTGAAAGTGGTCAAACAATTGATTTAATGTCTAGAATATGAAGTTTAATAATTAAAAGAAAAATTAGTTTTAGAGGCAAGAGAGAAGTGTTATTCCTAGATCATCCTCCTTGTTTAATCCTAATGTAGTTTTTCCAAAATAAATCCTTTTCCTGGGCTAGTCCTGAATGGATGGCTTATAAGTCTTAGTTAAAGTACTTACCATATTAAAGGGGGTAATATTGCAAACTTGATTTATCAACCCTATATTTGTTATGGATGAGCTACAATAATATATTTATATGGATGCACACACACATTACTTGATCACATTTTTCATTAATGTTTTAGATATTTTTACATAAAGGGGGTAAGCAAGAAAACATGTCCATTGTTTCTATTGACATTAATTTTGTATAGGTATAAAAGTTTAGTGTTTTCAAAAAAAATGTATGAAAAATGAATTGTTCAAGAGTTTTTATATAAATAAATTGAACATTCCTACAATAATATTTAGGATAACTAAAATAAGAATAATATTAATTATAAATAAAAAGAAAATTTCAATTGTCAAATTGAATTATAAGACATTTTAAAAAATCTTTAGGGAAAAAAAAAACAGCAGCCAGAATTAATTTTGATGTAATAAATGCTACGCTTCATGTTCTGTTAATTTGCCAATAGCCTTTTAAAATAGCAGTAGGAGATTATAAACATTTGAAGCAATATTTTCTAAATACTCTCCAACCCAAATTTGATATACACGATTTCACCATAATGATGTATAAAATTGATAATAGCATCTAGCGTAGGATAGTCCTAGATGATTGTAAACACTCTGCCGAAAATCTGATATAGATGTTCAGTAACTTATAGTCTTATACATGAATGCACTCTAGAATAGCAGTTCCGGCTGTCACTGAGCTATATCTAACCATTTAATTAGAAATTTGAATATTTAGAATATCGGCCAGCAGGATTACTAACCGTCTCATATTTACCCTAATTTTACGTTAACTCGCGTGTATCTATTTTGCAAACACTAAAAAAATATAACTCCATCTCACTCATCAAGAAATGTACTCCCAGTGGCAGAAAACGAAAACAATTCAGTATCTATAAATACCCAACCTTCTACCTTGAGCAAAGACACTCTGAAACAACAGCAGTCATTTGACCAGATGATTGAGATGACAAAATTCCTTCCAAGTAGTCCGATGCTGGATCAGAATTTCCTTTAGAAAGTCTTAAACTCATTCAATCAAACTCGTCGAAATACGAAACATTTCTGAGTGTTCTATGAGTGCGGAGACTCGGAGTTCAGACAAGTTTGCCATAAACGATAACAAATCTCCTCAATTTTCGGTGCTTGATTGCACTGCCATATAAGGCAATTTTATCAAAGGTGCAGTCCGCATGTGTTTATAAAGGCAACAATCTATGAGAAAAGCAAATATATTTCTCTCCAGCAAAATTTCCTTTCTTTTCTGTATCCACTCCTCGTTTCACTGTATCTCTCGACTCAGTTCAAAACATTTTTAGTTGCATTATAGCCCAAGATAGTAGATCTGATCTCCAATCGTCCAGCACAATGAACCGTCAATTCGTATCATGCCGAGCTCTGGTACAGATCATGGTGCTTCTGTTTTATGTAACCAGTTATTTGAGAGTCCAAGGAGAGAATGCGCACAAGGGGAGATGGGAGCTTATGCTGGAGAACGCCGGAGTCTCGGCAATGCACATGGCGCTCACACAAACCAACAAAGTCCTCATATTCGACCAGACGAAGGCCGGGCGATCGCAGATAAGGAGAACCGACCCGCCGTGCAACAACAGCGGAATCATTAAACGGGCGAAACAAGACTGCTGGGCGCACTCGGTGGAGTACGACATCGCCACCAACAAGGTCAGGCCTCTGCATCTCGTCACCGACACGTGGTGCTCCTCGGGTTCGTTTCTCAGCAACGGAACGCTCCTCCAGACCGGCGGCTGGAACAACGGCAACCGGATCATCCGGTCCTTCACACCGTGCTTCAACAGCTCCAGCGACTGGATCGAGTCCCGAACAAAGCTCTCATCCCCACGATGGTACGCTTCCGATCAGATTCTCCCGGACAATCGGGTCATCGTCGTGGGAGGCCGCAGATCGACAAGCTACGAGTTCATTCCGAAGCGCACCCATGAAGAAGGTGTCTTCCAGCTGCCGTTTCTGGTGCAGACAACGGACGCCAAGGAGAACAATCTGTACCCATTCCTGCATCTCAGTTCCGATGGCAATCTCTTTATCTTCGCCAACAGGGACTCAATTCTCCTCGACTACACACACAATCGTGTCGTCAGAACGTTCCCAAAAATGCCAGGCGGCGGAGCAAGAAACTACCCGTCGTCCGCTTCCTCTGTCATGCTACCGCTCGAGTCATCCGACAATTTCACGCGCGTGGAAGTCATGATCTGCGGAGGAGCGGGTTCGGGAGCCTACGAGGTTGCCCAATGGCCGGAAACTTTTCTGACGGCGTTGAACAGCTGCGGGAGAATGGAGATCACTTCACAGAACCCGTTCTGGCGTATGGAGGAGATGCCCGGGCCGAGGATAATGGCCGACATGATCATTCTTCCAAACGGGGAGATTCTGATAATTAATGGTGCCCAAAACGGTACAGCCGGGTTCCAACGAGCTCGAGAACCGGTGACGAACGCTTGGCTCTACAGACCCACGAAGCCCCGGGGGAAAAGATTCACTGTTCTTGCTGCGTCGCCAATTCCTCGCATGTATCATTCTTCTGCCATTGTTCTTCCCGACGGCAGAGTTCTGGTCGCTGGAAGCAACCCCAATTTGGGCTTCCATTTCTCCGGTGTGCCGTTTCCGACTGAGCTCCGCGTGGAAGCCTACAGTCCTTATTATCTGCACCCGCATTATAACCGGAGAAGGCCCAAGATTACTTTTTTATCGGCCAGGGAGATTCAGTACATGGTCGATTCATTGTCCGTTTTTCTCTCATTCTGAGGCCTAGTCCTGATGTTTTGTTTTATGCTTACGCCCCTCCTTTCACGACGCATACTGTGGCCATGAACCAGAGAATGCTGTCTCTGGCGGCGACAGAAATTTTGAAAGGTGACAAGGGGTACGTTGTGGGTTTGACGGCGCCGCCAAGCTCAGTGGCGGCTCCTTCGGGTTATTACTTGCTCACCGTTGTTAATGCAGGTATTCCCAGCCAGGCCGAGTGGATTCGTTTCATTAATTAGTAACAACAGGAGGACTTGATGTTTAGTATATATATATTGCTGTCGCAGGGACTCTGGAAAAAGAAAAAACCAAGGTCCTTGAGCAGTGGAAATAGTTTGGTGTTAGAAAAAAAAAGTGAAATGAATATAGAAATAGAATTTTTACTTTGATGTTAGTAATCAAAGTGAAATGTAAATGGAATTTTATCGGTTGCTTTTTTGAACCTGATGTTTTTGAAATTATGCATTTTTCTCCACTGATAAGAAAAGCTAATCAGTTGTCATGTTAGTAATACAGAGAAAGATGAAAATAGTAGGTTTTTCCTTTTAATACGTATAACCAGCATTAAATCAATCAAGCAATTTAATCTAGGCTATGACTGTGAATGAGTTAATTTGACAGACCGTTTGGTTTCGACTGGAGATGAAAATATTTTTTCTTATCCAATCCACTGCCTCCGGATCTTTTAAAAGTTCCTGCTGAGGGTAGACCATACAACGAAGTGACGAAAACAACCACTGATTTCTTAGGTATTTAAAGGCTCATTTCTTTAATGGCTGTAATTTTATTTATCGATTTAATATCTAATAATGATCGTCCAAGTTTAAAATCGTTAGTCGTCATCATCAATTTATGACAAGTTATAATTCAGTGAAATGTATTTTAAAATTGAAAAAGTAATAATCACGTGATATTAGCCAGCGAAACATTACTCGACATAATTCTTATTTTTAAAATAATTTTCAACATTTCAATAATAAATATATTATAAAACAAAACGTTATTTTAAGAATTTGTATTTACTTGAAATTATGATAGAGAACTTGAGAAGCATAAAATTAGGATTTTTAACTATTAGATCCTCTCTTTTAATTGAGAAAACATTCATTTCAGGCATATTCTATGATAATGTTATTATTATATAAATTCCATTAAAATCACAATTTAGTTTTTGAAAATATTAAAATATATTTATTAAAAGGACATATGTAGAATATGTTACAAAGTAAAATATAATTGTTATATTTCTAGAAAAGATCTGTTTAAGAATATTAACAAAATTGGTTGAAAACATCCCATCTATATGCATGGCTTTATGTACTATATAATACTTAAACAATGGAGCTCACAATTTTTTAAATAAAATTAAAGAAATATTCAATATTTTAATATTTTCACAATATATCAATATACAAACCATAGAATGTTCTAAATATTTAAATATCAAATTAAAAATTTTAAATAGCACATTATTAACATATTAATAACAAAAGAAAAATACTTTATTAAATATTTTCAATTGAAAAATATTTAAATTAGGTAATAATAAAAATTATATACATGATTTAGGATTTTATTGATAAAATACATAAAATGTATTTCTAATATGATTAACTTATACAGTTATTTATTTGAAAATGAATATGATTAACTTATAGAACACGCTAAGCTTTTCTATTATAATCGAATGGACCAATTCGATCTAGAGCAAAACTCTTCACAAATATTTTGAGACCTTTTTTTAATTCAAGTAGAAATGATAATTAAAATTTATATTTTTCATGTACATTAGAATATATATATTTAAAGGTTTTACAAAGATACAATTAGGTACTAGAAAAGAACTAATAGTTGGGGAAGGATTAATTAGTTTAAATAGTTTTATAGTCTTTCTTTGTAGTTGAGTTTAGATTCTTATCATTTAGTTAGGAATTTAAAGTTTAGTTTAGATTCTTATTGTTTAGTTAAGAATCAATTTGAGTTAGAAAAGATTAAATGATTCATTAAAAAATAATATTTAAAAAAAAATATAATAGTGTAAGAATGTAATTTAAACTATTTCAGTTTAGAGTGCAATGTTTTTAATGATAAACAAATAGTTTTATAGATATTTTGATTGTTAATTTTTTATTTCATTTATTTAGAAAATAGTTAGTTGATTGATAGGGGCCTACTCATGATCAATTTGCATAAGAATGGGGTAAGGGATAACTTTAAGAATTACTCTATAAAATCTTTGAAAATCTCTCAATTTAACAAGAGAAAACAAAAAGAGAATATATTTTACTACCCAATTTCTTAATGTTTTGTAGGAAAAAATATTTTTGATTGTGATTTTTTTTCAAGTAAAAGGCATGTTGGCCAAATAATTCTCTAGTGATGTCTTCATTTGTAAGAGAGACATTTTGTGTTCCTTTTTCTCTATTGTCTTCTTTGTCAATTAATCCATTTAGATGTTAACCTCTTGTTTACTTTTAATACTATGTACAACATTTCATACTTGTCTAAGATGTATTTATTAAGTATTATTTAGAAAGAATGATAAACATTTATCCTTTTTTAATTCATAAATTAACTCTTAATGATCTTATTACTACTTCAAATCTACTAAATGCATATTTTTATATGCTAACAATATGAAGTTAGATATTTTTAGGACTTTTCATAGGCTAAGTAATACTGTGATACTTTTTGCATTCCATGCGCTAACTCATGATTGAAAGTTTTCCTTTCAAAAGGGCGAGTGAGTAGCCGAGTTGGTGTGAAGGCGAGTCGTGAGGCGTAGTGTTAGGCTAATGATCCCGGTGCTACGCATCAACTCTGGTTCAAGTCATACTAGGTTTACCACAAACCCTTTCAAGGGTGAGTGAGTAGCCGAGTTGGTGTGAAGGCGAGTCGTGAGGCGTAGTGTTAGGCTAATGATCCCGGTGCTACGCATCAACTCCGGTTCGAGTCACACTAGGTTTACCACAAACCCTTTTGCCAATAGTGGCATGTTGTGATGGTTAAGTTGTTGTGTTGTTATCCTTGACATCAAGGTTCAAATCTCATGGGGATGAGGTCCCCCGTTTGTGGCCTCATTGGTTCATAGCTCCAGGTCAAAGCGTTTACCCCTCTTTAAAAAAAAAAAAAAAATTTCCTTTCAAGTAGTTTAAATTTACCATCTTTAAATTTAATTATTAAAATCAATATTTTGTGCATAGTTAGATGCACTATTTTTAACTTAATAATTTCTATACAATATGTTTCTATGATTTGATTGGATGAATTATTTTAAGTCTTATATGGGCCAAATTTTATAGTTTGTAAAACATGATAGTTTTTAAGAGTTATATTTTTTACTAATGTGACTTATAACATTTTAACTCAGAATGTAAAACATGATACTTCGAGATACTTTTTATGATTTTTAATATTGAATTTTTAATATTATATTTTACAAATTAATTTTTTTCATTTAGTTAAAAATATTATATATACTTATATTATACAATCTCTTAAGAAATACTATTATATATATATTTATTATAAAAATAATAATATTTTAAGTGATTTAAATATTCTATATACTATAGTCAATTTATTAAATCAAAATTGAATTTATACTAAAAAGTAGTGGCGAACACTAAGCCATTATATAGAACTTGTTTATTTTGTGCTTTTTAGTACAGGGCTTCATATTTTCTATGCCAAATGCAAATGATCATATTTCTATGGTTGTTGCAATGATTTGTTTAGAATAAATTTTTGAATTTAATATATTATGTCAAAAGGAAAGAAGATGATTTAAATCACACTTGTTTTTAAAGTCATCTTCAAATCTTATAGGAAAGTATATTATTGTTAATCCATCTACACCTAGGTTAGCTAGTTCACCAACTTGCTTATTATCTTGTCTATAAAGCAGTTGAAACTCAACTTCTAAGAAATGTGTACTCAATTGAAGGGTTCTTTCTAATATTGAATTTAGTTTAAAATTTTTTATTTTACCCATCCTTGTTGCATTAATGATTATTTAAGAGTCTCCTTCTACTATTAATTTTTTTACATCGAGGTTCTTGCTAAGATGAAGTCATTTTGGTAATGCTATTTTTTTAGTAGTATAGTTTAAGATTTTGGAAATCTTACCTCAATGACCCTTACAATCATGAACAATACAACCTATTCTTGATACTCTTAGATTACCTCTTAAAACCCCATCAAAGTTTAGTTAATACATCCCATTCTAGGAGGTTCCCATTTACATTAATTTATTTTCTATAATAGATTGTCCCCCTTTACCATATTGAGGTGGAATAATTAATCGATTCCTATTTTTACATAAAAGGAAATCCCATAATGAAAAGGAGCGCTCACAATGATTTAATTTTCTTAATATTTTGTTTAATTTCTTAGCAAGACATTGGTTTGCTATGAAATATCCTTTGATTTCTTTCATTCCATAAGTTCTATGTGACTATTGATGGAGATAATACTTAAATGTCCTTATTTAGTGAATTTATAGCTTTGTATGACAACTCTTGTAGGAACTCCTTAAAGTCTTGGGAAAAAGTTGTACACCAATTTAACTTTTGACAAATGGTTTTCCAATAATTATATGAATATCAGAAATTAAGTATTAAATATGATCTACCATATTTGAATCTTTTTTACATGATACACGTCTTGAGGGACCTTCATAACCATCTTTTCGAAACCATTCTATAGTTAGCAAATCCTTTTGCATGGTCGCCGAAAGGAATTTGCCTACTTTTGGTAAAAATGCATTGTGCTAGCATAAATAAAGTGGATAATCTGAATTATGTTTTACTATTAAATTGATATATTGATTATACCTATCTTTGATCTTGTGATTTTTTTTGTTAGATATACATAACATGATTTTTTCTATCCTTTCCTTATTACAAAGGTCATATTGTCTATATAATCAATACATTTTCTTTTTTTTTCTCATTTTTCAAATTGACACCATCCACAGATCTCCATTTCCATCCTTAAGTTAGAGAATTATCATCCTTTCCAATATAATGTAATAATCCATTTCCCTAAACTTGTTTTAATGTATTTTGAATAAACAGGTCAATTTTCTTTGAAATCATGGGGCATACCCTCCCAATGAATTTTCTAAAAACTAAGCATCACTTCCATCATCAATGTCTCAAGTTAATTTGTTGTTTATAATTTATTTAGATGATTGTATAAAATTTGAAATCCTTGAACCATTATGTGTTGGTATCTCTAACCATTATTGTCTATTAGTGTCAATTTCTTAGTCATTTACAAGGCAGAGTCAGACAGTCATCACTACAACTGAGCTTCTTTACATAGGCTAAGATATGTACATAAGATAGTATAGACCAAGAAAGTTATCAGTGACCATGTAAATTCCAAGTATACAAGCACCATGTGGTATAGTATGTGCCAAGCACAATATATGTCAATCACCAAAAGTTCATAAAGGTTGAGCAACAACAATGCCAAGCAATGCAGATTCTACATAAAAGTCAAGAATGGAATAAACTTTTGGGTAAAATGATTATCAAGTCACCTTTGAAAGTTTGTGCAAGTTTTGAAGAGGTTTTTAGGTAAAATTTACATGATGAGGATCACATATCCCTATGTGTATGTTCGATGATGACAATGAAGTGGAAAAACCTATAACCATCTAGAAAACTCTTTATGGAAATCTTTAAATTACGATGATCTTAACCTAGATCAAGAGCACGAAAATGAAGAGGAAGGATAAGAGTATATATGAACATGAAGCATTATATTATGCAACATTGAAAAGATCATAAGTCATTCAAGAGTTTTGTTATCATCTAACAGAGCAAGTGACTTATTTATAAGCAGTGAATGTGAAAGGGAAAGACAAGTGTTACCAGATCAGATAAGAGGATCAGTTAATAAGGAGATTACTCAAAATCAGCTTGTAGAGAAAACCAAGAGTCCAGAACTTAATCAGTTGTAATAGATTTCAATCAGGGTAAATCTCTTAATAGAGTGGTCTTAACAAATCTTTGTAAATCTCATAATAGAGTCCTTAATTTTTTTTAAGTTTCAAATACTCTAGCAATTTGAAATCTAATAGATTCTTAAGTCTTTAACAAGGAAGACCCCTCATAGGGTAGATCATATTTTATGGTAAAATATTGTAACCTTAACTGGTCAACAAGTTATTACTATAGTAGTGAAGATTGGGGTCTCATCCACACCCTAGTTTTACCTTCACCTTAGAGGGTTTCTATGTAATAACATATTGTCTTATGTGTTATTAGTTTCAGCCATGTCATTGAATTGATTTAAATGTTACAAAAAGTTTACATTTATAGTTTTGCATGCATAATTTATTGATAAATGTGGATGAATCTATGAAAAGAATAAATTGTTATAGATTCCAATTCACCCTCCACCCACCCCTACCCCAATGCTCTTTGTATCTAGTATACTCCTTCATTAATCAAAATTAGGTTGGTTTTTACACCAAAATTATGGATGGGGTTTGATTTTTACACATATTTGTCTAGAGGAATAATGACTCATTTCCTACAAGGTTCCATCAATAAATTCCAACATTGTTTGGCTCTGAAAGCTAAATTTTTCACGACAATTTTTTTGATGCCTAAAACCCATAATTCTTTGGTTTTACAAATACTTTCCCATTTTAGGAACTATATTTTATTTTCATCTCAGGTTCCTTGCCTATAGGAGTTTTTAATATAAGTTTTAATTTTCTTGCATATACTTATTGGCATGGGTAGAATAGAAATTTGATAAATGAGAATTACCATTAGAACTAATCTAATCATCATAGCTTCGTATGTTATATAGGAATTTACCTTTCCATTTATCCATTTTATTTTTAACTTGTTTGATACTATTCCCATTAATTATTTCTTTTAATTCATTTCTCAATTTTTATTCCTAAGTATTTACCTAGAAAATTTGCTATCTTGACCCAAGATATTTCATATTTTTGATTCTCTTTCTCGGCTAGTATTAAAGAGGAATCTTTTAAATTTATATTTATTGGTGTTCACCATTTTTCCATATGCAAAACATATATTTTTGAAGAACATCTTTGAATTGTTGGGCCTCATTTATGGTACTGGCACCTAGTAATATGGTATCATCAACAAATGACTAATGGGTAATACTTTTTGTATTTTATGATATTTTAATGCCTTCAACTTTTCCTTCTTTATGTGATCTATGAATAACTCTACCAAGGGCTTCAACCATAATCACAAATAAAAGGGTGATAGATTCCCCTAGGTATTTGAGAAAAATCCCTCAAGATTATGATTAAATATGATAGATAATTCAGGCATAGAGGTGTAGTTAAATATATATTTATCTATTGTTTAGAAAAAACAAAAGGCTTGCATGCATTTACAAAGAAATTTGTAGTTGTCTTTGTCATAATATTTTTGAATGTCTAATTGAATTAACATGATTGGTTCTTTATTAATTTTGGTATTATGAACTATATCCTATGATATAATAATTCCTTGTAGAATAGATCTATTACGTATGAATCTTGTTGATTCTTATAAAATAATATTTGGTAGTAATTATTTTAAGTAATTAGCTAAAGATTTAGACAATATCTTGTAGATAGTGTTGCAAAGTACCATTGGTCCAAAGTGATCTAATTTTGAATAGTTTGATTCTTTTGGTATTAGTGTGACAAAGTTATTATTTAACTTTGTTAAAAATTCTCCTAAATTGTTGCTTCTAAGGCTTCATATAGTTCTTTACCTATTATATGCCAACATTTCTAGAAGAAATTTGTATTGAATCCATCCAAAAATGGTGCCTTATTTGGATGCATTTGAAAACCCACTTCTTCTATTGTTTGCAAGTAAAGGTATTGTTTGGCCAATTGTTACTTTTATCTGTTATTCATTTTGGTATATTTGACATCGAATCCTCATTAGCTTATAAATTGGATCTATTATGTCATTGTATATATTTTCAAAGTATTGTACAAATTCTATTGTTATCTCCTCTAGTTTTTGTATCCAATTATTACTTATTCCTCTAATTTGAATAATTCTATTGATTGTTGTCCTTTATGTAATGCTATCATGGAATAATTTTGTATTCCTATCTCCTTTTTAAAGCTAAGTTTCTTGAAACTTTTGTTCCCAAAATATCTCTTCTTTTGCGAGGATATCTCGATGTTTAGTAAGTAATTCTTTTTCTTTGTAATAATCATTTTCATCCATACTTTTACTAATAACTTCATTACTTAGGTCATAAAGATCTTGTTCTATATTAATCTTTTCTTTAGAAATCTTTCCAAATATTTCTTTATTCCTTTTGATATTTTTGTTCTCTATGAATTTTAATTTTGAAACAAAGCAAAACATTTTAGAATATTTGAATCATACTTTATTCCACCAATTTTTTGTTGATCTCAGATTGGTTTTGACAAGTGAGTGTCAACACAGTTACACCATTTACTGAGTTCATGCTAAACTAGTAATACATGCCAAGCACAACATGTAAATATTAGACCCTGCTAAGTTGCAATGAGAGTCGAGTCACTCACTTGCCGAGTAGATAGACCATGCTAAGTAATTCAAGAGCCAAGTAAATAGTGGATGCTGACTAATGTAAGTGTCAAGTCATAGTATATAGAATAATGCATGCTGAGCATCAGAGACTTCATATGCTGAGTGAAATAGTTTGGATATTTTTTTTTCTAATGGCACAAGCAACTCTATAAGCCATTTTTTAGATGACTTAAGGATAGATTACGATCTTTAAAAGATAAGGGTGAATCTATATTTGGATTCCCTATGGAATCGCATGTAGCCAATCAGAGAATGGGAAGGTTTAAGTGGCAATAACGATGAATCTCAACCATAGATTCATACCTAACTCTAATCCACCTAATTCTTCTTAAGTAGGATGAAGCTCTACAATCTTTATGAGTGAGTAATCAATTTGGAGGAGCGAACAAGACAGTTTGCATGCAGAGAATTCAACGCGACTTAGAATTAAGGGTGAATTACAAAATCAATTAGAGAAGAACAAAGGATAGAGAAAGTGATACAACATTGAGACATCTGATCATGAAGGATCAATTAGGCATTGTGTAGAGGTGATTTTTCATTAGGTAAGTAAGTGCCAATCCTAGGATCTATGCTGAGACATTTTGACAGGTGATTTCAATTAAATCTCTTAACAGAGTAGTCCTAACAAGTTGTATGAAATCCTTTAACAATGTTCTTACTTAGTTTTAAGTTGAAGTCCTCTAAACAGGCGCATTTCTAATAGGGTGTTGAGATCCGCTAATAAGGTGAGACCTAAAGTCTTTGTAAGCCTTTAATAGGGTAGACCATGATTCATGGTCAAATCATTGTAACCTTCACTAGATACACTTTATTACTATAGTAGTGAAGATTTGGGGATGTCATCTCCACCCCATTTTTACCTTCTTACTTGGAGGGTTTCTAGGTAATCATATCAAGTGTTATGTTTGTAATTGCTTACATGTTTGCATGATTTATATGCATATGCTTTACATGTTATTTTAGTTTACATATTGAATATAGATGATGAATGAATGGTGAAAGTTTTATCAGTCCAAGTTTAAACTCCCAATTCACCCCCCACCCCCCTCTGAAGTTTACTCTTTCCTCTCGCAATTCCAACAATTGGTATTAGTGCCTAGTTCTCTAAAAGTGAAGCTTTGTAGCTTTGAGGAAAGATATTGAAATGGAAGTCTACAAGTTGGGAAAAACTATTGAGAACCAAGAGATTGAAATACATCTCATGCTACATCAATTGAATGAGGCAAGAGAGGAACTAAAGAAATCCTTGAAGAGAAGGAAAGAAGTTGCTATTGTGGAGAATGACACACAAAACAAAGACATAGACACTACTAAGCTATTTGCAGATGGAGACTCAAATGAATTTGATGCAACAGTTGTAGATCTAATAGAAAAGAATAGAATCCAAGCTGAGGAAATTAGAAATCTCAAGCTAGGGCAAGAATCACAAGCTATACTACTATGTGAGGTGACTAAACAAAAGAAGACTATAGAAGACAAAGCCATGGTTGAAGAAGACAAAAGAATTATGGCAAAAAAACTAGAAGAGAAGTTAACAGAGCTAACCAAGATTTCCAACATGTAATTGGATACTCTTAAGTTAAATGATGAATGCCAACTATGAACTAAATGTCAAGGACACTGAGATAAATACTTTTAAGTTGCAAAATGAACAATCATAGAGTGACCTAAAAAGAGAAAATGAATTTTCTATAAGTGTCAATAAGCCAAATGATACCATCAAATACTTTGAGCAATTATTAAGATCCCCTAGACCTAACTATGATACATCAAGACTAGGCTACACAAGCACTAAAGAAGGAGAACCATCCAAAGTTGTTGAAGAAAGGAACATTAAAGGTGAGAACTTCAAACCTACTTGTCATAATTATGGTAAGAAAGGACACACTACTAATATGTGGAGGAGAAAGAATACAAATTAGAATGTCATGCCTAAGAACATGAATCATTGTCATAAGTGCAACAAGCAAGGTCATCAGGTAGATGAATGTCGAACCAGAACCATGCATAAACAAAGATTTGAAGGATATTGCTACAACTGTCAGAAATATGGACATAGGGCTTTTGAATGTAGATCCAAATTAATGTGGTTATCAAATAGGCCAACAAAGGTAAGAAGCAATGGGAACTCTTAAAATTGTGATTACAATACAAGATATAGCTATTGTTATTTTCAAGAATATGGACATGTTCCTAAGAATTGTATTAGGACACACTTCAGTGGTAACTACAAAAAGTGGTTGAGTCAAACCACATGTTTTAGTTGTTTGAAGACTGGTCACATTAGTAAGCATTGTTCAACTAGGTCAAAGGCACCAAGTTGTAAATTTGATAAAGGCAAAGCCAAGGAAGATGTTGAGCACATTAGAGAAGAGATAAACAAGACATGGAAAAAGAAGGATGATTGCAACACATCAAATGGATAAGGGACCACTTCACCCAATGGGTCAAGTAATCACACCTCATCAAACTAGGTAAACAAGAGGTATGTGGGACTAATATTAAAGTGTTATATCATTCATCAATTCCAAAGCATGAATAAGGATGCAAGATGTTGAAAATTCAAGTTAAAACTTTAAATTTTTTCTTGTTGTTGCTAAATATGAAAAATTTCATGTATGTGTCAAGTGGAATGTTAGTTGATGCTAAGATGCTAGATTATCTAGTAGATGTAGTAGCTACTGAGTGATGTAAATATAAATGGATGCTGAGCGAAACTAAAAATGGCTATTGTCAAGCTTATAGTTGTATAAGAACTAAGCATCAAATGCAAGGTTTTCAAAGGGTATATGATCAACTTGAGCTCATTTATTCATCATTTTGAAATAGAAAAAGAACAAGAAGAGCTAGTAGTGACCTCTAATTTTTTAGGAGCAAATACAACAGACTTGTATAGAGATTCATCACTAGATTGACTAATTTCACAAAGTATTTATCACAAACTGAGCTACACAGTTTACTTTTGCATAAACCCTAGTTTGACAAAATGGCATCTAGCTTAAAAAATGTTGAAGGGAAGGAGGTTTTGAATGTTTAGCTTGTCAGTAATGAAGTTAAGAAACCCATTTTTAAATCCATTCTTGACATCACCTATAAGCAAGATCCTTTTGGCACATTGTTAATGATCCCACCAAACATAATTATGGTGCAAGATGTGAGGAAGTGCTACAATTCCAAGATAGGAAGTGTAGGAGACATGGAGAGAAGAGATGCATCTAACAGAGTGTGTGAAAATGGTGTCTTGAAGGAAGAATAAAAAATTGTTGAGAAAGAGGGTTTAACATGAGCCCTAGATTTTCTTTATGTTTTTACAACTGAGTGGATATGAATTATTCTAAGTAGAATTCATGATGGGTCCTTGTGGCTGTAAGGAGGACCAATCAAGATTAGTAGGAGAATAATTCATAGGGTTAATAGTTACCCAACCCTAGATTGGACAAAGATAATTAGAAGTGATTCCAAGGAAGTAATTGAGAAGAATACTAGAGCAAAATGGAATAAGAGAGGCATGAGAATAGATACCATTTTTGATCCATTGCTAAACATTTTTGTAAGGGTAATCTCACACAAATTCTATCAATCCAATATATTGAATAGTATAGCCTACATAGTTGTGGATGTTGGTTACAAAATTGTAAAGAAAGATCATACATATGATCTGGTAGAGCTATAATTACAACAACCTATGGAAAATCTTGGAGCTATTAGGAAAACTAAGAGTGCACAGTGCAAGTTTGGTTTAATACTAGTTTGTATATTATTTTATGTATAAAATACATTTCCCTCTTTTGGTACTATAGGTTGGAAAAAAAATAGATCAATTGTAATGTAGATCAATGAGTTTATTGAGCAGATGGGAGAAAACTTTGAAACCTTGATGACAAGTTACTTTGAAGATTTCAAGAAATCAATGAAGGAAAGAATGAGGATACTAGTTTCTTTGGTTGAACAACACTATAATGACATATGTTTTCTTCTTAATGCTAATTACACTTCTATGCAAGCTACCATACCAAGGGTAAGATGGCTATGACCACTTGGTTATGAGATCAATGTTGATGAAGCCTCAACAACTATCACTACACAACTAGTAGAGGAAATAGATAAAACTGCAAATATTTTTGGCAACTATGAGATGGTAAAATCAAAGATTACCATGGAGTTAAAAATTGCATGAGCCATTAAGAAGAAAGATAAGATAGTGAAGAAACTAAAAGTCAAATTTGGAGAAGGTGCAAAGGAGGAAGACGAAGAAGAAGAAGAGGAAGAAGAGGAAGAAGAAACACAAACTTAAGCACCTCTTGCATTGACCCAAGGCATAGGAGAAGACAGGGAAGAGGAGGAAACTGAGGTTGTCATGGAAGAAGAAGCTAAGGAAGCACCTACTCTTGTTGAGCCAAAGAAGAGGAAGGCTAAGGCATAGCAAGTGGTAAGGGCAAAGAAGATTGCCAAACCTAGTCCAGCCAAGCCCACTATTCCTACCACTAGAGCCAGCACACATGCAACTACCCAAAAGGCCAAAGAAAAGACCAAGCAAATAGAGGAAGGTGGAAAAGAGCATAAAAGATAGAGAAGAAAATATGTGGCACAACTAGATTCTAAAGAAGAAAGGATAGAATTAGATGCAAATAAACAATTTAAAGTGGTAAGTCACAATCCTCTATTTGATCTTGAAAACTTACGTGAAAATGTCAAAAGCAATACAGATTTATCTGGTTTTAAACATATTGATTTTGACAAACTTAGAAAAGAAGAGAAATATCAAGTGGAAGAGGCATTATATTCCATGATGTCAAAGTTTAAGAACACTCCACTAGAATTTTCCAACTCAGTACCAAAATTTTTATATGATATTGTTGAGAAAAAATGGCATCATTGTCTAAATGTAGAAAGACAAATTAGGGAAACAACATTAGCCCAAGTAATGTCAAAATTGAAAAAGGGAAAAATTTCTAAGGTTTTCAAGAGATATGTAGTTAGGTTCACACCTAAATATAGAGCCTTCAACATTCTTCAAAATAACATTGAATATGTGGTTAAGAAATCAACTCAATTATGGAAACCTATCTATGGGTTGACCAGTATGAAACAAGGAGAAGCTAACCCTTCAGAGGGTAAACTTGATGATAAATATGATGATAAGGATGAGGGAAAAAATGATGGAAAGGAAGATGATAAAGATAATACAGTTGGTGAAGAAATAGAAAAGTAAAATGATGACAAGGCAACAACTGAGTAGCAACAAGATGAACATAGTGTGTAGGACACACAAGTGTCAAGTGTTAGTCCTCCCCATGACATAATCAAGACCACTGAAACCATAATTGTTAAGGATTTTTTTGATGCTTTATCTTACAAAATCAATCCACTTACTATAGAAGACTTGAAAAAGATTCTAGACCAATCTACATTCCAAGCTAAACTTTGTGAAAATCTAGTTTTGGTCAGTATAGAAGAATTGCAAAACTTAGTAACTGAGGTCACAAGGGAAAGGGTGGATCCAAAAGAACCACCTTCTATCATCCCTTATATTACTAATGTACTACCTTCAGTTCAAAAAATAGTAGATACATCTAATAAGGTTGCTACGAGTCTTAAAGTTGATACTATTGCAAAGAAGCAAGTAGAAGTGAAAGATATTACAGTATAATAAAAAAAGGATAGATGGATTCATTTGTACCTAAAACATAGGAACAAGGTGTTGTTCAAGTCATAGTGATAGATTAGGGAAAGACTAAAGAGCATAATTTAACACCTAAGGTCAAGGAATAGGAAACCATCTAAGCACTAGTAGCCTTACTAGCATCTACCACTCCTTCTACACAAGCTCTTTAGAAGTCGAGCACAGAAGCCATTCCATTGAAAATTTCAATACCAAGCCCCAGCTCATCAAAGGTAGAAAAGGTAATCCATTATGGAGAAATAAGCATTGAAGAAGAAATTGTGAGTCCAAAGTATGACTATGCAACTATGACATTGGAGCAAATAGGCATTTTGCATCAAGCCTTAGAGAAGAAAAAGAATCAAGAAATTCTTAGGAGAGAATACAAGCAGAAGAAAGCACTCCAAGATATGAATGACATCTTTTAGATGCATTTAGCCTACCAATTCCTAAAGAGACCAAGCCACTTATAGAACAATTGACTGATATAGTGGAAAAGGTCACAAATAAAGATATTGATACAAATGAAAAACTTTTAGAATGGTTTGAGAAGAAGTTTCAAGAAAAGGTAAATGAGAAAATATCTAGTGAGATAGCACTACAATAAATTGCACTGGCAACAAAGGTCGAGGATGTGAAGAAGGTACTTGAGAATATGTTCTCACTATACACAAAACTATGCAATCTTACACTCGTCACCCAAGAGACCAAAAGTCACATTCTGAATCTGGAAAGTCAAATATCTGCATCAGGTGCAAGATTACCATCAAATCCAACTCAGAGTGAGAAGCATTTTAGAACATTGTTTCAGACACAGAGTCAGTTAGCTATGTTAATAGTAGATGAGGCTAATATTAGAGCCAAACTAACAAGTATTTAGGCTACCCTTACCCCTCATGTGGAGATAATGCACAAGGAACTAGACTATGCAAAGACTTTACTAAAGAAAGACCCCAATCCTTCTACTCTAGATGTTCTACCAGACCTTCTTGCTGAGCTTGCAATCCAAATTAAGTCATTGGATCTTGCATGTGATAACTAGGATGTATGTCTAAGGATCATAATGGATGTCCAAAAATCATTTTTGGAAAAATACACCATAGGTGTATAATCAATTTGACATAACTATCAAAAAGGGGGAGATATAATAAAGGGGGAGATTTTAAAGATATAAGATGGAAATATAATATGAGAATCATATTTTGGGGAGTATAAAAAAAAGGGAGAGAAATTAAAAAGGGGAAGCATAGTAGAATATTTATACCATTGAGGTGATATGCCTTTTTTAAAAGAAAACAACAAATAGATATATATATTATCTAAGACATAGCATATTAGATGAAAGAGTATCATATATAGTGCATTGAAGCTAGAAAGGAGCACAAATTTTGGATACAAAGGAGACACATTAACTCAGGAGGAGTTATCAATTTTGAGGTATACAAGATAGTCCAAAATTTTTAAATTTTGAAGTTTTGTATATAACTTGAGTCATGGATATGTTATGCTCGAGAAGATTGAAGTTGATTATGTATATTCAAGTTTTTTTGACACTCATGTCAAAGGGGGAGATTCTTGATCTTAGATTGTTTTGACAAGTGAGTGTCAACACACTTAAGCCATTTACTTAGTTCATGTTGAACTAGTAATACATGCCAAGCACAACATGTAAATATTAGACCATGCTGAGTTGCAATGAGCATCAAGTCACTCAGGTGCTGAGCACATAGACCATGCTAAGTGATTCAAGAGTAGAGTAAATAGTGGATGTCGAGTAATGTAGGTGTCGAGTCATAGTATAAATCATAGTTCATATAAAGCATCAAAGACTCCATATGCTAACTGACATAGTTTTGACATATTTTTTTTATAATGGCACAAACAAATATGTAAACCATTTTTGAGCTGACTTAAGGATAGATTATGATATTTTGGAGATAATGACGAATATATATTTGGATTCCCTATGCAATTGCATGAAACCAACCAGAAAATGGGAAGGTCTAAGTACCAATATGGATGAATCTGAGCCATAGATTCATATCTAACCCTAAGCCACTTAAGTCCTCTTAAGGAGGATGAAGCCCTAAACTCTTTATGAGTTAGTAATTGAATTAGAGGACTAAACAATATAGTTTGAATGGAGAGCATTCAAGGTGACTTAGAATTAAGGGTGAATTATAGAATCAGTTAGAGAAGAATAGAGGATAGAGAAAAGGATACAACATTGAGACATTTGATCATGAAGGATCAATTATACATTGTGTAGAGGTGATATGTCATCAGGCAAGCAAGTGCCAATCGTAGGATCTATGTTGAGACATTTTGACAATTGATTTAAGTTAAATCTCTTAACAACATAGTCCTAACAAGCTATATGAAATCTTTTAATAATGTGCTTACTTAGATGTACATTGAAGTCCTCTAACCAGTCACATTTCTAATTGGGTGTTGAAATCCTCTAACAAGGTGAGACCTAACAATCTTTGTAAGCCTTTAACAGGGTAGACCGTGATTCATGGTCAAATCATTGTAACCTTTATTAGATATGCATTATTACTATAGTAGTGAAGATTTTTGGATGTCATCCCCTCCCTAGTTTTCCCTTCTCACTTGGAAGGTTTCTAGGTAATTGTATATGGTGTTATGTGTGTAATTGCTTACATGTTTGCATGATTTAGATGCATATGCTTTACATGTTATTTCAATTTACATATTGAATGCATATGATGAATGAATGGTGAAAGTTTTATGGGTCCAAGTTTAAACTCATGATTCACCTGCCCCCTCTAAGAAATTTACTTTTTCTCCTTGAAATTCGAAATTTTTTAGTAAGTCCAAAAATTCTTTATTTTGTAGCCATGTGTTTTCAAATCTAAATGGGCTTCTAGTAGGTTTAAGTTGGTTTGTTAATTTCTAGCTTGAATAGGAAATGGTCAAAACCTAAAAATTTTAAAATTTTAGATTCAAGAGAGAAATTGAAAGTTCCTAAGTCGGCTTTGAAAAATAATCGATCCATTTTTTTCTAGTATTTTTCTGAACCTAATCTTGTGTTGTTCTATGTAATGTTTTTGATTTAAGAAGACATAGAAGTGGTCCTAAACCTATACAACAATATTACAATCTAGTCTCATATGCTCTAAGTCATTACAACCAACCAACAGAAAAGAGCAACTCTAACCCAAACAACTAGAGTCTAGGCAAAGAACAAAATCAATCAAAAACCATGTAAAGTTAACATTGATGTTCTTAAAATCTAGCAAAATTATTACTATTCACCAACTAATTGAAATCCTCTTGCAATTGTGAAATGAAGGAAGATCACCCATAGTTTTCATCAGTCTTAAGGATTGCATTAAAATCTCTCCCTATAATATGATACTCTAAGACATGCATATTTAGATGATTGGTTACCTTTGTCCATAAAGCTATCTTTTGGTTATTTTTAGTTCAGTCATAAACATTAGTTAACATGAAAGTTAGATTGGGATCAATGCGTCTGACTCTTCTTGATATCCAATTGTTGTCCATAGAGCTATCTTCTAATTGTTAATTGGTTTCCTTAAGTAAAATTATATCTGAACTATTTTAAAAAATTAAGTATATTTTAATTAGTCTTTGTTTTTTATAGGCATTGATGCTCAGATTCTATTTAGTGAGTTTTCTTGAATCTTGGGAAGGAATTTTTTTCTTTCCTACATATGGCTTGATTTTTATCATTCTTAGCCTTACATATAAGTTCTTCAAATGATTTCATCCCTCTTTTTTTTTCTTCTATTTTTTAGACAATCTTGAGTCAACCAAGCCATCTGTAATTGTTGCCAATCCCAATATATTTTCTAAATTATCGTTATTTGTAGAGAAAAGAAATATTTCCCTATAGTGTATTACTTGCCCCTAGTCTACATTTTTCTAGTTTACATTTCTACTATTATTGTCAAACTCTTTTAGGCCAATTTTATGTTTGATGATTAGTAGCATTATCTTGAGATTATTAGATATTGTTTCAAACTCAGTTGATATATGATGAGATTACTTGGTACTATATATTTCAAGTGTGCATGATGATTATTACAATGTTGTTAAATTATTGATGATGTTTAGTTAGATGGATTATCATATGTGTTTTCTTATGGATACCTACCCCATACTGCATGTGTATGGTGGGTGTGTTTGTTTTCTTTATGTATGGGATTTATGATGTGGTTAAGAAAGGGAGTCGTAGTCACCTACTAGTCAGAATCTACATGATGTACCACTTCTAGCCATTGCCTATTTGGCTTAGAATATATTGTGTATGTACATGCATGAATTTTATGCAAGTTGTAGGTACCAGGTATCGACTTCCTTGAATTGCCAGGATGAGCATACCCTATCACATTATCTCAATGGTAAGAGAGGGGAGATAAATTCTTGAGTCCAAATCCTAAACCTTTGAGCCATTCATCCTAATTGACAATTAGGACAAGTATCTGAGTTGTGTACCTTTTGAATGCATCAGATGATGTTAATTCATGATTCTAACCCCTTAGTTTGATTTTGTATGTGTTTTACTATGATGGATTTTAGTATTCTACTTTATGAGTTTTTGGTGAATTTTTTGTTAATTAAGTCTAATTAATGATTTAATTTAATGGAAAATCTATATGATATATTAATATTTTATTTTATTTTATTAATTGAGAAATTAAATAAATGAAAAGAATTAAATAAAAGAATTAACTTTGAGGATAAATTTATAAGTTTAAATTTGAAACGTGATAATATTTAGTTAATTTAATCATAATATATTTACAGTGCATTTTTAAATAAATGCTAAATAATATTATTATTTAAATTAATAGATAGTTATCAAAATTAATGTTCAAAAATAAATTTAGAAGTGGGAAAAGAAATTAATTTATTAAAAAGTTTCATGATTGCATGATACGTGCATGAGACTAAATTAAATAAATCAATTTAAAAGAGGTCAACTAAAAATCAAATAAAGTAATTTAATTAATTAATGTATGTGCATGGAAAAGATAAAAGAAAGGCAAATAAAAGATAATAAAGAGTTAAAAGGTTGTGAGCAAAGGGTTCTCTAGGGTGAACACACAATTAGTGCCTCGATTTTAGGGAGAGAACTCCTTATCACAATTTGGGGGTTCGTTTTCAAGGGACTGCAAATTTTGGAGAAGGGGGAAATTTTTAGAAAGGAGAAAGTTTTGAAAGGGGAATTGTTCTCTATAGTTTTCTGGGGCATGGAGAATTAGCATCAATGTCTAGGTAGACGCTTGTGAATTTTGCATAGTTTAAATACACTCTTTTCTTTTCTATCTTCTCCATGTTTGTTAGATGATCATCTGGATAATTCTTGTGAATAATATATCATGTTGTGGATTCTAGATATTTGGAAATTATTCTAAATATGGAATGTTTTTATTTGTTCAATATTGTTTTCCTTCCAGTAGATTTTAGATTGAGAAATTCATTGGGAAGGGTTGATATTTTAATTGGGAAAAACATCTTAGAGGAAATTTAAAACCAAAACAAAATATGGGTGCACTATTTTCTTCCATCATATTAATTCTTGTATTCGAATTATTTAAAAAAAAAAAAACATATGTATTGATTCATTTAAAAATGAATCAAATTTTAAATTAAAAAAGTGAATTTAAATTAGTTTGGAATGGAAACATTTTATTATATATATATGTATATATGTAAGTATATATAAAATTTGAAATGGGGAGGTGGGTAGTTACATCCTACCCCTTGCCATAGCACTATTCACGATAGTAGACTATCGGTAGCCTTAAAGGTTGCGTGGCAGGCCACTGTCGTGGTAGGTCGCGACCTCCCTTATTTAAGGGAAGGCGTTTGTATAATAAAGTGCCAGTTTTATTAAATCGCAGGCCCTTTTTTTTATGATTCGATTTTTAATTAAAAGTTTTTAAAATTTAATTTAATTTAATTTAATTTAAGTGTATATATATATATATATATATATATATATCATTTCAAATATTAATTTAATAACAAATTTATTAAAAGTTTTATTTTATGAAATTAATAAATGACATTCAATATAATTAATGAGTTATTTAAATTTAATTTGTAAATATTAATTAGATATTTTTAAATAGACATTAGTTTATTTAAAAGAAAATTTGATTTAATTAATATGAGTATTAATTAGCAAAATAGGAAATCTTTTAAGATGTAACGTTTGACTTCAGTAGAACTATGATTCAATAGGAATCTTACCTTAGTAAATTTAAAACAAATAGGATATTTACCCTTAGTAAATTTAGAAAATTAATCTTCAAATTGTGGGAGTAAATCTTTATTCTACTTTAACTAATACTTGAGTTTATTATAAGACAAATGGAGGATATATCTTACTTGATAACAACTCTAAAACAAAACTGAAACCTCATATTTGGCTTAACCATGTGAATGTAAAAGAAAACCAAAACATTTATTTGTATCTTGTTTTCTTTATGCTATCTATGATTTGGGATTTTGGGGTTGACTAGATTGTTGACCAGTTATTGAATGTCTACCAGAGGCTCGAGGGTTATGTGATTGTGATGTTGTGATGATTTGTTCTCGATCTTTCTAAACCCAACTATGGTGATGTGATGATATGCTCTATGATGTGTATGGATTATTGATCATTATTGTTTTCCAATATATTTGATTTTCTCTCCAATCTCTTGAGAAGATTGAGGTGTTTTGAGTGATTTGTTCTTGATGATATAATTTTGTGACATGCTTGACTTGACTATTGTGGAGTCTTCGATCAATATTATTTTTGGATGCCTTCTGGTTGCTCGTTGGGAACTGATGGATATTGTGGATTATCTTTTGATGCTTTCCAGTCACTTGTATAGGGCTGAAGTGATTTTATTACAATTCTTTAATTTGTGATTTCATGAGCCTAGGGTGGGTTATTTATGTGTAGTGTTGGGAGCGGGTTGCAATGGGGGTCGAGGCCCTAAGAGGCTGCTAGAGTAAACCCATTGTAAGTTGTTTAATAAGTGAAAACATCTCACCTAAATAATGACTTAAATGAACCTAACAAGATAATTTTATGTTCTCTCCCATGCCTTGAGTGCTAGCAGGGACTAGGATGGGAGTAGGGAGAACACTTGGTTACAACCTTGCATTCCATAGTATGCCTCATCAGTATAAGAGGATACTAATGGCTGCAAGGATCAATGGGTACCACAATATTCCTAAGGGATTGCTTGGGTAACTCCCAACATGATTTTTGTGATGACACTTTTCCACTTGCATCTTAGGTTTCCTATGTGTCTTTGTGTGCCTCTAGGTCTAGATGTCGATCTATGTTGGAACCTTTGAGTTAGTATACTTTTAGGATTCTTGGACTTAGAGAGTATATGTGTTATGTGATTTGATATCCTATTTGAGACTTGAGACTATATCCTCAATGCGGTGGGAGTGGGCCATTTAGGTTCCACGCGGTCAGGTGGTAGTGCTTTTACACTCTTACCATTGAGATCCATCCATGGCCACTGTGACTGGAGCATTCTTTGTTGGCATTTACCTTTATTTTGTTCATGGATCATTATGATGGATGGTTATATTTTATGATGAATGTTGTATCATTTTATGATGGATGTTATATCTTTTGAAGTATTGATGTATTATGTATGGTGGATTATTTCATTTATTATATTGTTCATATCATTGATCTGAAGAGGATGATGTATTTCTATTTTTACTATGTGTTTGATGTGAATGGTTTATCTTTCATGTTTAAGAAAAAAATGCTACTAAACTTAATAAGACTTTAGGTTATTTCTTTTGGATCCCTTGGTGGGCCGTTACATAAAGATCCCCTTCTTCCACTTCTTCCTTAAAGAATTTCCTATTATTTTATTAAAATTTTGTAGTATCTTCTAGTTCATCATTTCTCT
Organism: Cupressus sempervirens; assembly: GCA_028749045.1. Lineage (NCBI taxonomy): Eukaryota > Viridiplantae > Streptophyta > Pinopsida > Cupressales > Cupressaceae > Cupressus > Cupressus sempervirens. Next base: position 789,305,285 of record CM053783.1, on the reverse strand, counting down.
CTTAGAACTTCAATACTTAATTATATGTTAGTATTTTGATGTATTCCTTGGTGAATGAATGATGTTCCTTCAATTCTTGTTAAATTTTATCACTTCTACATTGTTGTCCTTGCCTTATCTTCTAAGAACATTCTTTGAAATTTTATTTGTGTTATCTTCATACATGTTTTTGTTGTGGGTATCTCTAACCACTATTGTCTATTAGTGTCAATCACTTTGTCATTTACAAGGCAGATTTAGACATTCATCACTATGACCAAGTCACTCTACATAGGCTAAGTCATGTAAATATGATAGTATGTATCGAGTAATTTTATAGAAGTAGAGTAATAGAGAAATTTTCTATATGGACCAAGCTCGTTTAACAACTAGGCAAGTCACTAGTAATCAAGTGAAATTCCAAGTATACAAGTACCAAGTGATATAGTATGTGGGTATGTGCAGGATCATGGTCAACCAAACTATTCTCTTAAGTGGGAATAAAAAGTCTAAAAATCAGTGTTATGTCAACTTGATATTCAATTTTCTACTTTTTATTAACTTTGTATCAAAAAGTTGAGAGGAAAGAATCTCTAGCAAATTGAATCTAGTTTATAAACTACTAGGACTTATCTCAAAAAAATAAAAATTGATTGGTCAAAATTTTGAATTTAAATGCAATATTACAAAAATTTTAGAACAAAACTAAGAAGTAGATGTATGTATAACCACCTTAATCAAAATCAAATGATAATATTTTTTAATAATATTCTAGATATAAGAAGTAGACTCATGCTTAGATGTTACACATATTTTTGGGTATTTTTATTCTAAATAAATAATTAATAATTAAATTTTGACTTTAGTATTTTTGTAATAATAAAACTCTTGTGTCTGACCACCTTAACTAATTCAAAACTCTGCAAAATTCAATTTTTCATTTTTTCCTTATAGTAGAAGAAACATAGAATGTGATGCATCTTTTGGATTTAAAAAATGTTGTACCATTTGAAAGTTATAGTTGTTTTTCAAGTAGTGTGTGAGTTAGCACTTTATACATAACTCCATTAGAAAATAAGTAATAATTACTTACTAAAATCATAATTTGACAAACCTTACATTTATGGAAAGATAAGAACATTCTTAAGAAACACTTTTCATTTCATCAATTTTTTGTGGAAAAAAGGTCATCGGCTACATGTTTGAAGTAAAAATCACATAAAAACATGCCAAAAGCACTTTTTTTGGATGTTTTTAAAGTTGACCATATATGTTTCATATCAGAAGATATAGTAGACCTTATATAGATATTAATTATTTTCATTTACTATTAGGGTGGGTGGGAAAAAATTTGGAATAGATTTTGAAATGGTTTGAGATATTTCAGAACTACAGATTTTTCAGATTGCCACTTTTTGGCACACCATGATCCTGCACATACCCATGTGTCAAGCATAGTATATGTTGAGCATCAAGAAGTTAATAAAGGTCAAGCAACACCAATTTTGAGCATTAGTAATAGTAGAGGTCGAGCCATGCATAATCTACATAAAAGTTAGGAATGGAATAAAGTCTTAGGTAAAATAATTGTTAGGCCGACATGGAAGAATTAGTTAAGTTTTGAAGAGGTTGTTATAGAACATTTAATACTTGTTGAGGTTATTACAAAAAATTTACATGGTGTGGATCACATATCCCCATGTGTATGTTCAATGATTAGGATGAATAGGAAAAACATGAAAACATCCAAAGGACTCTTCATGGAATCTTTATATAGCAATGATCATAACCTAGATCAATTGTGGAAGTGATCATGTGTGTGCATGTGAAGATCAGAGAGGAGAAGATTATAAGTCATTTAATGGTTTTGTTATCATCTAATAGAACAAGCAACCTATTCATAAGTAGTAAAAGTGGAAGGGAATGAAAAGAGGGTTAGATCATAAGAGAGGATTAGTTAGAAAGGAGAAGACTCAAAATTAACTTATAGAGAAAACTGAGAGTCAAGTACTGAGTAAGTTTTAACAAACTTGAAAATTAGGGTAAATCTCTTAATAGTGTGATCTTAATAGATCTTTGTAAATCTCCTAACAAAGTACTTAGTTAGTTGTAAGAGTCAAATCCTCTAACAAGGTGAAACCTAATAATTTCTTTAGTCTTTAATATGATAGACACCTCATAGAGTAAATCATATATTATGGTCAAACATTGTAACCTTATTACTACAGTAGTTAAGATTTGTGGGTATTATCCCTACCCTAGTTTTACCTCCACCTTAGAGGGTTTCTACGTAACAAATATTGTGTTTTGTGTTATTACTTTCATGCCTGTAATTGAATTTATTTACATGTTATAGCAATTTTACATTCATATATTTGCATGTATAAGTTATTATTGGATGTGGATGAATTTGTGAGAAGGGATAAATTGTTATGGATTATGATTCACCTCCCTACCCTCTTAGTATCTAGTGTAATCCTCCATAAATCAACAAGTGGTATCAGAGCATTAGTTCTCTAAAGGAATCTTAAAGGCTTCTAGTTTACATCTTGGAAGATGGAGGCTTTCAAACTAGAGAATTCTATTGAGAATTAGGTGATTAACATCCAACTCACACTATAGAAACTAGAGTAAGAAAGACAAGATCTGAAGGATTCCCTAAAAATGAGAATGGAAATTTTTCGAAAAAAAAAATCCTGTGTCTGACCACCTTAACTAATAGAAAATTTTACCAAATTTTATTTTTATTTTATTTTTCTTATACTTAGCGAAGCATAGAATGTGACGCAACTTTTAGATTTAAAAATAATTATATTGTTTGAAAGTTATAGCTATTTTTCAATTAGTATATCAATCAGCACTTTACAATAATCTTCATTGAAAATTAACTAATAAATACTTATTGAACTTAGAATTTGATAGCAATTATATCGATAGAATCTTGAGAGTGATATTAAAAAACTTTTTTCATTTCATTCAATTTTGATCAAAATAACATTATCAGATGGCTACTTGAAGTCTGAGTGTCACTGAAACCCTCCTCAAACACATTTTTTGGGTTGACCGAGTAGGCTAGGTAAATACCAGGCCTAATCCAATATCTGATATGGCCCATTAAGTTCCCACCTATTTTTGAAGTGAAATTTCAAAAGGGAAGTTTTTTTATTTATTTTAAATTTGGAGGGAGACAAATTTAAAGTGAAATAAACCTACGAGAATAACTTTAGACAATTTTAGAAGAAAATATATTTTGTGAATGTGTGAACATTAATATTATTATTATTATATTATAGTAATATATATGATTATTATTATTAAATATAATATAGTTATATATATTATTATTAAATATATATAGTAGTATTATATGAAAAAATTATTCTGTATAATAATATATATTATTATTATTAAATCTATAATCTAGTAACATTTATGATTATTATTGTTATATAATCTAATAATATATTACTATTATATTAAATATACAATATAATATAATTATTAAATATAATATTGTCCCTTCGACCCATATGAAGGATTCTAATAAGTCCCTAGGGGTCCTACAACCCCTAGGGACACATTTCATCACCTAATGGGTGGAAGGGGGTCATAGATCAACCTATGACCCCCTTCGACCCATACGAAAGATTCTATGACATATGTCATCATTTAATTGGTTGAAGTGGGTCATAGGTCAACCTATGACCCCCTTCAACCCATTCAAAGGATTCTAATATGTCCTTAGGGGTCCTAGGACCCCTACAGACATATGTCATCATGTAATGGGTCGAAGGGGGTCATCGGTCACCCCATGACCCCCTTCGACTCATATGAAAGATTCTAACATGTCCCTAGGGGTAGAACCAATAGGAACATATGTCATCATGTAACGGGTCGAAGGGCGTCATAGGTCACCCCATGGCCCCCTTTGACCCATATGAAGAATTTTAACATGTCTGTAGGGGTCTTAGGACCCCTGGGGATATATTTCATCATTTAATGGGTCAAAGTGGGTTATAAGTCAACTTATGAACCCCTTCGACCCATATGAAGGATTCTAACATATGTCATCATGTAATGGGTCAAAGGGGGTCATAGGTCAACCTATGTCCCCTTTCAACCCATAGGAGAGATTTTAGTATGTTCCTAGGGGTCCTAGGACTCTTAGGGACATATGTCATCATGTAATGGGTCAAAGGGGGTCACTAGGCAACCTATGACCCACTTCGACCCGTATCAAGCACTCTAACATGTATTTTGTCATGTAATGGGTCAAAGGGGGTAATAGGTCACCCTATGACCCACTTGGACCCATAAGAAGCATTCTAATATGTCCCTAGGGGTCCTAGGACCTCGAGGGACAAATGTCATCATGTAATGGGTCAAAGAGACCTATGACCCCCTACGACCCATAGGAAGAAGTCTAATATGTCCCTATGGGTCCTAACACCCCTAGGGACATATGTCATCATGTGATGGGTCAAAGTTACTCATAGGTCAATCTATGAACCCCTTTGACCCATAGGAAGGATTCTAATATGTCCCTAGGGGTCCTAAGACCCCTAGGGACATATGTCATCATGTAATGGGTCACAAGAGGTCATCGGTCAACCCATGAACCCCTTGACACAGATGAAGGACTCTAACATGTCCCTAGAAACCCTAAGACCCCTAGGGACATATTTCATCATTTAATGGGTCTAAGTGGGTCATAGGTTAACTTATGACCCCCTTCGACCCATACAAAGGATTCTAATATGTCTCTAGGCATCCTAAGATCACTAGAAACATATGTTGTCATGTAATGGGTTGAAGTGGGTCATAGGTCAACCTATGATCCCATTCGACCCATACGAAGCATTCTAATATGTCCCTTGGGGTCCTAGGATTCCTAGGGACATATGTCATTGTGTAATGTATTTAACAGAGTCATAGGTCAACCTATGACCCCCATCGACCCATAAGAAGCATTCTAATATGTCCCTAGGGGTCCTAGGAAACATGGAGAAATATGTCATCATTTAATTGGTTGAAGCCTTCGACCCATAAGAAGCATTCTAATATGTCTTTAGGGGTCGTAGGATGCCTAAGGACATATGTCATTATTTAATGTGTCGAAGTGGATCATAGGTCAACCTATGACCCCCTTCGACCCATAGAAAAGATTCTAATATGTCCCTAGGGGTCCTAGGACCCCTAAGGACATTTTTTCTCATGTAATGGGTTGAAGGGGGTCATAGGTCACCCTATGACCACCTTCGACCCATTAAAAAATTTAATATGTCCCTACGGGTCCTAGGACCCCTAGGGACATATCTCATCATTTAATGGGTCAAAGGGTGTTAGAGGTCAACCTATGACCCCATTCAACTCATACAAAGGATTCTAATATGTCCGTAGAGGTCCTAGGACCCCTAGGGACATATGTTATCATGTAATGGGTCGAAGGAGGACATAGGTCAACCTATGACCCCCTTTGACTGATATGAAGCATTCTAATATGTCCTTAGGGGTCCTAGGACCCCTAGAGACATATGTCAGCATGCAATGGGTCAAAGAGGGTCATACGTCACCCTATGACCACCTTCAACCAATAAGAAGTATTCTAATATGTCCCTAAGGTTCCTAGGACCCCTAGGAACATATGTCATCATGTAATGGGTCAGAGGGGGTCATAGGTCACACTATGACCCCCTTCAATCCATATGAAGTATTCTAATATGTCCCTAGGGGTCCCAAGACCTCTATGAACATATGTTGTCATGTAATGGGTCAAAGGGGGTCATCAGTTACCCCATGACCCCCTTCGACCCATATGAAGGATTCTAACATGTCCCTAGCGGTCCTAAGACCCCTAAGGCCATATGTCATTATTTAATGGGTCAAAGTGAGTTATAGGTCAACCTATGACCCCCTTAAACTCATACGAAGGATTTTAATATGTCCCTAGGGGTTCTAGGACCCCTTAGGACATATGTCATCATGTAATGGGTTGAAAGGGGTCATAGGTCACCCCATTGCCCCCTTCAACTGATATGAAGGATTCTAGCATGTCCCTAGGGGACTTAGGACCCCTAGGGACATATGTCATCATGTAATGGACTAAAGGGGTTCATAGGTCACCCCATGACCCGCTTTGACCCATATGAAAGATTGTAACATGTCCTTAGGGGTCTTAGGACCCCTAGGGACATATGTCCTCATGTAATGGTTCGGAGGTGGTCATAGATCAATCTATGACCCTCTTCAACCCATATGAAAGATTTTAATGTCCCTAGGGGTCCTAGGACCCTAGGGACATATGTTGTTATGTAATGGATTGAAGGGGGTCATCAGTCACCCCATGACCCCTTTCGATGCATATGAAGGATTGTAACTTGTCCTTAAGGGTCCTAGGACCCCTAGGGACATATGTTGTCATTTAATGAGTCAAAATGGATTATAGGTCAACCTATGACCCCCTTTGACCAATACAAAAGATTCTAATATGGACCTCTAGGGACATATTTCTTTATGTAATGGGTCGAAGTGGGTCATAGGTCAACCTATGACCTCCTTCGACCCATATGAAGCATTCTAATATGTCGCTAAGGGCCCTAGAACCCCTAAGGACATGTTTCATAACTTAATGGATCGAATAGGTTCATAGGTCAATGTATGACCCCCTTCGACCCATAGCAAGGATTCTAATATGTCCATAGGGGTCTTAGGACCTCAAGGGACATATGTCATCACGTAATGAGTCAAAAGAGGTCGTAGGTCAACCTAGCACCCCCTTTGACCCATAAGAAGGATTCTATTATCTCCCTAGGGGTCCTAGGACCCCTAGGGACATATGTTGTCATATAATGGGTCAAAGGGCGTCATAAGTCATCTTATGACCTACTTCGACCCATAAGAAGCATTCTAATATGTCTTTACAAGTCTTAAGACCCCTAAGGACATATGTCATCATGTAATTGGTCAAAGGGGGTCATAGGTCAACTTATGACCACCTTCAACCCATACAAAGCATTTTAATATGTACCTAGGGGTCCTAGGACCCATAGAGACATATGTCATGATGTAATGGGTCGAAGCGGTTAATAGGTCACCCTATGACCCCGTTCGACCCATATAAAGCATTCTAATATGTCCCTAGGGGTCCTAGAACCCCTAGGGACATATGTCATCATGTAATGGGTCAAAGGGGGTCATAGGGTTCCACCCATATGAAGCATTCTAACATGTCCCTAGGGGTCGTAACACCCCTAGGGACATATTTCATCATGTAATTGTTTGAAGGAGATCATAGGTCACCCAATGATGCTCTTCAACCCATATGAAAGATTCTAACATGTCCCTAGGGGTCTTAGGACCCCCAGGCACATATGTCATCATTTAATGGATCGAAGTGGGTCATAGATCAACCATATGAGCCCCTTTGACCGATATGAAGGATTCTAATATATTCCTAGGGGTGCTAGGACCTATGGGGACATATGCCATCATGTAATGGGTCAAGGGGGTCATAGGTCAACCTATGACCCCCTTCGACCCATACAAAAGATTCTAATATGTCCCTAGGGGTCCTACAACCCCTAGGGACATATGTCATCCTATAATGGGTTGAAGGGGGTAATCGGTAACCCCATGGCCCCCTTTAACCCATATGAAAGATTCTAACATGTCCCAACGGGTCCTAAGACCCCTAAGGACATATGTTGCCATTTAATGTGTTGAATTGGGTCATAGGACTCTTAGGACCCACTTTGTCATTCGATGTGTTCAAGTGGGTCCTAGGTCAACTTATGACCCCCTTTGACTCATATGAAAGATTCTAATATGTCCCTAAGGGTTCTAGGATCCCTAGAGACATATGTCGTCATGTAATAGGTCAAAAGGTGTCATAGGTCAACCTATGACCCCCTTCAACCCATATGAAGGATTCTAATATGTGCTTAGGTGTCCTAGGACCCTTAGGCACATATGTCCTAATGTAATGTGTCGAAGGGGGTCATAGGTCACCCCATGACCCCCTTCAACCCATAAGAAGTATTCTAATATGTCCTTAGGGGTTTTAGGACCTTAGGGACATATGTCGTCATGTAGTGGATCATAAGTCACCCTATGACCCCCTTTGACCCATACAAAAGATTCTAAATATGTCCCTAAAGGTCCTAGGACCCTTACAGACATATGTTATCATGTAATGGATCGAAAGGGGTCATAGGTCAACCTATGACACCTTTTGACCAATAGGAAGGATTCTAATGTGTTTCTAGGGGTCCTAGGACCTCTAGGGATATGTGTCATGATGTAATGGGTTGAAGGGGGTCATAGGTCACCCTATGGCCCCTTTCGACCCATACGAAGGATTCTAATATGTCCCTAGGGGTCCTTGGACCACTAAGGACATATGTTGTTATGTAATGGGTTGAAGGGGGTCGTAGGTCAACCTATGACCCCTTTTGACCCATAGGAAGGATTCTAATATGTCCCTAAGGGTCCTAGGACCCCTAGGGGAGTCATATGTCATCATGTAAAGGGTTGAAAGGGGTAATAGGTCACCCTATGACCCCCTTTGACCCATAAGAAGCATTCTAATATGTCCCTAGGGGTCCTAGGATGTGTAGGGAGATATGTCATCATTTAATGGGTCGAAAGGAGTCATATGTCACCCCATGACCCCCTTCGACATATACATATTATATTTATAGGTTATAAAACTAATAACATAATATGTTATGATATATTAATAACATAGGTCATAATAATAATAATAATATATTATAGATAATAATAGTAACAATAATATATATTAATAACATATATATATAATATTACGTTATTATATTTAATAAAAATATAGGACAAATAATAATAACATAATATAATAATATATATTATATTTATAGATTATAATAAGAATAACATAATATATTATTATATATTAATAGATTATATGTTATATCTTTATGTTATGTTATTATATATATAATATATTATAATATATTTTTACATAGTAATATAACTCAAATAATTTAAATGTCACAAACTATAGCTCACATATTCGGGTTTCCCCCCAAAATATTTTTGTGAGCATATCGGATATCCAATTTGATATTAGATATCTGATTTCATATTGGATATTAATATTACTGGCATCATTTTCCAACATATTGCCTATCACTACAAACCCGACAACATCATTTTTTGATTTTTTTTAATGATTTTTACAAAAAGTCACATTTTGGGGCCCAACCAATAGAAAAGAAAGTTTGAAAATATAACCCTAGCTATCCAATATTGTCATCTGAATGGGGAGTAGTAGTCATTGAAAGGCTAAATGCAAATGGTATCCAATGAAGACATTGCAGCATATAGGGAAAAGGGACAAAATGGAACACTGAAGGAAAAGACAAGGTATGTTAAATATCAGTCAAGTTGATGATGAATTAGTCGAAGGTGAAATCATAGAGTCAAATAATGAATATGTATAGTTGGGAAATGAAAATGTACCTATTGAAAATGATAATTCCAAAATTGAAAATTTAAAGAATGAAAATTTTGAGGATGAAATGCTACTAGGTCATAATACAAATTGGATAATTGACTATGTCAAACATGACAATGTAGATGAACCTAATGTACAAGAACCTTACATATCTCCTAATTATAATCAACATGAAGTTTATAAAACACCAAAATTGATAATTGAAATTGATGAAATGATTATTACCAATTTGGAAGGGAAAAAATAAAAAAGAACCATTCAGCTATGGGCTTCAAGACTATATAAGATGTTTTTTGGCAACAAGATAGTGGTAGAGAAATGTCAGCTTTTCATGCACTTATCAAAGATGCAAAAGATGAGACCTATGCTTTCCAAATTGAAGATTCGTGTTAATAAAAAGTTGGAAAGAAATGCCATTATTGTGAAGAATCTTTTCAGTGCTTTCAATAACATTGGAAAAAATAGCAAGGAGAATGATAACAAATCTTCTTGAAGGGTTATTACAACATCTTTGGTAGGTCATCATTTGAGACAGGGTAGATATATGACACAAAATTGTATTGATTTGAATCTAGATCATACTACTTTGAGAAGAGCACTTAGTCGACGAGATAAAATTGATGATCCTCTTCAAAATGAAACATGGGCATTTGGTGGGAGACTTCCATGTTTTGATAAGAAGCTATCCGATGATATGAAGGAAGAAATTACACAATTTTGGCACTCTAGGTCACGAGTATCACTTGATGCTAAAGATGTGTTAAAGTTGAGAATTAGCATCAAAGATCGCATGCCACATCCTAAACACTATTTGGAGGTAAGTCAAACTATGTTGTTCAAACAATTTAGAGAGAGCCATCCAAGTCTTCATATATCACAAAGGGCTTTTGAATCTTTGAATCCATTTTATTATATGCCACTCAAAATTTTAAATACATGTTGTTGCAAATATCATGTTGATTTTTCTATGCACCATGAACTATAATGCTCCATCTGTTCTACTTTGCATAGTAAAAATATGTTGGAGGATTGTGGTGCTAGTGGGCTTCCAAAATCATCAAGAGACTTGCTAGATCAACTTTTATGTCATAGAGTTGATGGTTGTTTCTTTTATAGAAATGCTTGCTTAAATGCGAAGTGTTTAGAATGTGGTGGCTTATCCAAGTTTGACACATGTTTCCATGAGGCATGCAAAAAAGATCTTGGAAAGACAATAGTGAAAAAAAAAGGAATGTGAAATGGTGAAATACACATTGAAGAGTGGGGGTGAGGTCTCTAGATGTGAATTGGTTGGAAAAGATATCAGTGTGGCTAGTTTTATTTTAGATTTCAAGGAAAACCTTTTTTACAAGTATGCAAGACATAGTCACAGGTCTTAGTGGTTGGATCGACAATTTAGAATGTGTAAGGAGACTTTTTCCATTGGCACTATTATATCTGTTGTTGATTTTGCTGAGAACTACACATTGCAACCTCAAAATGAGACACAATCTTAGTATTACAACTCCATTTAGATTGCTATTTTTATTCACATAACATATAGACATGACCCTGATAGTGCAAAAGATAATTAGAAGATTATTAGAGAGTATCATTTTTATATGAGTGATGATATATCTCACTCTCATGAGTTTGTGCAACATTGTTTCGAGAATTATTTTGATTTCTTACATGAGCATGCAATTGCTATGGATAGACATATCATTTGGTCAAATAAATGTATAGGTCAATTCAAAAATGCTGGCATGTTTTGTTGGTTGTGTAGAGTGCACATAGATAGAGGAGTGGCTCATATTTGGAGTTTTTTTGAGTCTAGACATGGAAAAGGGGAACATGATGGAGTAGGGGCATGTGTGAAGAGAGCTATAGTTAAGGAGCAGTTGAAGATTTCAGTAGTAGAGCTTCTTGATGCTCATAGCATTTTTGATTGGTGTAGTTTAGCATTATCACAAGGGGGGACTCTTGATTCAGTGGTACACAGGTTCTTTTGGTTGGTTGAGGAAGGGTCCATAGCTAATAGATCATATTGTGCTACAATGAGAGACTTATCAAAAATGCATTCATTTCGAAGCTTTGATTCTAGTACATCGACCATTTGGACATGATAGCTTGCTTGCTTTTGTCCTAGTTGTTTTCAATGTGATTGGGATCACTATGAGTCAAGTGAGTGGGTGGACACATGAGTTCCACATTATCTTACTCCATTTTCTATCATACCCTCTATCAAAAATGATGAAATGGAAAGTTCACTTGAGCATAACCATCTATCAAATCTACTTCAGCCAAGACATGTATTTTCATTGGTTGCACCATAGGGGAATGATGAGAAATTTGATTATTGGTTAGCACATTGTGTAAGAGGTAAGCAAAAACTTACACAACCAATCACAGATGATGATGGATACACATATCCTACTAGTTTAGTGGTTGTCACTAGAACATGGCTGCAAACATACATGCTTAGAAGGAAAAAAAATTCTACATTTGATGACTATTAGAAGCACAAAAAAATTCTCATATATTCGCATCTTATTATAGCAAAAAATGTAAAATTGTTGAAGAATCAAGGAAGACCAAAAGTAAAAGAACTTTTTACTATTGCTAATGTTGATCATGAAGCCCTGTTGGAGACCCTAAAATAGAGAGAGGACACTACTAGAATAGTCAACTAGGTATATTTACTTCTTATGTTATTTTCTTCATAATGATTCAATGAACTAATGATTATCTTGTTTAATACAATAAGGTACTAAATTTTTTATGATATTGGAATGTAGGTACATTATGAAGAGTTGGGGGGAGGAGGGTGTGGCGGGGTGAGGGTTGGTGTTGGGGAGAATTCCTAAGATTTATGATGTATTATTATGATGTAAAATGTGAAATTTTTTTGTATATGGTTTTTGTAAAATGAAAAAGACAGGTTAAATTAGTTGAACATTCTAATTTGTATTTTGGTAGGTTCTTTGAAAGGAAATATAAGAGGAAGATATTGAACAATTTTTTGAAAATGATATTTGCATGTGATACAAGGCTATAAGGACAATTTTAAGAGCATTTATAGCTATATGAAAGATAATTTCTTACGGATATCTTATTACAAGTTTGGCTTTTTTCTTATTTGACATAGAGCTGACACTATGATTATTAAAACTATTTTTATCAAACTAATCAAATAAGAATGATCTAGAAAGTATGTATGAACACTTAGAATACAAAAATTAGAATACTTGATTTCTTAAAGAACAATTTGGGGAAGGTGTCAATAAGTTTGAATACTGATTCGCAATGAGGCATTGAAACAAAAAGTGTTTTATATGATGCTAATATTGTGTAAGCCTTTTACTACAAGTCTTATCAATGCATTTCATTATTTTTTATGTTGTGAGGTTTTCATTGTATATTTTACTTATTATTTTATTCTAATAATGTGATCTTGTATATTGTCAAAGTCAAACCCTTGTATATTGTCAACATTTGGGACTAAAGCAACATGTTGCATTTGATCCTCTCCATAATCATCTTCATGTTCAAGTCCATCATGGTTCATAATGTTTCTCCTTTTTGTTAGTTCATCATGGTTACCATGCATTATTACAACCATGCCAACTCTTCCTCCATTGGTTACCATGCTTAGAATCATTAGGAAAATTGCATATACTCTGAATTTTTAGTAGCAAGGTTCTCACTAAAAACTTTTACAATACTACAACAATAATCTTCTAAGCTTTGGTTAGCTACCATCTCCAAATGAGCTATTCATTAATATGGTGATTTAACATCACCAAAACATGTTGAGCTCTTAGGCCCACCCCTTGAAAAGGGAGTAAAATTGACAAGAATCCCTTTGCATACACCCTATAGCATCTCTAGAAGAGAAAGTGATTTCCATGTGGATTTAATATAACCCAAACATGTTAAGCCCTTAGGCGCACCCGTTTGAATTAGTAGGACAATGGATTGGTTATCTAACAATTCTCATGCTAAGAAAGCTTTTTAATTGATCACATACCAATCACATCTCATCAAAAATAAATAAATCAAGTAATGCATACATGAGGTATGCACAATTGATAACCATTCTATGAAATTTTTTATCACATCAATACATGGAAGACTAGTGCAAAGCACCTAATCATTTTTATTTTCTTGATGTAATAAGGTCTAGTGATAGATCTAATGATCTCCCTATGACCATCCACATTTGTAATGGACACAAGACCCCATGGTGCAACTATAAGCCTTGGCCATCAATTGGTCCAATAAAGTGGATTTTTGGTAAATTCCATGTTTTTTAGGTAAGTCTGGATGTTTAGAACATTATTAGGGTCCCTAGACCATTAGCTCTAGGTGGGAAAGTGAACCCTAGTGACATCCTTGTTTCGTCCATGGAGACTATCCATCGTCTACAACCACCCCATACTGAGGAGCCTCCAAGGTGCTCTAAGTGTGTTTCAAGGTCAATCTTCTGAGGGTCATAACTTGGAGCTCATGAGGGCTACTAATGAACTATAAAATGCTACAAGACGGTGATGCTAAGGCCTAAAATAACCTATCTCATTTTTTAAAGATCACATTCTATTTAGATTCGGCACAGTGATCTCTCTCGATGCCAAAACTCACAATGTACCTCAATTCATAGGTGCACCACAGCGTAACTTTAAAACCATTGATCTTGGCATCAAATCATTAGTTCCATTAGCTCCAAGTGGGTGGGTGAACCCTAGTTACACCCTTTTTTAGGCCACGAAGACCATCCATCATCTGTGGCAACCCCATATTGAGGAGTCTCTAAGGTGCTCTAAGTGCATTTTGAGGTCAATCTTTCAAGGGTCATAACTTAGAGCTCGTGAGGGCTATCAATGAACTATTGAATGCTATAGGATGGTGATGCTGAGACCTAAAATAACCTATCTCATTTTTGAGAGATTACATTCTGTTTGGATTTGGCACAATGATCTTGCTCGATGCCAAAACTCGTAGTGTGCCTCAGTTCATAGGTGCACCATAGTGTAACTTTGAAACTACTGATCTTGGCATCGAGTCATCAATTCCATTAGCTCTAGATGGTTGGGTTAAACCTATTCACACCCTTTTTCAAGCCATAGAGACCATCCATCATTCACGACCGACCCGTGCCGAGGAGTCTCCAAGGTGCTCTAAGTGCATTTCAAGGTTGATCTTTCGAGGGTCATAACGCAAAGCTCGTGAGGGCTATCGATGAACTATTGAATGCTATAGGATGGTGATGCTAAGACCTAAAATAACCTATCTCATTTTTGATAGATCAGATTCTGTTTGGATTCAACATAGCGATCTTGCTCAATGCCAAAACTCATAGTGTGCCTCAGTTCATAGGTGCACCACAGTGTAACTTTGAAACCACTAATCTTGGCATCAAATAATTAGTGCCATTAGCTCTGGGTGGGTGGATGAACCCTAGTGACACCCTTGTTCATGCCATGGAGACCATCCATCATCTGCGGTTACCCCATACCGAGGAGTCTCCAAGGTGCTCTAAGTGCATTTCGGGGTTGATCTTCTGAGGGTCATAAGTCTGAGCTCATGAGGGTTATCAATGAATTGTCAAATGTTATAGGATGGTGATGTTGATGCCTAAAATAACCTATCTCATTTTTGGGAGATCACATTCCATTTGGATTTAGCGCAACGATCTTGCTTGATGCCAAAACTCACAATGTGCCTTAGTTCATAGGTGCACCACAACGTAACTTTGAAACTGCTGATCTTGGCATTGAATCGTCAGTGCCATTAGCTCTAGGTGGGTGGGTGAACCCTAGTCACACCCTTGTTCTATCCATGGAAACCATCCATCATTCACAACCACCCTATACTGAGGAGTCTCCAAGGTGCTCTAAGTGCATTTCCAAGTCAATCTTTTGAGGGTCATAACTCAGAGCTCATGAGGGCTATTGATGAATTGTTAAATGCTACAAGACGGTGATGTGGAGACCTAAAATAACCTATCTCATTTTTGGGAGACCACATTCCATTTGGACTCAACACATTGATCTCACTCAATGTCAAAACTCGTACTGTACCTCAGTTCATAGGTGCACCACAACGTAAGTTTGAAATCACTGATCTTGGCATTGAATTGTCAGTGCCATTAGCTCTAGATGGGTGGGTGAACCCTTGTCACACCCTTTTTCTAGCCACAAAGACCATCCATCATTCATGGCCACCCCGTACCGAGGAGTCTCCAAGGTGCTCTAAGTGCATTTTGAGGTTGACCTTTTGAGGATCATAACTCATAGCTTGTGAGGGCTATCGATGAACTATCAAATGATACAAGATGGTGATGTTGAGACCTTAAATAACCTATATAATTTTTGAGAGATCAAATTCTATTTGGATTCAGCACAATGATCTTGCTTGATGTCATAACTTGCAGTATGCCTCAGTTCATACATGCACCACAGTGCAACTCTGAAACTGCTAATCTTGGCATCGAATCGTTAGTGCCATTAGCTCTAGGTGGGTGGTTGAACCATAGTGACACCCTTTTTCCAGCCATGGAGACCATCCGTCATCTACGGCCACCCCGTACCGAGGAGTCTCCAAGATGTTCTAAGTGCATTTCAAGGTTGATCTTTCGAGGGTCATAACTTAGAGCTCGTGAGGGCTATCGATGAACTGTCAAATGCTACAGGATGGTAATGCCAAGGCCTAAAATAACCTATCTTATTTTTGAGAGATCACATTATTTTTTGGATTTGGCACAACAATCTTGGTCAATTCCAAAACTTTCAGTGTGCCTTAGTTCATAGGTGCACCACACATAACTTTGAAACCACTAATCTTGATATCAAATCATTAGCACCATTAGCTCTAGGTGGTAGGTGAACCCTATTCATACCCTTGTTCTAACCATGGAGACCATCTATCGTTCATGGCCACCTCATATCGAGGAGTCTCCAAGGTTCTCTAAGTGTGTTTCGATGGTCATAACTCGAAGTTCATGAGGGCTATTGATGAACTGTCAAACTCTACAAGGTGGTGAGGCTGAGACCTAAAATAACCTATCTCACTTTCAAGATATTACTTTTTGTTTGGATTCGGCACAACAATCTTGCTTGATGCCAAAACTCATAGTGTGCCTCAAATCTTCGAGTGGGTGGATGAACCCTAGTGACACCCTTGTTCTAGCCATGAAGACCATCCATCGTCTATGGCACCCTATACTAAGGAGTTTCCAAGGTGCTCTAAGTACATTTTGAGGTTGATCTTGCGAGGGTCATAAATTGAAGCTCATAAGGGCTATCGATGAACTGTTAAATGCTATAGGATGGTGATGTTGAGCCCTAAGATAACCTATCTCATTTTTGAGAGATCACATTTCCTTTGGATTTGGCACAGTGATCTCACTCGATGCCAAAACTCATAGTGTGCCTCAGTTCATAGGTGCACTAGAGCATAACTTTGAAACCATTGATCTTGGCATCGAATTTTTAGTGCCATTAGCTCCAGGTGGGTGGGTGAACCCTAGTCACACCTTTTTTCTAGACACAAAGACCATCCATCATTTGTGGCCACCCCATATCGAGGAGTCTCCAAGGAGCTCTAAGTGCATTTCAAAGTTGATCTTTTGAGGGTCATAACTCAGAGCTCATGAGGGCTATTGAGGTGATGCTAAGACCTAAAATAACCTATCTCATTTTTGAGAGATCACATTCTATTTGGATTTGGCATAGCAATCTCACTCGATGTCAAAACTCGCAGTGTGCCTTAGTTCATAGGTGCACCACAATGTAACTTTGAAACCACTGATCTTGGCATCGAATCATCAACACCATTAGCTCCAAGTGGGAAGTTGAACCTTAGTGACACCCTTCTTTTGGCCATGGAGATCATCCATCATCTATGGCCACCCTATATTGAGGAGTTTCCAAGGTGCTCTAAGTGCATTTCAAGGTCGATGTTCTGAGGGTCATAACTTGGAGCTCATGAGGGCTATCAATGAATCGTTGAATGCTACAAGATGATGATATTGAGGCCTAAAATAACTCAAAGTTCATGAGGGATATCAATGAACTATCCAATCAAGTCTCTTATGTTAAGATATTTTGAACTTATGTTGAAATTGAAAAGTTGTAATATGAGGATAGTAACAAAGTGAAGTGCTAGTTATCAAAGATTATGAATCTGTGAATGACTTGGTGGTTGGGAATAGAATCCATGGTTAATGAGTGGAGTCCTTAATTGTGTTGAGATTAGATTTGAAGCCAAGAGTTAGTTTCAAGGTTGAAGGTAGACTTTAAAATCAGATTTTGGGTTATTTGAACCTTGTGTACGAGGTTAACAAGTGTGTTGATGTCATGATAGCACTTCAAATTATACATTGCATCCAAATTTGATAATAAAGGTTGTTAAAATTTTATTAAAAAATTATTACATTTGAATCAATATAAAAAACATAATCAAAATTAATGATATTCCATAAACATGAACAATACACATGATCCACGATATATTGAACAATACTAAATACTAAATTAATATGTATATCATTATGCATATAAATGAAAAAAATATATATCAAAATACATGTATCCATAGAAATTTTTTTACACAAATATATATCAAAGATCATGTATCCATGGGAAAAGTACTCAAATATATATCAAAATACATAGATCCATATACAAAATATGGCTGATCATGCCATCAAAATGTGTATAATATCAATATTTTTGTCTACAATGTGGCATATGCCATCTCAAAATGTCTCATGATGCATCCTACCACAACTATACTATCCTAGGTTGTTGGTGGATGATCAAAATGTAGCCTCTGCACTGCACTAGGTGGATCAGATGCCTCCTCCATAAACAAAAAAGATAAATCCAAAGTTAGACTACTAAATTTATATGATTCTTTGTATCTAACATTGAATTACTCAAATGCATAATGATCTTTTTTGTAATGAAGATTTATACTATCAAAATTTTATAATAAATACCTCTCTCGTCGACCTCCTATGCCAGTCAGGAGTCCTCTTGTATGCCCTCGACAATGCTTATACCTCTCTAATTGTGGGTTGTATATGTTCAAATGCGTTTGTCAAATGAATCTACAATTTAAACTATAACATTATAATTCACAGCATGCTAAGTTTATAACATATTTAATCATGAATTCAAACTACAACTTACCATTGTAGGCTCCTCCTCAAGAGAGAGTGGTTGCGTGATCAAATCTACATAACTCTCTTGTTGGACCTCATGTGCATTAGGAGTCTGCTATGAGATACAAAATAGTAGTTGTTAATATCACAAAAATCAGTTTTGAATTTATTTATGAAGGTAAGGATAATAAAAAATAAATGATACTTATACATATAATGGGGCTCTCAATGCGAATGGAAATTGTTGATGGTCTATGATGCAAAATCTATAAAGGCTCATCACCAGTAGCCACACCCTATATACAATAAAGAATGTAATTAAATTTGATTACCAAAAACATTTTATAAGATGCATCAATATTTAATCAAATAGAAAGCACCTAATTACCTTTCCTTTGTCAATGTGTGTTGACTCACCCCTTGCACTTTGTCCCCTTAGGATAGGTGGTACTTGCAAGATAAAAGAAAGATTAGAAACCATATATGCTACAATATCAAATAGAAAAAAATGCGAACACAACATAATGTACTGTAGATGTCTCAATGCCAAATGAAATGGCCAAGAGCATGGCACCATCAATCTGTCTGAGCTCCTCCTCAGTCATCAACTAAACATGAATGAAGATCACATATATATAAAAGTCAATATGGCTTAAAAATTAAAATTACTCTATTATAAAAATTAACTTTAAATTGCATATTTCATAACAAAAAGAAATACAAGTACTAACACTGAAGGAGTCCATGCCTCTACATTCCCCTCCTCTCTCGCATCAAGGACTATAGCCTCTGCATGTGTGTCTGGTGTATCCTCATCTAATACAAAATGATACTCAGGAAGATCACCTATGGGACCCAAGAAAATATTCTTGCATGTAATGTAAGTGTGAGGCACACAAATGTGTGATGAGCTAGCTGATGATGAACTGGCACCAGCATCATCATAACAATGAATCAGGACTGGCCTAACTTGAGATATCATTAGGCTAATCAACCTATGAATGGCTCTGATGGTCTGAGAGCTAGCCTCTGACATAATATCTAGATGCTCCACTCGAGGAGGGGGGGAGATATTAGTGGGAGGGAAAAAAGTGCCAGCTTTCTTCTACTGGGGAAAGCGTTTATCCCGAGGAGCTCCTAGTCGCAAGCCCATGTTGGGCTTCATGCTCCAATAGTTCACTTTAAGTTTCAACACAAATTCTACATATAATTTTCTAAGGAAATAAAATGGTATGTCTAAATTTCCATGTGGAGGGATATCAAAGACCATCCACCAAAAATCCCAAAAGTGTGCACATCATTTGTGCACCATTTAATCAATAGTTTGGATTTTTTTGGGTCGACTGGTAAACCCATTTTTAGGTTCGCAAAAAGGCTAGCCAAATTGTCTTTGGTTATGTTAAGGGCCACAACCTCATCATAATCCAAACCATCATCAAACATCTCGTGCATTTCATCACGCCAATGAAGAGTGGCATTTTGTTGGTTCATAAGGGTTTCAATGTTATCCACTATGGTGTTTAATGTGGATAACATAGGAGCCAATGCGGGTACATTATTATATGTTCTATGCAAACCTCTCAACTCAGTGAGATTTTCATTTATCAAATCCTTGATTTGAGGAGGGTTTGAGGGGATAGAGGATCATTTGGTGGATGGTTTTGTGGGGGTACTAGATCATTTGGTGGGGGGTTATGAGGAATATTATTCCCTGCCTCAATGCCATCATTCTGATCAACCATTCTTATTGAATTGCAAAATGTAATATATATTAAAAAAAAACCTTAATTTTAACCATTTTATTTTAAGAAAAACCTTAGATTCAATAGAACAAACAAAATCATCCTAAAATCTATTGAATTTAGGTTGAAAATGAGTTGAAAAAGAAAAATGCCTTAATATCTGATATCCGATCTTGAATCGTATATTTGATTGCTCTTCTAATATTGGCCCCAAATTAACGTAATAAGAGGGCTTGTGGGTCTATGTTTTAATTTTACGTTATGCGCAGGTATTAGATATCCAATATGCCCAAAATATTATATATTAATTATAACATATAATATCTTGCATTTTTATTATTATATTATAATTTACATATAATATATTACATTATATTAAATTATATATATATAATATTACATTACTATATATTATAATATAAAATATTATATTATATTATTATATTATTATAATGTATTATATTATATTATTATAATTTATAATATATTATACTTTTTAATTATATATTATATATTATATTATATTATATTACATTACTATATATTATAATATTAAATATTATATTTTATTATTATAATATAATAATAATATTATTATTATAATATTATATTATATTGTTTTAATATTATTACGCTAATTATCGGATATCCGATGTCAAATTGGATATCTGATAAGGCTCAACCTTACCTTCAAGGTTTGGTACCTAGATAGGTGAAAAAAAGTTAGAGTGGATTTTGAAGCGCTTTTAGACGTCTTCAAACTTCTTTTTTTCACATCGCCACTTTTTGGCACACCATGATCCTGCACATACCCTACATGAGTGTATGTCAAAATTGGGAAATGCACCTACTACACATAGATTTGAAGGATACTACTACAACTATTAGAAATATGGGCATAGAGAATTTGAATGCAGATGAGAGATAAAACCCTACAAGCCAAATTAGAGAAAGAATAATAATACACCTAACAATGCATGCTCCAAGTGTCATAAGTTTGAGTATTAAAGAAAGAATTGTAGGACAAAAGTACATTAAAAAAATTAGACAAAAGATAGAGGAAAGGGAAAATTAGATATTGAGCAAATGAAGAATAAAATGAACTAGAAATGGAAAGAGAAACTAGAAAATGGAAATAGTGGAGTTAATGTAGCTAAGTTTAGCCAATCCAATGGAGAAGATGATCATGTCATCTCTAAATGAGAAAAAGAGGTATGTATGTAACTGTATTCTTAAATGATACATCAAAAACCATTTCCTTAAATAAATGTGTGCCAAAAGTTCATATCTACATATATAAGATTCATTAGAGAAGCATTTGTGAAAGGTTATTGAGTATTATTATACTATCTATGGTGGCCAAGCATTGCATCATAGATCAAGCATTCTAATAAAGACTAAAGGCTATGGAGGAGATTGAGCTATTGTGCTAGTTGGCTTCCACTCAATAAAAGAGACAACATCAATGGAAAACCTAATCAATCAAAAGAAAAGGTATTTAATAAATTTCAAATAAATAATTTCATACCTTTCATTTAGATTTTTGAAGAGCTCTAAGTGATTAAAGGATTAAGAGATAACACAAATTGAAGTAACCAACAAAGATTTCAAGGATAAAATTGAACAAAAAGGCTAAATGAGAGCATGATCAAGTGTTGAGCATCTAGAGACAAAATTACATCAAACCTTAGTTATGATCATGATAGTTTCATCAACCAATGGAATAAGACAAAAGGTTAGTAAAGTTCAATTGGTGATGAGTAATGTTTGTCCTCCACCTAAATTTCATACTTTTCCATGAATTGTTGTTGAAGGACACTCAATGGGTATGTTATCCTTGTTACCACCTAAAGTCATCATGATCATGTTGAAGGTTGCTACATGTACAATGTTGGTGAAGTAGGAGACTATGAGATCAAGGAAGCTTATGAGAAGTTGTGTGATAAATGTATCCTAAAGGACAAGTTTTAGATTGTTGAAAGGAAAGGGTTAAATTGAGCCTTAGAATTTTTGAGAAATTTTAGAATAGAATGGATCAAAGTTGTTTTTAAGTAGAATTCATGATATGAAGTATTGGCTATAGGATGGACTAGTTAATATCACAAAATTAATGATGCATAGGATTACTCGCTATCCAACCCTAGACAGGAAAAAAACCATGTGATGATTGAGCTGAGGAGAAGTTGAGAGGCTAATATAGGAGCTGAGTGGAATGGATGAGGTATGTCCATTACAAGAATTTATGATCCACTTATAGAATTTTTAGTGAAAATTTTGTCAATCTAGGAGATTTAATAGTGTACCAGGTATGGTTATGGACCAAGGATGGAAGATTGTTATGAAAGATCATGAGTATGATCTTGCGAAGCTACAAATGGTACAACTAGTAGAAAACCTATCATCCATAAGAAAGGCAAAGAATTCAATGTGTAAGTTCAGTTCCTTAATTGTTTGTACATTCTTTAATATTTAGATATATTTTTCTTGGCATAGGTAATGTTTTATGGGAACAAGAGAAACTAGTTACAAGGAAAACCAATGATTTGATTACTCAATTGGGTGACCATTTTGATAACAGAATCAATATATATTTTGATGAATTCAAGATAACAATGAAAAGGAGAATGAGAATTCTAGAGGAATTGGTCACATAATACTATCGTGAAATTTGTTTTCTTGTTGATACGAACAACACATTTGTGTAAATAGTAAAGCCAAGAAAGGAATGGATAAAATGTTTTGGATATGAAACAGAGAGTGATGATATTAGCACAAAAATTGATGCATTGTTAAAAGAAGAGATAGCTATCGAGTGGCAACAGCTCTTTACTAGAAAGGAAGAGAAAAGAAATAAAGGAAATTTCACTAGATGGTGAAGTAAGTCTAGATGACTATTTTGAGATGTCATAATTTGATTTGGAAAATCTCACCTTGCAACAAAACATTTTTCTACAAGAAATTTTTTTCGAAGAAAAAGAGGCAAGAAGAGCTTAGGAGAGAGCTAAAGCATCAACATACCCTATAGGATGCAAAGCATACTTTTGTTGATGCTTTTGACATACATAATGTAGATGAAGGGACACCAATCATTAATCAACTTTTATATATCATTATTTAAGTGAGTGCTAAAATTTTTGAATCCAATGACAAGTTAATGGATTGGTTAGCAAGAAGACTTGAGATCAAGGTTATGGACAATTTTTTTATAACTATAGCTAAGTAGAAGAATCTATTATAGGAAAAAGCACAAGTGCTGATGAATATTATATAGAGGGTATAGAAGGTGTACAAAAAAAATTCAGATGTGCCAAGATTTATAGACACTGTTCAAGAATAGGTAGATAAGACTCAAGATAAGATGAAGACATACAACAATGTTGTCTCAGAGTTAGTAGGATCTAGCATAGATCACTACAATATTCTACTAAATGCTCAAGGTACAATGGATGAGCCTTAGGTAGCTGACAAGACTATGAGATCCAAATTGATTTTAATTCAGGCAATGTTGATACCTCATTTGAAGGTCATGTAGAGAGAGCTGAAAATAGCCCGGGATCTTATAATAGAAGATCGTAACTTATCAATGGCTAAGAGTCCATTAGATTTAGCTACAAGACTAAAACTATAGAATCAAATTTTAGAGGTAGCAAGAACCACATAGAATCATTCACTGACCATGATTACAAGAGGTCACACAGAATATATTGAAACGTATAGATTACTTCAACTTTTTCAACCCTAGCAAAAATGACATCGAGTGTTTAAAAAAAGGGGGACATATATGTAGTGCCTGCCCCTAGTTTACATTTTTCGAGCTACATTTATGATATGATTGCCAAACTCTTTTAGGCCAATTTATGGTTGATGAGTAGTATTATTATTTTAGAGATTATCAGATGATGTTTACACTCAGTTTATTATATGATGAGATTACTTGGTACTCTATATTTCGTGCATGTATGATGATTATTCAATGGTTTTAGTTATCGATGATGATTATTTAGATGGTTCATTATTCCATGTGTTTCTTATGGATACTTACCCCATACTGCATGTGTATGGTGTGTGTGCTGTTTTATTTATGTATGGTGTTTCTGATATGGTTAAGGAAGGGAGTCGTAGTCACCTGCTAGTCGGGATCTACACGATGCACCACTTCCTGCCATTGCCTGTTTAGCTTAGAATATTGTGTTTGTACATGCGTAGATTTTATGTAGGTTGCAGGTACCGGGTATCGACTTCCCTGAATTGTCAGGATGAGCGTACCCTATCGCACTGTCTCAATGGTAAGAGAGGGGAGATAAACTCTTAAGTCCAAATCCTAAACCCTCTAGCCAATTGTCCTAATTGATAATTAGGACAAGTATCTGAGTTAAGTACCCTCTGAATGCATCAAATGATGTAATTTGGTGATGATAACCCTTTTGTTTGATTTGGTATGTATTTTTCTATGATGGGTTTTCGTATGTTGCTTTATGAGTCCTTGGTGTATTTTCTATTAATTAAGTCTAATTAAAAAGACTAATTAATGATTTAATTTAATAAGGAATTATTATGATATCTTTATATTTAATTAATTAATTAATTAATTAATTAATTAATTAAATAAAAGAATTAAAGTTGGAAATTAAAGTTTAAGATATATTTAGAACAGGATAATATTTATTTAATTTAATAATAATATATTTGGAGTTCATTTTTAAATAAATGCTAAATATTATTGTTATTTAAATTAATTAAATATGTTATCAATTAAGTTCTAAAATAAATTAAAAAGTTGAAAGATATTAATTTAATAAGAATTCTAGATCGCATGATCTAAGCATGAGTTAAATATAAGAATTAAATTAAAAGATTAAATTATAAAAATTAATAATGTTATTTTAATTTCTTAAAAGTGCACATAAGATTTAAAGTAATAAATTAATCAAGAATTGAAGTCAAGTGAATTTTTAAATAAAGTTATTTAATAATTCAACTTAATGTGCATGAAAGTTGAATGCAAAAGAATTAGAAAAGATAATAAAAGTTAATTTGAGTTAACTGAGTTGTGCAAAGAGTCTTCTCGGGTAAACGCACAATTAGTGCCCCGAATTGAAGAGAATTTGCTTATCACAACTTTGGGGGTTCATTTTTGGGGGATACGAATTTGGACGAGAATTTTGGGAGGAAGACAATTTTTGGAAGCAAATTTCAGAAGGCTGATACGAAGAAAGTCTTGAAGGGGAAGGTTATTGAGAGGAGCGAATTCGCATACAATTTTTTGGAGGTTGCATAATAGCATCAGGATCAGGTAGGGTCTTGTGTTTTTTATCCATTAAAATTGCAATTATCCCTTCCTGCCTTCTTCGTGTCTGGGGTTTGTAGATCTGAATTCTTTGTGATAAAAGTTTTAAGCTTTCAAATCTTGTGAAGTTATTAATTATTCGTCAATAATTTTTGTATCCATGGAGACTGGATGAATTAATTAGAACCATTGTTTTCTTGATTTAGAAATTAAGATCTAATTTGATAAGGGTTTTGTTTTAATGAAATTGAAAAGTTCTAGATAAATTAAAAAATAAATAAATAAATAAATATATATATATATATATATTTATATTTTACATATTTACCCTTTGGAAGAAATTGTTTTTTATTAAAAAGATTAAAAAAAATTAATTTTGTTAAAATAAAACTTATTTTATTGTTTTAGAATAAAATAAAATCAAATTAAAAAAAAAATATATATATATATAATATATTTATATAATAATATAGTGGGGGGGAGGGAATTACCCCGTACCTGCCCCCACTGTCGGCGCAGGCCGACAGTACCTGCGTCGCAGGTACTGCGACGGCAGGTACAGAGTACCTGCCACTGCAGGCCCTGCGGCCAAAGCCGACGGGCTATAAACATTTTGGAAATTCATTTTTTAAAATTTTTTTTTATATAATTTTTTTTTAATTATTAAAAAAAAAAGAATTTTATTTAATTAAAAATTTTTAAATAATAAAAATTATAATATATTCAATTTTTATAATATATTAAACTTTTTAAATATTTAATAAATAAATATTAATTGTATAGATATAGTTGTAGATTTTAATTTATTAATAATTTTTCTTAAATATTAATAAATTAACAATTAGTAGTGGGATTAAAATAAGTAATTAGATCTAATGAATATTTATTAATTTAATTAAAATTAGTTTAATTAAGTTAATTAATAATGAATTTTATTTGACTAAATTATAAATTCGGATATTGATTTAATGAAAGTTATTATAGAAATGGGTTATTCGAAAAAGGGTAGTTGTGAAAACTTTGTTACTTGAATTCGACATTAAACTAAAACACAAACCTTACCTTAACTTAAATAATATACTTTCAGATCCAATCTCTGAGACTTTGATGTTGTCTTTGTACTTTGAATGTTTTGGGGTTGGGTTAGCGTTGACTAGTTCAAGTTGTTACCAGAGGCTCGGGGTTTGTGAATGTGATGTCTTGATGATTTGGTCTCGATCTTTCTTAACCTGACCATGGTAATGTGATGAAGTGCTCTATGACATGATTGTGTTTATTGTTTGTGATTGCTTTCCAGTTTCCTTGTGTGAAGTTGAGATGTATGTAATTGAGGATACCTAACTTAACCATTTTTGGAGTCTCGATCAGTTATATTTGATAACCATTTCTGAGTCTCGATCAGTTATACTTGTATTACTTTCTGGTTGCTCATTAGAGAACCATTGGATTTTGTGACTTATCATTGATGCCTTCAGTTGCTGATAGAGAACTGTCGTGATTACATGATTACTATTTGATGTTATCTGTTGCTCATGAAGAACTGATATATTTTGTGGATTATCTTTTTATGATGTTTTTAGTTGCTCATATAGGACTGAGATGGTTTTATTATGATTCTTTGATTTACGAGTTCATGAGCTAGGGTAGGTTATCTATGTGTAGAGTCGGGAAGTGGCTTGCAATGGGGGTTGGAGCCCTAAGAGGTTGCCTTAAGAAACCCATTGTAAGTCGTTTTTAATAAGTGAAAACATTTACACTAAATGAGAGAAAATGAACCTAACAAGATAATTGTATGTTCTCTCCCATGCCATGAGTGCTAGTACAGACTAGGATGGGGTAGAGAGGATGCTTGGTTACGACCTTGCATTCCATAGTATGCCTCGTCAGTACGAGAGGATACTAGTGGCCGCAGGATCAGTAGGGACCCGAGATTCCTAAGGGATTGCTCGGGTAACTTCTACATGACTTTTGCGATGACACTTTCCCGCTTGCATATTAGGTTTCCTACGTGTCTTGTGGTACCTCTGGGATTTAGATGTCAATTTTTTTTAGGAACCCTTGAGTTAGCATACTTATAGGATTTCCTGGACTTAGAGAGTATTTATGATTATAGGTTTTGTTATCCTATTTGGGACTTGAGACTATCTCCTCAGCGCGGTGGGAGTGGACCATTTAGGTTCCACGCAGTCGGGTGGTAGTGCTTTTACTCTTACCATTGAGATCCGTTCCGTGGTCACCGTGGCTGGAGATTTCATGATTGGCATTTACCTTCACTATGTTCTTGGATTATTATGATGGATGGTTAGATTTTATGATAGATGTATCATGTATGGTGAATAGTTTCATATATTTTTACTGTACTTTGTATCATGGATTTGAGGATGTTGTATCTTGATCTTTACATATGTATATTCTTTTAAGCCTTTCATACCCTGTGACATGTACAGTGGATGAATGAGCATTCCGAATTAATTTGCCAAGGAGCATTCGAAACAAATGTATATTATGGACATTGGAGTTTCTGATTATTCTTTTATATGTATGTGTTAGTTTTTAGACTTAGAATTAATTAAATTTAAACGTGACTCAACATCTTGGGATCTTTAAGAAATGTAACTTGCAATGTATGTTTGTCGATGATTACATGTTATTGCTTCCGCTACTATTTGTGTGATGTGTATGTCATACTTTCTTACTTTAAAAAAAAAAAAAAAAAATGTTTAGCAAACTTAGTGAAACTTTAGGTTAATTCTTTTGGATCCCTTGGCGGGGCGTTACATCTGGTATCAGAGCCCAAGTTTCTACATTGGGAGCTCTGGGTATATTGGAACGCCACTAGTGTTAACTAGTTGAATAAAAATGCAAACCTTAAACTAAAACTTGAAGCTAGTTGAACTGAAAACTGTATATAAACTATTAGTTACCTATTTTATTCATACTTCAACACTCAAAACTTCAAAACTGAAATTATACTTAAACTGAAATTATAGGTAAACTGAAAACTGAAAATATCTTGTTTGCAAAACATGTGTCTTTTATCTATGTATTACAGTAGTATGTTTCATGGTTATTTTAGCATCTTGTGTCTTGGATATTATTGTAGGATGGTATCTGGGATGAGATCTTCCGTTAGGGGCCGTAGCCTTGGCCGTGGCAGAGGTCGTGGACGAGGCAGAGATGTTAGTGTTCATGAGTCTATCCATGAGAGCCCCATTCAGGAAGAGAATAGGGAAGAGCATGTCAGTGGGCATCAGGAAGAGAACCACGATGAGGGACATGCCGACTCTGAGGAGGTTGATCTGAGGCAAATGATGCGAACCCTTATTGATCGCTTACCTCCTGTTCTTGAGCAGGATAGAGTACACCAGGTTGGACATGAGCATAGACGCAGATCTAGGAGTCCTCAGAGGGATCGACATAGATTCATAGTATCTTCTCAGATGAAGGATCTTCAGAGGTCCAAGATCAAGCCCTTTAATGGGCAAGGTTCTGGGTATGTAGCTGAGCAGTGGCTTATTGCCCTTGACAGGATTTTTGCTATGCAGGACTTTGACAGTAATGTCAAAGCGAGGTTTGCCATTACCAATCTAGAGTTATTTGGAGCCACCTGGTGGACTATTGAGGAGAAGAAGTTGGGCATTGACATGGGTAGTGTCACTTGGGAGATTTTCTTGGAGAGTTTTCATGAGCGATTCTTACCAGAGGAATGGAAGCAGCATAGAGCAGATGAGTTCCATAACCTGTGATAGTTCTATTTGCATGCCACCTTTCCAAGCCTTATATGGACGCCCTTGTCATACACCTTTGAGTTGGGATAGCCTTGAGGATCGCATCCTGTTGGGCCCAGAGATGCTTCGTGACATGGAGCAACAGGTGGTGCGTATCCGAGAGCACTTGAAAACGGCACAGGATAGGCAGAAGAAGTATGCTGATGCTCATAGGTCAGATAAGCAGTTTGCTGTGGGAGAGAAGGTTTTCTTGAGAGTGCATCCGCGGAAGAGTCCGATCCGTTATGGAAAGGGCTCGAAGCTAGCACCTCGCTTTGTGGGACCATTCGATATTCTTGAGAGGATTGGTCCAGTTGCCTATCGTCTTGCTTTACCACCCAGCCTTGCTCGCATTCATGATGTTTTCCATGTTTCAGTACTTAGACAGTATATTCCTGATGTTGTACATATTCTTGATTGGAATGCATTACAGGTAGAGGACGGGCAGCTGGCTTTGGAGCCAATTTGTATTCTGGAGCAGCGGGAGTTGACCCTCAGGGGTCGAACCATAGAGCAGGTAAGGGTCCAATGGGACCCTACTGATGACTCTTCAGCGACATGGGAGGATGCATCTAGATTACGGGATTTATATCCCTATTTGTTTATAGGCTTCCAGGAGTAAGCCTAAGTCTAGGGGGGGTGGATGTAGTGCCTGCCCCTAGTTTACATTTTTCGAGCTACATTTATGATATGATTGCCAAACTCTTTTAGGCCAATTTATGGTTGATGAGTAGTATTATTATTTTAGAGATTATCAGATGATGTTTACACTCAGTTTATTATATGATGAGATTACTTGGTACTCTATATTTCGTGCATGTATGATGATTATTCAATGGTTTTAGTTATCGATGATGATTAGTTAGATGGTTCATTATTCCATGTGTTTCTTATGGATACTTACCCCATACTGCATGTGTATGGTGTGCGTGTTGTTTTATTTATGTATGGTGTTTCTGATATGGTTAAGGAAGGGAGTCGTAGTCACCTGCTAGTCGGGATCTACACGATGCACCACTTCCTGCCATTGCCTGTTTAGCTTAGAATATTGTGTTTGTACATGTGTGGATTTTATGCAGGTTGCAGGTACCAGGTATCGACTTCCCTGAATTGTCAGGATGAGCGTACCCTATCGCACTGTCTCAATGGTAAGAGAGGGGAGATAAACTCTTAAGTCCAAATCCTAAACCCTCTAGCCAATTGTCCTAATTGATAATTAGGACAAGTATCTGAGTTAAGTACCCTCCGAATGCATCAAATGATGCAATTTGGTGATTATAACCCTTTTGTTTGATTTGGTATGTATTTTTCTATGATGGGTTTTCGTATGTTGCTTTATGAGTCCTTGGTGTATTTTCTATTAATTAAGTCTAATTAAAAAGACTAATTAATGATTTAATTTAATAAGGAATTATTATGATATCTTTATATTTAATTAATTAATTAATTAATTAATTAAATAAATAAAAGAATTAAAGTTGGAAATTAAAGTTTAAGATATATTTAGAACAGGATAATATTTATTTAATTTAATAATAATATATTTGGAGTTCATTTTTAAATAAATGCTAAATATTATTGTTATTTAAATTAATTAAATATGTTATCAATTAAGTTCTAAAATAAATTAAAAAGTTGAAAGATATTAATTTAATAAGAATTCTAGATCGCATGATCTAAACATGAGTTAAATATAAGAATTAAATTAAAAGATTAAATTATAAAAATTAATAATGTTATTTTAATTTCTTAAAAGTGCACATAAGATTTAAAGTAATAAATTAATTAAGAATTGAAGTCAAGTGAATTTTTAAATAAAGTTATTTAATAATTCAACTTAATGTGCATGAAAGTTGAATGCAAAAGAATTAGAAAAGATAATAAAAGTTAATTTGAGTTAACTGAGTTGTGCAAAGAGTCTTCTCGGGTAAACGCACAATTAGTGCCCCGAATTGAAGAGAATTTTCTTATCACAACTTTGGGGGTTCATTTTTGGGGGATTCGAATTTGGACGAGAATTTTGGGAGGAAGACAATTTTTGGAAGCAAATTTCAGAAGGCTGATACGAAGAAAGTCTTGAAGGGGAAGGTTATTGAGAGGAGCGAATTCGCATACAATTTTCTGGAGGTTGCATAATAGCATCAGGATCAGGTAGGGTCTTGTGTTTTTTATCCATTAAAATTGCAATTATCCCTTCCTGCCTTCTTCGTGTCTGGGGTTTGTAGATCTAAATTCTCTATGATAAAAGTTTTAAGCTTTCAAATCTTGTGAAGTTATTAATTATTCGTCAATAATTTTTGTATCCATGGAGACTGGATGAATTAATTAGAACCATTATTTTCTTGATTTAGAAATTAAGATCTAATTTGATAAGGGTTTTGTTTTAATGAAATTGAAAAGTTCTAGATAAATTTTTAAAAAAATAATAATAATAAATATATATATATAAATATATATATATATTTATATTTTACATATTTACCCTTTGGAAGAAATTGTTTTTTATTAAAAAGATTAAACAAAATTAATTTTGTTAAAATAAAACTTATTTTATTGTTTTAGAATAAAATAAAATCAAATTAAAAAATATATATATATATATAAAATATATTTCCTGGACTTAGAGAGTATTTATGATTATAGGTTTTGTTATCCTATTTGGGAGTTGAGACTATCTCCTCAGCATGGTGGGAGTGGACCATTTAGGTTTCACGCGATCGGGTGGTAGTGCTTTTACTCTTATCATTGAGACCCGTTCCGTGGTCGCCGTGGCTGGAGTTTTCGTGATTGGCATTTACCTTCACTATGTTCTTGGATTATTATGATGGATGGTTAGATTTTATGATAGATGTTTTATCATTATGGATGTATGGATGTATCATGTATGGTGAATAGTTTCATATATTTTTACTGTACTTTGTATCATGGATTTGAGGATGTTGTATCTTGATCTTTACATATGTATATTCTTTTAAGCCTTTCATACCCTGTGACATGTACAGTGGATGAATGAGCATTCCGAATTAATTTGCCAAGGAGCATTCGGAACAAATGTATATTATGGACATTGGAGTTTCTGATTATTCTTTTATATGTATGTGTTAGTTGTTAGACTTAGAATTAATTAAATTTAAACGTGACTCAACGTCTTGGGATCTTTAAGAAATGTAACTTTCAATGTATGTTTGTCGATGATTACATGTTATTGCTTCCGCTACTATTTGTGTGATGTGTATGTCATACTTTCTTACTTTAAAAAAAAAAAAAAAAATGTTTAGCAAACTTAGTGAAACTTTAGGTTAATTCTTTTGGATCCCTTGGTGGGGCGTTACAATATATACAAGGGAGAAAAGTATATAGAATGAGTATTATGTATAGGTAATGAGTAAAGGTTGTAATTAATTTTCATATTCATTTTTCACAAGTCATAAGACCTTGGGGGAGAGCTCAATTTTTGTATTCATATGAAAAAGTTTAAATATGATAAATTGTTTTTGTCACTAATGTCAAAGGGGGAGATTGTTGGTATCTTTAACCACTATTGTCTATTAGTGTCAATCACTTAGTCATTTACAAGGTATAGTTCAACAGTCATCCCTATGACTAGGATAGTTTACATAGGTCGAGTCATGTACACAAGATAGTATGTACCGAGTAATTCTATAGAAGCCAAGTAAGTATGGTCACAAATAAATTTTTGATATGGACCAAGCTCATTTAGCAACTGAGTGAAATTCCAAGTATATAAGTACTGAGTGATATAGTATGTGTTTAGCATAGTATATAGTGAGCATCAAGAAGTTAATAATCGTCAAGAAACAACCATGTCAACCTCCAGTAACACTAGAGGTAGAGCAATGTAGAGTCTAGATAAAAGTTAGCAATGGAACAAAGTTTTAAGAAAAATGATTATCAAGCCAACTTCGAAGGATCAGTTAAGATTTGAAGAGGTTATTAAAGAACATTAATACTTGTTAAGGTTTTTACAAAATATTTACATGGCATGGATCACATATCCCCATGCTTATGTTCAATTATTAGGATGAAGAGGTAAAACATGGAGCCATCTAGAAGAATTTTCATGGAATATTTATATAGCAATGATCTTAACCTAGATAAAGTCTAGAAGTGATCATGTGTGGCCATGTGAAGATTAGAGAGGAGAATATTAGATGCCATTCAAGGGTTTTTTTAGCATCTAACAGAATAATTGACCTTGAAAGCACTAATTGTGATGGGCCATACCCATGTGTTTTTATGTTGTATGATCACTATGTCATAGACATAAGTGAGGTAGTATAAAAATCTCTAGAAGAATGAGCTTATTTGATATATATCAATGGAGGTTCTTCAATTTTTCAAGAGTACCGACTACCCTAAGATAGGTGATTTTTTAAAAGTAAATGCAATAAGCATCAAAATCTGTGATCCTAGTTGTTTCTTCTACTAACATCCATTTTACATAAGCAACCTATATAAATATGATGATTGCAAAGATGAAGTCATCATTCACCACCCTATATTCCACACTCTACTTTGATAATTTCATTTTTACCAATTATGGATACATCACATAAGACCAACCATTAGCATCCTAGATGCTCCCTTTCCTATAGTGGCCTAGCTAGTTTGTGGTTCTTTTCTGTAAGTACATACACCATATATGATGTCATGTAGAATCATGGGTCAAATTTTATGGCTATAAGTTTCTCATGATAATTATCACTAAGGATAGTTGCCCAATCAATCAACATTTTTGCCATCCTGATTGTTTCTATGAAGTGGACCATCAAGGTTTGAAGGTGTCCCACTACAAGAAGTCAGATGGCTTTCCTCAAAAGAAAAATTGTATATCTGATGTCTTCCTTCATACAACTCCTTGTCATGTCCACTTTTTTGACTCTATGGTCTACTAGTATTTGATCAATCAAGAAAGAGGATTGAATTATTTCTCTAGCCTTCTTTTCATTCTCACAATACCATCTTTCTACTTCATCATAAGTTATCTTCAAATATTGGTTAGCTCTAGGAAGATGGAATACCTTGTCAATATTTTTGGGCCAGAGGTTTAGGACTATATCTCTTGTAACACTCTTGACAACCATCTCTTTAGTCACATAGTTTTTGAAAAGAGTCACTATAAGTTTTGAGGATAGGATAGATGTTAGATGTGATGTTGCATAGAGTAGGCCTGATCAGATAAATGTTGACACCATTGGAGATCATTTTTTAGGCTTGTTAAAAATTGTGAGGAAGGTTTTCAAGTCTATATGCCCAAGTTTTGTGTCTCTAATCTCAGCATGCTCAACTTGAAACTAGGATTTCCTTTGTACACCTTGGTACTTGAATACTATGGGTTTCAAAGATATCTTTTCTACCATTGAAGAGGATGGTGATACCATTTTATCTTCACAAAAAAGAAACATTAGTTTAGAAAGTTAAATAATATGACCTAAAAAAAACCCTAATTTACTCTAACACTGGTCAAAATTAAGAAAAATATAATCAAAACCATTAAATCCCTCCCCAAAATGCCTTGAAATGTACTTTAGTGCACCTAGCATACCCTTGAAGGTGCACTGGTGTGCTAATTGAGCTCCTATTTTTCCTTTTTTTCTCAATTGTGCACATTTGAACCAAGGTAAGTTGTGCAAATCCTTATGTGTGCAATTGTGCACATGTATTGTGGATGTGAAACTTGAGGGGGGACTTAGCTTTCAATTCATTAGTTGAGAACAAAAATGTGCACACATGCAGCCCTTTAAGAGGTGTGGATTTGCACATTTCCTTAGTACTTTTTTTGTTGCATAGATTTTTAGCATTTATGTTTTAAGTGTCCGGGAAACTGTACATGTGCACACTTTGAGGAGGTAAGCTTGTGCACACCTTCATGGTGTAATCTTAGGTTAGTTATCTTAGGTCTTTTAGGTTCTCATGTTTTGCAAAGGTTGGAAGGTGCACACATGGGCACCTTGTGGAAATGTACATGTGTGAACCTTCAAAGTCTTAACCTTAGTTGTTTTATAGGAGGTTGCAAGCTAGGAGCATACCTTGAAGGGTGTATAGGTGTGGAATGGAGGAGTAAAAAGGTAGTGAGAGGAGAAGGGGTTTTAGGGTCTTACATATACCTTGGACACATTTTGCACATCTTTGTGGGTGTACACCTACACCCTATGGAGGTGTGTACATGTGCACATCTCTGGAAGGAGATCCAATGTGCATATGTGCATTGTGCGCATGTTCTCACTTTAGCACTTAGAAGTTCAAAATAACTCACCCAGTCTCTAGACTCTAATCCTTTGGACTTCCCAATTAGAGACTAGGGCTTGACCCAAACTCCTAGGGGAATTTAAAAGATGAGCCAAACTCTAGACTAGGATAATGGTAAACAAACATTTACTAGGGATCTACATTGTGAGACCACAACACACACTTCCATTAGATCACAAGTAGAAACATGTTAGAATTTTTCTACAATCAATGAGAAAATATATGGTTGCCTAAGCACTAGTACAATACAATTATCTCATCAATATTTTCTCACATAGAAGAGCATGTTGGCATGCTAAAATTATAATGACATGTAACTATTCTTCCTATAAGAAGTTATCAGTTATCAACTAAATATTTTTTGTACTATATATTATTGTACTAAATGATTAACAAAAAATAAATATGCATGTATGTTATATCTATAATTTGGTATCAAAGATATGGTTGGATTAGATACCTATGATTTTGTATGGGATTTCTATAAATAGTAGGAGACATATCTATGCTCACTAAAACATAGATAAGGCTTTGGCAGTTTGGTGAAGGTTGAGTAATCATCAATTTTTTTGTAAAGTTAGTAGTTGTTATTGCTATATTGGCTGCCTTAGAATGGTCACAAACAAGGTGGGATATATATACTAAAGAAAATTTCATTCTCTTGACAACCAAGGGTCACCCACTCCTTTTTGCTTTAACTTTTAAGATTATGCTTGAGCAACATCTCTAGACTAGTGAATAAGGAAACTATTGTATACTACTTAGAAACTAGAGTTATGTATTACTATGTTCTAAATACTTAAATATGGCTTGAAAAATACCTCCAATTCTTAATGTTTCATGTTTTCATATGCTCAACATTGACTTATTCATCAAATTATTCAATTTATTGATGGGAAAAAGAAAAGAGCAATAGTTCTCTTTGATCTAGCCCACTAATGAAATCAATAGGGCTGCAAAGTATTGAAGATTTTCTTTTAATTTTTACTAGAATTGACCTCCAAAAGTAGTGTATGAAAACACTTTCCAACAACTAAGCTATTGTAGAGAAGAAATAAAAAAGGCATTTGTGAAAGCATAATGAGATATGATTTGTTGTAAACTTACAATTGGAACAATTATTGTTTTCTCATTGATGTCAAATCTATTGATAAGACATATTGTTACCTAATCTAAATCTCATATCTATTTTATTGATGAAGAGGATTTGAGATATTTCTCATAACAATAGCACCTAGAGGAAAGGCTGAGTTATGAAAAGGAAGCTATAATGGACATTTGATTAGATATACTTAGATGATACAAAGTGATTGTTTATATCAATAAAGTAAAGCTAAGGTAAGCAATAGAGTAAAATGGTTAAGGAATGTTGAGTGATGCTAGTGTCAACTAAGCCATAGTAAGTGTTGAGAAAATCTAGTGTTGCTCGAGAATTAGTATTGATTGACAAAGATAGTTAATGCTAAGCCATAATTTTTATAGTGATTGAGTGATTAAGTGATGGTTGACTGTCAAAACTTAATGATTGTTGAGTAACCATGTTGAGAAAGGATTTGAGGAAATTGTGCTTCCCATCTGACTTGGTTGATTTTTTAGGAGATGTAAATAGTGTTGAAGATAGGATTGATGAGTTGGATCATTAAAAATAAGGTGATGATTAGATAAATATCTAATAGATGGATTCCAGAGAAGTTTTAAGGGAATGATCAAGAAGGTGGATATATACAATTAATCATGTTTAACTTGATCGTAAAACCTAAGATCTAAGGTGATCATGGAAAATGAAAAGAAAAAATTACCTATTTAAAGAAGTATAGAGTCGAACGAATGTATGCGAGTGTGTGTGAGGCATGTACAAAAGAAGGTTGATCAGAAATACATAAGTGTGTGAGAGTGGATGCTAAGCTAAAGGAGATTATTTATGCAAATGTTGTTGATATTGATAAGTAAATCTGAGCAGGTGGCTTAAGTTATGTGGAAAGTAGAATATTAATTACTTGAAGGGTTGCCAAGAAAATCAAGAATAGAGATAACAATGGAGAGCTTATTAATGATTCAACATATGAACTAAATAGTGATTTGAAATTGCAAAGCGAGTTAAAATCATACAGATCAAAATCCTATTGTTTTCTCTCTAGTCATTTTGAATAGTTTGTATTGAAATCCTTTTGATAGAGATTGACCTAACAATCATTTGAAGGACTTAATAGTCTATACAAATCCTCTAACAAGGTGACATTATAAATAGAATGTTCAGAATCCTCTAACAAGGCCACTACTAATAAAGTAATTAAATCCTCTAACAAGGTCACATTTAATGGTATGTATTGTAAACTTTTAATAGGTTTGGCTTGTAAAAGAGCTCACCTTGAAAGAGTGACAAGGTGGTGACTTGTTGCTAGTGGGTTTTCCCAAATTCAATTTCCACATAAATCCTAGTGTCAAACTTGTGTTAAATTATTTATATGTTTTATATTTGATAAAGTTAATATTCAAAAAATAATGCTATGTTCGGGATAGTAATTTTGTTTATCAATACAATAGAGACCGAGCAATAATAGGATAAGTAGAAAGGTGAGTGTTTTATGTTTAATTGTTCAAATAGTACTTACGGACCTTGAGTAACTAATTTACACCTCCCCCCATTCCTCTCAATTATTCTAAACATTTCTAACAATTGATATTAGAGCTCAATGCTTACATAGAAAATTTGGAAGGTGCTTAAAGCTAAAGATTATGACTAGTAAGAGAAATGTACCAAAGTTGAACAAGGAAAACTTTCCTACATGGAACACCTTGATGAGGTTAAGTATATATAGTATCAGTGATGCTACTATCAACTTTGTGGATGATGAATATGTGAAAGAAATGACTACTTCTCTAATAGTTGATCAACTGAAGCAAAAGCAAGAACACAATAAAGAAATGTTGGAGATCACCTCATCCCTAATCTATGTTGAGATTGATGACTTAAAAGATGGTGATAGTGAAAAGAAAATCTAGGACAAATTGAAAACCATATATAGAGGTAATGATAGTGTCTTGAGAGCCAGAATATGAGAGCCTTAGAGGTAAATTTGATGACATGAGAATGATGGAAGGTGAGAATATAGTAAAATATTGTACAAGAGCCAAATAATTTGTTAATGCTATTTGTGGCATACATGGTGAAATCAAAGATGAAATTGTGATAAGAAAAGTATTGAGGACTCTACTCCTTATACATGATATTAGAGTGTCTATAATTCAAGAACTAAGGTGCACACTAGACCTAACACTTTCACCTTGGAGGATTTAATTGGTAGACTTTCTACTTTTGAGATGTTTAACTTTAATAACTATACACCTACTACTATTGATTCTACCTTTAAGTCACAATGAGTTCTTAACAAAGGGAAAGGAAAACATGTAAACTACTTGTTTTCTATTCTTCATGCAAAAAAGTTGGTCAATTTTTTTTAGGTGTCCCAACAGAGAGGATAAGAATGAAAGGAAGGAAAGAAAGTACAAAGGAAGAAGAGATGGGGTAAAAGCACAGATCTGTGTCACTGTTTATGATACAAAAACCTATTTTTGTCAAATTTCATTTCTCTATCAAAACTCAATTTTTTTCAAAAACTAAAAATACCCTTTTATATATCTCAAATTCAATATCATCATTATACAGATTCTTGAGTGTTTTGATTAGTTATAATATGTTATAATCTCAAAATATTATAAGTCGATATTTCAACATTTCAGAAGATGCTCTCTCAAAAAAGGAAAAAAATAGTAAATCATATCAAAAAAATAAAAAAATAATATTTATCTCTAGAGGAGAGAATCCTCTTCATGAATATGTAATTTTTTTTCAAGAAGGTATAGATTTGATAGGGAAGTTTTGACGGGAGGAAAAAACTATTGGATTCTGATAAGGTCAAACTTGAGTACTTGTAACAAAGAAAATATACATAAAAAAAAAAAATTTTTTTTTTCACTAGCTATACATGTCATATATAGGATATTTTCAAATTAGAACAAAAAAAGATGATTAGCATATACTTGTTTGACAGGAACTACACCCTATATTTTTTACA
Source organism: Cupressus sempervirens (assembly GCA_028749045.1). Lineage (NCBI taxonomy): Eukaryota > Viridiplantae > Streptophyta > Pinopsida > Cupressales > Cupressaceae > Cupressus > Cupressus sempervirens. Next base: position 789,265,523 of record CM053783.1, on the reverse strand, counting down.
GTTAAAAAAGGGACTTCAAAATAAAATAAAATGAATAAATTCCTACTCAAAAAAATTACAAAAATTATAGGCATAAAATTGATCCAATTCTACACATTTCATCAGTTTACATCATCTTCATATTTTAAACACAGATACCTTTTTTTTTGTCATTAATGTTGAAGTGTCACATTCTGATATTATGTTTCTTTATAAAAGGTGACATAGGTTTGTGCTTTTACCTGATGACAGAGACAATAAGAGAAAAATAGATGAAAAAGATAAGAAATATTGTTATATTATTGAAGAAAAAGCTGACAATGAATTTGAAAGTAATGATGATGAAGTTGTCTCTATTTCTATGAAAGAAGACTCCGATGAAGATGACAAAATTGAATTGATCTCTTATGTAAACAACAGTAACAGATGGATAATTGATAGTGGATGTTCAAATCATATGGTTAGTGATCAACATAAATTTGAGGATATTGGTCCATACAAAGTTCAATGTGTTAAATTTGGTAATGATATTCCATGTGGCGTAAAAGGTAAAGGTACTATTCAAAGGAATGACAAGATAAAATGTGACAATGTTTACTAGGCTGAAGGACTTAAATATAATATGTTGAGTGTTTCATAGCTAAACAAATCAGGTTATAGAGTTAAATTCCATAATAGGAAGGACAAGATACATGATGTTAATGGTAAGCTAGTTGGAAGTGGTGATCAAATAAGAGGCAACTTTTTCTATCTAGATTTATCTAATGAGACACTATTTGTGTGCACAAAAAGAATAAGTTTGATTATGACACAAAAGGTTATCTCATGTGAATTTTGACAATTTGATAAATATTAGTAAAATGAAGAAAGTAAGAGGATTGCCTAAACTGGATAAGCCCAACAATGCTATGTGTAAAAAATGTCAATTAGGAAAAATAACCAAGTCTTGTTTTAAGAGAAAAAAATACACTTCTAGTGATATTTCAGAATTGGTTCATATTGGCCTATGTGGACTTATTGATGTTCAAAGCTATTGTTTAGATAAGTATTTCATTTTATTTGTTGATGATTACTTTAGGATGATGACTGTGATGTTCCTTAAAGCTAAACTTGATTCTTTGAAATTATTCAGGTGGTATTTAGCCAGAGTTGGAAAGGAAGCATGGAAGATTCTAAAGTGCTTGAGAGTAGATAGAGGCAGTGAATTCATTTCAAATCAGCTCAATATGTTATGAAATGATAGAGGAATTAGAAGAAAGATATCAGTACCAAGCACACCTCCATAGAATGGGATAGCTGAAAGGAGAAATAAATCAATAATGGATTGTGAAACAACATTAATGATGGAGAAGAGTGTATCAAAGACATATTGGAGAGAAAGTTTTAGTACAATACAAGGAAAGGTACAAATGCTACACCTTTTGAACTATTGTATGGATATGCTCCTAATGTTAAATATTTCAAAATCTTTGGAAGTAGACACCATATACTTAAACATAATAAGAATAGAAAACTTGATGTAAAGAGTGATGAAGGTATATTCCTAGGATATTCTACCAAGAGAAAAGCTTACAAGTGTTTGAACTCTACACTAACAAAGTTGTGGAAAGTACAAATGTGAAAATTAATGAGTTTGCATAAAGAAGTGAAATTGCATGCAAAGAAGAACTAGAAGATTACAATATATTCATCTAGATTGATGATGATGCTCCTAGCACCCCAAATAAACAAGTAAATCAAACTATAAAAAATTGTCAAGTAGCAGAGAGTGGGTGTCGAGCAACATGATGAAGATGTTGAGTTACAAATAGGAAATACCAATCATGAGATAGAGAATGTCGAGCATGTAGAACAAGAACTGGAACATGAATAAGAAAGAGAAAATGCACTTGAGATTATTTTTCAAGATGAACCTATAAAAGAATAGAGAAGGAAACCACATGTGCTAGCCAAGTTTACAAGAAGACATCACAAACTTGAACAAATCATTGGTGATGTAGAATCAAGTGTAATGACTAGAAAGAGACTCAAAGATGACACATTCTTACATTGTGAATTTGAGTCCAAAATAGTAAAATATGCTTCATACATGAAGATTTTATTCAAGAAATAAATGAGGAAATTGAATGTATTAAGAAGAAAAATATTTGGACTTTAGTGCCAAGACCTAAAGACAAAAATGTCATTGGAGCAAAGTGGGGTTTTAGAAACAAAATCATTGAAAATGGTGAAGTAACAAGTAATAAATCAATAACGGTATGTAAAGGAAATGCTCAAGAAGAAGGAGTTGATTATGGAGAAAAAATTTCTACTGTGACAAGACTTGAAGGAGTTAGATCTTTGCTTGCATATTTAGCCTACAAGAATTTTAAGGTATATCAAATGGATGTCAAATCTACAATTTTGAATGATATACTTGAGGAAGAAGTGTACATTAAACAACCTAAAGGATTTTTAGATCCAAAAAAGAAGAATATGATATGTAAACTAAACAAAGTCCTTTATCAATTAAAATAGGCCCCAAGAGAATGGTGTGAAAGACTACACAATTATTTGGTAAAAAATCATTTTGAAAGGTTAAATGATAATAATAATCTATATTTGAAGAACAATAAGAACAATGAAGTACTGCTATCTAAAATATTTGTTGATGACATTATATTTGGATGAAGAGAAGCATTATGGAAATCATTTGCCAATGAAATGAAGAAGAAATTTGAAATATCTATGTTTGGTGAAACCAAATTCTTTCTCAGATTACAAGTATGTCAAATGAAGTTTGGTATTTTCTTCAAACAATATAGATACATCAAGGAGATACTAAAGACTTTTGGAATGGAATATTCAAGACTAGTAAGAACACCTTTGTCTATAGGACATAAACTATCTAAGAATGATGGATCTACTGATGTGAACCAAACCTTATACAAATCCATGATTGGGAAATTGCAATATGTTGCTCATAGTAGACTAGATATTACTTTAGTATTTGGGATAGTTGCTAGATTATTAGAAAATTCTAAGGATATTCACTTGATGATAGTGAAAAGGATAATGAGATATCAGAAAGGTACCTAATGCTATGAATTGTATTACAAGATAAGTGATGGACTTGAATTGAAGGTATGCACTAACTCAGATTGGATAGGAAATATTGACAACATTAAAAGTACTAGTGGAGGTGCATTCTTTTTAGGAAAGAAATTGGTTTCATGGACAAGCAAGAAATACAATTGCATTTCCTAATCAATAGTTGATACTAAGTATGTGACAACTACAATGAACTATTCAAACATCATGTGGATAAAGCAATTACTAAAATGTATGAAAGAAAAAATTACAAATCTAATAGTTATCTATTTTGATAACATAGGTGCTATTAACATTTCAAAGAATCCAATGATGCACACTAAGATAAAAACAATCATTGTCAAGTATCACTACTTTAGGGAACAAGTTTAAGAGAAAGAAGTGAAGCTAGGATATGTACACACGAAAGAACTAGCTGTTGATGTATTCACAAAAGCCTTTCCTAAAGATACTCATGAATATATTATAGATAAATTAAGGGTGATTCTCCTAAACAAAGCTACTTAAGGAGAAAATGTGCATTGCATCAAATGTGCTAATTAGAATAACTTTCACATTGATGTAGCACAACTCTACTTTTTTAGATGCCTAAGGTAGATAGTAAAGTACAAAATAATAGATCAGTCATAGATAGATGACAAAATCAGCTAGACATGCCAAATCTACATAATTCATATGTATGAAGATATTGAAGATAAGAAAGCTAAGTGTCCTTACCATTGTTATCAAAGAGGGAGACTATACAAAAGAAAAAATATATAAAGAGGGATATTTACAAAAGTCAGAGAAGGAGAATATGGGAAAGAGGAGGATCTATTATTTTAGATGGATAATATTAGTAAAAAGAATCAAAATGAAACTAAGGATATTGATCACTCATGATAGTGAAATATTTTGGATTGTATGGTAACCATGTTAGATACATAGAGATATTGAGCTATTTCTAATATTGAGATGTTTCCATCAATGTCAAAGAGAGAGATTGTTAGAAACTTACATGTTCTAATTATTGTTTTGTCATTGATGTCAAATCTTTTGATAAGACATATTCCTACCTAATCTAAATATCATATCTATTTTATTGATGAAGAGGATTTGAGAAATTGCTTAAAATAATAGAGTCTAGAGGAAAGGTTGAGTTGTGAAAAGGAAGCTACAATGGATATTTTATTTGATAGACATTGATGAGATAAAGTGATTGTTTATATCAAGAAAGTTAAGCTTAGCTAAGCAATAGAGTAAAATGATTAAAGAATGTAGAGTGATGCTAGTGTCAACTAAGCCACAGTAAGTGTTGAGAAAACTAATTATAAATTGAACATCAATATCAACTAAGTAAGATAGTCGATACTGAGATAGAGTTTTAGAGTGACCAAGTGATTAAGTGATGACCAAGTGTTAGAACTTATTGATTACCCATGAGTAATAGTGTTGAAACTGAATTTGAGAAAATCGTCATTCCTAGTTGACTCATTTGATTTCTTGGGAGATGTAAACTATGTTGAAGATAATATTGATGAGTTGGATCATTAAATTCAAGTTGATGATTAGGTAATTTAGATCTAATAGATGGATTCCATAGAATTTTCTAGAGGATCATCAAGAAGGCGGATAGATATAATGAATCATGTTGAACCTGATAAAAAATGGATAAGTAAGAATTACCTATTTAAAGAAGTATAGAGTCAAATGAATGTGTGTGAGTGTATCTCAGGTGTGTATAGAAGAAGGTTGATCAGAGATACACAAGTGTGTGAGAGTGCATGCTAAGCTAAAGGAGATTGACTATTCAGATCCTATTGATATTGGTATTTGAATATGAGCAGATGGCTTGTAATGCCTACCCTTACTTGACTTTTCTGATTGTATTGTCAAATTATTTTAAGCCAACATTCTGATTTCATTTGATGATTATTAGCACTTGGTTACTAGATTAGATTAAATGTATTTCATATTCAGTTGATATGTGTGTTGAGTTGCTAGTTATTCTAGTGATTTCATGATTGTTTCAATAATGATGTATATGTTTATGTAGTGACTTTTAGTTATCTCATGATGGTTAGATGAATTATTTATATATTTTTTCTATGGATACATACACCATACTTTCCTATGTATGGTGTGCATGTATGTTTTCTTTATGTTTGATGTTTCTAATGTGCTTAAGGAATAGAGTCGTAGTCACCTGTTAGTCGAGATCTACATGAAGCACCACTTCTTGACATTACCTATTTAGTTTAGAATATTGTGTTTGTACATGCATGGATTTTATGTAGATTGCAAGTATCAGATATTGACTTCCCTAAAATTCCAAAATGAGTGTACCCTATAATAGTATTTCAATGGTATAACTAGGGAGATCATTCTTGAGTCCAAATCCTAAACCCTAAGCCAATTGTCCTATAAAGTAGGACAAGTATATGAGTTAGTTTACCTGTCCAAATTTGTCAAGTGACATGAATTTGTGATTTTAACCCTAGAATTTAATTTTTATCTTGTGTCTTCAGGTGAGTTGCCATATTTGATTTTGTCAGTCTATTGTGATTTTCTATTATAATTAAATTAAATTAAAAGATAATATAATAATTTAATTTAATGGAAATTTTATATAGAAATTTGATATTTAATTATATTTAACTAATTGAGAAATTAATTAAATAAAAGATTTTATTGAAGTTCTATTTTTGACATATTTATATTTACTTAATTTAATATTAATTATTTAGGATTTTTATTTTTAATAATAGAAGCTAAATAATTTTATTAATTAATTTAATACATATATTATTAAAAAATAATAAAATAATACATATTTGAGTACAAAAATGTCGAGCAAAGCAAGCAGCTACCTAGCAAATAATTTGAATTATGCATCAAAAGGAAAACGACAACATGAATAGTAGTGGACTGCGAAAAAATCAAGAAACCCTAAGGAAGTTTCTACTTCCAAGGTATATGCAGTGACAAATCCTCCCCCAAACCACATCAATTTTGACAAGAAATGGATTCAGCCATGGAGATTTAAAAACTCTACTTCACCCCCAACACTCAAGCTGCCCAACAAATATTTGATAGAAATCTCGAGCCAATTTGAGGTCCTCAAGGGGCATAATATGTAGGAATGCTCTAAAACAAAACAAACGAGCCAAAATCATATAGGGGCTACCCTAGTGTACTCATTAGCTCCTCTAGTCAGAAGAGGAAACAAAACTAATTATACCATAGATGTAGATGGCAACAAGCAATCAGTGGCTCATTTTAAAAAACTTGGTCCCATGCCCTTTGAAATATTAATCGTAACCTATAGAGCAATTATCATTTAGTTGACAATTTACCTCCCAGGTTTTCATTCCCCTGCCCCATTATTTTTATTACAGATAGTTTGGATTCTCAAATTAAAAGACCCAACCATGGAAGAAAAAACACTCAATTTTTCATCCTCTAGTGGTTCCCCCAAATTCTATATTCTACCCCATTGCAGAGCCTATATTGCCATCCCAATAGGTGTCAATCACCATTATTCCAAATTTTCACCTATTAAGCACTCTCCCAATTCAAGTGATAAGACTATCATCATTAGTAACCAAGCAAGTGAAGAGTGATGGAAAGAGTGTTAAAAAGTGGGCATTTTTGAATAATGGAATGGTCCAAAATATGATCTGCTCAACATCAGTAATTGGTTACAAGAATATTGAAAGAACCAAGTAAGTATCTCTCACCACTCTGAAGAGATTAGTATATTTGCATTGTAGTGATGAATATGTTAGAAAAGATTTCCTTTATTTCTTTGATTTTTTTTTCAAAGGCTACACTGTGAAATATTTTGAATGGCTTTCAAATTATAATAAGGGGATGTTAGACTTCATGAGCCCAACTTGGTTTAACATCCAATCCCTACCTCTAAAAATCCTTCATCTAAAAATTATTAAGAAAATAGGGTCATTCGTGGGTGAATTGATAGGATTAGGATCCTCCCTTGAGTTCTGCAATAATATCAAACTACTAATCAAATGTAAACTTAATAATCTAGAATCTGACTAGGTTAACGTAATTACTAACAAAGCAATATATAGACTAAGACTACATAAATATGAAGGAAAAATATCAAAAACCATTAGATTAGATAATGATAGAAATTTCACATCCAAAACACTACAACTAATTATAGATCTTAAAAGTGCATTCCCTATTATAAACATAAGGAATCAAAAAGAGCATCAAAGGGTTTCTTCTCACAAGAAGGATTTACCTGAGACTCACCAAGACACTCCAAAAAATATAGACTAGAACCAAGAATATGGGACAATAATTACTAAAGAAATTGCAAGGGGAATTTCATTACTAGAGCCTACACATAACCTCCGTTTAGATATCAAGGAAACACAAAAGAAAGTGACAGAGGAAAAGTAAGAGAATAAGATAACTAATAGACAACATATAAATAAAGAAAAATCTATAGTATCAAGAACTAGCAAAGGAAAAGTGGATTAATTAGATATTGGGGAAAGAAAAGGTGTAAGTCCTCTTTCAAAATAGTAGAACTTTGGTGAGAACTAAAGTACCAAAGATTTCAACACGGATGGTATAAAAAACCAAAAAAGAAATGGTTACCAAAAACTAAATGGATCTATAATTAACAAAAGGAAAGTTAGGAAAAATTCAAGGGAAACCAAGAAGAACAAGAAAACCAGTGCTTCAACTAAAGAGGAATAATCACCTAAGAAACTAGAGAAACAACTACTTAAGAAACCACTGGGTTTTTGAATCAGCAGCATAGAAGAAACAAAAAATACCCTACTATTTGGAGGGGTAGAACTAGAAAGTGGGTTGGCTAAGAAGATAGATGAGGTTCTAGGGTCTCCCCAAGATCAGACAATAAAAAATGGAAAATATTTAGGAACAACCAAAAAAGAACCAATCAACAAGTATTCCAAATTCTAGCAAACACCACCAACCAAATCAGACCCAACTGCTCTCTTTGGTAGCAATTATACGAATAAGTTTAGTGGGAAAATTAAAATAGAAACATTGCTAACACAATATTTTCAAGAATTTTTACACAGAGACTGAGTTAGGACAGAAGATCAGGATGACCTGTATCTAGACAAGAATGAAGAAGACAATCTTGAATCCTTAACTAAGAAATTAATTGAAGCCTTCAACTTTGAAAATATGTATCGAAGCAGTGAAGCATAGAAGGGGTTTGATCTAGAGAGTTTTAAAATTAGGAGGAGATAATTAAACCTATGAAGATCTTAAAAGAGACCTATTAAAGATAGATGATGATGATAGAAATGAGGAAACTTTATAGCCAAACAATGCTCCTCTAGAGATTATGCTAGACAAGGACTCTGAGGAAATTGAGATCAAGAGGTTAACTTCTACAAAGGATAGAGCCACAAAGGACCACCAAAACATTGCAGAGAAGATACTGCAAGTGTTGGTAAGAAAAGACACAAATGATAAAGAAGGTAAGCAATCTGATATTTCCATAAGTACATAGAGAAATATAGAATAACTAGGCATACAAGTGAATCAAGAAGGAGTTCAATCCCCTAATTATGGTAAGGTGAAATCTAAAAGTGGTAGAAAATTCCTCAAGGAACTTAGAGAAGTAGATGGTCAAGCCAAAGAGCAGCAAAAGATCAATCAGCTATTCAACACAGCGAAGGGGAAGATCCTTCAAAAGGAATCATGAAGATCACTACATGGAATGCTAGGGGCTTAAATGCCCCTAGCAAAAAGAGACTACTAAAAAAAAATTTAAAACTATTTGAATAGGAAATTATTCTAATAGAGGAAACTAAGTTTAAAAAGGAAGAAGGAACCAAGTTAGAAAAGAATATAGGTAGCTAGAATATTAAATTACATGAATGTAGAGGGGTTTTCAAAGGTTTAGGTTTCATCTAGAACCCCAGGAAAGTCACTTTATAAATTTTAATCTCCAATAACAACCGATTAAGTAGCAGAGTCAAAACCATTAAATCTAGCCTTCAGTTTATTTTGGTGAACATATATGGTCCAACCTACAATATAGATAAGAAATTCTTATGGGATGAAACCACATTATTCTTCAATAGTCACAAGGATGATCAAATCCTTCTAGGAGGAGACTTTAATACCATTTTAAATATTGATGAAAAAGTTGGAGGTATTCAACAAGCCTCCCAAGCCTCTAATGTCTTCAAACATTGGTGTGATTGCAATAATTTGATTGATATCCCACCTAATAATGGGAATTATACATGGAATAATAAAAGAAAGGATTTCTTGTATATAGCTGAGAAGTTGGATAAGTTTTTCCTCAAATGTGAATTAAGTGAAATTAACATCAACATCCACTCTTCAATCTTGTCAATAGCTATATCTAATCACTTTCCAGATAGAACGGTATTTTTTGAACCTTCTAGACTAGTGAGAGACCCATTTAAGTGTGAAAAAATGTGGTTTTTGGACTCAAAATTTCTAAAATGCATTAATGCACTTGTGGAGTCAAGGTACCTTCAAAGGATCTAAAATGTATCTTTGTCTCAAAAATGAAAATGCTTAAAGAAAACATTCTAAAATGGAACAAAGATCATTTCAATAACATCCTCAAAGAAGAACTAGAAATTGAGGAAAGTCTAAAGGAACTAAATTTAGAAGTAATAAAAAATGGTATGAATAAAAGGAGCTATCTACTGGAAAAAGGATTACTCACCAAACAAGAAAACATATTGGCTAAGGAAGAAGTTTTTTGGAGAAAAAAGTCTAGAGAAAAATGGCTAGATGAAGGAGATTGGAACACAAAGTTCTTCCACAATTCCACTCTCCATAATAGAGGTACACGAAAAATAGTCAAAGTTAAAGATCTCTTGGGTACTATTACTGAGGATCCAAAAAAAAAATCAGGAATTTAGTTAACCACTTTCAGAAAATATTGAATCATTATGACTACTCCAATAAGATAGCTAAATCAAAAATGCTTGAAGTCATTCCTAAAGTAGTATAATCAAATGATAACAAACAAGTAAACAAACCTATCACCTTGGAAGAAGTCAAATTGGTAGTATTTGATATGAATCCTAAAAAATCTTCAAGTCCAAATGGTTTCCAGACATTTTTCTACCATAAATGTTTGGATATCTTGGTTGAAGACCTTTGGAAAGTTATCAAAGCTTCTACAAATGGTGGCTCATTACTATCTAAAATTAACCATACTTTTCTTACTCTAATTACCAAAAAAGAGGACCCTGATTAATCCTAGGGATTTCAGACAAATAGCCTTATGTAAGACTATTTATAAAATATTAGCTAAAATTTTAGTAAATAGACTAAAACAAATCCTTCCAAAAAATATAAAGAACAAATCGATTTTGTTCTAGGAAGATCAATCCTAGATGGCATACTTATTACTCAAGTGACAATCCACATAGTATATAAGAACAAAAGGGCAAGCATGTTTATGAAACTAGATATCCAAAAAGCATATTACATGGTTGATTGGAGGTTACTTTAAAAATCCCTCGAAGCTTTTGGCTTTTCCCACAAATGGATCAACCTCATTTATCAGTGTATCTCAACCACTAAAATCTTAGTCCTTGTAAACAATACCCCAAAGGGTTTCTTTGAAACTTCAAGAGGGATTAGATAGGGAGACCCTCTTTCTCCATTCATATTTATCATTATGGTAAAAGTCTTTGGGAGAGCTCTCACTAATGCTTATAATAAAGGGAATATCAAGGGTATTACTATTATAGATAACATCCCTAATATTACTCATCAACAATTTGAAAATGATACTATTTTGCCTAGTGAAAGCATTGCAAAAGAGGCACGGAACATCATGTCCATCATTTGATTATACATGTTAGCTTTGTGTCAAAAATTAAATGCAGCAAAATGTAAAATCATCTTCATTAACACAAAACCAAAAAATAGAAATGTAGATTTGTCAAATCATGGGTTATAAGAAGGTTGAGTTTCCTTGCAAGTACTTGGGTATAGATCTAGAAAAAGTAAGAAAATCTAGCAAGGTTTGGAAAAATATCTTGGATAGATTAGAATCTAGGATAGGCAACTGGAAGGATAAATGGCTCTCAAAAGTGAGGAAAATTGTCAACATTAAATCTGTCATATTTTCCATGCCTATATATCCTTTACCATGTCTCCTACTTTCTAAGAACATCAATAGGATAATTCTAAAAATATTCCACTCATAAGGTGGGAAAACATTTGCAAACTAAAGGATTCTAGAGGTTTAGGTGTTAAAAAGTTATGTTGGCAAAATGAAGCATTTGTGGCCAAACTAATATGGTGCCTCTTTGTTGAAAGAAATAAAAAATGGGCTAAAATTATATATTGTGGGTATCTTAATGCTATAGAACCCATCTCCAATTTTAGGATGAAGAGTCTCACTAAAGGATCAGAGAGTTAGAATTTTATTTGTAGGTGTAGAGCCCTCCTCAGTAAATACCTCATGTGGGACATTGGTAGAAGAGATGAAGCTTTATTCTAGGAGGACTCATGGGATGGGCAACCTCCCATAGACAGCTCAAAGATCCTTGTAGAGATCAAAGAAAAGTTAATCACCCTATGGGATCACAAGATCAGTTATTATAAAACTAAGAGCATAACAAATGGCTCTTCTTGCTAGGTATGGAAATCTTTGGATGACATAGACTTGGAAACCTCAACAAAAGAGAAATATGAAAAGATCATTAAAAATAGGAAAATCAAACAATTAGAGAGGAATAATAGACTAATTTGGGCAGCATCTAAAGATGGAAAGTATAGTGTTAAAAGTGGATTTAAAGTCCACATTAACTCCCCAAAATGGGATGAAATGAAACTCCCACTCAATTTGTGTTCAGACCTATCATGTCTGCCAAAGGATGGGCTCTTTTTATGGTTGGCATACCAAAACAAGATACTTATAGCTAATAGATTTCACAAATTGGGTTATGAAGGTCCCTTTATATTTTTTTTATGTAGACAAAATAGTGAAGACACTAATGACATCTTATTTAGGTGCCCTTACACCCAACACTATTGGGATTGGCTTAGACACATGTTGGGTTGGTATGCCCCTTTGCCAAATCTTTAGTTGATCTTCTTAAAAGCTGGTCAACTAATATTTGTAAAGGTATTTAGAGTAGCATTTGGAATATTTGTCCATCCATCCTCATGTGGGAGGTATGGAAAGAAAGAAATAGAAGATTGTTTAGGGACCAGGAACTACAGCTAGAAGAGATTGTTAAAAAGGTAGAAGCAAGAATAGTTGAGACACTAAACTCCCATCTTAGGAAGTCCTAGAAAGAAGAAGGATCATTCTCATGATGGGATGGCTTCATCAAGAAAAAGTGGACTAATCTCATTAATCCTCTGCTCACCTACAAAAAGAAGAACAAAGAGGCAAGGGGAAATTGTAGATGGATTCCACCTCTGATTGGTTTGCCAAGTTAAATTTTGACACAGATTCTAGAGGCAGCTTGTGCTTAGCAAGAATTGGTTGCATCATTACCAATGAGTCAGTAAATTGGGTAGCTAAAATGGCTAAAACTATTGATCCAAACACTAACAACTTAGTTGAGCTTAAAGCTTTGCAAGATGGGCTTCAACTTTGCCTAAAATTAGAACTATCCAAATCATCATTGAAGGAGATTCCTTGATTATATTAAACTCTGTAATGAAAAGATCTATGCCCAAATGAGTTTTGAACTCAAAATTATAAGAGTTTCTTAATATTTTGGATAGGTTTGAAGATACTCAGATTTATCACATCTTTTAGGAAGGTAACAAGAAGGCAAACATATTGGCAAATGACGGGGCTAATGGTAAAACCTACCTGGTTATCAAGATAGGTAATTTTACCTAAGCCTTAGGTCAACTCTCCACCACTTATTTAATTATTATAGTTCTCTAACTACCAAGGGTACTAGTGAGGTAGTTTCTTTAATTTCTCCCTTAATATTTTAGGGTTTCTCTCCTTGCATTTCTTTACTTGTTTTCTTTATTTTCTTCATTCTTATCTTTCCTTTTTGTGGTCCTCTATTTTTTCTCGCTTGATTTTCAGGCCTAATCATTTGCCCCTTATTTGAGCCTGTGTCCAACAATTTGCCCTTTTTTTTTATGATTAAATTGTTGACTCTCTTCTCTGGTTTTCATCATCAGTTGGTCATTGTATTTCCTTGTGCCTCTTCCCAAGCTAGTGTCATCTATGGATGATGTCACAACATCTAGGAGTTTCTAGGTCCTTCCTCATTAGCCGTTTCTATTTATTCCCTTGCTATTGTTATCCTTCCTTGGCATTGTGAGAAATCTTAACTTTTTAGATAGATTCAAATATTAGTCTCTTTCATACCTCGGAGGTAATGACAATGACATTCTAGGGCAATGTTAAACTAGAGAGATGGAGTAGATTTTTGAAGCTAGTCAATGATATGACCATAATAGTAGTTTTTCAGGCCATTAGTGAAGACACTTTCAACTATGATTACTATTACCACATTTTGTTGCCCCGCAAAGTTTCAAAATTCAAATGTTACTCATCCAACAGCTAGTTCCCATAGTTAGTATTATTTTAATGCCAAACCTTATGTTATGTTTTGCGACCCGCAAAATTCTCTGCCATCAGATTGAGGCAGATCAATGAATGGAACCATCGCGCTATGGGGAAGTTGTGCAGGATTTACGATGGAAACATAATGCCTCGATGACAAGTTGCATTGGTGGGTCCACTTTTAGCAAATACGTCCCAGTGTTCGACGGCCAGAAAAGTTCTGCGGCGCCATAGGCACTATGTCGCTATTGCACTTTGGTCAAGAAATCTCCATAGCAACATAGCACATGGCTGGCATAAATATATTTTATGGTGAGTCCCACTATCAGGGGCAAGGTTCACGGCGATGGAAAAAATCAGCGGAAGGAACTTCAGGCAAGCACTTGGGTCCCATTTGTACTTCACCTATACAGTCACAAGCTCGGTGCCATGGTGGAAAATCAGAAAGAGCCACGTGCAAATTAGAGGACATGTCATTGGCTAGGCACTATGGTGCTATGGGAATTTAACCTCAATTTTCTCATAGCGACATGGTGCCTAGCCGACACGTGGCCCCCCGTGGGGTCGAGTCTTGGAATCTGCCAGGTCGACGCTTCAAATGACAAATGGAGAGATGTCGAGTGTATAAATCAGAACGTAGTTGTGCATGGGACCAGGTCGTCAGCATTGTTAGTGCAGTCAGAGGTTAGGATCTCTATCGTTGGATTAAGATGAATCAACGGTCAGTTCTATGTCACTTATCAAAACTTGTGCGACAAATATGATGGCGACATAGCGCCTAGAGGACACGTGTACTCGTGGGTCTGAAGATGTCAGCGAGGATACATCAGATAGTTCAACATGGCTAGTTCCTATTCATCGATGTACTAAGGGGTAGTATCCATCTTGTTTGCTATCAGATCAAGGCAGATCGATGGATGGTGCCATGTCGCCATGGTGAAGTTGCATGATCTTTACTATAGTGACATGGCGCCCTTTTGCCGCGTGTCAGCGGGGCGTGATTGCAATAGGGTACGTCAAAAAGATGTCATCAGGTTTCATTTAGGTGTAGGGCATTCTATTGAGGTGGCGCCAAATACGATAGGCTCGAGGTGAAGCAAGTACGACACATGACGAGTCTTCGTGAACATCAGATCTACAGAGATCAATGGTAGGTGCCATCACGCTATGAAGAAACTGCATGGTCTTTATGTTGGTGACATAGTGCCCTATTGACACGTGTCTCATTGGCCCAGTCAAGGTTGGCGGCTAGCGGCTGGCAGTTATGGTTAATGATAACAGTCTAGAAGGTGGCGCGATTAGTTAAATAAAGGAGGGTCAACCGTGGAGAACTTCCTAGGTGGCAGAATTAAAGGAATGTGATTGGCCCACATGGCCCAGTCAGCATATGGAACCATTTGACCTTGACGCCCCTACTGATCAATGAACCAAGAAGCTAAGGTGGTCAATTTTATCTTGCGATCTGATCTTCATGATTGATCCCGACCTACCAGAAATGAATGCGAAACATAGGGAAACACTCCATCCATCCAGTCGACCCATCTACTATGTTAGGATCATTCATTGGCGCCGCTTTTGTCTACTCGAGGCATTTCTCAGAGGAATATCAAATTTTTACTCAAAACCACCAGATCTTTGATCAGATTTTTTTTAGGGTGAGAAGTTATTACCAGTAGTTGAGCAGTTAATGCAGAGCCAATGTCCTTAGTTATGCCTGAACTATAAAGGAAATTTTGTAATCTTTTCCAAGGGTCGACTCTTTCTAATTTCTCTGATATTGCTCTGCAACTCTCAGTGTAACATTCCTTGTGCCTCTAAACTGAATGATTCTCTGTTTTATCTCCTTCAGCCATTAATGTGTATGTGCATCCCTTTTGCCTCTCATTGGTGTATTGTTGAGATCTGTAGCCTGCATACTGTATCTATTTTTGCCTACTGGATAATATATAAGTGGGATTCCTCTTTCCTTGTGTTATTCAGTTTGGTTTCTTGATCTGCATGAGGTTATTAGATCAAAACAAGCCTGTATGTGTATATCCTTAGTTTCATTCTAGTTCAATAGTGCATACATGGGCAGAAATGGGTCTGAACACTCTATTTTGGTGCATCACCTCTGTAGTTTAGGTAGGATAGAGTCATTTTCTACATCTCCTTCTTCCCATTTTCCTTCTGAGAGTAGTTAGGTGTTCCCTGATAGTAAGAGGAAGCTGGCCTTCTACGGAGACTCAACCTCACAGTTCAAGTCCCACAGCTTGGAGGTTGTTTCCATGTTTCACTAGGTTGTCCTCATGCATAGGCCTTGGACAAGGGTGTAAACCTAAGTGACAACAATTTTTGGCATGCCCAATGGGACTTCAACAACAAGATTTAACAAATTTTAAGTCTACTGGTGTCAAAGAAGAAAGAGTTTCAGAGATTAATGCTGACGAGGTAGTGCTGGCTTTAGTATTCAAGCCTTCAAGAGGCTAATTCTTCGAGTACTTGGCGACTCTAAACATCAAAAAATCTGGTTCTAGGTCAAAGTTGCAGTGATTCATGCCCAGAGCTGAAACAAGGGCATCTTCTAGAGGTAAATTTCAATATCAAGAGCTTTCTCTTTCAAATCCCAGAGGAAGGAGGACTAGAACTTCATTATCACCAGTTAGGGGTGTAATGATAGTTAATATACCTGTAAGGTCTATCTCTACTCCTCCTACTACTCAAACTCAGCCTAGATTGCCATCAACACTCACCAATAGAACACTTGTCTACATGGCATAGCCAAGGGTTCATGCCTTTGCAACCTTTAATGGTGGGAGTCCTCTATTGTTAGCCCAAAGGCATGATATACAAGTATCTGCACTAAAAAGTATACCTAATTTTACTGGTGAAACTTCCATCTCCCCTTTAGAGCATATTCAAGAAGTAGCAAATGTTTGTAATATTCATGGTATTATAGAGGATGATGTTGTTGTTAGACTTCTAGCCTCATCTTTAAAAGGAAAAGCATTATAGTGGTATAGAGGCTTAGCTCATGGTTCTATAACTGATTGGGATGGACTAGGAGCAGGATTATGCAAACATTTTGAGGATAGAAGTGACCATCTGGCACTTTTAGAGCATTTGACTACAATAAAAGGAGCCCCCCATGAGTGTATGACTAATTTTAATTATAGATTCCAAAAGACATGGGATAGAATACCTACCACAGTGAAACCTACCCCTGGTAATGCCTTCTTGCATTACCTTAGAGCTTTTAACAGTGATATCGCCACTACAATCCAAACTATGGGAGGAGATACCTTGCCTAATGCTTATGAGATAGCCATAAAACCTAAGAACATCCTAATACAAGGAGGAAAATTGGCTCCAAGGCCCCCTATGCCTTTCTTTCCTGATGTTCCTAACCACCAACCAGCAATGGGCCCCCTTCCTACAACTTCTACATCACAAGCCCTTACTCCAGTCCCTCAAGCTTCTACATCCTCAAATGGGAGATGAGCTCAAAGAAATGCTCCAAGGTCTAGTGCCAAATACAGATAAAAGACAGAAGACCCTTGATAAAAAATTGCAAGAGCAGGGGAGGGAGTTGAAGGATCAGGGAAAGAGATTAGAGGATAGTTTTTCTCTAATACAAAAGATGAGTAACAAGGTGGTGGCCTTAGAAAGGTAGCAAGCTCAAAGTGGCAATCCTCCCCAATTGCAATATCAAGCTCCAAGTGGTGGTAGGCTTCCTAATCAGTGGAATAGCTCCTTTGATTAGGGTAGGCAAAATAGTCATGCTTCTGCTTCAAGCTCAAATCAGAATAGAGCTATAGTCCCTCAAAATAACTTGGCCCAAGATCAAGATTTCTTTCCTTCTTGCAACTATTCTTATACCTATTGCATGTGCAAGGAGGCAGAATCTTATATGGCCCTAACTGTCCAAGAACCTGTAGCAAAGCAATCATACAAGGAGGATCATCCCAAGGAGGCCTCATATATTCAAGGACGTGATGATTGCTCTTTCATGAATCATCAAGTTGGGGAGCATTGTAATGTAAACCAGGATTTTGTTGCTCATAACACAAGAAGCACGGAGAGAGCTATGGAACATGCTGCCCCTCCTTCTCCTAAACAGGCCTCAACTTCAAGTGCTACACCTCATATACAAGCAGCAAATGAACAAACAAGTACATCACAACAGCAAAAGCAAGATTCTAGGAAGAAAGATGCAAGTGATCGTTATGTTGCCCCATCTCAACTTCTTATAAGTGCAGCTCCCAAAGTTTCTACCAAAGTTCCTAATGCACCTTTTAGTGTGGTAGAGAAAATGAAGAAGACCAATGTGAATATCTCCATGTGGGATGTTGTTGCTACCATACCAATGCAGAAGAGGATGCTACAGCAAGAATTAGAGAAGATTGAACTCAAGGATCAGCCATCTATCATGGAGAATGCCACAAGTCTAGTACAACCAGCAGGGGAGGTGGAGACAAATAAAAAGGTTAGACCTCCTCCATTCTATGTTTCCCTAATTATAGGAGGCAAGTTAGTCCACAATTGCATGATAGATTCAGGGGCTAGTAGCTCAGTAATGCCTAGGTGTGTTGCTGATGCTTTAGGAATGAAATATGAGCCCATTGTTAGGGATGTGTTATAATTAGATGGTAGTACTATCAAAACTATAGGTATCCTTAGGAATGTGGATATGGCCCTACATGCATGCCCTAGTTGCACTGTAATTCAAGACATATCTGTTGCTGAAGTCAAGCCCTATTTTGCTATCTGTCTTTCAAGGGATTTCACTGCTCAAATTGGTGGATTCATATCTGCTGATTGGTCATATATGTCATTTAAGACCAGATATGGAGCCAATGCCTCAATTAGAGCAAAACCTCAAGCCCTTCATCACACTGAATCTTACACCCCCAATTCCATCAACATGAACTGCCCTATTCTAGAGATGGATGAAAATGACATAGTAAATGAGCCTATCACTTACATAACAGAGATTCCTAATTTCTTCTTGGATGAGTGGGCAAATGCATATCAGTTTGAGCCTATGTCAGAGACTCTTGAGACAGGCCTTAGTACACATTGCATAATAGAGAAAGATGCCCAAGTTCCCGATCTTGTTGGGACTAATGATGATATAAATGGAATATGGAGTATGTGCTTTGATGGCTCAACGAACAGAAATGGGTCAGGGGTTGGTGTTGTGCTGATCTCTCCCACACAAATAAGATACTACTTCTCATTTAGGCTCCAATTCAGTTGCACCAATAATGTGGCCGAGTATGAATCCTTGATTCAAGGTCTCCTACTTGCCCAAAAGAGAGGAATTGAAGCCTTGAAAGTATATGGAGATAGTGAGTTGGTATTCAATCAGGTGAGGAATCAAAATATCACCAAAAATGGCCTGCTCAAGTCTTACAAACATAGATTCTGGGATTTGCCTGAGGGATTCAATGCATTTAATATTCAGAGCATTCCTAGGAAAGAAAATAAACATGCTGATAGACTTGCAATAGTGGGTGCAACTTATGATGTACCAGGGGATCTTGGGGAGGAGAAGAAGCAAAAAATTAGGGTGGTAGTGAGGCCTGCCATCCATGACAATAACACTCATTGGCAAGTGTTTGACTTTGATGAACAAATTGTGAGTTTCTTGCAAAATGAGGCAGAATTTTCAGATAGAAACCAGTCAAGGCTGCAAGATCAGTATGGTGATCAGATCATTCACCTTAGTTCTAACAAGTTGCCCAAGGGTCTCATTACCTTGGAGAGTATCTTTAATCCTGATGATCAAACAAGAGGCAAAGGGATGAATCTAGCTGTAGAGAAGGATTATTATGCCCCAGTTACAATTGCTGATGGAAAATCTCTGAATATGGGGAAGGTATGTTCTGAAACTAAGCAAGAAAACTTCATTCATTTATGTCAAGAATTTAATGATGTATTTTCTTGGACATATGATGACTTAAAAGGGTTTGACCCTAGTTTGTTTCAGCATACCATAGATTTAATTGATAAGGCCAAACAAATAAGGAAAAAATAGAGACTAGTGAATCCTAAGATTGAGCCCCTAATGAGAAAAGAATTATCCAAGTTGATAGAGGCCAATATAATATTTCCTATCAAACACTCATCATGGGTAGCTAACCTTGTCCCTATAAGGAAGAAGAATGGAGAAATTAGATTGTGTGTGGACTTTAGGGATCTTAATCAGGCTTCTCTTAAAGATCACCATCCTCTCCCTTCCATGGAGAAAATTCTATCCAAGGTCAGTGGGTCAAGGAGACTCTCTTTCCTTGATGGATTCTCTGGTTACAACCAAGTGCTGGTTAAAGAATTTGATAGACATAAAACAACATTTACTACTAAATGGGGCACCTATGCTTATTGCAAGATGCCATTTGGACTAACAAATGCAGGTGCCACATTTCAGAAGGCAATGGAGATGGCCTTCAAAAAACTATATGATAAGTTTGTCTTAGTATACCTTGATGATATAACTGTATACTCAAAAAATGTAGAAGATCATTTTGATCACTTAAGGCAGGTATTTCTAAGATGTATAGAGTTTGGGGTTTCCCTCAACCTAGCCAAGTGTGTCTTTGCTACAAGCCAAGGAAAGTTATTAGGACACATTGTATCTGAGGATGGGCTGACCATTGATCCAGAAAGAATAAAGGCAATACTTGCCCTTCCTTTTCCTAAACACAAGAAGGGGCTGTAAAGTTTCCTTGGTAGAATAAACTTTGTGAGAAGGTTTATCCCTAATCTTGCTACCATGGTGAAACCTCTTACAGCTATGCTTAAGAAACGTATGATCTTCTCATGGACTAAGGAAGGGAAGGAGAGTTTTGAAGAGATAAAGGCAGCCATAGCCTCAGCCCCTACTCTCATAAACCAAAATTTTGAGAAGGATTTCATCCTCTACACTTTAGGTGGTGAGTCAAGAATCTCTGTTGTCTTGACTCAAACGAATGGCAAGGATGAGGAGTAGCGTATAGCCTTCTTTAGTGAAGGGATGAAGGAATATGAAGATAAGTACAAATTTGTTGAGAAGCAAGCTCTTGTAGTCATCAAAGCCTTGAAGAAATTCAGACAACTCTTATCCCACAATAGGATCCATTTGTTGGTGCCCCATGCTAGTGTAAAAGACTTCTTGTTAAGCAAAGATATCAGTGAAAAGAGAGTTGGATGGATCACTAGGGTAATGGAGTTTGACATTCAGATTACCAAGTTGGTAAGAGGGAGAGGATTGTGCAAGGAAATGTTATCAGACCAGGGCTCTGATGAAGAAGCTACTATGGTATTAATAGAGCAATAGGAAGTAAGAAATTTTGATGGTCCAAAGAGCTGGATAAGTGATATGAAGAGCTTCTTATCAGGCGATGGATACCCTTAGGGATTGGATAGAGCTAAAAGAAGACAATATAGACTACAGTCCATTCCCTATGTTGTAATTGATGGTATCTTATTCAGGAGGGATTTTAATGGGACCCTATTGAGATGCATTGAAGAGGATCAGGCTAAAAGGATGATTAAAGAACTTCATGATGGCCCTGATGGCGGCCATTTCTCTACAAGAAAAACTGCCATGAAGATCATGAGGGCTGGTTATTATTGGCCATCTTTGTTCCATGATTGTTATAGGTATGTGAGAAAATGTGAGAAATGTGCTTTCTTTTCAGGCAAACAAAGGCTTGCAGCTCTCCCCCTTCATTATATTCAGGTGGATCAGCCCTTTACCCAGTGGGGGTTGGATTTTATACGCCCCATTAATCCACCATCTAGTGTAGGTCATAAATGGATTCTGGCTGCTACTGATTATTTCACTAGATGGATAGAGGCAGTTGCCTTGAAGGATGCCACAGAACCATCGGTGGTTGAGTTCCTTGATGGGATTGTATCTAGGTTTGGTGCGCCTTCTACTATTATCTCAGACAATGCTAGGTCTTTTGTTGGAACCCAGATTTGTGCATGGGTAATGAATCACAATATCTACTTGAGCACATTATCAAATAACTATCCCCAGGGTAATGGTTTGGCTGAGTCTTCCAGCAAGAATCTGATCAGAATCATGAAGAGGACAATAGAAGACAATCAGAGGGTCTGGCATAAGAAACTAAGAACTGCTTTATGGGCTGATAGGATAACACCCAAGAGATCTATTGGGAATTCACCTTTTGTGCTGGTCTATGGTAGAGAGGCTAGACTCCCAATTTCATTGGAATTCCCATCCTTAGAGTTGGCTCATCAGTTGGAATTGATTGAAGATAATTCCATGTCAGTAAGAATGGTAGAGTTGATTGAACTGGAAGAAAAGAGAAACAAGGCCATGCAAACCCTGGAAATGCATCAGCAACAGATGAAAAGGAGTTTTGATAAGAAGGCAATGGTCAGAAACTTCAAAGAGGGAGATTTAGTCCTCAAGCAAGATTCAGACAGAGCAAAACCAGGAAGACATTTTAAGTTTGACCCACTATGGAGTGGCCCCTATCTGATTGCCAGTTGCAAACAGGCTAATACATTCCAACTGAGCAGACCCAATAGTGAAGTTCTGCTCATCACAGTCAATGGGATTTATCTTAAAGCTTGCTTCTGATGAAAATTGTGAATCCATGTACATAGTTAGTCTAGTTTCTTTTTTGTTATTTCTTGCTTTTCAAGAAGTGCGCGTGCACAGGGTTCTCTTTTTGAGTTGCCAGCTTTCAAAGTTTTGACAGTCTCAGGTTGCAGAGGAAGTTCTATTTTTTGTTTCCAGTTGTAGTTGCAGAGCTAGAGTTTTCAATCTCTCATAGGACGGGTTAGGGTTTTGCAGTTCTTAGATTCACACTTTTTGACCCTGTATCCCAATGGAGTTTTTGTAGGCACTGGTCTTATTCATCGAGTAGGCTCATGCCCCCTGCG
The DNA here is from genome assembly GCA_028749045.1 of Cupressus sempervirens. Taxonomy (NCBI): domain Eukaryota; kingdom Viridiplantae; phylum Streptophyta; class Pinopsida; order Cupressales; family Cupressaceae; genus Cupressus; species Cupressus sempervirens. Next base: position 789,243,034 of record CM053783.1, on the reverse strand, counting down.
AGTCGCCAGAATGTTACCACATTTTGTTGCCCCGCCAAGTTTCAAAATTCAAATGTTACTCATCCAACGGCTAGTTCCCACAGTTAGTATTATTTTAATGCCAAGCCTTATGTTATGTTTAGCGGCCCACAAAATTCTCTGTCATTAAATCGAGGCAGATCAATGAATGATGCCATCATGCTATGGGGAAGTTGCGCAGGACTTACGATGGCGACATAACGCCTTGACGACATGTTGCGTTGGTGGGTCCACTTTCAACGAATACATCCTAGTGTTCAGTGGTCAAAAAAGTTTTACAATGCCGTAGGCACTATGTCGCTATCACATGTTGGTTGAGAAATCTCCATAGTGACATAGCGCTCGGCCGGCCAGAAGATGTTTTACGGTGAGTCCCACTATCGACGGCAAGGTTCATGGCAACAGAAAAAATTAGCGGCAGGAACTTCAGGCAAGCAGTTGGGTCCCATTTGTACTTCACCTATACAGTCAGAAGCCCGGCGCCATGGTGGCAAATCAGAAAGAGCCACGTGCAAATGAGAGGACATGTCATCAGCTGGGCACTATGGTGCTATGGGAATTTGACTTCGATTTTCTCATAGTGACATTGCACCTAGCCGACACGTGGCCCCCCGTAGGGTCAAGTCTTGGAATCTGCCAGGTCGATGCTTCAAATGACCAATCGAGAGATGTCAGGTGTATGAATCAAAATGCAGTTGTGCATGAGACCAGGTCATTAGTGTTGTCAGTGGAGTCAGAGGTTAGGACCTCCATCATCAGATTAAGATGAATCAACGATAGCGCTATGTCGCTTATCAAAAGTTGCACGACGAATATGATGGTGACATAGTGCCTAGAGGACATGTGTACTCGTGGGTCCAAAGATGTCAGCGAGGATCTGTCAGACAGTTCAACGTGGCTAGTTCCTATTCATCGATGCACTGAGGGGTAGTATCCATCTTGTTTGACGTTGGATCAAGGCAGATCAACGGATGGCACCATGTCACCATGGTGAAGTTGCATGATCTTTACCATAGTGACATGGCGCCCTTTCGTCGCATGTCGGTGGGGCCCGATTGCAACAGGGTACGTTGGAAAGATGTTGCTAGGTGTCATTTAGGTGTAGGGCATTCTGCTGAGGTGGTGCCAGATACGATAGGCCCAGGGTGAAGCAAGTATGACACATGACGAGTCTTCGTGATCGTCAGATCTGCAGAGATCTATGGCAGGCGCCATCGCGCTATGAAGAAACTGCATGGTCTTTATGTTGGCGACATAGGGCCCTATTGACACGTGTCTCACTGGCTCGGTCAAGGTTGGCAGCTAGTAGTTGGCGATTATGGTTAATGATAATAGTCTGGAAGGTGGCATGGTTAGTTAAATAAAGGAGGGTCAACCATGGAGAACTTCCCAGGTGGCAGAATTAAAGGAATGTGATTGGCCCGCGTGGCCCAGTCGGTATATGGAACCGTTTGACCTCGACACCCCTGCTGATCCATGAACCAAGAAGCAAAGGTGGTCGATTTTATCTTGCGATCTGATCTTCATGATTGATCCTGACCTACCAGAAATGAATGCAAAACATAGGGAAACACTCCATCCATCCAGTCGACCCATCTACTGTGTTAGGATCATTCATTGGTGCTGCTTCTATCTACTCGAGGCATTTCTCAGAGGAATATCAGATTTTTACTCAAAACCACTAGATCTTTGATCAAATTTTTTAGGGCGAGAAGTTATTACCAGTAGTTGAGTAGTTAATGCAGAGCCAATGTCCTCAGTTATGCCTGAACTATAAAGGCAATTTCGTAATCTTTTCCAAGGGTCGACTCTTTTTTATTTCTCTGATATTGCTCTGCAACTCTCAGTGTAACATTCCCTATGCCTCTAAACTAAATGATTCTCTGTTTTATCTCCTTCAGCCATTAATGTGTATGTGCATCCCTTTTGCTCTCATTGGTGTATTGTCGAGATCTGTAGCCTGCATACTGTATCTATTTTTGCCTACTGGATAATATATAAGTGGGATTCCTCTTTCCTTGTGTTATTCAATTTGGTTTCCTAATTTGCATGAGGTTATTAGATCAAAACAAGCCTGTATGTGTATATCCTTAGTTTCATTCTGGTTCAATAGTGCATACATGGGCAGAAATGGGTCTGAACACTCTATTTTGGTGCATCACCTCCGTAGTTTAGGTAGGGTAGAGTTATTTTTTGCATCTCCTTCTTCCCCTTTTCCTTCCAAGAGTAGTTAGGTGCATCTTGATAGTAAGAGGAAGCCGGCCTCCTCCAAAGACTCAACCTCACAGTTCAAGTCCCACAGCTTGGAGGTTGTTTCCATGTTTCACTAGGTTGTCCTCGTGCATAGGCCTTGGACAAGGGTGCAAACCTAAGTGACAAAAATTACACATGGTAGACCAACAACAACATTATTGGGATATTTATCGACTATTCGGCCATAGCTAGGGTGGAGCTATGGGCTATGATCAGGCACTATTGTAATATTTTTGACACAACTTGGTGAAAGGGGCTGGAAGAAGCCATTAAAAGCATTGATTCCAAGCTTAGGATTCCCCTCCCAAAAAGGCATATGGCACACACTCTGGGCAGCCCTAACTTGGATGTAGTATTTTGACGCCCCTCTCTATTCATTCATGAGAACTTGTCCTTCTACAAGGAATGGTCAAAAATGGAGGCTAGCATTTAGTTCCTCCTCCAGTGGAGAGGGATTGTTGAAGAAAATAGCAAAAATTGGCTTATGGACTACCTCAAAATTTTTAAAGCCTACATCCATCTAGGGGTGGTTCTGCATAACTTAAAGGCTTTGAATTTATGCACCTAGAACATGGAGAAGTCTAGTAGGGAGAAGAATGAGTTTGAATTCCTGCCTAACTTCCAACCTACGAAGCCCAATGATATATTAGAGATTATCATGGTTTATTGGAAGTAGGTGGGCTCTCATGTGTTGTATTGGTGTCTTATCTCCTCTAAGGTTAGGTGTGGGTCTCCCTTGTTTTTTTCCCCTTATCTCAATATGATAGTATGTTAGTTCATTGTTTCTATCTTAGGCTAGTCATTTGGATATTTTTTATATATATTAATGGGCCTATGTCCAATTTTTCTTCCTTTTCCTTCCCTTTTTGTACCCAGCTTGATATAGAGCATGGAAGGATTATATTTATGGGTTTAAGTTCTCTGACTGGTTTCTCTCTTTGTAATTAGACTATAAATAGGGTTTTATTCTCATCTTGATCCTTTCATTATATAATTATCCTCTTAATATACAAAGATATTTACTATATTTATGTCTTGTTTTCTTTGTTTATTGGTCTCTATAGATTTTTTATGCTTGTTTGGTTCTACATTTCCCTAATGCAATGAACGAATTTGTAGTTTTTTTAGCATAATAGAGATAATGAGTTTAGTTTACATTAATTGATAATTGAATCAAATGAAATGAATTTGAAATTCCTCATTCTCCATTAGCTTAAATCTAGTAGACTTGTTAGTCTATATGTTGTAGCATTGATAGTTTTTTAAGATCAAAAGATCATCGCTTGAGGTAGTAATCAGGTCCATGATCATAATAAGGATAATAATTATTTTATATTAGGCCTCCATAGATAAGAACTAGTAATTAAATAAATTTATTATAAACAATTAAGTAACTCTATAAGATAATCAAACTATCATTATCAGAACAACTTTAATAATTGGGCCTCAGCTAAGGACTCTGCATGGTAGCCTCTATGTGATAATGATCAGTTTTAAATACTTTGTGGCATTCAAAATGATAAATTAAAACCTAGTTTTAGGAGGATTTCAATTATTTTAGAGCTTATTAAAAAAATGCTAGGACTAAATTGTCAGGACTAAGAGTATATGTAATCAATTATGGAAATGTACAAATTTCTCAATTAAATATGGTTGCAAAGCATGGAAAAATCTAACAAGGGATGCCTATTTTATATTTTCTTTAATTGTACTAACAATTTCATCTTAGCAATCTACTATTTTAGCAGAATAGATAGGTATGTGAGATAGCGATAAATCAGTAACAAAGAGATGCTTACAAAAAATCTTATACTCTAGCTAGAGGGGTTCTCCCAAAATAGGAAAATAACTAGAATGGACTAATTAGAATAGATTAATATAGATTACAACTCATGTCCACCCAATTGTAATAAATGCCAAGTTTTAAAATTGGGGTATGCCCCTTTTATTTTGCAATAATAAAGGACTCAGGTCCCAAGCAAGACTGGAGGTTTTCTTCTTTGTTCTTTCCTACTAGTGCTCGTTTGAACAGAGGTACTCTATTGTATTTATTTTTATTAGATTAATATATCCAAAGGCTTTGATCATTTACTGATATATATATATATATATATATATATATAACATCTCATGAATTAATTAAATAAAATAATAAAATTTAAAGATAATGTTATAGTTCTCATCTTAGCATATTTATAATTATTTCATTTAATAATAATTTATTTAGGAGTTTTATTTTAATTAATAAACTCTAAATAATATTATTAGTATAATTAATAAATATTATATTAAAAATATCTCATGATTAATTAAAGTGATAAAGAAAATTAATTTAATAAAATATTTAAATTTAAATTACATAAAGTTGTTTCATGAAAATTGTATATAGAAAATTCAATATTTCATTTTATTTAATTAATTGAAATAATTAATTAAATTAAAGAATTAAATTTAAAAGACTTAATTAAAGTTCTATTTTTTAGATATTTATATTTAATTAATTTAATGATAATTATTTAGGAGTTTTATTTTAATAATAAACTCTAAATAATATTATTAATTAAGTTAAAAATTATATTATCAAAAATGTCTCGTAAATTAATTAAATAAAAGAATAAAATTTAATGATAAAGTTATAGTTTTAATTTTGACATATTTATAATTATTTAATTTAATAATAATTTATTTAGGATCTTTATTTCAATTAATAAATTCTAAATAATATTATAAGTTAAATTAATAAATACGATATTAAAATCATCTCAAGATTAATTAAAGTGGGAAAGAAAATTAAATTAATAAAGATTTAATTGCATAAAGTTGTTGCATGAAAATTATATACAGAAAATTTAATATTTAATTATATTTAATTAATTGAAAAATTAATTAAATTTAAAAGATTAAATTAAAGTTTTAATTTTAAGATATTTATATTTATTTAATTTAATAATAATTACTTATGAGTTTTATTTTAATAATAAACTCTAACTAATATTATTAGTTGAGTAATAATAATTATTTGATTAAAAAACAAAATATTAAAATATGTGAATATTTTATTAATTAAAAACTAATTAAATTTATGCTTTGAATAAACAGTTCAAAATTAAAAATCTAAAAGTCTAAATTTAGAAAATTTGTTAAAGAAAGATTAGAATATGATTTTATTTAATTAATTAAAAATTAATTAAATATGTGCTTTAGTTTAAAATGTTTATTTTAAAAGTCTAATTTAAGAAGTTGAATAAAAATAGTAAAATATTAAAGATTTAATATTGTTTTATTGTGATTAGTTAATGAATAATTATTAGATTAGAGTTGCATTTAAATAATGAGCTTTAATATTCTTATAAATATAAATAATAAACTATGCTTTAAATAATGCTTGCACTAATTAATAAAGTGGATGAAAAGATAATATAAAAGAATATTTTAATTAAAAAGTTCTTTAAATGTGCATTAATGAATTAAATTTAAAAGATTTGATTCAAGTTATAATTTAGGTATATTTATATTTATTTAATTTAATAATAATATATTTAAAAGTTTTATTTTTAATAAACTCTAAATAATATTATTGGTTACATTAATAAATATTATATTAAAAATGTTGCATGATTTAATAAGGGAGAGAAAGCTTTAATTTAATAAAGTTTATTTTAATTAATTTGAATAAAGTGTGCATGAAAATTAACTTATCATAATTAAAGACAAAGAGCTCTCACACGATTGCATGATCAAAGCCTTGATTTGGCGGAAGAACTCTTTATTAAGAAAATTAGAGCTCATTTTTAGATACATAGGTTTGGAAGAGCCAATTTCTAAAAAGAGGGTTTTCAAAGGAAAAGCAAGATTCTTGCATGTTTGTGCATTCACTATTTTAACATTGGATTAGGTAGGATCTTGTTAGTTTGTGCAGTAGTTGCTCATTCTTCGAATTCATGTCTTCTTCATGTTTATTGTGTTACTATTTTTCAGAAGTTCTCTAGGTTGAAACTCTTGTCTGAGAACATTGATTTCCATTGTAGAATTGTCTATGATTTAATCTGAAAAACCTTTAGTAAATATTGAACTTTAGGGCTTTCAAAACCTAATGAATTATGAAATTCACTTTTGTATGTGCTTTATGTGACATTTGATTTACTAATGTTGGGATTTTTGGGTTTGTCTTAGATTTGGTTAGTCAAGATGTTTACCAGAGGCTCGAGAGTTCTATTTTGTGATATTATGATGATGTTCTCATCTCAATCTTTTATAATCAACCATGGTAATGTGTTTGGTATTCTTTATGAGATGTTTTGATGCATTGATTATTATTGTTTTCCAATGTTCTTCTGTGGAACTAAGGTGAATGGTGTGACCCATCTAATATAACCTTTGAGTCTTCGATCAGTTGTCTTTGAATTGCTTTCTAGTCACTTGTATAGAACTAAGGTTATTGTATGATTTGTTCTTGGTGATGTCATGTTATGATGTGGATTAGTTTATGTATACTTGATTTTGGGATCAATCCTATTAGGATGATCATTTTGGTGGAATTTGTGATTATGATCTATGATTTTCAATATTTGTCAGGTGCTTGTTTAAAAACTAATGTATGGCATGTGGTCTTTTGTGATAATTTGGTTTTACTGAGCTTAGGGTAGGTCATTTATATGTAATGTTTGGAAGTGGCTTGCAATGGAGGCTAGGGCCCAAAGTGGCTTCCAGGGTAACCTATTGTAAGTTGTTTAATAAGTGAAATCACTACACTAATGGGAAAAAAATTAACCTAATAAGAGTCTTTGTATGTTCTCACCCATGCCTCAAGTGCTAGTATAGACTAGGATTGGAGTAGAGAGAATGCTTGGTTGTGACCATGCTTCATTAGTATGCTTTATCAGTATGAAAGGATACTAGTGCTACATAGAGTCACTAAGGGGCTAGGGTCAAGTTAGACTGATAGCGTAACTCTGACATTGATTTGTGCAATGACACTTGTCTGCTTGCATATTAGATTCCCTACATGTTTGTGTGCCTCTGGGTCTGGATGTCAATTTATCTTGGAACCTTTTAGTTAGATTACTTTTAGGGTTTCATTGACTTATATATTATTTAAATTGATTTTGGGATTGATATCATGTTTGGGACTTGAGACTATCTCCTTAGCACGATGGGAGTGGGCCATTTAGGTTCCATCAGGTCAGGTGGTAATGCTTTTTCTTATACCATTGAGATTTGACTTTAAGATACCACTACTGGATGTGTTTATGTAGATGTTTCTTTCTATCTATTCCTATATTTCTATGATGGATGGCTATACTTAGTGTATTGTATTTGATTTCATAAATCTTACAAGATGATGTAATCTATTTTATAAACGTATATTCTATTAGTCTTTCATACCTTGTGACATGTACAATCGATGATTGTGTATTATGAATTTATTGTTGAATGACATTCGGAACAAATGTATATTATTTAACTGGACTTGGACTTGTAATTATTCTTTCATATGGATGTGTTATTTATTTGACTTCAAATTATTTAAATTTAAATGTGACTCAATGTCATAGGACCCTTAAGAGTCATAACATGTTTATGTGTTGTTGATGTATGAGTGTATGTTAATTGCTTCCGCTATTCTGTTACTGTTGTTTTATCTTTATCTTTCAAAAAAAGAATGTTTGAGATACTTAGTAAAAATTTAACTTCTTTTGGGTTACATGGAAGGGCATTACGTTGCTTAAGTTATGTTAAAAGGAGAAGCTTGATTTCTTGAAGGGTTTCGGGTGAATCAGAAATAGAATGGCAATGGAGAGCTTATTAGTGATTCATCATATGAACTGAAGAATGATCTAAACTTGCAAAGTGAGATGTAATCATGATCTTATTTCTAGGATCTAGGACTATTACAAAGAATTCTAACCAATTACATAAAGTTAATTTAAAACCATGAATGAATAAAATTAACATAATTGAAATAAAAGAACAACATAGAATGAAATGACAGAAGGAGAAAAGAGAGATAGAGACACAACACATTTGATTTTGGAGTTCGTCCAGTATGGACTATGTCTCCAGATCCAACTCCAATATGGGGACTGGTCTGATTAACTCCAAGAAATCAATTACAAGTGATTTGAAACAATTCCCTTCAAGCACATGCAGCAATATTCTCCAATATGTGGGAATAATCACCAAGTCTCCAAAATCACAAGCTCGTTCTCATCATCTGGATGTTCAAAATAATTTTCATGCCTTAAAAATAGCTTCCTACCCCCCTTTTAAATACAAAATTAGCCTAAAATAGGCTAAAACAAAAGAATATAATAATAGACCTTTTTAACAGATTACATCTCATCATAACCCCTTGGCCATTTTTCAAATATGGCCTTATTTTATTTTTAGGGGCTATCTTAACAAAATAAACCTTATTTAACTAAGGTTGGCAGTTAAAATAATTTCCAAATAGCACATGCACTACTTAATATCATATTGCTATAAATGGCTCAATGGTGACCCTCCATTTTGTAAGGCTGGTGGTCAGGGGTTCAACCCTTGCTAGCCTCCATCACTCTATTTGGTGGTTTGTTATAATTTAAAATGAAACTTCCTCCAAAGTTTAGTAAATTTTGTTTTTGGTGTAGCGGTTGTTTAGGAAAACTGTTAGGAAAGTTGTTGTGGGTTCAAATCCAACTGTGTGCTTTTTAAAAACAAACCTTCCTTCCAAATGCCATGTTTTAGATGTTGATAGCTTGAAGTTGCCATGTCACTTTACTGATGTCATGATGATGTCATCAATATTTTTATTTTTCTTCCAAATTCAAATGTGCATAACCTCAACATATGAGCTCCTTTTTTGACAAAATGAATGTTGTTGGAAAAGTCTTGACGAGCGAGCAAACTTTGACCAGTTATAACTTGGTCATCTAGACTCTAATTTTTTGCATTCAAGTTGCATTGGAGTCATAATTTTGAACACTTTGTAATGATGTTGATTCTCAGATCATTGGGGACATTTTATTTTTTACCAATTTTTATCCCTTGGATCAAGCCTCCCTAGTGAAGAGTTTTTGGACCTCTGAAAGTTTGATTACTCAAAAAGTAGGTTAGGGTATAGTTCCCTCACTTTAGTAGTCTCCATCCATCTTGCCTTGCTTGGATGCATCCCCTTCAGTCCCACTTAGAGGTATTCAACTAGTCCTCTTTGTGAAGTTTTGACATTCCTGAGTAGGATAACATCTTCTGGCAATTCTAACATATACTCTAGTGAAAAATCATCAATTGATGGAACCTAAACACTATTGTCTTCATCCAAGATCATTGGAGGCTCATACAACTTCAGATTCTCAACATTGAAAACTGAGTAAATGTGCATGTATGGAGGAATATTAAGGAAAAAGGCATTGCTACCAATCTTTTCCAAGATCTCAAAAGGACCATACCTGATAGGCTTGAGCTTCCTTCCTTCAGCTTACATTCGTTCCTTGCTGATATGTAACCAAACTCTATCACCAACTTGGAATTGATGATTGATAAAATGTGTATCATGGCGAGCCTTTTATTTTTCTTGGCTCTACTCTAACTATGTTTCTACTACTTGATGGATTTCTTGGACCTTCTAAATGAACTTCAAATCCCTTTCTACATCATGGCATCCATCAAGAATGTCATCGTTCCCAAAAGAAAAATCCATTGGCATTTTAGGCAAATAATTGAAGCAAGTCTCAAAAGGAGACCTCTTTGTAGAAGAATGTGCCCCATGGTTGTAAGCATGTTTCACAATATGAAGACTTTCATCCCTAAACTTAGGATGCTTATTGTAGTAACCTCTAAGCAAATGCACAACTATCCTCTTCACTACCTCTATTTTCCCATTGGCTTGTGGATGGCAGGTTGTACTTTTCTTTAGCTTGGTATCCATGAGACCCCACAATTCTAACTGAAATTCCCCTAAAAATCAAGAATCTCGATTTGATACAATGGAAGTGGATAACCCAAAATGAACCTGTACATTTTGAAAGTACATATGGGCTGTCAGTTCAATAGTGACTTGCTTTTTACAAGGCATTAAGATACACATTTTTTTGAACTGATCAAGTACTATATACAAATAATCATGACCCTTCCTTGACATAGGTAAACCTCCCAAAAATTCCATAGACACACTTTCCCATGGATGGGATGGTATAGGTAATGGTGTGTACAAACCCAATTTCCTATTACTCGGTTTGCTAGTTGCACACACTATACATCCTTTTATATACTTAGTGATAGTGTCTTGCATGTGAGGCTAGTAGCAATATTTTTGCAATTGAGAAAATTTCTTACTTACCTCAAAATATCATACAATCAAAGAGGTATACGCTTCATGAATTACTAATGCTTGTTCATCTTTAGGAATGCATAATTTTTGCAAGTGATACGATAAGTTATTCTACACATAATAGTATTTCTCTTCTACATGTTTACCCTAGATTAAAGTTGCAAAGATATCCTTAAAGTTCCCATCATTAGCATAATGTTCTTGAAATTTTTTTAGAGTGGTAGCAAACTAGTTTACCTCCTCGCATTAATACATCTCCCATGGAAAAACCACTTGCATCTATCTTGATCTCAAATGGTTTATGTAAATCTGGTAAAGCCAGAATTGGTGTGGTGCTCAAATTTTTCTTCAAAGTGTTGAAAGCCTTCTGTTGTGGACCTCCCCACTGAAAGGTTGCCTTGGTACTAGTTAGTGCATCCAACAACAATGCAATAGAAGAGAAGTTTGCAATGAACCTCCTAAACCTTCTAACTTTTGTAACTATACTTGGCTTAGGCCATTTTAAAATACATTCAACTTTTGCAGGGTCTGCTTTCAATTGGCCATCTCCTATGACATAACAAGTACACTAAGGATGTCTTTGCAAATTCACATTTTAACATCTTTACATAGATTTTTTCTTTTCTCAATACATCAAGTACTTTCTTTAAATGAATTATATGATCATCCCAAGACTTACTAAATACAAGAATATCATCTAAATAGACTATGAAAAAATCATCAATAAAATGACAAAAGACATCATTCATGACTCTCATGAATGTAGATGGTGCATTACAAAGCCCAAATGGGATAACCAACCACTCATAAAGTCCCTGCTTTGTCTTAAAAGAAGTTTCCAAACTATCACTTTTTGCAATTCTTATCTAATGATATCTACTATGTAAATCTATCTTAGTGCAATAAATTGCATGTTTCAACTAATCAAGTAAATCATCAATCTTAGGAAGAGGGTAATTGTTCTTTACCATTATCTTGTTCAAAGCCCTATAGTCAATGCAAATTCTCTAAGTCCCATCATCCTTTGGAACCAACACAATAGGAGAACCAAAAGGAGAAGTACTAGGATGGTAACTCCTTTGTAGACTAGCTCATGCAGTTTCTTCTTGATTTCTTCATTCTGCAAGACTGATAAATGATACATGTCGATATTAGGAAGTGGCACATTTGGCTACAACTAGATTGCATGCTATATTTCTATTTTAGGAGGCAATCCCTTTGGTTTCTAAAATAAAATAAGTCATAATAAGCAAAACAAACTTTGAACAATTCAACTTTATGTTTTGGATCACATTACTTAAATGCCTTAGATGTTTCATCTTCTTTGGCTTTTATAATCATCAACACAAAAATTCTTACTAGATTTGACTAATCTTTTCATTTCACTACCATTAGCTAGGGCTAGATTAGTCTTTATTTTATGTGCTCATACAATGCATTCAATCTTATCTTTATAAAGATGATACTTATTTTCCCCTTATAAAAGATAGCCTATTGGTCATACAAATAGGGACTGTCAAGCACAAGACTACAAATATCTAGAGAGACTACATCAGCTTCTACCTCATCTACAAAGTTTGTAGTGATAGCGAATCTTAACTTACATTGCTTGGTTACCTATAACTGTGCATCATTGCAAACCAATCCAAGAGGATATGTCTTTGGATGAGGTGTTGTAGTCAGATTAAGCTTCTTAACAACTTCCTAAGATATCAAATTAACTTGCAAACCCATATCAAATAATATATCAACCTTATTATGCTTGATGACCACTCAAACATGAAATAATTCATTCCTTTTCTTATCATTCTTAGGAGGAGAATCTTTACTCATACTTGCACTTATGCTAGAAGAACTAGTAGCTAATGAGAGAGAACTATCTTTTTCCTTTACCTTGGATCCTAGTGGCAATGATCTATGTTTCCTCTCTGGAATCAAATCCAAGATCCTATTGAACTACAGTAGCAGTCTTTTGTTTGCCTTTATTTCCAGCAAATCACTTCGGCCTCTTTTCAGGATGCAACTTCCAACACTTAGAATCATCATGCCCTTCTTTCTTGCAATGTGAGCATGTGGGTTTCTCACCCTCTTTCTTTACTATATCTATCTTTTTACGCTTCCCTTTTCCTTTGGACTTTTCCTTAGACTTAGATGGCTTTTTATCAGACTTATCAATGAAAGTACCCTTACCTCTTACCTCTAAATGTGTTCCCTGGACACAAACTTCATCTAAATTACAAGGATTTAGAATGAGAATGGAATGCCTTAGGTAAGAATGAAGACCACCTATACTTGAGTAGAGTGTCTTGGGTATACAATGGGACATTTAATAAAATAGCCTTTTTACAAAACTTATGGGTGTATTCCTAGATAGTTTGACCTTTTGCTTGCCTAAAATGTTGCCAGTTCAACATTAACTATTGCATATCGCCTAAAGGGTAGAATTGATTCTTTAAAGCACTAACCATGCTATGAAGTTTCAACCTGAGTCCTACTCTCCCAATAGGTTAGAGCTACACCACCTAACCAAAGAGTGGCTAATTGAATTCTATCAACATAATCTACAAGGTTTTGAACTCTATAGTAGACTTCTACATGCTAAATCTAGTTATCTAATTTCTTGGCATTTAACTCCCCACAATACTTTGGCAAGTCAAACTTTACATCCAACATAATTCAAGGCTTATGTTCACCCTTAAAAATAACAAAATATTTAGAATGCATAGAAGAAGGAGAAGAGGGAGAAGATGGAGGTGTCTTTGGCAGATCATGATCAAAACCTTTCCTTTTCCCTTTGTCTCCATGTGCTATATGTTTTTGCATCTTTTCTTCTCTTTCCTGTAACAAAACTTCTACCATTGGCTACAAATTCTAGAGAGTCTTCTGGATACTTTGTTCTTCTAAACCTTGTACACCACCTTTATCTTCCATCTAGAGCAACGGATTAGCTCTTCATTTTACAAACTTAGGACTATATTCTTCAAGGTTACCTTTGCCTTGATTCAAATTGGATCTTGTTAATATTCAAATTTGTAATACTAGTCTAACAAAATATCTGATACCAAATTTGATCCAATTTCTAGGATCTAGGACTATTACAAAGAATGCTAACCAATTAGATAAAGCTAATTTAAAACCATTAATGAATCAAATTAATGTAATTGAAATAAAAGAGCAACACAAAATGAAATGACAGAAGGAGAAAAGAGAGATAGAGATACAACACATTTGATTTTGGAGTTCGTCCAATATGGACTATGTCTTTGGGTTTATCTCCAATAGGGGAACTGATCTGATTAACTCCAAGAAATCAATTACAAGTGGTTTGAAACAATTTCCTTCAAGCATATGTAGCAAAATTCTCCAATGTGCTGGAATAATCACCAAGTCTCCAAAATATAGTCTCCTTCTCATCAGCTAGATGTTCAAAATAATTTTCATGCCTTAAAAATGGCTTCCTACTCCCCTTTTAAATACAAAATTAGACTGAAATAGGCTAAAACAAAAGAATATAATAATAGGCCTTTTTAACAGATTACATCTCATCATAACCCCTTGGCCATTTTTCAAATATGGCCTTATTTCATTTTCAAGGGTTATCTTAACAAAATAAACCTTATTTAACTAAGGTTGGCAATTAAAATAATTTTCAAATAGCACATGGACCACTTAATGTCATATTGCTATAAATGGCTCAAGGGTGACCCCGCATTTTGGGAGGCTGGTGGTCAAGGGTTCAACCCCTATTGGCCTCCATAACTCTATTTGGTTGTTTTTTATAATTTAAAATGAAGCTCCCTCCAAAGTTTAGTAAATTTCATTTGTGGTGTGGTGGTTATTTAGGAAAACTGTTTGGAAAGTGGTATGGGTTCAAATCTGACTAAGTGCTTTTTGAAAACAAACCTTCCTTCTAGATGCCAAATGTCAAATGTTGATAGCTTGAGGCTACCATGTCACTTTGCTGATGTCATGATGATGTCATCAATATTTGTATTTTTCTTCCAAATTAAATGTGCATAACTTCAACATATGAGCTCCTTTTTCAATGAAACAATTAATGTTGGAAAGCTCTTGACAAGGTCTTCAATTTGAAATCCATTGTTGACCACTTTTTAGATGATTAATTTTTCACATTTTTAGGGCCTTTAGTCCTAGTTTGACCAAACATTGACCGATCATAACTTGGTCATCTAGACTCTAATTTTCCCTGTTCAAGTTGCGTTGGAGTCATAATTTTGAACACTTTTTAATGATGTTGATTCTTGAAGCATTGGGGACATTTTATTTTTCCCTAATTTTAATCCCCTAGATCAAATCATACAAATCAAAACCCTACTATTTCATTTCTAATCATTGTAAATAGTTTGTATTGAAATCATTTTAATAGAGGCTAACCTAATAGTCAATTGAAGGACTTAATAGTCTATGTAAATCCTTTAACAAGGTGACATTTTAAATGGAATGATCAAAGTCCTTTGACAAGGCCAGTCCTATAAGGGTGACTAAATTCTCAAACCAAGTCACATTTAATCATGTGTATTGTAATCATTTAATAGGGTTGGCTCGTTATAGAGCTCACTTTGAAAGATTGAAAAAGTTGTGACATGTTGCTAGTTTTTTTTCCCAAATTGGTTTTCCATGTAAAATCCTAGTGTCAAACTTGTGTTGAATTCTTTATATGTTTTACATTTGATAAAATTTATATTCAGCAAAGTATGTTATGTTTGGGATAGTAATTTTCTTTATCAATAAAGTAGAGACTAAGAAATAGTAGGATAAATAGACCAGTGAGTGTTTTATGTTTAATTGTTCAAATGGTACTTATGGACCTTGAATTGCTGATTCAACCCCCTCCCTCCCTGCCTCCCCCTCTCTCAGTTATTGTAAACATTTCAACAATGACTTTAATTTCAAAGTGTATCCCAGTTTAGTTTTTGTAGTCCCTTATTCTTATTTAAGGATTATAATTGTGAATAGTTGAGTATGAATCAAGTATGGAACTACATTCAATGAATAAGAAGTGATATATTTTTCACTATTCTACAATATGCACAAAGAATCTCATGAAATATTGTGTTTATCAATGAAATAGGGTTGGTTTTGTTTCTAGTAGTTTGATAATAGTTCTAATTTTCTAGCATGGAGATTGGATCATATCATTTAATGTGACCATGATAGATAGAATCCTTGAAATAGGTCTAATTAGTATTTATGAAGTTTCCATATTTTCTCTAATTTTAAATGGAAAAGAGGGAGGTAATTGTTTACTGTTGCTCTATTCTACTAATGCTTGCTCGATTTAGAGTTCATATCATACTAAGGAAACAATTCTGAAACAAATTGGTGTAAAACTACTATATTAGATGTTGTGTGAATTTTTTATTAATATTTTTTTATACAAAATATTCAAAAGGATTCTCATGCAACCATCAAGAAGATGGGATTATCAATGTTTCTAAAAAATTATCATTTTCTAATTCTCAAGTGTTTGAGACCACCTTGGTTCCACATGATAAGGCTCTTAAGGCTAGTGATCTTATAAAAGGAAAAATGAAAGATCAATTGGATGAAGAAGGAAATGTTACTTGCATTGAAGATGATGATACATAAGATAATAGAGAAATCATTGATTAGTCTCCTATTAATCCCAATTTTGTACCTTGAACCATCATTTTTTGAGGTTGGTGGCATTGGAGGATGGAAGAATTTCCATCATCTCAAGTTAGCTTCTCGCTTTGATATGGTGTTCTACGTGAGAATTATTTTTGGCATTATTAGTTTTCTATTTTATTCTTCTTTCTGATGCTAACAAATGTGAAGAATATAAGTTGTGTGAAGCTTCATTTTGGAGATAAGTTTGGGACCTGATACTTCACTGAATATAGATTGCTATCAAGTGAGCTTTAGAGTATATGATCAAGAATAATACCCTTTTGAAGATACTAGAGAATGAGAGGGATTTGACACATCTCTTAGGGATTATTTTTGAGTAATTCAATATTTTGTGATTTAAGAACACAATTTGAAGCTACATATTTCCAAGGGTGACATGATATCTTCATGGAGCCTTGCTTGTTGTAGGATTTTCTACTTTAGAAAAAAAAAAACATTTTCTCAAAAGATGCAATCATATTATGCATTAAACGTAATTTTCTATCTCTAAGTTAAGGTATTTTTGAAATTTTCAGGACCAATGTATTAAGGGGGGGAGGAGGGGAGTGTTTTCATAACATACTTATAAGGACATATAACTCTTCATCCTATAAATTATCGATTATCACCTAATCACTTTATGCACTATATATTATTATATCAAATGATTAATAAATGATCAAATATTCATCTAGTTTATATTTGGAAGAGCTTATAAACTAATTAACATTAAATCAACCTTGTAACATTTTCTTATGCTTATCTTACTTGTCAAATATTCAACTATCTTGACAAATAGATTAGATCTACCCGATTATGTATTGGATTTACTTATGCTATGGTTTCAATAACCAATATCCATGAAACACATTCTATTATGATGTTTTATTTCCACATTTTCAAATTTCTTATTATTTTACATCCATTTAAATTTTTTGTATTATAATCTATAATGCAACATTCCTCCATGCACACAATTTTATTTAATAATAGAAAAATTCAATATATATATATATATATATATATATATATATATATATATAATTTTGAAATATTTTATATTTTATTCTTTCTTTCTTAAAAGTCGCTTATTGTATTAAATTTGAAAGAAGAGATCTTCAAATCTTTGCTACAATTTTCTGCACCCCTACAACATTCCCATTTCTTGAGTTGGTTTATAATGTTTCACAAATAAGAATATCTTCAAATCTTAGTCTATATTTGATTGCTCATTACTGTGTAGTTTGTTAAGTCTCTCATGTGTATCCAACTTCTAACCATTGAACTTTTTGATCTTCAGAAAATAACATGGTCTTGATTTTCCTAATCGTCTCACATAAATAGTAAGAGTTGAAATAGCAAGGTAGTGCCATTAGCTATTCCCATAGTAATTTTGCCAGAATGGTTAAGCTAGAGTTGTCGCCTACAAATGAAAATCTTACACGAATTGAAATAACTATGAGCATCCCTAACCCTACACTAACATTAAATAGAATAGCTCATTGTACAGTCACGTGATGGAAACTACAAGAAAACTCTGCAAATTTCTGCATTTAAGCACCTGAACATTTGAGCATGCACACCCTACAAAACTATAGTGATTCGAGCATGCATTGTACAAGCCGGCCTTCTGGCCTAAAGGCTATAAATTTTTTGAAAAGAATGTGGAAACAGATGTTAATTGCCAAACATTGACTACTAATTCAATCTAACTACTTTAAACCATTCATTATAGGAATCGAATCCACTCGACACTGCTTGGAATTCTTCCATTAACAACCCTAAACAGGTAGTAACCTGAAGGAGTTGCGACTGTTGTAGGCGGAGCAGTCACCTCTACGGAATACACCCCGTCGCTTCCCGGCTCTCCAACTTTCGAAGCCGCTGCGAGCCACAAAAATCTCTGATTCATCGACCACGAATGCGTTGTGAAAGGAGGAGCGTATACATTGAACTTTATTTCCTGCATCGTAGCAACAGAAAAAACTAGAGTGAATTTGGCTCCGTACTTGATTTCCCTAGCTGACAATGAAGTTATATTTGGGCGCAAGGAACTGAAAGAGGGATCCAGATAGTATGGAAAGTAGGCTTCCAATCTCAGTTCTGTAGGAAAAGGCACGCCAGAGAATTTATACCGACTATTCGAATTGCTGCCGCCCACCAACACGCACCCATCTGGAAGAACATTAGCAGTAGAATGATACATTCGAGGAATTTTAGAGGCAGCAAGAACTGTAAATCTGTTTCCCAAATCTTCATCCGGCCTATAAAGAAACGGGCTCAGCGCAGGCTTTCTTGCAGATTGAAAACCAGCAGTTCCTTGTTCTGCTCCGTTGATTATCAGAATTTCACCGGTGGGAAGAATCAACATGTCGCCCATCACTCTCGGCCCGGGCATGTCCTCCATCTGCCACACCGTGCTCTCCGAAGTGATCTCAATTCTCCCGCAGCTCTGCAACGCATCCATGAAAATTTGATCCCGATCTGCTTTTCCAAATGCTCCGTCCGGTGCTCCTCCGTAGACGAGAATCTCCACGGTCTGAAAATCGTCTGCCGGATCAAGCGGCAGCATGACGGACGAACCGTTTGACGGGTAATTCCGGGGACCCCCGCCAGGCATGGTGGGGAAACTTCTGATCACCTCGTTGTTTCTGTAGTCGAGGAGAATTGAATCCTTGTTGGCGAAGATGAAGAGATTTCCATCCGAAGACAGATGTGTAAACGGGTACAAGTTCTCCTCGCCAGGGGTATTGGTGGTTCGCAGAAACGGGAGGTGGTAGAAGGTCTCGCCGGTTTGTTTTGTGACAAATTCATAACTAAACGAGCCTCGTCCTCCGACAATGATAATCCGTCTGTCGGGTAATATCTAGTCTGAAGAGTACCATCTTTTCTTGGAGAGTGTTGTGGATGTCTCGACCCAATCGTAGGTACTGTCATTGTAGGGGTTATAATTACGAATGACCTTCTCGCCCATTCTCCACCCGCCGGTTTGGATGAGCAATCCTTTGCTGTCAAACGAGCCCGAGGAACACTAGGTGTCGGTTAAAATGTGCAGTGGCCTCACACTGTCCATGGCAATGTCATATTCGACGGAGTGAGCCGTGCAATCTCTGGACTCAGGTGGCGGGTCATTATTACAGGGTGGGTCGGTTCTCATGATCTGAGAAGGACCGACGGTCATCTAGTCGAAGATGATCAATTTGTTGGTGTGAGTGAGCATCGTGTGCATTGCAAAAACTCCTGAGTTGTTCAACAGGGGCACCCATTTTCCTCGCTGCTGGGCCGAGCTGAGCTTTAAACATGGTGCCAAAAACCCGAAAACTGCAATCTTGAAGATTAGGTCAGCCGAGAACGACATTTTGTTTGATTCGGGAGGGTTGTGAATGAAAAATCTATGTGGACTGAAGTGACATGGATGAACCAGTCTGTGTATTGGTTGCCGGGAACTACGATGATGATTATATAGAAGGGAGAGTTTCGATGGTAAGCTGAGATTTACGCGTCATTGAATTGTTCGAACACTGAAATCTGAGTCCTTTTACAATGGGTGTTTGTCATATTTCAGAATTCACGGCCGGCTTCGACTAAAAACTAATCTCCCGAGCGGCTAAAAGATTTGTTCTCACCTCGTTGTTTGAACTGCAGCCCAGTGTTTTGATTTATTTGGGGTTTTGTATTGCCGATTTGTATCGATGGTTGTTTTTGTTGATATTACAAATCCACTCGGGCCTTCCGTCCACTTTTGTTTTGCTCTGCTCGTTTTCATTTGGGTATTATTTAGTCCTTGTTTTCGTACTAATCAAATGGTTCACGCGTCAAACATTTTTTTCACAATTTAAAAATAAGGCAGTTCGATAGTTTTGAGAATGGAGAAAGGAATGAGTTGATGGGTGTGTTTTGAACTAGTGAGTGCCATTACATGTCTTGTTAGTCGTAAATGATTGGAGAAATCGGTCGAGATATATGTTCTTATTTCTTGTCACTATACGTGAGTGGTTGACCTATGCAAACTAGGAGAGTTTATGGTACTCGTTTTGAGATTAGGTGAGCAATTAGAAAAGTAACTAAAATTGATTACGTAAAATGTATATCCTTTCTTTGCTATGATATGATAATTTGTTTAAAATGTAATATTTTGTATATTAAAAAGAAGTCAAAATTTAGGTGACTAGTCTATAATACACAGACTTAGTGATAGAGTCACTATCAACATAATAACAATTCATAATAACTCATAGATCTATAGTCAGTAGACTATACACTCACAATTAATATAAAAAACATAGCGATGGACCAACAACCTACTATCAAACTATGTCTTGCAGATAGTGAAAAAAGAAAACCACTCATGCTATACAAACATCTAGACTAATCATAGTATCAGGGATGTTCATCATAACAAATATTAAAATCATAGTGTAAATGTTCCATATCCAACCATGCAAGAGTTGAAATTTCAAGGCAGAGCGAGAACAAACATAACAGAAATAGAATTAAAAGCACAAAATGAGAAAAAGTCATCATTCTTTCGTATCTTCCTATTTCGCCTTGGACATCAACACATCCATCCAATTGTTAGCCAAGAACCAATACATCTTCCTCGTATCATCCTTCTCTTTGTGTTTCCCCTTCTCCTTCTCATGTTGTAGTAGGTCATGAAATGAGAGTCCAGCTTGATCAATTTATCCTTCTACTCTTCCCACTAAAACCACATTTTTTTTGGCTTTGTGGTGTACAAGAAAGGGAAATTTAAGGTGGAGAGAGGGTAGAAAGTAGATTTTTTTGGTTATCTAAATATCAGTTTTCCTTCTTCTCACTAAAATAATTGTACTTGAAGCTTCTTTCTACTATGTCATTAAATATGAGACTAAATTCAAATTCAAATGTAAAATTGAAGAGAAGACTTGGAGAAAACTCTATTCTCATGTTTGAAAGTCCAAATCAAAGGCTAATGCTTAGATTTGTACTTGGAAACTATTGCACTATAAATTACCAATGGATGAAAGATCAAAGGTTATGAAGATTGAACCACTCAATTGTTTATTTCTCTATAGGAGAGAAAGTCGAAAGCACAGTTTTTGGGACTACTCATGGGCGAGGGAAAAAAGGGCAGCAATATTTAAATATCTTCATACTATTTTTGGTCATGTTGTAAGCTAGTGACAAGCTATTTTGGAGCTTGCTTTCGTAATAATGGAGTGGTTGACTCAGTGAGACAAATTATTTTACTTGATATATGAAAAATTTATTGTTTGGAAATTATTCATAAGGGTGCACAAAAATTTTAGCTTAATTTTGACATCATATTTTAAATTATTTATTTACACTGCCAATTGCAGGGTGTATCCAAGGAACAAGTGAAAACTAGTACGTTGTTGGATGCCATCAAATACCATATTTTTAGCTTGATGAGAAAGACACCATGTCCTCGACACAATTGTAGTCATTGTTAAAGTTCAAAGTTTGATGCTTTTGTTCAAGAAGATTATTATGTGATGTTGTTTTTTGCATTGTTAAATCCTTGTAGTGATTCAGTTTCATTTTGTAAGAGAAACATTTTTTCACCTTCTAGTGCTGAACTGGTGGATTGATTTTCATTATTTCATGGAATCCTATTTGCTACTCTCTTATTTTTAATTCACTTAGCATTTTTTGATTAAAAAAAAAAAAAGTAAATCTTTTCTTAACTAATCAAGATCAATGCTTTGTGTGGAAAAATACATGAATTCCTTTGTATCTTGATTCAATGATAATTGACTTGGGTTGTTTAGTTTGTCTTAAAATTGATATTGGAATATATTTTTAATGGCAAAAATATGTGAAACCTCTTTCCAAAAAATTAGATAATAATTAGATTTTTTTAATGATTTTCTTTTTGTTCAATCTTTATTAGTTTTTTAAAAAATGTTTCTCATTAATCATTAACATTGGACCACATTTGGGAAAACATGCAACTCATTTTGTGCTTACTTTTGCTAGTGGTAATGGCAAATCTTGTATTCTAAGAAATTGATGATAGTATTAAAAAATAAAAATACTATCATTCTAGGATTTCTCTTTAAAAATTGTACATGGTTTATGGTTTATCTTGTTACTTTTATTACATTTCTTTCTTCATAGAAAGTCTAGTTGTATCTTTTGCAGTGAAGCACATTTTCTAAATTATTAAACTCTTTTTTAGTTCCTGCCATGGAAGAGAACTCTTTTCAAGGGTTGGAATGTAAATGGTGATTAAACTCTTTATTTTGAACTAAAAGATTATTTTGTTTACTCCTTGGACTATGTTGTTTCTAATATTTTTGAAAAAAAGACTATTGAATTTTATAGTTTCAATGCCAAAAATTAAAACTAGCATATTGCTCTGATCTTTTTCATTTGGGTATTATTTATTCCTATTTTTTGTACTAATCAAATGGTTCATGCATCAAATGTTCTTTTCATAATTTAAAAGATAGGCTATTTGATAATTTTGAGAATGGAGAAAGGAATGAGTTGATGGATGTGTTTTTAAATAGTGAGTGTCATTACATGTTATATTAGTTGTTTGTGGATGATTGGAGGAATTGGACAAAATATATGGTTTCATTTTGTGTCACTATATGTGAGTGGTTTATGTACGTAGACTAGGGGAGTTAGTGGTACTGGTTTGGAGATTAAGTGGACAATTAGAAAAGTAACTGAAATCAAATATATAAAACGTATATCCAAAGAAAAAATTAAATTAAATTTCTTTGATATGATATGATAATTTGTTAAAAATGTTATGTTTTTAATATCAAAAAATAGTCAAAATACAGGTACTAGTCTAGAATACATAGACTTAGTGACAAAGTCACTATTAGTAGAATAAAAGCTCATAGACTAGATGACTTATAAATCACATACTAAGGCTTGATTCCCAGTACAAAAGTGTTAAATAGTCGAATTTGACTTATTGTTTCCAAGTTTAATTATGCCTTAGTGTGTGTGATGTTTAAGGGTGACCCTCATACACACATAGTCAGTAGACAATACCCCCATTATTAATATAAATAACATAGTGGTAGACCAACAACCTACTATTAAACCAGGTCCCACAGATAGTAAAAAAGAAAACCATCCATGTTATAAAAGCATATAGTATTGAGGATGCTCATCATCAAAACTATTAATACCCTATTATAAATTTTTTGTATCTAGCCACCTAGGGCTTGAAAGTTTAAGTAAGAGAAAAAAAGCATAACAAAAATACAATTAAAAGCACAAAATCATAAAATGTCCTCATTCTTTCTTATCTTCCAATTTGGGCATAGACAACAGCCCATCCATCCAATTATTAGCTAAGAACTAATACATCTTCTTTGCATCCTCCTCCTCATTACTTCCCCCTTCTCCATCTCCTATTGTAGGAGTTGGATAGTAGTTGTAGCAACATGCATGAACTTGACCCCAGAATTAATCAAGGTCATGAAACAAGACTCCATCTTGATCAATCTATCCTTTTACTTTTCTAGGTTGAACCACAATTTTTTGGCTTTGTGGCTTACAAGAAAGGGTAATTTAAGGTGGAGTGAGGGTTACAAGTAGATATTTTGGCTATTTGAAAAATTAAATTTCCTTGTTCACACTAAAATAAGTGTACTCGAACCTCCCTTCTATGGTGTCATTAAATATGAGACTTAATTCAAAATTGAAATGTAAACTTAAATAGAAGACTTGGAGAAAACTTAGTGCTCAAGTTTGAAAGTCTAAATCATATTCTAATACTTAGATTTTGAATTGTAAACTCTTGCACTAAAAATCATCAGTGGATGAAATATTAAAGGTTATGAAGATAAACCCGCTTAAGTATTCATTTTGTCATACGAGGGGAAGTCTAAGCACATTTTTTGGGACTGCTCATGGGCTAGGAAAAAATGGGCTACTATATTTAAATACCTTCATACTATTTTTCTTGACACTGTAAGTTGGAAACAAGCTATTTTAGAGCTTGGCTTTAATAATTATAATGTGGTTGATTGAGCAAGACAAACTATTTTTCTTCACAAATGAAAAATTTATTATTTAACAATTTAATCAAAGCAAATTATTGATGAAAAAGTACAAATATTTGAGTTTTAAGATCATATTTAATTTTTTTATTTACACTCCCAATTTAAGCATGTATTCAAGGAACAAGTGAAAACTAGTAGGTTGATGCATTCCATCAAATGTCAAGCTTTTTATGCTTCATGAGAGTGATACCATATTCTTGAGATAATTATAGCATTTGTAAACGTTCAAAGTTTGATGTTTTTGTTCATGCTTGTTGTTGAAGAAGATTATAATGTGATGTTGTTTTTACTTCATTGAATCCTTGTAGTGATGCATTTTCATTTTGTAAGCGAAATATTTTGTTGCCTTCTAGTGCTGAAATGGTGTATTGATTTTCATTCTTCCTTGGTAATCTATTTGATACTCTCTTATTTGTAATTCACTTAAACTTTTTCAATTTTAAAAAAAAAGTAAATTTTTTATTAACTATTTGAAATTAGTGTTTTGTGTGGAAATGTGCATGGATTCCTTTCTAGCTTAAAATTTAGTGATCTTTGACTTAGGTTTTGTAGTTTGTCTTAAAATTGATATTAAAATATATTTTTTTAATGAGAACAATATGTAAAACATCTTTCCAAAATAAATAGAATTTTTGGAAGAATTTTTTTTGTTCAATCTTATTGATTTTGTTATGATAGTCAATTAATTAAAAAATTTCTTAATCTTCAACATTGGAGTACATTTAGGAAAAATGTGTAACTCTTTTTGTGTATACATTTGGTAGTGTTAATGGGAAAGTTTGTATTCTAAGATATTGATGATAGTATTAAAAAATAAAAATACTATCCATCTAGCATTTCTCTTTAGAAATTGTGCATGGTTTATGGCTTATCTTGTTACTTTTATTACATTTCTTGCTTCATAGAAAATCTAGTTGAATCTTTTGCAATGAAGCATATTTTAAAAATTTATTAAACTCATTTTTAGTTCCTGCCATGGAAGAGAACTCTCATCAAGGGCTGGAATGTAAATGGTGATTAAATTTTTATTACTAAGAACCAATATATTGTTTTGTTTACTCCTTGGAATATGTTATTTTTAATATTTTCAAACAAAATATTATTGAAGTTTATAATTTTAATGCCAAAAATGAATACAACACATTTCTACCACCTAGATGAAAGGCTTTAGAGAGTTTTATGAGTGAGAAAGAGTGAATATCAAATTTAAACTGTCAGAGTTATCATTTATGTAGAAGGATGTAGTAGTTAGTATATTTCTCTTCTATTAGGGATATCAATTTTGCATATCGAAGAAACAATCTTTAAATAGTGATTAATATTTTGCATTTAACCAATTAAATTGCTATATTTATTTCCATTATTTTTTCTTGTTTATGTGTAATATATAAAAAAAACATATTTTTTACCCATTATATATGTACAAATATTTGTGAAGTTTTTTATTGATGCTACTAAATGCTAGAAGAGGTCTTTCCTAATAAGAATGAAACAAAATGCTTAATCTCAAAGTTGTCTATTAGTGCATTGCATGAGTTGCACAAGAGATCTCTTGTAGTGTGTTATAGGTTTGTGTAAAAAATACTATTTAATGGGCTACCAAAACAGTAGAGGAGAACATCAGATTTGGGATAATTTTGAAGTTTACATATTTTAGTTGTTTTACTAATTTTAAACAAAATGACAAATAAGATTCAAATATAACTAGAATAGTTTATCTGTCATATCAAAGAAAAGCGCATTTGGAAGCATTTCATAACTACAATTTTAATGTGCCAAAATAGGTGTTTTAAGACAATATTTCCATGTGCTTTGCAATTGTCATTTTTTCTCTTTTTGTTTCAAAATTAGTTCTCCTTTTCAAGCTTTATCATGGAGAGATTCGTAGTAACACACCATGCATAAAAGGCTTGAATATTTTTGTGCTTCTCCATTCAATTATAGTTTTGAATGGATTTTCTTATCTATGGAGTTGTTATCGATTCATATCTCTTCTTTCTCAATGGTTCTCCTTGCAATCTTTCTTGTACGTACCATTGAGCCTAGTATTCAGGCTTTTCTAACTCAACAAGTATATTATGTTCTTTGGAATGTAGAAATATATGCATGGTATGGGAGGAAAACATTTTTTTATTTTTTCTAATTTTCTTTTTATAATGTGATCCTTTCTCTTTTCCTCTTTCTAGGAGGGTTTGATGAATGTTGTTACAAAATTTATGCAAGGGTTATAAAGTTTGTGAATTTTGAAAAATTATTTCTTAAAATAAAACTTTGCTTTCTATTTTTTTTTGTTTATCTTTAGAAAAAATTGGGGAGTTATTAATTTTTCTATTGCTTTGAGAAATACATTTATCAGTTGTTATCTTCCATTCTATGCCCAACTGTCATTATAAATATATATTAAGAGTAATGTGAGTTGGAATATGTAATTTAGTATATGTACTATGTTCATGTTCATGCTCATATCTATATTTTTTTTCCTTATAAGAACTCCTAGTTTCTTCTAGTACACCTCTTAGCCAACATATTGATACAAATAGTTTTGTAGAGAACAAATTAATAATGGTCTCTAATGTTTTGACTTTGGGTGATTTAACCATTATGTTTTCCTCACACCCTATAATGTAACTTTTTTGTGCAATAATTTTGACTTTTCCTCCATGCCAATTGTTATCCAATGTATTGATACATTTTATTTTAAGAAATAATTAGAAACCATAAAGGTAATCCTATTAAAATGTTGATTTATTTTCCAATTTCTTACAACATTTTTTATCCTTCTTTAATAATTTTTTTTAAATTATGAAAATCGAGCTCTTTTTTCATTTATTTCATTAAAGCCAATATCACAAAAATACTACTTCAATTGTGCAATACTAGAAGATATTATATTCATGTATCCCTTTAAGAAAATATCAAAGGAAGAGCTTACACAAAGTTTTGAACTCTTTCCATTTATTATATTAAGTAAATCCTTTTGGATGGAGAGTAGATTAGTTTAGCAATTTTTTTTTTGTCTTCATGATGAGATTATCACTACTCAATTTTGTTTAACCATTAATTTTTGTTGATCTTCAGTAGACACATATTTTATTATGGTTTGGAACTTTTGTTTTGATTATTTAGTGAAAAAAAGGGAAGTTACTTAATAGGATGTAGGTCCCCACTTGTTCATACTAAATCATTCAAGTATGTGTATGAGGAAAAGGAGAATCATCAAATATGATACTTTCTTGAATCCAAAATTTATTAGAAAGGCATAAATAAAGTAATGCACACCAATACTGAATTTTATTATGTGGAAAGTAATACATACTTGAGAAAATACTCTTTGTCCTATCTATGATAATATTTATGAAAAATTGCACTAATTTACTAAGAAAAGTAAATCTACGTGTCAACTATATACAATCATCCCAATTAAGATACAAACTTATGCTAAAGTTTTGAATTGAAATGAAAGATATATGACTCACCTTGACATGTATAGAGGAATGTGTGTTTTTTTTCTATTAAAAATGAAGACATAAACGTGTTTTGAAAAATCAAACTATAGCTCCCCAAATAGATTAGAAAACCTAGAAAAATCCAAAAACTATTTTTCTACTGAAGGCTTGGAGAACAAGTGGACTTGGTGGAAACCCTTATCGATGATTTTTCATGATGTCAACATCTTCTTGAGGCAATATAACTAGTCCATCCCAATTTTTTTAGAGATCTTTCAATGATTTATTTCTAGATTTTCAACAACAAATATACTATCCTTCTATTGCACATAGTAATTTAGGTTTTTGTTTTTGAATGGACGAGATTCCTTGGTTGACTCTAGATTTAGACATCAACCTTCAATTAAAATCTAAATGCATGTAAAAGAAATAATATAATGTAAGTATTCACTTTTCTTGTAAAATCCCTTGTCAATAAAGATTTTTCCTTGTTGCACATGTTGTTGATGTTGAATTTGATTATGTAGAATGTAGGATATCTCCACAAAATGTAATCAATCTACCAGAACTACATCATGGAGTCAAGGATTTAAATGTGCATCAATAAAGAATATAATTAACTATTCAAGGTAGATGTCATCCGTTAACATCCAAGAATATGCTAGATCTTGAAGAGGAAACGCTCACAGGGGATCCTTCAATAGTTGAAGAAACTTTCTTTATTAAATGATTAAATGCCTTAAATTCTTGGTAGAACTCCATTGCTCACAATCACAAGGAAAGAGGTAGACCTAGTTGACCTCTTATAGAATAGGCCAACCTCTTATAAAATAGGTCAACATTTCTTGACCTATTCCTAAAGAAGAGGGAAAGAAGGGCTTCTAGAAGTCTTATATCGAGTGCAAATAGATTTGGGAAAGCAGAAACAAAATAGCAGAAAGAGATCATTGAGCATAAATTCATCCATGCTCCAAGAAGTCATCATGTAATGGGT
This sequence comes from Cupressus sempervirens, assembly GCA_028749045.1. NCBI lineage: Eukaryota > Viridiplantae > Streptophyta > Pinopsida > Cupressales > Cupressaceae > Cupressus > Cupressus sempervirens. The sequence continues at coordinate 789,214,330 of CM053783.1, read as the reverse complement.
CTTAAAAGATCTTAAAATATTGGTGCTTGCATTTTAAGACAATACATTTATTCCCCATTTCAATAGGAGTATGAGTTTCCTTAAAATCATAGTAAAGTAGAACAAATGTAAGAGCTAATCATATTATGACTTAGGAAAGAAAGTAACCATCAAGTGCCCAAGACACATGAGTATTAATCATATCCAAAATCACAATAAGAGATATAGTGCTATAAAATAAGTGTCATTTCTTTCCCAATAAGGTTTGAGTGCCTTATTTTGAGCCACACGAGAAAACTATTAGCTTACTTTTTATTACCTTTATTTGATTTATGGCATTATTCTAGTGTTTTATCTATATAGAATTCTAGTGCCTCACATTGTCATCATCTAGCTATATATATATATATATCTATATCTATTATTCCACCATTCTCAATTTTGTATATTATCTTCCCTTCTATTATCTTCAATTAATCTATGTCATTATTCTAGTGCTTTATCTATATAGAATGATAGTGCCTCACATTGTCATCATGTACCATTATTTTCACGTGTAACTTGTGCTAGTATTTAAGGTAGCAAGCTTGTAGAGTTTAGTACTTATTTTCATAGTTGATCTTTTTTGTAATTGAAAGATATTTATTATTTAGTATTTATTCTCATGAATCATTAGATCAATTAATCTCATTTTTCTTGAAACATATTAACATCTCTTGGTGTAAGGTGATGTAAGGAAAGGCCATCCATTGAGACTTTACCTTGTCTCTAGATTGGTGCAATTTTTCTTCCCCCACATTTTGGTGAACATGAAATGAAATAAGAACCTTTGTTGTGATGGTATTATAAAAATTATGGTAAATATATCTCTAATTTATATGCCTTCTTGAAGGGTGCCAAAAATAATCATAATATTCACATGTCTAGATGAACTATATAATGGAGAACCTTATCCCTATTATTTTTCAGTATCAATAAATGACAACTATATTATGTATCCATTTTACGCTACTTTTTGGGTACACATTATCATATAGGAGGTGCTCTTTGTCAAAAAATTGAACATGGGAAAGAATGATGAGTATCTCACCATGATCAAGACACGTGATGGTTTGTCCTTTGAATTTCTAGGTCTACCACTTTGAATATCTAGGTGGGACCAAAATCAATCTTCTTGATTCTTGTGGTCTTTGGGGTCACACTAATATCTTGTAGGTTAATTTTATGGAAGTTTTCTTTTTGGTTGTATATAAGTTCCTATAGATTCCTCATGAAGGGATCATTCACATATTAAGGATACTAGATGTTATCAGTCATTATCTTGTGGGGTTTTCTCCTTTGATCACTTTTGGCCCACTCAAATATGGCCCCTCCATCCATAGAAAGATATCACATTTATTTTTTATCCATATCATAAGCTAGATGAACTAAATCTAAAGTTGAAGGACCTCCCCTTTCTTATCCCTCTCATGAGGATTAAAATTCTTCACCATTTTCCCCTTCTTCATCAGGAGCCCAAGGAAAGAATTTTGCCCATATTAACTTTTCTATCTTGCATTGATTGATGAAGCCCTCAATGGTATCTTATATTTGAGCACCCACATCTCACATGGATGATAGAGAAAAATCCATTTTGTCAAATCTCAAGGTGAAACTACATCCTTCTATCCTCATTATCCCAAACTTACCTCCTATCATCTATTCATAGAGTAAGAGATCTTATAGGACTACACAATATCCTCTAAGAAGAATTCATCATCTATCATTCACAAGAACCACCTTTTATTAAGATCTTATCAAATGTCCCTATTTTAGGGATATAATATACAATCTTATTATTTGTGGACATCTTTTGTTTAGTCTTCAATTTTTAAATATAATGGAAATATTACTTAAATGATAGAAATTAGATACTTTTATGGTCAAATTTGATCTTGGATTTTAATTGGTATGATTCCATCTATTTATTATATATTTCAATTGATCTCACATCTAATTATTATATATTTTCATTATGTGAAAATAATGATTTTAGTGTTAAGATTTTATATAAAAAGATCAAATTTTAGGACAATTGTTGATCTATCTTTGAAGATATAGAATTACAATCAATAGTTGTATATATGCAAATAATTTTACTAACATTTAAATGTTGTTTTCCATGTATATTTTCAATAATTTTAAAACTTTTGAATTAATATAGATCAAAATTACTAGATAGTCGGAGATGCAGAAATCACTTTAGTTAAAAATTGTCATAGCTTCTTAAACTAATGAGTTCATTGAAGTTGAATACAATGTAGATTTGTGCTCTTTAAAAATAACATAGAATGTGGTCAAGAACATATTGTAGGAGACTTAAAAAATTCACATAAGTTGTTGTTTACTCTTCGTATCAAATGAATATTTGTTTATAATTTAAATATTTTAAAATAATACTAGAAAAATTTTAAATAAGAAAATAATAAATTTTAATATAAAATCTTGATTTTTAATTATTTCAGAATAAAGAAAATTGAAAGTAAAAATAATATAGAAATAAAGAAGACAGTATCATTGAATAATAAATGTCAAATTTATAATCCCTAAAATGAAAAAGATAAAAAGTACTAAATGGCTAAAAGAAAATATACATTTAAAATTACTGATTGGTAACTACAAATCTTTATCATTCAAATTAATCAAATTAATCACTTAGATCTACAATATAAGTTTGTTAGATATTGATACTAATATACAAGCCCTATGTAGAAACAAATTGAGGGCTAGGGAATCCTATAGTAGGAATTTTTCATGAGGATAACTTGTTCCTTATTTATGTAAGTCATGGGATAGTTAGTGTTTAGATTGGCTCAGAGAATGCTTTGATCATAGATTGTTTGTAAGACCCCTAGACCACAGTATTGTCACTCATATGCTTCTCCAGCTTTAATGATAAGAGAATTTGTTAAGAATCTAAACTATAGAAAGTTTATTAGCAGCTATCCATTGTCAATGTTCGAAGATGGGCACTTTATTTGTATGTAGAAGTGTCATGTGCATTGCTGAAATGCTTGCATTTTCCACTAAAAGCTCCCATCTTCCTGTAAGAAATAAATCACAACTTTAAAAACTTCACTTGGCACTAACTATTGCTGAGTGCCAGTTTGCTCGACACCTTAAGGAGCTGAGCGGTAGATTTCTTGGCATGTGAAGGCACCAAGTGATAGGTAGTAGGTGTTGAGTTAGCTCGACACAAGAAGAAGCCAAGTAAGCTTGGCACATGAAGACACTGAGTAAGCTCAACACACAAAGGGTAATTCTTGGCAATAGTGGATTCCAAGTGAGCTCAAATCAAACTAAAAAAATATAACTTAGAGAAATCTCAATGTGAATGTTTCCACCATTAAAACTAGAGAGCCAAAGCTTAAAGCTTCTAAAGAAACTTCTCAAATGTAATGAATAGGAGAAGAACAATGGATTCAAGTATGCCTGCTTTCTTTCTATTCAAATTTGATTAAAAATATTACAAAATCTGGGAGCATTCGACTTCAACTAGAAAACCCTAAAACTTGAACAACTTCAATATGTCAAAACTTTAAACTTGCAGCTCTAATGACTGCATACAATGGTGCCTGAAGCAATCACTACTTCAACAGGACAAATCCAACAATAATGAACTTATAGAATGAATAGAAGAAATTCATGCAACTGGATGACACAAACTTCCTTCTGTCTCTACAATGACTGATCTGCTGATCAACTTCTTTCTTCTTTCTCTGCTCTGCAACTCTCTGCTAAACTTGTGATCTACTAAAATCACTTGAATGAATCTAAAACATTCCTTTTGTCATACATTTCCCCCTCTTTCCTGATTTCAAAAACTCACCCATTGTAGTTATTGTTTCTATCTGTTCTGGAGTCTGTTAGGTGGTAGGTGGGTGTTTGGATCCAGGGACAAATGACCATTGCATTTAATATTCCAACACTCCCCCTTTGTCCTGAGCCAAAAAAACAAGGATCAATATTGATCCAAATCAACTACACCAAGACACTCTCTTAGGTGTACAAAAGTTCCAATGCCTAATGGCTTAATAAAAATATTTGCTAGCTACTGCTTAGATCTGCAAAATTCCATCTTGATATCCCCATTCTCCACCAACTCTCTAATGAAGTGATATCTGATCTCAATATGCTTGTTTCTACCATGGAAGATTGGATTCTTGGACAATGCAATTGATGAGATGTTGTGACAATAAATTGTGGTTCCATCCTCTTGCCTTTCATTCAAATCTTTCCAAATCCTCCTTAGCCGAATTGCTTGAAATGTTACTGCATTTGCTGCTATGTATTCAACCTTTTCTTTAGATTGAGAAATAATAGGTTGCTTCTTGGATGCCATGAAATTGCACCTGATCCCATATGGAACATGTATCTAGAAGTGCTCTTCCTATCATCTATACTTCCAGCCCAATCACTATCAGTATAACCCACCAACTTGAAATCATTATTTGTAGTATACAAAATTCCAAATCCCTTGGTACCTTTCACATACCTTAGGATCCTCTTTCTCACTTGCCAATGGGAATCCTTTGGTGTTTTCATAAATCTAGAAATCAAACTTACTGCATGCATCAAGTCTGGTCAAGTTACAGTCAAATACATTAAACTTCCAACCATACTCTTGTATAGTGTCAGATCTAGTCTCTTGCTAGAGTCTTCCTTGCTTAACTTTAGACCTACTACTATTGGTGTGGGGCCTGCCTTACTGTTCTGCATTTTGAATCTCTCCAAGATCTACCCTACATATTTTTCTTGAGAGATGAAGATGTCATTATGCATTTGTTTTACTTCTATTCCTAGAAAGTACTTCAAGAGACCTAGATCTATCATTTCAAACTCATTTTTCATGGCCTCTTTGGACTCACCAATCAGAGCCTTGTCATTACTAGTAAGAATCAAATCATCTACATACAAGACAACAATCAACACATTTTCATTTTTTGCCTTGATGTAGAGAGTAGGCTCACCATTGCTTTTGTTAAAGCCATTGCTCATCAAATATGAGTCAATCCTACTATACCATGCCCTTGGAGCTTGCTTGAGCCCATAAAGAGCTCTCTTCAATCTATATACTTTATTCTCTTAACCTGCAACTTCATAACAAGGTGGCTGCTCCACATACACTTCTTCCTTGAATACACCATTTAGGAAGGCAAACTTCACATCCATTTGATATAACTTCCATTTGTGTTGAGCTGCAATTGCTATGACAGCACACACAGTTTTCATTCTTGCAATCGAGGCATATGTCTCATCATGATCTCTACCATACTATTGTTTGTAGCCCTTGACTACCAGCCTCGCCTTATGCCTATCAATCTTTCCTTCAACATTGCATTTGGTCTTGTAGACCCATTTCACTCCAATCACTTACTTTTTGGAAGGAAAATTAGTTAGCTCCCATGTCTCATTCCTTTCTATAGCATCTATCTCCTCATCTATGGCCTTACACCATTTCTTCTCGTTAACAAATTCTTCAAAATATATTGGATCACAATGAGAAATAATGCAAAATTAACACTCTCATCATTATCTTCATACCTTTCATCTTGGCATATCTCCCTAAGACTCTTGGTCATTCTTGGTAATAGAGAAGGAGAGCGTCGAATCAGAATCTTCACTCCTACTACTTTTTTGACTAGTTCGGTCTTCATTGGTACTCGACATTGACACTTAGTCATGCCTAGAGGAGATCAGCAATGACTGAGGTTTCTTGCCTTTTCTTCTATTTTCTCCTTCTTGTTGCTATTCAACGACATCTTCTTCACTCATAATTGGCACTTTACTTGAAGCGCTCAGTGACTCATCAGTTGGACCATACCAAGATTGATTTCCAAGAAATTCCACATCTCTTGAAAGAATCATCTTGTTGTTCAATGGGTCATACAATCTATATGCCTTTGATTCTAAGCTCTGCCCTATGAAGATGCACTTCACACCTTTGTCATCCAATTTTTTCCTTTTCTCTTTAGGCACATGTGCATATGCAACACATCTAAACACCCTTAGGTATTCAACTGTCTATCTTCCTCGTGACCATGCTTCCATTGGAATTTTATCATGGACTACCTTTGTAGGACACCTATTAATTAGGTAAACTACTATTGCCACAACCTCTCCCCAAAATTCAGCTGGGAGACCTTTCTCTTTCATCATGCTCCTTGCCATTTGAACAATTGTCCTATTCTTTCTTTCAACCACTCCATTTTGTTGTGGTGTATAGTTGGCTCTGAGCTCTTTCTTTATGCCATGTTTCCTGCAAAAAATTACAAAAGAATTGGAGGTATACTCCCCTCCTCTATCTGATTTTAGGACCTTGATATAGTGTCCACATTCTCTTTTAGCCTAGGCTTTGAAATCAAGAAACTTATCAAATGCTTTCGATTTAGATTTCAAAAAATAAACCCATGTCCTATGACTGAAATCATCAATAAATGTCATGAAATTAGTACTCCCCACCAATGGAAGTAACTTGCATAGGACCGACTAGCTCAGTATGCACTAACTCTAATGGATATCTAGCCCTCCTAGAATCTCCAAAATTAAAGGGAAGCCTATGTTGCTTACCCAAAATACAAGCCTCATACTTGTCACATGAATTTCCTATTCATGGCAAACCTTCTACCATTCTTTTATTTGACAACAAATTTAAACTAGCATAGCCAAGATGACCATACCTAAGGTGCCATAGCCGTGAGGGGTCTTCAATCACACTCCTTAGAGCTAATTGTCTGGGATGTGCATCACTAACTTGAGATTAGAAACATGTCTCAATCCTTAAGGGAAACATTCTATTCTTTGTCATTTGAACTGCTGCAAGTAAATTCTTGCTCCCATCTTTTTCTTGAATGATGCACCTCTCATTCTCCATTAGAACTTTGTATCCATTTTGAATAAGCTGACCAATACTCATCAAATTGTGCTTCATACCAGGGGAAAAATACACATTTTGTATTTCTTTCTTCTCACCTTGCTTGGTGCGAACCATAATAGATCCTTTACCCACTACTGGTAGGGTTCCATTGTTACACATTTTAATCTTAGATTTGAAACTCTTGTCAATGAATGAAAACAAGGTTTCATTACCACTCATGTGGTTGCTACATCCACTATCAAGGTACCAAACCTTAGGGCTTACTTCTTCACCAACATTACACATGATGAAGGCAGTGGCATTGTTTCCACTTCCCATGTTCACGTCAGCCACATTTGCTTGTCCTGACTGATCATTTTGCTTCTTCCAACTTTCACTTGTATGATGGCCATATTTATGATAGTAGTAGCATTCTACATTACTCCTATTTAAGTTTTTGTTTTCCTTACCTCGTCTTGAAGTATTTTGTGAGCTACTTGCTCCATCTGCTCTTCTTGAACTTTCTGCTACAACATTTCTTTGTCTTCCATTACCTCTGCCTCTACCTATGGAGTTTTTTCCTGAGCCATTTCTTCCTCTCCCCCTTCCTCTTGGATTTGGTTGAGCCTTGAATGCTTGCTCTTGGGAAGAAGAAGATGCAGATCTGTTGATCCAATGCTCATGGGTTTGAAGAGTACCCATCAACTCATCCATTGTCAAAACAGTGAGGTCTTTTTCCTCTTCTATGATCATGACCAAATTGTCATATTTATGAGGTAAACCCCTCAATATCTTTTCCACTATTGCCTACTCTTGATAGTCTTCTCCATTTGATTTCAGTTGATTAATCACATTGGAGGTCCTTGAACTGAAATCTGCAACTGATTTATTTTCCTTCATCTGAAGGTTCTCAAACTCCCTCCTTATATTCCATGTCTTTACTGTACAAAATTTATCATTCCCCTTGAAGTTCATCTCAAGGATATCCCATGCTTTCTTTGCATAATTTTTTGCTGCAATATTTGGGAATACTATCTCTGTTATTGCTACTTCAATCAAGCTTAATGTCTTAGCATCCTTCCTCCTTCACTCTTTAAGCTGAGTCTTTTGATTATTAGTAAGAGCAGCATACTGAGCTGGGTCTGTCACATCATTGAACCCATTAACTACAAACTCCCACAAATCATTTGCAACCATTATGGTTTTCATCTTCTTTTCCCATGTATCATAGTTTTGTTCATTGAATGGTGGTGGCTGCTGCCATATCTATCTTATATCTATTGCCATGTCAAATATCCCAAGAAAAAAAATGCCCTAACTCATTGTGGATGTGGGGCCTCAAAGCTCAGATACCATGTGAGAAATAAAGATGCTCCTCCAGCTTTAAAGATAAGAGAATTTGTTAAGAATCTTGACTATGGAAAGATTATTAGTAGCTATCCATTGTCAATGTTTGAAGATGGGCACTTTATTTGTGTGCAGAAGTGTCATGTGCATTGCTTAGATTCCCACATTTTCCATTAAAAGCTCCTATCTTCCTGTGAGAAATAAATCACAACTTTAAAAAACTTTACTTGGCACTAACTATTACCAAGTGCCAATTTTCTTAACACCTTAAAGAGCCAAGTGGTAGATTGCTCAACACGTGAAGGTGTTGAGTGATAGGCAATAGGTGCCAAGTTAGCTCGACACAAGAAGAAGCCAAGTAAGCTCAGCACACAAAGAAGCAGAGTAAGCTCAACACACAAAGGGCAATGCTCAGCAACAGTGGATGCCGAGTGTGCTCAGCTCAAATTGGAAAAATTATAACTTAAAGAAATTTCAACGTGAATGTTTCCACCATTAAAACTAAAGAGCCAAATCTTGAAGCTTCTAAATTTTTTTTTTCAAATGTAATGAATAAGAGAAGGACAATGGATTTAAGTATGCTTGGTTTCTTTCTATTCAACTTTGATTAAAAATATTACAAAATTTGAGAGCATTCGGCTTCAACTAGAAAACCCTAAAACTTGAACAACTTCAATATGTCAAAACTTTAAACTTGTAGCTCTAATGGCTAAATTCAATGGTGCCTAGAGTAATCACTACTTCAACAGGACAAATCCAACAATAATGAACTTAGATAATGAATAGAGGAAACTCATACAAATGGATGACACAAACTTCCTTCTATTTCTACAATGACTGATCTGTTGATCAACTTCTTTCTTCTTTCTCTGCTCTGCAGCTCTCTACTAAACTTTTGATCTACTGAAATCACTTGAATGAATCTAAAATATTCTTTTTGTCATACTTTTTCCCCTCTTTCTTGATTTCAAAAACTCACCCACTATAGTTATTGTTTCTATCTGTTCTAGAGTCTATCAAGTGGTAGGTGGGCATTTGGCTCTAGGGACAAATGGCCATTGCATTTAATATCCCAACACTTCCTTTGTGCATTTGATGTGGTCCAACATTCAGAAAAATAATTAATAAAGCGCATAAGAACATGGATTGCATCCTTGGCCACTTTGATTATGTAGATCCCTCCATCATCATCTACTTGGCTTGTACAATGCCAAAAGCAATTGATATCCAAATTATATCTAATAGAATTGTTTCAATTTTGGGGTTCTCTGAAGACTTTCTTCCTTCAGTTTATCTTGGCATTCCTTTTTTTATGAAGGTGAACAAAATCAGCTATTGGTTACCTATCATTGAGAGAATCAAGGCTAGGATAGTTGCTTGGAAAGCTAGACGGCCTTCAATTGCAAGGAAAATCCTTCTTGTTAAAACAATACTTTTAGCCATTCCCAATTATTATGTTTCAGTGCTAAAAGCTGCCGTATCCATCATCCAAATAATTGAAAAGATTCTGAGAGACTTTTTATGGGTAGAAAATTAAAATGGGGAAAATTAAATTCCACTTGTCTCACTTCAAGATTTGATACAAGTCAAAATACATAGTGGAGTTTACATTCATGATTAGGGTAAAAGAAACCAAGTTTTTGGAGGAAAGTTAGTATGACAAATGTATTCCAAGCTAGATAATAAATGGTGTCAAATCATGCAACACAAATATCTAGATAATCTTTTTCCATCTAGAGTTCTCTCCATACAAAATCCCTCCAAAGGCTCCTCCATCTCGAACTTCATGATGGCATCTAGAGATATTATCATCCAATACATTACTAGGGAGGTGAATAATGGTGACAAGGCTAACTTTTGGCATGATTCTTGGGATGATCTACCCTCTCTCATTCATACAACTTATTGGATGACATTGTTGCTTCTTCTGAAGCAATTTGGGGTAAATCCTTGGCAAACTATATCTTTGCAATTTGGTTATTTTCTAGAACGGTAATCTAGAAGGATCTAGATGAACCCCCTATTTCAGTGCAAGATAGGATCATATTTTTGGCAATTCTACCAAATAGAGTGGTCTGCTTATCATGAAAGGAAGATAAGTTGATATGGGCTATGGGAAAATAAGGTTCTTATAGCATTAAAGATGGCTATAGGATTGTCCAGCAACAATATCCAAATAACATTCACAACCATGCTTTCTCATTTTTTTGAAACCTAGCCACTCTCCCCAAAGTTGGGTGCTTCACTTGGATTGCACTAAAAAAAAGATTCCTCACTAGTGATCGGCTTATCAAATTCAATATTGCTCAACCTTTCAACTATCGCTTATGTGATTTTGGATTGGAAGATTCAGATCACCTCTTCTTGAACTGTCCTTTTGCAATTCAATGCTAGCAATTTGTTCTTTACAAGCTTCACTACCCTACTTCTCTTCTTGACAAACTATGGGATCTCTTTCAAGCATGGCTGGTATTACACAACTCTTCTCTCTTTCCTAGCTTATGGAAATGCATCCTGACTATTATAGTTTGGGGTATTTGGTTGGAATGCAATAAAATAATTTATTAGAATTGCTCTTCATCTATTAGCTTTGTTCTGATAGGCATAGAAAAATCCATATCATAAATTGTTAATGTTAGTCATCATAGAGCCAAATGCAATCTAGTTTTGTCCATTTGGGATAGCTGTGTTATTCGGGATTGGAAAGGCATCCATATTCCTATTGGCTGGAAATAACACATTTACTCAAGTTCTTCTCATAGTAGAGATTCAATCCATTAGATTCCTCTTTGTTGTGATACATGTAAAATCAATTTTGATGGTACCTTCTATGGAAAAATGGGTAAGTTAGGGATTGGTATTTGTATTTGATACCATCTTGGTGATTTTCATTCCATTTAAGCATCTTCCATTCCAACAGGGACAAATAACATGGTCGAGGGTTCTACCCTTTTTGAAGGATTAATTTTGGCTAAGTAAGGGGGGTTTCAATAAATTCAAGTTGAAGGAGATTTGATGGTTATAATTAATTCATGCATTAAATTGGAATCATACTCTTGGAAATTATCATACGTCCTTGAACAAATTTGGCTTCTTTTCAATGCATTCAAAGTAATTCACATTTCCCACTCCGAGGGAAGGAAATATGACTATCTTACTAACTTAGGATGTAATGGGGAGACTATTGATGACTTAAATCTAGGAGAATTTATAAAAGCTGACAAGGTATTTCAAAAAATTAACAGTGGAAGATTAAAAAACATGCAAATCTTATGTAATTTTAGATATCAACTTCTGCTTGTATATGATGAGGATTTCGAGTTTTCTTCTTGATTCTTTCGTAAAAGAGTCTTTTAATCAGTTTTATAATAAATATATATATGGTAGCCTGCCCTTTGCTTTAAAAATATATATATTTGTAAAAATATATTTTACAAGTTTTTATGTTAAGAAGTTCTATAAAATAATATAAAATTATAAAATACAATTATCAATTAGTAATATATGTCAAGTTAAGAAAGTTTTAAAGTTTATAGATGTATTAATTGGTAAAAAAAATCATATTATGTTTTAAAAATATATCATATATTGAGTATAATAATTTTTAACAACTTATTCATAAATTGAAGTGTAATATTGATGGTTTTATAGAAACTTAACCTATCAATTCATAGTGTTCAGAGAAAATTCAACCTCATATAAAACTCAAAAGTGAAAAATGGCCAATACAACCATCAATTTTCATCATACAAATGTGTAATAACATCATGTTTTTCCCACATGTTAAATTAAATCAATACTTCTAACCAAAAATATTTTAGGTAATAAATCTGATGCATTTAATTTTGCGTAAGGAGATATTTCTATTACAAGAGGAATAAAGTTGATTCAGTCAATGATAGCTACCATTGGCTTAGAGTATTCAATTAATGATGGATATCATTGGGGTTTTCACTATTTTTCATTTTATTTTTACATTTATTGAAATTTTAAAATATTATTATTTTTAAAATAATAGTTTTATAAATTATTTTAAATTATTAAAACAATATTAAATTATTATAGTTATATTATATATGCATGCATGTATGATATTCTAGAGTTAGTATTAAATATTATTTAAATTTATATATTGTTAGGAAAAGAATTAATTTTCTTATTAATATTGTCAACTAAAAAGTAAAAAAATATTCAAGAAGGGGACTAGAAAATTAATGTAGTCTATACATAAAATCAATTATCTTATAAATATTGATATGTAATATTGATCAATTTAAATATACATGTAATATAATCTATAATTACTATAAATGATGTTTATATAATTCATATTTAATATATAGTATTTAAGTCACAATTATAAAAAGTTAATGTTTCTTTTGTCCTTAAACGAATGACTCATGGAAGGTGGGATTAAGAGATCCGCTTTCAACAATTAATGAATAATACTTAATCTCTACAATAGAAAATGATAAAAAATATTGGTCTTTATACTTTAAAAATTCAAAATTTCAAGTATTTATTGTTTCTACTTTAAACTACTTTTCAATATTTCATTTCTATGTCTGCTTTATTTTTGGCTACCTTTTAATTTAAAAAAATGTTCAATATTCAAAACTACCAAGTAATTTGTATACATCAATAAGATTACTCATATAAATCTAAGTTTTAGAATCTTTGATCATATTGATTATCATTGCTAACCTTTATCGCTAATATATTTTATATTCCGATGATTATCAATAAACATTTAAATATAGACCTCTGACTCAATAGTTGTTTTCTATTAAATATAAGAGGATGAAAAAGCAATAGAACTAGAGAGTTTACAGATTATCAACAAGGAGGCCTAGCTTCCATTTGACAATAGAGTATCAAATGTATAATGACATCAAAACATGAGGAACAACCAACTAATGTAAAATAGCAAAGTGAACATCCATCCAGGTAGTCTAGCCTAGCGGACCCTCTACCAAACAATGTTTTTGCTCTCTTGAATTTGAGTTAATATGAGCAACTCTTCTTTTCTAGCATTAACATTCTTCCTTATCTCCCTATTCAGTCTTTTAGACACCTGATCAAAAGCATGCAGGTCATCCAACATTCTTCTCCATTGATATCCATGTTTCAGCTCATAGTAGAGGAAGGTAACATGACCATCTTCCAATATTCTCTTCAACTTGTCTTTCTCAATCAACATAGTGGCCTAAACCTACAAGAAAATTTTAAAATGTGTGAGTTTCTAAAAAACTCAGTAAGAACCCTTGGCTTACCTTGGTACTTCTCCTCGTTCCTACATTTCCATATTTGCCAGAGCATGCTAGAGGACAACATATTCCAAAAGAGATTTGAATCCTTATGAAGACCAGAGATATGACCAATAACAATGTCAATAATAGTAATATTAATAGGATAAATAATACCAAACATTTTCCAAATCTCTTTAGCAAAAATACAGTCAAATAAAATGTGTCTACTAGTATCAGGAAGCCTACTAAGGCTACATATATCAGAATCAACATGAACTCTTTTAACAGGAAGCCTATCCAGCATAACAAGCCATTTAAAACATTTAGTTTTTGGTTCAATAGGAGATTTCCATAAGTAATCAAAATAATTTTTCCAAACACTAGCTTTAAAAGAAGAGTAGCAAAGATTATTAACATGCTCAATGATATCTTTATTCTGATCAATAGTCGTTGATAAGAATATCAATAGAATTTAAGTCTAACTACAAAAGAGTTTATATAAAAATAAAAATACTATTAATTGAAGGATATATTAGTAATTGTTCAACACTTTGAGAGGATTTACAAAAAAACCATAACTATAACTAAATCATTTTTATCTATTGACAAACAACCAACTTCTAGAACTATTGAATTCTACTAAGTAATAACAATTGTAGATTTAGACACAAATCTTGACCTTCCTCTTCTTTGATGAAACTTTCTTAAATGAGTGTTGAGCCACACAATACCCTATATTTATATTAAATGAGTTTCTTTTTATCAAGTAGCCACTATATTTATTATTTCGCTCTTTACCTCACCCATTTTTTATAATACAATAATGAATATAGAAGATACTTCTAAGTCCTATGCTCACTATACAACATAAAGAAAATAACAACTAGAACTAATCCGAAGGTGGATGTGGGAAGTGATGTCAAGGTGGGACGACCTAATTGCAGAACAATTAGAACAAAAGCTACCAAGATGGAGATTGCTAATGGAAAGAAATCGACCTTGGAAAGATTCCAAAGGAGAAGGAATAAATGGATCTCCTCTTCTGAAATATAAGAGGTCTGAACAGCCATGAAAAGCAGTTCACGATTAAATAGTTGAATCTCTACAATAAAGTTAAGATCCTGCTTCTCGAAGAAATGAAGATAAAGCATGATAATTTTTCTCTTATCGTGAATAGCCTTTGGCCTAGTGCTACTTTCCATTATGTGAAAGCTAATGGCACATCTCGAGACATCCTAGTAAGTTATTCAGTAAGGTTATTTCCTTCCCGCATAATTATCTGAATATAATGGTTGACAATCATGATGTATCTTGGCTTCTCCTCAATATCTATCCTCCCAACTCTTAGGCGGGGAGGCTATTGAATTAGAGGGATATCACTTAAAAATCACTGAGGTTTTTACCTCTAATGAAAATTTGAAGACTCTCTATATGGGTGATTTTAATTCCCCTCTTCCCATGTGAGAAGTTGGCTGGATCGATGGATTTTAAGGATAGTATGTTGGGCCTAGCTAATTTTAGGATTTTCATGTGGATAACTCGTTCCTTATTTATGTGAGTCACAGGACAGTCACTGTTTAGATCGGCCTGGAGAATGCTTTGATCGGAGACTCTTTATAAAATCCCCTAGACCACAGTATAGTCGCTCGTCTGCTCCTCCAACTTTAATAAATTAAAGAATTTGTTAAGAATCTCGACTATAGAAAGATTATTAGCAGATATCCAGACCAATTCTTAATGTTTCAGCTGTTTAAATTAATCCACCAAATCCATTCGACCTTGCTTGGAATCCCTCCATTCACAACTGTGAGCAAGCAGTACCCGGACGGAGCCGCCACTACTCTGGGTGGAGCCGTCAAACCCACTAAATATCCGCCACTTCTTTTTACAATAGCTGATCTCTCCAACGTTTAGAAAACACATTACTAGAGCACATAACAACATGGTTTGAATCCGTTGCCGCTTTGATAATCTCAATTCCTCCATCACCATCCAGTTGACTTATCCAATGGCAACAGCTATTGAAATCTAACACTAATGAAACTTACAGTCTATTTACTCCCAATCTCGTCTTCCTTAATAAGTCTAATAAGAAGTATAATGAGCTTTGTATCGGTGGTTACAAAGGGAGTTGTAACTCTATGTATAGGTGAGGCGGTCTCTACTCAGAGAATGTCACTTGCTTACGCCTCACGTTACACATGCTAAAATGCAGATTTCGATTTTATTTTCTTTAATTGTTGTTTTAAATTGTTCATGGAATTGAGAATTGATGTTAACAATCATGCAAAATGTATAGACAGCTGCAAGAATGTGCTACTTTTGTTGGTATTAAAGGGAATTGTCATTTTATGTGTTTCTTTTGTCTATGGGAATAGGTATTTTGGAATTGTTATTCTAGAATAGGAAATAAGAACACATATTCCTAATCTTGTTTGGTTCAGTCGGAATTTGATGGGGAATAAATAGACCCAAAAATTAATATTTTAAAAAATAAATAAAACTGAAATAGGAATACATATTCCAAGTCCACCTATTTTGGTGGAATTGCAAATGCTCATTTTTAGATCAAAATTAGAATACATATTCCTATTCACAATTCTAATTTGGTACACGACAATGATAGGTTTGAAATTTTAAGAATTTATATATGCCTATTCTAGTCATACCTTGACCACCAAATAGATCCTAACATGTCTGACGACACATGAAATCTATGAGCTTTGGCTCTAGCAATGCCTGGGATAGATTTTGTTCTTTCAAGGAACATTCATTGCACATGTCTCTATCGTTTTTGTGGAAAAGAGACATGAGAACATAGAAAGAAAGATAAATACGATACATGAAGAAGATTAAATCGAAAAAGAAGGCATGTTATTTGAAGTAAAGGTAAGATGTAAAATATAAAGGTAGCATAGGATAGGCCCAAGTTAGATCAGCTATAGTGAAAATACATGATGAAGAAAAAGTAAACAGTAAAACATATGAGATCCATAAACCCCACCATTAGGAAATCCATAGTAATAGGAAGTGACAGAAAGAAAAATAAACTCTATCTGACATACAAATGACATATACAATTGATGTCATGAAACAATGTATTTCAATGTTATACAATAATAGAAAAGTAAAGCTTGGAAAAAGTAAACTAATTTTAATTATTTAATACTTTTAGTCAAGAATCATGTCTTATTTTACATCAAATGGAGTTCAAAGATTAGTAAGTAGCACCTTCTTCCAATCAGTCAAAGAGCATTGAATTGCAACATCATGCAAATATGTAGGAATATCATTTTTTTTTTTGTGTTAATAAAATTCATTATTTCTAACAAACACTATTTTAAGTAATAAACCACATTCATTTATTTTTGTGTCTAGGGCATTTCCTTTACAAGAGGAATCAAGCTCATTTACTCAATGATATCATTCAATTTTCACTTTTTTATTTTTTTGCATCAAACTAAAGCAAAGTAGACAAACTTATGAAGATTATAGTGTAGCTTCCTATCTTACACATTTAGCTCATATTTATTAAAAACTTAAAAATATTATTAGTTTATTTTGTAAATAATATATTTAAGTTATTAAAGAAAATTTTATAATTATATATGTATGATATTTTTTATTATTATTATTTTAAATTATTTAAAATTTATGTATATTACAGGCAAGAGTCTATAGTAAAATGATAAATTTTGAGTTTCTTATCTAGGAGGTCTTGGATTTGAGTCTAATCAATCTTTAAAAATAATAATTATAACTAATCAAAAAAATTAATAATAATAAATATTTATTATTATTATTAATCTTGACTTTGACCTTGATAAAATTTATTGGTCTATGCACTTTAACATTTTATATTTAAAAATATTTATGTAAATTGTATAGATCAATGAGATTAACCTTATAAATGCAATCTTGATGATCTTTGATCATTTATTATCATCACTAATCTTTATCACCATTTTTTCTAAAATCCTAGTGGTGATGCAATCAATAAACATTCAAATCACCTAGCTTAATGGGCACACTGGAAGCGAGTGGTTGGTGTGGGGCCCTCAAAACATTCTATTTGCATTATGTTTCTAATCACATATCCTTGACTCCTACCTAACTCTCGATGGTGATAGTCATGATGACAATTTAATTTGCTTTCAGCTTTTGAAGCTCTCCCACCCAATCCTCTATCATGCATTTCACTCAAATATAGTCTGGACTACACAAAAATAATAGAGTTCTTGATTGCATCCCATCATGTAGAGGTGCTTGGAAAGGAAATGAATATCCCCCATTTTTGTTTTCAAACTGCCAAAGTGTTAGTTTGTGGTGATTGATTAGGGAAGTACTATACATACTTCATAATTCTTTAGGATTTGGGGCATCAGCCCAAAAATTATTTTTGGGCCCTAATTTATCACTAATATTTTGTCAGTAATTTTGGGCCAAGATATTGTAACTAACTATAACCCTAAACTAGAAAAATACTTGTATAAAAGGGCTTAGGATTAGGGATTTTTCCATAAGGTGTGATGTGAAAATTGCTTCTAGTGGCAGTATTGAGAACTATGAGGTATTATGGATTGTAATCAGGTTGTAATCACTAGATCATAATAATATTGGACTTGTTGTTTGGTGGACATAGCCTAGGGATTGGGTGAACCACATTAAATCTTGGTGTCTTGTGTTCTTCTCTATATTATTTCCTGATATTATTTATATTTTCATGTAATTTTTATTGTTGTCTAAGGTTAATGCTAACACAAACTCTATTGTCCCACTCTATACCCTTCCTCTTTAATCAACTACAATTTTTTATAGAATAGTGGAGAGTTCTATTCTGGTTTCTCGGGTGAAGAAATTGTTCAATTAGAACTAGTAGTATTTAAAGATATGCTCTAAAAATTAATGATAAGGACCATTAATTGGTAAATCTACACCATTTCAGACTATTCTCTTTATAAAAAATGGTTTACAAGAATTGTTGAAAAATCTCCAAGTAAGAGACTTTAAAGAAAATTTGGAGGGCTCACCATCTATTTTGGGCCAAACTATTCTAATAAAATTTGGAAATCTGAGAGTTAATCATTAAATTCCCAAATTTATGTTTGATTACTATTACTCTTTTATTCCCATTCTAATTGTGGGTTGAGTTAGGTTGTTGATGCAAAATGTTTGAAACCTTTTTTATTATTCTAGTTTTATTAATCCAATAGGCTTATTCCCTATAGGCTTTAGTTGGATTGTTTTGATTGTCTTGTGCTGAAACAAAAATAGTACCCAAAAATGGATGTTGACAATATGTGAGACAATATCTATATCTTCAACACATTCTATGCATGTTTATTTCCACAAATGCTTATCTAACAATCTGTTTCTTCAAGTTTACTTATGCTTTGAGGCATACCTCTATTGTGATAAAAATTCTAGTGTTTGAAATTAGCTTAGAATAAAATTTAAATGATTTTTATGAGGTATTCAATTCCATCATTTATCTTATATGAAATGAAAATTGACGTGGTTTATGTAGAATGATGTAGAGCAGCTAAAGAGAAGAAATTGATTATTTGTATAGCAAGATTGATAAAAGGAGAAAGTATCATTATTTAAATCTAGATTCTACCAGTTTTTATTTTAATCTAGTCTGTTATAAAAATGATTAATTCTTTATCAAATTCTTTTTACTATCATTCTTACTATACTAGCCACTACTTTGTTGGTTTTTTAAAATCATTTGTAATTTTCCTACCAAATGGAATGCATCACATTATTCCACAAATACATTGAGTTATGAAATTACAATACCAAAGTAGGTGTGAAAAAAATATTTAAAAATATGGATACAAATTTTTTTTTAATTAAAAGCTTCATGAGTACCCCCAAATTAACAAATATTCTAGCTCTACCAATTAAAACAATCCATAGATGATCAGCCGAGTTGACTTCCTTCCAACCAGTCAAGATCTCAAAAGTAGTTATTTTCTCATTTCTAATGAATAGGACTTTAATCACAAGCTCTAAAATTAATCAATCGATACACTATGCATAAAAATGTTTATTTAAATCAATCTCTGGACTATGGCTCACAATATTTATTACTAAAATATTTAATAGTCACTAGCATTAAATTAATTCTACTGAAACTATCCTGCAATTGTGCAAAAAAAATATATATATATATATCCTACAACACAAGATCACAACTTGCGTAAGATTGCAACCTATGCAACTTTGCAACATCGAATGAGAAAAAAAGGCACTCTTATGATGCCCAAAAATGCACCACAACCTACATAAATTTGCAACACTAAATGAGTAAAAACGCACTCCTATGATGCTCTAAAATACACCAAAGTGCATAATTGTAACCTGCACAAGATTGCAATCTAAAAGTTTATGTCTTTAATTTGACCTATGATCATGTACAAACACAAAAATACACAATAGTTTCAACCTAAAATTGTTGAATTAGCTAAAATTCATTCCTTTGATAAGAAATTTTTTTCAATGTATTTCCTATAATGCCCAAAAATGCACCACAATGCATAATCACAACCTGCAAATGATTGAAACTTAAAAGTTCATGTCTTTAATTTGATCTACAATCATGCACAAACAAAAAAATGCATTCGGATTTCAAATTGCAAACGTCAAATGAGCATAAAAGTGTTCATTTTATAAGAAAATTCATTCAATGCAACTCCTACAATGCCCAAAAATGTGCCATAGTGCACAATCGCAATCTAAAAGTTCATGTCTTCAATTTGAGCTTTGATCATGCAAAGATTGTTTGAATTACAAGTGGAAAAGATAAAATTCTAAGAGCTGGGGGTGAATCAGGAGTTTAAACTTGGACCCATAAAACTTTCACCATTCATACCTCGCATGCATTAACATACTAAAATAGAATGTAAATTAAATGCATCTAAAACATGTAAGAAATTAAGCACACACACTTGACAACATATATGATTACCTAGAAACCCTCCAAATGAGAAGGTAAAATGAGGGTGGGGTTGACACCCACAAATCTTCGCTACTGCAACAATATAAGTGTATCCAATTAAGGTTACAATGGTTTGACCATGAAACATGATCTAATCTGTGAAGGCCTACCCTATTAAAGGCTTACAAAGACTATCGAGTCTCACCTTGTTAGAGGATTTCACAACCTTGTTAGAGGTGTGCCTAGTTAAAGGATGTTTGATCACTGACTTGGAATGTCACCCTATTAAAGGATTTGATAAGGCCCGTTAGGACCACTCCACTTAGGAGATTTAACTAATATCACCTGTTAAAATGTCTCAGCATAGATCTTGTGGTTCACACTTGCTTTCCTGATAACAGATCACCTCTATTCAGTCTTTGATTAATCCTTCATGATCTATTATAACAATGTTGTATCCTCTATCCTCTATTCTTTACTTAATTAATTCAAAATTTCGCTCTCATTAAGCTAAGTCACCTTGAATGCTTTGCAAACTATCTTGTTCGCACCTTCAATTCAATCATTCACCCCTTCATAATGCTCTTAACTCTCTTCACTCTCATAAAAAATTTAGGGCTTTTTCCTCCTTAAGAAGACTAAGGATGATTAGGGTTAGGTATGAATCTACAGTTGAGATTCATCCATTTTTCCACTTAAACCTTCCCATTTTTCGATTGGCTGCATGTAATTGCATAGGGAATTTGCATGTAGATTCATTCTTATCTCTAAAGAATTGAAATCTAACCTTATGTCACCTAAAAAATGGTTCAAATAGTTGTTTGTACCATAACAAACAAATATGTCCAATCTGTGTTACTCAGCATATGTAGTTAAATGCTAGACATACACTATATCTCCCGCTTGCTTGTTTATATCCGCTTTTTCTTTTATCTCCCCCTTTTTCACACTTATGTCAAAGGGTCTATACACTTATAGTGTATTTGTCCAAAAAGGACTTATGGACTTCCATGATTATTTTTAGAGTTGCATCCCAATTGTCACATGCAACATCTAATGACTTCACTTGGATGGCAAGCTCCATTGCAAGGTGTACTAGGCCATCTGATGTAGAAAGCTTGGGATCTTTCTTCAACAATGTTTCTACATAGCCTAATTCTTTGTGGAAGATTTCCATGTGTGGGATAAGAGAGGCCTGAATTTGTGTCAATTTGGCTCTTATATTAGCCTCTTCTACTATTAACATAGCTAATTGATTTTTTGATTGAAGCAATGTATGGAAATGCTTCTCACTCTAATCTAGGTTCTTAGGTAGCTGTGTACCTGTTATGCTTAGATTTCTCTCTAAGCTCAGTATTCTATGTTTGGTGTTTTGGTTGAAGAGTCTAGGATCACACAATTTGGTCTACAATGAGAAAATATTCTCAAGTACCTTCTTCACATCCTTAACCTTATTTTCCAGAGCAACTTGTGTTAGTGCTATATCACTAGATATCTTCCCATTCACTTTTCCTTGAAACTTTCTTTCAGACCATTCCAAAAGTTTGGCATTTGTATCTAAGTCTTCATTATTAACCTTCTCCACAATATTTGACAACTACTCCAATAGTGTCTTGGTTTCTTTTTGAGTAGGCAAGCTAAATGCATCTAAGGGTAAGAGTAGTTGGGTCACAATTTTGTGGAAGTCCATTGATTGCGATTGTACTCTTCTAGAAATGGGTACCCATTTTCAAAAAATGGGTACCAATTTTTAGTTCAGGCGCCCCATCCAAAATTTTAAAAATGAGCACTCGATTTTCAAAAATAGGTACCCATTTTTTATTTTCAAAAATTGGGTACCAGTTTTTGAAAACATAAAACATTTTTACCTTTTAGAAATGGGTACTCATTTTCTACTTCTAAAGAATGTGTACCCATTTCTTAAATTTCTATTTTATGTGTCGAATTGACATTCTCAAAATGGGTACCCATTTTTTGAATTTAAATAATGGGTGCCCACTTCTTAGAACATTGGGCGGGATTTTTTCCTTCTACCTCAGATTTTGGTTTGGGATAGGCTTGGTGAGACCAAGCCTATGCCTTGACCTCTCAAGATTTGGCTAAGGCATTAAATTGACGAATTCATGCCTTGCCATAATTTTTATAGGGTTTTCCCGATCAAAACTTTTTATGAAACAAAATCCCATTAGACCTCTCACCATCCTGATTTTAGAAATATAAATTTTATAGTGTTATGATTTTATTTACTATTTTTGCATTTTTTTTAATGAAAGGTGGTACCTAAATGTAAAATAGTGAAGTTCACTAAAACTTTAATAACTCTTTATTTTATAATTTTTCTTAAAATAATTTATATGTCATCAATATACATACAATTATTTTGAGGTTAAAAAAACAATTTTTGAAAAAAGGTGAAATTTTGATGAAATTATGGTGTCTGTACACGAGAGGTTTTAAAATGTACCTTTATCGATGATTAATAATAATAAAAATATTCAATAAAAAATTAAGAAAAAATATTGTCATCAATCTTAGGTGTATTAGGTAACTCCTTCTAAAAGGATTTATGAAAATTCATTTATTTGTGTCAAATTATGGTGTCCATACATGAGTGTGGTATGGTCGTGAAATATGCATTTTGAAAAGGTAGTTTTTAAAGATCGATACCAAAAGCAAAATATATCATATGGGTACACAAATAAATTACATATTCAAAAAGTAGATTCGAAACACTAAATTTTTTATTTCTAAAGTTTTTTTATATTCAAACTCTAAATGCATCAAATTTTGACATTAATTGACAAGAAATTTCAAAAATAGGAAAAACACTTCCACTTTTTGGCCAAAAGTGAGACCCAACTTCTTGGACTAACCCCTAAAAAGATGTCTTTTATTTCTTGTAATGCTTGCTTTCATCTATACTCCTTTCTCAACATTTCTTGTTATTTCTTCTTCTCTAATGCTGCTTGTAAAATGCTTATTTGATCAATTGTCATTGTGTCATAATCAAATTTTGGAATCACTATCTCTTCATCTAAAGTTATATCGCCATAGTGAATTACCCTTTCAACCTTTGAAGAGCTTGTGCTTGGCATTGAGATTTGCAACGGTATTGCTTCGATGCTCAGCTTCTAAAGAAGCTTAGTAGGTTAGGAACCTAATGTTGGTAAAGTTATCAATGCTTGAATGACCTCCTGCTCCTTTACCTTTGGTGTTCATTCTCCTTCTTCAGACTTTTCTTGATCTATGACAATGACTTGAGTTGCACCTTATGTCTATGCTATAGGTATAGATGTATCTATCTGTCTATTTTTCTCTAATGCTATACAGTATGCCTCTACCTAACTGTGTCTTCTTTGACACTTGTGTCAACCTTGATTGATATGTCTATTATTGGAATCAAAGGTTGATCACTAGTAATAGTAGGGATGGTAGAAGGTGGTTCTTGTGTGTTCACCCTATCCCTTGTAACTTTTTTTACTACCCTCTAAAGTTTTTCTACATTTATCAAAATTAGATTTGTACAAAGTTGATCTTGCAGTGTAGATTGATCTAAGATCTTTTTCAAATCTTTTGTAGTTAATGGATTGA
The DNA here is from genome assembly GCA_028749045.1 of Cupressus sempervirens. Taxonomy (NCBI): domain Eukaryota; kingdom Viridiplantae; phylum Streptophyta; class Pinopsida; order Cupressales; family Cupressaceae; genus Cupressus; species Cupressus sempervirens. The sequence continues at coordinate 789,190,326 of CM053783.1, read as the reverse complement.
TGTTATGAGCTGATGCATCAGAGACATCCTTAACAATTATAGTCTCTATAGGTGCACTTGTGTCATGAGGAGGACTGGCACTTAGAATTCGTTTGTTTTGCACACTTTGTTCCTCATGTTGTTGTTCAATTATTGTTGTGTTAGTGTCCATCTACTTAGTCCCTTCCTCGATATTTATCTCTTCCTTTCTATCATCCTTATCATCCTCTTCTTTATCATCACTTTTACTCTCAAAGGGATCCTCTTCTTCTTGTTTAACAATTTTTAATCCATAAATCAATTTCCACATTTGGGTGGGTTTCTTTACAACATTGTCAATGTTACTATGGAGAATATTGAAGGCTCTATACATTGGTGTGAACCTTCCTCCATATTTCTTATTTGACTTAGTAATCTGCCCTTTTGACAGTTCTGGCATAACTTGGGCTAATGTTGATTCTCTTGTTTGTTTTTCTAGGTTTAAGCAATAATGCCAATTGTGTTCAATAATGTCATATAACCCTTTTAGTATGGTGTTGTCAAATTCAAGTGGAGTGTTCTTGAATTTGAACATCATTGCATATATTGCTTCTTCAACTAGAGTTTTCTAATCTCTTCAAAGTTTTTCAAAATCAATATTTTTCAAACCAGATAGATCTGCATTATTTCTGACACTCTCATAGATACTTTCAAGATCAAAAAGTGGTGTATGACCTACCACTTTGAATTGGCTAGTATCTTCTGATTTAGTTCTTTTTTCATCTAAATCTAGTTGAGAAATATACTTCCTTCTTTGCTTCTTCTGCTCCTAGCCTCCTTTTTCTATTTTTTAAATTTTCTCCTTGGCCTTTTGAATGGTGGATCTTGTACTAGATTTGGTGATTGGTGTTTTTGTCTTTGCTAGTCTTGGCTTGGCAACTTTCTTTGCTTTGGCCACAGGTTGTGCCTTGTCCTTTCTCTTCTTGGGCTTAGCATGAGTTGGTGCTTCCTCAACTTCTTCTTCCTTGGCACCCTCTTCTTCTTCTTTATATCCTCACCCATTCCTTGGGTTAATGCAAGAGGCTCTTTAGTTTGTTCTTGTTCTTCCTCTTCATCCTCTTCATCACCTTCATCTTCTTCTTCTTCTTCTTCATCACCTTCACCAAATTTTTCCTTAAGTTTCTTCACCAATTTATCCTTCTTTTTTAGTGTGGAGGTTGTCTTTAACTCCATTTCTACTTTGGACTTCATGACATCATACATTTTTTTTTTGTTGGCTATTTTAACAACTTATTTAGCAAGAAGTATAGAGATGGCAGCTGAGGCTTCATCAACATTAATCTCATAGCCTAAGGGTCTTAGCCATCTTACCCTAGGTATGGCAGCCTATACCAATGTGTAATCAATATCTGTTGGAAATATAAGAGGAGTAACTAAGAGGGGAGGGGTGAATCAGTTACTACAAAAATAAATCTTAGATCCCTTAGATGTCAGTAAAAAATTCACAAATGAATAACTGAATACTACTAAAGCTCAGTAAACACATAGAATGTTGTAACTCAGTAATAACTGGAATAGCTTGATAAAAGATTAAGATATAAACCATTAGATGTTATCTGTGATTACCATTACTTTAACTTAATTGCAAACACATAAAGAAAATAACATAAACACATTTGACATTAGGATTTAACATGGAAACCCAATTTGGGAAAAACCACCAATAATAACTAGTTACGTATTTTCATTCTTATGAAGTGAGCCCTATTAGGAGCCAACCCTATTAAAGGTTACAAAACACACTGTTAGGTGTGACCCTTTTAAAGGATTTAATCATGCTATTAGGAGTGGCCTGGTTAGAGGTCTTGAGAACAAGTGAATGGAATTGCCATCTTGTTAGAGGATTTGCAAATAGTTGTTATGCCAACTCTTTTAAGAGATTTAGATCATTACTACAATGGTTAGAGAGAAACAATGAGATGACCTAATTTGATTGCAACTAATTTGTTGATTTTAGATCTCTATGCTAGCTTGTACATGATCCTTCCTGATTGAATATGGCTTTTCTGGACCACAAGGATATTCTGCTTATCCTTCAAATTTTCTTCCTCTGTTCATCAGTAGATCTTCAATCAAATCATCATAATTCACACATTCTCTAGCACTCAAACACTTGAAATCAAAACTTGACCTTTTACTTATACCTTCCACTTTGTCAAGTAGGCTCAAATATAACTTACAATAATTGATCACCTTAGTTAGCTAGAGTCAATAGATAAATCAATTAGGCTTAATTCAACAAAATAAGAAAATCCTTCGATAGCTGACACTGATCAGTAGAAATTAACTTTGAAATGATTTACTTTTTTAACCAATAGAAGCTTCGTTAACACTATAAACTTACAAAAATCCTTTGGCAACCAAGTGAGCTCAGTTAGCACTAGCTCCATCCAACTTTCCTTCATTACATGAGTGGGCTCGGTTAACACTCATTTTGTGCAACTTTTTCTTTGACACCCTTGAACTCGGTAGACTTTGCCTTCAGAACTAGGCAAACACAGGAACACTTGATAGATACTGAGAACTATCTTTAGTGCCTGAGTGAGCTCAGCATATACTGATTGATAATAATTATGACATTTGTGTATCCAACAATCACCCTCTTTGTCATTGATGGCAACACAACATGTCATATCACAATGAAATTTTTAGATATTTTATTTGAGAACTCCCTCTATTAGTATGAGCTCTTCCTTTCACTGAATTCTATTTGCAATAGCTATTACCAAGTTCATTTAGAACATCCTCCCTCTTTCAACATACTTCATCTAGTTTCCAATTTTATTCTAGTTCCAAAAATTTCTCAGAGATGTGATAGTAAACTTCTCCCTCTTTGACAACACATGCCAAAGACAATAGCTCTATAAATACTAATGTACCTTAAGTACTAATTCATCTGCAATATGCCCTTGCCAATTCTACACCAATTGATTGATCTTCAATATGTTCTAGTTGATGCATTCACTAATCTTCATTTAGTGAATTTCAGATAGGGGAATGACCCCTAGCTTACCTCTTAGATACAAAAATTTATCCTTAGGTAATGGCTTGGTGAATATATCTGCAATCTATTCTTTTGTATTGACATATTACAATCTAACTTCTTTATCTTGCACCAATTCTCTTAAGAACTGATATTTTATAGCAATATGATTTGTTTTGGAATGCATTACTAGATTCTTTAATATGTTGATTGCACTGGTATTATCACAATATATGACAACTTGATCAATTATTTCTACCTTCATTCCTTCCAACAGTTGTTTGAACCAAACAATGTTAGAGCAATTGACTGCAACTGCTACATATTCTACTTCTATCGTGGATTGAAACCTAAATAAAATTAGAAACTAAAGAGGGAGAAGTCTCCTAAAGATGAAGTATGCTGAAAGAGGGAGGATGTTCTGAATGAACTTGGTAATAGCTATTGCAGAAAAAATTTAGTGAATGGAAGAGGTCATAGTGATAGAGCAAGTTCTCAAATGAAATATCTAAAAAATTCATTGTGCTATGACATGTTGTGTTGCAATCAATGCCAAAGAGGGAGATTGTTGGATACAATTCATTAATTGTGTCGAACAAATATCAACAAGAAAAGATATGTCATTGTAATACTGTTCAACCAAGGAAATAGGTATTCTCATCCTTTGCTTCATAATCTTCTTAAAGTCTTTAAAAAAGCTTGTCATGATAGTTTCAAAGTTCTCACCCATCTGCTCAATATACTCATTTATCTAGGAAGCTACTATCCTAATTGTTTTCCATCCTATTTTTCCAAAAGATGGGAATGTGTTGTGTACATAGAAATATATGCAAATTAGGATTGATCCAAATTTGCACTGAGAACTCTTTTTATTCTTAACTACTCCAAGGTTCTCCATTATTTTCTACGATTGAAATTTAGCTAGATCATAGGTATGATCTTTCTTTACAATTTTATATCCCACATCCACTACAATACATGGTATGCTATTCAATCTTCTTGATTGGTACAACTTATGAGAAACAACCCTTCCTACAAAGTTTGTTAGTGGATTTGTGATTGTGTCTATTGCCATTCCATTCTTATTCCATTTTGCACCGATATTTTTCTCTATTACCTCCTTTGAATCACATTGCCAAGTCTTTGGCCGATCTAGGGCTAGAAAACTAGTCATCCTATGAATTATTATCTTCAAAATCTTTATTGGCCCTCCTTCTAGCCATAGAGATCCATCATGAATTATTCTTAGTACTATTCTTATCTAGTTAGTTTTGAAAACAATGGGGAATTCTAGGGCACATGTCAAACCCTTCCTTTCAACAATTTTGAATTCTTCCTTTAAGACGTCATTTTCACATAATTTTTTGTATGCTTCCCTTATCTCCATATCACCAATTCTAGCTATCTTGTAGTTATAAAATTTTCTAACATCCTGAACCATAATAACTTTAAGGGGAATCATGGATAACATGCCTGATGGGTTTTGTTTATAAGCAACATCTAGAACTGCACTTTGAAATCTAGTTGTTTCACCTCATTATTGACTAACTATACATTCAACACTCCTTTTCCTTCTACATTTCTTGAGCTTGATGCCATTATGACAAAGTAGGGTTTCTACCAATGCAAACTACATAGCTCAGCTTTTGAATAAATACCTTCGAGATTCAAAGAATGGTAGTGAAATCATTGCTAAGATCTTTGTAGTTGCTTGAAAAAAACTTCTGAATTCCCTTCTACACCTTTTGCTCAAATTTGAAATGATGAAAAATGAGTGAAAAATGACCATATACCCTTCAAAAATCTTGCAATTATTGCTTAGTGCTTGTATAGCTATAGACTTAGCATCAACACAATTTTAGATTCACTTGACATATATAGGTATTACCATCATTTGATAGCTACTATAGACTTGGCATCATCTAGCTAGCTTGGTAGCTTGGCACTAACTAGTGTTCCACTCGGCATCCATTGAAAGCTTTTCATGCTTTGAAACAACATGAAAACTTAAAAGTTTAATCCTAACCATCTTGCATCTTCATTCATGCTAATGTAGTTTTTTTAGTACTTACTTATTTTAGAACTGATGTATGATGTATCACTTCGAATATGAGTCCCACATACCTCTTGTTTTCTTAATTTGATGAGGTGTGACCACTTGAACCATTGGGTAAAGTGATCCCTTATTCATTTGATGTACTGCAACCATCTTTCTTCTTCCATGTCTTATTCATTTTATTCTTGATGTGTTCAACTTTTGCCTTGCCTTTTCCTTTATCAAATTCACAACTTGGTGCCTTGGACCTAGTTGGACAATTCTTGCTAATATGACTAGTCTTCAAATAGTTAAAGCATGTGGTTTGAATCAACCACCTCTTGTAATTACCACTAAAGTGAGTCCTAATGAAATTCTTAGGTACATGTCCATATTCTTGACAATAGTGACAGTTATATATTGTATTATATTCCCAATTATAAAAATTTACATAGTTTCTTAAATTTTTTAGCTTGCTTGATGAACATGTGGACTTGGATCTGCATTCAAAGGCTCTATATCCATACTTCTAACAGTTGTAGCAATATCCTTCAAATTTTGGTGCATGCATGGTTCTAGTTCTGCATTCATGTGCCTAATGACCTTGTTTATTGCACTTATGACAATGGACCATGTTCTTAGGCTTAGAATTCTGATTTGTATTCTTTCTCCTATACATATTAGTAGTATTCCCTTTCTTTCCACAATTATGACAAGTAGGTTTGGAATTCTTACCTTTTCTGTTCCTTTCCTTAGCAACTTTGGATGATTCTCCTTCTTCAATGCTTGTGTAACCCAATCCTGATGTATCTCTATTAAATCTAGGGGATTTTAGTAATTTCTCAAAGTACTTGATGGCTTCATTTGGCTTGTTGAAACTTTCAACAAATTCTTTTTCTCTTTTCACGTCATTTTGTAGTTGTTCATTTTGTAACTTCAATGTAGTTATCTCAATATCCTTGACATTCAACTCATGATGAGCATTAATAATTTGGCTCAAGGTATCCAATTGCATGTTTGAGATCCTAGATAGCTCTGTTGACTTTTCTTCCAATCTATTTGCAAAAATTCTTTTGTCTTCTTCAATCATGGCCTTGTCTTCTATGTTTTTCTTGTTTTGTTCAGTCACCTCACATAGTAGTATAGCTTGTGATTCTTGCTCTAACTTAAGATTTCTAATTTCTTCAGCTTGTGCCCTATTCTTCTCCATTAGATCTACAAAATTGCTACATCAAATTCACTATAGTTACCATTTTTAGATAGCTTTGTGGTGTCAATCTCTTTATATTGTGTGTCATTTTCTGCTTTAGCAATCTGTTTCCTTCTCTTCAAGGCATCTCTAGCTTCATTCAGTTGATGTAGTATCAGATGTATCTCAATCTCCTAGTTCTAAATGGTCTTTCCCAATTTGTAGACTTTCATTTCAAGATCTTTCCTCTAAGCTACAAACCTTCTCCTTCTAAGAACTTGGCTCTAATACAAATTGTTGGAATTACAAGTGGAAAAGGTAAACTTCTATGGGTGGGGGGGTGTGAATCAAGAGTTTAAACTTGGACCCATAAAAATCTCACCATTCATACATCACATGCATTAACATACTGAAATAACATGTAAAGTAAATACATCTAAATCATGTAAGAAATTAAACACACATACTTGACACTAGATATCATTACCTAGAAACCCTCCAAATGAGAAGGTAAAACTAGGGTGGGGATGTCACCCAAAAATAATCACTACTACAGAAATAAAGTGTAGCCAATTAAGGTTATAATAGTTTGACCATGAGACATGATCTACCCTATCAAAGGCCTGTCCTGTTAAAGGCTTACAAGGACTGTTAAGTCTCACATTGTTAGAGGATTTCAACACCTTATTAGAAGTGTACCTAGTTAAAGGACTTTTGATCACCCTATTAAAGGATTTGATAAGGCCTATTAGGACCACTCTGCTTAGAAGATTTAATTGAAATCACCTATTAAAATGTCTTAGCATAGATCTTGCGGTTGGCACTTCCTTGCCTAATAATAGATCACCTCCTTTTAGTCTTTGATTAATCCTTCATAATCTAGTTTAACAATGCTATATCCTCTATCCTCTATTCTTCACTTAACTAATTCATCAATTCACTCTCACTGCTAATTCATCTTGAATGTTGTGCAAACTATCTTGTTCACACCTTCAATTCAATCATTCACCCCTTCATAATGCTCTCAACTCTCTTCACTCTCATAAAAAGTTTAGGGATTTGACCTCCTTAAGAAGAATGAGGTGCCTTATGGTTAGGTATGAATCCATGGATGAGATTCATCCATTTTGCCTCTTAAACCTTACCATTTTCTAATTGGTTGCATTTTATTGGAATCTGCATGTAGATTCATTCTTATATCTAAAAAATTAAAATCTAACCTTATGTCAGCTCAAAAATGGTTTACATAGTTGTTTGTGCCACAACAAACAAATATTTCCAAGTTTTATTACTTGGCATATGTAGTTACTAATGCTCAACATACACTTTATTCTACTTCTGGTTGGACAACTAAATTGCTCGACTTCTACTATTCACTCTGCACTTGAATCACTTAGCATTGTCTATCTGCTCGGCACTTGAGTGACTCGACACATCAGTGACTCGACACTCATTTCAACTCAAGATGGTCTTTTATTTACACATTATACTTGACATGCATTACTAGTTCGACATGAACTAAGTAAATGACTTAAGTGTGTTGATACTCAATTGTCAAAACCAATCTAAGATCACCAAAGACATGAAAGTGAAATTTGATTTTGACTTGCAAATTTTGAATGAGCAAAAAAGTGTTCATTTATAAGAAAATTCTTTTAATGAAGCTCCTACAAAACCAAAAGATGCAAAACAATTTTGTCTTCCGACATCATATGAGAAAAAAGGATTCATACAATAATAAAACTCATTCAATGGAGCTTCCACGATGCCTCAAAATGTACAATCTTGTCATGCACTTAACATATTCATGTCCATATACATGCATTGATTAGATCATCCAATATCTTAAACCTCTATATATTATTGTCCTAGGTCAAATCAACTTTGTAGAAATGTAAATATGAAACATTATAGATTTAATCACATAATTTGTCACAAGGATTTGATATGGAAATCCAATTTGGGAAAAACTACTAGTAAGGTGCTACCAATTCTCACTCTTCTAAAGTGAGCCATGTGAGGACTAAACTCTGTTAAAGGTTACAACACACACTATTAAATGTGCCTTGATTAAAGGATTTAAGTCATCCTATTAGGAGTGAGCCTTTCTATCTAGAACTTCAGAATGTTCCATTAGAATGTCACCCTTTTAAAGGATTTACTCTTGACTGTTATGTCGACCTTAACCCAAAGGATTTATCTAGACTGATATAATTGTTAGAGAGTAGCAGTAGGACTTGATTTGATAATAAAATAACTCACTTGTAGATTATAGATATTTGATTCAACTCTCCATTTTGTTTGACATTCATTCTCATTTCTCTCTAATTATTTTTCACCCTTCAAGCCTTCACCTCCTTAAGCCTTCTTTCTTAGTATGGCAACCTATATATCCATTCCTTAGGTCACCATATAAAGTAATGCCTCCATACTTCTTCTCTATCTCACTTCACATCTCTGACCTTTTCTTCTAGCCTTGTATCCCCTTATATAGATAATTTTGATCTTTTGTTTCTTAATCACAATCATCCATCTTAGGGTTAGGTAAGATTCATTGAATCTACCTATCTTTCCATTTTGTTACCTCTAGAAACTTCTCTTACAATCATCATTAAATTTACCTAAAAATGGTTTATCTTGAATTTTGTGCCACTAGCTCATCATCCTTATCTTCAACATGCTTCAAAAAATTCAAGAAATCAATTTTGTTGGCTTAGATTCATCAAATCTTTGATCAAACTCTTTATGCTATCACTTGGCCATAACTACCTTCTGATGCTTGGCCAAAACTAGGTTTCTCGACATGAACTAAAACTTTTCTCGCCTAATACAATGATTATTTGAGGCTCATCACATTCTTAATTTTCTTGTCATAAACTAACTTTTCTTAGCATATACTAACTTTCTATTTGCTCAACTTATACTATCTTTATGCTTGGATTGAACTAAATGTTCTCAATCAAGCTTGGTAGATGCATTTTACCCTTCTTATTCTTCTTGAATTTTTTTGAGTAACCTTTCATTTCAGCCTTAAGTAGATAAACAATACACTATGTCATCAATGTTTTATTTGGTCTTAATTCTCCTTTTATATACCATATAACTCAACCATTCTCTAGGTACTCTTGTTATTCATTCTTTTCAAATTCTCTTCATTAATCAATCAAATGATAGTATTCTAACCAAAGTAAGAAATTGTCCTACTAGCAAGTAGAAGGTTTGACAATAGTGACAAATTAATTATTATTCCATAATAGGTTTCTACAATATTCCTCATTTCTATCATTCAACAATCTACTTTTCTCAATAATCTCCCTCTTTGGCATTGATCAAAAATCAATACCAAAAAGAAACCTAATCTCTTTCATTGAAATCTGTCACTTTATCAATATGTGTCCTTTTCCTCTTTATAGGTTACTATATGCTTTGTAATCTCTCTCTTACATCTAGAAAATTCTCCCTCTTTTCCTGGTAATACTCTTCCTTTGGGTTCTAGAAAATTCTCCTTCTTTGACAATAATGCCAAAGACTTGTCATCTTTTCTTATATATATCAACAATTTGAGTTCTTTGATAAGATCCTCCCTTTATCACCTTGCTTAAAAATTGTTATAAGAAACATTATTAGTTAGTATTCATCTTCTTTGTGCTGAGAATCTTCTTCTAAATGGCTACAAGACTTGTTATCATCATCCTATATGGTAACCATTTCAGAGAAAATAATTGTCCATCCTTTATATTACCTTATCAATGTTTGTAACCATTTTTAATCTTATGTGTGTTGGCAAAATAATTGTATCTAACATGAAGACATTTAGAAACACAAAATGCCCTGACTATTCTTTAGGTTTCAAAGAAAGGGGAAGCTCCATTATTGACAACTTGAACCTTATGTAAAAATTAATCACATCTTGACCTTCAAGACTTCCTACCATCATCCTCATTAAACTAATTATCTTGTCATGAATTTTTTATTTCAACATGGCAATATATTCACAAACACTTTCATCACTTGGTAAACTACTTTCAAATATGAGATATGACTCCATGTTATTCTTACACCTCATTTATGAGTGCTCAAAAAGAAACATAGATGAACTTATTTCTACTATTGAGAAGAAACATAAAGGACCTCTTAAATTTTGCAACATTAGTGATCTATCTTTAATTTCTTACAAAAAAATTCAACCAAGAAATATTCTCGCATCTAATAGATGTAATATGAAAACACATCAGTAGTTTCTCTAAAACACATTCTTTATACTTCACTCATAAAAATTAACAAGATTCAAATCCAAGGAATTACCAAAAAACTTTGATGTGTTTCATATGCTTATGGCTTCCAAGAGGGAAGGTGTTGCCAATCCTTGAAACTTGTAGACACTTCTCATTCCAAGAAGGTCAAAGTTCACCCATATGTATCTAAACTAGGATGCAACTCCAACATATGATTTATGCCAAAATTTCAATCAAGACTATTGTAAACAATATTAGCACTAGTAAAAGACTAGAGTCACCACAGAATTGTAAAATTAGGATTGAAGTTTCAGCATGAACTTGTAGTGATATTACAAGACTCTTTTACTTACATGACATGAAATGAAGTGGCATAATTCTTTACTCAAAGACTCACAAAATTTCTCTCAAAATAAAATATTCAAACAACATTCTATGTACTTCAACGGATAACTCACTAGGCTGCAATATGATAGAACTATATATATGGGTGTTGTAAAAATTTGCAAGAATAAATCTAGCATCTCTAAAAATGAATTTCCTCACTTCTATGCTAGTAGTAATACAATTTTGTTTGCTGTCTCGAATGGAAAAAATACAATTGAAAACATGAGTTAATATGCACAAATTATACCAAAACTTCCACCACTTCTAGAAAATATTTTTGTGGCCTTATCCTAATAGCCAAGCTCCATTTTATTGGCTCCTAAAACTATACAAACTTTATAGTAGAAAATAGTAATGACCACACCCTAGCTGAAACACTATGAATTAGCCAAATTGAATCATGAGGATACAACCAAATGGGGGTGGATAAACTAATAATTTTTCTTATAGTCCCTCTACATTTTAGGCCTTAGAAGACCTAGGGGGACGCTTTGATTCCTTGAATCTCTCACACATTTACCTCTCTCTTCGAATCAAATAAGTAGGAAGATCCACTACTCAACTACAATAAACCAAAGATGGAAGGATTTGGGCTAAGAACACTTAGATCTTCTTTTCACATGTGGAGGATGGAGCTAGAAAATAACTTACAATAAACTAAACATGAAAAGGAAAAGTTTATTTTTATATTTGAGGATTTAAGAAGGACGATGAGTAAAGACAATAAGAAAATCAAAGCTCATAGAGCTGAGATCAATGCCTTATGTCTTGGAAAATAGAGCCATGAAAGATACAACAAAGTAACCAAAATTAATGAAATAGCCTTGATTCTATGAAATGTGGCCTTACAAAATTTCATAATAGCAATTTAACTCTAGCCTACTTATTATCCACCTATAATATCAAGATATCTATATTCTCTCACAAGTAACTTAGTGAATCCCTTAGAATAAAGCATGAAAGAAGAAGTACAGATCTCATAGCAGTAAGTTGAAAGAACATAAAAGTTTGTTCTATTTCCATCAAATCTTTGATGATTTATACATGGATAGATCTAGATTGAAACCCTCATTCTCATTTATATTTCAAGTTATCTCTAATTTACATTGAAGAATAAACCACAAAGACCCAACATAGATTCATCTATTGCACTCAAAAATAAAGTATATATCTATTATTCATACATAAGAGAATGTTGAAGAACGTAGAAACACAAGCTAGAACTTGTCCAAACACTTGGAACAAACCCTATACAATGAGGAAGAAATAAAAGATATAGAAAATGAAAGAATCTTGGATTTGATCAATCGAATCCATCTCTCCACTTGAACCTTCCTTTATATATTAAATAATATCTCTCTTCCCCCTCCAATTAGATGACAAATCTTCATCATTTTCCTCAAAAAATTCATCAAAATATCCCCAAACGATGAAGAAGATAACTAGTGGAAAGAAGCCAAATCTGCTACTAATTTTTTTTCCAAATAACCAACTAAATGACTTTCATGGCGAAAGATCATTGCTAGGAGCATCTCTACCAAATTTGGGACAATCCCACTTAACCATTTGCTCAAAAACTAAATTTGAAGTTTCATGGAAGAAACAAGGAAAATAGCTTGAGAAAGTACCTATTTTCAAAAGCTAGAAATATCTTTCACCTAGTCAAACAAGCACTTGTTTCAACTATAAATTAATAATTCTTTCTATAAGACCTTTCCAAAAACACATACTACTTGTATGTTTACATTACATTTGCACTCCTTGTATGCCTTTGAAGTCAACAAACTTTCAAAATGAATAATCCCTTTACAATATTTAATTTATTTCATTTCATTATGTAGTCAAACCATGTAAGTGAAGTGCAGGCCCATTTAAAATTTACACATGCATATAAACAAATAGGTTCATCTCATCGATTGAAACAAATTAGTTATATTTATTTTGTTGTCCTTTAGCCTCACATGATGATATCTTATTGATTTCAATTTCACTATGTGTGCATTCAATTTGGAGAGAAATATTTTCATGATATGAAATAATTGATTTGAAACTTATCATTAGCTTCTCACTCCATCTTCCCATCAGATTTGGTCAGGTATTTTGGAAGTTCTACATGTCATCTCTAGATTCATTCCTTTCACAAAGATGATGGACTATCCTTCCACATGGCATCATTTTCTAACACCGAGACCCTCCAAATGGTTAATGGAACTGGTGTGATGTAGCCTACTAGATGGCATCACTGTGTAATATTGAGACCCTCTACATAGTTAATGGTTGAACTAGTGAATTTAATAACTACATACATGGATGATTGACTAGGTTGCCACATCGAATCATTGTGTGACATCGAGACCCTCCAGATTGTTAATGGCTAAATTGGTGCAATGCTATGACTAACTACCTATGACATGACCTTGAAGCATCATTTACTAATTGTGTGGCTTGATCCACAAAAATATGCAACAAGGTAGCCTAACCTTGAAACCTCTTAGACTAAGTATGACTATTTACCTACGAACTAACTGAACACTTCTGGCATTACTTAATAACAATGATTGGGAGACCCACTATTTATCTTATGAAGTCATTCGATCATACCCCATCATCATCCAATTGCATGTTTGGTAGCTATATTTTTATTCATAATTTACATAATGTCATAATGGTGTCATCCCCTCTACTCCATAACATGGGTTTCACACACAAGTCCCTTATGTCACAAAGAAGAGTATTTTCAACATTTGATAAGTGGGTAGTGTTATTTAAAAATGGGTTAAATAATCCTCACATTACTAATGTGGGATAAAAGTCTCAATGCATCATGTCCATGAGACACAACCTACATGACAATTATGCCCTACAATCAACATGAAAGTTCTTGAAATAACTATTTTTGTACTAAAATACCTCACCCACATGTGCAACTTCCCTTTGATAACTTTCAAAAAGGTTGCTTATCCTTTAAATTGTGAAATAGAATCCACCTATATAGTTGGACAAACCATTCATTGTCAAACTCCTTAATCTACCTCCCCAAACATTTTGGTCTTTCTTTATAATGGGTAGTTCCAATCAAAATATGTCTTCATCTACTATCAAGATAAACAACCATCACAAAAAGATGACACAATTTCCCCTTAATAAAATAAATGGAACCTTTGCATTGTTTACATTTAGCATTCAACACAATGATCACCCAACTTAATTAAGCTATCCTTATGAAATGATCTATGCTCCATGGAAAAAAAAAACCTTACCTTCCAAGTAAATGAAGAGCCTACCATCTACTAGAAATGCATATAAGAAGTCAACACAACATATCCATAAAAATATAGATTTTACGAAAGGAAATGTTAGCATCAAGAAAATTAGAATGACTCCCTTGTTTATACCATCAAGAAGAGTTGAAAAAATTCATTTTTCTTTTATGTCTCCAAATGAAAATTGGGATATAAATTCAATAATAAGAATATTAACTTGGTTATAGCCATGACAACTAGTGCACAACTCCCTTCTTCATTTAGGTTAAATCATATTTTGAGGATATCATAACACATTATGTCACATGAAAGGTTTTAGGTAGTAGCTTAACAAGAAAACCCAATGTTGATGAGGAGTACAACCTCTAATCCTTGGGATCTCTAATATGTTCAACTCTCTTCTTTATTGTTCAATGTATACATAACCCACATGTCCCTTTGATCTCAAATGATGATAAATGCATATTGGAACTCCTACACAAGAGAAGAAAGGAACCAATAATGTTTATTCAAATAATACTTCCAATGAACACTTCCCCACTCTACTCACTCATTTGAAATGATTTCAACATTTTTACTCAAATCAAGAAAACTTTAAACAATTGAAAGCAAAATTATTTATGAAAGAATAATACTTTGATAGGCTAAGTTAGTTCACAAATTGATTTGGCCAAAATAATTTTTGATTTTAAACATCTAACTCCTGTAAAAACCCTTGGGTATCTAAAAAATCCAACCCAATCAAAAAATTTATCACCCCTAATCATTGAAATTATTAATTTCATCATTTCTACCATGTTTCAAATTTAGAATGAAATGCCACTTTGACTTCCCTTAAAATTGATGAAAATAAATAGCAGGGCTTTTGGATTAAACTTGCATATTCTCTAGTCCATACTTCTTTAGTCTACAAAATTTCATCTTATGAAAACCTTTGGATCAAAATATTTTAATCATTGAGAATTCTCATTTCATTGTGGTCCTATAACCAAACATGTCAAAACATGAAAATTGTATTTGGATTTGACTTTGAAAACTAGTCAAATGGCCACATTGGAACTTTAAACCCTAGAGATAAGATCAATTTTATAATGGTAGTATGTGGAAACTTTTTTAGCTCATGGAAATAATCAAGATACAATTGGTAGGTGTACAGAGTTAGCTTCCAGAGTTTGTAAAATTGGGTATACTAATTAAAAATAAATTTACATACAAAATGGGCCCAGAAAAGTGTGTAGATGGATTCATGAAAACTTGCAAACTTTAAGGAATAAGCATAGACAATAATAATAATAACATTCAAATGTAATCAATATACTAAATTACACAAAAGAGAACACAAGACATAAATATTTAACATGGTGCATCCAATCCCTAGGCTATGCCTACCAACAACATGTCCAATATTATTATCCATTGATGGGTATGTGTAGGATCATGGTCAACCAAACAAGTGGAAATGCAAAAATTAGAAAATTAGGGTTATGTTAACTTGACATGAAATTTTCAACTTGTTATGAAATTTCTATCAAAACATTGAGAGAAGAAAACCTCTAGGAAATTGAATTTAGTTTCTAAAATACTAGGCCTTATCTACAAAAAATTAAAATTTAATTGGTCAAAGTTTTTAAGTTTAATGAAATGGTATAGAAATTTCAGGACAAAAATAGGAAGTAGAAGTATGTCTGACCACACTACCCAAACTCAAATGATAATATTTTAAAATAAGTTTCTAGATATAAGAAGTAGACTTATGCTCAATTGTGACACATATTTTTGGGTATTTTTATTCTAAATAATTAATTAACTATGAATTTTCTACTATATTATTTTCAAAATAAAAAATCTCTCATGTCAAACCACCTTAACTAATTTAAAATTCCACAAAAATTTAATTTTAATTTTTTTCCCCTTATATTAGATAAAGCATAGAACGTGATGCATCTCTTGGATTTCAAAAATGTTGTACCATGTCAAAGTTATAGTTGTTTTTCTATTAGTGTGCTAATTGACAATTTATATGTAACTCCATTAGAAACTAAGTAATAATTAAGCAGGGCCTGACACAAGAAAATGGGATGGTAATCAAGGGTTTGCAATGATAGGGATGACTTGACCAAGGCCTAACGTAGGAACTTAGGATGGTAAATAAGGGTTTACAGAGATAGAGCCTAGCATAGGAACACAAGTTGGTAAACTAGGGTCTACAAACACAGGTATAGATTCAGGGGCTAGTGCAAGATCTAGCACAAGAGCTTTTGGATTTATAGGGATAGGTATATGGTATAGTGCAAGGCCAAGAGTGGAGTTTGGTGCTGGATTTGAAAGTTGGCATGGACTACAAAAACATCCCAAAAAAACCTATCTTGACATCTTTACCTCTATGCCTATTGTAGAACCTATTCTTGAGCCTCATTATGATCTACAGTTCTAGCAATGCCCTTTTCAAGAAAGTAATAATGGTCACTTTTAGCACAATGGTGTCAAGTCAATCTTTCAAGGAAAAGTAATTATTCTGCTAGCTAAACCATTCTTTGTAAAACCATGATTTCATGTTTAGTACAAATCTGGTCCATATTCAAGACTGTGACCTATTGATATTCAGGTGAATTCCACCAAGGAAATTGAAAATCAACCTCGACTAACCCTACCTTTGTGTACATTTGAAATTGAGGAATCGTCCACTCAAGCCATGATTCACCCTCCACATGATCCACATCTACAAGAATACAAATTTGGGCAAGAAAAAAAATTCAAACTCTTTTAACATTCCTCCTCATCCATGGGTTCAGAAGATTAGGGGTGATCTCCAATCACACAAATCTAGGAAATCAGGACCAAAGAGTAGTTGGCATTAACACTAGAAGAAACCTATTTTTGATATATATGTTGGCCATCCTCTTGAACTAGAAAATATTGTGCATGATGAGTCAGAGAAATATCACACCCCTTCAAACAAGTTCGGTGGATCTCTTGGTATGAAGTCAAAGCAAGCTACTAATATGTTTTTCCTTGTTCTCACAACTCCTCCCCTTCCCAAGGTCACCAATCCAACAAAGACTCATCAAGTTTGGTAGAAGAAATCGATTTAGAGTGTAGTATTTCTAGGGATAAATGATCATCCTCTTAATCCTCTAATGATCACATTACTAGGGCATTTTCTATAGCACCTAGTTGGTCTCCTTTGTCAAACTGCACTTATAGGCAAGCTTAATTGTTCATCTCTCACATTTACTGCTATTAAGAAATGGGCATTTTCTTCCTAGACTAGGCTTAAGGACATTTTCTACTTGGATTCAGACACCAAATTGTTTGTTGCCATTTTCTCCTCCAAGGAGTTTAGGGATTCTGTCCACAAGCAAAAAGGCTAGTTCCATTTGGGGATTGGACTAATTACTATGGTTTGGGTACCCAATTTCAAGCCTCAACCTATAGATATTCACTTCTTCATTTTTTGGATCTCATTCCCTTTTCTTCCTCTTGAGTATAGAGATCCTCCAATTATTGAAATTTTTGCTAATAAAATTAGGATTTTTTAAAACATGATCTTATCCCTTTTGATCGCCCTCATTTGGATATCAGAGTTTGCTTACCTTTTGACATGAGGAAAAGTCTCCCTCTTAAATTTATGATTAAATCTCAATGGGACATATGGAATCAAACCATTAGGATATAAGATGCAAACACTATGCAAAAGTTTCAACATAGATTGGGTCATTTTAATTTCCAATGTCAAGAATTGGTGTTTGGCTCTACAAAAATTTACATTGATTTCAATTCTAACCCAGAGTTATGCACATGTAAAAGGGATAAAAATTATAAGAAGGACCAGAGTAATATCTTGCCCCTTGTCCCTACTAGAGATTTTTGGAATTTGAATTCTTTCAAGTTTCCATGCCATCTATCTTCCCTTCCATTGTGGTCAGTTTTGCCTTTTATTTAGAATCTGTTGTTTGGTGAAGTTGTAAGTGCTTCTTCCTCTTCATTATTAGCTGACTCATATTTGTCGATTTCTAAAGTGCTAAGGTAGAAATCTCTTATATTGGGTTCCTCTTCATCCTTATTTATTCCATGGGGTCTATCCATTAATTCTTAATTTTTTTATTTGAAGGTTAAGCAGACCAGTGATTAGATCCTTTTTGAGATTGCAACCTCTATCATTTTTGAAATAACATAGGAAGAAGGAATCCTTTTAGATCATTAGAAGCCTATTTTAATTGATACCTTGCTTAAAGATTTCCAATTCTGGAATAAGAAATTTTCTCTCGCTAAGCCTCATATTGATCTAGTCTCAACTTATGAATATTCTATACAAAATTTGGACAATGATAAAATTTCATTTCATGAGGATTCTTTGGATTTAGAAAATTGCATTTATAAATAACTTCAAAATGGGAAAATTTATTCAAACCCATGCATGTATATTCATCTTCATGAATCTAAGAATATCAATGCTTGTTCTACAAAGGAATCTGAGAGTCTCCCTGCAGTTGGATTATTTGATCACCAACAAATCCTATCAATTGTCCAATCTCCTTCCTAGTGTCAGCAAGTTAGATTAAAACACCCAAATCTAGAGGTAGACCTAAAGCATCTAAGACTAAAATTGAAATTGCAGCAAATATTTAGACTATCTTGGATGATAGATTTGTTATTACTGAATGAATGTCAAGGAGAACAAAAGGTTCTCCTTGTTTGATATGAAGATTAATTCTTGGGATGTTAGAGGCATTAATGCCTCTAACAAAAGATTTAGGATCAAGTAGTTAATTGACTCTATAAATGAAGATATTATCCTATTATAGGAGACTAAGTTATCTGATGATTCATTTGACAAGATACTTTCTAAATGGTCTAAGTGATCTTCCTTGCATTCCATTTGGATTGGTGCTCCTGGTGGTCTTGCGGTCCTATGGAATCCCCAAACTATTCAGGGTTAGCTTATTCAACAACACTTCAATTGGAAAATTCTTAAGATTTATCATTTTGACCTTTCTTTCATTGTCATTAATGTGTATGGGCATACCTCAACCCAAGATAAATTAAAGGTTTTGAATAGCATCATCATTTGATTCAAACCCAAGATTTTTAGAATATTATTCTTGGGGGAGATTTTAATGCAATTTTGAATCAATCATAGAAAGTTGGAGGGATCTACCCACCACTTAAAACCATTCATGACTTCTCTCATTTTGTTGAAAGCAATAATTTAATGGATATTCATCATATTCATGAATCATTTACCATGACAAATAGGAGAGTTGGGTTTGCACAAATTGTTGTTCACTTAGATAGGTTTTTCCCTTCTCAAGATTGGAAACTACATAACTTTAATTTTCACTCAAATTTTTTTTCTTTGCCAAGTTTAGACCAGGTTTAGACCACTTTTCAATTTCTCAGGCTTCCAATGGGGTCAACGGTTAAGAAAAATCCT
Organism: Cupressus sempervirens; assembly: GCA_028749045.1. NCBI lineage: Eukaryota > Viridiplantae > Streptophyta > Pinopsida > Cupressales > Cupressaceae > Cupressus > Cupressus sempervirens. The sequence goes on along the minus strand of CM053783.1, from coordinate 789,170,782 downwards.
CTGATTTGGAAGGATGTGGCTCCTTCATCCTAACTTCCTTAAGTTGGTCAAGCAATGGTGGGCTAGTGCACCCTTTGTTCATGGCTACAAGATGCATCAATTTGCCAATAAACTGAAGCATATCAAAGTAACTATCAAAGATTGGAATCATCATGTTTTTAAGAATATCTTTCAATAAAAAGAGGTTGTTAAAGCATAGCTAAATGATAGATATAGCAATATATTCAAAATGTCATGAATTATTATACATACCATAAGCAAAAGAGCCTTCAAACTGAATGGGATGAATTGTGTAATAGGGAAGAATAATATCGAAGAGAAAAGTCTAGGGAATTATAGCTAGAACAAGGCGATAAGAATACTAAATATTTTCATGCTTCAACCAAACAAAAGAGTGTAGCTAAATTGATATTTTAGATTTAGGATGCTTCTTCAGGAATTATTTTAACCAATGAACAACATACTAGGGATGGAGGTGTTAACTTTTTCAAAAATCTTCTTACTCCTACAGAATATCCAATACCTTTGGATTCTCAAGTGAATGAACTTCTTAAATCTATTCACATAACGATATCTCCTTTACAAAATTCTATGCTTATGGCTCCGTTTTCCATTATTGAAATTTGTAAGGTTGTTTTCTCATTCCCTCTAAATAAAACCCTAGGCCTTAATGGATTTTCTACTCTCTTCTACCAAGGTTGTTAGTTGGGACATGTTTGTTGAGATTGAGGAATCCAAGAAAAATAGATCTATGCTGAAGTATTTCAACACTACCAATATTGCTTTGATCCCTAAATCTATGGAACCTAAAAAATTTGTGGATTTTTGACCCATTTCCTTGTGTAATCTAACATATAAGATTTTCACCAAAGCAATCTACTTGTGACTACAACTTCTAATTCCAAACATTATATCTTCTAAACAAGGTGGTTTTGTTCCAAGTAGGGAATCTATGGAGGGAGCTTTGGTTGTTCATGAAGTACTTCATTCTATTAACTCTTCACAATCTCCAAATTTTGTGATCAAAATTGATATGATGAAAGCATATGACAAATTTTGTTGAACTTTCCTCTTTCAAGTTCTTCAGAAAATGGGTTTTACGAAAACATGGTGTAAATAGATTAAAGCATGTATATCTAGAGCCTCGTTCTCATTTATCATTAATGGGAAAATTTCTAGTTTGTTCTCTTCTACACAAGTTGTTAGAAAAGGTGATCTATTAGCACCAGTGTTATTTATCATTATGGTTGAAGCTTTCAGCATGACCATCAACCTTCATAAATCACTTGGGAAATGGAAGGGTGTGCACATAAATGGTACTTCTTTATCCATCACACATTCATTATTTGTAGATGACATGCTTTTATTTGGTAATTCTTTTATTTTTTAGGCTAGTTAGATTAAGCATGTTTTGCAGTTATATTTTGATGTCTCTAGGTAGAAAATTAAATCTCAAAAGTCAAAAAATTCTCTATTCAATTGATAGAGGGCCAGCTCTGATACCACTGACAAAGGGCCACACCACCCTTACCAACTCACAACCAATAATGCAACAATATGAAGACAATTTTATTATACCTAAAAATTCAATAGCAATTACAATAACATTTTTCCAAGATCTCTTAAGATCCAATCCAAACCCAAGCTAGTCTAGATCCACACTCTGGTAGAAACCTATGAGATCTCAACTTGGGCTCGCAAGCCACCAAGCAACCTCCTTGTTTCTAAACCGCAGTCACTAGCTCTTCTCACAAACTTAATCCAAGATCCAAGTGTAAACTGCCTCACATTCGGCGCTCTGTCTACACTCACAACTCCACCATAATCTTGTTGTAAATTGCCTCACATTCGGCGCTCTGTCCACAGACTCAAGAAAACTCACTCTTCACTTCCTTCTTCTCTTTCACAATTTGAAGCCTTCCAAGCTTTCCAAGCTTCACCTTCCACAACTTTCACCTTTCCAAGTTACTCCTTGAGCTTCCACTTCTCAAGCTTCTCCTTGAGCTTTCACCTTCTTCTCGAGCTTCTACTCCTCAAGCTTCCCCTTGAGCTTGATTTAGAAATGCTCATATGCCTTGCTTAAATAGGCACTTACCACCCCATGCATGACTTATCCAAAACCTTCTAGAATTCCTCCACAATCTTCTACAACTTCCATAACCTTCTACAATATCCACAACTTTTTACAATATTCATAACTTTCTAGAATTCTACCCACACACCTCGATAAATGGAATGACAACCATTTATTTTTTATTTTTCTATTATGCCACCTATGCACCTCAAAAATAGAAATCTTCTTTTTCTTTCTTTTCTCCTTTTTCCTTTTTTTTAATTTTATTTTTTTAATTTCTCCTTTGATTTTCGTCACTTTCTCTCTCCTCCACAATTTTTTTTTTTTCAACTTTCCCATGCAAGATGCTCCTGCATCAGACTCCCCCGGTAGATAGAAAAGTGTGTCCCTCACTTTGACGCCAAAAAAAAAGATCTACCACCATCTTCATCTTCACCAAAGGTTTCCACCTCAATAGGGACAAGAAAACCACCATGCAAATCTTCCACATCTGCACTACTCTATCAAACACCCAAATCTCAAACATCCAATCAACATGCTCACTTCTAGGAACAAACTGAACATAATGCTTCAATAGAAAACTCTCATCCACATCAACAACTAGTGAATCTACACCCGTAGCAACAAACCCCACATCAACAGCCACATGTAGATCTCCATCAACACATGCCAAACTCTCAACACCAGCAACCTCATTGCTCACAACAAGATGCTCTGCAATACATAACTCACCTCCAACAACTGGATCATCCACCTCCAAGTGCTTTATAGTCTCCATGTCAAACTCAACCAATTGATCATGAAAACCAGCATCTGTCCTAACAACATTAGGAATATCTTTAGCAACAACCTCTAGTTTCTCTGTAGGTTCTGCATCAGACTCCATAGACTGATCAGCAAAATCATCCTCTTCCACCTCAACCTTGTGATGCCATCTTCTCTCACGAACCTCCTTAACTTGATCAGCCAATCTATCATCCAACCAAGAAATCATCTTAGAAAAATTCCTCTCCACTATATCATGGATTTTCACAATCATCTTAGGGTCCAATCCTCTTGAAGCCATCTCCCAAGATCTTCGTAAACCCTCTGCAAAAAATCCTTCCCATGCTCCTTGTGACAACCTCAAATTGTTTGCAAGTTAGATCGCAACCTACCACCTTGCATGAACAATCAAGAACCACATCACAAGTCTAGGACAATAGATTTGCAATCCACAAGCTCTGATAAACTTTGCCCAACCAAGGTCCTGGTACAAACTGCCTCACACTTCGGCGATCTGCTTGTACACTCAGGATCTCCTGCTCTGATACCACTTGATAGAGGGCCAGCTCTGATACCACTGAAGAAAGGCCACACCACCCTTACCAACTCACAACCAATAATGCAACAATATGAAGACAATTTTATTATACCTGAAAATTCAATAGCAATTACAATAACATTTTTCCAAGATCTCTCAAGATCCAATCCAAACCCAAGCTAGTCCAGATCCACACTCTAGTAGAAACCTCTGAGATCTCAACTTGTGCTCGCAAGCCACCAAGCAACCTCCTTGTTTCTAAACCATAGTCACTAGCTCTTCTCACAAACTTAATCCAAGATCCAAGTGTAAACTGCCTCACATTCGGCGCTCTGTCTACACTCACAACTCCACCATAATCTTGCTGTAAATTGCCTCACATTCGGCGCTCTGTCCACAGACTCAAGAAAACTCACTCTTCTCTTCCTTCTTCTCTTTCACAATTTGAAGCCTTCCAAGCTTTCCAAGCTTCACCTTCCACAACTTTCACCTTTCCAAGCTACTCCTTGAGCTTCCACTTCTCAAGCTTCTCCTTGAGCTTTCACCTTCTTCTCGAGCTTCTACTCCTCAAGCTTCCCCTTTAGCTTGATTTAGAAATGCTCATATGCCTTGCTTAAATAGGCACTTACCACCCCATGCATGACTTATCAACAACCTTCTAGAATTCCTCCACAATCTTCTACAACTTCCATAACCTTCTACAATATCCACAACTTTTTACAATATTCATAACTTTCTAGAATTCTACCCACACACCTCGATAAATGGAATGACAACCATTTATTTTTTATTTTTCTATTATGCCACCTATGCACCTCAAAAATAGAAATCTTCTTTTTCTTTCTTTTCTCCCTTTTCCTTTTTTTATTTTTATTTTTTTTATTTCTCCTTTGATTTTCGTCACTTTCTCTCTCCTCCACAAATTTTTTTTTTTTTTTTTAAATTCTCCCATGCAAGATGCTCCTGCATCATCAGTACAAGAAAAGTCATCTTTGACAAAATTGTGTGGGTTCTAGGATTCACTGAGGACTTTCTATCTTCTAATTACCTTGGAATTCCATTTTTTATTTTGTCAAGCAAGAAAAGTTATTAGACTTCTATTCTTGATAGAATTAAAAGTTTAATTGATGCATGGAAAGTTAGATGACTCTCTTTATCAGGCAAAAATTCTTCTCATTAAATTAGTTCTTACAGCTATCTTGAATTACTACCTTGTTGTCCTTAAAGCTCCAACCTTAGTCATCTTACAAATTCAAAAACTAATAAGAGGTTTTCTTAGGATAGGTAATTTTTTAGATGAAAGAAAAAATTCCTCTTATTTCTCTCCAGGGCATGACACATACTCTAGCTATCGAGGGTGCAGGTGTTCATGATTTATCAAATAGGAATATTACATTTGGTGGTAAATTAGCTTGGAAAATGTATGCTAAGTCTCACACTACATGTGCCAAATAATGCAACAAAAGTGTTTTGGTAATAATGATCCTTCAAGAATTTTCTCAATCTTAAATCCTCCAAAGGGGTCTATGGTTTGGGACTTTTGGTCTCTTCAAAAGAAATTGTTCTTAACTATATTACTTGGGAATTAAATAATAGAGAAAAAGTTAATTTTTTGGAGAGACTCTTGGAATAGTCAATCTCCCTTGATAAACTTCAACAATACAAAAGATATTTGCTTAATTTCAGAATCTATATGGGGAACACAAGTTCATCACTATGTTTTAGTAGTTTTCCTTTTTCTATGAAAGTCTTTTGGAAGGATCCAAATCTTCTTCCTCTTTCCTATCAAGATGAACAATATTTTCATACCATTTTAGATTAGAAATATGTTCTTTTATCCAATTCTAAAGATAAACTATTATGGGCACCTGCCAATGATGGTAACTATTCTATTAAAGAAGGATATAAGCTTATTGAAAGGATTGCTTTAGAAAAGAGTCCTTGTAGAGCATATTTATTCTACTAGAACAATGTACTTCTAAAAATTGGTTGCTTTGCATGGCTTGCTATTAACCATAGGATCCTTACAAGTGACAAACTTGTAAGATTAAATATTGCTTCAAATTTCAAATGTGTGTTATGTAATGATTAATTTGAAACAAGTGATCACCTCTTTGTCAGATGTTCATTTTCTCATCAGTGTTGGTCCTTTCTTCTATGCAAATTAAATTTTTTTTACTCCTCTTCAAAACAACATATGGGATGTTTTCCAATCATGACCAATCATCCATCCTTACACTCTATTTGCAGAGTTATGGAAGTGCTCCCCAACTTTAGTCATTTGGGCCATTTGGTGGGAAAGAAATAAGTGGATACTTAGAAAAGAGTTTTATACTATTGATAAGGTTCTTGAAGGTATCAAAAAGTCAATTTTAGAAGTAAAAACTGCAAGCCTTAATAGAAGTAAGTTCAATCCTATCATTACTCAATGGGATGCCAACATTATGCATGAATGGAAATCACTCTTTATTCCTATGAGTGGTGGATTAATCAGTAAATTGCAACATAAAGCTGACCATTTTGATGTACACTAGTATCCTCCCAATTTAGGGTAAGTGAAGATCAATTTTGATGGTTCCTCTAGAGAAAATCCAGGTAAATCAAGGTTAGGAGCATGTATTTATGATTGTAATGGGAAATTGCTAGCATTTATGTCTGGCCCCTTACTAGTGGGTACCAATAATCATGCAAAAGCTCATGTCCTATTTTCTAGTTTAGTTCTTGCCAAAAAAGGTAACTTTTAATGTTTGCATATTGAATGTGACTCATAGGTAATCATTGATGCTTGCATTAAAAGGAAGATATTCTCCTGGTAACTAAAGTACATTCTCTCTCAAATTTAGAATTTGTTAGATCGGTATCAAGAGTTATGTATTTCTCATACTTTATGGGAGGGAAATCAAGTTGCTAATTACCTTACAAATCTAGGTTGTAACGGCATCACGATTTTGACTTTTCAAGCCATCTTCATTTCTTGATAAACTCAAAGAGCTACAATCATTGATCACCTTAGATATTTTTAAATGTGGATCTTGATATCATTTTATTGGGTTCATGTGCCATGATGAAACTGATTTTCTCATAATTGATATTATGTAAAACATAGACATCTAAGTTATAGCATATTGATGTCATAATCATACTTTGCATACCTTGGATGTACACGTGGTTTACCTCTTTTGGGCTTTTGGCCATTTTGACATCCAATGTTATTACATCTCATAGGAATATCTATCCTACATATCCCTCAAAATGTGTTTGTTTCTAATGGAATTTAATTCACACATGAGACACAGTTCACACTCCTCATTTATTCCCATTAAGCCATTAGTTTCAACACTCTTTCATTCTTGGTGGTTTGGATTGTTCTTCAACATGGAGGCCTACATCAAGTGTGACTCATGCTCTGAGTTTCATCGATCAAATTTTCCAAAGAAAATTGTATTTGGCTTCAAGAAAACATGGATGAATGTGTTCTCCCTTTGATGGTTGATAATTTAGAAATGGATGCAATGTTCTCTATTCATTCACCTTTTATATGGTGGGAAATTAGAAACATGATTGGGGAAGATATTCTCTTCCTCTCTTCTAGACATTTCCTATTTCTATCCAATATGGTGTGGCCCATATTTCTATCAAACACAATGGACGTAATGTTCTATGTTCATTCAGCTTTTATATGGTGGGCAATTAGACACATGATTGGGGAAGATATTCTATCCCTCTCTTCTAGACATTTCCTATTTCTGTCCACTATGGTGTGGCCCATATTTTTATCAAACACAATGGATTTATTTTAGTCTATTCCCCTTTTAGAGATCCTAGCTACTAAGGTTGTTCTGTACAAATTTTGGGGTGATAATAGGTTGCAGGTTGCAATGCAACATTATGACTTCTGGACGGGTAAGGCTCTAGTGGGTGGTCTCTTCACACGGTCCTAGCTCATGTAGAAGTATGCATTTTTGGATACTTACAAGGCTCTCTAGAAATCATTTGAAAAATAGAGCTCTTTTCATATGAAGAATACTCTACAAGTCAAGATGTGGGCTTTGGGCTTTCAACTGGCTGAGCGGGTTAAGCATGTAGGGCATTCCATCTTGAACCTACTAGAATTTTCAAACTAAGCTTCTTTGCCATCTCCCACTCCATGGATTTTGTCTTAGCCATCTATTTCCTCTCAACAATGGTTTGTGGATTCACAGGATACTCAGTTTTTTGACTTGTAGGATGCTTCGGGTGTGTTGAGGGATCATCTTCTTTCTTGTTCAAACTAGCCTCTCTCCACTCATGATGCCCCAAAATCTTTTGCCCCTTGGGGTGTATCTCATGGGTCAGGCTAGGATTCATCCCCTTAGCCCTTACCCAATGCTGGCTGGGGATGGGAAACACATGATGCCACTATTTCAATCCTATCCAACATGCCTGGATATGCTGCTATCATGGAAGAGTGAGAGTTGATTTTGTCTCAACTATGAATTTTTTAAAAAATTGACAATTTCTTGATTAGATGATTGATTTTGGTTTTGAAGAAAGTATTGGGTCTTCATTGTAATTAGGAAACTTATCTCATCAATTTGGTATTTTGCAAATATCAATGTTTCTTATCTTTTGCATTTAGCAAGGATTCCGGATTTTATTTCTGATTCTTTCCTAGTTGAGCTTTGAATCAATTTTTTTATAAAAAATATAATATATTTAGTGGCTTGCCCACTTTTGCAAAAAAAAAATACTTGATGAACTCATAATTTGACAAACATTAAATTTATAGAAAGATAAGAGCATTCTTAAGAAACCCTTTTCATTTCATCAAACTTAGATAAGAAAAAAGTTGTCAAATACATGTTTGAAGTAAAAACCATACAAGAACATGACAAAAGCACATTTTGGGGATGTTTTTACAGTTGACCATGTAGGGTTGATATGCAAAGATATACTAGGCCTTATAAAGGTATTAATAATCTTGTTTGGTATCATGATGGGTGGGAAAAAAGTTGGAATAGATTTTCTTGTATTACACCTTGTAATCCCTTATAGATCAATATTACTGCAAGAAACTGAAATCTCATCATACATTATGAAATCCCTAACCCTAAGTTATTTTATACAAGCTTTTTTGCCACCTACAAAATTAGGGCTAGAATAAGTCATCCAATAGAAAAAAAATTATATTTAATGCTTTTATGATTATACTATTTGTAAGGGGTGGTACCCCTTGACCACATCCTAAGGGTGCTATCCCCAAACCTACATAGAATAATCTAGGGGAAAACTGCAACACATAAAGTGGGAAAAAATTAACCCTTGAGTCTAATTGGGCTCCACATCACAACACAAACTAGCATGGGGATAGTATTTCCAAAATAAAATACAAAGGAATAATTAGTTTGGTCTCACAAATCATGAATTAAAAATATGACATTACAAATAGACCTCTTGGTAATTCTTTGAAACTAATATATAGTTATACATTAGAAATTGCAAATAGGATCTCATTTGAAAATTGATCAAACATATTTTTCATAGGCTCAAATTAGGAACATGTGTCTTTGACCTCAAGAATGCAACTGAAAAATATTTTATTCGATAGGTTTAGCTAAGTCATAGTAAAGGATAACTTTAAGAAACCTCTACAAAAAAATTCCTAAAATGCTAGCAGATGCAACATATTATGGGCGGGAAAACAATTTTTTTGTTCCATGTAGCGAAATAAAATATTATATATTGGCAATTTTTTTCTTGCCCTAAGAATAATCATTCAAAATGCGGCAAATTAAATTTTTTTCTTGTTGACAAATAAATAAATGATGGCTATTTTTTTTTCTTGACAAAAATGAGTTTGTAATGTAAGAGAACTTCTTATCCTAGAGGAAAATGAATAATAATTATTTTGGTTAATCTTTACAGGTAAACTGAACAATTGTTTAATCTGAAAGTGAATTTGCCAAGTGTATTGGCTAGTGACCTTTAAGGATTTATGGTTGCTAAGTGTACTAACTAGTTTACTATCCATTATTAATAACATCAATGTCACCATTACCAATTCTCCTAGCATCAACTTGGTATCATTTATACACTATTTTTATTGACTATTGATTAATTAGAGATCAATGATAGAAGATGTATTCCAGGGCTAGCTTCTTGAAAAGACCTAGAACCACATGAAATTCCCCAGAATGCTGACACACGACAAGTTTGTACAAAAACCATTAATTGGAATGTAGTGAATAGAATATCAAGATTAAAATCATAAATGTGGTACTGCCAGTTACAATTATTTCATTCCATTTACATTTCCCACACTTGAAAATTAATTGGAATACAAAAATAAAAGATATGAAAGATCATGAACAATTTAATGTAACTTTAATTAAATAGTCTATCTTTGATTCTTCTTTCACTGTCATTTCTCAAATTCTCCATTTAGTTTGTAGAGTTTTTGAGTTTCATAGTTTTTCAATTGCATAGATACACTAACTCAATTGAAATGCACCACAATGGGTCTACAAAAGCCCTTTTTGGGCATGATACCTAAGGATGTCCTAGCAATGGTTCACAAGGAAGATGCCATAGGTCATTTTGTGAATTATGCTTTGTTCAGGGTCCTTGGCCATGATTTTTTAAGAAATGAGAAGAGGTACCACATGTCCATAGATATTACCTCTTTCTTCCTCGTGTCTCTTCTCAACCTTGGAGGAAATCAAGTAGATATTTTGATGCTTTTGCAAAATTTTTTTAAGGAAATATTTTTAGAAGAAGACATCAAATTCTTGTATTACCATCCCTTATATAGACGTAATAGACAAGTGTTGGGAGAAAGGGATAGGGAGCATTATACAGAAGTATCCCTTCCTACACAACATGACTGAACTCTAATTGACTCACCATCAAAAGTGGGCATAGATTGGGAGGGAATTTTTCTAAAGGCAATTGTTGTTGGATGATGTCAATCACATTAACTTCACATTGTTGCACGAGTTTAATGACATTATCATCTCCAAGATATTCCTCATGGAGGGGCTTGAAGACAGTGTTGATTGAAGACTTCAAGCCCTCAACCTGTTCCCTATTCCATATTTCATGCTCCATGTTTCCTTGATCCTTACCCTTTGGAAAATCAAATATATTTTTTAGATATTTATTTTTGATAAAAATGATAAGTAGTTACTTCAGACTGGGCCTAGCCCTTGAATGTAAATTACAAAATATTAAAATCAAACTAATTTAATCAAAATTTTTGAATATCTATGCTATGAATCTGTACATTGTACAATCCAAAATATAATCAAAGAAAACAATAAATTTTGGCTTCTCAATTCATTATCCATGTTAGTCTGTGGCTATGTTTTTGGCTTCTCAATACATTATTCAAATTTTACTCTATGACTTTTTTTATAAAAAATTAAGTGTTAAGAAGTTGGAAACAAAAAAGGGTTTCAATAATCTCTTTATGGTTTCATATTTGATTCATGATTTATAGTAAAAATTTATTCAATTGAAAATTAGGCAATGAAAATTTGTATAATGTATATGTATGGCCTATAAATTTCAAAACCTATAAATTTTGATAATATATGAATGTAGGGGCCAGAGCCACGCGAGTTATAAAATATATATTATTAATTATTGTAATTTATAATTTTGTAGTTAATAATTATAATAGTTTGAACTATTATTAATCTGTTTAAAATTATTAAATTAAAAAATAAATATTTTTTAAAGTTACACTTATGACACATGTAACACCATGATTCATGAATCATGAATCATGATCATGCAATTTAAATTATATAAATAATATTAAAATTTGATTTGTAAATAAAACGGTCAAATAATGAGTTATATATAAATGTTTATATAAAATATTGAATATTAATTTATTAATTCCTTACTTCCTATTTTTAAATTTAAATTTATTTAAATATCATGATTGCGATAATAAATTTTTTATTTTTTATCATATTTTGAATTAAATGAAAAATGTCACGATTATTAAAATTTAAATGAAGTTATCATTATCAAGCAATTTAGCAAATATTGTTTATGATCTAAATTATTTTTAACTAAGTAAAAATGCTTCAATTATAAAATGAAGCTATCACTATCAAGAAATTATTGATCGATGAATGATTACAAATTATAATTTTATATTTTTGAAAATTTGACATTTCATTAGTTTTACATGATTAATTTTATTCTAATCCAAACCATGGATTTTGGAAATTGCCAAGAAATTCAAATAATTTGTATGTTTTAACTAAACCATTTAGTTAAAATGTGTGTAACTACACTTTTTGATTTAAATTTAAATTTGCAATAATAAGATAAATTATAGTGTAATATTTGTTAAGTAAAAGGTTTAATGAATTGATCTGGATTGTTCAATGAATGATAGATAACTGAATACGACTCTATTTTGGGCCAATTTTGAAAAGATTTAAGTATTCTATTTCTACCTGAAATTAAGACACATCACAAAAGCACACAAGAGACAATGTAACAATTGTAGTCTAAGATTCTTTCTTATACTTATGTCTGACTGTTGATTAAAGAAATATCAATGACCTGAGATGAATTTTAGATTGATTTGGCGAATGTTTTCCCATGTGCCTAGATTCATCCAGTATCATAACACATGTTTGGCCATTGCAATGCTCAATTAAGTCTTAGTTATTAATTTTATTCTTTGTTATTAGTTAATCTTGATTTTTAAGTAAATGAAAGATCAATGCCCCAAGATGAATTTCAGGAATTTTTTTTCAATGCTATCACTATCATCAAGAACCATTTGGAATCATGACACATGTCAAGGACAATGTCTGTGACAAGTGCCATGATTCTGGATGACTCTTGTCAAGAATGATAACAGTCTACAATTTGACCGAAAGGTGATATTGAGCAGGAGCCATTGATTATTAAGTTTGATTTCTATTATTTAACTTATTTAAAATGTACAAAATTCAAATGTATTATGTAATTAATTATTACTTTTTTTATTATAACTATATACATTATTAATGAAAATAACATACATGTACATGTTGGTAATATAGGAGTAACTAAGAGGGTGGTGAATTAGTTACCACTAAAATATTTCCCAGATCCCTTGGATGTTAACAATAAAACTGACTGCTACTGTTATTTAGTAAACACACAAAAAAATTGTAACTCGATAAATGCAGAGTGTGATTTACTTATAACTGATCTTCAAACATTAATAGTGATTAATTTTCTAGTATAAGAGAAATAACATGAACACATGAGACACCAAGAATTAATGTGGAAACCCAATATGGATAAAACCACCTATGTAACTAGTTACTATTTTCACTCTTTTGAAGTGAGCCCTATTAGGAATCAACCTGGTTAAAGGTTACAAAACACACTATTAGGTGTGACCTTGTTAGAGGATTTAATCACCCTATAAGGAGTGGCCTTGCAAGATGTCTTAAAAAAATTTAATAGAACTATCACCTTGTTAGAGGATTTACAACTGACTGTTAAACCAACTCTATTAAGATATTTTAGATCATTGCTACAATGGTAAGAAAGTAACAATGAAATGACTTGATTGTGATGCAATTGAATCGTTGATTACAAATCTCTATTCTGCTTCATACTTGATCCTTCTTGATTGAATAACACTTTTTTGCTCCACAAGGATACTTGCTTATCCTTCAAGTTTTCTCCTACTCTTTCTTTCTCAATCTAGTCAGCACATTATTTTTACACACACTAAAATTTCAACTTGACCTTTCATTTATACCATCTAGATTTTCAAGTTGGCTCAATTAAAAATTACAATAACCAATAATCATCACCATAGTTAGCTAGAAACAATACTTAAAATAATTAAGCTTCTTATGTCAAAACAAAAAAATCCTTCATTGGCCGACCCTACTCAATAAACACTGGTTCTAAGACAATTACCTATGTTAACCAATAAAAGCTTGGTTAACACCAAAAACTTGCAAAATCCTTTGGCAACTAAGTGAACTTAGTGAACACTAACTTTGTCCATCTTTCCTTTGCTAACCATGAGAACTTGGTTAACAATGTTTCCTGCTAGAATTCCTTCGATGCCTGAGTGAGCTTGGTAGACACTGTCTTCATAGAGTAATCTTTTAAGAATTCTCAATAGAAAAGAAAAATTGTCTTGTTGACCAAGTGAGCTTTGTAAGCACTGACTAACAACTGATATGAGATTTGTGTAACATCAAAGACAATACACAATTTGACAGTTGTATCCAACAATCTCCCTCTTTGGCATTGATGGAAATACAACATGTCATAGCACAATGAAATTTGAGAACAAGACTCTCTCTGATAGAAATTTTATTCCTCTTGAATTTTTACCAAAAATTTCTTTTCTTTCATGTAGTAATCTCCCTCTGTGAAGGAATTACATAACTTCTTTGATACTATACTTCTCTCTCAAAACAAATTTTAGAAAGATATGACAGTGAACTTCTCCCTCTTTGAAAAAAAATGCTAAAGACAACACATATCAAATTAGTAACAATGTACCTTGAGTTCTGATTCATGTGCAATATTCCCTTTGACTATGTTGCATCAACTAATTGATTTTCAGCTTGGTTCCTATTGATGCATCACTGAAACTTTATTTACTGAGCTTGAGATAGGGGAATGACCCCTAACTTAACTCTTAGATATAGGAATGCATCCTTAGTTAATGGCTTGGTGAATATGTTTGCAATCTGTGCTTTTGTATGAGCATATTTCAATCTAAATTCTTTATCCTACACCAATTCTCTAACAAAATGATATTTTATAGCAATGTGCTTAGTTTTGGAATGCATCACTGGGTTCTTTGATATATTAATTGAGCTGGTTTTATCACAATACATGACAACTGGTTCTTTGAACTCAACTTTCATGCCTTCCAACAACTATTTAAACCAAACAATATTAGCGTAGTTCACTATTATTGCAACATATTCTACTTCTCCTGTAGACTGGGATGTGTAGTTTTTCTTTTTGCTTATCCAAGATACCAACCTTTTACCAAGAAATAGTGCTCCATCACTTGTACTCTTTCTATCATCAAGATTTCCTGCCCAATCAGCATCAGTAAATACCTTTAGGGTATGTGTAGGATCATGGTGTGCCAAAAAGTGGCAATCTGAAAAATATGTAGTTCTGAAATGCCTCAAAGAATTTCAAAATCTATTCCCACTTTTTTCCCACCCATCCTAATACTAAATGAAAACAATTAATACCTTTATAATTCCTACTATATCTTTCAATACCAACCTTATAGGGTCATGTTTAAAACATCCCAAAAATGTGTTTTAGGCATGTTCTTAAGTGTTTTTTACTTCAAGCATGTAGCTGACGACTTTTTTTTAACCAAAATTTGATGTAATGAAAAGGGTTTCTTAAGAATGTTCTTAGCTTTTCATAAATGTAAGGTTTTTCAAATTACGAGTTCAGTAAGTATTTATTACTTATTTTCTAATGGAGTTAGCTACAAAGTACTGATTGACATACTAGTTGAAAAATAGCTATAACTTTCAAACCATATAAGATTTGTGAAATCCAAAAGATGCATCACATTCTATGCTTCAACTAGTATAAGAAAAAAAATAGAAAAACTTAATTTTGATTTTTTTTGAACTAGTTAAGGTGGTCAGACACGGGAGTTTTTTAATTCTGAAAATAGTATAGTAGAAAATTCATAATTAATTATTTATTTTGAATTAAAATTCCCAAAAATATGCGTCACATCCAGGCATGAGTCTACTTTTTATATCTAAAATTATATTTAAAAATATTATCATTTGATTATGATTAAGGTGGTCAGACATACACCTACTTTTTATTTTTGCCCTAAAATTTTTGTAGTACTGCATTAAAATCCAAACTTTTGACCAATCAAATAATTTTTTCTCTAGATAAGGCCTTGAATTTTAGAAACTAGATTCAATTTCCTACAGATTATTTTCTTACGAATTTTTGATATAAAGTCCAGAACCACTTTAAAATTATGTTTCAAGTTGACATAACCCTGATTTGTTCGTTTTTCACTGCCACTTAAGGCCATAGTTTGGTACACCATGATCCTGCACATACCCTTTAGGTCTAGGTTTCCTCCAAGTTTTATCATAAGCCATAGTCTTTAGTACCTTTCAGATATCTCAAAATTCTTTTGATTGCCATCATATGATTTTCTCCAGGTTTAGTTGAAAATCTTTCCACTATCCCAACTGCTAAAGCAATATCAGGCCTTTTATGAACTACATACTATAATTTTCCAATAATTGATCTGTATAAGTTCTAATCTACCTCTTTTAAATCATCATCTTTAGTAAGCTTTGCTTTTTGCTTGTCCAAGATACCAACCTTTTACCTAGAAAGAGTGCTCCATCACTTGTACTCTTTCTGTCATCAAGATTTCCTACCCAATCAGCATTAGTGAATACCTTTGAGTCTAGGTTTCCTCCAAGTTTTACCATAAGCTATAGTATTCAATACCTTTCAAATATCTCAAAATTCTTTTGATTGCCATCATATGATTTTCTCCGGGTTTAGTTGAGAATCTTGCCACTATCCCAACTACTAAAGTAATATCAGGCCTTGTATGAACTACACACTATAATTTTCTAATCATTGATCTGTATAAGGTTTGATCTACCTCTTTTGAATCATCATCTTTAGTAAGCTTTTCTTTTTTCTTGTCCAAGATACCAACCTTTTACCAAGAAAAAGTGCTCCATCACTTGTACTATTTTTTTCATCAAGATTTCTTGCCCAATCAACATCAGTGAATACCTTTAGGTTTAGGTTTCCTCCAAGTTTGACCATAAGCCATAGTCTTCAGTACCTTTCAAATATCTCAAAATTATTTTGATTTCCATCATATTATTTTCTCTAGTTTAGTTGAGAATCTTGCCACTATCCCAACTGCTAAAGCAATATTAGGCCTTGTATAAACTACACACTATAATTTTCCAATCATTGATTTGTATAAGGTCTGATCTACCTCTTTTGAATCATCATCTTTAGTAAGCTTGAGTCTAGTACACATAGTGGTTCCGACTAGTTTAGAATCTTCCATTTCAAATTTCTTGAGTATCTCTTTGATATTCTTAGATTGAGTAATGTAGATACCATTCTTTCTCTCTTGTATCTATAGTCCAACAAATTTTTTTATCTCACCAAACATTGACATTTCAAAATCTTTGTTCATTTGTTCTAAAAATTCTTTGCATAGATCATCATTCCCTATAAATAGAGTGCCATCCAAAAATATCTCCACTAATACAATCTTGTTATCTAGTCATTCCTTGATGTACAAACTATTGTTATCATTAGTTCTCTAAAAACCAATTTGTATAAGATATTTGTGCAACCTCTCATACCATACTCTAGGAGCTTGTTTTAGACCATACAATGCTTTGTGTAATTTGCAAATAATGTCCCTTTTGTCTAGATCAACAAAAGCTTTTGGTTTTCCAATGTAGACTTCTTCATCAAGAATACCATTGATAAATGTAGATTTAACATCCATCTAATATACTTTGAATCCTCTATGAGTAGCATTTGCAAGTAGAGTCCTAACACCTTCTAATCTTGCAACAGGAGCAAAAGTCTCACCATAATCAATTCTTTCTTGAGAATGTCCTTTACACACCAGTCTTGTTTTGTTTCTTGATACTTGTCCATCTTCATTTAGCTTATTTATGAATACCCATTTCATTCCAATCACATTTTTATCTTTAGGCCTAGGAACAAGGGTCTAAGTTTTGTTCTTCTCTATTTTCTCTATTTCCTCATTCATAGCCTCAATCCAACTTTCATTTTTCAATGCATCTTTAACATTTCTAGGTTTAAAATCAGCAAGTAAACATGTACCTTTTAGCTTCTTGTCATAGTACCTTCTGATTTATCTCCAATAATTTGATTAGGTGCATGATGGCTTCTGACATACTTATCAAATATAGGTTCTTTGCCTTTTGAATGAATTCTACTGTCTTCATTTTGAATTTCAAATTTTGGCTCGAGTTTCTTAGACTCAGTAGGCATTGGTTTGGTAGCTTCAGAATGTGACTCAGGTCCTTGTGACTTGGTTTGAACTTCTTGCAACTTAGTAATTGAGGAAGAGTCAGGAGTAGAAGTCTCCTTATTGATAGATGTGTCTGCCAATGTATCAAGTTTGATGTAAACTAATCTTCTATAATCTTCTAGTTCCTTTTTGCTTTCTTCTTCAGCCCTTTCTAAAAACTCATCAATTCTCACATGTGTACTTTCTATGATTTTATGAGTAGAAAAATTCAAATATCTATATGCCTTACTTCTGCAAGAATATCTTAAGAATATACCTTCACCAACTTTCACATCAAACTTTCCTTTTTTAGATTCTTTCAAGATATAACATGTACTTCTAAATACTTTTAGGTAAGTTGCATTGGGTTTGTAGTCATACCATAATTCATAAGGAGTTTTATATGAGTCCTTCTTCAACTATACTCAGTTTAAAGTATGAACTGTAGTGCTAATGGCTTTCTTCTAGTATTTGATAGCAATGTTCTTTTCAATCATTAGAGCGCTTGCATAATCCATGATAAATCTATTTTTTCTTTCAGCTATTCCATTTTTCTTGGAAGTACCAAGGGCTAATACCTATCTTTTAATTCCTCTTTCAATGAAAAATTTATTGAATTCATCGGAGATGAATTCACCACCTCTATCTGATCTTAAGCATTTCAATCTTTTTGCTATTTCCTTCTTTGTTCTTGCTAGATACCATTTGAATTTCTCAAATGCTTTTGAGTTTTCTCTAAGATACATAACAATCATCATTCTTGAATAATCATCAACAAAAATAATAAAGAATTCTTCTTCACTATAGCTTTCTATTCCAATGGATCCACATAGGTCAGTATGCACAATTTCCAAGACATCTTCAAACTGATAGTTTTTGCTTTTAAAACTAGTCTTTCCCATTTTGCCAATTTGACAATTTTTTCATAAAATAACGTATGGTTTCTTCAAACTAGGAATACCTCTTACTTTGCTAAATTTTCTTATCTTGACCATATTATCAAAGTTTACATGACATAATATTTTTTTCCATAACCAACTTTATTCAATTTGAACAATAAAACATGAACAATCACCAAGATCAAGATAAAATAGATTACCTCTTGTTTGTTTGCCTAATTCAATCAGATTGCCTTTTTCATCCAACAACCTTACCTTGCCATGCATGAATTCTACCTTGATTTTAATGTTGATTAGTTGTGCCACACTCAGTAGATTATGTTTTAGTCCTTAAACCCAATAGGCATTGTCACATACAAGTTCTTTGGTTAATGAGATTCAATCTTTCCCTTTTATGCAACAAGGTTCATTGTTTTCAAACCTTACACTACCACCATCATAGTCTTCAAAGTGTTCAAAATTTGTTTTGTCTCTAGTCATATGATGTGAACATCCACTGTCTATGATCCATGTGAAATTATTCCTAACATTAGAGATAAGAACCATCTTTTCTTCTTCTTCATCAAATTCATTTTTCATAGCAATGTATACTATTTCATCTTCATTGCTATCAGAATCTTTAGCCATAAAACAAGTCTTCTTACCTTTTCCCTTGAATAATTTGTGAGTTTTGAAATCCTTCTTGCCATTGCACTTATGACTTTTCTTCTCATCCTTGCTTTCTTTGTTTGGGCACCTGGTAGCAATATGACCAATTTCTTCACAGGAAAAATAGATTAGGATAAATCTACCTTTGTATTTTCCTCTGCCTCTAGAATATTTCCTTACAAGTAAAGCTTCAACAACTTCAAGATCACTATTAGAACTTTCTTTTGATTCTTCTTCACTTTTTGAATGAATGTCCTTTATTTTTTTGCCTTTCTCTTTAAGTAAAATTTTGGCTTCAAATGCAAATTCAATATTCTTGGAAGCTAGAACATAATTGTCATAGATTTCTAGCTCAAAAGCTACCAATCTTCCTACTAAGGTATCCAAATTTATCTTATGATTTGGTTCACACCACTTTTCTTGAATAGTAGATACTCTAATTGCATAGATAGGAAGCAATATTTTGAGAACTTTACATACAACAATTTCTTCCTTGACTTCTCCTCTAGAAGCTTTGATTGCACTGAAACTAGATTTGATTCTCTCCACATACTTGGAAACATTTTCATCTTCTCTCATTCTCATTTGATCAAACTATCCTCGAAGGGTTTCTGCATTGGCTCTCCTCACATTGTCATCACCACCATATATGTCATCAAATTCATCATAGCTAAGAGTAGATGCAATATCAATCATCATGGTGTTATGGTTCTTTTTCTCAACAATATCTCCAATAGATAATGTACTAGTAGTAGTTTTGTATTCTTCATTAAGGTATTTTAGGCCTAAATCACTAATGGAATCTAGATGAAGTTTCATGAGTCCCTACCATCCTTAAAAGTTATCTCTCTTAAGCTTTGGAATCTCTCTCTTATAAGACATCTTGATCTTTAGCTTAGGTCCTTAAAACCTTTCCTGTAAGCACCAAAAGCTTTGATACAATTATTGGAAATATAGGATTACCTGAGAGGGGGAGGGGTGGGCGGGTGAATTAGTTACCACAAAAATATTTTTTAGATCCCTTGGATGTTAACAATAAAACTGATTGTTGTAGTTATTCGATAAACACACAGAAAATGATGTAACTTGGTAAGTGCCAAGAGTAATTTACTTATAACTAATCTTAAAACATTAACAGTGATTAATTTTCAAGTATAAGAGAAATAACATGAACACATGAGACACTAAGATTTAACATGGAAACCCAATATGGGAAAAACCACCAATATAACTAGTTACTATTTTCACTCTTCTGAAGTGAGCCCTATTAGGATTCAACCCAATTAAAGGTTAAAAAACACATTGTTAGGTGTGACCTTGTTAGAGGATTTAATAACCCTATAAGGAGTGGCCTTGCAAGAGGTCTTAAAGAAATTCAATAAAATTGTCACCTTGTTAGAGGATTTACAACTGGCTATTAAATCAACTTTGTTAAGAGATTTTAGACCACTGTGACAATGGTGATAAAGTAACAATGAAATGACTGATTGTGATGCAACTAAATTTCTAATTATAGATCTCTATTTTTCTTCACACTTGATCCTTCTTGATCGAATAACACTTTTTAGCTCTACAAGGATACCTACTTATCCTTCAAGTTTGCTCTTACTCTTTCTTTCTCAATCCAATCAACACATTTTTTTTGCACACACTAAAATCTCAACTTGACCCTTTATTTATACCATCTAGATTCTCAAGTCAGCTGAATTACAAATTACAATAACCAAAAATCATCACCATAGTTGGCTAGAAACAATACTTAAAATAATTAAGCTTCTTATGTCAAAACAAAAAAATCCTTCATTGGCCAACCCTACTTACTAAACACTAGTTCTGAGATGATTTCCTATGTTAACCAATAGAAGTTTGGTTAACACTGCAAAATCCTTTAGCAACCAAGTGAGCTTGATGAACACTGACTTTGTTGAACTTTCCTTTGCTAACCATGAGAAATTGGTTATGACTATTTCCTACAAGAATTCCTTCAATGCTTGGGTGAGATTGGTAGACACTATCTTCATAGAGTAATCTTTTAGGAATGCTCGGTAGACAAGGAAAATTGTCTCGCTGACCAAGTGAGCTCAGTAAGCACTGACTGACAACTGATATGACATTTGTGTAACATCAAAGACAACACACAATTAGAAAATTTTATCCAATAGTAAATTGTAAAGAGTACAATACTTTAAACAATTAATTATTACATTTTAACTTTTAACTATTAAAATTTTACTTTTATGTTTTTAGACTATGAAGTTTAGAGTTTTGAAGAGTCTGATACTGAAGGGTTTTCAAATTTCAACTTTTCAAAGACTGTGACTAGATTTCATTTTCTATTTTGAAGACTAAAAGTTTGAAACTTGAGTATTATAGGACATCACCAATTATCTGAGTATCTACTAGCATTGGTATTATCAAATCTTGAATCTTCATTCCTGGTATTTCATTTAATTTTTTCGCAGGTTAATTACAACAATAGAAATCTTACTTTTAGGTTTACACTTTATAATTTTTGAACTAGGGTATGAAGAAGAATTTGTGTAATAACTAGTAGTAGGATGGGAAAAACAAAGTCAAAAGCCTCTAGTATGAGTGCAAGAAAAAAGGAAAAGAAAGAAATTATAGAAATTAGACAAGTACTAGAAACCATAGTTTCTTCGGTAAATATCATGATATTTTTCATCCTGTTAACTATGGAGATTTGGAAATCATGGAAATTAGACATTTATTATTTAATAAGTGGAAAGATCCACATAAAGGGAGAAATTATTTTAAATATAACAAAAGTATTGGCTCACATACAAATAAACTAGCTACTTTGTTAGTGGATTAGCAAAGCTCATTGTACCCAAAGTATTTCTTTGCCTTGAAATTGTATTGCTATGTGCTTAGAATTATGATGAAAATTGAAAGACAATTATAAACCAAAACACTTAGGAGAAAATTTTATCCATCACTAAGAGTGAATTTTTCACTTTGTTAGACCTAGGGCTAGGGTTTAAACCAAAAAGATTTAATGAGCACATTGATTTGGATAGAATAACACAAGCTTATGACAATCTGGGTAGAGTTTTTAAAGATTCATATATTAAGGGCTTAGTAAGCTTAGAGTCATCTATTCATCACACTACCATTAGTGTTCATGTTACACTAGACATAGATCATAAGCCTCCTTATCAGTATGATATTTTTGTGACATGAGTTTAGAATACTATTTCTTTGTTATCATTTTGTCTAGGATTGGTAAGTAACAAGGAAGTGGGGGCCGATTTTCTTGAAATGATATATAATATCCATTATCGAAGTCAATCAATTAAGAAGGTAGCAGTAAGATATAATTATGTTCAACACATTGTTGAATCTATGCAAGAACAATTACTAATGATTAAACAAAGTACAACTATAGGCATGATGAAGATCAAGACATTTAGGCTCACAAGTACTTGTCCCCCCTTCTTTTCATAAAGCATCACCCAATATTTGAAACCAAGAACAAAAAGCTTGATATTGAGGTCTATAAGTTTGATGAGAAAACCCAAAAGAAATCAGAGACTCCAAGTCCAGTATATGAGTATGACTAGTAACAATAATAACTACAACCATTTTGTAGATGTAACATCTAGATAGGGAACCCAAAAGAAATAAATATAATATGTAACATAGTTTACTAATTTTTTTTAATAAGCTTAAAAAACATCAAAGTAATAATAATGTGGAAGTAATATATACATACACATCAAATACAAATAAGTAAGTTACAAATATAGTTTCAAATCCTCAAGGGTTCCTTCATGTTGAGTCACATTTAAGAAATTTTTATTAATAAGTTTAAGGCTATAGTACAAATTCTCCTGATCGTGAAAAAATAACATAAACATTATCACATAAGAAAATGTATAAGTACAACTAATAATATGAAAGCACATCTAATGAATAACATCCACTACACTAGTCACAAGGTATGTGAAAGTAGTTACAAGTACATCAATATAAAATAAAATATCTCATAGGTTCTCAAAACACATGGTACATAGATACATCAAATAAAAATAAGTCTCCAAGATAAGAATAAGAATGATGATGGAACAATTGTATGAATGAGCATCAAACATCTCTCAATCTAAGGGTGAGCTAAATGTTAAGAAGGCATTGCCTCCTAACTATGTGCTCACCTAATTAGGATTTTAGTCCCACCATGTAGGAGAGATAATGTAAGATCCATGCAAATAGTCAAATCATAAAATAATCCTAGGCAAGGAATCCTAATAGCCAAAACTACCTCAAGGGTAACACAAACTATACAAGAAGAAGAGATAATCAAATCAAAAGGACACTCACTCCAATACCAACACCACATATCAAATCAACATATAAAATCAAATACCAAAACTAAAAAGATACAACCACCTCGAAATCAATGTCAAGTATCACAAGCACAATAACCAATAGATGAAAAATATCATCAATAAAAGTAAACTTCCAATCACTTACTCCAACAATGAAAACACCACCAATGAATAAATAGTCATTCATTAATAAAAGTCATCTATCAACAATAAATGACATCTAATCAATGAGTAACAATAAATACACTATCAAAATTAATATCCAACAAGTGCACACTAGAGGTAAATATATAAATAAAACTATTAAGGAGACTTAGGCTACATACTGTGGAGTGTCATCACATGAGCCAACTCTAAGGTTACCCCCATAGTCTATCAAGACCCCGACCTCCTAGTGACTCTATGTGGAACAAAAATACCCTCTTGAAAAGATGAGGAAAGTAGTCATACCTCTTAAAGTATCATCTCATTCTCATCTTCAGTCTATATAAGCACTCAAGGCATAGATGAGGAAAAAATTCTAAATTATCCTTTCGATTTATCTCAAGACATGGGGGAGGAAACTATTTTAATTACTATGTTATCACTTATTACACAACTTACAATGACATACCCTAGCAACCACTTTTGGCCTCAACCCCCATTACAAGCCACTCCCATAGGCATGCACCAAGACTACATTCATAAAACTCACAAGCCATAATTGTGTCTCATACCACAAAAGTAATATTAATTGAATTTGGTTCCTTAACAGACAACCTGAAAATAACATTGGTTCTAAAAACCCAAGTTATGATAAATGCTTAATAGCATAAATTTCTTAAAACATAAATCTCAATTCAAATCATAAAGTTCATCATGACATCCAGTCAAATAATCATAAAAGAAATTTAAAAAATGCCTCTCGTGCACATCCTAACTTGGTCAACTAAAGAACCCATAAACAAAATCCATCATGAAAATAAACATCACAAGACTATAAATACAATATTAGAAAACACATAGCTTTTAGCCACATGATTTGATTCCATCAATCTCTCTTATTTAGTTTGGGTCAGAAGTATGTGCTTAGAAATAAAGTAAGAGTATACATGTTAATATAATTTTTTACGTTAATATACTTATTTAAATCAATAAGTGTTTAAATGTCAAAATTCTTTGTGCATATAAAATATCATGCAACATTATCATATTTTAAATTTAAATAATCTTAAATAGTAAATAATTTAATTAATAACATAATTGTATATTATTATATTTAAATATAATATCAATTTCATTTTTAAAATATTAATTTGACTTCTATTTACATCCAATATTAATATTTGGTTTTCATTTAATTAATAATGAAACTAGAGATAACCGAAATTTGAAATTATAATTATAATTAGGTTATTTATAATTTCTCTCATAATATTAAATATTGATAACTAGAAGATTATATAATGAACTCCACTATAACTTCTCTTAAAACATAGCTAAATCACAATTATATATTTATTAATTTCTCACTTACATTAATAAATATAAAATCATTTATATGCAATTAATATTTTAACTAAACCAAGTCAAGAGCCTATAACAAAATAGTAACTTGTGAGTCTCTTATGTAGGAGGTCTTTAGTTCGAATTCACTTAACACATATAAATAATTAATTACAATAAATAACAATAAATAATCTAGGCTTCAACCATTTTGCCCATATGTGTGTGTGTGTGTGTGTAAACTAAACTGAAAGAATCTTTAATACCAACATCTACTTTATAAATACATGAGTAATATTTATTTAATTTTTGAAAATAATAAATAATAATAATTTAAGAAAAAGTGAAATAAATAAATAAGTCCCAAAAAAGAACTTAGAAAAAAATAAATATCCAAAAATTAAAATTTTGAATTTAATAAATAATCATTAATTTTTTTACAATAAAAAATTTCAAAAATTAAATTATATTTTTATAAAATAAAAATAAACTTCCAATTTGTATTTTCGTGTCCTTTTGATCTATCAAATAATGCAACCAAAATATACTTAGATTTCTATTTTTAGTATACATGCTTTCACATGAATGTATAAGTTTAGTTACAACATGCTTTCCCCTCAAATAATATTTTATTTTTCCAATAACTTTGCAACTAGATTATTTTAGATATAAGAAGAATACTTATCTTTACTTAAAAAAATTATGACAATCACATGGTTCTAATGAAAATTTAAAGTTGAAATCTTAGTTTTTCAATTTTTTATTTTCTTAATACAATAATAATAATTTTCTATATTTTTTCCGCACTCATGTTTTCTTGATTAATAAGTTTTCCTTTTCAAAATCTACAACATAATTCTTTTAACAAAAATCAATATAATAAATTAATAAGTATTATGCAAGCACCTTGGAAGACACAAAGTAGACAAATCTTTCAATAAAATTCTACAATGGGTTTTCAAATCCTACCTCAAAAACCACAACTAAAACCCGAGATAGTCTATGAATGCATGCAAATCTAAACCCTCTGAAACTTTCAACAATTCTTTTGATCCAATTCTAAATATTATTCCCCAAAATCTGTGTGTAGAAATGAATTTTAATCTTTTATTAAAGAGTTTAACTCTACCTCAATTTTTTGATTTGTTAATCATGCAAAGGCCTCTTCCACAAATAAACTTTTTATCATTTAATCCTTTCATGCAAACTTAAAGAATTTTTTAATTAAAACATTATGTTATATTTTCTTTTCCTCCACTTTATTAATTAGTGCAAAAACTAATTAAAGCATACTTTATTATTTAAATTAATAATAATAATCAAAGATCATTGTTTAAATGCAACCCTAATTAATTTTTTAATTTTTTTCATAGGTAACATTTTGGTTTTTGTATTAATATTAAAAAGAGGAATTAAATCAGATTGCCATATGTATAAGTTGGCCAAAGTCATTACAAACATCTATCTATCCCACCCCACAAACATACATAATCATTTAAACATAATAATGGGCATTAACACCCTAATAGAGAAAAAAATCAGCCCAATTCCACAAAACCACCAAAAAGGAAATGTTTAGGTTCCCAATGCAATGTCACCATCCACCCCGACTAGCCACCTATGACTAATCCTTGAACCATTTAGTTGCCTCCTCCCTCATGAAATTTAGAGTGGTCCATTCATCCTGAACTAGCCTTAGCCTTGGCTTCCTGAGCATAATGGAACCTTGGCGACACTTTCTACCACTTCCTCTTGCCTATTTAGTCAACGATATGTCCGTCCACATTCCTTTCACCATGGATTCTCCCAGTTTTATCTTTTTTCTCTCACAATCTAGCATTGAAGGGGCTATTTTGTCATAGTAGTACTCTTACATGGTGTTGCCTTCATAAATAATTAAATATCCTTAGTCAACACCCATATCTTTGTTTACAAGAAATCCACAACCTTCTTCCATCGTTTCTCTTCTTGAGGAATGTGCACTACTTTTGGTCTTTTCGATGACTAGACAATCAAGGGTTGTATAGAACTCTCCCATCCTCCAATCAATCTCCATGGCTCCTATCCCATCTCTAGCTCCACACCTAGAATGATTCCTTCAATAATATCATCTAGCCCCCATAACCATTGAAGGTCAATACATGATGCCATGACCTTACTGACTTCCTCCTTGGATTCACCCACAACCAACACCAACACCACAAAGAGAAAATCCACATTAAATTTGGAGTGTCTCTTTCAATAAGAGTCTAGGTACTTCACTCGATACATTTATTGGATGCCCTCCAAAAATTCTTGGTCATCAAACATGAAAATGTTCTTCAAACACCTAACTATAATCTTCCCTTCATAAGTTTGCATCTGATTATCTCATTCAAGAATAAAATTTTCCTACATTTTCATCTCTTTGCTAAAAACCCTATGAAGTTCCCTATCTTTCCTCCTTAAATTCACACACTTTGAACAATTTGGAAGTATACTCTCACCAGGGTACCAATAAATACTTACAAGCTCTAACATGCATTGGGGATTGTAGTCTTGTGAATGTAATGATTTTATGAATGTTGTCAAGGGAATGGATTCATGATTATGGTTGTAATCCCTAGATGATCAACATAAAGGATTTTTTGGACTCTTCATTGTGTTTTCCATTCTTCAGTTTAAATTGAGAAGTCTAAGGTCTTCATAATTTTTTTTCTAAATCCTCGAAGTTGCATTCATGTGCATATCGTGCAACTTCTCTCCCACCTTATTTTCTTCTTTATATACATGGGAAACCTTAAAGTATTTGAACTCAATTAATAGGCATCTAATCTACTTTATGTTTTTGTGAAGATGTCAACTTCCAGCTGCCCTTGCTTTATTCCATTAGTGATTATCTCTGAATCCCCTTCAAGATGCAGTCTCTGGATACCCAATTTAGCCCCTAGGACTAAGACTTCTTTTCTCGGTACACATTCTGCCACATTATTCATATCATCCCTTCATTGTTTGGCCATAAAAGAAAGGATGTTTCCTTGACAATCTTTCATAACACCACCACAACTAGATACCCCTGAATTTCCTTCAGCAACCTTGTCAAAGTTTATTTTTACCCATCCTTCCTTTGGTGGTAGCCAACACACATTATCCCTTTTTAGTTTAGGATTAGCCCTTATAAGCCCATTAATGGGCCAACTCTAATTTAATTATTATTAAATAAATAATTATAATAAAGAAATGTTTAATATTTAATCTTTTAATATTCTAATTCTTTTTTAGTGCAACTTCTTAAATTAGACTTCTAAATTAAGTCTTTTAAATTAAAGCATATATTAAATTAGTTTTTAATTAATTAAATATTGACATGTTTTAATATTTTCTATTTAATCAACTAATTTTTATTAATTCTCAATGTTAAATGATTAATTGAAATATATAATTAAATCATTTAACAAATATGTCATATAGTCAAATCTATATAAAAGCAAAATTACCAAAATAGACCAAAAATCAAAATAAAGCAACACATGGAAAGATAAACTCATGGGTTTAAAAAGAGGGGAAGGTTAGAGACATGTCCTCCTTCCTAAGACAGGTAATTAGGCTATGGTTGCAATTGGACCTGAACATTATCTCCCCATTCATACGATTGAGTTATTGCAATAGGGAACACTCATCATGACAATTCAAGGAAGTCGATGCTTGGTACTTGCAAACCTATATAAAAGATGGACATTTACATGTGCATATGTATCAAAGCTAAATAGACAATGGTGGTGAGTTGTACATCATGTAGATTGCAACTAGTAGGTGACTATGATCAACAATATTAGGAACATCAAACATAAATGTAAAATAGACACAGACACACACACACACACACACACACACACACACACACACACACATGCACACATGCAAGTATGGGGTAAGTATAATAGTAAATCAAAAGTCAAATCATAAAATTATTAGATATAAAAATGGATCACTATGAATATAAAATAATCATTTTTTGATATCATCATGACAGAAACCATATTTACTAAAGAATCATTAAAGCATCATTACTTATGGGCTAGTAATCATAATCATCAATCAACTTATAAAATATAATCAACTAAGTAATTCTTTATTCATATACATGTAATCCAAGTCATGAGATAATGTCATAATTATAAATCCAATATCTTTGAAACTAACACATGCATGAAATGGACATAAAAGAGTGCAGTAAATATAACGGAAAAATAAATTGTGGGTTGGCATTACATCCACCCCCCTAGAATAAGGCTTATTACTGGAACCCTATTACAAGGATTAGGGTAACTAAAAGTCAAAGAGTACTATCTACAATGTCAAACAAAAGGATAATTTAAGAAACTAATACAAATAAGTTAACTATGTACAAACTTTCAATCACTTAGAGTAATATGATTCTGGTTTAATAATAAATCAAAAACCATATTGATCAACATTCATCTTTTTTAATAAATACTGAAATAGATCCCCTAAAACTCTCCAAAGAAAATATCAAAATCTCTCAATCCATCAAAAAACATAAAATTATAATGCATAGACATAAATCAAAACTAAAGAACATAAATGTTATGAGTTTTCAAGTTTCATGTTCAAAAGTTCCACAGCTTCTAATTTTTGTTCTAACTATTTAGGTTCAAGTTTTATTTTGATAAATGTTTATTGTTTAAATCATGTTGCAAGTTTAACTAATTTTTAATTGATGGCACAAAATATGCCCAGTGTTCCCAATCTTGAAACTTAAGCTCTAATAACAAATGTAACACCCCACTTGGGAACCCAAAAGAAATAAATCTAATATGTAACAAAGTTTACTAAACTATTTTTTTAATAAGCTTAAAAAACATCAAAGTAACAATAATGTAGAAGTAATATATACATATGCATCAAGTACACATAAGAAAATTACAAATATAGTTTCCAATCCTCAAAGGTTCCTTCATATTGAGTCACGTTTAAGAAAGTTTTATTAATAAGTTTATCTCAAGTAAAAAGTCTCCTAATCATAAAGAAATAACATATACATTATCACATAAGAAAATGCATAAGTACAACTAATAATATGAAAGAATATTTAATGGTCATGAGTTTCAACTCCCATGTGGGTAGTTGGAATTTGTTTAACTTCTATGCTCCCCACACTTGAAATGGTAGACTAACTATTGAGGACAAGGCTACTAAAGTGGTTGATGCTATGAGATAGGAAAATATTCTATGCATGGGATATTTTAATACCCCTCTTCACCCTTCAGGGAAAATGGGGGGCTTGGAGGACTATTTTGAAAGCATGCATGACTTGGAGGGTTTCCTTAGGAGGAATGACTTGATTGGTATTGATCTTGGGTCTTGCTTTCACTTAGTCTAACAATAGATTAGGGAAAAATTTGATTCAGGTTAGGCTTGACAAGGCCCTTATCTCATCTGGCTGGGACATTTTGCAACATACATCTTTAAAAGAGAATCAAAAGACCATATTAGACTACTCTATGCTATTTTTGTCATGGAGGAAGAGTCAACCTACTAGATGAAGGCCCTTTAGGTATGAGATCATATGGCAGTTACACACAAAGTTCAAAGATTATTTTGCATAGTGGTGGAAGGATCTAGTTGAAGGATGACTATGTTTTGTATTGCTCAAAATTTGAAGAATCTACAAAGAGGTGAGAGAATGGAGAAAATATTCATTTGGAAACATATCCAAAGAAAAGGATTATACTGAAAAGAAGTTGGAATCTCTCCAAAATCATCTAGCATAGGGAAATGCTAATGTTGAGCACTAGTAGGAGGAGAGGGAGTGTAGGGATAGGTGGAAGACCCTCCTAAATTAGGAGGAAATCTTCAAGAAATAGAGATCTAGGGTACAATGGTTGGAGGAGGGTGACTAAAATATGGTTTTCTTCCATAGATTGATGTTAAGGAGAAAAATAGAATCACCATAAATCTATTGGTGGACAATAATGGTTAGGAAATAAAGAAAGCTGAGGAGAAAAAAGGTAAGGCCAATAACTATTTCTATCAAATCTACAACCCCCCAGTCGTTTAGCTCAGCAATAACATGAAAAATGATATTTTGAGGTCATTTAATCTAGTGGTGACTAACTAGATGAATGAGGCCATGACTGGTAAGGTTAAGGATGAGGAGGAGGTCAATAAGGTCATGTTCAACATGAATCATTGCAAAGCCCCTAGTCTTAATGGGTTTCCCTGGCCTTTTCCAGGAATTCTAGGATATTGTTAAGTATAATGTGATCCATAGTGCTAGGGACTTTGTTAGAATGGGCAAACTATTGAAGGAACTTGATCAGACTTTCATGATTTTTGTCCCAAAGATGGATGACCCTTGATGCCTAGAAGCTTTGAGACCCATTTGTCTCTACAACACTATTTATAGAGTGCTTTCCAAGATTATGGTTAACCATATAAAGCCACTTCTTGATAAGTTTATAGGACCTTACCATAATGGTTTTGTGCTAGGGAGGTAGATTCTTGATGTTGTCATTGTAGACACCGGAATCTGATTACATCAATAAGTAATTGTATTTAGTCATCTTCTAGGACATTATTGATTGAATATTTTCTATTTAATTAATTAATCATGATCCCCTAGTTAATTAATTAATTTAATTAACTATAGTCTAATTGAAAAAATCAAATGATAAACAAAAATCAAATTATCAATTAAATCCCTATTCCTCTATTAAATTAAATAAATCCTTAAATCTATTTAATTTAATCCCATATCCCTATTTTATTAAGTAAATCATTTAATAAAATATCTAAAACCCTAAAAGCATCCCTAAACCCTATCATTTACCCCTAATCCACCCCATTCAACCATACTAACCTCACTTAGCCACCTAACTAACCCATCCCATCAAAGCTAAGCTACTTTCCCTCCTAACCCCCTTTCTAAGCTGATCCTAATCCCTCTCCTAAACATGTGCACAACTTTAAGCAAGGGTTAAGACTTGCTAACCAAAACTAAAGTCAAAATATCTCCTCCCCTCACCCTCCAACATTTATGGCTCTTACATCCCCCTTTATGACTCTTACATGCCTCTTACATACTCAATCTCCCTCTTTACTCCCTTGAGCAACCCTTCTCCAATCCTCTCACACTCATCCTCGTTGTGACAAGTTCCACTTCCCTATTGCCTCTAAATAAGCACAATCCATGTGCTCCCTTTTGAATGCATCTCAACCCTCCATCACTACTTTGTCATCCTTGCATCTTGACCATCCATCTCTCTACCCCTTAGCCTATAACTAGAACCCACTCCCTTCACAAGCATCATCCACCTTTCATACAATGTTATATTGCTATTTTGAGAGGTTGAAAACTACTAAAATGCCATTATAATACTGAACTCCCTCCATATCGTCATTGTTGAAACCATCCTACATGCACACCATCCATCCACTTGAAGCTTGAGCACAATCGTGAGCACACATCTCTACCTATCAGGGACACATCTACTTCATCGTGGATTATACCATAAGGAGCCTACCATTCTTAGCTTGCTTTCTTTGGTGGTGATAACCATATAGTCCTATCTTAAGTGTTAGCTTTGTCTAGTTTTGTTAATGCTCTTGTTAGTATTAGTTTTAGATTTACACTACTAGATAATAAGTGATACATTTTGGCATGCCTAGTGAGGCCCCACATTTGGGTCAATCTAATCATATTTTTGGGTTTTTTGTG
This sequence comes from Cupressus sempervirens, assembly GCA_028749045.1. NCBI lineage: Eukaryota > Viridiplantae > Streptophyta > Pinopsida > Cupressales > Cupressaceae > Cupressus > Cupressus sempervirens. The sequence continues at coordinate 789,138,245 of CM053783.1, read as the reverse complement.
ATAAACTAACCAAAATAACCTTTTATGCTTGTGGGTTTTTGTAGGTGGTTTACTAACATTTTTGTAGATACTCAAGTCACTCTTCATGAAATGTGCTCCTAACCATCTGATCATTTTTGGCTTTAAAACACTCTAAAAACCTTTTTTTTTCATGATCCCACAACCCCAAGAACATGAACCCAAAAACCATGGGATTATACCTGTACAAATATGGGAACGTGAACCTATGAAAGTGAGTTTTCTATTTGTCACCAACTCTCCTTTCCACGTGTCACAAAATAGCCCCGCATCCCTACCATAATTCTTCCCACAGGAATGCCAGAATCAACCTATGGGATTATTTTTTATTACCTATGATAATGTGTCCTCTAGTTAGTCAAACCTTTTAAAACCAACTTTCATTAATGACCAGTCAAACCCGCTGAAGAACTTGTCCATGAAAATGCTGATAAAACCTCCCACGAGACTGCCTGCTCATGGGATCGCCCTATGATTTTTCATCTTGCAACCTATTTTCCTATAGTTTTTCACTAGTCTTATGTAGCATTTCTATGACCTTTGACCACATTCTCATGTTTGCAAGATTGCTACCTAAACCTGTGGGTTTGCAGCATTGACTAATCTATTGAAATTTTTGATATTTTCTATTGTAGGTTTTATCATCATAATTTTCTCTTAACAAATTAAAATTGAACAAATCTTGTTTTTTTCATGGAATGAATGATTAAGGATTAAAATTAACCAATGCAATGAACATTTCGTTTTAAGTGTTAATGAACATTATGTGCAAACACTTCGATTTTGGGGCTTAACACAAATTCATCAAATCTTGAATGCCTTAAAGTAAAAAATGTTCTTATTCCCTCCTCTTTAAAGCTTGCACACTCGATTTCCCTTTTGTTGACTTGATTTATTTTTGTTGACGACATTGTTAAGTTGGAAAGAATCTTTGAATGATAAACACTTGTGTCTTCAAGTCATAAAATAGAGGACTAAACTATTCAAATAGCAATGAATCAAGTGTATTGTATGTATTATGATTATTCTTTTTGGCACATCTTGGACTTCTCTATTTTCTGCATCTTAAGACCTTAAAATACATGATGAATGTACCACAAGTTGTTAGCAAGATCATTTGCAACAAGCTAGGAGTTCTTCTAGTGAGTTCATCCACCTCTGGGAAGTGCTTCCCGTTTGGTGAGAAGCTCAAACTAGGAAAAGGTCTGGCCAATGTATAAATGAGGGGAAAGGTAAACTTTCTCACTCTATCACCCAAAGTTCAGGTGGTGTGTTTCTTGGGGTATCCTGAGGTGACAAAACTTTGCCAGAATTTTAGCATGTCTAAAATAGATTCTTAAGTGGATCACATACGTAACAACCATTTGGTGAGATGCCATAGACCCATTTACAACCCTTTTAATCAAAATTATCTCACTTTTTCCATGGTATGTTCATTAATGGTGCAAGGGAAACAACATCCCTCAAGATTACTCACCATTGTGCTCCCCTGGTAGAGGCATAAGGTCACTTGGGTTTAATCTCCAAGGGTCATTGTTCCTGCAAAAGGGGAACTTCTATTTGCCATGCCATGAAGATTCTTTGATGTGTATCATTTTTTGATTAACTCTTTTGTCGACTCGTCTCTTCAATTAGAGGGACATATTGCGCTAGAATTAGGAGACACCAAGTTGTGGGCCATTGAATAGCATATTGCAATCAAAATTTGACCTTAGTGATAAAGTGTGTGTTTAAAATGTCTTATTTGTGCTCAAGATCTATGAAAAACATTTGTAAAACATACACAATTTTGTGGTTATCATCAAAATCCTTTTGCTAAAGAGATCATCTATTTGTCTTTCTCAAAGTTTCTTTGTCCTTTGAAAAACTATTTTTTCATAAAAACTCTCAAAGAAATTCCACCTTTGTTGTCTCAAAGGGTATTTGTTAGCAAGTACATTTGCAACAACTTTTGTCTTGTTGGTCCAATTTTCCCTTTGTCTAAAAGTTATACTTATTCTCTTAAAAATAATGAAACCACTAAGCAAGTCCTAGTTAAAAATTATTTTACCTCAATCCAAAGTTTTTTGTCCTTTTTCAAAATATCTTGGTTACCTATCCCACTTGACTGAAAATAACACATATTATCTTTGAAAGAATCTATCTTTTCATATACAAACTATTGTTAGCAAGTCCATTTGCAACAATGTTTCAACTTACCTTTATATAACTATACTTGTTATCTAAGAAAACTACAATACCCAACAAAATCTAGTTTCATACAATCCTATTTTCTCAAATCCAATCCTTGTTACCTACTTGACTAAAAACAAATACTTTCACTCTTGACCAAAAGGCAGTTGTTAGCAAGTCCATTTGCAACAACTATTTGTCTTGTTGGTCCAAATTTTCTCTATGCCAAAAAGAAAAGTTATATTTATTCCCTCAAAAAATAACAAAATCGCTAAGAAAGTCCTAGCTATAAACCTTTTGTCCTTAAACCAAAAGTTTTCCCTTTTTCAAAATAACTTTATCATCTATCCTTCTTGATTTAAAATAACACATTTGTCTTCAAGACAAGTACTCCTTACTTCTTGACCAAAATATTGTTAGCAAGTCCATTCGCAAAAAAATTCTAACATCTAGTTTATACTGCTACACTCAAAAAATTTCATTGTTTTAGAACCTTAGCTATTTCTGAATTGATTTGTGTTCCCATATCAAGGCCCAAAAGGTATACTTAGCATTGTCATTGACTATAAAACCCTAGAGTTGTGATCAAATCTCTTAGAAATCTCTCATGTCAGGCCAAACCAAAACTAAGTTCAAAAAGGCTAAACTCCTGTGAATACCCATTTACAAGGAAATAGAAGCAAAACATAAGAAATACATCCCCAACCTAAGGATTGCCAAACTAGATCAAATTGAGAAAGGCAGAGTAGGCATTGCATTACAAACTAAGTGGGATTAAAAAATTTAGAACCTAACTCTTCGATGAGGTGTCAACCATAGTCTTATCAACAACTCTAGTGCGACTCACTCTGATTAAGTCTTTCTTTTTCCACACACACTTGTGCACTTATTCCCTCATAGGTTTAGTCTTTCATATAGGTACCGCTCCCCATACAAGAATTTAAAATAGGATCTCCTCCTCCCATATTTACATCAACCTTAGGTTTTCAAAGAATCCCTCACATGCATTAAAACCTAGCACCTTCCACTCACATACTTAGAAACATTTAGCACCATCCATCCCACCATCACAGTTATCCTTGAAACTCAACATTTTCTAGAAATAGGTTGTCATTTGTGTCCCACATCACCTTGAACCAAAGGTTTAAGACACATTTCATAGCACCATCACATTTCCACGCTGATATTTAAGGGAAATACAAACCTAATTCACTTAGCACCATATCATCTAGACTCCTAAAGTATCATATACCCTTAGCATCACCCTTCTTTTTATTTTTCATTGTTAGGAAAATCATCCTTTCATGCTACCCACCACACGTTTTGGTAAGAATACATGGAAAAATAACATGGATCATAGTCATATTAGTAACACATCTCAAGCTCAACCATACCCTATAGTTTCCATGATGCCACTAGATCTACCACCACAAATCCCAGAAGAAATAGGTTCCTCCATAGATATTGATTCTTTCATGAACCAACCTGGTCATGCCACCATAGTAAAGGCCATCATAGATCGAAACAAGGAAACCATCATGGAAACTTTCTAAAGGGATAATGTTGGTGCCTTTGAATTTGGGCATCCACCACCTATCAACATTTCAGATCCTATACACCCTCTATTTGGGTGGCAAGCACTGTCTGTAGGGTCATCTATCATTAATGATCCTTTCTCTTCACTCCACAAAGGGTATCCTACACTCATTTTCCTACTCCACAAAATCCTCCATTTACATCCAACAATGCTACATTTTAACTTCCACGTCAGAACACATCTAGTCCATTTACTACTCAAATGCCACCACTAGGGTCAAACACCTCATCTTCCATCCCACCCAACATCACTATCAACCCTTTTGTAACTAGCCAAATTTCTTCAGCCTCATTTCTTTCAGGACCTTGGAATGTTTCTCTAGCACAAGGGCCTACCACTAGCCTTCCTTCTAGTGCTTTTATCTATGTCCATGCCGTAGGCACCTTCATCTGTCACTTTACAAAGCTATTCACTACCACCCCTTACCAACTACTTCTCTATGCCACCCTTCGGCAATAGCCAAAACACTCTACCACTACAATTCCCTATTGTGAACACTTAACCTCAAATTAATTACCTTGCACCTATTCATAATTAGTCATTTTCTCAAGCAGGAGCACAACCCACATATATTGGGCAAGGTTTATATTCCCAAAGCATGGCTTATACATTACCAACATTACCACCCTTTCAGCCACAATCATCATGACACTAGTATGCTTAGGTATCAACACATAATTATCTAGTATGGAAACAACCTAGTACTTACCCTCCCCACCAACAATACTCTTAGCAGATGCAGTAGTATGCACAAACTACATTCCAACAACCCATAGCATCCATCCAACTAGTTGTGCAACCTAATTTTCCATGGATACCATACGAAAATCAAGGTGTTTTACATCAATCTTTAGATTTTTTCATGTATCCTACACTGGGGGCACCTTGATTGGAGGCATCCGCACCCCCACCTATAAACTTTGAATGGGAAGAAATGGAAAATGCTCTCAAGGCCCTCAAAGATGGGACAGACTCCAAAACTTTTAAATTTAAAAATGATTGCCGGTATCCATTTGACAAAACCATCACAATGACATCATTTCCTAAAAATTTTGAGATCTCCAAGTTTGATAAATTTAGGGGGAAAAGTGACCCAGTCACACATGTCAAAGAATTTTATATGCATTTTCAAAAAGTGGCCTATAATGATGTATTCCTCATGCAACTTTTTTCAAAAATCTTAGGAGGACCAGCCCTAGAATGGTTTTGTCATATCCCTCAAGGTACCATTAAAACCTTTGTTGATCTTTCTAAAGCCTTTGTCGTTCAATATACCCATCTTGTCAAAACTAAACTATCTATAGTGGACCTAGTTCATACTAAGCAAAAAGGAGGAAATAACCTTGTAGAATACCTACAACATTGGAAAATACTTACAACTAGGATCTCATGTACCATCCTAGAATTCCACTTTGTCAAAATTTTCATAAATAATGCACATCTTAGTCTTGCCCATCGCATGGTTATGAACTATTTACAAACATACAAGGACATTATGGAAAAAGGAATGAGACTTTAACAAGGGCTCATCGAAGATGGTGTTATCAAACTTTACAAATAAAACACCCTAGACTGAGGCCCAAACAATGAAAAAATATGGTACTAGAATAAGAACATGAATACAATAATAGATGGCATCATCGATACCCAACATGTTCATATCATTGGGGAAACTATGAAAAATCACACCACATGTTATCAACAACAACCTTATTAGCAACAAACCCCTATATATCAATAACCATCTATGTAGAACAATCAACAAGAACCTTCCCATCACAATCAAACTAATGTCACATGTGTTTAGAGACAACCACATGCATACACCCCATTGGGGAAGCCTCTTGATGCAATATTTGTAAAACTAGCCAAGGATAACCTTGTTCGATATCCACAGACACAACCCTTGGATCCTAATCAGTCTAGAGCATCCTAGTATAAGGATAATGAGTTTTGTAAATTCCATTGTGTCAAAGGAAATACCACCCTTAAATGCATGCAACTCAAAGATTATGTCCAAGACCTCATTGACCAAAAAGAGATCATAGTAGGGGCACAAGCTTCACCTAATGTAGGATTGATTATATATCAAAATGCTTTCCCTCCTCATAACACAAACACAAGAAAAGAACCTACAAACACTCATGTCAACAAACTAAACAATGTTCAAACTAAACAAGGTGGTAATAGAGATAAGTCTCAAAACTACACCTCAACATATTTGGACTATGGGAGCCTCATTAGCTACATCTCCCAAGTTAAGTTGTCTATCAATGTTATAAACATCAAAGGCCTAGGTACCTAATGTGTAGTTACTACCTGCTAAGATCAACTCAATATAGCTAGCCCACCTGTGCCTACACCATCAAGACCACTTCCATCAAGAGCACCTTCATTAGGATCATCCTCGTTAGGACCACAATATAATATCTTGGAGCACCTTTGAAATATGCTAGCTCAAATTTCCATTCTCAATTGCTTATGAACAAGCCCACTATACCAAGAGATTCTCAACAATACTCTACATGACTCACACATCTCCACTAACATAAATTCCACTGAGTTCCACAACTTAGTTGGCTATCTTTCAGCATCATGTGCTTTATCCTTCAAAACCACCAACATCCACTAGTTGAACTCGATCATATCCTTCCACTTCACATAGCTGTCATGGTTTCTAACTTTGTAGTCAAATGGGTCATGATAGATAATGGATCGGCTTTGAATCTATGTACTTTAAAATTAATCAAACACGCATGATACATTGAGGTAGATATCATAAATTTGGTAATCACCATCAAGACATATGACAACTTGGAGCACACCACTAAAGGAACCATCTTTCTCCCTCTTAGTGTTGGCACTGCCACTCAAGAAATATTTTTTTCACGTAGTTGATCTTAACCTTCCATACAACATCCTCCTTGGCTGCCCATGGATTCATGCAATGAAGGCCGTTCCATCCACATATAATTAGTGCATCAAATTTCTGCATAATGGCACAAAGGTAACTATCCATGTAGACCATGAACCCTTTGCTTATTGCAATGCAGTTAAAGCTTCATACACCAAACATTGTCCTAGAATCTAAATTGGCCACACCATAGCTAGTTCCTTTGGCACCCGCCATGATCCAGATACTATTTTAACCTCCACTCTTTCCATAGTTAAGATCAACTACCAAGGTTGTGGTGAATATAGTCTCACAGATGCCTTTTCTATTAGCATTCTACTAATTGATCCACATACTCAAGGGTGGCTAACCTATAAGATACCAAGACTAGATGCTACCCCTCAAATCAAATATCTTGGATCTACCACATTTCTTACCAACGGTATCCTCAATGGAGAGAAAAATGCTCCCAACATTAGTACATGGTTGTAAAAAGAGCCACCTCCAAAAAGTAAAGAAATTTTTTATCACTTCAAACAAAAATCCCCATGATCACATTGCATTGCTACTAAACAATGGGATTATCAAGGAGGTGGTCTAGGAAGTTTGGAATCAAGTATTAGATAGCCTATAGAAGCATACCCAAAAAGGAAAAAGAAAGGCTTAGGCTATGGATTCCTCGCAACTGGGGGCACTACGAAGGAAGGTTGAGGTTGAAGAAATTCCTAAGGAAGTAGAAAAGAAATCCTATGATGGTATTTTCCTTGATGAAATTATCCTAGGAGAATTGGTTCTCTACCAATTATCCCTAAATCTAATAGACCTACCACTCGCTCACCCTGAACTCATTGATTGGGACCAACCAAGTGTTGTTCATGTTGAAAAATTCTCTATCAAGCAGGCACTCCTTAAATTCATGAGGGAAAAAAAACCACATAAATGCCTACCACCATCATTAACATATGTCTACAAATTAGATCCAGTAGGTTACTTTGGGGAGGAGGAAGTCTCTAGTCACAAAATTGATTTGAAAAAAGAAACTAAAAAGAAGAAAAGAAAAAAAGAAAAAGAAAAACATCCTCTAGTGAAAACTCCTCTAGGGCACCATTGGATGACTCAAAAAGTGAAAGAAAAATAAAGGAGATATCCAATGGTAAAACCCTGTCTAAGGTACTCGAGGATGCAGATTTCATCCTTCCCCTATAGGAGCATAGGCCTTCCATATCTTTAGTCTTTATAGAGGAAACTAGACTAGTCAATATTAGTATGACTAAGATACCACATATCACATATATTGCAACATCTCTACCACCTGAGTAGGTAGATCTTTTCATTGAGGTCCTTCATGAAAATGTTGGTCACTTTGCATGATCCTATCAAGACATGATAGGGTTGGACCCTAAGTTAGTAGTGCATCATTTGGTTTTGGATCCAAAGGCCAAACTTGTCAACCAAAAGCACCATAAGATGCACCCCAAAGTTGTTTCATTAGTTAAAGCAAAGATATAAAAATTGCTAGAGGAAAAACTCTTTTACCCAATAGATTATTTTGGATGGATATTGAACATGGTACCTATTACAAAACCTTCGAATGATATCAAAATTTGCAAAGACTTTAGAGATCTCGTAAAAGCTAGTCTAAATGATGATTTCCCATTATGAAATATAGACATGATTGTTGATCTCGCTGTAGGCCATGAGCTCTTATTACTCATGGATGGTTTCTTCAAATACAACGAGATTTAGATAGTAGAGGAAGACCAACATAAGACAACATTTATTGCACCTTGGGGAACATTCTACTACAACATGATGCCATTTGGGCTAAAGAATGTTGGAGCAACATATAGTGCACCATGACGGTCATCTTCCATGACCTAATTCATGAGACTCTTGAGGATTATATGGATGATATTTTAGTCAAGTATCTTAATGCCCTTGATCACTTATCTCATCTTGATGAAGTTTTTGATCGATTGGCTAAATATCGTCTCATGCTGAATCCAAAGAAGTGTGTCTTTGGTGTTACCTCCAAAAAGCTCCTAGAATTCATTGTATCATGACATGGTATTGAAATTGATCCTAAAAAGGTAAAGGCCATCATGGATATGGATCCTCTTAAGACACTCAAGCACCTTCATTCTCTATAGGGAAAACCTCAATCAGCAAGATGGTTCATCTCCCATCTTGTTGATAAATACCAACTATTTACACATCTACTCAGGAAGGATTAGAACTTCAAATGGGACCATGCTTTCCAATGCAACTTTGAGCTCATCAACCAATATTTGGCTAATCTACCTATTTTGGTTCCTCTAGTTGTAGGGCATCCACTCATATTGTACATTACAACTACTCCCACAACATTAGGTGCTCTTCTAGCGTGACTTGATGATATAGGAAAAGAAAGTGCTATTTACTAAATTAGTCATACCTTAGTGGGATATGAGCTCAATTACATGCCAATGGAGAAAACTTGCTTAGTTGTGGTATTTGCCACTTAGAAGTTACCTCATTACATGTTGAGCCACACTGTGCAACTAATATCCAAAATTGATCCATTAAAATACATGTTATTTTGCATAGTACTCATAGGATGCCTAGCTAAATGGGTCATGCTTCTCAGTGAATTTGACATTGAATATGTTGACAAAAAGGCTATCAAAGGCCAATCTTTTGTAGATCTCTTGGCAGATGCACCCTTAGTTATAGAACTCCCTCTCATTATGGAATTCCCTATTGAACACCTCCATTTGATAGAAGAACAAACATCCTGGAAGTTGTACTTTGATGGGTCTTACACATCACATGGCTCTGACACTGGCATACTCTTGGTCACACTTCAAGGAGATTACATTCTTAAATCTTTCAAACTATAGTTTTAGTGTACCGATAACATCTCATAGTATGAAGCCCTTGTTGTAGGGCTCAAGATAACCATTGAATGGAATATCACAGAGCTATAGGTATTTGGTGGTTCTCAACTTATCATCAAACAAGCCTTGAATGAATATCAGACCAAGGATGACAAGATACTACCTTACAAGGAGTTGGTGGATCAATTAAAGGAACATTTTACTCAACTCTAGTTCACAAAGATACCTAGACTACAAAATAAGGCTACAAATGCCATGGCTACTATTGGTTCCCTTTTGGAAATACCGTGTGAGACTACATAGGTTGAATTCTTGGTTGAGCAACTAAACAAATCTGCATATGAGAATGATGAGTCAACATGTATGCATCTTGGTTGGTCCCCAATCCCCATGGTACCATGAAATTCATGCTTACCTACTAAATGGTATCATATCTCCCCATCTCACACATACCCAAAGCTAAAACCTTATTCACAGAGGTTCTTGTTATACTATGATCACCCAAACCCTATATCATTTTGGTTATCATGATACTCTCTCTCTCAATCTCTAGACCAAAATGAGGCTGCAATGGCTCTCAAGGAGGTACACCTTGAACTTTGTGGTGCTTACACGAGTACGATTGTTCTAGCTAAGAAAATCCTTTGGGTTGGGTATTATTGGCCTACTCTAGAGCATGATGCATGTGAATTTTTGAAATGATGTTTACCCTATCAACATCATGCTAATCTAATTTAGGCCCCAGCTCAAGATCTGCAACCTATAGCACCACCATGACCTTTTTCCTATTGGGGGTTTGATCTTATTAGTCTTATCACACCTCTTTCTTTAGAAGGACACAAGTGGATAACCATCACCATCGATTATTTCACTAAGTGGGTTGAAGCAGTTACCTTTGTCACTACCACAGGAGTTTAGGTGTCCAAATTTATCCTATATCATATCATATGTTGCTTTGGCATCCTGGCTACCATCTTTACTGACCATGGAGGTAATTTTGAATACCTAAATATGGAGGAATTGTGCACTTCCCTTCACATCCATCATTTCTTTTATAGCCCCTACTTCCCATAGGGTAATGGTCAAGTAGAGGCAACTAATAAAACCCTACTTAAAATCCTAAAGAAAGTTGTCAATGACTCTGGCTGTGATTGGCATTTACAAATCAATCTTGCCCTATGGGAATATTGCACCTCATTTTGTACATCCACCAGCACAACGTTGCACTCCTTGGTTTATGGTGTTGAAGCAGTGTTACCTATTGAGGTTGAATTCCCATCCTTTCAAATTTCTCTACGAGGCTAGATATCTAATGAAGATTATAGAGTGGTTCGACTTACTCAACTTGATAAAAAAAGGCAATAGGCTTATGACCATCTCATGGTCTACCAGAATCACCTTAAGTACAATTTCAATAGGAAGGTCCATCCATGCCACTTTCAAGAAGGATACATGGTCCTCAAGGAGAACATGATGGTTATCGAGAAAAGAAAGACAAGTTTGAGCCCACATGGCTTGGTCCATATGTGGTCACAACATCTTTTTGCTCAAGAGCCTATTAGCTATCTACACTTGAAGGTGAAGTTCTGAATGATCCTACCAACATCGCTCACCTCAAGAAATTCTACAGCTAAAAAAAAACTTCTCAGTCAAAAATAGGTAAAGAAAAAACAAGCATCCAATGGTGAAAACTTGGCAATTCAAATGCCTTGGATAGGTACCTTGGTGAAAACCTAGTAATTAGGCCCCTAATGTACTTAGCCTTTTTATTTTCTATCAAATATGCCCCATCTCCTCCATCCCCACTCCATCTTAGATCACCCACATTCCTTATTTTCCAAGGTGTTCCTCATAGCTTTACTATTTGCACTCCCATCACATCTTGTGACATCACCTCCCCTCATTCCTCACTTTGTAGCATCCCACCTAGCTCTTGTATTATAGCTCTCATTCATATATACCCCATGTATCATATCAGATATACTATATCATTGTACTATACCCCAAGTATCATATCAAATATACACTATCATTGTACTATACGCCATGTATCATATTAGATACACTCTATCCTTGTACTTTACCATATATATCCTACTCAGCAAGTAGTTTTTTGTGTATCATATCATTGTACTAACACTTGTATCCTATGTATCATAATCCTTGTAACAATAATTATGCTTTACATATCACACTCTTGTAATAATAATTGTATACTAACAATGCTATCTCCTCATCCTGAGCTTTCCCACTTTATATACATACCTACTACCATATTTTATCATATGTTCTCGAGTTCCCAGCCATTGTATAGTCATTCTTGTACATATTGTTTAGGTCTTATTGAGACACCCTATGTCCCTAACCCATCATCTATAGAAAATAAGTCATTGTCCGCTTTTGTCAGTATCCTATATGTCCTAGTCTTAGCTTCCTTTTCGAGTGTATCTTCCTTGTTTTCCAGCTCATAAGTAGCTAACCATCCCAATCTCTTTAACAAAAGGTTACTTTTTTGCACTTCTATTCTTTCTTTTAAATCTTTGGTTCTTGTATATTTTGATTCATCACTTCCACATTATTTTAGTTGTTCCCTCCTCAAGGTTGCCATGATCATTTCATATCATGGTGTGTTTTGACTAGGGCAACTCAAAGGCATGGTGTCGATCATAGTCTTTTTCTATTTGTGAGTCAGTCAAATATCACCCTTGCATATTTTAACCATGTTTTTTTTTTAGATAACATGATGCATTTAGCTGATATCATTTTCTTGTGGATCACCTAGCATCGTTCCCACACTAATCTCTCTGAGACTCATGTGTGTTGGGGTAATACTTGCATGTTTGTTTGAGTTAGTCCTATGTAATATTGGGGAAAAGGCCTTGATGTTCCTAGTAACCTTGGAAAATCCATCATATTCCTATATCAAATAAAATGCTCACACTACATGGTGGTACTTCCTCATGAAGTGCCCCATGCTCAAGCTTCCCATAAACCCCACCTTTGTTTTCTTGTTACTTCATTTCCCTTTCCTATCATAACCCAAGGTATCCGCTTCCTATACATCACCTATCTCTCTCAGAGTTCAGCCTTTTCCACTATCAAAATCTTTCAATTCCAATCATTAAACATTGACTCATGTTCATTATCATACCCTTACAACTTTTCATCCCTTCAGCTACAATTTCACCACCATCATGATGTGATCCTTACCATAAGTCCCTATCCTAGATCTAATATCTACTATCCTCCTAACTAAAAGTTTTTTGGTCATCCCTTTTCCAATATCATCCTCCTTAGAGTCAGTTTCTCCTATGTTTTACGGTCACTTTATATATATATATATATATATATATATATATATATATATATATATATGTAGATATATATATATATATATATATGTAGATATATATATATATATATGTAGATATATATATATATATATATATATGTAGATATATATATATATATATATGTAGATATATATATATATATATATATATATATGTAGATATATGTATATATATATATATATACATATATACATATGTATATATGTATATATGTATATGTATATATGTGTATATGTATATATGTATGTATATATGTATATATATATATATCATTATCCTAATTCAAGTATTGGTTATCCTATTCTACCATCTTAGTTTGTCTTGTATCTCATTATTGTCATCATTGCCTACATTTATTTACTATCTCCCTGCCTTCTAGAATTTGGCATGTTGTATTATCATAGCTTGTGTTCCTCTACCCTTTTATCATACCTTGGATCTCTCTTATATCCTAGCATTAGATCTTTCATTCACTGTTCTCTATTTTAGCTCACTTCGCATATGCTATCATCAAATGTTTATCTTAAAAACTCATGTAATTGTAGTTTGTGTTAATTTTAGCATATCATAAATCTCACCTTCATTCTTTAGTTAGTCTATGTTCCTTTTAGCATATCATATCTGTCACATTCATCCATCGCTGCTTTGTGATTCATTTTACCATTGTCATTTCTCATTATTTTGGGATTACTTTTAAGGTTGTAATCCATCTTTAGTTTGTGTTCATTTTAAAATATCATAAATATCATCTTTATTCTTTAGTTTGCATTCATTTCAAAATATCATCAATCCCATCTTTATTCTTTAGTTTTAATTCATTTCATATCATAAGTCTCATCTTTATTCTTTAGTTTGTGTTCATTTTAACATATCATAAGTCTCATCTTTATTCTTTAGTTTGTGTTCATTTTAAAAATATCATCAATCCCATCTTTATTCTTTAGCTTGTGTTCATTTTAACATGTCATAAATCTCATCTTTATTCTTTAGTTTTTGTTCATTTTAACATATTATAAATCTCATCTTGATTCTTTAGTTTGGGTACATTTTAACATATCATAAATCTCATGTTTATCATTTAGTGGGTGATTCATTTTAAATACTATCAAAGGAAATCACATCATCAATAATCACATCAAACTATATCACATCATATCTGCAATATCATAAGCAAGTCACATCAAAACCTATATCCCATCATGATAGCACTATCATAGCAACTCACATCATCAAAATCACACCAAAAACATATCACATCATATTTGTACTATCATAGAAAATCACATCCTACATCACAAACTGTCAGCACTATCATAGCTATCCTAAAAAATCACATCCTGCATCACCAACTATTAGCAATACCATATCTATCTTCAAAACTCACATCCTGCATCAAAAATCATTAGAAATATTGTATCTGTCTTCCAAAATCACATCTTGCATATCAAATATATTAGTCTCTCATCTACATCTAACCATATATAACCATACTCATGCAATCATAAGTCCATAATACATATCTCACCCCAAAGCATGATCTACTCTATCTATATATCTCTCTACTCCACCAAGAATCAATGAAAGAATAAAAGAATATAGTCCATCAAAGTCCAAATATATAGTATCCATATCCTAAATATCGCTACAATGGGTTTTTGCCCACACAAAATATACATATATCTCAAAACTATTGATCTGTATAAAAAATGCTAATCATACAAATGAATCCAGCATATCATTGGGCTCCTTGATCCAATGCCTTCACATATGGATCCTCCTCTTTGTCCCTCCCTAACCTTGGTGCTACTAGTGGTAGAGGTAGTGGCCCCATCAATCCCCCTCCTATCCTTGAGCTCTCGCCCTCATCCTTGTCTCTTGCCTCTAGCTCTATCTTGTCCTTCCACTCTGCCAAGTGTGGTGAGACCCACCTATACTCTGTGAGGCCCTAGTACTTCATTTATTTTCTCCCCTCCTTGCATCCTTGTGTGGGTCCTAGGTATACTTGACCATGTCGATCACCTATAGTGCTCTATCTGATCTACTAGGACCACTGCATGGTACCTCCCCAATAGAATCCAACCCTCTCCCTTAGATCCTCCACTTCAACCTATATTCTCCTCAACTTCTCCATCCCTCCACCCACCATCACTTGCACTTGCAGGGTCACCACCTCCACCACCAGTCTATCCTGATCCTATTGTATGGCATCTATCCTCACTTGTGTAGCCTGCCTCTCTAGGCTCACCACATCAAGTGTCCCCTCCATCTGCAGCCTCCCCACCCTAATCCTTGACCTGTCTACTTGGCCCTATGCCACATCTCACTCCTATTGTAGATGATCTTGCTTTATCCTAAGCTGATCTTGCTCCTCCTATGTATCATGGAGTATTTGGCTAGTAACATCATGCATCTACTATAGTGAGGCATAACAAGTTTCCCATCCATCATCCCCTCACCCTGTAGATGACCCTCCTCCACCACCCCCTGTTGACCTATGCTACCCCTCCCCATACAGCCTCCTCTCCTCTACTCTCTCCTCTCCACCTCTTGCTAGCTCTATCCCTCTCTCCTCTACTCTCTCCTCTCCTCCTCTTGCTGACTAAGCTCCTCTCTCCTACCTCCCTATCCTCTGTCTCTACCGAGCTGGCCCTTCCTCCTGTACAATAACCTATGCCCAATGTCATAGCCCTCTGGCTAGACATCTCCCTTATCATACTACCTAGGCTAGCTCTCTTTCCACCACTGCTACCCTCGTAATTTATGCATGGCCTACTGGTGTCAACCATTGAAAATCATCATGGTAGACCTAGGTAGAGCCTGCATCTACTGCCCCATCAAACCAATCCCACTATTGTGGCTCTAACTCTAAGCAAACCTGTAGTAAACTCTTCCTTTATAATGCTGGTCCATACATCGATACTAGCTCATGAGTCACTCATTGATATTAGTTTGGCTCTCCTGGAGTTGACTGTTGCCACCTAAACTACCGTAGGACCTTGTCTAGCTAGTACTACTCGATAATGTACTCCCACTATCCAAAAATGAAGCAATTGGATATGCTATATGGTAGCTCCTACCCCTCGTTCGCCATGGCCCTAGACCCATTTAAGGTCTCCATACTACTATCACAATCTCATCAATCTAGACTCTCTAGTAGTCCACATCCTCAGTATGATGGTATATAAGTGGCTTTTCCCAACTATAGGTCACTAGTTCCTCTGTTTTCTTATCTCTCCACCCAATCAGCCTAAATATTGCAATGTGCTCCCCAACCCATACCTATAATAAGGTCGAGAACCATTTGCTCCTCTCCTATCAATTAGCTCCCTTGTATACTATTTGGTACATATATCTATACAACTCCACCAACATCAATGATCCCCATGCAGCAAGAACTCCTACGTCTACTATGCACATGAATATTGGGATCAGTGCCAATGTCACTCTAGTCCCTCTTGTGTTTGGGGTAATGTAGCCTGAGACTAGCCCACAAACATAAAAATAAATGCATCTCTCAGGGGCCACTCAATCCAAATGCTCAGCTAGTGTGAACTGTCCCCTTTAAATTCGGTATGCAACCCTTGGCCCAACCAATCTCTCCATTGTAGCATCTACCATAATCTCTCTAGTCACCATCACTGGTGTCCCCTATACTAATAGTCTAAAGATCTGGTATATGTCCTCTAGGGTCACCATCATCTCTCCTCTTAGTAGGTGGAAGGTGGTTGTCTCGCTATGCCATTCCTTGCACAATGTTGTCACCATAGCCATGTATGTCCATTTGTCGAGCAACCTTGCTAGGTATTTGAGCTTGATGCCCTTGATCTATGCTCAATCCACGGTTGTTAGCTAGTCTTCTATGTGTAGCACCACTGCTCATTACTAGCACAATACCAAGGCACCGAGCAACCAATTCACACCAAAAACCTAATCACATATTTTCCACACTTAGCTTACCCTAGCTTCCCACCCCTTATCTTATCCAATCCCTATCTTTTTTGACTATTTTTTCCCAAAACCCATGTTCCCATAAACCTTAAACCTCACAATCCTACAGAGATATGTCCCTACGGGATTGCTCCTTTGACCTTCCCATCCTTTGCTGATTTGACCCATGTTCCCATGAATGCATTTCCCTAGCATTTAAACCTCACAATCCCAAAGAGAAATGTTCTTGTGGGATTGCCCTTTGACCTTGCCCACCTTCAGCCCATTTGACCTGCATTCCCACATATGCATACTCATGCACGCTTACCCTGGTGATCTTGTAGACCCATGTTCCTAGGAGATCATGTTTCACCCTTTCTTCCCTTTGGTCAAACCTATCCCATTCCCACATTAACCTCCTCCCTATTGTGGGATTGCATCCCCATCAAGACAATCATGTTTTCCTTAATGGGACCATGATCTTGCCAGTTACCCTTGTTCCCACATAAAATTCCTACCCCAAATTCACAATACTGTAAAACCTATTTATCAAGCCAATTTTGTCCCTCAACCTAGCTCTTTTCATAGGACCGTGATTTTGTTGATCCCGCATGCATTTCTAGTAGGCCCACATCTACGAGATTGCATTTTCACTTTTGGGGGAATGTTATAAACTAATGCAAACTAAAAAAATAACAAAGAGGTTTTTGACCCTATAGAACAATCAGACGTTCAATGTACTCGTACTCATTGCACCACATTAGATCTATACTTTGGTCATCCAATAGCCACCATCATAGAATCCAACTCAAAACTCCAGATAGCAATATCTCCTCATCCATCTAAAAGAAAATGACCCCTTCTAGCCCTCTTCTAGCCACTTATAGGCCCCCCTTGGTGCCCTCACTGCCTCATCCACTCCTCTAATCACCCCTATTGCCCACCACCCTTCTTCTTTCTCCAATTTCTTCTCTTTTTTACCTATTTTTCCCTCTTCCATGTCCTCTTGTCCCCATAGGCTTACTGCAAATTTTTCAAGAAGTCATCATGCCTCATATTCTTTCCCCACCACCTTCTTGAGGAGGCATCACCTAGTCCATTCTCTCCTCTTCTACTTAAAACTAGGGCAACTGTGTTATTTTAACAAATCTTCTTTGCATCGTTTATATTTAAACTTCTTTGAAATAGTGTTGTTTCAGCACTATGTCAAAGAGGGGCAAAATGTAGACACCTAAGTCTGATTACATCAATAAGTAATCATATTTAGTCATCTTCTAGGACATTATTGATTGAATATTTACTATTTAATTAATTAATTGTCATCCCCTAGTTAATTAATTAATTTAATTAACTGTAGTCCAATTGATAAAATCAAATGAGAACCCAAAATCAATTTATCAATTAAACCCCTATTCCTCTATTAAATTAAATAAATCCTCAAATCTATTTAATTTAATCCCATACCCCAATTTTATTTAGTAAATAATTTAATAAAATATCTAAAACCCTAAAAGCATCCCTAAACCCTATCCTTTACCCCTAATCCAACCCATTCACCCATACTAACTTCACTTAGCCACCTAACTAACCCATCCCATCAAAGCTAAGCTACTTGCCCTTCTAACTCCCTTTCTAAGCTAATCCTAATCCATCTCCTAAACATGTGCATAAATTTAAGCAAGGGTTAAGACTTGCTATCCCAAGATAAAGTCAAAATATATCCTCCCCTCACTCTCCAACATTTATGGCTCTTACATCCCTCTTATGATTATTACATTCATCTTACATACTCGACCTCCCTGTTTACTCCCTTGAAAAACCCTTATCATATCCTCTCACACTCATCCTCCTTGTGAGAAGTGTCACTTCCCTATTGGCTCTAAACAAGCACAATCCATGAGTGCATCTTGCCCCTCCCTCACTACTTTGTTATCCTTACATCTTGACCATCCATCTCTCTTCCCTTAGCCTATAAATGGAACCCTCTCCCTTCAAAAACATCATCCACCTTTCATACAATGTTATAATCCTATTTTGAGATATTGAAAACTACCAAATTATCATTATAATGTTGAAATCCCTCCATACCTCTATTGTTGAAATCATCCTCCATGCACACCATCCATCCACTTGAAGCTTGAGCACAATCGTGGGTACACATCTCTACCTATTAGGGATACATCCACTTCATCATGGGTTATACCATAAAGAGCCTATCATTCTTGGTTCACTTCCTTTGGTGGTGATAACCATATAGTCCTATCTTAAGTGTTAGCTTTGTCTAGTTTTGTTAATGCTCTTGTTAGTATTAGCTTTCAATTTACACTACTAGATAATAGGTGATAGAGTCATAACCACACATGAAGTAATTCACTCTATGGAGAAGAGAAAGAACCAAAGTATGATCCTTATACTAGATATTTCCAAGGCTTATGATAAGGCAAGGAGGGAATTTCTTTTTTCTATCTTGACTACTTTAGGCTTCAATGAGAATGTTATCAGAATGATTAGGAAAATAGTGAACACTACCACTTTTTTGGTGCTTTTTAATGGGGCTCCTAAAAGATTATTTTCTTTCTCCCAACGTCTGCAATAAGGTGACCCTTATCAACTTACCTATTCATCATTATAGTGGAGGTGCTAAGTAGAAGTTTAGTGACAATGGCTAAATCTGGAAAATCATAAGGCATAAAACCTACATCTTTGTGCCCACCACAAATTATTCAACAATTTTTTGATGGCACCTTATATCTTGGAATCTCTTATATACATAAAGCCAGGGAGTTAAAAGCTATCTTGAATCAGTATGAAATAGTTTTAGAACAATGCATAAACTATTAGAAAAGGAAAATGTATTTTTTCAGCACTAATGCTAGTTGGAGAGAAAAGGTGTCCAAAATTCTAGAATGCTAGGAGGCATTTCTCCCAGATACATATGTCTCCCACTTTCATTTAAAGAAGTCTCCATTTAGTATTGGAATGGCCTAGTTCAATGATTCCAAAGAAAGCTAGCAGGTTGGAAAGAAATATGCTGAGTGGTACAAGAAAACTCCAACTTCTCTTAGCACTTTGCAAGGCATTCTAGTGTATTTCCTCTTTATCTTTAAAAATTCTTAGAATATATTTAGAGACATTCTTGAAAAAATGAAATGAAATTTTTTATGATTAGGTACTAAAGAAAAGTCTATGATGAGCTTTGTGAGCTGGGAAAAAGTTTGTGAACCTAAGGCCCTTGGAATTTTGAATATAAGAAGGATAGGACATATGAATAGGGCCCTCTTAACAAAAATTATCTAAAGATTGTTGAACTCTCTTAGTAGTTGATGGAACATTTTGATGGCCAAGTACCTTGGAGGGGAACCTTTCCATCACTTCCTATGGACCCATGCTCTCGCCAAGGTTCTAAAATTTGGAGCAATGTGGTGCACACCCAAAAAAATTTGAAGATGGGTTGTCACTAGATTCTTAGGGATGGAAGCATCATTGATTTATAAGAAGACCAATGTCTCTAAGATGACCCTATCATGTACACTAGGTTCCTACCCTTGTGCGAGACCTATAATAACATAATGGTTCTCTGAATCAAAGCTATATACCTTGAATCATCAATGCTTTAGAATTCAAAATTAGGAGTTTATTGGGATAGACCTTGCCCTACAATTGCAAAAACTCCTTCAGTGTTATTGAACCTCTTTCACCCCATTATATGACTCCCTGATTTGAATACTTACTCCCTTAGGTGACTTCACAATGAAGTCAACTTATCTTTTTTTTTCCAAAGCGGGGTGGTGGCCCGGGAGATTAGAGAAATATTTGGCACCCTTGGATCTTCCCAAATATAAATTTATTTTTGTAGGTGTTCTTGAATGGGTCTATCCTCACAATTGATAAGATTCAAAGGAGAGGGTATCAGCTAGCTAACTACCACGTCTTACATTATAAAGATGCAGAATCTATCCCATACCTTCTCATCCACAACCCTTTTGCTTTGGATGTGTGGAGGGGGTCCTTACCTTATGGGAGGTCTAGTGCTATGTTTATGAAAGCATGTAGAAATATTTTTAGTGTGATAGGCTATCATTTTACCAATATCATAAAAATCTATGGACAATAATCCCATCGTACATATCATGGAAAATATGGAAGGAGCTAAATAATAGAATCTTTAGGGACAAAGCCACTACTAGTTCGATGGTGGTCCAATAGGTTATTAGACTCCTAAAAGAATGTCATGGGATCTAGTGGTGGAAGCTCCTCCCTCCTAATTTTTTTGGGAAGAATTGATATGAAGTGGGCATTCACTTGGGACTTATGCCCAATGGTGGTACAGTTTGACAACTCAAAAGCTATGGCTAGGTAGAGAATGGTGTAGCACCCCCACAAAACATGGATAAAACTTAATTTTGATGGTTTAGACATGGTAGGAAGCACTATTTTTAGGTGTTTCTTCCATAGTTATATGGGGGAACTGGTGGTTTCTTGTATTGGGAATTATAGAGAGGGCTCAAATAATGAAGCAGAATCCTTGGTTCTATTGTGGGGAATGAGAATTGTGAGAGAAAAAAGAATTAATAGGTTATCAATTGAGGGGCATTTAATGTTAATTATTAACGTTGTTAAAGGAGAGGGCCAGAGTAGTTGGATGATCAAAGTGAGAATAGATGAAATTTGCAAGTTCATGGAGGGGTGCCAAGAGATCCACATGGACCACATTTATTGCGAAGGAAATTGTGTGGCAGATGAGTTGGCAAATTTGGCCATATCATCATGTAGCTAATTTAATGGGAAGATGCTAGCCAAATTCCATCATCAACTCAAGTGATGATGGAACATCAGTTAACTTCTCATAATGCTACAAGAATCATCACAACAAGTGGTGCACCTCTTAGAATCTGTGTGGTTAGGAAGGAAAAAGGATTTCCCTTCATGAAGTGATATTTTAGCAAAATTACATGAGGATTCTCTTTTATGATCCTCTTTCCATGAGCCTTAATTATTTCTATAAAAGGACGAATGGAGTGGATTTGTCAAAAATAAAAAACTAACAAAAAAAGATGAAAAAGACACTATAATTAAACCTCACTCCAACTTCAGCTAGCGATGGGTGATTAAGAAAGGAAAGGGACTATTAACACATACTACTAAGGGAGTTTTTTTGGTTTTTGGGAAACCTTGTAGTCTTATGATGGGTTTTCACTACCTTGACATTTTCATCCTTGGTAGAATTTATTTAACCTATGGTGACTACTAAACCTATAACAAGGAGATGTTGGAGAAACATGAGGAGTTGGTGGTTAAGCTGGGTGGAGGTATGGGCACTAGTAACCAAATTGAACTAGTTGGGTTGAGGCTTGTATCCATAAGAGTAAAGATGCAATGGTTTACCTTTGGGAAGGTGGTTATTACTACTTATGGAAGGGATGGAAAAACATGACAAGCACATCTTGATGCAATTCCTCAACTTGTGGAATGATGGAAAAGTGAACATTGATGGGATGGCATTCAAAATCACAGAAGATGTTATTGCTAAGGTTGGAGGGTTTTCCCTAGGGGGCAAGAATTGGCACAAGAAAGCCAAAGTGAATGATGGAACCAGTCTATGGAAGTTATTCAAGTTTAATGAGGAGTCGATTTGGATTTGTAGTGGGTTTTTCGGATAAGATCTTCCAAACCCCTCAGATGTAATTTTCTATGGCATAGTGAGGTATCTTACCCTCAAGGATTAGTTCCAAGAATTTTATTACTATAATTTCCCCATTCTCAACCATTTTAGAAACTTGGATCATATTTCCTTTTTGTATCTTATTTTGAATTCAATGGAAGACTATGTCTATAAGGTTAGGAAAAAGAAAGAAAAGGGTAAACCATATTATCTTCTTTACTATGGTTTCATGAATAAACTATACAACTACCACCTTGCCTTTAACCTACTACTTCGAGTCAACCCACTGGCTATTGTCACTCCCCAAATATCAAGGGAACTTATCCCTCACTCAAGCCACACAAAAATAAAAATTCTCCAACCCTTGACAGAAAAATTAGCCACATTAATTTAGATACAAACATAATGAAGAGCAAGAAGAATGCTCAGAGGACTAGTAAACATCTCCAAATAGAGAAATTCAAGTCCCTGCCCAACAAGAAATTAGCTTTGGATCTACCGAGAATAAGATAATACCCACCAAGAGGAAGAGACCACACCAGGACTCTAAAGAAGCTTGTCTCTAACCCACCTAGTTGCTCACACATCTCAGATACCCTTGAAGATATCCTATCCCTAGCTAGAAGTGGGGGGAGGACATCACCTACCCAATGAAAGGCACTCCCAAATGTGGGAGGAAAAAAGAAACGCATAGCAATGGCTACAGCCAAAGGAAGGCTCAACTAGATATGCTGGAGTAGTTGATGAAGGAGATGGTAGATAATCACATTGCAATCTGCCAAAAAAATGACACACTAGTAGAATTCTCTACCAAAGTTATGAATTCTACTACCTCTACTATTCATTTTCTATAGATTAATAAGGACATGAAGAACTTGGGCAAGGAGAGCAAAAATACCCATTCCATTTATGGCTTCCTAGTGGAGGACTAGTTGAAGATGCTCCTACACAAACCTATCAAAGTGGAGGGGGTGGATGTGAATAGTGACAAGCCTAAGGAGAAGAAGAATGAGGAATCATAAAAGAATGAGGGCAACTAGCCCTAATTATGTTTTTTTTTTCTTAAATTTTTTTTATCACTATGAACTTGGTGCCCTACGAGCTTTTATTATATATATATATATATACGTATGTATGTATGTATGTATGTATGTATGCACACATGCATGCATGTATGTATTGTTAGAAATGCTTTAGAAAAATTGAGAGGGGGGGGGGGGGGGGTGTGAATCAATTATTCAAGTTCAAAATGTCCTATTTGAAAACTTTCACTAACTATAGTGAGCCCATTCAATCATTCATTCTTCCAAGCTTTAACTTTTCTAACCAGCAAGTTACTATAAATCAACATGCAATCATAACACATAATAAATCAATACATGACATGGTGATTTATGAGGAAACCTAATTTGGGAAAAACCACCAGTAACATGCTACTCAAATTTCACTCTTCTAAAGTGATGCCCTATGAAAGGCCTACACTGTTAAAGGCTTTCAACACACTGTTAAATGTGATGTTGTTAGAGGATTTAACCACTTGTTATAAGTGGGCTTGGTTAGAGGACTTTGGAACATTCACTTGGAATGCCACCCTGTTAAAGGATTTACAAATGGCTATTAAACCAACCTAAGTCCATAATATTTTCTAGATCTAATACAATTGCTAGAGAGTATTAGAAAACCTTTACCGAACTACAACATGCAACTTATATTTCCAATCTTAGATCACTTCTCAGCTCATACTCTTACTTGGCTTTCAATCTTTGCAACTCTTGACAGCTTTCCCTCCTTTCAAGCTTAGTCTCTTTGAGTCTCCATACTCAATGTACCAGTGAAATCATCTTTACATGACCACTTGTAAAAGCAAAACCTCTGTGCTCTTCCTTCTCCTAGATGTCTCCTCTTTGACAACCTTCCAACCACTTCACAAATTTGGCTCTTCAGTAGCAACAATATTAGTAGCTCTTTGCTTCTTGGTCTATTACTCCTTCAATAGAAGTCTTGGAGTTCTTTTCCCACTTGATTCTTCCATTCTTTAATTTCAATTTGTATGGATTAGGCAACATTCACTGCATCTAACCCATATTTTTTTTCCTCTAGAAAATTCTTGAATAATCCTTTAGAATTCACCCAAAAATGGTATGGATATATTTTTGTGCCACCAGCTCATCATCCTTATTTTGCAACTTGTTCACAAAATTCAAAGTAACCACTTTCTTGACTTAGATTTGCTGAATATTTTTCATTTGAAATAATGTAGTAACTTGACACTATTGAAATATTGGTGCTCGACACATACTGTGTTGCTTGAGATCAACTATTTTTTTCTTGATGCTTGGCATATGAAGATCACTCAGCACCAACTAATAATTTTCTAATGCTCAGCACCTGATCTTCACTCAGCACCTAAAGATCACTTGGCACACACTAGAATCTTCTATTACTTGGCTCTAACTAATAATTTTATCGACTTCAATGTAATGTCCCTTTTCTGATTTTATATGATATTTCAAGCCTTAAATCGGATCTTTAAAATCAAACAACCAATATTTCAAAGATCCACCAATTTCTCAATAAACCCCAAATTGGGTATGCCAAAAATAGTGCCAAAAGCTTCACAGCTTCACCTATTATTGATAAATCTGAAAGTGGACATTTAAAAAAAAATTTGAGCAGCATAAAAGCCTATAAAAATACATTTCTAGATCTATATAACATGCACACAATAGCTCCCAAATAGAGGACAAAAACAAAGATCATCAGGCTCCCGAAAATAGCAAAAAATAGCTCGAAATCACCACAAAATGTTAATAATATATCACAAAAGTATAATCATATCCAAATACATATATTCAGATCTATTTTAACATTTAAAAGTCTGATATACATAAGCAACCCAAACTGATATGAAATACTCAACCGGAAACACCAAACTCTTACAAAAAATACACCCGAAAGCTCACAAATTTGCACTGTTTAGCACAAAGGAAAACTCTGCATGAGCATGCACATGGAATGGCTTCAAAATAGCATCCTTAACCTTCTTAGAAACTTTCAAACTCTCTTTCTTGGGTCTCCTTCTTCACAGGTTTGGCAGCCTCTGAAGAACAACAAAGCAATGCGCAAAAATCAAGTTTTGGAATCAACCCAAAATGCCTCCAAACCCCTTAAAAGAGGGCATAACCCTAACTCATGTCCAAGAGGGGTTAATAAAATATATTTGAATAATAATTTTCATTTATTAGTCCATTAGCTTCCAAAGAGTATCCCCTTTTTTCAAAACATCACCTTTTTGGGCCTGCCTGCCTTAGAAAAGATTATTATTTTTAATTATTTAAAAAGGGGACATGACAAGTCCTCCCCTTCAAAATATTGGTTGTCCTCAAGAAATGGCTAAACAATAAACCAATCAATCCACTTGGATCCCAAATGTAGTCATGAACTATACTATTGTCAATTAACACAAGCTCCTGCAATATCCTCTGCAATATAACCAAGAGGAATCCATAATCAAATTGGCAATTACTGCTCAACCAAACTCCAAAGTCACAACTTCCAGAGTCAAAAACCCATGAGACACAAACTCTTAGAAGATCAAAACCCAAGAAAAGTGGACAAATAAAACTACCAACACAATAAATACCATCAACGCATCCCACTGGCCTATACAGAATGTACAATCCAATCTTGCAACAATGGTGAATGCTCCTGAATGAAATTGTACCATGTATGGAGAATCCACACACTGTACAACTCCTGTAGTCAACACATCTCTGTAGATCACCAGCCACTATCTCATAACCATAACTCCCATGCACCCCTAATGGTGAAAATCCATCACAAGATAAACAACAAGAAATGGAACCCAAACCAAATTTGCATGCCATCAACTCCTCAACACAAGGATTAAATGCTAACTGATGTACATACCCTACAATATAATGTTGATAAATCAAACCAACCTCAATCAATAGCTCACCATGAACAAGTGATACAATCCATTGTGATTGATCACCAGCTAAGTCAGGAGATGTCATAACCAAAGGAGTAGAATCAATAACAACACCTGCTGAAGCATCACTCCAAAATTCCTACTCTAAGTCATGTACTATCAAGTTGTCAACTACAGAACCTATTGCCATGTCATGCCCATCACAACTCTCATCTCGAGGCATCAAACTATCCCATAACTAATGATAAGCACTAAGAACCAAGGTACATCTCTGTATCATCATCTCATCAACATGGTCATCAAAGGTAAATTGATGAGCATTCATCACAATGTAATGCCGATAGAATGCACCAATCTTAGTCAATGGCTTAGACTATAATCTAGATGTAACTAACTATAATTGATCACTAACCAAGTTGGAACTGACTACTACCTTTGAAGACATCACCAAGGGAGTAGTATTACTAGTAGGAACCATGCCAACTGTCAACTCACCAACATCACACATGGTCTTTGATACAACATCTCTAGTCTCTGAGCCATTAGTACTAGAGGTCACCACCATGTCAGGCATACCACAACAATCTGCTGTAGCACCCAACTCAGGTGAACTTAACTCTAGTGGAGACGAACCCGATATGCCAATGTTAGTATCAAGAATGGATGCATCCCCATCTTCACTATCTTTAACAATCTCGACCATGGACATCCTCGGATCACCAGACACCACAGCTTGTGATTGTACAGAATCTAGTAAAGACTATAGTTGCTCTAACTCCATGGTCACCTTAGCCAAATGAAACTATGACTCCTTGAAAGCCAACTATGTACTCTCAAGAATCTTAGAAGTCACCTCAAGCTGTTGAGTAAGCTCACTCACCTCATCTTCCTTGGCCAATAATGCGTCATATGCTGTACTGCCCCACTCCATAAGATAATCTTTGTTAGCTACCAACTGCATATAATCCTATCTCAGAATCTGAATAGCCTCCCATAAAGAGTGGAACTCTGTCAAGGAAAGATAACTACCTCCTTGCTCATCACTAGTAGGAGAACCCCATCCATAAACTGCTAACAATTGATGAACAACATCGAAATGTTGGCAAGCGATAGCAATGTCTCGCTCACTAACTCTCAACTAACTAGACACATGATGGCATTGGGTAGACAATATCCTACAAACCTCCTCCGACGCACTGTCTAAAGGAGCATCCTTAAGGTTACTGGTCTCTAGAGTATTACCATCCATATCATGCGAATCAACTCCAAAGCTCATATCAACATACAAAGTATAAAAAACTGTAGCACAACTATCCAACTCCTTTGTACCAAAAGAAACCACAAAGGAAACTGAGTCTTTGAAATTTCCCACTGCATCATCCTGGATGTCATCAATGCCAATATGATCTTGGGACTCATCTGTACACACTGCCAAATATGAAAGATCATCAACGCATTCCAGCAAGTATGGTCAAATTGATATATGAACAAAGCCCAACACCGGTGTATAAAAACTAATACCAACATTGGACAAGCTACTGGCACAAGAAAAGACAACACTGTGCAATCTGCTAATCAAATCCATGATAGCACCCAAACAAACACTGCTACCAAAAAGTGTTAAAGATCTCCAGTCAACTGAATCCCAAATGCCAATATAGCAATCTCGAGTCCATATCCGTAAACTAGAATCAGCTGGTAACTCAAGCAGACTCCTCACCTAAGTGATATGACCAATACCAACTAACTCCACATACTTGTCATGATGAGATAATGAAGTCACAATATTGTCTTTGTTCACTTTCAGCTAGCTAGACAAATCATGTGAAGTACTACCAACCTCAACCTCATGTGACGAAGCATCTAACTGTGCCTGGTACTCTTTTTCAGCAAGGTCATGAATGCTTAATGTCTGCTCATCTCTACCAGGTATCTCACCATCATGCACAACAACATCCTCATAATCATCATCTGAACCCACTACACTGTAGTCACTGCTTGTTGTAACTATACCATCCTGAATACCTGTGACATCGCCCTTTGATGACCTATATACAATCATCTCAATTTGAGTATCAAGTTGACCGTTACAATCAATCTATGTAACATCTTTTCTCACTACCTCCTATGGCAGAGTAGAATCTGAGACCTCTGCCTGGCTATAAGCTAGTTTCTCAAACTCCTCATGCAAGTTCTTGGTAACTGTGTCATCTGCCCTATGAGAAAATCTACCAAATATAAATCCAGTCAACTTATCCACCTTAGTTGGGTTGGAAAGAATGTCATTCATCATATGGTGGTGCTCAACCAACTATTCAAACATGTCATGGCTTATTTTTCTAAGTTTATCTTGAATGTCTAAAAAACCATCCTTTCTAGTGTTCTGACTTTGGATATCAATTGTCCAAGATCGTGTCCTCTGAGACTCTATACTATACTTGTCCATTCTAGATAAAGTAGAGTGTAACTCCAATAGGTTATAACTTCTTCAAACACCAAGAACTAACATGCAAATGATTAGAAGTAGCATGCAACCATAGATTTTGACATGCAGCTGATTAGAAGCAACATGCAACCACCAAATTCACCAAGAACTAACATGCAAATGATTAGAAGTAGCATGCAACCATAGATTTTGACATGCAACAACCAAATTCACCAAGAAATAACATGAAAATGATTAGAAGTAGCATGAAACCATAAATTTTTACATGCAGCTGATTAGAAGCAACATGCAACCATAAATTATGACATGCAAGATTTGGGTAGTTGTCAAAACTGACATGCAAACTTCTACAAACCCTCAGGCTGGCAAGATCATAGCCTTGACACCACTATAATGTCCCTTTTTTCTGATTCTATATGATATTTCAAGCCTCAAATCAAATATTTTAAATCAAATAACCAATATTTCAAAGATCCACCAATTTCTCAATAAACTCCAAATCGGGTATGCCAGAAATAGTGCCAAAAGCTTCACAGCTTTACCTATTATTAATAAATCTGAAATTGGAAATTTTTACAAAAATTTGAGCAGAATAACAGCCTATAAAATGACATTTCTAGATCTATATGGCATACACACAATAGCTCCCAAATGGAGGACAAAAATAATGCTCATCGGGCTCCTGAAAATAGCACAAAATAGTTTGAAATCACCACAAAAAATTAATAATCTATTATAGAAGTATAATAATATCTAAATTATTATATTTAGATCTATTTTAACATTTAAAATTCTTATATACAGTAGCAGCCCAAACTGATATGAAATACTCAACCAAAAACACCAAACTCTTACAAAAAATACATCCGAAAACTCACAAATCTGCACTATTCAGCACAAAGGAAAACTCTGAATGATCATGCACATGGAATGGCTTCAAAATCCTATCCTTATCCTTCTTGGAAACCTGAAAACTCCCATTCTTGGGTCTCCTTCTTCATGGGTTTGGTAGCCTCTGAAGAACAACAAAGCAATGCGCAAAAATCAAGTTTTGGAATCAACCCAAAATGCCTCCAAACCCCTTAAAAGAGGGCATAACCCTAACTCACGTCCAAGAGGGGTTAATAAAATATATTTTAATAATAATTTTTATTTATTAGCCCATTAGCTTCCAAAGATTATCCCCTTTTTTTGAAACTTCACCTTTTTGGGCCTGCCTGCCTTATAAAAGATTATTATTTTTAATTATTTGAAAAGGAGACATGACATTCAACCAACTTGCTCAGCACCCACTAAAGATCTTAGTTTAAGCTTTGGAATCAACCTTGTTACAACTTCTTCCTCCAATGTTTCTAAGTGTGACCTACCTCTATATCTTTGAGTATGCTATGAATACATCATTTAACCATTATCTTAATTGATCCTTGTACTTCATTACAATCATCATAACTCAACCTTTCCCTTAGGTACTCTTGTTACATCTTGTTGATCAAATCCTCTTCATCAATCAACTAAGTGATAGTACTTGGATCTTATAAGCAAATGTCATCCCTACAAGTGGTAATTTTGACATCAATGAAAAAATAATGATTGAAAGTATTCTTTTAACAATAATCTTCTTTCTTTGCAACAATCTCCCTCTTTGATCTTCAACAATGAGCTTTTCAATTTGATTTCCAACAATCTCCCTTTTTGGCATTGATGAAAAAAAAAAACTGATCAACCATCTGACTAAACTATTCAACCAAAAACTAGCTAGGTTAAAATAGTAAGTCAAATGCCAAAAATTAAACTATAATCTTCACATCTCCTTCTACTATTCAGATTGCTTCAATTTTATTTCTCCCTCTTTTCTGTTGTATCCTTGTTCTTTGTCTTTCTCCCTCTATATTGCTCATATTCTGCTATTTTGATCAACATCTGATTACTTTAGTCAAATTCTCCCTCTATTTTCTTTGATCACAACTCTGCTTATTGATTAGTTTTCTACTATTTCTCCCTCTTTGACAACAATTCCAAAGACATGTTAGCATCTTAATATGCAAGTTTAGGTTTTATAGGTTCATTCTATTTCTCCCGCTGTCACCTTTGATCTGGGGTATATTTTCATTAAATATTGAAGTATCTCCAAAACTCCAATAATCAATGCCAGTTCTAAGAATTCTGGATCCAACACAATTTGAATGGATGAAAAAAAAGATTGTACACAAAAGTTATAGACAGTCAAAGTTTGGTCAAACCAAGTATAGAGGTCATCAAAAGGTGAAAATAAAATCATCTCAAAAGTGGTCAACAATGGATTTGAAATTGAAGATCTTTTCAAGAGCTTTCTAGCGGTGTTCATTTCATAAAAAATGGAGTTCGTATGTGAAAGATATGTTCGATTGAATTTTGAGGTGGAAAATAATAATAATAATAAAAAAACTAAAAAAACTAAAAAACAAAACAATAAATATTTGGTAGCAGTGCCGGGTTTTGAACCCTGACCACTGGCCCCTAATTCGGCTGGTGGTTGTTACACCATTGACAACTCTTTGAAACATATGCCACCGATGTTTGTTTTATTATTTTAAATGCTACTAAATTGGTCTAAAAGCCAAAGGTTGGTGTGGTGGTTGGAACCACCAACCTCCCTCTATCATGCATGTCCTCAAAATGGTCATTACCATTGCGCTACGTGAGTGGATTGTGATATTATTAGTACAGATTTTATTTAAAGTGTATCAAAGCCCGTTTCCCTCTTGTCTAAGTAAAGCTAATTAATAAATAAGGACAAATTTATAAAATAGAAATAAGTCTCATTCTGAGGAGAGACTATTGTAAGGGTCTAAATATATTTTTCCCTATTATTAGACATTGTTTTGTATAAAAAGAGGGGTTAGGGGCCTTTTCAAGGCATGGAAAATGAAGGGAGAAATTATGCAAATGGTGAGAGAGATTTTGTCTATGTGGAGACTTGGTGATTTTTCTTGCACATAGATGAATTTTGCTACATGTGCTTGAAGAGAATTGTCACAAATCACTTGTATTGATTTATTGGAGTTAATCAGATTGGTCCCCCTATTGGAGCTGGACCTAAAGATGTAGTCCTTCCTGGATGAACTCTAAAATCAAATGTATTGCATCTCTATCTCTCTTTCTATCATCTCATTCTGTGTTTTCTTATTTGCAATTACATTAATTTTTCTTTATTAAAGCTTTAAAATTAACTTTATGTAATTGATTAGCATTCTCTTTAATAGTCCTAAATCCTAGAAATCAGATCAAATTTGGTATCAGAGCTTTGTTGGACTAGTATTGCAGATTTGAATGTTAACAAGATCCAGGTTGAATTGAGGTGAAGGTGATCTTGAAGAATATAATCTTGAGATCAGAAAATGAAGAGCTAATCCATCGTTTCAGATGGAAGATAAAGGTGGTGGATAGGGTTCAAAAGATCAAAATGTCCAGAAGACTCTCCAAAGTTTGCAAACAATGGTAGAAGTTTTTTTAAAAGAAAGAGAAGAGAAGATTTGAAGGCATGCAGCTCATGATGACAAAGTGAAAAAGAAAGGCTCTGATCATGATCTTGATCATGAGCCTCCATCTCCTCCTTCTTCTCCCTCTTCTCCATATCCTCCCTCTTCTCCCTCTTCTACACATTCTGAGTCTTCTAATATTTTTAAAGGCAGACATAAGCCTCAAATTAAGTTGGATGTAAAGTTTGACTTGCCAAAATATTGTGGGGAGTTAAATACTGAGAAATTAGATGACTGGATTCAGCAAGTAGAAGTCTACTGTAGAGTCCAAAACCTTGTAGATGATGTTGATAGAATTCAGTGAGCCACTCTTTGATTATGTAGTGTAGCTCTAAATTGGTGGGAGAGTAGGAACCAACATGAAACTTCAAAACATGGTAAGTTAGATATTTCTTAGTCAAAATTTTTTAGTGCTTTAAAGAAGCAATTCTACCCCCTAGGCCATATGCAGCAATTAATGATGAGCTGACAACATTTTAGGCAAGGGAAAGGTGAAATTGTCCAAGAGTACACCCATGAGTTTCATAAAAGGGCTATTTCATTAAATGTCCCATTGTATAGCCAAGACACTTTATTAAATTATATAGGTGGTCTTCATTCTTACATAAGGCACTCTATTCTTGTCCTGAATTCTTGTAATTTGGATGAAGTATGTGTCTAGGCAACACATTTAGAGTCAAGAGGTAAGGGTACCTTCATTGATAAGTCTAAAAAAAAGTCATCTAAGTCTGAGGAAAATTCCAAAGGCAAAGGGAAGGGTTAAAAGATAGCTATGGTAAAGAAAGAGGGTGAGAAACCCACATGCTCACATTGCAAGAAAGAAGGGCATGATGATTCTAAGTGCTAGAAGTTGCATCCTGAAAAGAGGCTGAAGCAATTTGGTGGAAATAAAGGCAAACAAAAGATTGCTTTTGTAGCTCAACAAGATCTTGGATCTAACTCTAGAGATGAAACAAAGATCATTGCTATCGGGATCCAAGGTAAAGGAAAAGGTATTTCTCTTTCATCAACTACCAGTTCTTCTAGCATAAGTGCAAGTACAAGTGAAGATTCTTCTCCTAAGAATGATAAGAAAAGGAATGAATTGTTTCACATTTGAGTTGTCATCAAGAAAAATAAGGTTGATACATTATTTGATATGGGTTCTCAAGTTAATTTGATATCTGAGGAAATTGTTAAGAAGCTCAATCTGACTACAACACCTCATCCAAAGCCATATCCTCTTGGATGGGTTTGCAATGATGCACAATTACAAGTAACCAAGCAATGTAAGTTAAGATTTGCTATCACTGAAAACTTTGTAGATGAGGTAGAAGCTGATGTAGTCCCTCAAAATATTTGTGGTTTTATACTTGGGAGTCCCTATTTATATGATCAAAAGGCTATCTTCTATAGGGGGAAAATAAGTATCATCTGTTTAAAGATAAAATTGAATATATTGTATGGGCACATAAGGTTAAGAATAATCTGGCATAGGTTAATGCTGGTCAAATGAAAAAGTTAGTCAACTCTAGTAAGAATTTTGTGTTGATGATTGTAAAAGCCAAAGAAGATGAAACATCTGAGGCATTTAAGGGGTGTGATCCAAAACATAAAGATGAAATGGTCAAAGTTGTTTCCACCTATGATGACTTGTTTTAGGAACCAAAGGGATTGCCTCCCAAAAGAGAGATACAACATGAAATTCAGTTGTAGCCAGAAGTGCCACTTCCTAATATCGGCATGTACCACTTATCAGTCTTACAAAATGAGGAAATCAAGAAGCAAGTTCAAGAGCTGATGGAGAAAAGGAGTTATCTATCCTAGTACTTCTCCTTGTGGTTCTCCTATTGTGCTGCTTCCAAAGAAAAATGGGACTTGGAGAATGTGAATTGACTATAGGGCTTTGAACAAGATAATGGTAAAGAATAGGTACCCTCTTCCCAGAATTGATGATTTACTTGATTAGTTGAAACATGCAATTTATTTCACTAAGCTAGACTTACGTAGTGGATATCATCAGATAAGAATAGCAAAAAATGATATTTGGAAAACTGCTTTTAGGACAAAACAAGGACTTTATGAGTGGTTGTTTATGCCATTTGGGCTTTGTAATGCACCAACTACATTCATGAGAGTTATGAATTATGTCTTTCATCCTTTTATTGATGATTTTGTCATTGTCTATCTAGATTATATTCTTGTATTTAGTAAGTCTTGGGAGGATCATGTAATTCATGTAAAGAAAGTACCTGATGTATTGAGAAAAGAAAAACTCTATGTAAAGATGTCAAAATTCCAATTTGCAAAGACATCCTTAGTGTACTTAGGCTATGTCGTAGGAAATGGTCAATTGAAAGTAGACTCGATGAAGGTCGAATGTATTGTAAAATGGCCTAAGCCAAGTACAATTATAGGAGTCAAAACCTTTTTAGGTGTAGTTCAGTACTGGAGAAAGTTCATTGCAAACTTCTCTTATATTGCATCACTGTTGCATGCATTGACCAGTACTAAGGAAAATTTTCAGTGGGGAGGTCCACAATAGAAGGCTTTTGACACTTTGAAGGAAAAATTGAGCACCGCACCAGTTCTGGCTTTACCAAATTTACATCAACCATTTGAGATTGAGACAGATGCGAGCAAGTTTGCCATGGGAGTTGTACTCATGCAAGGAGGTAAACTAGTCTGCTACCACTCTAAATTTTTTTCAAGAATAGTAAGTAATTATCCTACTTAAGATAAGGAACTTTATGCTTTAGTTCATAGTGTTAACAAATGGAAGCACTACTTAATGGGAAAGGAAACTATAATCCACACCGATCACCAGCAGCTACAATATTTGCACTCACAATCTAAGTTGCAATAGAGTAGGCATTTTAGATGGATGGGTTTTCTACAACAGTTTCATTTGGTAATTAAGTATAAAAAGGGTTCCCATAACAGAGTAGCAGATATGCTCTCTAGGCCTCCTGTTAAGAATGCTTTGATAATCCTTCAAAATAGTTCTATGGTTCATGAAAGTTTTCAGGAACAATATCTAATGATGAGAACTTTAAGGATATCTATGTAGCTTTAATCCAAGGTAAACATGTGGAAGAGAAATATTACTATGTGCAGGATAATTTATTGTACCACTTGGGAAAACTATGCATTCCTAAAGATGAACAAGCATATGTAATCCATGAAGCACACACCTCTTTGATTGCAGGGCATTTCGGGGTAAGTAAGGCATTAGCTCAACTACAAAAATATTCTTACTGGCCTCGTATGCAGGAAACTATCACCAAGTATATAAAAGGATGTGTAATGTGTGTAACTAGTAAGCCAAGTAATAGGAAATTGGGTTTATACACACCATTATTTGTACCATCACGTCCATGGGAAAGTGTGTCTATGGACTTTGTGGGGGGTTTACCTATGTCAAGGAAGGGTCATGATTATTTGTATGTAGTAGTTGATCAGTTCAGTAAAATGTGTATTTTGATGCCTTGTAAAAACCAAGTCCCTGTTGAAATAACTACTCATTTGTACTTTCAAAATGTATGGGTTCATTTTGGGTTACCCATTTCCATTGTATCAGATCGAGATTCTCAATTCTTAGGGGAATTTTGGTCATCTTTGTGGGGACTCATGGATACCAAGTTGAAGAAGAGTATAGCCTTCCATCCACAGACCGACGGATAGATAGAGGTAGTGAACAAGGTAGTTGTTCATTTTCTTAGAGGTTACTGCAGCAAGCATCCTAAGTTTTGGGATGAAAGTCTTCACTATGTGCAACACACTTACAACCATGCAGCACACTCTTCTACAAAGAGGTCTCCTTTTGAGACTTGCTTCAATTACTTGCCTAAGACACCAATGGATTTTTCTTTTGGGAAGGACGATGTTGTAGGTGAATGCCATGATGTAGAAAGGGCTTTGAAGTTCATCCAAAATGTCCAACCAATCCACTAGGTAGTAGAAGCATAGTTGGAATAGAGCCAAGCAAAATACAAGGCTCGCCATGATAAGAATTGCATCAATCATTAGTTCCAAGTTGGTGATAGAGTTTGGTTACATATCATTAAGGAAAGAATGCAAGGTGAAGGAAGGAAGCTCAAGCCTATCACGTATGATCCTTTTGAAATCTTAGAAAATATTGGTACTAATGCCTTCTACCTTAATCTTCCTCCATACATGCAAATTTACTCAGTTGCCAATGTTGAGAATCTGAAGTTGTATGAGCTTCCAATGATCTCGGATGAAGACATCAGTGTTCAAGTTCCATCAGTTGATGATCTTTCACCAGAGTATATGACAGAATTGCCAAAAGATGTCATCCTTGATAAGAATGTCAGAACTTCATGAAGAGCACCAATTGAATACATCCAAGTGGCATTGAAAGGGATGCATCCAAACAAGGAAAGATGGATGGAGATTAGTAAAGTGAGGGAGAAATACCCTCACCTACTTTCCAAGTAATCCAAACTTTCGGTGGTCTAAAAGCTTCTTAGTGGGCAGGGTTGGTCCGAGGGATATTTTTATCAAAAATTGAAGTAGCTCCAAAACACCAATAATCAATGCCAGTTCTCAAAATTTTGGATCCAACGTAATTTGAATGGATGAAAAAGGAGATCATACACAAAAGTTATAGCCAATCAAAGTTTGGTCAAACCAGGTACAGAGGTTGTCAAAAGGTGAAAATAAAATCATCTAAAAATTGGTCAACAATGGATTTCAAATTGAAGATCTTGTCAAGAGCTTTCCAGCGGCATTCGTTTCGTCAAAAATGGAGTTCGTATGCGAAAGATATGTTCAATTGAAGTTTGAGGTGGAAAAAAATAATAATAATAAAAACAAGGAAAAAAAATAAATAAAATAATAAATATTTAGTAGCGGCGTCGGGTTTTGAACCCATGACCACTGGCCCCTAAAATCCGGTCAGTGGTCATTACACCACCCATGACCATTTGAAACATATGACACCGATGTTTGTTTTATTGTTTTAAATGCTGCTAAATTGGGCTAAAAGCCAAAGGCTGATGCAGTGGTTGGAACCACCAACCTCCCTCTATCATGCACATCCTTAAAATGCTCATTACCATTGTGCCACATGAGTGGCTTGTGATATTATTAGCGCAAATTTTATTTAAAGTGTATCAAAGCCTATTTCCCTCTTGTCTAAGTACAGGCAATTAATAAATAAGGACAAATTTATAAAATACAAATAATTCTCATTCCGAGGAGACACTTTTGTAAGGCTCTAAATATATTTTTCCCTATTATTAGACTTTTTTTTGTATAAAAAGAGGGGTTAGGGGCCTTTTGAACGCATGGAAAATGAAGGGAGAAATTATGCAAATGGTGAGAGAGATTTTGTTTATGTGGAGACTTAGTGATTTTTCCTGCACATAGAGGAATTTGGCTGCATGTGCTTGAATAGAATTGTCATAAATCACTTGTATTGATTTATTGGAGTTAATCGGATCGGTCCTTCTATTAGAGCTGGACTCGGAGACATAGTCCTTGTTGGAAAAACTCCAAAATAAAATGTGTTGTGTCTCTATCTCTCTTTCTATCATCTCATTCTATGTTTTTTTATTTGCAATTATGTTAATTTTGTTTTATTAAAGCTTTAAAATTAACTTTATGTAATTGATTAGCATTCTCTGTAATAGTCCTAAATCCTAGAAATCAGATCATCCTTGCTTGTGACTATTTTGGAACTTCAACACTTCTACTACTTTATGCATAAATCCTAAAGTAGACATCCTCTGCATCAATGTGTAGAATCTTCTACAATCAATTCATTTGATGCAGGGCAATCTTTCTTTTGCTTCAAGTAGCCTTGGTTAGGGTTATCACCCCTAACTTACATCTAAGATACTCAAAAGTATCTTTAGGCAGTGCTTTTGTGAAGATGTCAAAAGTCTTTTCCTTTGAGCTAATATATTTCATCTTCACTTGTTTGTCTTCCACCAACTCTCTTACATAGTATACTTGATTGCAATGTCCTTGGTTTTAGCATACATTACAGGGTTCTTTGATATGTTGATAGCACTTGTATTATCACAATAAAGTATCATAGGCTCATTTACCTCTTCCTTCATACCTTGCAGAAATTTTTTTATCTATTCAATATTTGTGCAATTTATAGCAGCTGTAACATATTCAACTTTAGCAGTAGATTATGAGGTGCAACTTTGCTTTTTGCTAGTCCATGTAATCAACCTTTTTCCTAAGAAAAGTGCTCCTCCACTAGTGCTTTTTCTATCGTCAATATTATCTCCCCAATCTACATTAGTGTAGGCTCTTAGTTCAAATTTTTACTCCTCTTCTAGTACAAACCAAAGTCATCAGTTCCTTTCAAGTATCTTAGTATTCTCTTTACTGTCATTAAGTGATTTTCTCTTGAATTTGTAGAAAATATTGCCACTATTCCAATAGCTAATGTGATGTCTAGTCTACTATGTACAACATATTTCAACTTTCCAATCATTGATGTATAAAATGTCTGATTCACTTTAGTAGATTCATCATTCTTGGATAGCTTATTTCTAGTTGCTATTGGTGTGCTGACTAGTTTTGAGTCTTCTATCCCAAATGTTTTGATTATCTCCTCGATGTATTTTGATTGAGTCACAAATATACCAAGCTTCAATTGATGTACTTGTAATCTAACAAATAATTTGATTTCTCCAAACATTGACATCTCAAATTCATGTTTCATTTGATCAGTGAAATCTTTGCAAAGATCGTCTTCTCCTCCAAATATTATATCATCAACAAAGATTTTTGATATCAAAATGTCTTTAACCTTTTTAGCTTTGATATACAAGTTGTTGTTGTCATTTTTTCTCTCAAATCCTATCTTTACAAGATATGGTGCTTATTTCAATTCATAAAGTGCTTTGTGCAATTCACAGACCATGTCCTTGTTCTTCTCATCAACAAATCCCTCTAGTTGTTTTGTGTAGACTTTCTCTTCTAGTATACCATTCAAAAAAGTAGAGTTCACATCCATTTTGTAGACTTTGAAACCTTTGTGTTTAGCATATGCAAGTAATGTTCTTACTCCTTCCATTCTTGCAATAGGGGAAAATGTTTCCCCATAATCCATTCCTTCTTCTTGTGCATAGCCTTAGTAAACTAATCTAGATTTATTTCTTGTTGTGTCACCATTCTCATCAAATTTATTTCTAAAAGCTGATTTAGTACCAATTACATTCTTATTAGTTGGTCTAGGAACTAGAGACCATGTTTTATTCTTCTCAATTTGATCTATCTCTTCTTCCATGGCTTTATACCAATCATCATCATGTAGTGCATCTGTCACTATTTTATGTTCAACCTTACTTAGCAAACATGATTCATTCCTCAATCTATTCCTTGTCATTCATCTAGCATCCTTTTCACCAATGATTTTTTCTACAGGGTGATGTCTTTTCACATATTTGCTAACCTTGGTTCAGTTCTTTCCATGTTTGATCCTTTAGCTTTAGAGTCATTTTGTTCTTCTGCATCTGATATTTCATCATTCCCTTCATGTATACTATTTTTAGAACCAGAATGTTCATTTTCTACATTATGTAGCTCGATATTCATAGGCTGAGACTTGGTATTTATTAAAATTTGTTGTTGATTCCAAACTTGATTTTCAGCATTTTCTTTAATAGTAATTCCCTCATAGAAGTAAACAAAGGATCTATAATTCTCTGATTACTTGGACTCATCAATATTAACTTCTACATAATTTACATTTTCACTCTCCACAATCTTGTTAGTGTTAGTGTTTGAACACTTATATGCCTTACTTCTAGTAGAGTATCCAAGGAATATGCCTTCATCACTTTTGGCATCAAACTTTCCATTTCTAGTATCTTTAAGAATATAACATTTACAACCAAATACTTTGAAATGTTTAATATTAGGTGAATGACTATACCACAATTCACAAGGTGTTGCATTTGTACCTTTCCTGACTTGGACTATATTCAGTGTGTAGACTATATTACTTATAGCTTCTATCCATTATTTTAGTGCAAAATTTTTCTCCATTATTAAGGTTCTAGCATAGTCAATCACTGACCTATTCCTTCTTTCAGCAATACCATTCTGTCATGGAGTTCTTGGTGCTAATGTTTGTCTTTTGATACCTTTATCATTGCAGCATATTTCAAACTCCTTTGATGTGAACTCACCTCCTCTGTCTGACCTTAGGCATTTCAAATTCTTTCTTGTTTCCTTCTCAACTCTAGCCAAATACCACTTGAACATTTGAAATGTATTAGATTTTTTCTTTAAAAACATAGCAGTCATCATCTTGGAATAGTCATCTACAAATAGCATTATGTATCTATCTCCTAGGTAGCTTTGCACTTCTATTGGACCACATAAGTCTATATGGAATAACTCTAGTACTTCCTTGGAAGTGTATGTTTTTCTTTTGAAACTAGACTTAGTCATCTTTCCTAGTTGACATTGCTTGCACATTGTGTTTTCAGGTTTCTTCAATTTGGGCAACCCTTTAACCCTCTTCTTCTTGCTAATACTAATTATATTATCAAAATCAACATGACACAACCTTTTATGCCATAACCATACATCATCAAGTCTAACAACAAGACATGTTACATCTTCCACATCTAGGTAAAATAGATTACTCCTAGTTTGTTCACCTTTTCCAATTAGATTTCCATCAGTATCATAGATCTTGGCAATTTTCTTTCCAAATTCAACTTTACAACCTACATTTCCTAACTGTGATATGCTCAACAAGTTGTAGCTCAATCCTTCAACATAGTATGCATTGTCAGATGAAATTTTCTCTATGAGCTTAATAGAGCCTTTTCCTTTGATTTGACATGGGGCATCATCACCAAATCTAACACTATTCCCATCATATTGAGTAAAGGTAATGAACTTACTTTTATCTCCTATCATATGATGTGAGCATCCACTATCTATGATGCACTTGTCATTCTTGTTCACATAGGTAACCAATGTTGTTTCTTCATCTTCATCTAATTCATCCTTCATGGCCACAGAGACTACTTCATCATCATTCTCATCATAATCTTCTTCAATAATGTAGCATCTCTTTCCTTTCTCCTCGTAGTCTTTTCCATGATCTTCCCTCTTGTTCCTGTACTTGTTTCCTTCTTTTTAGTTCTTCTTCTATGTACATCTTGTAGCAATATGTCCTACTTCATTAAAATTGAAACATATGATAGGGAGCTTACCTTTGTATTTACCTTTGCCTCTATGGAATCTCCTAGCCAGTAGTGCTTCTAACTATTCTACATCTTCATCATCTGCACTGCTATCACTGGATGTATGTTTTCCTTTTCTTCTCTTCTTGTTTGATGTCACCTTAGTATTTTTTTTTTTCCATCTTGGCCTTGAAAGAAAATTTAAGATTCTTAGGTCTATAGTTGTCAAAATTGGATAGCTCAAATGTAGTAAGTCTTCCCACTATTCCTTCAAAAGTTAGTGTATTCCCTTGCACAAACCTTAGCTCTTGGATGGCTGAAACTCTAATAGCATAGATAGGGAGTACAGTTCTTAAGTATTTTTTTGATAAAGGTTTCTTCTTCCAATTGACCATGTAGAATTCTTATTTCATTTACAACTTCTTTCATTCTAGCGGCATACTGAGCAACATTTTCACATTCCTCCATTTTAATGTCATCAAATTGTCCTCTTAGGTTTTCTCTCTTTGCTCTCTAGACATTTTGATCTCTTCCATAGATATCTAATAATGCTTTCCACATCTTGAATGTAGTCATCGTATTCTACATAACTTAGTGCAGAGGAAATCTCCAAAATTGCTTGATTGTACTCCTTTTTATTCAAATCATCTACAGTAAGAGGTCTTATTGGATTTACATGTTCTATTCCAATTGAGGTTTGTGCATAGTCACCTATTGATCCAAGGTGCAATTTCATCAGACTCTGCCATGCAACAAAGTTTTCTTTGTTGAGCTTGGGAACTTCTCTCTTGGACATCTTGATCTTCCTGATTGTACTAAATTAGTAAATGGCTCTGATACCAATTGCTAGAAATATTTTAGAATAACTTGGGGGGTAGTGGGAGCGGTGAATCAGTTATTCAAGGTCCAAATGTCCTATTTTAAACTTTTCACTAAGTATAATGAGCCCATTCAATCATTCATTCTTCCAAATTTTAACTTTTCTAACTAGCAAGTTACTATAAATCAACATGCAAGCATAACACATAAGAAACCAACACATAACACAGTGATTTATGTGGAAACCCAATTTGGAAAAAACCATCAATAACATGCTACTCAGTTTTCATTCTTCTGAAGTGATGCCCTATGAAAGGCCTACCCTATTAAAGTCTTACAACACACTACCAAATGTGACTTTGTTAGAGGATTTAACCACCCAGTTAGAGGACTTTAGAACATTCACTTGGAATACCACCCTATTAAAGGATTTACAAATTCCTATTAAACCAACCTAAGTCCATAGGATTTTCTAGATCTAATACAATTGCTGGAGAGTATTAGAAAATTTTGACTTGACTACAACATACAACTTATCTTATAGATCTCAGTTCACTTCACAGCTCATACTCTTGTCTGGCCTTCAATCTCTACAACTCTTGACAGTTTGCCCTCCTTTCAATCTTAGTCTTTTTTAGTCTCCATGCTTAATGAATCAGTAGAATCATTTCTACATGACCACTTGTAGAAGTAGAGCCTCTATTCTCTTCCTTCTCCTAGATGTCTCCTCCTTGACACCCTTCCAACCACTCCACAGATTTGGCTCTTTGGCAGCAATAGTATCAGTAGCTCTTTGCTTCTTTGTCTATGAATCCTTAAATAGAAGTCTTGGAGTCATTTTCCCACTCAATTCTTCCATTCTTTAATTTCAATTTTTATGCATTAGGTAGGATTCATTGTATCTAACCCATATTTTGTTTCCTCTAGAAACTTCTTGAATAATCTTTTAGAATTCACCCAAAAATGGTTTAAATAGATTTTTGTGCCACCAACTCATAATCCTTATTTTCCAACTTGTTCACAAAATCCAAGGTAACCACTTTGTCAGCTCAGATTTGGAAAATCTTTGTCAGTTGAAATAATTCAATAGCTCAGCACTATTGAAATACTGGTGCTCAGCACATACCGTGTTACTTGACATCAACTATGTTTTTCTTGATGCTTGACACCTGAAGATCACTCAGCACCAATTGAGAATTTTTTGGTGCTTGACACCTGATCTTCACTCACCACCTAAAGATCAGTTGACATAAACTATAATTTTTGGTTACTTGGCTGCAACTAAGAATTTTCATGGCTTTAACTAACTTTCTCATCACCCACTAAAGATCTTAGTTTAAGATTTGCAATCAACCTTGTTACAACTTCTTCTTCCAATGTTTCTAAGTGTGAGCTATCTCTGTATCTTTAAGTATGCTATCAATAAACAATTTAACCATTGTCTTAACTAATCCTTGCACTTCATTACAATCATCATAACTCAACCTTTCCCTTAGGTACTCGTGTTACATCTTGTTGATCAAATCCTCTTCATCAATCAACTAAGTGATAATACTTGGATCTTATAAGAAAATGCCATCCCTACAAGTAGCGGGTTTGACATCAATGACAAAATAATGATTGAAAAAATTCTTTTAACAACAATCTTCTTTCTTTGCAACAGTCTCCCTCTTTGATCTTGAACAATGAGCTTTTCAATCAGATTTCCAACATGTATGTATGTATGTATGTATGTATGTTTAAGTGTTGGACTGATAATAGAAATATGTTCCCTTGCTGCTAGAATGCTTTTCCATTTTCTTTGCTGATTAGTAAAAGGAAAAATTGTAAAAATTATTCTATTCTAAAATTTATACATTTTTAAAAGTATAAAACTAGTATCAGTTAGATGATTGTGAGGTAACCTCTAGTGGATCGTTTGGCCTTTTTGTACTCTAGGGTTGACCACCCATCCTTTTGGCTTCTATCTAATACTTCAAAATCATTCACTAGACATGTCACAAGGTATGTGAAAATAGATACAAGTACATCAATATACAATACAATATCACATAGGATCTCAAAACACATGATGCATAGATACATCAAATGAATAGAAGTCTCCAAGATAAAAATAAGAATGAGAATGATACATTTGT
This sequence comes from Cupressus sempervirens, assembly GCA_028749045.1. Lineage (NCBI taxonomy): Eukaryota > Viridiplantae > Streptophyta > Pinopsida > Cupressales > Cupressaceae > Cupressus > Cupressus sempervirens. The sequence continues at coordinate 789,093,704 of CM053783.1, read as the reverse complement.
ATCAATGAGCACCCCATGTCTATCAATATGAGGGGGACCAAAATGGTAAGAAGACACTACATCCCAATTGCATGGTTACCTAATCAATTTCTTACTCCCACTGTGTAGGAGGGATAATGTATGATCCACACACAAATAATCAAATCATAAAATAATCCTAGGCAAGGAATCCTAATAGCAAAAACTACCTCAAGGGTAACAAAAACTATGCAAGAAGAAGATATAATCAATTCTGAAGGACACTCATTATGATACCAACACCATATACCAAATCACCATACAAATTAAATACCAAAAGAAAAAAGATATAACCACCTCAAAATCAATGTCAAGTGTAACAAGCACAGTAACAAATAGATAACAATTGTCATCAATAAAAGTAAATTATCAATCAGTAACTCCAACAATAAAAGCACCACCAATGAATAAATAATCATTCATTATTTAATCAATGAGTAACAACTTAAAATAAATACACCATAAAAAGTAACATCCAACAAGTACACCACTAGAGGAAAATATTAAAAAAAAATCATGAAGTAGACTAATGTTACATGCTATGGAGTTTCAACACATGAGCCAACCCTAAGGTTACCTTGGAAGTCTCTCAGGACCCTAAGCCCCCAATGACTCTATGCAGAATGATAATTTTCTCTTGTGAAGACAAAGAAACTAGTCATACATCTCAAGGTAGTATCTAATTATCATCTTTAGTCTATAATAACACTCAACGCAAGGATAAGGAGAAAAATCTAACTTATAATTTTAATTTGTCTCAAGGCATGGGGGAGGAAAGTATTTTAATTGCTATGTTATCACTTGTTACACAACTTACAATGGGTTATCCTGGTAACCACTTTGGGCCCTAACCCCCATTGCAAGCCACTCCCATAGACATGCACCTAGACTACCTCCCTAAAACTAATAAACCACAATTGCATCTCATTTGATTGAATTTGGTTCCTTAATAGGCAACCAAAAAATAACATTGGTTCTCAAAACCCGAGTTCTCATAAATGCCAAATAACATTACGTTCACAAAACATAAATCTCAATTCAAATCATAAAGTTCATCATGACATCTAGTTAAAGAATCATAAAAGAAATCTCAAAATGCCTCTAGTGCAAATCTTAACTTTGTCAACTACAAAACCCATAAAGAAAAACCATCACAAAAATAAACATCACAATACTATAAATAGAATATTAGAAAATACATAGTTTTCAGGCACATGATTTAATTCCATCAATTTCTATTGTTTAATTTGGGTCATAAGGATGTGTTTAGAAATAAAGTAAGAATATACATGTTAATATAAATTGTTATGATAATATACTTATTTAAATCAATAAGTGTTTAAATGTTAAAATTCATTGTGCATATAAAATATCATGCACAACATTATCATGTTTTAAATTTAAATAATCTTATATCATAAATGATTTAATTAATGGCATAAATATATATTATTTTATTAAAATATAAAATCTATTTCATTTTTAAAATATTAATTTGATTTCTATTTAAATTCAATATTAATATTTACTCTTCCTTTAATTTATAATGCAATTAGAGATAACTCAAATTTGAAATTATAATTATAATTAAGTTATTTATAATTCCTCTCATAATATTAAATATTCATACCTAGAAAATTATATAATGAACTTCACTATAACTTCTCTTAAAATATAACTAAATTACAATTATATATTTATTAATTCCTCATTTGCATTAATTAATATAAAATCATTTATATGCAACCAACAATTTAACTACACTTAGAGAATCTTTAATACCAACATCCACTTTATAACTAAATGAGTTGTATTAATTTAATTTTTGAAAATAATAAATAATACTAATTTTATTTTATTATTATTATTTTTTAAATAAATCCAAAAGTCATCATATTTTCATTAAAAAAAATAAATTTGGAATTTGTATTTTCCCATTATTTTGATCTCTCCGATCATGCAACCATCATATACTTAGATTTCTATTTTTAGCATATTTGTTTTCACATGCATGTATAAATTTAGTTAAATTATGCTTTCCTCTCATATAATCTTTTATTTTTCCAATAATTATGCAACTAGATTATTTTAGATATAAGAAGAATATTTATCTTTATTTTGAAAATTCATGATAATTACATTGTTTTGATGATAAATTTAAAGTTGAAACCTTAGTTGTTCAATTTATCATTTTCTTCACATGTTTGTACATCTAAAATTAGTAAGTTGTATTAAGATTTAAAAAGATGGCGAGAATTATAGAAGTAGCAAAAAATGTGAATAGAGTAGCATAAACCAAACTAAAAGTTGTACTTATTTTAGATGAAACTTTAATCAACAACTCATGGCGAATAAGCTCTTCCCTAACAAAGGAACTACTTCCACCCAACTCCCATTAAAGTAACAAGAAGAAAGACTAAAACAAAAATAGGTGATCCTCTGTATTTTGATCAGCAATATATTTGTAGCTTTAAACATTTAGATAGTCCAAAGCCAAACATATTTAGCACCTTGGTTAAACAACATGAAGCCAAGGATAGGAAAATCTCGATGTTGAATAAAAATCTAGCCAAATTGTAATATCAAACATGAACTAGAGAAGAAATGCATCGCAACAAATCCAAAACAAGAGGTTGACGATGGAAGAAAACAAAAATGAACAGAAATAGTTCACCCAAAATGTCAAACCTTTAGTGGAAGTAGTGTGATAGGCAAAGCCAGTAACAACTATAGTGAGAACCGATAAAGATTGTAATCAAGCAATATATAAACCTAGAAAAGCATTTGTAGCTAATTGTATACCATTACGACAGAAATAGCAACAAGTAGTCTCAAAAAAAAAAAAGTTAGCATTTTTGAGCAAAATCAAAAAGTCTATATACCACCACATAATAGAGAGAACAATATTTCAGACAATACAAAGATACCAATACATAAAGAAATATGTAAAATTAAGGGCATGAAGACAACCTCATTGTCAAAAAAGGTATGGAAAACAAATTGTTATAATTTCTCTGATACATTAATCACCAGTGATAGGTACATAGAAGAAAAATGGAAGGAATGTTTAGAGCTAGGAGTATATGTCTGTTGGAGTGGACCAAACAAGCATTTATCAAAATTGACAAATAAACTAGAGAAGATCTGCAAACAATAGGTAAATACTAGCATTTCCTCAAAGTCATCAATTTATCTACATTGCAAAAATAAAGAAAATACGAAAAAAATAGTTGCAATAGAAAATTATTATTATAAAGGACATGTAGTCAACTTTCAAACTTGGGTGCCTAACTAAAATAAGGAAAAAGAGCATTTGATATAGGTACTTGGTATGAATTTAGTAATCTTCTAGTAGAAATTAAACAATTATATATATTAATTAGAATAGGTAAATCAATCAGAAAACTTATAGGTATAGACTCAAAGTATGAAAAAACTAGTAATGTTAAATTTCTAATAGATGAGGAACTAGATCAAAAGATGTTGTGGAAAAAAATGATTATAAAAAATAGATCTATTTATGAGCTTGAATTTTTGAAATGTGAAGGGGAAATTAAAGGCATTATTAAACCAAATCTTGAGATATATCATAATATTTCAAATATAGAGGAATCCTTTAGAAGCATTAGAATAAAGGAGAAGAAGGAACATAAGACTAAGGTAATTAATAAGAAGGTAGAAAAATTAGCTGAAAGAAAAAGTATAGAGCAAAGCACACAAGCATTAAGTACACCTACAATAAAAAAGAGTATAGATCAAAGAAAACATAAATGATCAGAAGCACCATAATAGAGAATGAAAGCAATATATAACAAAATGAAAATAGTAGCAACTCTAAAAGAATGCAAAAATTGTCACAAGGATAATGTCATCTTGAAAGAAATAGAAAGAATCATTAAATATTGGTATAAAATGACACGAGATCAAGCTACTACAGGTGGATATTGAAGATCAAATTATGTTAGGGGAATAATTTCATCAGGAACATGATTTAAGAGAACAATGAATAGATCATAGAAAAGAGGGGGAGAGTGACAATACAAAGATAGAAATTGCGATCAATATGGACAATAGTATGGCTAATAGATTAGATATAGACAAATCAAAGGAAAACAACAGTCAAAAAATTTGGGATTGAAAATGTATGACGAATAATGAAGATATGAATCAACAAGTAAAATTTGCAATTGAAAACATAGAAGAAGAAATTATAAATCTAGTAGAGTGTGTAGAAGATTGGGAAGAAGATTATATAATTCTAGTGGTAGATTCAAAATAATGGAGTAATATAACAATCAGAAAGAAAGGAATAAGAAAAGTTACAAATTTTGGCAAAAAACACCAATAGATGGAAAATATATCTTTGGAAAAAAATATCTCAAGAGGATAAGAATAAAATAGAGGAATCTATGGTTTCTCCATAAGAATAATATTTTGTAAATGATTCTAAAGAGAACATTTAGATAGATGACATCACAGAGACAAAAAAAAATTGGTGTATCATAGAATTGGGAAGAATTCGGTATACTAAAATAACACCAAAGACATATGAAAATGAAATCTTAGAAAAGGATACAGATAAAGATAAAGAAGAAAATGAAATAATAGAGTAGATAATAAAAGATTTAATAGATGAGGAAGCAGACAAGGAAGAAACTACAAAAGAAAACAATAGCCAAATTTGTATAGATAATTTGGGTATTCCAATCAACCAGGAAGGATTCAAAACTCCAAAATGTGACAAAACTAAGACAAAAGAGGAAGAAAATCACTAAAGAAATTAATAGAAGTAGATGGCCAAGCTAAGGATTAAAAAAAGATATTTGAGGTTCTTAAATCAGGGAAGGGGAAGGGCCTTCTTAAAGAACAATGAGGATCATTACATGGAATACTAGGGGCTTGAATGCTCCTAGTAGACAAAGAATGTTAAAATGAAACCTAACACTATTTGAGTCAGACATAATTATGATACAAGAAACTAAGCTCAACAAAGAAGAGGGGAAGAAATGAAAGAAAAGACTAGTCAAATGAAATGTAGAAATGAAGGAATTAGTTTGAGCATCATGAGGAATGTGAATCATTTGGAACACTAGAGTAGTTAATATCAAAATTATAGAATCAAATAATAACTACATATGGAGTGTGGTATCAAGTAACAATCATAATCTTTAGTTCACTTTCATTAATGTTTAAATGGATTGATACAAATTATAGATAAGTAGAAAGTTTGGGATGAAATAACTGCATTTATGAAGTTAAATCTTGAGACAAACATGGTCATTGGAGGTGACTTTAATGTCATTTTGGACCTCAAAGATAAATTTAGAGGTTCTTAGACTTTATCAAGAGCCACGATAGATTTCAGCGAATGGGTCAGAGCTATTAAACTATTAGAAATACCTACCAGTAATGGAGTATTCACATGGAATAACAGAAGAAAAGACTTCAATTATATAGTAGAAAAATTGGATAGATTCTTTTTGAAAGGAGAATCAGCAAAATTGGATTTCTCAATCACAGATTCCATACAACCAATAGTAGGGTCAAATCATTATGTAGTTAAAATTGAATTAATAGAACCAAAAAACCCTAAAAGGTATCCTTTTAAATGTGAAAAAATGTGGTTCTTGGATAAGACATTCATGAAAAAAATTAAACAATGGTGGGATGAAGGAAATTTTATAGGATCAAAGATGTATTGCTTTGTATCAAAACTTAAATGCTTTAAGAAAGCATACCAAAGTGGAACAAAACACATTTCAATAATATATTCCAAGATAAATTGAATAATTTAGAAGGTATCAAAAAACCAAATAATAAAATTGTCAAAAATGGTATGAAGAACAAAAAATTCATTACAAAAAAATAACTATTAGCCAAACAAGAGATCATTCTAGCAAAAGAAGAAGTCTTCTGGAGACAAAATTTGAGGAAAAAATGGCTAGCCAGAAGGAGATAAAATCACAAAATTCTTTCATAATAGTATCATACATAATATAACTCTTAAAATGATTACTCATATTAAAGATAATAATTTCATGTCCCCTATTCAAATAATTAAAAAAATAATAATAAACTTTGTTAAGGCAGGCAGGCTCCAAAAAGGTGAAATTTCGGAAAAAGGGGTTAATCTTTGGAAACCAATGGACTAATAAATAAAAATTATTATTAAATTATATTTTATTAACCCATCTTGGACGTGAGTTAGGGTTATTCCCTCTTTAAAAGGGGTTTGGAGGCATTTTGGGCTCATTCTACATCTTGATTCTTGCTAATTTTCTTGTTGTTCTTCAGAGGCTGCCAAACCTGTGGAGAAGGAGACCCAAGAACGGGAGTTTTTAGGTTTCTAGGAAGGCTAAGGATGGGATTTTGAAGCCATTCCATGTGCATTCTCATACAAAGTTTGCCTTTGTGCTGAATAGTGCCGATTTGGGTGTTTTCGGGGTTGTTTTTGGTTTGAGTTTGGGTTTTCAGTTGAGTGTTTCATATCAGTTTGGTTTGCTTCTGTATTTCAGACTTTATGATGTTAAAATAGAGATAAATATATGTATTGGGTCATGATTAAACTTCTGAGATAGTTTATGAGTGTTTTGTGGTGTTTCCAGGCATTTTTGTGTTAATTTCGAGAGCCCGATTGAGCATAGTTTTGCCCTACATTTGTGAGATGTTGTGTAAAGGCTATAAAAATTTGGAAATGTCATTTTGTCGGCTGTTATGCTGCTGAAATTTCTGTAAAAATGTCCATTTTCAGATTTATTAATAATTTGTGAAGTTGTGAAGTTTTTGGCACTAATTTGGACATACCCAATTTGGGTTTTATTGGGAAATTGGCAGATCTTTGTAATATTGGTTGTTTGATTTTAAAGTTCTGATTTGAGGCTGGAAATATCAATAAAAATTAGTAAAGGAACATTTCAAATAATGGTAATATTATTGATAATCTAGCAAAAATAGCTCAAACTCTCATCACATATTATGAGAGTCTTTTAAACAACTATGACTCATCCAACTTAACCAAGAAATAAATCATGTTAAAAAACATACCAAAAGAAATCATAAAAAATGAAAATTTGAAGCTTAAGAAACCTTTTCCAAAAGAAGAAATTAAAATACTCCCCTTCAATCTAAGTTTAGATAAATATCTGGGGGCTGATGGTTTCCAAGCTTTTTTCTTTCAAAAATGCTAGGAAATCTTAGGGGAAGAATTATAGAAAGCAGTGGAGGCATCCAGAAATGGGGGATCAATTTTAACTGAAATTAGTCATACTTTCCTAGCATTAATACCAAAAAATGTTGCGGTTGTGTTACTTTCACACTTTTGTCTCATATCATTATGTAATACAATTTATAAAATTTATTCCAAAGCAATAGCAAATAGGATTAAAACTTTTCTCCCAAGAATTATCTTAGAAGAACAAACTGGGTTTGTACTAGGAAGATAAATACTTGATGGAATATCCATCATACAAGAAACTATACATTCAATAGTTAAAAATAAAGAAGCCTATATATTTATGAAGTTAGATATACAAAAATATTATGTTGTCATAGACTAGAGGTTTTTATATAAATGCCTAGAAAAGGTTGGATCTTCCAAACAATGGATTAATGTAATCTTTAACTACATATCTACTCCAAAAATCTCTTTTCTTATTAATGGTACTCCTAAAGGATTCTTCAAGATCTCAATAGGTTTCCAACATGGTGAACCCCTATCACCTTTTCTTTTCATAATAATGGTAGAAGCATTTGGTAGAGCAATTCAAAGAGCACAAGGTGAAGGCTTAATTAAACACATTATTGTTATAGAGAATGTTCCAAACACTACTCATCAGTAGTTTGCCAATGATACCATTCTCTTTGGAATCAACACCAAGGAAGAAGCCATAGGTTTTAAACAAATTATATTAGATTATTTAGCAACATCAGGACAAAAGGTTAATGCAGAAAAATAAAAAAATTTCTTTTTAAGCACCCCAAGGAACATGGAGGAATGTATAAGTAGTGAAATGGGATAAAAAAAGAGTATCTTTCCATGTAAATACATAGGGATATACTTAGAAAGAGGGGTTATGAACAGAAAAAGATGGGACAACATCCAAGAAAGAGTAGAAAAACAAGTAAAGTCATAGAAATGAAATGGTTGACTAAAGCAGGGAGAATAACAAAAATTAAATCCATTCTATCAGCTTTTCCCACTTACCCTTTGTCTTTCCTTCCTCTACCAACTTCTACTAATAAAAAGCTAGAAGGGAAACTAGAATTTTTTTTCTAGAGTGGAACAAAGGAGAAAAAGAAACAAGCACTAATAAAATAGGATAAGATATGTTGACCTAAGCATCAAGGAGGTTTGGGCATAAAAACATCTCAGCTAACAAAATGAGGCATTAAGAGAAATCTAGTATGGTGTTTGTACAAGGAAAAAAATAAGAAGTGGGAAAAAATACTTTATAATAGATATCTTAATACACTAGGCCCTTCCTCTCTTTTGAGAATCAGAAATCCACCAAGTGGTTCAAAAAATTGAAATTTAATGATGAAGTCTAGGTCTTTGGTCAACAAATATCTAATTTGGCATTTAGGTAGCAAAGATGAGGCATTGCTTAGGGAAGATTCATGGGATGGTCAGCCTCCTATCATTAATTTTGGAATATCCAGAAACAACATTAATGACATAACTAATCTATTGGGACCCAAGGTTTCAAATGCAAAAACCTTGATTAATTGATGAGATAGAGACTTGTGCATGAAATTCTTTGGATAATTTAAATATAATGATTATCGATAAAACTATCCCCAAAAAAATCCCCAAGGGAAGATCATTGATTCATAATAAGTGAGCAGATAAACTAATTTGGGGAGCATCTCAAAATGGAATATACAAAGTAAAGCTAGGATATGACCTTATCATTAATTCACAAAAGTGGGATATCCCCTTGGATCTATGTTGGGATTTGGCTTGCCTACCTAAGGCAAGTATCTTCTTTTAGATTGAAATTCAATATAGGACTATTACAACTAATAGATTCACAAAAATGGGATTTGAAGGACCATCTAAATGTAGTCTATGCAAAAATAACTTAAAAAATATGGAGCAAGTTTTATTCAAGTTTCCCTTTTCTCAAGATTGTTGGTATTGGGTTAAAAATAAATTGAATTGGACATCTCCTATACCTCAAGATATATAGGGACTTCTTAGGGGGTGTTGTATTAAGAATAGGACTAGCATCTATGATAAATTATGGAATCTTGCTCCTGCAATCATTATGTGGGAAATATGGAAGGAGAGAAATATACAAATATTTTAAAATATAGAGTTTAGAAAGACATCGTTTCTTAACAAAGCTGAGGCAACCATCATGGAAGTTAAAAATTTCCATCTCAGGAACTCTCCTAAAGGTCAAGGTACATTCTCAGAATGGGATTGGAATATGAGGGAAAATTGGCTACATTTGATCAACTCCCTCTTATTTTTCCCTAAAAATAATACTATAGCTAGAAAAGAATGAAAATGGGTAGCACCTCTAATAGGGTAGAAGAAAATAAATTTTGATGGAGCATCTAGAAGGAATCCTAGGAAACTAGGATTGGGATGCGAAGTAAAATTAGAAAATGGAGACTAGCTACTAAAAAGAGCTAAACCATTAGAAAATGTAAAGAATAATATAGTTGGACTGGAAGCATTAAAAGAATGCTTAAAATTAAGCATAAAGATGAAGATTAAAAAATTAATCATTGAAGGAGACTCACAAATTATCCTAAATGCAATTAGAAAGTGAAAGCATTGAGTTGGATTTTAAAAGCTAAACTAGAGAGTGTACTAAGCCTTATAGATCAATTTGAGGAGACTAGAAGTCAACATATTTATCATGAAGGTGATTTAGAAGTTGATAACCCAAAAAATCAAGGAGTGGAGGGAGAAGAATTTATACACATGGAAAGATAGAATTAAATTAAGTTTGTTTAAATACTAAAGCTTAGTGTAAAGGAAAATTTAGAGGATCAATCATGTCTTTTTATAAGTAGAAATTGTTAGAAATATTCCTAGAGTGAGAAACTCTACTTATATTCATGAGGTACCTAGGAAATAATAATGAAATATTAGGTCTAATATTTTTAGTGTCTCTTAATAATTTTCATCATACATGTGAGTTAGCATTAATCAGAGCTTAACACCCTGAGTGTTGCCATCTATTATTGAAGACACAACTTTCTAAAACTTATCACTACTCTTCTTTCTTTGAAACCCTTGTAGTTACTTTTTAGCATGGAGTCTTCAATTGGCCTCTTTCATGCTCTGGAAGTGAGGAAAATGGCATTTAGAGAGTTTATCAAGTAGTAGAGGTGGAATAGGATCCTAAATCTAGTAGGTGACATTGCTAGGTTTTCTATGTCTTAGGCTATTGCGGAGAGGATGTTTAATTACGATTATACCTAGTGACCCAACAACTCTGTCATAGGCTCATTTATAGGATGCCTGGCTAGGTATAATGTTGAGAAATGGGAAATTATTAGGTTATGCTATAACATCTTTGGCATCATCTAGCTAGTGGGTTTGGAAAATGTTGTCATGAGAATGGATAAGAAATTGTGTATCTCGCTCCCTAAGGTCTACATGGAAGATGAACCAGAGAACCTTCAGCTTGTCAATGTTTCTAGGAGGTCATCTATGTTCATTAGAGATAATATAAAATTCTTCAATGCATGGCCAAATATGGAGGCCACTATTAATTTTTTGTTGAGATGGAGAGGATTTAGTGAACACCCTAACAAGGACTGGCTGACCAACTTTCTTCAAGCATTTGAAACCTATGTTGAGCCAGATATAAATTTTGATGACTTGGGTAGAATGGAATTTATACTACAAAATTTTATTAAATCAAACAAAGAACTTATGACATATGTTTTTCCACTAGGATCAACAATAGATGATGTGAACAAAGCCAAGGACATTGTTATAGTTTACTAGAAGAAAGAGGAGGAGGATCAATGTTAAAAAAGCCTTGTGATAGTATAGGTTTTTTGGCTTGCTATGTTTAGGTTTTTCCTTTTAGATTCTGGTCTTAATCTTATCATATTAGTACTATAGTATTATTTATGGCCCTAGTAGTGGCCCTTTTTGGTTTTTCCTTTCATTTCCTCACCTAGATTCAGCCTTTGTTGTATAGGGGCTCCTTATAAGAATAGCTGATATAGTATAAGGATATATGATTAATATAAAGGTAGCTAGACTTCAGTGTGGATAGAATTACATACTATAGCATTTTGGGTATGAACCATAATCATATTAGTATGGATAATACAAGTGGTTTAATGAACAAATAGTATATAAATATATTAAAGGTTTTATTAATGAACAAATGGTTTTGTTATAATGGGAAAGCATTGACCTATGCTATATGCTTTTCTCTCTACACTTAATTATTAAGGAGGTCATGTTAAGAAGCTTTGTAGATGTGAGGAATTGATATATAAATATGAGTTTGTTTTCCTATGTTTTCAATGTGTTTTTAATGCAGAATTGAGATAGTCATTTTTTCCTTCCCCTTCCTTGCTCTAATTTGAGTTTGTACTTTATTTTGAATTAAACACAATTGTCATCAATTTTCTTATTTGATTAATTTTTAGTTGGGATATTGTATGTTTTAAAAATTTAGGATTTTATTATAAGTATAAAAAGTTAAAATTAGTGTCTTAAACTAGTTAATATTACCAAAGTGGTTACCGAGTTAAGTTTTGTGGGGATTCTGAATACCAAATTCATCTTAATATAAAACTGTTAAAAGTATAATAAAAAATCTTCTGATGAATCTTAGAATAGCTTAGGATAGTTATTAATTTTAATGGCATGTATACTTATGATAAATGCTTGGCATGTAATTTAGTGAATGTTTAAAATTTATCTATAAGCTTTCAATGTTTCTTGAGATGTGGTTAACTCAACTTAGGAATGTATGGGATTCAATTCTTTAGAACTCTATTACATAGAGTTCAATAGATTGGTATTTGGTATTTTCATTTCCTTTTTCTCCCTTTTAACTTGGATTTTTGTATTTTAACCCTTTTGGAAAATAGTGGACATTTGTCTTGTAGGTGCTTGGTTGAGCTTATTTTCTTGGATGGACTATTGATGTTCTTTGCTAGAACCTTTCCCTCTCTTTCTCACATTTTTCCTGAACATTCTATGTAATATTAAGGCTTTAACATTATGTATAATCTGGATTATTTAAGATTAATAAATACTAGGGTATGCCACTTTTAAATTTGTATAATATTGGATTTCAATCATGAGAAAGACTGGAGGTATTCTTTCTCTATTCTTTCCTATCAATACCCACTTGAACAGAGTATTTTATATCTTCTTATATATTATTCTAATATAATATAAAGGCCTCAACCATTTTCCAATCAAAAGAAAAAATGAAATTGTCATTTTCTTCCAATTTCCTTTTGTTAAATTTTCCTTATATTAGAAAGGTTTTTAACATAATACAATCATAATAATTTTCTACAATATTTCCATAGTCAAGTTTTTTCTTGATAATAAGTTTTCTTTTTCAAAATCTACAACCTAATTCTTTTACAAAAATCAATATAATAAATTAATAACCATTATGTAAGCACCCTTGAAGACGCAAAGTAGATATATCTTTCAATAAAATTTTACAATGGATTTTCAAGCCCTACCTCAAAACCAAAGCTAAAATCTTAGGCAATTTGTAAATGCATGTAGATCCAAACCCTTTGAAACTTTCAATAATTCATTTGATCCAATTCCAAATTTAGCTCCCCAATACTTGTGTGTATAAACGAACTTGAATCTCTTAATAAAGAATTTAACTATACCTAGGTTTTTGGATTTTTGAATTATGCAAAGGCCTCTCCTAACAATAAACCTTTTGCTATTTAATATTTTCATGCACAGTTAAAGAACTTGTTAATTATAATATTCTTTTATATTTTCTTATTAATTAGTTCAAGCACTAATAAGGCATAGTTTCTTATTTAAATTAATAATAAAAATCAAAGCTCAATATTTAAATTCAACTCTAGTTTATTTATTTAAAAAAATATAATAAATGAATATTAAATCTTTAAGCTTTTGATATTCTAATTCCTTTTAAATGTAACTTTTTAAATTAGACTTCCAAATTAAGTCTTTTAAATTAAAGTATATATTTAATTAGTTTTAATTAATTAAATATTTTTATATTTTTATATTTACTTTTTAATCAAGTAATATTTATTAATTTTCAATATTATATGATTAATCTAAATATTATAATTAAATAATTTACCAAAAGAATCACATAGTCAAATCCACATAAAAGAAACATTACCAAAATAGACCAAAACTCAAAATCAGACAACAAATGCAAAGATAAACTCATGGGTTTAAAATGGATGCAAAGTTATATACATGTCCTCCTTCTCAGGAAAAGTAATTAGGCTATCACTAGGATTGGACTTGAACATTATCTTTCCAGTCTTACCATTGAGTTATTGCGATAGGGCACACTCATCCTAACAATTCAAGGAAGCTGATGATGGGTACCTACAAACTTGTATAAAAGATGAGCATGTACATGTGCATATATCTAAGCTATATAGACAATGGTGGGGAGTGGTACACTGTGTAGATCCCAATTAGTAGGTGACTACAATTCCTTCCATTAACTATATCAAACACATCAAACATAAATGTAAAATAGGCACATATACACACACGCACACACACACACACACACCATAAAAATGCAATTATGGGGTAAGTATAATAGTAAATCAAAAGTCTAATCATAAAATTATTAGATATAACAATGCATCACTATGAATATAAAATAATCATTTTTTAGTTTCATCATGAGAGAAACCACATTTTCTAAAGAATCATTAAAGCATAATTAATGTGCTAGTAATCGTAATCATCAATCACCATGTGAAATATAATCAACTAAGTAATTCTTTATTGATATAAATTTAATCCAAGTCATGAAATAATATCATAATTATATGTCTAATATCCTTGAAACTAACACATGCATGAAATGGGCATAAACGAATTTGATAAATATAACAGAAAAGAAAACAAAGGGTGGGCATTATAGTAGACTTCTTTTTTTGCACCTTTTTACCAAAAAATTATAGGCACTTTGATGCCTAGATTTCTCATTTTTTGTAAAGACTATATTCAACTAGAAAGTCCAACTCAATTGGTTGATTGGTTCTTCATGGAAGACTACATTGTGACAAGATTTTATGGTTCAATGATTGAACCATTCAAAGTTCCAATGCATGTTACAGAAAGGGTTTTTGCACTAGAATATGTATAATAGATGGAGAGTGCGGATGAATTTTTCAGTGGACAAAAAAAGAAAATAACATTTCCTTTATTTTATTTTGCAATTCGAGGCCTCACATTTAAGAGAAAGGCTTTCAAAGTGGGAAATGAATTGGTAAATTTGTTTAGCTTTGACTTTTTTAGTCACTAGAATTATGATCTAATGAACATAATAAAAATAAGACTTATTGCCAATGGAAAATCTGCAAGAAAATATTAACATTAGGAGATACCATTGATAGAAAAGTTTAAAAACATGGATTTGTGGGATGAGGTTAAGAAAGAGAAGGAGAAACATGCAAAAGAGAATAATATTTTAATGCAAGAATTGTCATCCAAAATTATGATATTGCACATATCAAAGCCACAAAAATTGAAACCTCTAGCATACTTTAGTTTCTACTAGAAAGCATCTCAACCTTCTAAGAGTTCTATGTGAAAGTAGTTAAAGAGGCATGCAGATCTGAATTATGTTGTCAAATCAAAATGAATGATTTTTGGAAAAAGAGGCAAAATTTGGGTGAACCAAAGACCTCAACAATGTTTTAGGAAATTGAGGAGGATGAACTTTTTAGAAATTATTGGAATAAAGAGAATCCATCTATAGTATATCAATTTGGCACTTGCAGTGATAGTGATAGTACAAGCTAAGACCCCAATTCTAATGAAAATATTCAAGGTAATCAAGATCCTAGGTATACCAAGCATATTGTTAAAATTCAAAGGATTTATTATATTGAACAAACATATAGTAAAAGGGAAAGTATTGTACAAAACATGGTATATGCAGGTATAGGGCCCATTAGTGTAAGTGGTGAAGGGATTTGGTATCCAATTGTTGTACTAGACCCACGCAAAACTAGAAGTAAATCAGTCATTGTAATCTCTGATGAGATTGAAGATGAATCATCTAGAAAGGGAAAAAAAATTATACTACTAGTTCTGAAGGTCATCCCAACAATAAATTTGTTAAATCTTCAAATCCAATTGAAGTTGATCTCATTAGCACTAGCACTGTCACTAGCATGGGTGAACTTTGTGCAAAAAAAAGTAAAAAGCTATGATAATTACAACACAACTAGTGTCAATGGTTAATTCACCAATGTATGCACAATAGCTTCTAGAAAAAAGCCTAAAACAATCCTTAAAATACTAGGATTTGGAATAGGACATCTTCAAGTTGTTGGCAATTATCAAAATACAATTATAGGTGGAGCAAGTGTAATTGGAGTTGGAAGAGAATATAAAAAGACAACTAATAATTCACCTTTCAAACACTCAATTTCTTTAGCAAATACAAATTTAAATTTTAATGACTTTACAACAAATTTTAACTACACAAGTTAAAGAAATAGGCAAAATTATGAAGATGTTGAAAAGTGATGTAGTTGTTGAACATCGGTGATCTAGCTGTAATATAGTTAAATCTCCAACATATGATCGAAACACTAAAATGATGAACTTCATGGTTGTTATGCCCCTCGATAAAAATAATAATCCACCAAAAACTCTAATAGATTGTAACAATGTAAAAGTTACTAGTGTTCAAATGGATTTGTCAAAAGTGAAAAATATTGACAAAATCAATATATCAAAAGAGAGCAACAAAATGGTCTACCCTACAGTTTTGAAAGTGAAGAGGGAAAACAAGAGGCTTTCAAAAAAAACAAAAAAATTACAATAAAACCTTGATAATGTGAAGGCTAAGGAGAAAGCAATAGAGAATGCATTCAAAGAATTACAAAATAAGATAAAGAATTCTTCTTCTATAGAGGCAATTTTCCATAACGAAAAGATGAATGAATAACTAAAAAGTATGAGTAAGGAATTGGATGAGTACAAAATTTTTTTTGGGGAATGAATAGGTCTCTACTACACAATTGTTCAAGTCTATAGAGAATAGTGCATAGGGAAACAATAAATTAAAAACTAACCTGGACTCTACTATCAAGGAAAATAGTAATTTAAACATTGAAATGGAGAATGAAAGAGAAAAGTGCTCCTCTACTAAAAATACAATCAATAATTTGAAGGTGGAATTACAGAATGAAAAGAAAAATGGGGAGTCTAAAGCAAGAATAATTCATAATTTGTAGAAGGAATTGGGGAATGGCAAGAAAAAAGAGGTGTCTAGTGTAAAAACAATCCACAATTTAAAGAAGCAATTGGAGATTTTGTAGAAAAAAGAGGAGTCAACTACAAAGACAATCCTTGATTTGAAGAAGGAATTGGAGAATGCAAAGACAAAAGAGTCTAGTGTAAACACAATCCACCATAGGAAGAAGGATTGGAGAATGTGAAGAAGAAAGAGGAGTCAATTACAAAGAAAAACTTTGATTTGGGGAAGGAATTGGAGAATGCAAAGAAAGAGGAGTCTACTCAAACTACAAACACACTCCATGATTTGAAGAAGGAATTGGACAATGCAATTTAGAAAAAGGAGGAGTCTACCGAGAAGAAAATCCATTATTTGAAAAGGGATGGTATAATAAACATGGTTAAGCTTATCTAATAAGAAAACTAGAAGGAATTAATGTTGAATAGTGATAGCTTTTTTGAATGGCTTGATTTGAATAGCAATATTAGAGATGTCTCAAAAAATGTAAAAAAAAATGTTGAGACTTAAAAAATTATCTTCACCAATTCCTTAGAAAATATTGCAATCTAACAAAATTTTGAATAAAGTATAGCGATCTAGTGATAGGTATTTGGTTAAAAAAAAAAAAAAAAAACCACTAGAATGCCTCTATAATGGCCTTAATTGTTTATTAAAATTTTGAAAAATTAATGGAAATAGATGAAGCTATGAAATCTGCTTCTAGAGACTTGATGAAGATGAACCACAAGATACTTCACCTACTAAATGTTAGATTACCAAATCCCACTAACTTGGAATTAAAATTCATTTGAGGATAGGATTACATGCAACAGTTGCACAACATCATGAACTATGATTTAGGCAACTTTCCTTAGAAAACTACTCTATAAAGAATTGTAGGTTGCGTCAAACTAGTGTCAACAATTAATGTAGTTATAGATAAATTCCTCAGTTCACATGAAAATATTTTTTCAAAGTATTCACTACTGATGAGGTTACAACTATTTATGTACAATCTTAAAAAAATAGAGCTTCCAAATGATGCAGAATGGAGGGCCCTAAACAACATCTTTGGAGTTGGGTCATCTACTCAATCTATTAGTGTCATTCATAGCACTAACAAGTAACAACTTAGTAAGCGATAGTAATATAATCATTTTGTTACTTGTTGATATCTTTAATTTCAAATTTTGGATTTAATTTTAACTTTGTTTAATGTTAATTGTTATAGGAACCAAGAACCTCAACTAGCCTATCAAGATAGCTAGACAATCAAGCCTACTAGTAATACCTCGAGCAGATGGAATTTTTTTCCCTACTCCTACTTGAAAAAATTGTACAATTGGAAATGCCATAGTACATATATAATGCAGTACTAATCTAATTATATGTACAATTATAAAACAACTTGCAGCTATTGTTGCCCCCTTGTTTCTATAAAAGGGAATTCAAGTTCATTGACTCATCTACAAAGGGGTTTAATATTCTACTTATATAGGCTCTATATTTGTATAATTGTTTGTAATTATTAAATGTATTATGTTATGATTTATTAAAGAAACTAGAATCAATGAAAATCTAAAAATGTCTAAAAACTAAAATGAATGAAAATCTCAAGTTCAACATGTATAAAAACTAGAATAAATGAAAATCTCAACACGTGTAGACTCTAAAAATTGGTTTCAATGAAAATATCAACATGTAACATCAACATGTTTAAAATAATAATTAAGCATCTATAATAGGATAGTTAAGGGTGTAAATTAATTTGAATTGAAATTGATAAGACTAGAACTACTAGCCTACTACTTGACTCATCAAGAACTTGAGAAGCTATTATAGTTGCCACTCCAACTGGACCGCCTTAGCATCACTATCATCAAAATCCTCTTCATTTATTTCATATAAAAATTTATTGTTCATTGTGTTTTTTCAAATTCACTATCAATATGCATGCCTATGTCAACTTCATTGTCATTTCTTCCAATATGAGGAAATGAATTATTGCCACTACCACTACCACTACCAGTGCCACCACCACAACCACTATCACTTGGGTTTGAAATGTTGGTCATGCCTTTTCTTTGGCATTTATTTCTCCAAATTTTGAGAGCTTTTTCATAAGGAAATTTATCTACCTCATACCTAGAATTATACAGCCTCAAAAAATTATCCAAATTTTTGTCTATTTTTTTTCTCTAAATTTTGACTTCAGGAAGCCCAAAGTACTAAACAATCTTTCATCCTCCACTAAACCCAATATCATTGTCAAACATATATAGGTAAGCTTGAAATATTTTTGTATTGACTCTCTTAACTAACTACTTTGACCTAGGTTTTTCCAAAGCTTTGTTATCACTCCCTCTTCATTAGGATTGTCTATATGATCATATTGTTCCCTCGTTATGTTTTCAAAAGAATATGACTGATCTCTCACTTGAGATTCACCCAAAATTCTATTTATAGTTACTTCATTGATTACTTTAGTTTTGCAAAAATGCTTGATCAAAGTCATTATCCTTCTTAAAAACTCACTCGGATCGTTTAGAGACCAATATTGAGGACAAATAATAGACATTTCTTTGAGCAGTTCCTCTTGACGAGTATCTAATCTGTGACAAAAGATTGTAGACAACTCTCTTGATAGAGTCAAGCACAAGGACATCAATCTTCTTCATTATTAACTTTTAACACATGAAAGTACCTTCTTTGGTTCAAATTCTACTTCACTTCCTAATTCATTGTGGTTGGATACAGGGTTGACACAGGCATAGTATTACATTGGAATGTGTACTTCATGTACCCTAGCATATACCTCATCATTTGCACTAATATATAAAAATTTTCCAGGATTGTTCAAATCTATTATTTCTAACCTCTTTTCAAACTTTGATTCATCTAACGTTTGCAATTGATATAGAGTATCTAGGATATTACATGTCATTTACGAAGATTAATATATTTTGAAATGTACATAACTATTTGTTGAACCTTTTTCATAGTATTTCTAATGGGAGAATAGTTGTTAAAATGAAGAGTATCATAACATTAGTTAGACTCAAATATAATCAAGGTAATCTGTCTCGCATAGAGTGGATTAGTCCAAGAAATGACAAAAATTTAGAGAATACTCGATGTGCTGGTCCATCTAAAGAGATCCATTTGGTATCATTTTCTTTAAGAAGCTTCATCCTATCAGTAAGTCCTTAAGAAAAGTGTTGGAATTCTTAGACTCATTTTGGACTAAATTTTTGGTAAATCCCTTTGATTAAAGATTCCATCTTACAAACACAACCAAAATTGAAGACAATTCCAAAAGCCATGTACTAAATGGGAATAACATAGGGTGCCAAATCATTCTGGATTTTTTTGCAAAAATTTCCTTTATGTCCTTGCATAACCAAAGCTCCATTCAGTCCAACACACACCAACATTTTGGCAATGTCCATGGTATCCATACCTACACAAAAAATTACAGTACTCTTTAATAAATCAAATATTTTTTTGGTTGTCACACTACAATTCAATTTAGCAGTAGATAGTAGAAAAGGTTAACAACAAAGAATGTTTACAATATAAACATGCATGCACACCTAGGAAGTATTATAAATTTTTGTAAATTTATCTAGAGACAATGCAATTAAATTTGACTATTTTATTTTTCCCTTTATATCTTCTTTTTCAACATGTGCAAGACAACTAGCCATTTTAATCCATTATTTACTGACCAATGACTATTCAGATAGTTTTAAATTATAAAAAAGAACAATAAACTAGTAATTGAAGGGTAGTCCTTCATGGGGCACTCTCAACTCAAAATATAAAATATGACACTTAACTGAACAACATTTCCCATATTTTCTACTTCCATTGCTTTAATGGAACCTTTTACTGTAGGATGCTTCTCTCATAATTGCTCATGTATCTCATATAACTCAACATTCCTAATATGCAGACACTTTTCCTTGTTTTTCAAGTTATAATGGATAATTTTTAAACTCCATCTATAGTTTCCTTTTTGTAAACTTTACTGACATGCTTTTCTATGGTATCAATTTTAAGTTGCAACATCTTCTCCTTCTTTGTTATCTCTATACAAATCTTACATCTACAATCTAAAGGAGGCTCACCATAAATAAAATTGGGAACTAATAAACAAAAATATTTCCACCCATTCTAATTAAAAATTCCTTTTGGACAAATCCTAGCAAGATTAATCTTTTTTTTTTTTTTTTTAAATTTCTTTTAACCTTTTGTGCATGAACATTATTTATGACATCAACTTTTGTTTTCTCACCCAAGTCTATAATATCATTTTGTGACTCCCTACTCAGGGGAACTGCCTCAAAATCATGTTCAAGTTTCTGTTTGCATGAGATATCATCCTCACCAACTTGAATTTCTTCAATATGGTCTTCAACATGTGATGAATGTCCTTTTTCAATATGCGCTAGACATGTAAGTTTTGAATGTTGTAGGTTGCCAACATTTCCACCGCCAAAATATGTGGATAAAGTTTTATGTTTTGGTGGCCTCTCTTGGCTTACAGGGATCCTACCATAACCCCTTTTGTTTTACATTGAATACTAATAAAGGCTGCCAAATAAATATAATCTTGTTGAAAAAAATAGTCAATGATTCTAATAGTAGACTACTTAGACTACATATAATAATAATAACATGATTCGTTTGCATAAAAAGGGTATAACTACTACAATCTATGATATTACCCAATAAAATTTCCAAACATATATAAGCATTTGAGATGTATAGTGGATAGTAAAACATTACTTATAAAAAATAAATAAATAAATAAATATATATATATATCACTTACCTTTTATGAAAACCATGTTCTACGAGTCATAACTACTCAATGGGCAATGCACTCAACACTCTAAAACTTCAATAGCAATAAGAAATGCCACTCTCTAGACTAGAAAAGAGAAAATTGTGTAGAATAATAGTATCTTATGAATGAATAAATACCAAACTAGGTTCAAAAATTGTGTAGGATTAACAAGCAGAAATATCAAATGTAGGCAAAACATACCTTCCTATGTAAGCCAAAAATATTAAACAATTGGCTAAACATGGTTTGTGGTCGATACATGTTAGGAAAATGGTATGCAATGCCCAAACCAAGGGAAAATTAAGTGGTTATACTAATGGAAAAATAATGGGGTACTAGTACGAGATTATGGGGTCCTAATGGGGTTCTAGCACGAGCTTTGGACCCAAATCTTGTAAATTTTTGGCGACGTGGTTAACAAAGATTACATGCTCTATTCGCCAAATGAAAATCAACTAATGAGACTGAATCACCAGTGGTCAAGATTTTACACTAAAAGAACCTTTGGTCAAGGTTAGTCTCTCAAATAGGCTTGTCAGGTAATTGTCATAAAAGACAACTAGGTAGTTTTAAGTTTTTGCAAATGGAACTAACTTGAAAAATTGAGGAGATGGATTCATAAGGCTTCAACTTATGCATGGTTAGTCTTTTTGTATGGTTAAAATGAATTAACATGACCATTTCTTCAAAACATTCCATGAGTCATAAAATATTCATCTTCAAATAGGACTGGCATTAAGGAAAATAAAAAGAACGAAATATATGACAACAATAAACAACCAACTTTGGGGAACATAAAACCCTATCCAAACTTATTAGAATGACTCAAAATTTGAAACATAGGTTATTTGATAGGCCTTCTAAACATTCCCAAAGTGGCAAGTCATGAAACTCAACCTGGTACAAGATATTCAAATACAAACTAGGCTTTTAAACACTATTTGACACTTACGCAAAGGAAAATATGTAGATTTGATAAATACTAAAAATGTCATCTGATGAAATGATTCATAATCGCAACCTAACACCATGAGAAACATGCATATACTAAATGAAATGCATGGAACACTTTAAATTCATCATTGACCTCAAAATAAAAATTGGATACATATGCATAATATGCACTTATAAGGGGTTTCTTTGCAAAGTTTTCCAATCTAGCACTCAAAATCCTTGCAGATTTTTGAGGCCCAATAGGATTGATCATTAAAAATTTCACTTACAATTACTTGAATATTCATATTTCAATCATTAGTAGACTTTGACACTCTTTCAAATTTAATATTAATATTAAATCCCTCTTCAATTCATCAAAGACAACATTAGTATTGTGGTTGTGTTCCTAGAGATATATCTCCTCATTTTTCATCTCAAGTCCCTCAATACTATGATCATTAAAAAATTTCATTAAAAACTTAATTGGCATCTTTTTTTCCCTATTTTGGAACTCTACACACATGTATTCATAACTATTTCTAAGTATAAAAATGTACCACACTAGGAATTTACAAGGACATGAGATTGTAAAGATCATCAAGAGTTGCATTTCATTATAAACCAATGAATGAATAAATAAAATACAATAAAAATATATATGTTTCATATTTACATTTATAAATTTAGACTATCTAAGAATTGCATGGTGATTTTTTTATTTTATTTACTTAAATGAGGATAATTTAAAAAGGGTAAAAGGAAAAAAAAAAAATGATTAACCTTAATAACTTCAAATATGATAGCATAAAATGTTTTCATACTTTCTAAGAGGAAGTAACCAATAATCATTAAATCCAAATTTGAATTGGTAAAATGCATGAACCCATGAGAGGTCGATTAGGTATAGAACGATTTTTTTGATCATGAACACTGATAATCATTATATATATATATATATATATATATATATATATATATATATATAATTTTAAATTAAATAAACATAATATATACACAATTCTTCAATACATATAATGAAAATACCAAGGTAAAGCCTTAATAGAAACTATATTGTTCTAGAATTTAGAGAAACCATTCTCTATATAAATTCAATGGAGCTTTCATCATGTTGGTAAATAGATTTTTCACTATGAATTTAGTACTAAAACTAACTCTATTCACCCGTAAATAGTGACAACTATGCCAACAATTGGAGAGATCGCAACTAATTGTTACTATATTACAATCTTCCTCTATGTTTGAGAGAGGCAACTACCTCGTATGATGGGTGTATTTTATTTTTTAACATAAATAAATTAAAACTTTGAAAGATACTGAGAAATCTATTAATGACGAATGCACCATACGACTTCATAGATTTCTTGAATTAACATTAACTGATAATAAAGAAAATCAATAATTACACTAAAAAATGGTCATTATTACCATGTTGATTTATGATTCATAAACATTTGCACAATATTATGAAAACATTTACTATAGAAAGAATCAATGATTTTATGCTGCAACAATCTAAATTTAAGAAAAAAAACCCAAACACATTTCTCATTTTATTTTCTTGCACTAACAACATAATAGATATTTTCCATTTCAAAGACAAAATTTGTACATAATTTCAAAAAAATTCTTCTTGTAAAACTTTTAGCATATGTGTTCCCTTATTCCAAAGTCCAAAATGTCCCTTTAGAAATCCAAAATGATTCCTTATATAGGCATTGAGGTTAATAACTACTCTTGTGTGATTAATAACCACTTCCTAAATACATGATTTGGGAGAGGTTAATTAACCTCAACAAAATTAACCAAGAATGGCCATTTCCTAAACATATGGACAAAAATGATAAAAATCATCATTTTCGAACATGGAACTTTTATAGTCTTAACTTTGATGAAGAATCAAAACTCAGACTAGGTCAAATAATTTCTTCATCTAAACTTTCATTATATATCCATCATTCTTCTGTGATGAGAAAATTAGATGAATCCAATGCAACTTTTCTAAATTTCACATGGGTAACATTAATTATTTAGTTAACCATATTCCAATGATTTTTTTAATTTTTTGTTGAAATATATCCATCTGTATGTGGTGATCAATTTCATTTGATCAATTATCACATGAACATAAACTTCAAACCACAAAATATTTTCCCTCCAATGTACCAAATAGTTTCTAACTCATCATGGACCTCACCATTCAAATAATCATCAAAATGCATCAACATCTGACTCCCACATGTTTTTATTCATAACTTGTTAAAGAATTCTTCTATTAGAGAAGATACCTGATGAAATTCATCAGAGAAAGACATACAATCACAAAGCTTTCTTCTTGTCAATCCCAATACACCAATGCTAGAGAATTGGAAACACTTTCATGATATCGTTGTGA
This sequence comes from Cupressus sempervirens, assembly GCA_028749045.1. Classification (NCBI taxonomy): domain Eukaryota; kingdom Viridiplantae; phylum Streptophyta; class Pinopsida; order Cupressales; family Cupressaceae; genus Cupressus; species Cupressus sempervirens. Next base: position 789,069,046 of record CM053783.1, on the reverse strand, counting down.
TGTCATAATGGAGGTCAAGAATGATAATCAGAGAAGCATGGGATTATGATCATTTGATTTCTCAAAGCTTCCAAATAGGTTTCTACATATTCTTGTAATTACATGATATAACCACTCTTCAAGACAATGGATCCTCCTACAACTTTACAATGGAATCAGAAGATGAACTTGATGTCTGTAGTTATGAACAAGGTGATAGTTTAGCATCCATGCTTGTCAATTGGATTTTATTGAGACAAGCTTAAGATATGATTGGACACTCCATATTTCCCACAACCCAAAATCATTACAATCCATGTCATAATGCCATATTGAGGGTTTGATCTAATAGTTCCCTCTCTGTCTTTAGCTTGGAATCTCATGATTGTATCTTCCATTGTTAATTTGAAGCATTTTGTCAAATGATTTCATTCTCAACTAGTCATTGCACATCATCCGATTCTCCCTTTTCCATGCTTGGCATCTGTCCTTTGCTAGTTACATTTGTTTGAAAGTAACTGATTCCAAAAAGCTTTGCAATTTTTGTATGCTGCTAAACAATAATATGCTTCTCTTTTTTTTTACTTTACAACTTTACATGTCTAAAACAAATTACTGATCAATCACATGGCTCCCTCCTGCATTCAAATGTGCAATGCTTAAGCTCTAGCCTCATCCCCAATATACCTTATCTTAGCTTCAACATAAAGCACAAATGTCTATTTACAATCTATGGAACTCAACAACTAACAAAAATAAGACTAGCCCTTCCTACAATGCAAAATATAGAAATGTTCATATTATATAAACATTAAGTTTGTGAAGAGCATAACACTTTCAATTGAAAAAATCTAAGAAAATTTACCTTGCCTTTGGATACTCGAATGTGCAAATTATCTAAAAACAACTACTTTTAGCTAATATAGTTCTCACCAAAGACCATCATAAAGTAATGGTAGTGGTACAAGCTTGTACAATGACAAAGAAAAAAATAGTTGGCTTGTGAATGTCAATTAGTGTTGGTGACATAGGCTTCCAATTTTCCTTTTAATCTCCCCTAAATTTACCTACTCCAACTAGTTTATTTATTTTTTCTTCTCATCGAGAGTTCTAGATTTCTCATTTGTAAACTATACTTCTAGATTATTAGGTTTAGGTTTAGGGTTTGTTCCAAACGTTTGAGTTGACTGTAATATTTTTCTAGAAGTTTGTAGATGTTTTGTCTTCACAACTAATTGTAGATTTATCTAGAATATTATATGCTTTCTTATAAAAGCACTGTGTACTCATTTGAGATCATGGGGAATGAAATATAATATAGTTTATTAAGTGGTAGAACATTGTGTTGTTTTGTGTCTTTGTTATTTTCTTATGGACATCTATCAAATTGGTATCAAAGCTATAGAAAATTTGGGCATTGTTTTTATGGGTAGACATCATTTTGGGTAAAGGGAAAATGAAAGAAAAGCTAAAGATCTAAGGAAAAAACCATAGTTTTTGTGTGAGGAAGGAAGAGAAAGGGTTTGTAGTTGTTACAAGTCAAAAAATTTTACTGTTAAATCATGGAAAGAACAAGTGAAAGTATTTCATAGCCACAAATTCCAACTTTTAATGGAAAAAAATATGATTATTGAAGCATCAAAATGAAAAAACTTTTTCATTCTCAAGATGTTTGGGATTTAGTTGAAAGTGGGTTCCCTAAACTAGTAGACCAGGAAGCATATCAAGCTCTTTCACAAGCTAAAAAACATCTATTAAAGGAAAATAGGAAAAAGGATGCTAAGGCATTATTCTTTATTCAACAGGTAGTGGAGGAAGCAATATTTCCAAAGGTAGCTACTGCCACAAGCTCAAAGCAAGCATGGGATAACTTGTAATTAGCATACAAGGGCACAAGAAAAGTAAAAACTTCAAAGTTACAAAATCTTACAAGAGATTTTGAAAATTTACAAATGAAAGATTCAGATTCAATAGACTCATTCTTCACTCAAATAATAGGGATAGTAAATTAGATTAGATCATATGGAGAAACCCTTGGGGATCAACAAGTTGTAGAGAAAATACTTAGAAGTCTACCAAATAAGTTTGATTCAAGAGTTGTCGCCATTGAAGAATCTAAGGATCTTTCCTTGCTATCAATAGATGAGTTAATGGGTTCTCTATTATCACATGAACAAAGGTTAAATCATTCAAGAACTTCATCATTGGAGAATGCTTTCAAGACTCAACTTTCATTTGGAAGAACAAGAGGAAGATTAGATTATAGTAGAGCTAGAGGACATTTTACACCAAGAGGAGGAAGAGAAAATCCACAGTTTGAGAATAGAAGGCCAGCATCAAGCTCACAAACTAGTTTCACATAAACAAGAGGAAGGGGGAGCAACCATCATCAAGGAGAAAGGTATGACAAATCTAACATCCAATGTCATTATTGTAATAAATTTGGGCATTTTGCATCTTAGTGTAGAAAAAGACAATATGACATGAATAGGAAAAAGGCACATTTTACAAATGAAAGTTAGTCCAACACTAGTGAGCAAAACACCATCTTGATAACATGCAATGTTACACAAGAGAGTTCTAAAGAAGTATGGTTCTTAGATAGTGGTTTTAGTAACCATATGAGTGGGTCTAAGGAGATATTCTCAACAATAGATGAATCACAAAAATTAGAGGTTAAGTTGGGGAATGATCATCAAATTTCACTCATGGGAAAAGGGCCAATTAGCATAAGAACTAAGAAAGGTGAAGAAAAGGAAATTCTTGATGTATATTATGTTCCTCGATATTGACACAATATCATAAGCATTGGAAAACTAGTACAAAAGGGATATAGAATACATTTTGAAAATAGTGAATGTATGATTCTAGATAAAAGACCAAGCGATAGGTTGATTGTAAAAGTTGAAATGACTCAAAATAGAATGTTCCCACTTAAAATCCAAAGTGAATTATTCTTAGAGCCAAATGAATTGCAAAAAGTAGTTGAATCTGCATTCAAATCTTTACACAAAAATGAATCTTGGCTATGACATTTAAGGTTTGGTCATTTAAACTTTAAAGGGTTACAACTCTTATATAAGAAATGGATGGTCTATGGGTTTCCATCAATAGAGCCACTTAAGAAAACATGTGAGAGTTGCATTTTAGCAAAGAAACATAGAGAAAAATTTCAGCTATAAAGTCTTATGGAGCAAAACATCCACTTGAGATAGTTCATTCAAATCTTTGTGGGCCAATGTAAACACCATCCTTAAGCGAAAAACTTTATTTCTTGATATTTATTGATGATTTCAGTAGAAAAGTTTGGGTTTATTTTGTGAAGTATAAATTAGATGTATTTGTTGTCTTTAAAGAATTGAAGGAAAAAGTTGAAAAAGAAAGTGGATACTCTATTAAAACATTGAAAATCGATCAAGAATGATTTTTTGAGTTTTTGCAAAGAAACTAGCATATGGAAACAATTTATAGCAAAGTAAAGTCCACAACAAAATGGAGTAGCAGACAGAAAAAAATAAAACAATTATGTAGATGACAAGGAGTATGTTAAAGGAGAAACACTTTCCAAACGAGTATTGGGCTGAAGTAGTTGCATGTTCAACATACATAGTAAATAGATGTCCAACAAAAATAGTGATAAATAAAACACTAGAAGAAGCTTGGAGCAAAAGGAAGCACAATATAGCACATTTCAGAATATTTGGTTGTGTGGCATACTCATTGGTACCTCAAGAAGTGAGACAAGAATTGGATGATAGAGGAGATAAGTGCATATTTGTGGGATATAGTGAACAATTTAAGGCATATAGGCTATACAATCCTATCACAAAGAAGTTAATAATAAGTCATGATGTGGAGTTTGTAGAAGAAGAAGCATGGGATGGTAGCTTGGATAAGGAAACTATAGTTGTAGCTAGTGTTCCACAAGAAAATGAAGAAAATGAAACTCAAGATGTGCATTCTACAACACAAAAAAATGTTCCTAAAACACCTACAAGGGCACCTACCACTCACAACACTACTACTCCATCAAGCACTAATAGTAGTGAATCATCTAATCCAACACTTGCTTCATTAAAATCAAGATATATAAATACTTCAAGGAAGACACAAAGTCTTAGAGACATATATGATGAATTACAAGAGGCTGAAAATGATGATTCATGTATTAATTTTGCACTCTTAGCACATGTTGATCCAATTTATTTTGAAGAAGCTATTAAAGATGACAAATGGATTTCAGCCATGGATGAAGAAATTTAGTCAATAGAAAAGAATGATACTTGGGACTTAGTATATCTTCCTAAAGGCAAGGATGTGATTGGATTTAAGTGGGTATACAAAACAAAATATAATGTTGATGGAAAAGTAGAGAAATACAATGCAAGACTAGTAGCCAAAGGCTTTGCACAACAACCAGGTATAGACTACAATGAGACATTTGCACTCATGGCAAGATTAGACACTATTAGAATGGTTTTATCCATAGCAGCCCAAAATAATTGGAAGGTTTATCAAATGGACGTGAAATTAGCATTCTTGAAAGGCATTTTAGAAGAAGAAGTGTATATAAAACAACCACCACGATATGAAATTTTGGGAGAAGAACATAAGGTATACAAGCTAAAGAAGGCATTATATGGCTTGAAGCAAGCTCCTAGAGCTTGGTACAATAGAATAGAGTCTTATTTTGCAAATAATGGTTTTAGTAAGTGTGGCTATGAACCAACTTTGTATGTCAAAGTGAGAAATGAAGGAGAAATATTGATAGTTTTCTTATATGTTGATGATTTGATATTCACTGGTAATATGTCAATTAACAATTTCAAAGCAGCCATGAAAAATGAATTTGATGTGATTGATTTGGAACTCATGAGATATTTTATTTGGATACAAGTAAATCAAAATGATCAAGGAATTTTCATTTTCAGAGTGAGTATGCTACTGATTTGTTGAAAAGATTTAAAATGATAAATGTGAATACAACCCCTACACTAGTTGCATTGGGTATAAAATTTAGCAAGAATGATGAAAGTGTTGGATACAATTGTTCAATTAAGTGTTGCCTTTGATGTTAAAAAAATGTCATATCGGTCATCAAATAGAGTCCACCGAGCTCATTTGGTTAGCAAGGAAAAAGATAGAGTCTATCGAGCTCAAAAGGTTAGCAAAGAAGGTTTACAGTGTCTACCGAGAATTCTCAGGCTTTACCTTGTGCAGACAGTTGTTACTGAGCTTTCAAGGTTAGCAAAGGAAATTTAGTTATTACCAAGCTCACTCAGTCATCAAAGGAAAATAGTGCAGGAAAAAGTTCTTACTGAGCTCTCATGGATAGTGAAGGAAATTTTATTCTTACTGACTTAACTCAACAGCCAAAGGATTTTGCAAATTTTGCAATGTTGACCGAGTTTAGATGGTTAACTTAGGAAATTATTTTTGGAAGTAGTATTTACTGAGTAGGGTTAGCCAATGTTCGATTTCATTATTTTGTGAAATAAAGTTTATTTGTTTAATGTAATATTTGTAGCCGACTGATGTATGGTTTATTGGTAAATGTAACATGTGAATGAGCCAACTTGATAATCTAAATGGTATATATAAGAGGTCAAGTTGTGAATTCTACATGTGTGATAGATTTGATGTGATATGAATGTGAAGGAGGATTGATTATTGTGAAAGTGAATTTTGAAGAATGATTAGAGATCATTGAGGAGAAACAAAGCTATATATGATCGAGAGGATCTAATGGTGCATAATAGAGATCTGTAATTAGCAAATTTAGTTGCATCTTATTTAGGTCAATGCATTGTTACTTTCTAACCATTGTAGTAGTGATTTCAAATCTCTTAATAGAGTTAGTTTAACAGGCATTTTTTTCCCCTAACAAGGTGATAGTTCACTTGAATTGTTATAAAGACCTCTCTAGCAAGGCCACTCCCAACAGGGTGATTAAAATCCTCTAATAGGGTCACACCTAATAGTGTGTGTTGTAACATTTAATAGGGTTAGCTCCTAACATGGCTCACTTCAAAAGAGTGAAAATTAGTAGCTAGTTACTTGGTAATTTTTTCCATATTGGGTTTCCCCATTAAATATCGTGTCTCTTATGCTCATGTTATTTATTTTTTCATGCATGCTAATAATTATGAATGCTAAAAATCAGTAACAAGTTAATCTATCGAGTTACAACATTTTTTTGATGTGTTTATCGAGTGATAGTAGTAACTAGTTATTTAAGACATTTAAGGGATCAAGATTTATTTTTGTGGTAACTGATTCACCCCCCCTCTTAGTTACTTCATTCATAATTCCAATAATTGGTATGAAAGCTTTTGGTGCTTAAAGAAATATATTTGAAGGGTTTAAGCTAAAGATCAAGATGTCTTACCAGAGGGAAATTCCAAGACTTAACAAGGACAACTTCTCAACATGGCAGGGATTGATGAGACTTCATCTAGCTTCTATTAGTGATTCAAGGTTGAATTACCTTGATGAAAAATACGCAAAACCTATTGGTACATTATCTATCAATGATATTGTTGAAAAGAAGACTCACAACAACATGATGATAGATATTGCATCTGCTCTAAGTTATGAAGAATTTGATAACATCAAGGATTGCAAAACTACTTTTGAAATGTAGAACAAACTAAAAAATATCTATGGAGATGATGATAATTTAAAAAGAGCCAAGGTAGAAAGTTTGAGAGGAGAATTTGATTAGATGAGGGTGACAGAGGATAAAAACATAGCAAAATATGTTGAAAGAGTTAAAGCAAGCATTAATGCAATCAAAGCATTTGGAGGAGATATCAAGGAGGAGACAGTTATAAGTAAAATTCTTAGAACTCTACTTCATGTTTATGCAATTAGAGTCTCTGCAATTCAAGAAAGAAGTTGTGACGCAAATCATAAGATTAATTTAGAAGCCATAGTTGGAAGATTGATTGCATTCGAGTTAGACAACTATGATAATTATGTTCTAGCTACCAAGAATATTGAATTAGCATTTGAAGCCAAGATTTCACTCAAGGAGAAAGGCAAGAAGATAAAGGATCTTAGTCAGATAGCGATGAAGAATTGGAATAGAGTTTAGACAATGATCCTAAGGTGGTTGAAGTTCTGCTAGCAAGGAAATATTCAAGAGGCAAAGGGAAATACAAAGGTAAGGTTCCTCTAATCTATTTTTCTTGTGAAGGAATTGGACATATTTCTACTAGGCGCCCAAATAAGTAGAACAAGGATGAGAAGAAAGGTCACAAGTGCAATAGCAAGAAAGACTTCAAATCATTCAAGGATAAAGGTAAGAAAACATGTTTCATGGCTAAAGATTCTAATGGTTGAGATGATGAAGAAGATGATGAAATTATTTACATTGCTATAAAGAATGAGTCTTATAATGATGAAGAAATGGCACTCATTTCTCATGTGAGAAAAAATGATATATGGATTATAGATAGTGGTTGTTCTCATCACATGACTAGTGATAAAACTAAGTTTGAACATTTTGAAGACTATGATGGTGGTAGTGTAAGATTTCGTAATAATGAACCTTGTTGTATAAAAGGAAAAGGAAGAATCTTATTGACCAAAGAACTTGTATGTGATAATGCATATTGGGTAAAAGGAATAAAGAAAAATTTGTTGAGTGTGGCACAACTACACAATAATCGATTCAAAGTGGAATTCATGCATGGAAAAGCAAGACTGTTGGATGGAAAAGGTAAGTTGATTGCATCAAACAATCAAACAAAAGGTAACTTGTTTTATCTTAAACTTGGTGAATATTCATGTTTTATTTCTCAAGTTGAAGAAAGTTGGTTATGGCATAGGAGGTAATGTCACATGAACTTTGATAACTTGGTAAAAATAGGTAAATTTAGGAAAGTAAGAGGCATTCCTAACATAAAGAAACCTAAGGTTGGTCTATGCAAGAATTATCAAATTGGCAAGATGGGAAAGACTAGCTTTAAAAGCAATAACTATCAGTCTGAAGAAATTTTAGAAATTGTGCATACTGATTTGTGTGGACCTACTGGCATTGAAAGTTATACTAGTGAAAATTTCTTCATTCTTTTTGTTGATGATTACTCAAGAATGATGACTATCATGCACCTAAGAGAGAAATCAAAAGCATTTGAAAAGTTCAAATGGTATTTGGCTATAGTAGAAAAAGAAATAGGAAAAAGAATGAAATGTTTAATGTCAGACTGAGGAGGTGAATTCATTTCACATGAGTTCAATAACTTTTACATTGAAAGGGGAATCAAAAGATAGGTTTCAACACTTGGAACTCATGAACAAAATGGAATAGCTGAAAGAAAGAATAGATCTATCATGGACTGTGCAAGAACCTTAATGATTGAAAATAGCATTGCTATCAAATACTAGAAGGAAGCTATCAACATTGCAATTCATACTTTGAACCGAGTACAGTTGAAAAAGGACTCATTCAAAACCCCCTACGCGTTATGGTATGGCTACAAACATAATGTATGTTACCTAAAAGTATTTGGAAGCAAATGTTACATTTTGAAAGAATCTAGAAAAGTTAAATTTGATGTGAAGGGTGATGAAGGAATATTTTTGGGATATTCTTCCAAAAGTAAAGCATATAGATGTTTGAATTTGTCTACTCACAAAGTCATAGAAAGTGCACATGTAAAAGTTGATGAGTTTGTAGAAAGAACTAAAGAAGAAAGAAAAAGGGAACCTAAAGACTATAGGAGATTTGTTTTCATTGAACCTGATACAGTGTTAGGAACACCTATAAATTAGAAATCTTCTACTCCAGAATCTTTTGTAACTGAGTTGTAGGAAGTTCAAACTGAGCTAATGCCAACCGAGTTGCAAATAGAAGCTACTGAATCAATAGCTACCAAGCCTAAGCAACCAGAACTAGAACTAGAAGTCAAAGCATAGAAGGATTAAAATACAAGTCATTCAAAACAAAGTACGTCAAGAAGCATCATGCACTAGATCAGATCATTGGAGAAAAATCTAAAGGAACAATGACAAGAAGTAAGTTGAAAGGCACTTTTTTACTAGTTAATTTTGAACCCAGAAATGTCAAAGATACATTAGAAAATGAAAGTTGGATTGAAGCTATGAATAAAGAGATAGAATAGATAGAGAAAAACAAAACATGGACTCTTGTACCTAGGCCTAAAGACAAAAATGTGATTGGAACTAAGTGGGTATTTACAAACAAGTTAAATCAAGATGGTAAGGTGTCAAGGAACAAAGCTAGATTGGTATGCAAAGGATACTCTCAAGAAGAAGGTGTAGACTATGGAGAGACTTTTGCTCCTGTTGCAAGATTGGAAGGTGTTAGAACCTTACTTGCATATGCTATATACAAAGGATTCAAAGTTTAATAGATGGATGTCAAGTCAAAATTTATCAATAGTATACTAGATGAAGAGGTTTACATTGAACAACCTAAAGGTTTTGTTCATCCAGATAAGAAGGACATGGTCTACAAATTACATAAAGAATTGTATGTTCTAAAATAAGCCCCTAGAGCATGGTATGAAAGACTGAATAACTATCTTATTCAAATTGGTTTTCAAAGAACTAATTATAATAGTAGCTTGTACATAAAGGAAGGACCATATAATAAGATTGTTTTGGTGAAAATATTTGTAGATGATACTTTGTTCATAGGAAATGATGATTTTTGCAAAGAATGTTCAGAACAAATGAACAAGGAATTTGAAATGACAAAGTTTGGTGAGATCAAATTCTTTGTTGGTCTTCAAATTCATCAGAGTAAGAAAGGCATCTACAACACTTAATCTAATTACATCAAGGAGATATTGAAAAAGTTTGGTATGGAAGACTACAAACTAGTTGTGACTCTTATATATACTGGATTGAAACTTACAAAGAATGTGAATCAAAGGAAGTGGATCACCCATTGTATAGATCTATGATTGGAAAGTTGTAGTATGTAGCACATACAAGACCAGACATTTCCCTTGCAGTAGTAATTGTAGCAAGATTCTTAGCAAAACTAAAAGAAAATCACATGATGGCAATCAAAAGAATCATGAGATATTTGAAATGAACTGAAGATTATGGATTATGGTATAAACTTGGAAGAAATATGGGTTTAAAAATGTTCACTGATGTAGATTGGGTAGGGAACATTGATGATAGAAAGAGTAGAAGTGGAGGATCTTTCTTTCTTGGAAAGAGGTTGGTTTCTTGGACAAGTAAAAAAGCAGAACTGTACATCCTAGTCCACAACAAAGGTTGAATATGTTGTAGCAACAGTAAACTATTCAAACATTGTTTGCTTCTTACAATTATTGGAAGGTATGAAGAAAGAAATCAAAGAACCTATTGTTATGGTTTGTCACAATACAGTTGCAATTAACATATCCAAGAATCTAGTGATGCATTCAAAAACTAAGCATATTGCTATAAAGTATCACTTTGTTAGAGAATTGGTGTAGGATAAGGAAATCAGATTGGAATATGTTCATACAAAGGAACAAATTGCTGACATATTCACAAAGCCTTTACGTAAGGATGCATTCTTATATCTATGAGGTAAGTTAGAGGTCATCCCCCTATCTAAAGCTAGCTAAAATACAATTTTTGTGATGCATCAATAGAAACAAAATTGAAGATCTATCAGTTGATGCAACAAAGTAATGAAGATATTGCATATGAATAAGTACATAAGGTACATTACTATACATTTGGTTTATGTTGTCTTTGGCATGTGTTGTCAAAGAAGGAGACTTTATTGTCATATCTTTCTAAAATTTGCAAGAAAAAGAGAGTTTATGTAAGAGGGAGAGATTATTATGAAAGAGGGAAAATACTATATTTGAGGAGTTTTGTATAAGAGGGAGAAGTATTCTATCAGAAAAGACTCATTTTCAAATTTTAATCTACTATGACATGTTGTGTTGCCATCGATGCCAAAGAGGGACATTGTTGGATATAATTGTTCAATTGAGTGTTGTCTTTGATGTTACACAAATGTCATATCAGTCATCAGAAAGAGTCTACCAAGCTCAGTTGGTCAGCAAGGAAAAAGAAAGAGTCTACAGAGCTGAGAAGGTTAGCAAAGAAGGTTTATAGTGTCTACCGAGAATTCTATGACTTTACCTTGTGCAGACAGTTGTTACTGAGCTTTCAAGGTTAGTAAAGGAAATTTAGTTGTTACCAAGCTCACTCGATCATCAAAGGAAAATAGTGCAGGAAATAGTCCTTATTGAGCTCGCATGGATAGTGAAGGAAATTTAGTTCTTACTGAGTTAACTTAGTAGCCAAAGAATTTTGCAAATTTTGCAATGTTAACTGAGTTAAGATGGTTAACTCAAGAAATTGTTTCCAAAAGTAGTACTTACCAAGCAGGATTGGCCAATGTTGGATTTTACCATTTTGTGAAATAAAGTTTATTTGTTTAATGTAATATTTGTAGTTGAATGATGTATGGTTTATTTGTAAATGTAACATGTGAATGAGCCAACCTGATAATCTAAATGGTAGATATAAGAGGTTAAGTTGCAAATTCTAAGTGTGTGATGGATTTGATGTGATATGAATGTGAAGGAGGATTGATTATTGTGAAAGTGAATTTCAAAGAATGATTAGAGATCATTGAGGAGAAGCAATGCTATATTTGATCGAGGAGGATCTAATGGTGTAAAATAGAAATCTATAATTAGAAAATTTAGTTGCATCTTATTTAGGTCAATTCATTGTTACTTTCTAACATTGTAGCAGTGATTTCAAATCTCTTAACAAAGTTGGTTTAATAGCCATTTTGTAAATCCTCTAACAAGGTGATAGTTTACTTGAATTGTTTTAAAGAAATCTAGCAAGGCCACTCCTAAAAGGGTGATTAAAATCCTCTAATAGGGTCACACCTGATAGTGTATATTGTAACCTTTAATAGGGTTGGCTCCTAACACGGCTCACTTCAGAAGAGTGAAAATTGGTAGCTAGTTACTTGGTGGTTTTGCCTATATTGGGTTTCCATGTTAAATCTGGTGTCTCTTATGCTCATGTTATTTACTTTTTCATGCATGCTAATAATTATGAATGTTAAAGATTAGTAACAAGTTAATCTACTGAATTACAACATTTTTGTGATGTGTTTATCGAGTGACAAAAATAACTAGTTATTTAAGACATTTAAGAGATTAGGATTTATTTTTGTGGTAATTGATTCACACCCACCCCGCACCCCCCCACCTTCATCCTCCTCTCATTTACTTCATTCATAATTCCAATAGAAAGTCCTAACGTAGACACAATTTTATTCAAAAGATTAGTTGGCAGCCTTTTATATTTGACAACTACAAGACTAGATATACTGCATAGATTTAATCTCATTTCTAGATTCATGGACAAATGAAAAGAAACCCATTGGAAGATGGAAAGAGGATTTTGAGGTATATAGCTAGAACAAAGAACTTTGGGATCTTATATTTGCATTCAAATCATTACAAGCTGATTGGATATATAGATAGTGACTAGGTAGATAGCTTGGATGATAAAAGAAACACTTCAAGACATATCTTTCACCTAGGATCAGGATCTATTTATTTGGCATCAAAGAAGCAACCAATTGTGACATTATCATTGGCTAAAGTAGAATATGTTCTAGCAACATCAACAACTTGTCAAGCAATGTGTATGAGAAGAGTACTTTCAGACTTGAAGCATCCACAAGAAGAACCTACAAAAATATATTGTGATGATAATTCTGCAATTGCTTTATAAAAAAATCATGTCTTTCATCAACATAGTAAACATATAGATATAAGATATCATTATATTTGTGAATTAGTGAAAAATGGTGACATATGTCTTAAGTTTTGCTCATCCAAAGAACAACTGTTAGACATTTTCACAAAGCCTCTTGCAAAGACTGTCTTTGAACATCTTTGAGAAAGGATTGGTATTACAGACATACATGGCAGTGAAGATTAAGGGGGGCTGTTGGTTACATAGGCTTCCAACTATCCTTTTAATCTCCCATGCCATTACCTACTCCAACTACTTTATTTATTGTTGTCTTCTTATTGAGAGTTCTTGATTTCTCATTTTATAAACTATACTTCTAGATTATTAGGTTTAGGTTTAGGGTTTGTTCTAGAAGTTCGAGTCAGCTGTAATATTTTTGTAGAAGTTTGTAGATTTTTTGTCTTCATGGCTAATGGTAGATTTATCTATAATATTGTATGCTTTCTTATAAATGCACTATTTACTCATTTAAGATCATGGGGAATAAAATATGATATAGTTTATTGTGTGGCAACACATTGTGTTTTTCTGTGTCTTTGTTATTTTTATTCTACACATCTATCAATCAATATGTTTTTAGCTATGTCATTGTGATATTGGTATGGTTGGGAATCTCATCCACAACTTAGATTATTAATATCTTAACTACAAATCATGACATTCATCTTCATTGTACATGCTGTGCAACCTAATTCATTAATCATATACAAGTGCAATCAAGATAATGCAATAAATGAAAGAGATGTATTCCTAAACTCAAAATGAACATTTATATTCAAATGGCTATCAATGTGTTAAATTCTAAAATAGAACTCCAGTTTCAGTATGACCTATATATATTCTCACTACTTAGGTATAGCACTACACAACTGTGGATTTTTGAGTCATATGTTGTTTCACATATGCAAAGGGAAATTGAGTCCTAATAATATAATTTCAATACCAAATAACTTCAGCACAATGACCTACAACAATAATGGTTTCATGTACATCATATCTTTAATGTTGAATGGATATACATGTTTTCACCTACATCTGCCAATCTACATAAAGGAATGCTCATGATATAATTATTCCAAATAATAATGGGAATGACTACACAAATTTACATGACCAACCATCTAGTCCTCTTTAGAGTATTCTAAATAAGAAACAAACTCAATTTTAATGTTGACCAATCGTGCCACTGTCACTATTTTCCCTCCAAAATTGTATATATATGTTCAATAATGCATTAATTTTTGACATTTGACCAAAAATACAAAAAAAAAATTCCTGATATTGAGCCAAAACTAAAAAATTGTCTTCTTAGAAGATATTATAAATTTGGTGAATAATTTACATTCTTAGCATGAGAAATATGAAGAGAATTTTTCAAGAGATAATTTAATTAATTTACCAGCATACTTCTATTCTGTTAGGTAGTCCCACAAGCATACTCAAGCATATTGTCTTGAAACATTGAGAACTTTGAGCTTAACCTATTGTCCAGGATCAAAACCTGGAGTTTTGTCAATTGATTTCACTGAAGATTCAAGCTTGCAAGGTTCAAAAGATTCACCACGGTATAGAAATGTTGATGGGAATTTTTCTCTCTATTTTCAAGTAAAGATTACTCAAAACTAGATCAAAGAAAAGAAAATTGGAAGTATGGAAAATGAAGTGTCTAAATTTCCTTCAATTTTAAATAGAAATATTTGTAAATTAGCCAAAAGAAAAAGAAATTGGAAGTGATAGTAATAAACATGTAAATTTTTTATTAATTTCAATGAGAAGATTAGTCAATGACATAAATGTGAAGAAAGCTTTAAATAACAACAAATAATCTTGTAAATCTAGCTTCAACTTGGGCAGTAGAATTCATCAATCATATAAAAGGGAAAAAACCATAAGAGAGTTAAAAAACCTATAAATTTTGGGTGGACTTTAACAAAAGGATTCCCCAACTTGACAAAAGCCAAAAAGAAAAAATAAAAAAGAACAATAGTAAGTAAGCCTATAAATTATCCTTCAAATTTAAGTAGAAAGATTCTTCAACCTAAAATGCCTTGAAAACTTTGAATGAAAATAAATAAGCCCATAAAAAATGTTTAATTGATATCACTTAAGATTGTTATTATAGAGATCATTCATGACTATCTTTTGTTATATTGGTAGAACCATCCTTGCATGTAGATGAACTCAGTGGAATCCCACATCAAGCTCCTCTATAAATATTGGTGCCTCTCTTATAATGGTCAAGTGTTACAGCACTATCATCCCACCCCCAATGAATATAGTAAGAAAAATCCACTATCTTCTATATTAGTGTTGGGCATACCACAAGTTAGAGATGCATGATGGAGTCATATGTTTTTCAGAAAGAGAGGATAAAAATATATGAATGTGTTGTTTGTTTCTTAAAAGAAAATGAATATGCCCAAGGATATGGTAGCTTTGCAATTAGCCAAAGTGAACAAAAAATAAAGTACCATAACATATGGTCTACATGCCCACCTCCATATTTCTTCAACATCCATAAAGTTTAGAGAACTATGCAAAATGTGAGAATAGATTGAGGCATCTAGAAGGATGGCATCTCATCCCCAAATGCCCTCCTAATAGAGAACATGGTTTTGGAGTACTCTCTTCCATAGATATTTGGAAAATATAGGTCTCTCCAAACTAATTGTGTGATTACAAGTGAGTATTTAAATCTAGTAGTTTGTGTGTTCTCTTGTCTAGGAGATTGCTATTTTCATTTGTATTTTGCTAGAGTTTTTTGCAGAGCCAATAAGATTCTGCCAAATCTATGTGCTAGTAACATTTGAACAAGTTTGAATAGCTTTCCTTCCCAAATAAAATTATAGAATAAAAAAGAGATTTTAATTGGTTAAGAAAATTTGTTTTATTCACTATTTACTATCAGATCCTTACCAATAGTTCTCTATAGTGGTAGGAACTAATAATAGCCGCATCAATGCACATAATTCAACATTTCACTATGCATGCACCTGTGGGAATTTTTTCATGTGCTTGGCATACATGATATTCCCAACATTCTTTAACAATAATATCTCTCTATCCATTTGATTTGATAGGGATCTGTACCTGTGGATTTTTGGTGAGGATGGCAGAGAAGTCCAAGATGGTGGCTTGAGACTTCATCCATGAAGTAAGTAATACCATGAGATGACATATATAAATGGATTTTGAACAATATATTTGCATGAATACTCATTCTACCATTTTACATTAGGGCCTATTTGTTTTGCTAGAATTTGATTGGAATATGAATGGAGAATTATAATTTATTTTCAATTCTCTATTTGGTGCATCAAAGTAGAATTGAGAATAATAATTTATTTTTAATTTTATGTTTGGTGCATCAAATTGGAATTGGGAATTAGAATTTGTATTCTCAATTTGACCCCAAAATGAGCATGTGTCAATTCTAAAACATACTAGTCATTTGAATAGCTATTCCTATTCTTATTTTAACTTTGTCTTATTTGATAAATTTTGAAGTCCATGCACTCTATTGCCCTATTCGATTTTGAATGTGCTCTAAGGCTTGGCTACTAAATGTTTTCAATGGATTCTCCATGAGAAGTCCTCTTTGGCTCAAGCTCAAAACAAGGATGGAAACACACCACTGCATGAAGGTGCTAAATCTAGAAGCACATGCATATTGTTGAAGAATTCCTTAAAGCCAAACAAAGTTCTAACTATCACCCCAATAAGTTTGGAGATTTTGTCAAATTATTTATAGTTGAATACTTTTCTATCCATTGTAAAAAAATCTTGGAGAATTTTTCAAAGTCAATTTAGACAAATGGATTTTCGATGAATTTCTTCATCTAAAAATCTGCATAACAAAGCTGGAGAGATGCCTTTGGTGATAGCTTCACAGTATGGCCACAAATAGTAGAGCACTTGAAGCTTTTGGTCCATCAATGCTAGCATTGTTTATGGTCTAATGATGGATTTGGTCTTCTTTAGCATCAATCTACTTAAGTTTGGTGCCAACCATAGGTAGATCTTTAAAGGAAAATTGAATTGGAGCTCTAGAGGAGTAGTCAAGTGAAACCTCAATCTCATTGCTATGTTTTCTTCAATATATTTACAAGGATGATCTATCATTATTCATGTTCTAGTTTCATCACCATTTGCCCCTTCCAAATCAAATTATTACACAAGTTGTGTAGAACCAAATGAAATGTAGAATAAAAAATCCTATTATTATTCTTATCTCTAATCCTATTCCTATTCTTCATTCTATTCCTAATCCTATTCTCCATTCCCTATTCTCAATTTCCTATCCTACAACCAAATGGGACCTTAGATCAAATAGTTTGCATTATTTATTGCTATGATAATGTTTAGAATATGATGCAAATGTTTTGGGTGTTGATCTAATCATAAACACAAATTAAGAATTCCCTAACACCATTTAATGTCCTTGTGAGCTAGATAGTGGTCATCTTTCAGTGATTTCTATTGTGCCAGACTATTATCAAACAAATCTAGAGATGACTTGTTGTTTCCCAATGCACATGGAATACTCAAATTAGGTGTAAAATATGTTATCAAGCTGATACCAATGCCATATGCCACTGCTGGATTAGAATGTGTAGATTATAATTCATATTTTCTAAGGCTCTCTACCCACTAATGTTTCTTTGAAACATTTAATCCTATGTGTGATCATTGTGTAGACTAGACCCTATACAATCATTTTTTATCATATAAAACACTCCTTTCTTATGCATAGACTCATGTTATTGAGTCAATGACATGGTGGGGACTAGGAGTTATCCATTATCACTATGTTTATTTGCACACTTGAGTATTATCAAAGTGATAGGTCAATGATCTTCTACCAACTAGACTCATGAGGAATATCAAACTTGTGGTAAAATGTGGTAATAATCTTGTTCAATAACATAATGTGTTATAGTCTGAAGCATCAAATTCATGGTAGAATTGGGTTGTTGACCCTCCTTGATCATGGTATATGTCATAATTCCTCATCTTCAAACCAACGATTCCATCTATTCATGTCTGATACACATTTTCCATCTTACATATACTTTTGAGATGATCCTCCTTCTAATTCTTAACCATTATCAACCAGACAAAGAGGTTAATAACTGAGCTCAAAATATGTGTTTTGAAATCAAATCTTAACCTTTTTGGATGAGAGGTTAAGGTTAATGATTGGGTGGAAAAATCATGTTTTGGAAGTTTATCTTAACCTTTCTATGGGGAGAGGTTAAGATTTCAAATTGAAATGTGTGTTCTGGACCCCAACCATTAATCATTTTTATAGGTTAATGGTTAATGATGTGAAAGAAAGTATGCATTTTGGAAATTTATATTAACCTTTTTGATGGAGAGGTTAAGATATTAAGATGAAACATTTGTTTTGGGATGCTTCATTAACCTTTGATAACTTGAATCTTGGGAGCCAGATTTCAAAAATTTAAAGTACTAGATGGAGCAAGAGACAAAACTGATACATCAAGATTAGAAAGCCTTAAAAAATATAATTGATAATTGGCCCATTCAAATCATGAAGTTTGATTCATTCAAACTTGTTTTGACTCAAAATAAAGATGGAATTTTCACAATTTGGCAAGTACAAGAACCATGGCAACACATCAATACCCTTTGCAAGCTAAAATAATGCACCTAAACTTGGATAATACATTTTTGTGATGATGTTGATAGGAGTTCTGAATGAGTTTATGCATATTTATATGTGTCACATCCGAGTACCACTTAAGAGCATGATTTTTGCCAAAAAAAATTAGAAGAGAAATTGCAAAAAACTTTAGCCTCTTCAAGGCTTAATTGGACAATTTTGTTAGTCACTTTAGTCCAATATTTGGTTGAAACAAATCAATGAAATTAATAATTAGTGTCTATTGATTTTTTTAGATTTTTGCAAATGCAATAGCACGGCCATAATGTTTTGGTATGCCTTTTTGCAGCAACATCTTGCATTTATACATAGTTTAAGACAAGAAGAAACATGTCCCCTAAAGGGACACATCAATTATTTTAATATTTAAGATTAATTATTAGACAATTAGTTATTATATGATCACACACAAAAAAATAAATTATCTAATCATTATCAATCATAATAATCAGTCAGTCTAATGTATCTCTAAATTAAATCAATCTAACATAAGCTACAACATTAGCACTCCCTCTTAGCTAGGGAGGGCAAACACATGACCGTATATTACCTCAATGTAATATACAAATATCTTTGATTAAAAGATGTTAAAAATTTTTATATCACATTTGATATCATGTCTATTGGCCTTTTAGAATATCAACATATGATATTCACCAAATACTTAGAGCAATGGCCCACATAACATCAATAAATGATATTCACCATGTACTCAATACAATATGATATTACATCTAATATCATGAGTATCAATAGAATATCATCATCTAATATTCATGAAGCACTCAAAAAGTTTGATATCACATCTGATATCATGAGAACTAGTCTCCTAGAATATCAACGCATGATATTCACCAAATAATCTGTGTAATGGTCTTCGATAATGTGGAGATGTAAGATATTCATCAAGTTTTGTAAGTAATAGCCTTCTAGAATATCAAATTTCATGATATTCACTAAGTACTCTCTATAATGGCCCTCCAGAACATCAATTTGTATAACATTCACTATGTAGTCATTTTTTTTCATAAGGTATGTGCACACACATTGTCATAATTCTTACCATATTTAAATACCTACCATGAAAAGTCTAATCTATCATGATTTGTATAGAAATTGTAAGATATCCATCATAATATAAAATTAAGTTATGGTAATATCATCACCTTTCAATAACTTATGCAAATATAAGTGATAATCATTTGGAAGTCATCATGTCCTCACAGTTGTACATAGAGGATATGCCCATTAAGGTCATATAGTCAAACACAAGGACTTTTGAACTCCCTTTGGAAATCAATTATCTAAGCTCCTAAACCAATGCTTCCTTTGATGGTTTTCATGCTTCTTCTCAAACTAATGTGATTAAGATCTTCAAAGATCAAATGAAACATATCCTCTATCTATTCCTTTAGACAAATGTGTCAAACTCCCTCTAAATCTGATATCAATCTCTATTTTCCTTTAATATCATTCTTAGAGGAAAAGATCAAGACAAATATCTCTTATAATACATATATAACTATAAATAATGAGTAGACAAATGTAATACTCAATAATAATAAATACTTATCTCATATGCCTTAAATAATAAACTAACTCCATATGTATCAATTTAGAAAAATGACTAGTACTTTAGGATTGTTGCCCAATACGTTGACCATCTTTATACTTTTATCAAATGGACCTTCCTTTAATCCTCTATTCTTGTCTACTAGCATTTCATGGTCAATTCTTATTGACCTCCTTGTATCTTTCCATACCCTCTCTAGATACAGGCACATGTTCCATTGATAGGAAGCGAGACAATATTTTGTAGTATGCCCAACACCTTGGTCAACCACATTATTCCATTATAACACTGTGATAGTGTTTACTATCACTACAAACTCATTTTCTAATGCTACGAATGCTTCTACAACTTCTTATTGTTCTCTATTTTGTTGTATTCTCAAAATGCCTCCCTTCACCCCTTTTATAGTACTTAACCAAGAGGATTCTAGTTGCTTCTTGAAAAGGACAACCTAACCAAGAAGTTTCTAGTTGCTTCTCAATTAAAATAACGTAACCAATAGGTTACTAGTGGCTTCTAGAAGGAGTAAATTAATTAACAAAATTTTTTTTGTAACACTAACAACTATTTTCCAATTAATGACATGAGCATGAACAACTATCCAAGCTTCCTAAAACTAATATTCCTTAGCAAGGAAGTTGTTCTTTATGACACCCAACTTATCTCTGAAGAAGATGAATTTTTCCTTCCCCAATGCCTTTGTTACAATGTCTACTACCTTCTCCTTTGTAGGTATGTACTAGTAGCTAAGCAACACCCCATTGCACATTATCTCTGATGAAGTGATATCTAATGTCTACTACATTCTCACAAAACTTGATGCAACTTTGATTATCACAATGTATCATAGTAGTCTCAACCTTCTGACCAAACAAGGCTACTAACAACTTTTAAAGCCATATAGATTCACATGTCACAATGCTAAGTACTATGTATTTTTCTTTTGCTAAACTTAGAGCCATGGATTTTTTCTTCCTACTAAACCAAGATAAACTCCTAATCCCAAACTAAAACAACACCCTAAAGTTCTCCTTTTGTCCATTATACTTCCTACCTAATATGCATCAGTATAGCCCATCAACATGATACCTTCACTTCAAACATATCTGATTCCATACTCAACTATTCTATGCAAGTAACAAAATACATGCTTAGCTTCTATCCAATGTATTCTCTTTAGTTCAATCATGAACTAACTAAGAGAGTTTAGTACAAATGCTATATCTAGCCTAGTGTTGACCAAATACATAAGTGAACCAATCAAATGTCTATATAAAGTGGGATCTAGATCCTTCTCCTTAGATGTATCTACCTTCCTCCAATTCATGATCATGGGTGTAGACATGGCTTTGCAATCCTCAATCCCAAGTCACTTCAAGATTTCAATGCAGTATTTCCCTTGACCAAGGAAAATTTTTCCTTCTATCTACCACACCTCCATGCCTAAAAAGTAGTGTAAAATTCCTAAGTCCATCTCAAACTCTTCTACAAGGTCCCTTTTGTAGTCTTATATGAACCCTTGTGAACCTATAAGAAAGAAGTCATTCACATAAAGAACAAGAATGAGAATCTCACCACCAACCACCAAGTAGTAGAGGTTAACATCCACTTCACTCTTCACAAAGCCTATTTCTTACAAGCATGTGTTACTGCCCTCATACCATGCTTTGGGATCTTGCTTGAGTCCATACAATGCTCTCTTTGATCTACACATGTAGGTCTATTTGTTGTGTTCTACAAAGCCTTCTGGTTTCTCTATGTATACCTCCTCCTTTAACTCACCATCAAGAAATTTTGTCTTGACATCCATTTGATGGATTTTCCATCCCATCTGTGTTGCAAATGAGATCATAGATTGTATAGAAGTATACTTGACCACTAGAGAAAATGTCTCCTTCTATTCTATTCCCTCCTTCTAAGAGAATCCCTTGGCCATAAACCTTGTTGTATTTCTTGATGCTACCATTTGCATTGTGCTTTATCTTATATATCTAGCATGATCCAATAGTTTACCTATTTTCTGGTCTAGAAACTACCTCCCACACATCATTCTACATTATTGAGGAATAATCCTCAACCATAGCATATCTCCATACCTGATACTCTATAGTCTCCTAATAGCTCGAAGGCTCACTATCTGCCAACTGACTAACTAATGCCACATAGTCATTAAACTTGGCTAGTTGTCTTTGCTATCTAGTACTCATCCTAGGAGCTCCCAAAAACTCCTAAGTATCCCTTTGTGTCTCTTGAATGTCATGATTCCTACTTCAAATTGTAGAGGATGAAATATCAACCTCCAAGTCTTTCCCATTACACCCGTTGCTCCCCGCACTATGAAACTTCACCACCTAAGCTTACACTTGTACTAGCAACTGTACTTGTGCTTTACTACCCTTAACTAGGCCTTGGAGCTTTTTTTGGTTGCTCACTCTGATCATCTACTTGAAAATATTTGTACCTTCTAAATACTTGGTCCTCCATGAACATGACATCACATTTGACAATAACTTTTCTAGTCTTAAGGATAAGAATCTTGCATGTCTTTAAGGTTTCATAGTACCCAATAAAGTACCCTCTCTCTATAGTTTGGTCTAACTTGGTATGTGTATTGCCTATAGTATGAAAATATGCCAAACTCCCAAATACTTTGAAATGGCTAACATCAAGATTTTTTTCTATGAAAGCCTCCTCCAGTGTCATCCTCCCTAGTATCTTGTGTGTAACCCTATTCTAAATTTAGACTATTGTATACACATTTCTACCCATAAGTAGTGGGGCATATCCTAGTCATGTAGCATAGATCTTTCCACCTCTAATATAGAATAGTTCTTCCTCTTAGCAACTCCATTATGCTATGGATTGTAAGGAACAATCAACTCTCTCTTGATTCCTTTCTTGGTACAAAACTCCTTGAAGTTATTTCCTTTGTACTTGCCCCCATTATCAAACTGAAGAACCTTTATCTTCTTTACTATCAAGTTCTCGACTAGAGCCTTGAATTCTTAGAATTGACTGAAAAACTTAGCCTTGGTCTTCAAGAATCATATTCAGGTCCTCCTAGAGAAATCATCAATAAAAACTTAACATAGTAGTCATATCCTCTGATAAAATTTGTTGACATTGGTCCACATACATCCAAATGTACTAGATCAAGAACTCCTTCAAATCTAGTGTCACTCCTTGGAAAAGATGCTTTCACAAACTTCCCTAACACACATCCTTTACATAAATCATCATGCTCTGTGCTCACCTCTAGAACACCTGTCATAGTTTCATGAAGCAATTTGAGTGCTCCATGATAAATATGGACCATCATCCTATGAGGTATCTCTCCAAGATCTCTAGGATTATTGCTTCTCATGAGTGCCTAAGGAGTATCAAATTGCAACCTATAAAGGTGACCACTCCTAACTACAATAGTTATGGGTGATTTTCAATCCTTGTGCTTAATCAACACATGTGTCCCTCTAAAGAGTAAATTATACCCCCATTTCTAAAGAATAGAGAAATAAAATTCATACCTAAGTCTGGCACATGCAATACATCATGAACTGGAATTATCTTTCCATTCTCCCTTTGAAACTTAATAGTCCCTTTCCCAACTAGGTTGAGTTTGGACAAGTTTCCCATAGATATCTTGTTATTGGTGTTCTCCTATTTATAACTAGAGAAGTGCTCTCTAACTCCTATCATATGAAATGATACCCCACTATCTATATACTAGATAGTTTGTGAGGTTGAGTTTACCATACAAGCTATAAGTACAAACTCATCTTCTGTTCTACTAGAGAGTTCTTCTACAGTTACTAAAGTTGTCAGCTACTTCTTTGCATTCTCCCTTTCTAGGCAATCATTGACATAGTGACCATACTTGTGAAATCTAAAGCACTTGACCTTAGAAAGGTCCTTCTATTTCTTGTCACCTTGTTAATTCAATCCTTTCCTAGATCCCTTCTTTGCTTTCCCTTTCCCCACTAGAGAAACAATATCCCATTCCACCTTACTTTTTCAATTGTTGTTGGAACCATTGACAAGACTTAGTCTTAACTCATCATGAGTGAAATTAGTCCATAATTAATTAGAACTCAATAAGGTATCTCATATACTAATAACGTGAACAAAGAAACTCCACTATTTGGAAAACCTGTTTAGGGTTATTCTCAGTAGTTCATCATTATTGGGACTATCTCCAATAGCTACTAACATGTCCTTGACAAGTCTAAACCTAGTATAGCTTGTGAAGACTTCTCAAGACTTCTCCCTCATTGATATGGGTATTCTTAAGCTTCTCTTTGAGAATCATCTTCCTGTTAGTGGTAGCATTCTGGTACACATTCATAATAGCACCCCACATCTTCTTCGTTGTATCTCATTCTAAGATATGTGGAATAATATAATCCTTGACACCATCAAGGATAATCCAGCTCACTTTGGAATCATCATTCTTATATGCTACAAGTTGTGTTACATCTGTAGTTATAGTTATACCTATGGTAGCATACTCCTTGATTCCATTCTCTTCCAACAATAATGAAATTTTGGCCTTCTAGACACTAAAAATTGAGGCACCATCTAATTTATACTAATCTCTCGAACTAGTTGAAGCCATCTCAAGGGATTAATGCAATAATAATTCGAAGAGATCACACTAGGTTATACAAACCCTTAATTTCATTCCTATGGAAAAATGTTAGGAATAAGGTGTCTAAACCTTGTATAATTCCTATTCTTATTATTTGTTTTGTAAAATGTATTTCTTGCAAATAATGTTGATGTGTTGACATCTTGAAGTATGTGTAAGGAGATCATGACTAAAATGGTTATGATGGATTCCTATGACATGTAAGATCTTGTCGATGTTGAGCTTGCACTGCAAGTGTATTGTAATCTTTTGTTGAAGATAATACATTGTGCAGGGTCTGAAGGGGTGGGGTTGTTTTACCGAAAGGAATTTCCCCACTGGAAAATCCTTGTGTTATGTGTTCCTTTCTCTGTCTATTTTCTGTATGCATGGTTGGCTGCAATATTATTGTTTACATGATATTGAATTTGTAAGTGTAGAAGATTTTAATAGGATTTGCATTGTACTTTCCTTATGAGATTAGTGTAGGAAGTTGTTTCCACACCTGAGTTTCCTTACAAGTGGTATCAGAGCTTGATCAAATTTTGATCCTAGTTGTTGGGTAGGGTTTTTTGAGCTAATCTCAAGTTGAGTGGGAGTCTTTTGTAGAGTATCCTGAATCTTATTTGCAGATTGAGATGGCAAGTTCATCATATGGAAGAATGGAGGTGGAGAAATTTAATGGCACTAATTTCGAGTTGTGGAAACTCAAGATGGAAGACATGTTGGAAGATTGTGACCTATGGGAAGTGAATACAAGTGCTACAAGACCAAAAACTATAGCTCAAGCAGATTGGGATATCAAAGACCATAAAGCTAAGGGTCTCATAAGACTCTGTTTAACCGATGCAGTCCTTCTGAATGTTCTAGATGAGAAAACTGCATATAGTTTGTGGGAGAGACTTGGGGCCATGTATCAGGCCAAATCTTTGGTGAAAAAGTTATTCCTAATAAAGAATTTGTATTATTTGTGAATGGAGGAAGGTGGATCCTTAACGGATCATTTAAATCCATTTAATCTGCTAGCTGCATAGTTGACATCAGCTGGTGTCAAGTTAGAGGAGGAGGATCGTTGCTACACACTTTTGTGTTCTTTACCTGATTCATGGGACCATCTTGTGATGGCTCTTGGAAGCACATTAGTCACCTTCAAAATGGATGATGTGGTGTATTCATTGCTATCAGAGGAGATGCGAAGAAAGGCTTCCATTTCAAAAAAAGAAGCCCTTGTTGTTCGTGGGAGATCCACAAAAAGAGGAAATAAAAATGACAATAAGTCTAACAATAAGGGTAGATCCAAATCCTGTGGGAAGTCAAAGACTTCCAATAAGTCCAAGGAAAAATGTTTGAACTGTGATAAGACTGGGCACTTTCGTAAAGACTGTAAAGAGCCTAAGAAGAAGAAGAAAGCCTCAGATTCTGGTTCTAAAAAATCTCAAGAAGATGGCAATGCATTCATCGTAGCTTTGGTAGCCCATGCATCTGATGATGTGTGGTTGGTTGACTCGGGTGCATCTTTTCACATGACCTCTCATCGAAACTGGTTCTCAAGATATGAAGAGTTTGATGGTGGAAAGGTGTACTTGGGTGATGATTCTCACCTAAAGATAGATGGACATGGAAGGATCACTATCAAATTTCCTGATGAACGAGTAAAGGGAATCAATGGAGTTATGCACATTCTAGGTTTGCCATGAAACCTATTATCTATAAGTATGCTGAATCATGTAGGTGTACAAGTTGTTTTTTCTAAAGATGGATGTAAGATGATGAGAGGAGCTATGGTGCTTGCTAAGGGTACTAGGAGAGGTACTTTGTTTCAGCTTGATGCACACATTTCTCAGTGTAATAGTTCTTCTATTTCAAAGAAGAGAGAAACTATCACTTCATCCCCACCATTTGAATGAGCAGTAAAGAAGACTGTGGTTAGTAGTTTTGATGGTAGTATAACAATTGTACCTAAGGGTGCAAACACTTTGGAAGGAAAGCTTCCTATAGAAAAGACAATGTTGTGGCATATGAGATTTGGCCACATTGGTGAGAAGGGTCTCAGAACCCTGAAAAATAAGAATCTCATTGAGGGGTTAAATGATTGCAATCTCGAGTTTGACTTCTGTGAACACTGTGTATATGGTAAACAAAATCATGTTTAGTTTTACTCTAGTTCTCACAAATCTTCTGATGTTTTGGATCTTATTCATTCTGATGTATTTGGTCCTGTAAAAGTTCCTTCAATCTCCAAGTCTGAATTTTTTGTATCTTTAATAGATGATTATAGTAGAAGGACATGGATTTATTTCCTTAAAATTAAGACACAAGTCTTTACTTGATTCAAGGAATTTAAATCCCTTGTAGAGAATCAGACTAGTAAGAAGATTAAGTGTGTGAGAACTGACAATGGCGGTGAGTTTTGCTCAGCAGAGTTTGAATAGTTCTGTAAAGAACAAGGTATCAAGAGGCATAAGACAACTCCTTATACCCTAGAGCAAAATGGAGTTGCAAAGAGAATGAACAGGACACTGATGGAGAAGGCTAGGAGTATGCTTAGTGGAGCTGGTTTAGAACAAAAGTTCTAGGCCAAAGCTATGGCCACTGCTTGCCATCTAGTTAACAGATCTCCTACATTAGCCCTTGTTGGTAAGACACCCATGGAGGTGTGGTCTAGTAAGAAGCCTTTAGTTAGACATCTTCATGTTTTTGGTTGTGAAGCTTATGCACATGTTCCAAAGGAGAAAAGATCTAAGTTGGAAAACAAAGCTGTTAAATGTATTTTCATCGGGTACAGTGCTAGTGTGAAAGGATACAAGCTTTGGGATCTTGTGACTAGTAAGGTCTTGTATAGTAGAAATGTTATTTTTAGAGAGCTAGCACCTTCTCCTATTGTGCTACA
This sequence comes from Cupressus sempervirens, assembly GCA_028749045.1. Classification (NCBI taxonomy): domain Eukaryota; kingdom Viridiplantae; phylum Streptophyta; class Pinopsida; order Cupressales; family Cupressaceae; genus Cupressus; species Cupressus sempervirens. Next base: position 789,041,523 of record CM053783.1, on the reverse strand, counting down.
ACCAGATGAAAAAGAAAAGGAAAAAGATGTTGTTCAGTTGCCTCCTACCCCTGAGAAGACTAAACAGAGAGACCATGTTGGGTCTAATGATGAGGAGAGCTCTTGCAACTATGATAGTTTAGAAGAAGAGGAAGAAAAACCTCAACCTCAGCCCTTGAGGAGATCCATGAGAGAAAGAAAGCAACCAGAAAGGTTTGGTTATTCTATGTTAGATTCCAGTTATGCTTTTGCTTTGATTACTAACATTGATGAGCCTAGATCTGTGAAGGCTTTGGGCATGGAAGATGCAAGTTCCTAGATTGAGGCTATGGATGATGAGATGGCTTCATTAGAGAAAAAAAAAACTTGGGACCTTGTACCTTGTCCTAAAGGGAGAAAATCCATTGGCTGTAAATGGGTGTTCAAGAAGAAATTCTGTGCAGATGGCAGTGTTGAAAAGTACAAAGCTAGATTGGTTGCAAAGGGGTATTCTCTCCTATTGCAAAGTTAACATCCATTAGATTTTTTTTATCTCTTGCTGCATCATATGATTTAGAGATAGAACAGATGGATGTGAAGACAACTTTCCTTCATGGTGATTTGGAGGAAGAGATTTATATGTCACAACTTGAGCACTACATTGTTAAAGGTAAAGAATCCTTAGTTTGCAAATTAAAGAAATCTCTATATGGTTTGAAGCAATCTCCTAGGATGTGGTACCTTAAGTTTGATGCCTTTGTGTTGTCAGTTGGATTTGTAAGATCAAAATTAGATCATTGTTTTTATTTCAAAATTGAAAATGATCACCTTCTTATTGTTGCATTATATGTTGATGATATGTTGTTGTTTGGGAAGGGTACGGGTATGATTTCTGATTTTAAATCTTAGTTGTCAGGACAGTTTGAGATGAAAGATCTTGGAGCAGCTAGGTACATCTCGGGTATGGAAATCAGTAGAGACAGGTCTAACAGAAAATTTTGGTTGAGTCAGAGTAAGTATGTGAAGTCTGTGTTGGACAGGTTCAACATGACAGATTGTAGACCACTATGTGTCTCTATTCCTGTGGGAACAAAGTTATTTGTAGATGATTGTCCAAAATCTCCTAGTGAGGTGGAGAACATGAGTAGAGTACCTTATGCTAGTGTAGTTGGCAGTCTTATGTATGCTATGGTCTATACTAGACCAGACATTGCCCAAGCAGTGGAAGTCCTGAGTTGATTTATGGCTAATCCTAGATGGATACATTGGGATGCAGTTAAGCGAGTGTTCAGATATTTGAGAGGTACATCAAATTACTCCATATGTTATCATGGTAACTCTTCTGGATCTCAGCATTCATTTTGTATTCATGGGTTTGTGGATTCAAATTGGGAAGGTGATATTGACTACAGGAGATCCACCAGTGCTTATGTGTTCACTATGTTTGGTGGTGCCATTAGTTGGATGAGCAAGCAACAACCTATGGTTGCTTTGTCCACTACAGAAGCCAAGTACATGTCTGCTACTCATGCTTGTAAGGAAGCCATTTGGCTTAAGAGATTGTGTTTTGATGTTGGTGTTGATGCAGAACATATTACTATTTGGTGTGACAGTCAAAGTGCTATTTGCCTTGTGAAGAATCCAACTTTCCATGCCAGAACGAAGCACATTAATGTGCAGTATCACTTTGTGAGAGATATGGTGGAAGATGGAAAGGTAAATTTGGAAAAGGTAGATACTGTGAAGAATGTTGCAGATGCATTAATGAAACCAGTGGGCACTGAGAAGTTCAGATGGTGTTTCAAGTCTATGGGCCTTTCAGCCTATAGTGGTTAGTTCCTATTATGTTCCTGTTGCTCTTACAAGGTGTTTGACAAGTGGGCGAATTTTAGGAATAAGGTTTCTCAACCTTGTATAATTCCTATTCTTATTATTTATTTTGTAAAATGTATTTCTTGCAAATAATGTTGATGTGTCGACATCTTGAAGTGTGTGTAAGGAGATCATGACTAAAATGATTATGATGGATTCCTATGACACGTAAGAGCTATGTTAGGAAGATTCAATGATAGGTGAAGACATGTGGCAACTAAGATATTTGAGTACTATACACTCTACTCCAATAGTGGGGTTCGGGGCATCACCCCAAAAAAATTTTGGGGTTCCTATTTTCTCGAAGAATGGTAAAACCCTAATACGGTTTACCTTTGGGAGTAGCCCTAAAGTGAAGGGCATGTTATAAGAATTTTTAGGGTTGCAAAGAGATGCAATGCAAAAAGGGTGTATTTTTTATATTGCGAGTAGCTACTAGAGTCTTTTGTTGTCGATGTTGAGCTTGCACTGCAAGTGTATTGTAATCTTTTCTTGAAGATAATACATTGTGTAGGTTTTGAAGGGCTGGGGTTGTTTTACTGAAAGGTTTTTCCCCACCGACAAATCCTTGTGTTATGTGTTCCTTTCTTTGTCTATTTTCTATATGCATGGTTGGCTGCAATATTGTTGTTTACATGATATTGAATCTATAAGTGTAGAAGATTTTAATAGGATTTGCATTATACTTTTCTTATGAGATTAGTGTAGGGAGCTATTTCTGCACCTTACTTTCCTTACAAAAAACACTTCTACCCTCACCACTGCTCTAGTACCATGCAAAAATTAACACTATTGTAATCACTGATTGTTAATCTCCTATAATAAATGATTATTAAACTGTCAAAAATGAATTCATAGTTAATATCAAAAAATAACATAACTACAAGTTTACCAATAAAATATGGAAATAAATTCACAACACAAAGAACACAATATTTTTGGACAAATCATCCTTGGAAAAACCCCTAAGGGAAAACTAGTTTTGCAGATGGAAAACATATTAACTTTAGAAAATCAAGAGATATAAAATTCCTTGCCACTCATTGGCAGAATTCAGATAACCTCCTAATTTATCCTACTGATATTCCTCGCTACTATCCACAACGCGATCACTGTGCTCTTGCTAACACTACAAGACTATTTGCTATCATTGAAAACTCATTTGCTAACACTCCAAATGCTTCTACAACCTCTTGTTGTTCTCTATTTTGTTTTTTATCTACAAATGCTTCCCTTGATCCCCTTTTATACTACTTAACCAATAGGATTGTAGTTTCTTCTTGAACAAGACAACCTAACCAAGAATTTTCTAGTTGATTCCTAACCAAGAAGTTTCTATTTGCTTCTCGATTAAAACAACCTAACCAATAGGTTACTAGTGGCTTCTAGAAGGAGTCAATTAATTAACAAATATTTTTCATAACTCTAACAATTAATTTCCAATTAATCAAATGAGGATGAACAACTCTCCAAGCTACCTATAACTAACATTCTTGATTATTATGTCAAGATAGAATCTAGATAAATGACCAATAAATCTTAGTAAGACATTCCTTTCTAAAATCAACATCACCTAAGGATTTCAATTCCAAGGGTATTTTTGAAGAAATATGGTCAGCATGGACCTATAATGAATTCACACCTCTAAGTTAATCACATGGCTTCCCATCATATATTGCATCCAAAATTTAACATTGGATTAAAAAAAAAATCTCCCTTTAATGGTATATTTTATTTACATTTACAACATAGTTTTAATATCATGTAGAATTTCCAAGAATTTTGTAAATGTTATAGCAGTGCTATAATATTTTAGTTTTTTTCATTTAAGTGCAACAACCTCTTGCATTTATACATGGTTTAAGACAAGAAGAGACATATCTCTTTAAGGGACATATCTATTCATTACTTTAATATTTAAGGTTAGCAATTATACAATTAGTTATTATAAGATACACACACACAAATTGTCTAATCATTATAAATCATAATAATTAATCATTCCAATGTGTCTCATGATTAAATCAATCTAACAGAAGGTACATCATTAAAGTGTCCACCAAAGACCATATTTTAGAATAGATAAATCCACTATTAGAGAAGAATTATCTTGATTAATTCATATAAGTAGAAATGATTATTTAGCTAATGTATCATGAGTGAGGAATCTAGTTGTTCAAGTCACCTAAACAAGGAATCAATCTTTAACTAATCAATTTGATCAAGGGTTTTGCAATTGTCAAATTATCTTAATGATAGGTCATCCTTTAACTAAGCTACTATTGATACAAAATCAAATGTTTCACGTCATTCAATGACTAAAATTGAAATTTGGCAAGTTCACATTTTTGATAAATTATTGAAATAACATTTCATAAATATACCATCCTTGAATTAAAGTTCTGTAGAAACACCATTCATATGTTAAGTTTCCAATAAATTACATTTTATAAAATTCAAATGAGATCATTATTTGAAAGTCCATCTTGCAAATGAAACCTTTAAATCACTTAAGTATCACACTTGATTCAAACACACATTAAAAAAATCTAAACAAAAAAATTAAACTTATATGATTTCCATAGACCATGAATGAATGTCAAGTGATGCTTTGGATCACACCCAATGATCGATAATTACAATGAAAGTGAGAAATTACATGTGGAAAATGAGATATTATAGACCGAGATCAAATTTTCCTTTGCAATTCATGCCTTGTCTATAGCAAGAATAAGAGCCCTAGGCTAATGCATATAGACTTCTCCAATGAGGGAATCCTTAAGGCCTTGGATGAAATGATGGGGTGGAAGCACAAACCTATGTCACTCTTTGTGATATCCGTAGGGTTTCTAACCAAAATAGTTTTGGCCAGAACAGTTCCAATCGAAACAATTTCAGTTGAACATATGTGGTGCTTTCCCACATCAACATGGCAGCTAGCATTTTGGCCAAAATGCTTTCGGCTGAAAGGGTTTTGGATGGAACTAGGAGGACTTTATAAATAGCCAAAAATTTCTCCTAGGCAATCATTTTCACTATTGATTAACTATAGCAGTCACCAGTGTCGTTAGAGTGTTTCAGACGTAATAGGTAGGTGAATTTTTTGTTTTTTAAAAATATTTTTTAGTTATTACATGATAATATTAATTAAATGAATTTTTTTTAAATGTTTAATTAATTAAATTAATTATATTTCAAATATTTTTTTAGTTATTGATAATAAAGCATTAGTTATGTTTTACAAAACATTAACATAGTAAACATTTTACAAAACATTAGCAAAGAGTTTAGTAGTTGATAATAAAACATTAGTTACATTTTACAAACATTAACATAGTAAACATTAACAAAAAATCTATTAGTTACATTTTACAAAAAATTAACATTCAACAAACCTTTTTGTTTACATTTTAGAAAATATTAACATAGTAAACATTAATGTTCAACAAACCCATTAGTGAAATTTTAGAAAATATTAACATAGTACAGATTAACAGCAAACCTATTGGTTACATTTTACAAAATATTAACATAGTAAAAATTAGTTCAACAAATCTATTAGTTACATTTTACAAAATATTAACATAGTAAACCTATATGTCCTTTAAACAACATTACATTTTTCAAACCTATTAGTTACATTTTAGAAAACATTAATATGATAAACCTAGATGTATTAAATAACATACATGCATATTTTTTTATTCACATACATGAGCTAGATGTGCATATTTGAGCTAGATGTTCACATACATGAGCTAGATGTACTAAATAACATGTGCATATTTTTAGTTACATTCAACTTTGTACATATTTATATACATACATTTTTTAAAATGAAATTTGACTTTCAATTTTATATGTACTTTTGTATGTATATCTTAACTCTGCATTTACAGATATTTAGATCTTTGCATATATCATTATGGCATCTGGTACTGGTGGAGCACCTACATCCTCAGGGGAGGCTAGTGTTCATGGAGGGGGTCTTAGTGCTGAGTTAGGCACAGCATGTAGACAGACATCATCTACAAAGGAGAGATGACGTTTATTTACATATACCATTGCTAGATTATCTCATGCTCTTGAGTATCTTGATTCTACATTGTTAGCTTCTACCACTCTCCCTAATAGGGAGAAGGTTGTTTCTATTAGAGATGAGTTGTGCCGGATGATCAAGATGATCTCTAGGTACAACCCATTTGATGATATTAGTATCAATAAATTTTAGTCTTCCCTTTCTCATAGTGTCACTAGCATTGTGAAGCATTCACAAATTGATGGTCAGGTCTCCACCACTATGGTGAAGACCATGTTTCCCTTTTATATAGATAGGGCTAGGGTTAGAGGTTATTTAGCAATGAAGTGTATAGATCCACTCGTTGCTCCATTTATATATCCTCGGTAATTAGCCATGCATTACAGGTCGCCACAAAAGGATGAGTTTCCCCTCTATTTTTGCAAAATTTCACTTACATAAGGATATCAACTGTACAAATTTTCTAGGTCATGTTGAATAGGGTTGAGGTAGACTATCAGAGAGATTTAGACCTATGTACACCCCTACACCCATTAATAAATGAGCAATGGTGGGTCCAAAGATTTTGTTCATGTTGAGAGGTCCACAAATGACTACTATGGGTTTGAGTGTTCTTGATGATATAGTTAGGACTTAGATATATTCAAGCATTGCCACAATTATCGCATAGTTATAGGAGATATTTTCAGATAGATGTGGTAGATACATGTTATGATCTCATGCTCCTATTTTTACAAGTGCATCCTCTAGCATAGGAGCTGATGATTTATATGAGATGGTAGATCTACCATCATTACTAGATGTTTTGGCCATATCAGATATGGATACATTGCACCATATGACATCTTATTTGGTATCTGATCTTCTTGGAGCACATCAGACATTGTTGACTCTCACAAGGATTCCTCTTTATGACATTGGTGGACACATTAGCCATATTTTGTCATGCACATCAGGACCATAGCCCTCACAGGACAAGAGGATATCCTTTCACATTCTAGAACACCTACTCCTACTCCTACACAACCTGGTCTTAGAGCACCTAGATTCCATGATTTAAAGATCACTCTATCACTACATGACTCTAATATCAGTCAGATTGGTAGAAAATTACATGATGCTATGGTAAATATTGTAAATTTATATATGTTTATATTTACTTGTTACTATAAAATTTACACATACATATTCTTGAGTGATTCAATTTAACTTGTGTACATGTACATATGTGTTCTATAGGGTCTTAGTGATAGTTTGTTGCATTTTGGAGATCTTCGGACCCCGACAAATCCTCCATGACATGAGTCATAGGTATGTTATGTATTTTTTATTATATATTTGATGGATATATATTGTACACATATGATATTTAATAAATGCATGTATACACATGAATAGTATAATTTTATAATTTTACAAATTTCTTTCATCTGACATAGATCTAGAAAATAGAGCCTTTTGGGGTCAAGGATCAAGAGGGGGATGTGCTAGATGTTAGTTTACACATACATGTCTATTTCATTGATGTTGCCAGGATATTTTATATATATACACATGTACATGTCATTTGAGATACTTTTATATGGATATATGTATGTTATTTCTAATACATGTCTTATTTCATATACTTTTATATGGATGTACATGTTATTTTAGATACATTTGATGCATGTGGTAATTTAGAGATATTTGATGTCATATTTTGGAGACATTTTATACAACATTTACATAGATGTACATATTATGTTCATGTTGAATGTATACATATGTTTTCAATATTTAATCAATAAATTTAATACATATTTAAGAAAATAACTAATGAGTAAATTAGAACTTAATGTCTTATGTACACACATGTAAAATTGATCTTTTAATGTCTTAATGTTTTATGTTTATGTATGTGTTATTCATGTTTATGTATATGTGTTATTCTTGATATATATATTTCAATAAATTTAATACATAAATTTAATAGAGAAATTCAATAAATTTGATACATAAATTCAATATATTCATGTATATTTTCAATATTTATTTAAATATGTATATGTTATTGTTTTTAATGCTTTAATCTAAGTATAATTAACTATATTTAATGACATGTCTTAAGGGAAACATATACATGTACATGTGTAACATATAAAGAGTATAACATAGAATATAACATAAATACATAACAACATTAACAATCATATGTAAGAAAACATAAACAATGTATATAAATACATACAAATACTAAAGGGGTTGTCTTCAAGAGAGGTCCTAAAAGGTGGTACTAAAGGGGTTGCAGATTTGAATTTTCTTGTGAGCATGAAACATGCTAAGTACCTACAATTATCTATGTCCATGTATCAAATCAAAATAGGCATGTACAAATAAATATAAGTTAAAATAAAGTTAAATAAATGTGTAAGTTTGTGTATACTAACCTGTACATCCATCAGACCAAATCCAGTGCTCTGAAACATTTATTCCACGATTTATGAGATCTTCAAAGAACATTGCAAAAAAATAAGCCACATAACTCCTATCATGAACTCTATCATCACTAATATAGAAATGAACCTCTTTGATGATGATCCGTTCATTTTCATCCAACCTTTCTATCTAATCAACCTCAAATTGTGCATGTCTATAGGTCACTTGCACAAATATTGCAACTTGTTTAGAATGATAATATTTCCCTTAAAGCTTTTCTTTAGGTGCAAATGTATAATTCTTAGAAAAATCTACAACTAAAAGTATACAACCAAGTGCAAAACAATTTTTGGAATCGTGAAACTATTTAACTTGCCATCATGCACCATGATAATGTTGGATATGTGGATATATCAATGGAGAAAACTTGGTCATAAACTCATGATAACATAATTCACTCTCCTTCAATAAATTTTTTCTAGATTCATCTCCTATCTTATTTTGGTATGTCTCATATTCATATCTCATCCATGAGGCTAGTGTGGATTCATTAATATTCTCAATTTGCATTTAAGAAAATTTGCATAAATCTCCACAATCTTCACACTAATTTTTTATGCATTGCACTTTGAACTCATCTGAATCTTCTAATTTACCACATAATATGGACTTCACAAATTGTGTTGTACTACTAGGGATGACCAAATTAAGATCAAGTATTGACATAACTTTTTTAAATGATTGCAAGTGTAGACCAAATTCAACATGATTTCAACAACAAAAATTTTCACGCATCTTATTTATGCATACAAAGGAAGGACACAAACTCTTAAACATTCTCTAACATATTATGACATTTGAAAATATTTTCATGAATGTTTGAAATAGTTCACTTTGAGTTATATCTATGAAACATTTTGGATGTTCAATTTTGGCCCTTGTCTTTTGATCTTTAATTTTTATAGTATCACGCCTACTAGAATAAACACAAGAATGTGTGCTCCAAAATTCAATAACTTGTCTTTTCACATCTTCGAAAATTCTATCTTTTTGAGGAACTCTAAAAATATTCACCGAGTTATTCTCAATGTTATCATCTATCATATTTCTCCTCTTAAAGTATCTTTGAATAGTTCTTCTTGATATATGTAGTAAATCAAAAATTGCACGTACCTATTTTCTATGTGTTAATTTTCTACTAGATATAGTAGTCATCAATGCTCTACGTGCATTACTCAAATCACCTCCTCAAGTTGTGTTGTCAATTTTGTTATAAACATTTTGCAAGTTTTCAACTATTGTTTTATTAATATTATGCACATGATTTTTCCTATTATCAACACCCAACAACTCTAAAATAGGTCTCATATTTTTTCTCCTAAATAACATGACAAATAATTGTGCTTGTCCAAATATACTTTTATCTTTGAAATATTCATCCCACATGTTCTGAAAATACTTTCTAATAGTGTTATCATTTATCAGATTTTTAGATCGAATTTGGTTTAAAAATATTTCCTCATCCAAATCCATCAAATTTGTTATGCCTTCTAATTTGTTTCTATAAATAGAACTGCCAATTTCTTCTTCATTACTTTCATTCTCTTCATGAATCTCATCCTGTTCAGGAATTTCACTAGGTTGGTTTTGGTTATGTTTAGTATGAAATTTCATTTTGTCATCTCTTTTCCTATCATATTTCCTTGATTTTTCCTTTTACTGCCCATTGAATACTTTTATCTATAGAAAAAATAATTTAAAAATTAGATTTTGAATACTAAATTCTAGCTAATGCTTCAATTTAGAATACATAAAAATAAAAATAAGTAGATGAGAAGAAACATTTTATAAATATTCGATCCTTTGCAATTCAGAGGATTTTTATGAAATAATTACCGAAAAATGACTTCAAAAATCGTTGTCTTCTGAAAATGTTCTTCTATTTTTTGTTTTTTTCTATATTTATTAAAATTAAGAACACACAAATCTTGTTTGTTACATGAAATGGCTTTAAACTAACTTATTTTATACTTGAAACAATGAAACTAACTACTTGTGGTTAGTTAGGCCGACAGGGGTTTCAGCCAAAACACTTTTGGCCAGAATGCTTCTAGTCAAAACTACCTATGTGGTATCCTACAGGTAGCTACACTAGAAAAAAATAAGAACTTCTGCAAACTTCTCACTTTGAAGGCCAATTTGACCTACTAAATTGAATTTTTTTTAAAACTAAAAATATAGTATTGTAGGTCTTGGTGTCAAGATTACGATCATATAATTTTTTTTCAATTTTGATTATGGATAATATGTTATAATTTGAAAATATTACAAGTAGGTATTTTAAGATTTAGGAAGTTTTCTATTGAAAAATAAGAAAAAAAATAGTAAGTTATGTTAAAAATTTATTATTTTTTAATTTTGCACTAGAGGAGAGAGTCTTCTTAGGAATATGTAATTTTTTTTTTTAAAATGTTGATTTGATAGAAAAAGTTTGACAGAAGAAAACAACTATCAATTTCTGATAACTTTGACTTTGACCAGTTATAACATGAAAAATATTAGCCAAATTTCAATTTTTCTTTTTTAGTGCACTAGGTATACATGTTGACTCTAACATTTTCAAAAATTAGACCAAAATATGAACATTTACATATATTTGTTTGACGGGAAAAAAATCTATATTTTCAGCATTTAAAAAAGATTAAAAATAGACTTTGAGTATTAAAAAATAGATAAAATTTTCATTCAATTTTGTTTAAAAAAATTACAAACATAAATTTCATCTAATTTTACAACTTTCATTAGTTTACATCATATACAAATTCTAAGCACAAATGCCACTTTTATGTTATTAAAGTTGAAGACTTTAAATTCTGATATCACTTCTCCTTTATAAAAGGTGACATAGGTTTGTGCTTTTACCCAATGAGATAGGAGTAAATAATCATTATTGTAGCATGAATACTACCTAAGCTAAAAGAATTATATTTCATACTAATCCACTATCATGTTTCCTTGTCGGATTGAGGGGAACTCATCAACACATGCTTCTCTGAATTGAGGAGATAAGAATCTCTCTCAAAACCTCTCCTCAAAGATCTCCCAAGTGAGATCAGCAACACTAAATTGAATATTGTAACTCTCAATATTCCATCAAATGGATGTGTGGTCCCTCAACTACATAATTTCACAATGGGCCCTCATGTTGGTTGAATATGGATACATGGTGAATCAATACTCCATGTCCAACAACCAAGTTTCAGCCTTGAGGCCACTTCCCTTGCCACCAAACAATGGTGATTTGGATTGCTAAAGAGAGTTCATGATATCCAATTTGATGGAATCTTCATTATTGTAGTCCCTACAACCCTAATGGTTCCTTCTACCATGAGGTGGAGTATGGGAATGTTCACATTCATGTTCTTCCTCTCTATGCTCTAAATGATGGGAATCTCCATGATGAGATCCCTCTTCATGATTATGTTCACGTTGGTGTTCCTCTATACATGGGCCCAATCGAGCAAGAATATCCTAGAACACTGGCATCAATGCTCCCATGAAAGCCTAATTAGCATTACCATGTTCTCCCTCTCCTACCTGACATCCTTCATAATGGTGTTCTTCTCTATGATTACCTCTATAGGTACCACCACAACCACTAGGTCTACGTATAGGAGACATCTCTCTAGAAACAACAAGATAATGTCAAAACACTTAGATCACAAGCATAAGAGTCAAAACCATGAGCTAATAATAAAATAACAACCATCAAATAATAATACATAGTGGAACAAAACCAAAGTGGAAGTATAACATAGAGATCCCAATGTTGCAACATGGGCTCTGATACTAGATGTAATGTCCCATCGAGAGATCCTTGGAACAAGGTTAAATATAAGACAAGATAAAAAAAGAAAATTAAACAAGTATGAAAGAACAAGACAACCATCATACATGGATCATAAAGATTACAATGGAAGACTAACCAATAACCAAGCTGAAAAACAAAAGTTGACTCCTAAAAATTGGCTAAGCTTGAAATCTTGAAGCCCTAAAACTTCCTAGAACCTTTATCTTAACTCGTAGAGGTCTAGAATCTATCTTAAAAGACTTGTCACATTTATTTAAATATATCTTAAGTATAAGGAATTAAATATACATAAAAAATATATTTTAAACCCCTTAGGAAATGTGTTTTCAACTAGGAAAGTGTAAAACCAAAAAGGGTATCCAAAACCAATTTTCAAACTTTTCTTCGATAAGCCAAGATAGCCCCTATTTTTTACATGAGACCAGAGAGTGATAGATTCTTGCACAAATATGTGCCTCATGCCACATGAATAAGTGTCTTTTCATGCAAATATTTGCTTGAATGCATGAGGAAGTGTTTGGTCATACAACCAAGTCACCCCAAGACTGGAGTAGGATTTCATACAAGAAAGTGTCAAGCTATCCAAAGAAACCAAAAATGAAGTGCAAAGACTTGCAGTCTCACATGAGAAAGTCAAATTTTGCATGAGAACTCAAGTCAACATGCCAAAAAAAGAAAATAAAAAATAGAGAAGGAAACTAAGAAAACTAAGTAATGAAGTTCCTCCACACAGGGAGTACCAGATCCACATTTTGAGGCAAGAGCACTCGAACCATATCTTAAAGATGGAAAGATGGAAATAACATCTAACCATCTAAACATACAACAAGAAAAAAGAATAGAAGGGAAACATCATAGAGTACTGAAAGCAACATCACAGTAAATAGAAATAACATCATAATGAACAGAATTAACATTGCAACAAACAAACTAAGTACGTATCTATCCTCCCAACCATCAATAGCATCATAAGACCATCATGGAGCCTAGCCATCCCAAGCCACCAATTAGATTGTCAGTAATATTATAATAGGGATGTCACTACTAACACATACTACAACAAGCATAAGGAAATCTAACATGCTATAAGTAAAGCATAAGATAATCCTACAAGTAGATAACATCACCTATCACATGCTAATCATCATAATAAGAAAATGCATCAAATATGACATCATCTAAACTTGATATACAAGCATCCCAAAGAAAGCATAAATCACAAGAAAGCATACTTCAAAACCCAAAGTACCAAGTGAAAATATCTAGGAATGGTCATGCTAGAACAATAGACCATCTTTGTACACCAGCCCTTAGTAGTGGTATAGGTAGCTACACCTCCCAAACATGTGGAATCTGTAGGTCCACACTTGCCATACTGATGGAGATAATGATCCAACCAAAAACACATGCAAAGAAAACATCCATGGCTAACATACATGCCAGGCAGTATGATGACTGAATCCAAGACTAGACAATGCATAAACTATATGTCCTGGTCAGACACTTAATGGGCTACTAAGTAGGGGCTGGCATCATGGAGAGTTGCTTAGCATCAACAAGCCCAAGCTCAAATCATGCAGATACAACTCCCTGAATGAAAGGCTCAACCATAGAACATTTTTCATTATCTTAATTTTTAATACCACTAGTGTTTTATTTAGTTATCACTTATATAAAGCTCCCTCTACTAACCCATAGCTTCATGATCACTAGGCTATGAGATAGAAGTCCCCTCCATATACTACCCTACCCTACCCATGCTCATCCAATGATGAGCACCCATAGGCATGTAGATTCCTAGCCCAAACCCAATGATCATAACTTTCAAAAGTACTAATGTATGCACATGCACTAATGTGTGGTGCACCACAATTACAAAGATCATAACACAAGGACTAGATGAGAACACAAGCAGAAAGTCACTCAACCAAAAATAGACTTGGGAGGACAAATACAACACTCATCCCAATGCAACATAAACATGAAATAAAGGTTTGACCAACATCCTAACAGATAATCTAGGTCCACAATGCAACTAATGCCAAGAAAACTCAAGAAAACATGGCAACAAACAAAATGAGGTAAAAACCCCAAAAATTGGAAAAAATTTAAAATTAAAACCCATTTGGCCTTTGGGTGTAAAAACCCCAAAAATCCAAAAATAAATGAGTTTGGATTTTGTATTAAAAAATGGCTAGCATAATGGCTCAAAATTCCAAACCCTCATCCCAAAAATAGGGAAAACATTCATACTCGACCAACTGGGTAAAACTAGCAAGCAAAAATAGAGGGGAACACTAGTTCTTAGCCTCCTAACATACTACTACAAGAAATAGAAGCTAAAAAAAAGTATAAACAATAAAATGGGAAGGCCCCACCTGATAGAAAAAGGGTAGAAACTAAAACCTATAGAATAAAATAAATATCCTACCAAAACTACAGAAAGTGATAGTAAAGCGAGAACTCCCCGAGTTGGATCTAGCAAGACTAATCTTGCAAAAAAACCATGCTCATAGCTCCCAAAATGAACAAAATTTGAATACTTCAGAAGAAGATTCTCAAAAAGCTCTCAAATTTTCTATTTGAAAAAGTGAGAAGTGAATAATAAAATCACTTTTTCAATACTTATTCACTTTTCCAGTGAATAGTTGACCAATTAGGGAAAATAGTCAACTAGAGTAGCTAGACTTCTAAATTATCCAAATGAAAATAGGTTACTCTCTATAATGGGAATTCACCTAAGGAAAATTTTGTAGAAATTAAATCCAAAAAGATTTAAAACCTAGAAACCCAAAATCATAGAAAATCACTTAACACTTTCATGATAGAGTGAACCTCTAAATGCACAGGCATGCTCATTGGTCTAACCACATAATTTAGATGAGTTCAAATTTACTAATCACCAAAAGGTTTTAATTTAAATAATTAAAATAATGATACATCGACCATTTAGGGATGACATTGGTAAAATATGAATAGTTGAATCGCTAACTCCATGTGCCACTACCAAGGATATAATTCCTACACACTAAAACAAATGATCAAGAGTAATTACATAATAATATCATAGCTGAAGAAATAAATGCCTTAAATAGCTAATTAATCCATTTACATAACTCACATTCACATAAAGCATACAGATACAAGAATGAAGTTAATAACCATAGCATGAAATCCATCACATAACATAATCAGAAAGTATGTCCAAACACCAGATAATTAGATATCATCATAGATCTACTATCATCTCAAATTTGCATCAACATGAAATTATGATAAACTAAACAACATAGCAATATAGCATCTATGGTACTGAATCAAAGTATAACATCCAACCCTCAGGTAATCTCAAAATACAAATAACAATAAGAGTATCAAGTATCTCTCAAATCAAAATAGGAAAGGTACAAACTACAACCACGAGAAGAACTACACCCATCCTAGGTAGTAAATCCTTGCTAGGTCTTTGGCCACTCTATATCTAATCTTGACAAGATTATTGATGCTATGGTGAATGATTTGGGCTTATCATTGTTGGAAATTTTCCTTTGTTCAAAATTTTTGTGAAATAAATTAGGTAGTGGGTGGTCTTAATCTAGTCCCTTAGAAGAAGTATTAAAATTAATGCCCTAATTAATGGCTTGTTTCTATCTTCCTTTGTGTTCCAAAAGGATCTCTCTAATGTCCTCAAAAATGGACCTTGGACTCTGGGATCAAACACAAGAAAAATCCTCAATATTCACATGTGGAAACCTAAGCTTGACCCAACCATTGATTTGGGGGCTGCTCTAACATGAGTAAGATTAAGAGGTTTAAACTCTTTGGGAGTACTAGAATAATAAGGTTTTTAAGGGTATAGCTGTCTTCTTATATTCACTATTGGAAGTTAATAAGGTCACCCAAACAAAATACCAACACCTATTTGTGAGAATTTTTAGTGTGATAGAAAATCAAGTTCTTCCTTTAGAGGTCACTATTGATTCCAAGCTAGCTTCCTATGTCCAACCATTGTACTATGAAAAAGAAGATCTATTATGTTGAATGTGTAAAAGGTTTGCGCATTAAGATGTAACCTGTACAACCAAGATGTCAAAGTTAGAGCCTTCTATGCTCCAAGCTAATAGATTTGGGAAATCTGATTCTATCCCTTCCATGTAGAAGGTGAACCCCTTGATAGGCCCATTTTGGAAGAAGGGAATGGATAAACCCCAAGATTTGAATCTCATGGATTTGGAGTCTATCCCTTAGCCCTTCAAGCCCTCGGTCGGTCTAGGTTTTAATTCTAGGTACTTCGATATCCAACATTCCAAAAAGAAGGTAGTTTTTTGCACTAAAGGAGGTGGAAGTTGACTATTTACTATAGTACAACATTTTTTGTTGGATATGTTGGTAGAGGCTTCCTAGGCTTTCTCTTCTAAATATGTTGAGGTTACAATTCCCTCGTCCCCTAACCTTTCTTGTATTGGTAATTCCTATATTTCTATGGTTATCCCTAGGCCAATGTTTGATTTATGTGGGCCCACTAGAGAACCTATGTCCTTGAAAATTGTGGCATCTAATCTTGTTTACCCTAAGCCAAGAATTCAGGTAAAAGGGGATTATGAGTTTGGAATATTGGAGGATGAGTTCTAGAAATTGGTAGATATTAACAACAAAGGGAAGAATAAAATATATGTGGGTAGAGAAAGGAAAGTGGGTAAACCCTGAGAACTAACAGGAGTCACTAAAGGTATGCCCCCCTAGAAGATTCTAGCAAGTGATGGGGTCCCTCTAGGGTTACAACTAGTTGTTAGGCTTGCAAGGTTTTGGTGTGTCAGAAACTAGATCGGTCTAAATGGGAACTTTAAGAAATATATGTTGAAAACTGTCATACTTGATTCCAAGGTTGATGTGGTTCTCATTGAAGAAACTAAAATGAGTAAATAAAAATTGGACAAGGTGATGTCCTATATCTATTTGTTGTAACCGTAGGTCTCGCAAGATGCCAATGGCACTTCTAGAGGTATGGCTATTACTTGGAATATGAACAAAATATTAGGTACTCTTATATATTCTAATGTGACCTCCATCATTTTAGTTTTCCATGACATTATTACTGGTTGGTACTAGAATATGGTGAATATCTATGCTTCAAACTCAAGAGGGTAAAGAAAGAAACAATAAGATTTGTTAGCAAAAATGTAGATAGGTATTCCTTTGGTGGAGTATCCTAAGCATTTGAGATCATGTGGAAGTATTGACATATTGCATGGATTCATCATTATGTTTGTCATTGATGTAAACATAGTAGTAATTTTGTGAATATTGAAAGAGTAGTAGATAGATACCAAAGTCATACAAACTAAGGTTTGATGTTTAGAGGACACATAGTTAAGGACATATTCCACATTTTTTTTAGATGATGAGGTTAAGTGTTCATCAAGTAAGCCAAAGATGCATAGAAGATATGCTTAATTTATAGAGATTAATATAGAGAAAGAGCACCTAAGAAGAAGTATATGATGATTACATTATATCATCTAAAAAATATATAAGTTGGTGATGCAAAGTTAGGCAGTAATAGAATACAAATTGATGATGATGTTGGTAAGTGTGTAAGCCCTAAACTTGGATGTTTGATAAGTTGTATAGACTATGAGTCAACAATGCTATTGTTATTGTGAATTAGTTAATTATCTTGTTTTAACTTATTGGGAAAGTTACAAGACTGATTTAATGAATTATTTTGAAGATATAATGTAAAGGAGAGATGTTTTCCTTCATTGTAAAGTGTGGGCATCGAGTATCAATTGTGAAGTGTTGAAGAAAATGCAAAAAGGAGGAGAGTATTTGGTGAATGCAAGTAAGAGATCCAAGGGATTATCGGATGGGAATTTTGTGATCTAGTTACAAGATCAAAAGGAGCATAAATCTATTGATAGGATACAGAAAGAGGAAGGAGTAGTACAATTCAATTCTATTATTCTGCAAGGAATAATATGGAGATCATTTGGATAGCGGATTCATTGGTCTTGACCCTAAAATTGTTTGGACAGTGGGTCCATCTACCTTCTAGAACTCCTAACAAGGTTGGAATCTCATAAAAAGGATTCAAAGTCTCCTAAAAGGGACTGATATGTACTAAATGTATTTCATAGACTCCTATCCTTAAACAAGGAATATTTATATTAGCACATCATCTTGTGGGTGTCATCTACACTAGGATTTTCCCTTCGATAAAGAGTTCCCTTAGTTAATAGATTTTGTGTTATTGTGCATGAGTATCTTGTTGTGGTTTCTGATTATATTGCTCATATCGTTAGGAATTGATAAGGAAGATAATTATGATAATAGTTGGATAATAGATTTACATTCCCCCCCCCCCCCCCCATTCCCCCCTCTTAGTTGTATTGGTGGACTATATATTCTAACAATTGGTATCAAAGCTTTAGGTCCTTGAAGAGAAAGCTTAACAACTTTGGGAGATCATGGTGAGAAAGGATTGTCCTAATTTAAATAAAGGAAATATTGTTTCACATAAGGTGGAGCTTCTTGGTGAGTTATTAGATTTGTATATCTAGAATAAGACATTGACTTTCCAAATCTAGAATCCTTTTGTTGCATAAAAAAGAATAGAAGCACAAGTAAAGATAGATCCATCTTAGAAGAAGACAAGAAGATCAAGGAAGGTATTTATCTGCTTATGAAAAGGGAGCCAAGAGGTATGAAAATATGTGTTCATTGGACATGTAAAGAATTCACTTCCTGATAAAGATGAATAATTCAAAGAAAATATGGAAAGATTCTTGAAAGATTGTGATGATAAGGATAATGATATTGAATTTTCTAAGAGAGAGGAAGTATTAGAAGTGAAAATTTTGGTAACTATTATTGATGATTGCAAAGAAGAAGATAATAATTGAACTATTAGAGAGAATAAGAAATTTTCTTTTAAGACTAACAATGATCTGTAGAATGATGTGCAAATTATTGAGCAAAGATGAGAATGTAGATCTAAACCAAGAGAAGAGATAAGAGTTGAGATAGAAACCCCTACATCTAACAAGAACATGACAAAGAATCACCCATTGGAGAAGGTAATTGGAAGCAGAGACAAAGGAGTGATGACAAGAAATAGAGTTAATGAGGAATTATGTCAGATTTCTCAAGTTGAACCTAAGAGTATAGATGAAGAATTTAAAGATGATCATTGGATTCAAGAAAAAAAGGAAGAATTAGATTAGATTGTGAAGAATGACACATGGGAATTTGTTCCTAAACCTAAATACAAGAATATCATAGGAATCAAATGAGTATTTAGAAACAAGACAAATGAATAAATTAAAGTTGTAAGAACTAAGGCTAGACTTGTATGCAAGGTATATTCATAGCAAGAAGGGATATATTATGAGGAGACATATGGCCCTATAGCCATAATGGAAGTAATAAGAATGTTCTTGGCTTATGTATTGAATAAGAAGTTCAAAGTATATTAGATGGACATCAAGTTAGCTTTCTTGAATGGAGAATTTGAAGAACAGGTATACATTGAGAAGCTTGAAGGTTTCCCTATGACAAAACAAAAAGGTATGGTATGGAGATTGAATAAATATCTATATGGTTTGAAGCTAGCACCAAGAAACTGGTATGCAAGGTTGGACAAGTATTTGGAAAAATGTGGATTAGCTAAAGGTATGGAAGATAGTAACATGTATCTAAAAGAAATTGAAAATGGATTTCTAATATCATTGTAATATTTGTTGATGACATGATATTTGGAGGAAATGATGAATTAAGTGATAATTTTGCTAAAGAAATGAAGAATGAGTTTGAAATGAGTATGATAGGAGAAATGAAGTTCTTCCTAGGTTTTTAGATTATGCAAAATAATGATGGCATTTTCATTTCACAAGCTAAGTATTTGAAAGATTTTTTGAAAAGATTTGGACTAGAAAGTTGTAA
Source organism: Cupressus sempervirens (assembly GCA_028749045.1). Taxonomy (NCBI): domain Eukaryota; kingdom Viridiplantae; phylum Streptophyta; class Pinopsida; order Cupressales; family Cupressaceae; genus Cupressus; species Cupressus sempervirens. Next base: position 789,021,424 of record CM053783.1, on the reverse strand, counting down.
GCCTATTGGTACACCAATGATAATTGGTCACAATTTATTTAGCAAAGATGTGACACCTAAAATTAATAAGAAGAGGTATAGACCTATGAGTAGACATTTACAATATCTAACTCACACTAGACTAGATATAGAAAATGAAGTTGGGATTGTAGCTAGATTTCAAGATGATCCTAAGGATTATCATTATGTAGTAGTAAAGAGGATATTTGAAGCCAACATATTATTATGGGATATGGTATGATAGATCAAGTGATTTAACTCTATGTGCTTATATTTATGAAGATTGGGAAGAAATTATGGATGATAGAAAGAGAACCAATGATGGAGAATTCTTTCTAGAAAGAAGATTGGTTTCTTGGCTGAGCAAGAAATGTGATTGTATTTTCCAAAGTACAATTGAGGAAGAGTATGTAGTAGCATCAAATAATTGTAATCAAGTTATGTGGGTGAAGAATATGTTGAAGGGTATTGGGACAAAAAATTTAGAACTTTTTATCATATACTGTGATAACACAAGTATAGTAAGTATGTCTAAGAATCATGTGTTTCATTCCAAGACTAAGAATATATCTCTTAAGTATCATGTTTTGAGAGAGAAGGAAATAGAAAAAGAGATCATATTGGAGTGTGTTAGTACTAAAGATCAAATTGTAGATATCTTTATTAAGTCCTTACCTAAAGATACATTTGATTATTTGAAAGGTATGCTTGGGGTTATACCCCTTCCTACTTCTAAGTACATGATGCTAAGATTACATCAATCCAATGGTACATGTAGCACTATTGTTTGACAAGACTTACTGTTGATGCTTCCTATATGGGGGGAGTATCTATAATGAGCAGAGCCATTAAAGACTCTTGGTAATTGGTAGTTGTTGTTGAACAATTTCTTTGGACACTTGAGCTAATTGAAGACCTAGAGCAATAAATTGACATAATGAGGCCTTTGTCATTGATGTTAATGGGGGAGAAGAGTGCATGAAAAAAATCTCCTAAGTATGAGTGGGGGAGATATAGTTAAATGAAGGAGAGACATCCTTATTCCTTATTAGGGAGATTTAGAAAGATTCATGTATGTAAGCATAAGGAATATATCTATAGGGGGATATGTAGCATGAAAAGTTTTGATGTAGGGAGAGTTTTTTAGTGTGAAAAATTGTTGATAATCCTAAATAAGATGTAAACTAGAGTAGTGTTCTAGAGGATTTTAGATTTTATTGATGAAGATGATTTGAGAAGATGAGAATAGTAGTAGCAACATAGTACTATTTGGTATCTTGGAACCTAAATGTTTTTCATCTATGTTGTCATCAACACCAAAGGGGTAGACTGTTAACATCAATTCTGATAGGTATCCCTTTTGGGAAGTATTCTAAGCATTGGAGAACATGTGGAAGTATTGACATATTACATTCATGACTATGTCTTTCATTGATGTCAACATAGCAGTAATTCTTTGAAGATTGCCAGAGTAGTGGAGAAAGATCAAAGTTGTATAAAGTGAGGTTTAATGTTCAGGTGATGCACACTTGACAACATGTTCCACATTGTGTTTTGATGAAAAGGTTAAGTGTGCATTGAGTAAGTCAAAGACATACAAAAGATATGACTAATTTGGAGAAAGAAGTATAGAGATAGAGTACTTGAGAAGTGGTTTCTGATGATTGCATTATATCTTCTAACAGATATATAATCTAGTGATGCAAAGTTAGATAGTAATAGAAAATAGTATGATGGTGACATCAATGAGTGTGTAATCCCTACATTTATACATGTGAGAATTTGTATAGAATGTGAGTTGATAGTTCTATTATAATTGCAAATTAATTCATTATCATATAATAATTAATTGGGAATGTCTTAAGGCTAACTCAATGAATTATTTTGAAGATATGGTATAAAGGAAAGATTTTTTCCTTTATTTTTAAGTGTCCACATTGAGAATCAAGTGAAAAGTGTTGAAGGAAGTGTGAAAAGGATAAAAGTATTTGGTGAATGCAAGTAAGTGATCCAAGGGATTATTGGATGTGAAGTTTGTGATCTAGTTACAAGATCAAAAGGAGAAGTCCAGTTGACAGGACAGAGAAATAGAAAGATGAAGGAGAAGTATATTTCAATTCAATTATTTTTCAATGAATAATATAGAGATCACATAGATAGTGGGTTCATTGGTCTTGCCCCTAAAGTTGAATTTACACTGGGTCCATCTACCTTCTACAACTCCTAACATGGTTGGAATCTCCTAACAAGCATTAAAAGTCTCCTAATAGGGACTACTATGTACTTAATATATATCACAGACTCCTCACAAGGTCTATTCTTTAATAAAGAATATTTGTATTAGTGTATCATCTTGTGGGCACCATCCACACTAGGGTTTTCCCTCTAATCAAGGATTTCCCTATTTAACATATCTGATATTATTGTGCATGAGTATCTTGTTGTGGTTTCTGATTATATTTCTCATATGATTAGGAATTAAGGAAGATAATTTTGATAATATTTGTATAACTGATTCCTTGCCCTCATCAATTATATTGGTGGACTATATATTCTAACATGATTTTGTCAAAAATATATTGTGTAATAAGAAGAATTTTAAATAGATGCTAGCTAGATATTTCAACACTTCCTTACATCATTTGGGGAAATAGGGACGCTCAGAGTACTCCTTTGATAGTATGGAGGACTTGGAAGATTTCTTCCAAGTGACTAGTTTGTTTGATCTAGACCTCAAAGGGGTGAGTTTTACCTAGTACAATAGGAGATAGGGAAAAATCCTTATCCAAGTTAGATTGGATAGTTTTTCTCTTTCTTCCAACTCAAGTAATACTAATGACTTCTTCTTGGAGGATAAACCTGGAATGGGGTTGAACCATAGTGTTAAACTTCTGGAATGGAAAGCTGGAAAAATAAATGTTGGACCTTTTAGATTTGAGATAATGTGGAAAACCATGGCCAATTTCTCTTCTCTATTAAAGTTAAATTCTGAGTTGGGAGTTATCAAAGATAAGGTCAAGAAATGGAAAACAAAGGTCATTTGGTAATACCTTTGAAAAGAAAAAGGACTTAGAATGTAAACTTGTCATCTCTTAGAAGAAACTTGAAGATAATTCAAATGACCTAGACTCCCAAAAATTGGAAAGATCTTGTAAAGAAAAATGGCTCTCTATTTATGCTTAGAAAGAAACCTTCAGGAAAGCATAAATCCAAGATTAAATGGCTTACACAAGGTGATAGGAAAATTACATTTTTCCATCAAACCACTTTACAACACAAGAGTAGAAAGATAATTAGATCTCTTAAAGTGGCTAATGATATGGTGGTTACAAAGGAAGTTGATATCAACACTAAAGCCATCAACTACTTTCGAGAAATGGTAGCTCTTGATGGTGGAATTGATGACCCTCATGATCTACTTTGTTGCATTCCTAACCTTCTCTATCCTATGGGAAATACTACCATGACCAGAAAGGTTGAAACATAGGAAGTTAGAAGAATTGTTTTCTCCTTCCAAGGCTTCAAATCTCTTGGTCCTGATGGGTTCTCCCTAGCATTCTTCTAGGAATATTGGGACATTGTGGGAGAAGATATTTTCAATGTTTTTTTCTACTTCATTAGAACTATTAATATAGAAAATAAAACTAATCAAACCTATATTGTGCCCATTCCTAAAAAAAAGGACCCCATCTATATGAAAGGCTTTTGCCTATTAGTCTTTGTAATAGTATCTACAAAATTATAGCCAAGGTTTTAGTGAAAAAGATGAAGTTGATCTTGGAAAATATCATTTAAAAAATCAAAAAGGATTTTTTGGTAGCAATAATATTATGGATGCGGTCATTGTTGGGATGCAAAATTGCCTTCCTAATTTTGAGTGCCATTGAGAAATTTAAGCCCTATAAAGGGCTTTAAAATGCATGTGTACCCAGATGTTAGTTTGAGGCCTAAGAGGTGTTTAATGTTTCTAGAACCTTCCATTCAGTAATTCCACTTGTTCCATGAAGTTAATTTGAGATTTTGAGTCATTTTTTGAAGTCTCATTTTGAGCTAGTTCCAAATCTGCATTTTCACCTAAGTGTCAAATAGTGATAGGAGGCTATGTTTGCAACGGAATATCTCACATCTAAAAATGTTTCATGACTCACCACTTTGGGAGTATATATTTTCCATACTTGAGAGCCTATGTTTCAGATTTCAAGTCATTTTGAGTCCGTTTGACTAGATTTTGAATCCCTCAAAGTTGGTCAATTACTATTTTCATGTTGATGCACATTGCACATGATTCTGCGAAGCCCTATTTGACATGCTATAACATTTGACCAATTGACCAAAATGAGAAATTTCCTTTTGCATTACATTTTAGACATCAGAGAATTGTTATTTTTCAAGTTTTAGCTCATGAGAAATCCGTTTGATCAATTTTCAAACGCGATTCCAAACACAATTTCTATCTTTTTACTGGTGTCAACATTTGCAGATTTGTCGAAACCCATGTTCATGATGTCATATCTTGAAATTGGTGACAGATGAGATTGAATGGATTGTACCACTACATTTTCTTCCAAAAATAATTTAAGTGTGCTAGTTTTGAAGTCTTGACGAATCCATTTGCACACTTTCCCAGGTCAATTCTATTCGCAAAAAATGTTTTTTGTCAATGTTTCCAATCTGCGAAATCCAGGTAGCCTACTTTGACCAATCACCATTTGCACCCAATTATTTTTCATGATCCCAAATCATAGATTCATTATATCCTCATGATAGAGACCCAATGTCCCATTTTTTGTCTTCCCAAGTGTCTGTTTGACTAGTTTTCAAAGCCAAATTTGAACCTAGTTTTTTACTTTCTAACATGTTTACTTGTAGGTAATTCTAAGAGTATCTTTTGATCACAAATTTTTCTTGAGATGAGATTTGAGGGGGTAAGAGTATGCAGAAGAGAGAATTAGTGGGTTAGATTCCAGAGCCCAATCAGGTGATTTGATCAATTTTTAAGGCCTATCAGCAAACCTCCTGACAAGAAATTCATAGTTTGTTGATGGGTGATAAAGTGAGCTTTAATTGATAGTTTTTGGATCTATGGTAGAATGAGTTTTTAATGATCAATCAGTGATCAAAGTTGATTCTAGTCAATTCAAGAGGGTTGATGGATCAGTTTGGTAGTTCAGTTGTTTGAAAATGAATTTTTTTTTAGTTGGACCTACCTTGGAGCCTAGCTAAATTCCATCTAATTGATAAGGTATCAACAGATGAGAATGTTGTTTCCATGCTAAATGAGACTTCATATCTGTATCAAGAATGTAAAATGATAAAATTGGCAATAGAGATCATGCATTGAGTTGGTTTTGTTTTTACTTTGGATTATTGTCAAAACCTTTTTCAATAAATAATTCAACATTCTTCCATAAGAAGTTCATGCAAAAGGCAAAAGGAGCTCTATTTATTTGAAGGGAATCTACCAACAATGTGGATTGCCAAACATATTAAAAGAGCACCATTAAATCATAAGCAAGGGAGCTCCCACCATGCAGAGAAGAAGACCACATGGGGCCAAAGAGAAGCAGACCAAAGTATAAAAGACTACGCCATTAAAAAGAACAAGCTGCTAGACATTGAGTAAAGAATCACGTCTCAAGAAAAAAATAAGAACAAGGTGTGAGCAAATAAAAGGAGGAACAATAGTAATGTAATGTTAAAGACATTAAAATACTAGTGGAATCTCTCACTAAAGATGAGCCCTTGAAATTGATTGCATTGAGACCACACATTAAAAGAAATAGGGGAACCAAAGAAGTGCCCCACGCAAGGAAAAAAAAGCTATTGGCTTTGGATTGTTAATTGGCATTGCAAGTTTTAAAAGAATGAAAATGATCATAGTAGAGAACATCGCCAGAGAAGTCGTAGTCCAAGCAAGGTAGGGGCAGCATTATGTTTACAAATATATCCCACATTTCTCCCATAGTGGACATTTAATCTTTTTAAATACAACTACACACAAATCTATTGTCTCTAACAAGACAACACCTTTTAAAATGCAAGCATGTGGTTAATGGGCCTAGTAACGTAGGTGGATGACAATGTAAAATTTTTAAAGATGCTACATTGATGATGTGGCACACAAAATAGGGAGGCTTTAGATGTTGCCACATGTTTGGATCTAGCGGTCGACACAATTCTGCAAGAAGAAGATGCTCGTTGGTTAAACAAAGTGAGAATGTGAGCATGTGACATGTGGCACAGGTCTTCAATGGTGATGAGGTGGCACCAAATGAGCATATCAACATGGAAGCATAGGATGCTACCATGTGGCAGATCCAACAGTGAGTGCAATTCTACAAAATGGAGATGCGCACTAGTTTAAAAATGTAGAATTGCGGGGAGGTGTCATGTGTTAGTGGGTCTCACTCAACTGATGATGTGGCAGATGATGTAGATTAGGTAGGCCAATCAGAGGCCACCACATGAAAAAAACACTTGGTCAATGGAGGTTTGACCCCAAATTCAGAGGGTATGGAGAAAATTGAAAAAATAATTTAAAAATATTATTTTTTTATTATTTCTCAGAATGCACGTCAAGTTTTAAAAAATTTCAAAAGGGCATTTCTTTTCTAAATTTTGAACTTTAGATAATTTCAAATATTTTGAAATTTTAAAATTTAAAGGATGCAGACCTGATAGTTATAACAAAGGGCTATTTTTCAAACTGGTTTTCTAGAGGTTCTTGATAAGACAAATATGCAATGTTATATATCACTAGAACTAGGAGAGCATGAATTTTCTGATTATGTAGTTAGTTTTTGAATAGGAAGTAGCTTGTTCAAGCTATACAATGTTTTCTCCAAGATTTCTAACTTGCAATTGAATTCAGGTATCAAAATTCAAAACTAATTTCTAGTAAGGTAATGACCTGAATATAGGTAAAAGACCATGAAAATGTAGTTTGGGGAAAATTTGATTACTTTCAAGTCAGTTGAATCAAAGTATTATTAGCATTCTTAAGGAAAATAAGATATTTTGGCAAGCAAGAGGTTGTCATCATTTAGAAATAGATATTTATAAATCAATTACAAAGAAATGATGAAACCAAATTAGATCAAAGAGGAGAAGGAAGAAAGAGGTTGTTTAGCTGCAAAAGATTGAATTCCAAGTGGACACATGTTAGGCATAGATCAGATCTAGGAATTCATCTTCTCCTATATCTTTATATCTTTCTTTCATTGTAAGGGTTGGTAGTTTTCTCTGGGTAATACCAGTACGGTTCTAGTGTTCTACTGTGAAACCATGGAAGTGATTGGTTTTGGTTCCTATTTATTGAGCTGAGCTCTAGCAGTGAAGAACATACACCCACACCTATGCAGATTTGCATTTCATTTTCTTGCATTGTTTATGAGATATGATAATGGATGCTAGATTATGTGACATATCTTGAGCTTCATTTAGTTTTACCAATCTAATGTATTCAGTCTTTCCATGGATGAATATAAAAGGGAATTTGCATGAATTATCTAAGTTCTCTAATTCTATCTCCTAATTCTTCATGTGCTATTAACTTTGAGATTAAATGGATAAGGTTCATTTAATTTAAGGCAACTTTGATGAGTTGTATGCTAGATCTGTTGTTTCTTTTGACTCAAGGAGTTAAGTAAATGCTTCAGTATTCTGATAGGGTTTCTAGGTGTATGAAGGGGATATTGCATAAGAATTGGATTTGGGGATTTCAGTTGATAAACTTGATTGTAATGCAAACAAGTTAGGTCATCCTGTTGGTAATGACTCTTTGTTTCAATGGATAAGGCATTGATCACTAAATCAGATGCAAGTTGATATGAATGTCATTCACACAAAATCTTAACTTATGAGATTCATAGATTTTCATTTAGCTATTATGGATTTGTGTTGTTTCATGAGTTATTAGGAGATATAAGGGTTTTCATCTGTAGTAAATAGGTTCAGATTTATGTTTTAAATGCACTGGTACCATATCTCAGAACCTCAAGGTTAACCCGCCTAGGTCTCACAAAGCCTAAAGTGAAGAAGGGTCAAGACTTATAGTAGGCCCAAGACTGTAGTCAGGTGCATTGATCATAGGAATTTGCTAGCCTTAGATGCATTTGTCTGGTTTCTTGGTTGTTTGTAAAACTATTAAATCAGGAGACAACAGCCATTAGGACTCATGAAATCTTTCAATGAATGAATACCAATGATAAACTAGCCATAGTTCTCAAGATCAACATTTATAAATCTTATGCTAGAATGAAATGATCTTTCCTTGATAAATTATTAACCAAATTTGATTTCTTTGGTAAGTTCCACAAAATGGTTATAAAGTGTGTCGCCTCAATGATCTATATTGTTCTTGTCAATGGTGCCTCTTTGGGGTTTTTTACTACTAGTATAGACCATAGCCATGGAGACCCTCTCTCCCCTTACCTATTTATAATTGTGGTAGATGTCCTAATTAGGAATTTGAGTAGACTATATCTCTCCAAACCTATTTCTACTATCAAAGAAGCCACTAATATCCCCACTGTAACACATGAGAAATTTGTGGATAATACAGTCCTTTTTGGAAAAGCTATCCTATGTAAAGTGAAGGCTTGGAAATCCCCATCAGCTAAGTATGCCAATTTTTTCTAGCCAATACATTAACTTTCATAAGAGTCAAATCTTCTTTTTAACACTTAGCAATACATGCAAAGAAATAATTCTATCGAACTAGAATGCAAAATACAATGTTGCTCAGATGTGTCTCTTGGTTTTCACTTCTCCCTAGAGAAACCTAGTCATAATTATTGGAATACTATCATAAAGAAGTTTCAAAATAAATTTTCAGGATGGAAAGGAAATCTATTATGTTTTGGGTGAAAACTCCTTCTCCTTAAAGTGTTCCTACAAAGTAACCGTATGTACTTTATGCCTTTTTGTTTAATGCCCCTGAAGGTGGCAAATATCCTAGAGAAAATCCAAATGATATTTTTATGGTTGGGAGTTGAGGAAAAGATAAACATGGCTCTTGTCAATTGTAATTAATTTTTTAAACCTAAAGAGAATGGTAGCCTTGGTGTTATAAATCTTTAAAGTATGAAAAAGGTTCTTGTCTCTAAATTGGGATGGCTAACTTTAGAAGCAGTAAAAAATTGGACTAAAATCCTAAGGGTTAAATACTTATCTTATGGCCCTTCCATCTTATATCTAAGCAAGAATAACCTCAATGGTAGCTCTATTTTATAAAAGAACATGCTGAAAACCAAGGGCATGATTAGAAGAGGCAGTAGAACCCAAATAAGAAATGGTATAAAAATCCTATTCTTGGAAGAAATATGGAAGGATGAGGCTCCTATCAAGGAGATGGAAAATGACCTTGGTCTAATAGGATGGTTAAAGGTGAATGTTGGGGAGCAAGTGGAAAACTACTTAGAATGGGAGAATGGTAATGCTAGATGGAAGGACCTCATTAGCTTGTGGTATGTTCAACATTAGGCAAAAAGAATTAGTCATGTCTCTAAGGAGATGGTTACCTTTCTTATGAACTTGCTCCCCAATCCTAATCTCTTTAATCAAGCATAAGAGGAAAAATGATTATAGAGAGAAAACATCAATGTTCTCTTCTATGTTAGTCCAGCCTACAAATCACTTGAAGATACTTTAGCTACTAAAAATTTCTAGAAGAGTATTAGGACCCATAATCTTCCACCAAAAATTAGCTATTTTTGGTCAGTTGTAGCTCATAGAAAAATCCTCACATTGCATAATCTATTTAAACATAGTCTCATGTTAACTAATAGATGTTCGCTATGTTAAAAGAATGTTGAGTCTATCAGTCATATTCTGTTACATTGCTCATCCATAGTTGAGATATTGAATCTCGTGTTCAAGGAACGTCATCTCACCGTGGTGCTCCCTAAAAATATTAATGATCAGATGATACAATGGAAGGTTTCTACTTTCTATCACCCTATCATTTCTAATTCCTTATATGGAAAATGCACAAACCTATGTCACCTTTTATAAAGGAAAAGGATATCAAAACATAAACTATTCAACTTTAATGATAGAAAAGAGACATTTGTGTTTATGATTTAAAGATGATGTAAACTATCTAACTTTGTAATATAATATAGTTGACATGTATACTGAGTGGAAAAAAAATGCTTTTGGATTTTTATGTTTCAAATGTTCAAAGCCAAACTTATCACAAATTGATAGTTTTTTTTTTTGGTTTTCTGCCAAACTTTTTCTATCAAATCTACAATTTTTTTAAAACAAATTATATATTCTTGAAGATGACTTTCTCCTTTGTAGGCACACACACACACACATTTTAACATGATTTACTATTTTTTTCTTTTTTCGAATAGAACTCTTCTCGAATGTTAAAAGACCTACTTGTAATATTTTATAACTATAACATATTATAAATACTCAAAATAGTATAAAATATAAATGACCATAATCTTGACTCCAAGACATATAAAAGGGTATTTTTAGTTCTTGAATAAAATTCATTTTGTATGGAGATATCATCCTTGAAAGTGAAAAGTTTGGAGAAATTTCATTTCTTGCTTGTGTGGTTTCCACTAAGGATGACACATAGATAGTTATAGTTGAAGCCCTTTCAGTTGTAATGGTTTCAGGTGTAACTATTTCGGTCATAACTCATATCAGTCCAAAAAGACCACTAGCAGTTCCATTGGTGGTTTCATATAAAATAAGTTATTTTTTATTTTAACTTATAATAAGTAAAATAAATTTAAAAAAATAAAGGAGTATTTTCAAAAAAATAAAAATTTTGAAGTCATATTTATCAATTGTTTTGTAGATTTTAACGACAATGTCAATAAGGTATTTTTTCACCTGGTTATTTTTATGTACTCTATATTGAAGTATTGAATTATATTTCTAATGGAATCTAAATTAAAATATTTTCCTACAAATCAAAGTATTAAATGGGTAATAAAAAGGCTAGATCAATGAAATATGATAGAATAAGAGATGGCCAAATGAAAGGTCATATAAAAAAAAATCAAAACCTTACTACTGAAGTCCATGAAGAAGATAAAATTCATGAAGTAGACAAGATTTATGAAGAGGATGAGATTCAAGAAGATGAACAAATTGGTAGTTCCAATGATAGAAATGTATTATTAGGTGTAGGAAATTTGATGGATTTGGAGAAGGACCTACTTTCTAGTCAAACTCTATCTACACATATGGTAAAAGAGAACACTATCAAAAAGAATTTCCAAAACAATTGGGATGAATATTTCAAAAAAAAAAAAAAAATTTGGAAAGGTGCAATTATTTGTCAAGTTATCTAGGAGAAAATATATGAGGCTTGTCTTGGAGTTGTTGGGTGTTGATAATAGGAAAAACCATGCATGTAATGTTAATAAAATAATAGTTGAAAATTTGCAAACTACTTATAACAAAATTGACAACACAACTCAAGGAGACGATCTGAGCACTATATATAGAGCATTGATGACTACTATATCGAGTAGAAAGTTGACACATAGAAAAAAGGTACGTGCAATTTATGATTTACTATATATATCTAGAAGAACCATTCAAAGATACATTGTGAGGAGAAATATGTTTGATGAAAACATTGAGAATAAATGGGTGAATATTTGCAAAGTTCCCCAAAAAGACAAATTTTTTGAAGATGTAAAAAGATAGGTTATTGAATTTTTGACCACATCCTCTTGTGTTTTGTCCAATAGATGTGATACTATACAAATTAAACATCAAGAGAATGGGGCAAAAATTGAACATCCAAAACATTTTATAGATATAAAACAAAGTGAATAATTTCAAACATTCAAGCAAGAATTTTCAAATGTGAAAATATCTTAGAGAATGTTTGAGAGTCTACATCCTTCCTTTGTACACATAAATAAGATATGTGAAACTTGTTATTGCCAAAACCATGTTGAATTTGGTCTACACGTGCAATCATATAAAAAATTTATGGTAGTACTTGATCCAAATTTAGTCATCGCTATCAGTTCATCATAATTTGTGAAGTTTATATTATGTGATAAATTAGAAGATTCAGATGATTTCAAAGTACAATGCATCATAAATCAATGTGTAGATATTGGAGATTTGCGTAAATTCCCACTACAAATTAATAATATTAATGAATTAGCACCAATTTCATGGATGAGACATACCAAAATAATATAGGAGTTGAATCCAAAAAAATTGTATTCAAGGAGAGTGAATTACAAGATGATGAGTTTGTGACCAAGTTTTGTCCATTGATATATACACATATCCAAAATTGTTATGGTGCATGATGGCAAGCTAAACAATTTCATGATTCAAAAATTTATTTTCTACCTAGTTGTATTCATTTAGTTGTAGATTTCTCTAAGAACTATAGATTTTCACCTCAAATAGAGCTTCAAGGTAAATATTTTAATTCTAGACAAGTTACAATATTTGTGCAAGTGACTTAGACATGCACAGTTTGAAGTGGATGAGATAGAAATTTTGGATGAAAATGAACACATTATCATCAAGGAGGTTCATTTCTATATTAGTGATGATAGATTTCATGATAGGAGTTATGTTGCTTACTATTTTGAGATGTTCTCTAAAGATCTTAGAAATCATGAAATAAATGTTTCAGAGAAATTGATTTGTTCTGATGGTTGTAAAGGTTAGTGTACATGTGTACATTTTCATTTAACTTTATTTAAAACTTATATTGATTTATAATACATGTATTTTAATTTGATGTATATAATTATTTTTAATCTCATTTCATCAACTCATGGGACAATTTAAATTTGTAAAAGCATTTAATTGGTTAGCCATGTAACATGTTAGAAGAAATGTTAGTTTTTTGTAGAACTTCTTTGATAATGGACATGGAAAAGGGGAGCATGAAGGAGTAGGAGCATGTATAAAGCATGCACTTTGACAACATGAACTTGTAGGACATATACATTTAGTTTATTCTTGATCTATTTATAGCATATTTATAGCACATTCACATTCAGGTAATATGATAGAAAGTGCAAATCAAATTATTGAATGGTGCAAAGTTCATTTTGCTACTCTAGATACTAAATAAAGTAAGCATTATTTTTGGGAAGTGAAAGGTATATATATATATATATATATATATATATATATATATATATATATATATATATATATATATATATATATATATATATATATATATATATATATATATATATATATATATAATTTGAGTTTTTAACTCTATATTTATTCTAAAATGTGATCATTATTTTTCATATTTGTAATAGATATATATTGGTGTAAATAGATATTTTCTATTTACACTTTACTTAAGTTTACTAAGGTCAATGCATTATTTTATTATTTATTAGGTTGACACTTAGGAGTTTGTGTACCTTTGTGAGTTGTCATGTTGACAAAATAGAAGTATGCAACTCTAATTTAACACATGGTGTCTACAACACTAGAGTTTGCTTAATTAACTGAGTTGTCATGTAGACAACATAGTTATTTGCACTCTTAATTAAGTACATGGTTTCTACAACATTATTTTTCATGCTACACCTTTGTAGGCTTATCCTCTCATCATCGTACTTACTCTTGTGCTTAATGGAGGATAACCCACACTTGGTGGACATGTGCCTAGTTGTATGACTTATCATGCTGCTAACTTCTAAGAATTTTAGAAGCATTCTAGAGGCCTTTATATATAGGCACTCCTAGTGTACTTGTACATTGAATGGAGTACTATATTTTTATTTTGATCATATTGTGGTCTATTTTGTCCTTGTGTTAGAGTTCCTTGGTATTGGGTTAATTTTTCCCTAAGGAAAATTCTTACATTGTATTAGAGCTAAGGGAGATTCTCAACACATAGCTATTGGAGACCTTGTTGCTTCATCTCTTAAAGGGACCCAATTCAAATCCAAAGCATCTATAGAAATTGGGAGCATCTAGAGCCAAAGCGGACCTCACCATTGCATCTAAAGTGATGATTTGGTGAAAGTAGACTATAAATTCACCTATTTTTGGCCATAGTCAATTTTGATGCAAATTTTTTTTGTAAACCAAAACTCGAAGGTCTAATTTGCAAACTTGGCATGGTCATTATTCGATCTGTTTAATTGATTTTCAGATCTGGTATTTTTCTCTACATCTTCAAAGATTTTTTTTTCAAATTTTTTTAGCCCAATTTGGCATGCAGAGAATTTTTTTTGTATGGGCACCAAGCAATGACACCCAAACCTTGCACCAAATATCACTCCATAGGCACTTTCATTAAAATCCTATTTCACATTTCCATCAACGAGCTCAACACATTGGTGAGTGTGAATATTCAACATTCCAATAGCACACTAGCAAACTAGCATTTACTTGTAATTCCCACATAAAGTATGACAACTTCTATCACTGGAGCTATCGCACTTTGTTTTAATATCGTGGGCAATGGTTTTTATAAAAGTCTACTTGCACATGTTTGAGCAATGTGAAACTAAATATCATAATCCTTGCTAAATTTACCACTACCAGCACTGGAGTTACTCAAACACTGGCCATAATTATATTGTAGCATCAGATCTACCCATTGAAAGACTTCCACTAGCTTGTGTTTACTTTTTCAGCACCACTTGTTCTAATCTTTAGGCCCATTTGAAAGTTTCCATGTGGCACTACGAATACCCCCTCTAATAGTCCACATGCCCTATGATTCAAAGGCCATGTCTTTGGTTTAGTCAATAGCTACATCTATGGCATAGACCCCACCATGTGGAACTTGTGCCAACTTAGCAACCTAACAACTTAGCCTATCTAGTGATGCTTCCACATGGTACCAAGCAAAGCCATAGAGTCATCAATGCTAGATCAGCAAAGGACACCTCAAAATCCATGCTAATATATTTTCATACATCTGTACATGGACACGTGTCAATTCTATATGCCACATGTCACTTCCATATTGCCACATCACGTAACGGGCAAATGTTTTACTAACATTAGCAATATGTTGTCTTAAATTTGATAGTTGTTAACTGTCATTAGGAGACAAATTTGAATTATTGTGATAGCCAGTTGACCATCAAATTTAACATCAATTTTTCCTCTCCAGACCCCTCTCCAAACTCAGTTTTGATTTGACAACCTGAATTTGAGAGGCCATAACTCAGACATCTAGACTCCAAATCAAGTGCACTTTTTTTTTTTTTTTGATTAGAATTTCTTGAGCTTTTTAGTGGTACAATTATTTTCTATTTTTGGTGCATGGATTTTTCAAAAATAGAATTTTTTGTTCACTATACCTATCTAATTCTACATTTTACAACTTCAAACTCTCTGTACAGGCTCATCTGGACTAGAAAATAGTTTTTTTTTAAATTTTGAAGTGCACTTTTTTTATCTACTTTCTAGATCTACTATTAGATTATAGGCTTGTGTGGACAAAATTACTACTCTTAGAAATAGGTCCTATTTTGCATTGTATTGCTTCACAATTATTGTTTTTTTAAGCTACATTGTAAAGTTCTAGATTTAAACTCTACAAGAAGTTGTAATCAGCAAAATCAGAAGCCCACTTTTCCCATTCTAACAAGTGGCCTATTGTAAATGCACTACATATAAAGTGCCAAAATATTTCATTTGGGGAGGGATTTTTTGATTGAGTGAAAGGGGGGGGGGGGGGGGAGTGTATTGTGTTTTGTGTCTCCTTGATATTGTGCTCTTATAGTATGGGTTTTTTTTTCAAAGTTAACTCCACATAATTATTTTACTTGAAAAGAAAACATTAACGAACCATTGGTAGAAAAGGTTTACTATGTTATGTAATTAGTGTAGCAAAGAGACCTCCTGTTGATGCTGATGAATTTCAGAAAGAAGACTGGGAATCCAAACAAGAGATGGCCCTAGGAACCTTGTTGAAAAATATCTTTGATCTTGTCAAATATCACATTAGGAAGCTTACCAATCCAATAGAGGTATGGGCTAAACTTGAAGCATTGTATGAGATAGTAGATGAAGACATGGCTTACACCATTGAGAAAAAACTTCTCAAGTTGGATCCTAGGAATTTTGATACCATCAAAGACTATCTTACCCAAGTAGACATGTATAGGGAAAAACTTAAGGATTGTGGTGAACCCATCAAGCATGGAAAGATGATCAAACATATCATGACTCATCTTTCACTTGAATATGTTCCTTTTGTTTTTAGTTATAATACTCACAAATTAATGATGGATAGTGCCTACACTAAGCCTTCATTCGAGAAATTTTCAGAAATGCTGATCTTAGAACATGAAAATTTAGTAATGGAATTCTCAAGTCTTCCAAGACCAAATCCTTGGTAGCTAATGAAGGAAATTCAAGCATTAAAAACTCCAACAAGAAGCATAAGTAGTGGAAGGCAAAGCCACAAGATGACATGCAACAATCCTCCTCTAAACAATAATCTTCTTCACATCAATCTTCTTCCACTCAACAATCTTCTTCACAAAAAGGTTAGTATTCTTCCAAAAATAATCAATAGGGGAACAATTCCAACAAAAGGGAGAAGAATTTTTTTTCCTATTGTAAGAAGAATGATCATGATGAACATGAGTCTAAGGATAAGCAAATTGATGAATTGGTAAACATAATGAGGAAACACAAAATTGATGTACCGAATGCATATAAGGATAAGGGATCTTCAACCACTTCAAAGGGTAAGGGACAAGATTTGGTAGCAAGTAGAAGTAATGCTGAGGAATGGGTTCTTGATTCAAGAGCTATGCATCATATGGGTGCTTCAAGGAAATATTTTTCCCTTTTGAAACCATCAAATATACCTTATTACTATATGGGAGATGGCACTCAAGTGGAAGTAGAAGGGAAAGGAAATGTTGAGTTAGACAATGATGTCTTCAAGGATGTTCTTCGTGTTCCTAATGTTAGCATCCACCTTCTCTCCATCTACTAGATAACTCACTATGGATGTGGCAAAAAAATGGAGTTCCTTCCAAATATAGTTGTGGTGAAAAATATCAAATATGATTCTATGGTGGTGGTTGGAAGGGCTAATCATGAGACAAGACTTTTTTCTTTCTCACACTTTGTGCCTAAGTCCACTTCCCTTGCCCTTGTTGACTCATTCAAATACACAAAGTAAACTATGGCATGAGAGATTTGGACATCTCAATTATTGCTACCTTCAACAACTCAGTAGCAAGGATATAGTCATAAGTCTACATCAAGTCAAGTATTTAGAGGGTGTATGTCTAGGTGGTATAGTAGGCAAGCATGCTGAAGAGAAATATGACAAGGGGAAATCTTGGAAGGCTACTATTGTTCTTGAATTGGTTCATAGTGATGTAGCTAGCCCATTTCTAGTACCATCCTTTGGTAAGGCTTGTTATGTTCTCACCTTTATTGATGACTTTACATAGTACACTTGGGTCTTTTTTCTTGCTCATAAGAGTGAAGTATTCGATAATTTCATCACCTTCAAAGCTCAAGTTGAGAAAAAATTTGGGAAAGCCATCAAGATTTTACAAATAGATAATGGCAAGGAGTATGTCAACTCTAGGCTTATAGACTTTTACACTGATGAGAGTGTTGATCTTCAACATTTAGTTTCCTACATGACACAATAAATTGGTGTCACCAAAAGGAAAAATAGAACCCTTAAGGAAATGACCACTCGTATGCTTCAAAAAAAGTCTTTAGATCAAGTATTTTGGGAAAAATCCATTTGTTTTCCAATTACATCCAAAAAAAAAGTCCACATAAGGGCTTAGATGGAATAACACCTTTTGAGGCATGGTGTGGCAAAAAACCAAGTGTAAAGCACTTCAAAGTTTTTGGTTGTCCAAAATGGGCAAGGATACCTCAACAAAAGTGAAAGGCATTCAAACCTCAAAGAAAATTGTGTATATTTTTTGGATATCCTGACCATCTTACGGCATACAAACTCATGGATCTAGAGACACATGAAATATTTTTTGAGAGGAGTGTTCACTTCGAAGAAACATGTCCAAGTTTGGCTTCTTTAAATCCTCCTTCTTCCTCCTCTGTGGAAAGTGATAATAGTGATGATAGTGACTTGGAAGATGACATTCCTACAACTTTTACTTGTAAGAAACCACCATTACAAGGTCCACAATTAGTGTAGGGAATTCCTTCTTCTTCCACTAAACCTCGTTGGGCACAACAAACCCTTGATTTAGCAGGTTCATTGGTGGAGAATCATTCTGACACTCGAAAGACTAGGTCACAACACAAATCATTTCCACATGTTTATATTGTCATTGCTTCAGATCTATAGTCATTTAAGGATGCAACAAGGATTCCAGAATGGGACAAGGCTATGGAGGAAGCATATAACTCTTCAATGAAAAAAAGCACTTGGGACTTAGTTCCACTTCTTAAGGGAAGAAAGATAGTTCAATGTAAATGGATCTATCAAACCAAATTTGTAGTGGATGAAAGTGTGTATAAGCATAAGGTAGGACCAGTTGCCAATGGTTTCTCATAGGCTCAAGACATTGACTATACAAAGACATTTGCACCAGTCACCAAGACAAACTTCATTCACTTGAAACTAGCTATTGTTGTAAATCATGGTTGGATTATACATCAGATGGATGTTAAGACTACTTTTTTGAATGGTGATCTTCATGAGGAGATTCATACGGAACAGCCACAAGGGGTTCATACAGGATTCTACTATGGTTTGTAGATTGAAGAAGTGTATCTATGGTCTTAAGTAAGCTCCTTAGGCTTGGTATGCCAAGATGGATTCCTTTCTACTCTTGACAAGATTCACCAAGTGTCATTCTAATTTGAATGTCTACATTCTTCAAAAGAATGACTCACACTTGATACTCGTGCTTTACGTAGATGAATTGATCATTACAAGAAGTATTTCATCCATTATTGCTAGTGTCAAGACCTCTTTGCAGAAGATACTTGCTATGATAGACTAGAGTTTACTACATTACTTCCTTGGTATTGAGATCATATAGTCTTCAGCTAGGACCACACTTTCTCAACCCAAGTATGCTCTTGACTTGCTTTCTCAATTTCACATTAGTGACTACAAGCCTACTCCTACTCCCTTTCTTTTAGGTATCAAGTTAGAGGCCAAGTGTACCACTCCACTTTTTGATAATACATTGTATAGATAGTTAGTTGGGAGCCTCATTTACTTGACACATACATGGCTTAATATAGATTTTTCAATTGGCATCGTCACTTGCTTCAAGAAAGAGCCACATTAGCTTTATTGGAAGGCCACCAAGTGCATCTTGCACTACATAAAGGGTACACATACACATGGGATACACTATGCCATAGGTATAGGACTGCAACTGGTTGGATATATAGACTTAGACTATGTAGGGGACATTTATTCTCACAAGTCTACCTTAGGTTACATGTTTCACCTTGGTTCCAACCCTATTTTTTAGCAGAGTAAGAAGAAAATTAATGTTTCTCTTTCTTCAACTAAGGTTGAGTATCAAGGATTTGTTAATGCAGCTATAGAGGCTCATTGGTTATAGCACATCCTAGAGGAGTTTGGATTTGATCTACCTAAACCTATAGTCATACATTGTGACAATCAGAGTTCTATTGAGAGCTCTAAGCATCTAGTTCAACATTAGTAGACCAAGCACATCGAGGTTCATATGCACTACATTAGAGAGATGATACATGAGTAGATCATTGCATTATAGTATTGTCCTAGAATAGAGTAGGTCATCGATATCTTCACCAAAACCTTCACTCAAGCCAAGTATATTCATTTGCAAGATCTCTTGCAGGTGTGGGATGTTGTAGAAAGGGAAGTCCCTTGACTTCTCTCTTCTTTCTTCTGGGAGGGATCTTTTCCTCATCTAAGGTCTTTTTCTCTCTCATCTTCTTTATTGTACTTATCTCTCTTTTTGGAGGAGGGTTTTTCCCATGTGGTTTTCCCTCTTTCTCTACTTTATGAGAGATTTCATTGCATCACTTTTGTATATGGATACCTAACATGGCCTTGTATCTGGGACCCATTATGCATTCATGAGCTTAAGTGCATTTTCCTAAGTTGCACTTAAGGGGGGTTGTTGGTGCAAATAAATATTTACTATTTACACTTTACTTAAGTTTACTTAGGTCAATGCATTATTTTATTATGTATTAGGTTGACACTTAGGAGTTTTCATACCTTTATGATTTATCATGTTGACAACATAGAAGTATGCTACTCTAATTCAACACATAGTGTCTACAACACTGGAGTTTGCATAATTAACTGAGTTGCATATAGACAATATAGTTATTTGCACTCTTAATTAAGCACATGGTGTCTAAAACATTATTTTTCATGCTACACCTTTGTAGGCTTATCCTCTTATCATCTTACTTACTCTTATGCTTAATAGAGGATAACCCACACCTAGTGGACATGTGCCTAGCTGTATGACTTATCATGTTGCTAACTTCTAGACATTCTAGAAGCATTCTAGAGGCCTTTATATATAGGCACTCCTAGTGTACTTTTAAATCGAATGAAATACTATATTGTTATTCTTATCATACTTTAGTCTATTTTGTGCTTGTGTTTCAATTCCTTGGTCTTCGGTGAATTTTTTCCTAAGAAAAATTCTTACAATATATATCAATCTAATCTAGGTTATAATTGCCAAACAATTTTTAGGATTAGAAGTTTGCATCAAGTGGTGACTATAGGACACCACAAACCTTGAGTGATTAAAGTAAGAGAGAAATCATGTTTTTGTGATGACTACATTATAGAAAATCCAATGAGTGTATGTGAAAATATTGTGAATTGATATGTTTCACATTGGGATTTGAAGGACATAGTTAGAAAGCCTCCTTTTGAGGAAGCTAGCATTGGCATTAACATTCATGATCCTATATATTTAGCTGATTATAAGCATGCTTTTTATTTAGTTATGGAATGTGTGTGGCATATGTAAATATATATACATGTATGTTCATTAAAATAACCTTATGTACATATAATTTTCACTTTATAAACAAGTCTATTTTTATGTACATGTAAGAGATATTTTTTTTGTCCAAGCCTTAGCAGAAAATGAAAAAAATGTAGACTATTATCTTCTAAGATGCATAAAAGAAAAACACAAGTTTCTAGAAGCAACTATAGATATTGCTAGACAGTCATATCCAATTGAATCAGTTTTTTTTGAAGGAACATATTATTAACAAAATAGGATAACTGATATTGGTATTGAATTTAATGAATAAATGTGTAGAGAAAAGGTTTTACAATATAGTAACCATATTTTAGCAACAAAGTTGCAATTTGATGCAATACAAAGAAGAAGACATCATAAAAATATAAAGTGGAAACTATCTATTGAAGAACATGAAAATATTCTAGAGATAATAAAAAATAGAGAGGATCCTAGCAATACAATATTTGTGGAGCTCTAGTTTAGCTATTTGTACTTATTTTCTATACAACTCTCATACTTTCATATTACTACATATACATAATTTTGGATATATGCTTTATAAATTTCTATTTAGGAAGATGTTATTTATGATTTAGTATTTTATGTTTTTATGTATGCATTGCTAGGACAACCTCTTAGAGTCTTCCCATAAGACAACCCCTTAAGACATCCCCTTAGGACCTTGCCTTAAGACAACCTCTTTGTTTGATACAATTGTCTAATTGTGTGTTATCTTTGATGTTACACAAATGTCATATCAGTTGGTAGTCAATATCTACCAAGCTCAATTGGTCAACAAAGAAAATTTCTATGTCTATAGAGCATTCTTGGAAATTACTCTACATAGATAGTGTCTACCAAGCTCACTCAGGTGTTGAAAGAAAATGTGGTAGAAAGCAGTGTTAATTGAGCTCACATGGTTAATGAAGGAAAGTTAGTGTTTACTGAATTCACACAGTCTCCAAAGGATTTTTTAGGGTTTGCAATCTTAACTAAGCCTCTATTGGTTAATATAGGAAATCTTTTGAGGAACCGTGTTTACTGAGTAGGGTCGGCTAATAAAGGATTTTTTTAATTTGACAAATAAAGTTTAATTATTTGAACTATTAATTCTAGCCAACTAAGGTAATAATTATTGGTAATTATAAGTTGTAAATGAGCTGACTTGACAATTTGAAAGGTATATATGAAAGGTCAAGTTGAGAATTCTATTCTGTAATGAGCGAGTATGGAAGTGTATTGATTGTTTGAGGAGGAAAGTGCAAGCAAAATTTGAAGGATGGTCAGATATCTTTGAGAAGCAGAAAATTTTTATTTGATTAGGAAGGATCTAGTGAAGTAGAATAGATATCTATAATCAGCAATTTAGTTGCATCTCATTTAGCTCATTTTATTGTTACTTTCTCACCATTGTAGTAGTGATTCCTAAATCTCTTAACAGAGTTGGTCTAATAGCCATCTGTAAATCCTCTAACAAGGTGGCAGATTCATTAAATTTTTTGGAAGACTTCTTGCAAATCTACTCCTAATAGGGTGATTAAATCTTTTGACAAGGTCACACCTAACAGTGTGTTTTGTAACCTTTAACCAAATTGGCTCCTAACAAGGCTCACTTCATAAGAGTGAAAATCAATAGCTAGTTACTTGGTGGTTTTTCTCACATTGGGTTTCTACATTAAATCTGGTATCTTATGTATTCATGTTATTTCTTTTACACTTTAATGTTAATCACTATGAATTTTTAAGATCTATTAAATTTAACATACACTGTATCAACCAAGTTACAACATTTTTTGTATGTTTACCGAGTAACAACAGTAACTAGTTTTATCAGACACCTAAGGGATCTATAGATTTTTTTTGTGGTAACCGATTCACCCTCGTCCCCCCCCCTCTCAATTACTCCATCTATGTTTCCAATAATTGGTATTAGAGATTTTGGTTCTTACACAAAGGGTTTCAAGGACACAAGCTAAAGATTAGGATGTCTTACAAGAGAGAAATTCCAACGCTTAATAGAGATAACTTTTCAGCATGGCAGGGTCTCATGATGCTTCATCTAACTTCCATTGGAGATATAGGATTGAAATATCTTGATGAAGAATATACAACTCCTTCTGGTACATTATCTATCAATGAAATTGTTGAGAAGAAGACTCATAACACCATGATGATAGACATTGCATCTACTCTAAGCTATGATGAATTTGATGATATCAAGGACTGCAAAACTACCTTTTCTATGTGGAACAAGTTGGAGGATATCTATAGAGGTGATGTCAATGTGAGGAGTGCCAAAGAAGAAATCCTAAGAGGAAAATTTGATCAGATGAGAATGAGAGAGTATGAAAACATTGCCAAATATGTTGAGGATCAAAGTAAGTGTCAATGTAATGAAAGCTTATGGAGGAGATATCAAGGAAGAAATAGTTGTAAGTAAAGTTCTTAGAACATTGCTTTCCATTAATGCAATTAGAGTATCTAAAATTCAAGAAATAAGATGTTAAGCACATCATAAGATAAATTTGGATGCCATAGTAGGAAGATTGACTGCATTTGAGCTAGATAATTATGAAAATTATGTTCTAGCCTCCAAGAATATTGAATCTATATTTGAAGCCAATCTTTCACTCAAGGAACAAGGGAAGAAAGTAAAGGACTCTCTGTTAGAAAGTGAAGAAGAATCAGAGGAAATATTTGACAGTCATCTTGAAGTTGTTGAAGCTCTACTTGCAAGGAAATATTCTAGAGGCAAAGGAAAATACAAACGTAAAGTTCCCCTAATATGTTTTTCATGTGAAGAAATTGGTCATATTGTAGCTAGGTGCCAAACAAGCAAATCAAGGATAAGAAGAAAGTTCATAAGTGGAATGGCAAGAAAGATTTCAAATCATTCAAGAAAAAGGTAAGAAAACATGTTTTATGGCTAAGGACTCGAAGGATTCTGATAATAGTGAAGATGAAATTGTTTACATTGTTGTGAAAGATGAATCTGATAATGATGAAGAAGATAAGATGGCACTTATCTCTCATGTGAGAAAAAATGATACATGGATCATAGATAGTGGGTGTTCACATCATATGACTGGTGACAAAACAAAGTTTGAACATTTTAAAGACTATGATGGTGGTAGTGTAAGGTTTGGAAATAATGAACCTTGTTGCATAAAAGGAAGAGGCCAAATCTCATTAACCAAAAAACTTGTATGTGATAGTGCCTATTGGGTTGAAGGACTAAAACATAATCTATTGAGTGTGGTACAACTAATCAATTTTGGATTCAAGGTGGAATTCATTCATGGAAAGGCAAGACTACTAGATAACAAAGGAAAGCTGATTGGATCAAGCAAACAAACAAAAGGCAACTTGTTTTATCTTGAACTTGGTCAGTGCTTATGTTTTACTACTCAAGTTGAAGAAATTTGGTTATTGCACAAAAGGTTATGTCATGTGAATTTTGATAACATGGTAAAGATAAGAAAATTCAGGAAAGTAAGAGGCATTCCTAGTTTGAAGAAACCTAATGTTGGTCTATGCAAGAATTGTTAGATTGGTAAGATTTGAAAGACTAGCTTTAAAAGTAAAATCTATCAGTCTAAAGATATTTTTGAAATTGTCCATACTAATTTGTAAGGACCTATTGGAATTGAGAGTTATACTGGAGAAAATTTTTTCATTCCTTTTGTTGATAACTACTCTAGAATGATGATTGTATTAGTCTTAGAAAAGTTTTGACATTTGAGTGTCAACACATTTAATCATTTTCTAAATTGAACTTGAGTACACTATACACGCTGAGCCATAGTTGGTGTTGAACATTATATAAGTGTCGAGTGATATGTAAGTGTTGAGTCACTGTTGATGCCAAGAAAACCAAGATGCTTCATACGTTGAGTGATCCAAAGTCATACATGTGCCGAGCAAGACAGAATGTAATAGGTGTTGCACAAACCAAGATAGTATATGTGTTGAGCACCAATGGTTCAATATGTGTCAAGTAACATATAATCAACATATGAGTTTGTGCCCTTACAAACTTAGATGTAAACCATTTTTGGATCCAACATATAAGGATTTTGAAGAAGAAAAGGGATAAGGATGAATCTTTTACATTTCCTATGAGATCAAAATGAAACCAGTCAGAAAAATGGAGAAGGCATGCAACCATACAGAAAAATGCAAGGAATAAGAGGAAAGTTAAGATTCAATATGGTTTGTAGACCATACCTAACCCTAAGTCTTCACAATATTTAAAAGGAGGACAAAAAACCCATTGAATGTGGAAGAGAATAGTTAATGGGGAAATTATAACAAAATTTAATGTGAAGTGTGAAAGACTTAGAGGAATAGAGTAGCAATTATACATCTAGTTGATCAGAACAGGAGAAGGGATAAGAACAAAGATTAGATCAAGCAAGGGTCACATTAGATAGAGAAGTTCAAGTGCCTAAAACTAGCAATTAAAGATTACATATTGTCAAGTTTACTGTTCTAATACTTTCTTTCCATTGTATTAGATGTTGGAAATCCTATATTTATAGTTTAGCTTAATAGCTAGGTGGGAGGACCTTTTGAGAAGGAGATCAAAAATCCTATTGAATTAGATTGGTTTAACAACCTATTATAAATCCTTTAATAGGGTGACACTTTATGTAAAGTGTTTGTAAATCCTCTAACCAGGTCACTATTGACACAGTGTAAAGCCTTTAATAGGGAAAACCTTTCACATGGTAGACCATTAGAAGTGGTCAAACAAGTATTGATACAGTAATTTTTGTGAGTATCATCCCCACCCCAGTTTTACCTTCTTATTCTTGGAGGGTTTCTACTTTACCAAATCTGGTGCTATGTGTGTTATGTGCATGTTTTTTCTTTATGTTTACTTGATATGATTACATGCATGCATCTTATTTTTAGTTATTTGATTTAAAGGATTAGAAATGGTTAAAAGTGAGATACTTATGATTCAACCACCCCCACTTAGAAGCACTCTTCCCATTTTGAACATTCCAACAATTGGTATCAAAGCTCTAGTTCTTACAAGGAGAAGCATAACAACTTAGAGAAAAGGTCTGAAGATGGAAGTCTTCAAACTTGCGAAGATCATAGACAATCAGGTGATTGATGTACACCTCACTCTACAAAATTTGGAAGATGCTAGAGAAGAATTGAGAAGGTCCTTAAAAAGAACGAAGGATATAGCCATAGCTTAAAATGACATACACTAAAAAGAGATTGATACCACACAAGTGTTTTTCAATGGAGATTCCAAGGAATTTGATGTAGCAATACCAGAACTGATGGAGAAAATTAGAGCACAAGGTAAAGAAATCAGAATACTCAAGCTTGAACAAGAATCACAAGCCATAACGATTTGTGAAGTGACTAAACAAAAGAAGAGAGCCATTGATGACAAGGCCATGATAGAAGATGACAAGAAAAATCTTATCAATAGACTATAGGAGAAGATAATTGAGTTTGAAAGGATCTCAAACATGTAGCTAGACATCTTAAGCCAGATGATGAATGCTCATCATGAGCTAAACATGAAGGACATTGAGATTTTCACCTTGCGAATGCAAAATGAGAGATTGTAGAATGAATTGAAAAGAGAGAAGGAGATAGATGAAAGCTTCAACAAAACCAATGAGGCTATCAAGTACTTTAAACAACTACTAAAATCACCAAGGGCTAGTAATAATACTTCAAGACTTAGTTACACTAGCACTAAACAAGGAGAATCATCCAAGACTACAAAAGAAAGGAGTAACAAAGGTAAGAACACTAAACCTACTTGTCATTTCTATGGTAAAAAGGGACACACCTTTAATGTATGCAAGATCAAGAACAATCATCAACATGATAAGCCTAAAAATGCAAGCTTTTGTCACAAGTGAAAAAAAAAGGACATCAAACACATGAATGCAAAACCAAGACCATGAGGACACCAAGATTTGAAAGTCACTACTAAAACTACAAAAAATATGGACATAGAGCATTTTAATGCAAATCAAAGCCTATGTGGACACCTAATCGTCCTGCAAGAGGAAACAACCATGGTCATCACTACAATTGAGATTACAACACCAAGTGTAGCTATCACTACTATCTGGAGTATGGACACATTCCTAAAAATTACATAAGGACACATTTTAGAGGGAATTATAGTAGATGGTTACGTCAAACTACATGTTTCAATCTCTTGAAGACTAGACATATCAGCGAGAACTACCCAACAATGTCAAAAGCACCCAAGACAAAAGTCAAAAAAGGAAAAGAGAAAGTTGATATTGAACAAATAAGAGGGAAAATGAACAAGACTTGGAAAAAGAAAGATGAGTGCAGTGCATGAAATGGAGAGATCACTTCACACAAGAGGTCAAGTGATCACACTTCATCCAACTAAGTGAAAGAAAGGTGTATGGGACTAATATAAAAAGTTATACCATACATCAGTTCCAAGACAAAGAAGTATTACAAGGAAGAAATCTACATGAGCAAAGATGCAAAGTCAAAATTTGAAGTTTTTGCAAATATTGTCGAATTGTCCTCAGATGCCAAGTAAAGCTCCAATGGATGCCAATTTTTTAATAGCGACCAAGCTAATAGTTGAAGTTGAGTGAAATAGAAGTCTAGTGGAAGCCAAGTAAATTAAATACAATGGGAGCTGATTCATGGTGAAACCTTCAAGAGCCAAGTTTATAATTGTATTCACTAAGCATTTAATGCTAGGTTTTGATAGGTATAAGGTCAAATTTTGATCATCTTCACACCATTCAAACCTAGAGAAAATAGAATAAGAGTGAAGGGGTGCTCATACAATAGCCTTGAAGTAATTTGCATCAATCTCAATAGTGATTCAACATACATTTCAAAAATCTAAGGTATTTATCAAATGTTGAGCTATGCAGAGTTAAAGTTTTTAATACATTTAAACCCTAGTTTAGTAAAATGGCTTCTAGTTCAAGAAAACCCAAAGAAAAGGAAGGTCATGAGGCTCAATTAGTTAGCAATAAGGTCAAACAACCCAATTTTAAATCCATTCCTGAGGTTACATATAAAAATGATCTAGCCAGTGCTTTATCTATTATCCCATCCAAAGTAGTCATGGTGCAAGATGTGAGAAATTGTTATAACTACAAAATTGGCATGATAGGTGATCTTGGAATATTCCAAGCTTATGGAAAACTATGCAAGAACAATATTTCGAAGGATGAATTCCAAATAGTTGAGAAAAAGGGTTTGACCAATGCCTAAGTCTACCCTACAGTATTAAAAAATGAATGGATACAAATTGTTTTGAGTAGAATTCACAATGGATGTTTATGGATGGAAATAGGACCAATAAAGATTACCAAAAGAATAGTTTATAAGGTTACGAGTTTCCCAACCCTAGATCATCCTAAGACCCTACACACTGATTCCAAAGAGATCATTGAAAGAAATACTGGAGCCAAATGGAATGAGATGAGTATGACTATTGATACCGTCACTGATCATCTTCTAGATTTTTTTGTGAGAACAATATCCCACAAATTCTATCAATCTAGCAAATTGAACAATGTGACATGCATAGCTATTGATGTACCCTACAAACTGGTAAAGAAAGATCACACATATGATATGTTAGAACTTATGTTGGAGAAAATTAATTAAAACCTAGGAGCAATAAGGAGATCAAAAGGTGCTCAATGCAAATTTGGTCCAGTTCTTATGTGTATATTCATTTATGTTATGGAAGAGTTTCCTTCTATAGGAATGGTGAATTAGAACCCTAACAAAACTACAATTACACAAATCAATAAGTTCATTGATCAAATGGGTGACAATTTTGAGGCACAAATGACAAGTTACTTTGAATATTTTAAGAAATCCATGAAGAAAAGGGTAAGAATACCAGTTTCCCTAGTGGAAAAGCACATAAATGACATATGCTTCTTGGTTGACATTGACAACACTTACATCCAGGCAGCAATACCAAGAGTAAGATGGCTAAGGCCATTTGGATATGAGCTTGATATAGATGAAGCCTTAGTAGCAATCACAACATTTCTTGCAAAAGAGATAGACAAGAAGGTTCCTCACTTTGGAACATATGATGTTACCAAATCAAAGGTTGAAACTAAATTAAAGACAACCACTATCATCAAGAAGAAAGATAAACTAGTAAAGAAGATAAAGAATAAATTTGGAGCAAGTATTGAAGGAGAAGCAGGTGGTGAAGAAGAAGAAGAAGGAGAAAGTGAAGAAGAAGAAGAGCAAGGACAAGGCCCAATAGAGTTGACCCAAGGTTTAGGAGAAAACAAGGAAGAAGGTGTCAAGGAAGAAGAAGTCAAGGAAGCACCTACACCTATTGAGAAAAAGAAGAGAAAGGCTAACACTTAACCTCCATCTTAGTTCAAACCCAAGAAGGTCACTAAGCTAGCTCAAGCTAAGCCAACTCCAGCAACAAGGGCTACTACAAGGGCATCCACACAAAAGACAAGAAGAAGGCTAGTGAATAGCCTACTGAAGAGCCAAATAAGAGAAGAAAGTATGTGGCGCAACCAGATACTAATGATGAAGAGAGAATAGAGTCAGAGGATCATAGCCAATTTAGAGTGGTAAGTCATCCTCCTAAGTATGCAATTGATAAACTTTGTTAAAAAATAAGGAATGCATATTTAAATGATTTAAAGACTCTTGATTTTAATAAGCTCAGTAGAGAAGAGAAAAATAAAGTAGAGGAATTTGTGTATGCCATGATGGTAGAATTCAAAAACACACCTCTAGAACTTGACAATACCATGCCCAAGGAACTGAATGAGATAGTTGAAAATAAATGGCATTATTGTCTGAAAATGAAAAAGGAGATTAGAGAATCTACCTTAGCCCAAGTAAAGCCTAATATAAAAAAGGGTCAATTAAAAAAGAAAAATAAGAAACATGGTAGCAAATTTGCACCTAAGTATAGAGCCTTTAGCATCCTACAAAACAAAATTGAGGATGTAGTGAATAAATCCACACAATTGTGAAAAATAGTTTATAAGATAACTAATGATAAGGAAGAAGAAACAAATAAGGTAGAGACTAGGGCCAAGGAAAAGATAGAGGAAATTGAAGAGAACAAAGGTGAGGAAGAGAAGCAAGAGGAAGCAATAGCTAGAGTAGATGAAGGAAAGAAGAAAGAGGAGAAAAAGAAGAAAGATGAGGAGGATAAATAAAAAGGTGAGGAGGAAGGAACACAAAAAGAAGATATGGTAACAACAAAGGAGCAACAAGAAGAGTAACAAAGTGTGCAAGACACACAAATGCCACCTCCTAGCCCTCCTCATACAACCATAACACCTACAAACACAATAATTATTAAGGATGTTCCTAACAAGTCAACTTAGAACATTAATCCCATAACTACAAAGGATCTCTCCAAGATCCTTTACCAATCCACTCTATAGGGAAAGTTATGCACAAACCCTATATTGGTGAGTGTAGAAGAACTACAAAAGGCAATAGCAGAACTAAAAAGAGAAATGATGAAACCAAAGGAACCACCTTTCACTTACACCACTATTAGGACTAGAATTTTGATGCTTCCACCACCTATAATAGCAAGTGACACCATATAGAAGCCGAGTGTAGTGGAAAGAAAGTGAGATGAGAAGGAGGATACCTAAAAAGAAAAGTAGCAGGGCACCATTCAAACATTTGTAGAACTACCAAATATTGGCAGTCCTACAAAGACCCTTTAGAAGCTGAGCATTGAAGCCATTCCTTTTTAAATTTCAACTCCAAGATTGAGCTCAACCAAAGTGGCCAAGTTACTTCACTGTGGAGACCTTGAATTAGATGAAGATATTTTAATACCTTCTTATGACTCTAAGACCATCACAATGGCACAAATCAATGAAATGCAAGATGCATTAGATAGAAGGAAGAAGTAGGAAATACTTAGAAAAGAGTACAAAAACAAGAAAGCATTACATGAGATTAAGGACATCTTTATGGTTTCCTTTACCTTGTAGTCACCAGACGCACCAAAGCCCATAATAAAGAAACTATTAGATATAGTTGACTAGCTGACCAATGAGGACTAGGATACTAATGCTAAACTTGGGGAATGATTAGAAAGAAAATTTCAAGGGAAAGTGAATGAAAAGATATCAAGTGCTATAGCATTAACAGGTTGAGTTGGCCAAGAAAATAGACAAAGTGAAAGTTGTACTTGAGAGCATTTTCTAATTGTATAGAAAGCTCTGTGATTTTTCCAACCTCACACATGAAACAAGTCAGAGAATAATGAGCTTGAAAAGAAATTTTCAAATTGCTAGCATGCAACTACCAAAGGATCCAGCTCAAAGTGAAAAGCATTTTGCACAATTGCTTCAAACTCAAAGGGAATTAGTTGTACTAGTAGCAGAGGAAGCCAATATAAAGGCTAAATTGATGCAAATTCAATCCTCTATCACCCACATTTAGAATTCCTCTACAAGGAAAAAGTATATATAGAAACAATTTTAAAGAAAAATCCAAATCTTTCTACATTGGATGGACTTGTACACCTTGCTGTAGAGACTGCCATCTAGCACAAGTCACTTGACATTGCTTTGGAGAATTGGGATGCAGCTTTGAAAACAATAATGGAGGTAAATAGTAATTTTTTGGCTAAGTATGGTATTACTACTTAGAACCCTTTGACATTAGTGTCAAAAAGGGGGAGATATATGTTTTAGGGGAGATATAATATTTTGATGAAGAGGTAACTAAGGGGGAGAATAGAATACTATAAATTTTTATAGCCAAAAGGGGGAGATAAGTAATAAGAAAAAGTAAGGGGGGGATACAAAATTTTGGCAATGATATGGAAGATAGTGTTAGGGGAGATATAATATTTTGATGAAGAGATAACTAAGGGGGAGAATAGAATACTATAAATTTTGATAGCCAAAAGGGGGAGATAAGTAATATGAAAAAGTAAGGGGGAGATAAAATTTTTTGGCAATAATATGGAAGATAGCTCTATTCCATATAAGATCTAAAACAAAATGTAGGAATTCCATAGCTCTGATAGATCAAATACAGAAATCAAGTATAGAATATAGGAATATGGAAAAAGACAAAGAGTATCAAGCACAAAATTTTGGTTTCAAGAATGTCAAGGCACAATCAGCTCAGGGGGAGTAATAAGGTATTTTAAACAAATTTTGAACAAATTTTGAAAATTTTGCATATATGCTAAGAGAAATGAAAAATGTACTCATAAGGACATATTAGCAATGTTTAGTTAAGTGTTTTTAATACTCATGTCAAAGGGGGAGATTTTTGGTCTTAGAATAGTTTTTACATTTGAGTGTCAACACAATTAATTATTTTCTACATTGAAGCCGAGTATACTATGCATGCTGAGCCATAGTAGGTGTCGAGCATTACATAAGTGTCGAGTGATATTTAAGTTCCAAGTCATAGTTGATGCTAAGAAAATCAGGATGCTTCATATGCTGAATGAGCTAGAGTCATACATGTGCCAAGCAAGACAGAATGCAATAGGTGCCAAGCAAACTAGGATAGTATATGTGCCAAGCACCAGTAGTTTAGTATGTGTCAAGTAACACAAAATCAACATATGAGTTTTTTCCCTCACAAACTTAGATGTAAACCATTTTCGGAGCTAAAATAGAAAGATTTTGAAGGAGAAAAGGATAAGGATGAATCTTTTACATTTCCTATGTGATCAGCATGTAACCAATCAGAAAAATGGAGAACGCATGCAGCCAATGAGAAAAATGCAAAGAATAAGAGGGAACTTAAGATTCAATATGGAACGTAGATCCATAGCTAACCCTAAGTCTTCACAATCTTTAAAAGGAGGAAGAATACCCCATTGAATGTGAAGAGAATAGTGTATGGGGAAATTATAGTGAAATTTAGTGTGAAGTGTGAAAGACATAGAGGAATAGGACAACAATTATACATCTAGTTGATTAGAATAGAAACAGGGATAAGAATAGAGATCGAATCAAGGGTCACATTAGAGAGACCAGATCAAGTGTTTGAATCTAGCAATTAAAGATTGCATACTATCAAGATTATTGTTCTAATACTTTTTTTCCATTGTATTAGATGTTGGAAATCCTATATTGAGAATCCTATTGAATTAGGTGGGTTTAATAGCCTATTTGAAATCCTTTAACAGGGTGACACTTCATGTAAAATGTTTCTAAATCCTCTAACCAGGTCACTATTGACATAGTGTAAAGCCTTTAATATGATAGACCTTTCATAGGGAAAACCATTAGAAGTGGTCAGACAATTAATGCTGTAGTAATTTTTGTGGGTATCATCCCCACCCCCATTTTACCTTCTTATTCTTGGAGGGTTTTTGTGTTACCAAATCTGGTGTTATGTGTGTATGTGCATGTGTTTTCTTTATGTTTACTTAATATGATTACATGCATGCACCTTATTTTTAGTTATTTAGTTTAAAGGATTAGAAAAGGTTAAAAGTGAGATACTTATGACTCACTCCCCACCCCTCTAAGAAGTACTCTTCCCATTTTGAACATTCCAATAGACTGTTATGTATCTGAGAGAGAGGTCAGAAGCATTTGAGAAATTCAAATGGTATTTGGCCAGAGTAGAAAATGAAACAAGGAAAAGAAAAAAAATTTTGAGATCAAATAGAGGTGGTGAATTCATCTCTAATGAATTCAATAACTTTTACATTAAAAAAGGAATCAAAAGATAGGTATCAGCCTCTAGAACTCCTGAGAAGAATAGAATAGTTGAAAGAAGGAATAGATCTATCATGGATTATACAAGGACTCTAATGATTAAAAAGAATTTTATGTCAAATACTGGAAGGAAGCTATCAGCACTACAATTCAAACATCAAACCAAGTACAACTAAAGAAGGATTCATTCAAAACCCTCTATGAGTAATGGTATGGCTATAAACCCAATGTAATTTACCTAAAAGTATTTGGAAGTAAATGTTGCATCTTAAAAGAATCTAGAAAAGGTATTTTTTGGGATATTATTGCAAGAGTAAGGCATATAGATGTTTGAATTTTTCTACTCACAAAATCATAGAAAGTGCACATGTGAAAGTTGATGAGTTTATAGAAAGGATTGAAGAAGAAAGAAAAAAGGAACCAGAAGATTACAGGATATTTTTTTTCATTGAACCAGATATAGTGCCAAATACATCTATCAATTAGGAGATTTCTACTCCTGAGTCTTCTTTAGTCACTGAGTTGCAAGAAGTTCAAACTGAGTCACAAGAACCTGAGTCACATTCTAAAGCTACCAAGCCAATGCCTACCAAGTCTGAGCAAGTAGAAACTAAAGTTGAAGTTCAAGAGGATGATAATGCAATTCACTCGAAAGGTAAGGAACCTATATTGGCCAAGTATGTTAGAAGGCATCATGCACCAGATCAAATTATTGGAGACAAATTTGAAGGTACTATGACAAGAAGTAAGCTAAAAGGTACTTGTTTACTTACTAATTTTGAACCTAGAAATGACAATGGTGCATTGGAAAATGAAAGTTGGATTGAGGCTATGAATGAAGAGATAGAGAAAATATAAAAGAACAAAACTTGGACTCTTATACCTAGGCCTAAAGACAAAAACATGATTGGAACAAAATTAGTATTCAGGAATAAGTTGAATGAAGATGGTAAGGTATCATATTAAATTGATGTCAAATCATCATTTATAAATGGTATTCTTGATGAAGAAGTCTACATTGAACAACTTGGACATTTTGTTGATCCAGAGAAAAAGGAAATGGTCTGCAAATTACACAAAGCATTATATGGTCTGAAACAAGCCCCTAGAGCATGGTATGAAAGATTGCATGACTACCTTATTCAAATTGGTTTCTAGAGAACTAATTATAATAGTAGCTTGTACATCAAGGAAGGACCAAATAACAAGATTGTTTTGGTAGAAATATTTGGGGATGATAATTTTTTAATAGGGAAAGATGATCTATGCAAAGTGTTTTCAGACAAAATGAACAAAGAATTTGGAATGTCTATGTTTGGTGAGATTAAGTTCTTTGTTGGTATTCAAATTTAATAAAGCAAGAATGGTATCTACATCACCCAATCTAAGTATATCAAGGAGATACTCAAAAAGTTTGGTATGGAAGATTCAAAACTAGTTGGAACCCCCATGTGTACTAGACTAAAGCTTACAAAAGTTGATGATTCAAAAGAGGTAGATTAGACCTTATATAGATCAATGTTTGCAAAATTATAGTATGTAGTTCATACAAGGCCTAATATTGCTCTTGCAATTGGTATAGTGGCAAGATTTTCAGCAAAACCTAGAGAAAATCACATGATGTCAATCAAAAGGATCTTGAGATACTTGAAAGGCACTGAAGATTATGGATTGTGGTATAAATTTGGAGGAAATTTGGACTTAAACATGTTTACTGATGTTGATTGGGTAGCAAACATTAATGACAAAAATAGTACAAGTGGTGGAGCATTCTTTCTTGGAAAAAGATTGGTATCTTGGGCAAGCAAAATGCAAAATTGCACATCTTAATCTATAGTAGAAGCAAAGTATGTTGCGGCAATAGTAGAATTCTAATATTGTTTGGTTTAAATAGTTGTTGGAAGACATGAAGGTTGAAATCAAAGAACCAATTATTATGTTTTGTGATAATGCGAGTGTAATTAACATATCAAAGAATCTAGTGATGCATTCTAAAACCAAGCACATTGCTATAAAATACCTCTTTGTTAGAGAATTGGTGTAGGACAAGGAAATTAGATTGGAATATGTACATTTCTATGATTTGTTGTGTTGACATCAATGCCAAAGAGGGAGATTGTTAGATACAATTGTCTAATTGTGTGGTGTCTTTGATATTACACAAATATCATATTAGTTGGCAGTCAGTAGCTACTAAGCTCAATTGGTTAGCAAAGAAAAATTTTGTTTCTACCAAGCGTTCCTAGAAATTACTCTACATAGACAGTGTCTACCGACCTCACTCGGGCATCAAAGGAAAAAGTGGTAGAAAGTAGTGTTAATTGAGCTCACATGGTTAACAAAGGAAAGTTAGTGTTTACTAAATTCACTTGGTCTCCAATGGATTTTTCAAGGTTCACAGTGTTAATTGAACCTTTATTAGTTAACACAGGAAATCTTTTTAGGAATAGTGTTTACTAAGCAAGTTTGGCTAATGAAGGATTTTGTTAATTTGAGAAATCAAGTTTAATTATTTGAAGTATATATTCTAGCCAACTAAGGTAATGATTAAATGTAATTATAAGTTGTAAATGAGCCAACTTGACAATTTGAAAGGTATATATGAAAGGTCAAGTTGAAAATTCTATTGTTTGATGAGCAAGTATGGAAGTGTATTGATTGTTTAAAGAGGAAAGTGTGAGAATACTTTGAATGATGGTCAGATATCCTTGAGGTGTAGCAAAGTTTTATTTAATTAGGAAGGATCTAGTTAAGCAAAACAGAGTTCTATAATCAAAAATTCAATTGCATCTCATTCAGGTCATTTCATTGTTACTTTCTCACCATTGTAGTAGTAATTCCTAAATCTCTTAACATAATTGGTCTAATAGCCATTTGTAAATCCTCTAACAAGGTGACAGTTCTATTGAATTTTTCTATAAACCTCTTGCTAGACCAGTCCTAATAGGGTAATTAAATCCTACAACAAGGTCACACTTAGCAATGTGTTTTGTAACCTTTAACCAAGCTGGCTCCTAACAAGGCTCACTTCAAAAGAGTAAAAATTAGTAGCTAGTTAGTAGTTTTTCCCATATTGGCTTTCCACGTTAAATCTGGTGTCTCATGTTTTCATATTAATTATTATATGCTTGCATGTTAATCACTGTGAATTTTTAAGATCTATTAAAGTTAACATACACTACGTCTATTGAGTTACAACATTTTTTGTATGTTTACTAAGAGATAATAGTAACTAGTTTTATCAAACATCTAAAGGATCTGTAGATTTATTTTTGTGGTAACTGATTCACCCCCTTCTTAGTTAATCCATCTATATTTCACATGCTCTTAAGATATCCCTTTAGGACCTCCCCTTAAGACAACCACTTAAGACATTCCATTAGGATGTCCCTTTAAGACAACCCCTTAAGACATCCCCTTAGGGCCTCCCCTTAAGACAAACACTTAAGACATTCCCTTAGGACCTCCCCTTTAGACAACCACTTACAACATCCCATTAGGACCTACCCTTAAGAAATCCACTTAAGACATCCCATTAGGACCTCCCCTTAAGACATCCATTTAAGACATCCCATTAGGACCTCCCCTTAAGACAACCCCTTAAGACATCCCATTAGGATTTCCCCTTAGGACCTCCCCTTAAGAGAACCCCTTAACACCATTTAGTGATTAAATGCTTGTGTCTATTCTTTAGGATACATTATTTATGTTCACATTTATTCTTTATTGATTAAATGTACTCTTATCTATTCTATAACATATATTACATTCTTTATGTTCATATTTATTATTTGTGTTCTTATATGTATTAAGTTTAGTGATTAAATTTTGTAACACATATATTCTCTACTATACTCTTTATGTTTTTAAATATGTATCAAATTTATTGATTAAATGTTGTAACACATGCACAAAATATTGAAAACATACATATATTCAACATGAACATGTGTAACATGTGCTCACATAAACATGAACATAAGACATGAACATAACATGTACATCTACAAAATAACACATCTATGAAATAATGTACCCATGTAAAATGTATCCAAAATACCATATAAAATGTCTCCAACATAGCACATCATATGTATCCAAATAGCATGTATATTTATTAAATATCTTGAGATCAATGAAATTGACATCTAAATAAGATCAATCACATCCCCCTCCTAATCCATGACCCCAAAAGGCTCTATGATCTAGGTATCAACCCTACGTCAAATGAAAGAAATTTGTTATAAAATCAAGTACACATATTATATCACATGTATATGTCAAATATATATAAATTGTAACATACATGTGACTCATGTCATGTTGGATCTATTGGGGTCCAAAGATTGCCAAAACATGGCATATTGCCACTAAGACCCTATAAAAAAACATGTACTAAGACCCTATAAAAAACATGTATGTACACAAATTACAATAAATCAAGAATATATGTATGTCTCTAGGTACATGTATTTAAGCTCAAGTATGTCAAACTTATAATAACTATAAATTATAGTAACAAATAAATATATTTATCATAGCATCATGTAATGCTCTTCCAATATGATGAATATCTAAATTGTGTAGTGATAAAATAGCCTGGTCCAAGTTGACCATCTCATTTGAAAGTATATTGGTAAATAGATGTTATCATAATGTAGGGGCCTATAACTATATACCTATAACTATGTATAATGCTAGAATAGATCTAACTCCTAACTATATCATCTAGAACAATCATACTATAGGAGCCATCTATAGAGGTCTCAGAATGATCAAAAGGTTTGGATCTACCATTGCCCATTTATTAACAGTCATAGGAGTGTCTTTAGGTCTAAATTATTTTGATAATATACTAAGGTTGTATCCAAAGTGACCTAGAAAATCTATATAATCTACATCATGATGTAAATGAAATTCTTCAAACAATTGTTTGTAGAAATAGAGAGGAAACTCATCCTCTTGTGGCCACCTATGATGTGTAGCTAACCAATAAGGATATATAAATGGTGCAACAATATAATCTGTACACTTTGTATCTAAATAAAATCTAACTCTAGGCATGTCTACGTGAAAGGAAAACATGCTCTTTACCATAGTAGTGATGACCTCTATATCAATCTACCTATAATTCATAATGCTCATGACACTACAAGAAAGAGAATAGTTAAAAGTTTCAAAACTAATATAATCATATAGGTTGTATGTATCAATCATCTGAACCATATGACACAACTCATCTCTAATAGCAATAATCTTCTCCCTATTAGGCAGAGTGGTAGAAGTTGTAATACCCCAAAATTGTCTCATTGCCATGACAACCAATTCTGGCCTATTTGATCAACCCTAAAGTCCTATGTCACTAGGCAATTCTCATTCTAATTCTTGCTATTTGACTTAATTGGAAGATGCAAAAAACCCTAATCTACATTACTCATGCTATTTATTGAATTCATAAAGTATAGACTCAATTTAGCTACATTAAACCTATTGATTAGATTTAATTTAATTTAAAGTGTTTATACTTTGGTTAAATTAAATTATCTCCTAAAGCTGATGTACAAAGGAATTAAATTTGTTTAATTTAATAATGCTCTAATGTTAATTATTGAATGTGAGTATTCTATTAATTTAAATAAACATTTATGAGGTCATGTCTCATTTTTATTGAATTAAATAACCTTCTAATTTGTTCTCTTTGGTTCAAGAATGGGAATTCCAAGTGATTTATCTCTCAAATTGGAAGTGGCTTAATCCACTTACTCTCACACTTAGGTGAATTTCAGTTAGCTCTCCATCACACCCAAGATCTGAGTTAGTTAACCTAACCTACACTAGGAATTTTCCATCCTAATTGGATCTCATCTTCAATCTTGACCATTGATTTGAGTTGATCTCAATTGTTGATTAATTTTTGGAATTCTATATAAGAGGCTTCTAATTCCTCATTACAGATGTTTGAATTTGAATTGCATCAAATTACTGCCAAATTGTGTACTCATTTCCTTAAATATTCTCATAGCTTTCATTGTTTAGCTTTAATATCATATAGATTAAAATGCAATCATATAGTTTAATTTTCTTTATATGTTATTAGATTAATTTCATCTCTCATCTAAATTAACTGCACTATCATTTAGCTACATAAATCCATCATACTAAAAGGTCTAGTTGCTTGCTTCTCAATCTAAGAGCAAGGAAAAATCCTTCTAGTTAGTAGGAAACAGGTTGCGTTGATTAGATCACATAGATGAACAATTCAATGTTCATTCCAAGATGATCTCTCATGTAAATACTATCTTGAAGTGTGTGTGAGAATCCAAGGCCCACAATTCATGCATACATTTCTAGCACCCATGGCATGGCTTTAAAAATCAATTTTTTTGGCCTAATCTATTTTATTTTCTATTATTTTAATGTTTTTGTCAAATGCATCCATACAAATTTCTATATTTTTTCACAAGAAATCTAATTTTTGCATAAAGATTTTAGGATTTCTCCTTTTTATTTGCACTTCCTCATGTGAAAAAAGTGTATAGTCATACTAGTTCTCATGTGGTACACAAAGTTTTCTCACATGAGCCTGTGCAGGATTTTGTGCGAGGTTTAGCAAAACACATGCATTATGTGGTTTTTCTAGAATTTATTTTATCATTTTTTTTGACTAACATGTTTTCTTTGAAGAATTTTCTTTATGATTTATAGTTTTTTGTAGCATAATCATGGTTTGCAGGATGTTTTGATAGAGACACCTTTTATCTAAACACTTCAAACAGTAACTGACTATGTGATTGCAGGACACTGTGAAAGAAATGCATGTCGAAGACCAATTTTAAACCCACTGTAAACATCATGTCCTTTAATTTATTTCCACACATAGTATAATTAGGGCTTGTGAACTTTGTAGGGTGCAAGATAGGAAAATATGCTCTTTACCACTTGGAGGTCATGACCAAGGGTAAATCAGAAACCTAGACACCTGTGAAAGATGATATCTGAGGGAGGCAAGAAATTTAGTGGTTCTCTAGTGCAAGTCTTATTCTATGAAGGGATGATGATTTCCTTTTAGGGAATCATGAGCTTGAGAAAGGATAAGTCAAGATTGATTAAGCTAACTTGGTGATTAACATGTCTTGCATGTATGGACAAGGTGATGAGGTAGAGGAGTATGCTCTTTCCCCTTGAGTAAAATCAAAAACTTGGACCCTTAGATCCAAACCACCAGTTTGAGTCAACCCTTATAGGGTTTTTTGGAGTGATCCAACCTCCGGGAATAACCCAAGTGAGCACACTCCTTTCATCAAAGATTACAACTTATTATAATAAAGAAGCTTTGTAGAGTGAAAGACTCTAAAGCCATATTAATTTCTTCCTCTTCATTCTTGATATCACATATCAAGAGGAGGCTTTATCAGTTGAATTGGCTAGTGTTGACCCCAATCTTGCTAGTCAAGTGTGTGGACTTTTAGATGTTGGTGTGGGTTGCTAGTCTTAACTCCACTTGCAAACCCACCGGGGATCAATATGAATGGAAGCCAAGTAAAAATCATTTAGTTAGCTACTACCTGATTCACCTCCAAAAGGGGGCACCATTTTGTGTGAGGGGGAAG
Organism: Cupressus sempervirens; assembly: GCA_028749045.1. Taxonomy (NCBI): domain Eukaryota; kingdom Viridiplantae; phylum Streptophyta; class Pinopsida; order Cupressales; family Cupressaceae; genus Cupressus; species Cupressus sempervirens. Next base: position 788,980,150 of record CM053783.1, on the reverse strand, counting down.
AATCTCTCTTGTAGAACTCACCATAGACATGAAACTAGGCATTGGAAGGTGGTATACATGCTTGACCCCTACCAAAAGGGTGTTCATTAAGTTTATATGTTATTGAGCCCTTTGAATACACCAAAAAAATGAGCACCCTTTAGGGGGTGACACAACTATGTGAGGTGCATGCATGCACATAATTTATGGGACAAAGATTTTGCCTTCTCTATAAATTTTATATTTTAGGTATAAAAGCATGTTTTTTATCAAGTCTTAAACTTGTCCAAAACTATCTAAAAAAACTAAAAGTCAAGACTCCCCCACTCATCTAAGTTTCTTTGTCCTTAGTTGGATTGCATTTGACTACTACTTGATTCCCATGTCTTTCTGAAAAAGAAAAAAAAATCTTTTTAAAAATGAAATGTTGTCTAACAATTTGAAAGCAAACCTTGTTGTATGTCTTAAATCTATCCAAGCAACCAAAAATCTATCTAGAATAGTCTGAAACCTTTAAAATCTATTTAAAATTTAGTTTCTATTGTTAGTCTATTCCCAATTTTTGTGCTCAGTTTTCAAAGATTTCGCATGAAGATCTTTTTTCTTGACACTTATTCATGTAGGCCTATCCAAGTTTTTGTGTAGCCCTATGCAAACCTTCAAGTTAAATCTTTCAACCTTGTTAGAATCTTGTCTTCTAGTTAGTCCAACACATCCTGCCATGGCTTTATATAAGTCCTCGGATAAGAAACTTGGTCCAAATCTATTGTTTCAAGTCTTTGCCTAGTTTGTTGTGCTTTCTCATGTGGCTCCCTAAGAATATTGATATAGGATCTTGCCTTGGATTTATTAAAACTATCTTTTAGAGCTATATGTGCTCTAAGTCTAGTCTATACCTACAACTTGTTACCTCTTTTCTTGTCTACAAATAGTCTCAAACAACGACATCTTTCTTAGCTAATGACTTGTGACCTACACTTTAGCTAGTCTTGTTTTTCAATCATCATGTTCTTGTCCTTTAGTGCTTGATATACTTCGTGTCATGATAGTCATAATCTTTGGCTATTCTAGGTTTTACTTAGACTACTTGTACCCTAGTATACAACACTATTATCTTATTTCTTTGAGAATATGTTCTATTGTGGTCCTTGTCTAGGTTTTGATTCTTTTTCTAGTCTATGACTATGGCAAGAAGAAATGGGAATATGTTTTACCCCTTAGACTCAGATGAGGTAGATCTAGGGGTCATAATCATAGTAGAGATCACTTTCTAGTTCATACATTGTCTATGTCCAGTTCATCTAGTGAGGAGTCTTCATGATCTCCTTCACCTGTTAGACTACCTCATGTCCAAAGAACATTCTCTATCAACTTACAACAAACTAGGAAACCCTTCTATCAAGAGGATCTTAAAACTATAAAATGTCCTATATCTCCAAACAATATAGCTGAATTCTTACTTAGAGGATCTATTCAATCAAAACATATTGAAATTGTTCACATTCCTACAATGGTTGTGTAGACACCTAAATTTGATTACACTGCTTTGGTAATCTAATTTAGCCATCTTTAAAGGCATCATTAATTAAATTCTTATTTAATTAATCCTTTGCCATCCCTAGTTGATTAATTTCATTAATCATCTATAGTCATAATTGATAAATCATATAATCTATTATTTATCAATTAAATCCTATTCTTCTATCTAATTCCAAAAATCCCCATTTATTAAATAAATCTATTTGATAAATGAAATCCTCAAATTCAAAAACCCCTAACCTATCTCTAATCCTCCATTTAGCCTAATCCACCCCATCCACCCATACCAACCAAGCTTAGCCACTAACTCACCCACCCTCATTAATGCCATCCACTTGCACATCTCTAACATCCCTAATCTAATCCTAAACCCAAGCCTAATCCACCCCCTAATGTTGTCACATTCCTTAAACAAGTTTAAGACTTTCCTAATCCAAACCAAAGTCTCCCCTCAAAAAAACCCAACCACTAAGTCATGAGTGCTCTTACAAAACATAAAAGACTCTTACAAGCCCACTCATGACTCTTACACCCATCTTCCACACTCTTCCCTCTTCCACACTCATTCCTCTTACATCCCTCTTACATACTCAACCCCACTCATCATGCCTTTAACCAACCCTTTACCCTACCCTCTCACACTCATCCTCCTTCTGACAAGTGTCACCTTCCCATTAGTGCTAAACAAGCACAATCCATGTGCTCTCCTTTGAGTGCATCCTAGCCCTCCTTAAGCCTTCATCCATCCTTGCATCTAAGCCCTCCATCCCTCTACCACTTAGCCTATAAATTGAATCCCATCCCAAGCTATTTCATCAAAAATCTTTGAGCTAAAGTTACCATGCTATTTTGAGAACCAAAGCCATCAATCTTACCCTTATAATGTCAAATTGAGAGCTCACAAAGCTACCAATTTGCCATTACCCATCTCCATTGAAGCAAGCTTTTGAGCATCTTGAGCATACATCCATAGCAAAAGGACACATCTACTGAATCAAGAAAGCATGGAGTGTTTTATCTTGTGAGGTTTGCACTTCTTGTTTGCTTTCTTTGTCTAAGCATATATGTGAATTTAGTTTTTGGTTTCTGAATGTTTACTTTATCTGTTAATGTTCTTTGCATACTAAATCTTGTTCTACATTTTGGCACGCCCGGTGGGACCCCACTATGGGTCATTTAATCATCTATTTTCATCTATATGTCATTTTTCTAACCATCTAATGTTTGTTGTTGTTTGAGTGTGTTGTGAGGGTGTTTTGCTTGTTTTTATAGGTTAAAGAACGCACTTAGGAAGAAGAAATACCATCTAAAAAAAAATTCACGTTTTTCAACTTTTTTGGCGCAATTTTGGTCTGCAACCTGTTCTGTCTACGAAAATCCGCATCTGCGCAAATTGACGTCTGCGAAAATCCACGTCTGTGCAAATTGATGTCTATGAAAATTTGTGTATGCGCAAATCGACGTCTCTGCCACCACCAATCCAAATCGTCGTCTGCGAAAATCCGCATCTACATAAATCAGCATCTCTGCTTGTCACATGTTTTTTGTGCTGCAAAATCTGTTCTGTCATCTTCGAATACTACCATTTTAAGCATTTTTATGCGTAGAAAAAATACCAAAAAAAGTTTAAAAAAATTTTCCCATAGTTAAGCTCTCGTTTTTGAAGATTTTGGCTAACTAACTAAATTTCTTTTTTTTTTTTTGTCTCATTGCAGGTTGGAGCACATATGGAACCACTAACCATGTTTCTTGCAAGTTTTCATGTTGCTAAAAAATGAACTTGAATGCTTAACCATTTGTCTTTGAATGCATGTTGCTCAAAACACACTCTTGAATGCCATGGATTAAAATCAACTTTCCTTGGAATGCATGCTTAAAACAACAAATCCAATCTTGAATGCCAAGGATCAATTAACCATTGCAATATCAAACACTTCATTTGGAGCTTCTAAAATTGAACAAAACAAATCTCTTTTCCACATGAAATCTAGGTAAAGTTTGATTTTTGGACATTTTAAGAAACTTTGTTAAGTTAAAATACAAATTTACAAAAATCAATTTGAGTAGTTCCTTGGACTCACCTCTTTTCTAATCACCCATCAAATATTAACCATTGGTTGCAATCTCAGCACCATTTATGGGGATGGGTCTACTTGAAAAAGGTGTTAAATGTTCCACAATCTAACTCACTCACTTGGTCTTTAAACGTTTACTTTAACTTTATCAAAATTCTTAAATGGCCAAAACTCTAGATTAAATCGATTACACTTCAAGTTTGGGTACTAAAATTGAACAACAACTGACATGGAGAGCCTCCGGGCGCACGCTTGAAATCGAATCTCACACACTTTTGTTTTGGGCTTAAAACAAACTCACACTCAATCTTGAATGCCTTAAAGAAAATTAATCGATACTTGACATGGAGGGCCTCCGGGTGTGGGAGTTTGCTTTTGTTGACCCTAACTCTTCTTATTGTTTGCATTCTTCGATCGATTTACTTTTGTTGGCGCTTCAAGTTGGAATTGAACATTGTCTCTTAAACATGAGTGCTTGCAAAGTCTAGATTAGCACACATAAGAGTCAGTTGGTAAAAGAACAAGCGTGTTTTTTAGCCCAAGGTCATCCAAGTATTCTCTCCCCTTGTCGTCTTTCGAGGCCATCTTGGGTGCATAAGATTAGGAACCAAAACCTTATTTCTTTTTAGGAGGCCTGCTTGGGGATTTCATCACCCCTTGGACGACCTCAACTCCAGCATTCTGGCGGAGTATAAGAATCGGGAGGTGAATCGAAAGACACCTCTTGGGATCAAGATTTTGTCATTCAGGCTAAGCCTCAAGGAACTTTATACCCTTGAGAAGTGAAAGAGGAGAAGTGGGTTACCACTCCTCTCGGCTGTGTGACATCCTTTTGGTCTCATCTATGGATTTGGGCCTCACCTACCTTGCGTATATCGAGGACTCCCTAGCTAAACCAACTGTCAGCCTTGCAGAAAACCATCTAGGATGTTAATGTGTTTGGAGTGACTGATCGAAACATTTGTAGAACATACACACTCCTCGGCACAAGTATCACGTTCTAAGAACCACAAACTTCTATCTGGGTGTTCCTATCTATTGCTTGTTTTTATTTATTGAATGAATGTTTGCCAAACTTGGTCAATCCTAGCTTAGGGCACACTTAGCATAGTCACTGCCTATTTTGGAAGTTGAACAAGTTGAAGCAAAACAACGGAGATTTTTCCCAAAGCCAAGCAAATTCAGGAATTTATGTCGGAACAACCCAAACCCAAACAAAAGTTTCACAAGGTCAAACTCAAGCCATCTCTAGCATACCAAGAACTTTCAGCCAAGAGAAAATAAATAACACCAAGCCCACGAATTGCCAAACTCCACAAAGCAGAGGACAAAGCTACCGATGAAGCACTTCAAGAGGCCTGGTTAGAGCGCACCATCAAATTTAGCCAACATCCAAGAGTTAATCCTGCTTATGCCTTACCAACTAGGCATGATTTCTATGATTAGACACCCTTGTTTCTCCACATCTTCTTGGATAAGCTTCACTTTAGAGTCATCTTTGTAGAAAAGCCAGCCATCTTAGGTTATCCCCTTAAGCATTATTAGCTTATCCATCTCATTTAGGATCATACCATCTAGCCAACAATCGAAAATCTGCACATCTAAGCTTTCAAAATTGTTGTCACCTTGCTAAAAGTTTGCCATTCCTAAAATCTTCCAAATCCACCAATCTCACCAAGGTTATCCCTTTGACAGAGCTTTGTCTAGGGTAATCTAGCTTTGTCACTTGTTATCCCTCATCACCTTGAGCTAAAGGTTGGGATCTACAAGTGGTCAATCTCGTGTTCTTCCTAAAGGATCATAAGTTGACACAATCACCACCAAGCTTGCACATAGGAAAGCAGACCTTTTGTGCTTTGACAACATATCTTTGAAGTTAGAATCCCCAACCCAATCCTCCTTAGGTTTTGTCATATAGCTTTGCCTCAACCTAGGAAATCATTTGCATAGAAAAGCCTTCCCCATTTTGCATCCATCAACATTATTGCATCTCATCTCAAGGAGCATTTTTCATGCCACCCGTCACTCGCTTAGCCAAGAAGAAAGAAACAATGGAGCCCTATCATTTGGATCGAACAGCCTCACCCCCCTTGAGCACTCAGCCATCCTTCAGCCCAGAGCCAGCTATGCCATCACCTACTGACATTGAAGCTTTCATGAACCAACCAGGAAATGCAGTATTGGTAAATGCCATTATAGACAAAAACAAAGAGACAATCATGACTAATTTTCGAAGGGACAATGTAGGAACCTTTGACTTTGGAAAACCCCCTCCATTATCAGATCCATCTCACCCATTGTTTGGGCAGCTGCCACCACCCATAGGCTCTTATGATCCAAATTATCCTCAATATATTCCAAAAGAAGAGCCTCCAGCCAATCCATATGACCCAACAGACCCAAACATACCATCATCCACCCAAGTTGAAATCTCCATGCCGCAAGCCAACCCAACCACCACCACTCCATCCTTGGTTCATACCTCTCCACTCCGAACCCCCTTTACCCAAAACATCTCACCGTTCACCCCCTTCACTATTGCTGCTACTCCCCAACCCATCCTTCCAAATCCACCCATCTCCCAAATCAGTGCTAGCATCTTTGGCCAACCTTAGCAATATACAACAGGGATGCCACCCATGGGGTCAAGTAATCAACCTTTCATTGCCCCCAGCTTGTTCACCAGAGCCCAAAGCATAATCCCATCATTTCCATTAGGTCTTGGGAGCTCAATACCACCAGCCACAAATCCACAAGCTACTACCTTCACTCCACAAAGCTATCAAATCCCACAAGCTACTGCCAATCTTCTACCAAGCTCCCAAGTGACCCCAACTCCCACCACCACTCTACCAAGCTTCCAAATCCAGCCACAAAGCTATCAAACCCCATCAGTTCCATTCCCAAGCTTTCAATTCCCACCACCTCCACCACCAACTAATCCATTACCTCCAATTACCAACTACTTTTCAATGCCACTTCTAGGAGGTAATCCACCACCCCAGCCAACCACCAATTATTTGCAGATACCATCCCAAATGGGTCCACAACCCACATATATTGGTCAAACCCCACAAGCCCTTAGATCCTTTCCCCAAGCCTCACAACCATATTATACCTTACCTCCACAAAGCAATCCATTTATCCCACAGCTAGCTTATGTTCCTCAATCCCAACCTCAAATCCAATATCAACAGCAAGCTTCGCAGCACATGCAGCAATATGCGCCACCTCCCCCTCAACAACCCATCATCCACCGTGCAACTACCCAAACAATGTACAATCCCTATCAGCAAATCCCTCACAGCCATCCATATTCAATGGCTTCATCCAGCACATACCTACCTCAAGGCACTCCTACATTGGGGGCACCCCAACCATCACCTATCAATTCAGAGTGGGAGCAAATGAAGACAGCTCTGAAAGCCATCCAAGAAGGGAATGATCCAAAGACATTCAAGTTTGAGAATGTGTTTCCTTACCCATTTGACAGAGCCATTACCATGACACCATTTCCCAAACACTTTGAGGTACCTAAATTTGACAAATTTAGAGGAAAAGGAGACCCTGTCACACATATCAAAGAATTTTACATGCATTGCCAGGACGTGGCATACAATGATGTCTTCCTCTTGTTCCTTTTTCCCAAAATCTTGGCTAGACCAGCTCTTGAATGCTTTTATAGAATCCCCTATGGCACAATTAAAAACTTTGCTGAATTATCTGAGGCATTTGTAGCCCAATATGCCCATCTTGTTGAAACAGAGCTATCAATAGTTGATCTTGTCCACACCAAGCAAAAAGGTGGAGAAAGCCTTGCCGAATACCTACAAAGATGGAAAACCCTTACCACCCACATATCCTGCACCTTGCCAGAATGCCATGTGGTGAAAATGTTTATTGATAATGCACATCCCAGCTTGGCTCACCACATGACCATGAACTGTTTGCAGACCTATAAGGATATCAAAGAGAAAGGAATGATCCTTGAGCAAGGACTCATCAAAGATGGTGTGGTAAATATTTATAAAGAGGCCAACCAAAATCAATCACATTCCAATGACAAGTCTAGGTATTGGAACAAAAACAAGCATGTTGCAACAGATGGGGTTACTGACACCAGACATGTGAATATCGTTGGTCCTTCTCAAAACCAGTCTAACCCACCATATCAAACAAACAACCAACAAGCTATCAATTACCAAAAATGAAATAACCAAAGATATCAAAACCACAATACAAGACCCAACTTTCAAGGGTCTAACAATCAAGCTAATGCCATCAATGTAGTTGCAGGGCAAAAGCCCAGATTCCAACCTACACCTAGAAACTATACACCCCTTGGTGAGCCATTGGATGTTATTTTTGAGGAATTGGCTAAGGAAAACCTCATCAAATTTCCTCCTACCCAGAAAATTGATCCAAGCCAATCCAAAGCTGCATGGTACAAGGACAATGAGTATTGCAACTTCCATAGGGTAAATAGTCACACCACCCTCAGATGCATGAAACTGAAAGACTGTGTGCAAGACCTCATTGATTGGAAGGAAATCACTATTGGTGCCCAAACCTCTCCCAATGCAGGCTTACAGATTTATCAAAATGCTTTTCCTCCACACAACAACCAAAATCTTGGAAAAGCACCTATCCAAAACAACACCAACAACCGCCAGCCAAACCAACAGCATGGGAAGAACAATGACCACACTTCATCCTATATAGACTATGGTAGCCTTATAGGTTGTATATCTAAGAAAGAGCCTTCTGTCAATGTTATCAATATCTGAGGACCAGACAATGAGTGTGCGTTCACCACTCGAAGAGCGTGATTTAACATCGCAGGCCCACCAGTTTCATCAACACCATCAGCTCCATCAAAAATCCAGTACAATATCTTGGAACACCTTGGGAACATGCCAGCCCAAATATCCATTTTAGACCTTCTCCGCACTAGTCCTGTGTACAAAGACATCCTTGATAGTGCTCTCATAGAATCCCGTGTCCCTTCTGATATCAATGCTACTGATTTTCATAATCTTGTTGGACACCTTTCATCCTCATGTGCCCTATCTTTCAAACCCACCGACATACCCGCGGTTGACCCAGATCACACCCTTCCGCTTTGCATAGCCATCATGGTATCCAATTTTGCCATGAAAAGAGTAATGATAGATAATGGATCAGCCTTGAACATTTGCACCCTAAAATTCATAAAACAAGCTGGGTATACTGAGGCAGATATGATCAGTGAGGTTATCACCATCAAAGCTTATGACAACTTGGAAAGGACCACAGAAGGGACTATTTTGCTACCAATCAAGGTTGGGCCAGTCATTCAAGAGACAGTTTGCCATGTTGTTGATCTAAACCTACCATTTAACATCCTCCTTGGTCGCCCATGGATTCATGCTATGAAGGCCGTTCCATCCACCTACCATCAGTGCATCAAATTTCTGCATCAGGGCACTGAGGTAACCATCCATGCCGATCCAGAACCCTTTGCTTACTGTAATGCGGTTGAAGCTTCATATACAAACCATTGCCCTGGAATAGACATCGGCACAACCATCGCCAGCTCATCCCACACTTGTAATGACGCAGAAACCATCCTCACCTCCACCCTATCTACCGTAAAGATCAACAACAAAGGTTGCTGAGAATATAGTCTGTCAGATGCATTTGCTGTCGGAGCAATCCCACTTGATCTACATACCCATGGACGACCGACATATCACAAAGCTAGGGAGATTCCACCTCCTTGATACAAACAGTTTGGCCCAACCACCTTTGTGTCCTCAAAAACCCCTCCTAATGAAGAGCTCACTCCAGATATCAACAATTGGTTACATAAGGATGCACCTCCAAAAAATCAAGCACGCCTTGATCACTTCAGCCAAAAGTATCCCCAACAACATAAGCTCATCACTGAAAAATGGAACTATCAAGGAGGTGGACTAGGACTAGAAGAAAGGGGCACGCAATGCCCCATTGAAGCACATAATTGGGAAACGAAGTCAGGACTTGGCTTTGGCATACCCACAATTGGGGGCACCAACGAGAACGGTCACGCTTTTTCAAACATCCACCGTGACCTTGTCAAAATCGAAGACATTCCTGAGGAAGTTAAAAAGAGAGCCTACGACGATATCCCAAACCAAATCTTCCTAGGAGACTCTGTTCTCCGAGAACTATCCATCCATCTCATTGACCTACCACTTGCTCATCCACAACTCATAGATTGGGACCAACCAAGTGTCATACATATTGATGAGTTCGCATCAGAGGAAGCACTTCTAAGATTCATGGGAGCCGAAACTCCTCATAAGAAGACAAAGCCAGATTCTGCCTACATCTACAAGCTAGATCCCAAGGGGTATTTTGGAGAAAATCCCCAACCTAGTTTCGATACACCCAAAACTAGAACTAAGGTAAATCTGGGACTAGCTAAGGCAGCGAAGAGAACCCCTCAGCAAGAAAATCCAGAGCCATAAGCAGAACATGAGGATTTAGTATTGCCTCCTCAAGATAATCGACCAGAGGTGTCTTCTATTCTAATAGAGGATACTAGAGAAGTCAACATTGGTTCTTCAGAGATCCCTAGAATTGTTCACATTGTTGCATCCCTATCACAAGACCAAGTTGACCTCCTCTTTGAGGTTTTACGAGAGAACATTGGCCAATTTGCATGGTCATATCAGGAATGCCAGGACTTGATCCAAAGCTTGTAGTTCATCATCTTGCAGTCGATCCAAAGATCAAGCCCGTAAGACACAAGCTTAGAAAAATGTACCCCAAGGTGGCCTTACTAGTCAAAGCTGAACTAGAAAGAATGTTAGCTGCTAAGGTTATCCGACCTATCGACTACTCAGAATGGATCTCCAACATGGTCCCTGTCACTAAGCCTTCTAGTGACATCAGAATCTGCACTGATTTTATAGATCTTAACAAAGCTTGTCCAAAGGATGATTTTCCCTTTCCCAACATAGATATGATTGTAGATCTTACAGCTGGATATGAAATTCTGTCCCTTATGGATGGATTTTCTGGGTATAATCAGATCAAGATTGCAGAAGAGGACGGACCAACATAAGACAACATTCACTACCCCTTGGGGAACCTTTTGCTACACCATGATGCCTTTTGGCCTAAAGAATGTTGGGGCTACCTATCAAAGAGCTATGACAGCCATTTTCCATGATCTTATCCATAGCATTTTGGAAGATTCTGTGGACGATATCCTAGTCAAGTCTCACACCTTCATGGATCATCTTGCTGACCTAGAAAAAGTCTTTGATAGGTTGGCCCAATATCATCTCATGCTAAATCCCAAGAAGTGTGTCTTTGGGGTCACATCTAGCAAGCTTCTAGGATTCATAGTTTCTAAATGAGGTATAGAGATTGACCCCAAAAAGTTCAAGGCTATCTTAGACATGCCTCCTCCCCAGACACTGCGACAGCTTCGCTCTCTTCAGGGAAAACTTCAATCTGTCCGGCGCTTCATCTCCCAACTTGCAGATAAGTGTACACCATTTTCACACTTGCTAAAGAAGAATGAGAACTTCAAGTGGGATCTTTTATGTCAGCGCAGCTTCGATCAACTCAAGTAGTATCTCACCAATCCCCCTATCTTGGTTCCACCAGTTCCTGGTCATCCCTTGACCTTGTATATATCAGCAACACCTACTGCTCTAGGGGCACTTCTAGCACAACATGATGATTATAGCAGAGAGAGAGCCATCTAATATATCAGTAGAACCCTAGTTGGTTATGAACTCAATTGCACTCCTATGGAAAAATCTTGTTTGGCAGTTGTTTTCTCAACTCAAAAGCTTCGCCACTACATGCTAAGTCATACCATCCAACTAGTCTCCAAGATTGACCCTCTCAAGTATATGCTCTCCAGAACAGCACTTACAGGCCATTTGGCCAAATGGGTTATGCTACTAAGTGAGTTTGACATCCAGTATGTGGACAGAAAGGCAATCAAAGGGCAAGCTATAGCAGATCACCTGGTCAATGCACCTCTAGTAGATGCATATCCTTTGCTCACAGAATTTCTAAATGAGCATATCTGCCTAATCGAAGAACAGCCCCCATGGAAGCTTTATTTTGATGGCTCATACACCTCTCATGGATCAGGGGCAGGAATATTATTAATTACACCTCAAGGAGATTACATTCCAAAAGCCTTCAAGCTACAATTCCCTAGCACCAACAATATAGCAGAATATGAAGCTCTTGTAGCAGGATTAAGGATAGCTGCAGAATGGAATATCACTAAGTTACAAGTCTTTGGTGATTCCCAACTCATCATCAAACAAGTCTTAAATGAATATCAAACCAAAGATGAGAAGCTATTAACCTACAAAGAGCTAATTGATCAGATGACCTAGCATTTTACAAAGCTTCAGTTTACACAAGTGCCACGAATGCAAAATAAAGCAGCAGACGCCATGGCCACTATCGGCTCGCTCTTGGAAATTCCCCAAGATACTATGCAGTATGAATTTTTAGTTGAGCAGCTCCTCACACCCACTTATGCGAATGAGGATTCAAATCGTGTTTGTATCTTGGTTGGTCCCCAATCCCCTTGGTACTATGAAATTCATGCTTACCTTAACGATGGTATCATATCCCCTCACCTCACATGCACCCAACGCCAGAACCTTATTTGAAAATCATCCTTCTATGTTATCATAGCCAATACCCTATATCGTCGGGGTTATCACGATACTCTCTCTCGATGTTTTGATGAAAATGAGGCTGCAATGGCATTAAAAGAAGTACATTCCAGACTTTGCAGTGCCCACACGAGTGGTATTGTCCTAGCATGAAAAATCCTTAGAGCAGGCTACTATTGGCCTACCATTGAAGAAGACTCTTGTGACTTTGTCAGAAAGTGTCTCCCATGTCAGCAACATGAAAATCTTGTGCACGCTCCAGCACAGGATCTACAACCTATTGCACCACCTTGGCCTTTTGCTTGTTGGGGCCTTGATCTAGTTGGAAATCACACCTCTCTCATCTGATGGACATAAATGGATAATAATAGCTACAGAATATTTCACTAAGTGGGTGGAAGCAGTCCCCCTAGTCTCAGCTATAGGAGTTGAAGTCTCCAAGTTCATCTTGTACCACATTTTTTGCTGCTTCGGCATCCAATCCACCATCTTCACTGACCACGGAGGTAACTTTGAAAATCTCAACATGGAAGAATTATGCACTTCCCTCCACATCCATCACCACTTTTCTAGCCCATATTTCCCACAAGGTAATGACCAAGCAGAGGCAACTAATAAAACCCTCCTCAAAATCCTAAAGAAAGTTGTCAATGATTCCGGCCGTGATTGGCACCGTCAAATAAATCTGGCTCTATGGGCCTATCGAACTTCCTTCCGTACATCCACAGGCACAACTCCATACTCCCTAGTCTATGGTGCCGAAGCGGTATTACCTATAGAAGTTGAACTTCCCTCACTATGCATATCTTTGCGAGGGAGAATCTCAGATGAAGAATACAGAGTAGCTCGACTCACCTAGCTAGATCTCTTAGACGAGAAGAGACAACAAGCCTATGACCATCTCACAGTCTATCAAACTCGTCTCAAAAGGAATTTTAACAAGAAGGTGCTCCCATGACACTTTCAGCCAGGTGACATGGTCCTTAAAGAAAATATGAAAGTCCAAGAAAATCGAGAAAAGAAAGGCAAGTTTGAACCTACATGGCTTGGTCCCTATGTGGTTACTACCTCCTTTGGCTCCGGAGCCTATCAATTATCTACACCAGAAGGAGAACTCTTGAATGATCCCACTAACATCATTCATCTCAAGAAGTTCTATGCTTGAAGATCCTTGGTATACCCATCTTTTTAAAAATACAAAAAAAAAATAATAATAGTAAAGAGAAATAAGCGTCCAATGGTGAAAACTTGGCAATTCAAGCGCCTTGGATAGGTACCTTGGTGAAAACCTGGTAATTCAAGCGCCTTGTGTGCTAAAGACTAATCCATTATCTATCACTATCCTATCCCTCATCCATCCACCCACCATCCCATAAAACACCTGCTTGTTCCCTTGGTGTTCCAATCAAATATCCAAAATCTGATGGAGCTTGTCAATACCTCCTGTACAGCTTGTAAATCTTGTACCAAAGCTTGTATTATACCTTGTAAATCTTGTACCATACCTTGTATATATCTGAATCTTGTCCAAAGCTTGTACCATATTACAGCTTGTAAATAATCTTGTATCCTAGCCTGTATCCTATCACATGCACACACAGAATCCCATTTTCCTTAAGCTTTTTACAAACCATCTACCTATCCACCTATCAACTATTATAGACATCCCATCCTTCACAAACATTTCCATCTCACAAAAAACCAAAACATGAACAAACTTGTACATTTGTAACATATCTTGGTCTGTCAACTTGTACATCCTCTTTAGCTTAGTATCATTGTATCTATCCGGCTTTCGTGTTAGTTCATCCTTGGTCAACATCTTGCACACATCACACACCCTGGTTAGATATTCCAATGCATCCTTTAGCTAGATCTCCTATCACCAAAGTGTTATCCTTCTTAGTTCAGCTTGCCAGAGGCATCACTCATCCAGATCCATCAGCTTAGGTGCTCTCTGATAGATCCTTGCAGGATATAGCTTTCCTCATGTCTGATCTTGGTACGTTAGTACCTCGTCCTACCCATCTCGTTGGCAAATAGTTCTTTTTTGGATTTTCGCTTTCTTTTGATTTGGGATCTTCCCTTTTGGGTCTTGAAATATCTTTTCCAAGCAATCTCCTTGTTCCCTCCTCAAGGTTGCCACGATCTTCCATATCATGGTATGCTGCGAATGGGGCAATTAGAGCGTAAGGTCTTGATCAGGTCTTTTGGTTGTTTTCTTTTTCTACTTGTGGGTTACCTAGTGTCATTTCCATGCTGCTTCCTCTGGGATTCATGTGTGATACTGGGGCAATCCTTGTGTGTTTGTTTTGAGTCAATTCGTCAGTCCTCTGGACAGTTGGTGAAAAGGCCTTGATGTTCTTGGTAACCTTGGCAATTAACCAACAGTCCTATAGCAAATCTAGTACTCAACTACATGGTGGTACTTCTCTTTGAAGTATCCCCCTGCTCAAAAAGCTTCAATGGATTCCCTTCATCTCCATTATCCCCCATCCATATCTTACATCTGTCGCTCCTACCCCAGCTTATGCATCAATATCTCTTTGAATCACTCCTGACGCTTAGCTTTAGGTATCCACAATCCTAGTCCTAGGGATCTCCGAAACCCATCTTCTGCCAGTCTGACTCTTTGAAATCCTGTTGCATCAGCTTTATCATTCTATCATCTATCTCCCTACCATGGATTCCTTTTATAGCACTCTGCTCCTCCATTTCCCCACCCCCCCCCCCCCAATCCTGGAAAGTCTTAAGCTTGCTTTACTATTGTGCCTCTGATTTCCCTTTATCATTCTCCTATAGTGAGAGTTTGAGCTAATTCAGCCCCTTCACTTTGCCAACCTGTGTCTTAGCTCATCTCAATTTCTTGTACTTTTCAAGAAGTCATAGAGCCTCATTTCTCTCCCCGCCTTCTTCTTGAGGGGGCATCATCTAAGTCTAGTCTCTCCTCTTCTTATCCGAGACTGGGGCAACCTTGTTGCTAAAACATCTTCCTCGTGTCGTCTTCATTCAAACTTCTTTGAAATAGTGTTGTCTCAACACTATGTCAAAGAGGGGCAAAATGTAGACACCTAAATTTGATTACACTGCTTTGGTAATCTAATTTAGCCATCTTTTAAGGCATCATTAATTAAATTCTTATTTAATTAATCCTTTGCCATCCCTAGTTGATTAATTTAATTAATCATCTATAGTCCTAATTGATAAATCAAATAATCTATTATTTATCAATTAAATGCTATTCTTCTATCTAATTCCAAAAATCCCCATTTATTAAATAAATCTATTTGATAAATGAAATCCTCAAATTCAAAAACCCCTAACCTATCTCTAATCCTCCATTTAGCCTAATCCACCCCATCCACCCATACTAACCAAGCTTAGCCACTAACTCAGCCACCCTCATTAATGCCATCCACTTGCACATCTCTAACATCCCTAATCTAATCCTAAACCCAAGCCTAATCCACCCCCTAATGTTGTCACATTCCTTAAACAAGTTTAAGGCTTTCCTAATCCAAACCAAAGTCTCCCCTCAAAAGAACCCAACCACTAAGTCATGAGTGCTCTTACAAAACATAAAAGACTCTTACAAGCCCACTCATGACTCTTACACCCATCTTCCACACTCTTCCCTCTTCCACACTCATTCCTCTTACATCCCTCTTACATACTCAACCCCACTCATCATGCCTTTAACCAACCCTTTACCCTACCCTCTCACACTCATCCTCCTTGTGACAAGTGTCACCTTCCCATTGGTGCTAAACAAGCACAATCCATGTGCTCTCCTTTGAGTGCATCCTAGCCCTCCTTAAGCCTTCATCCATCCTTGCATCTAAGTCCTCCATCCCTCTACCCCTTAGCCTATAAATTGAATCCCATCCCAAGCCATTTCATCAACAATCTTTGAGCTAAAGTTACCATGCTATTTTGAGAACCAAAGCCATCAATCTTACCCTTATAATGCCAAATTGAGAGCTCACAAAGCTACCAATTTTCCATTACCCATCTCCATTGAAGCAAGCTTTTGAGCATCTTGAGCATACATCCACAGCAAAAGGACACATCTACAGAATCAAGAAAGCATGGAGTGTTTTATCTTGTGAGGTTTGCACTTCTTGTTTGCTTTCTTTGTCTAAGCATATATGTGAATTTAGTTTTTGGTTTGTGAATGTTTACTTTATTTGTTAATGTTCTTTGCATACTAAATCTTGTTCTTCAGGTTGATCACAAACCCAAACGTGGTGAACATAGTAGAGATCAAGACCAATCTAGGAATGAGAAACAAAAAGACCCCTTTACTTATTAAAATGAGGAAGAGGAGGAAATACTTCTTGAATAGATTGAAAATTTTTGTAAAGACAAAAACTTCCACAAAGTAATGGAAATGTTACTCAATGAAGAGAAAGAGGAATACTTTCTCAAAATTTCCCAAGAGGGAGCCAAGCTACCTCATCACTTTAATGTAGAAACTATCATTACACCTAAGGAGGAAATTCAAACTTCCAAATTGCAAAAATAGTTGAAGATCATACAAGATGACCAACTAGCCCAAATGATGCATGATAAACAAAATCCTACAAAAATATATACCTTAGAAGCTCTTTGTCCATTCCCATTTGACAAGAGTATAGACATGCCTCCTTTTCCAAGAGGAGTTGAGTTACCTAAGTACGACAAATACTTTGTAACTATCGATCCCCAAGATCACTTGCAAGAATTTGAGGCCTTTTCTATGGAATTTATGCATGGTCAGATATATCTCATGCATCTATTCCCAAGAAGTCTAGGTGGTTAGGCTATGGAGTGGTTTTCACACTTGCCTCCTAGTATCAAAAGATTTGATGAGATTGCTAACTTTTTTGTTCAACTATACTCTCACAGCATACAACACTTGGTTAACATTTGAGACTTGTGTAATCATAAATAGAGAGCTGGGGAGCCTTTCAACACATTCCTTCAAAGATGGACACAATTTTACACCAAATATTTATGAAATAATCCTGAAATGGAAAAGCTTGATATCTTCACTGATAACCTCCTACCTAATTTTGGGTACAGAGTTCAACTTCATGGTCCATGCACCTTCAAAAACATGGTCACCCAAGCTATTTGTATATAAGAATTCATGGTAAAAAAGGGTGAACTTACCCTTCAAAAGGACACAAAATAATAATCCACCTCTAACAAGGACAAACCTAAGTATGTGAACAAAAATTGAGAGGTTTTACATGATGAGGTTGTTGACAACATCATGCCTAAACCTACTAAGGTAGCCTTTAATCTTATAGATAATCTCAAAGGATCCAAGAATTTTGAGAAACCTCCTTCTAGCAATAAGTCACCTAGAAACAAACCAAGGAACTCTTGGATCTCATGCCCAAAATAAGAGTTTATGCCTCTTGGTGAACCTTTGTATGTGGTCTACAAAACCTTGCTGCAAAACAAGCTGATTTCTCCATTGGATAACTCTCAACCTTACAATCTACAACTACAACCACCATAGTGGAATGAAACTACATTTTGCAAATATTACCAAAACAAAGGTCATAAAACTAGAAACTTTATAAATTTTTGTCACAAAGTCCAAGACTTGATTGATTATGGTGACATTGTTGTGGATGGACATAAAAAGAACTTAGATCACAAGGCTTTCAAGGAGTCATTCCCATCTTATGAAAAAGGAGAGATCTCAAAACCAAAACCTAACAACAAAGTCAACTATACATACTCTAACAATGATGATGAGATAGTCCATATGGTTGAACTAGTTGGTGTTGAGTATTGTGACGTTATCACCATCAAGGGCAAGAAAGATAACAATAAAACTAAGACACCATTTTTCTTAAGGGGCCCTACTTCCAACACATTTGGCAATAAATCATCACAATCCTATGCCAACACTATCACACATTCTCGTTCCAAGTTGGTACTCAAAGGCCCTGTACCTTTTGCTCTTGATCTTGAATAAAATAAAGACAAACCCCTTGTTAGTCTGTCTGGAAAAGGTGCAAAACTTGCAACAACTTTCATGAACACTAGCTATAGTATCCTCCATCAGTTATAGTGAACTAATGCTCAAAGCACAATCTTTGAGCTACACAAAATATCACCTACTCATAGACAGGTTCTTGATAAGCCCTTGCTAAGGAAAACACACCTCAAGATCTTGATTTTGAGATATTTCAATCTATGGTAGGTCATCTAACCTTGACATGTGGTCATCGATAATGGAGCTAGTTTAAACATTATCTCAGTTGCTTTGCTCAGAAAATTGGACTATTCTGAAGAGTCCATTGATCCCCACCGCAAGATCACTAGAAAGGCATATTACGAAGTTGAAAAAAGGTCTTTAGGTCTTATGGTGTTGTCTCTTCATGTTGGTTCTATACAAAAGGATGTCACTTTTCAAGTCCTTGACATTCCCTTGGCTTACAATATTCTACTTAGAAGACCATGGATACATGAGATGCATGTTGTTCTAGCATGCCATCAATGCATAAAATTCTTGTTTCATGGCTCTGAAGTCACCATACCTACAAGCACTAGCTATACTTGTAAAATGTTGAAATCTGTTAAAAACTCTATGCCTACTAAAAGGGAATCTATGAACTATCATGATAACAAGCTAAAGGAAATTGAGTATTCACTCAAGCTGAAGGAAACTAGAATGGGGGAAATATCATATGGAACTGGTTCTCTCTCTAACATCTATTCATGAGTCTCCCTGTCATTATGCTAGACCATTTGAAACAAAGAAACCTTTTTTGTTGACACATCAAACTAATTTTGATGGTACTTTTTTCAAAGCTACTATTCCTCTCAAAGAGGCAGCTAAAAACTGAGCTATTGTTGTATGGATCTACAAAGAGTAGACTCCAGTTGATCTCACCAAATAGGCTCGTGAGATCACTCCTAAGAAGTATGGTCCAAGTATTAGACTCATGAAATTCTTTGGCTAAAAGGAATTGGTCCTATTGGATGCAAGAAAAATGGTTTGATTAATCCTGTAAAAGCAATAGCTTGAAGGAATCAGGACACATCTAGTCTAGGCTTCAAGAAGATTCCCTTCCATCTATGGAGTAAAAAATTCATACTAGAACCTGAGAGTCCACTCAAAAATGAGTCACCACTTGAGTCTAATGACCATGAAAACAATGTTGACAATGAGGGTCCTTATCCTTATCCTATTCCTAATGATCTAGATAAATTCTTTGCAGAACTAGATGACTTTGTACCATGTGTTAGCACCATGGATGGTGATAGTGATTCTTCTAAGGATACTACTAGTTCACATCATATAAACCAAAATAAGGAGTGTTTGGTCATGCTTTGTGCATTGAGTATCTTTGCAAAAATCCAAATGATGAAGAAGAGTTTTTTCCCATCACTATTGGGGAATTCTATAGTTTGTCTCCATGTAGTACAGATTCTCAAGAGTATGAATTTGAATCTCTCTCAGAAGTAACTACAGACAAAGACATAGATCAAGTTCATGTCTACAAAAACCTATTGGAATTAGGTGAATTGTCTAGGGTTAGGTTGGATGAGTCCTATCCCACCAATGTCCTTGAGTCTTCAATTAATGATGTTAGTCCTTAGAGGTATTCAAACATACTTGTGGATGAAGCTGCTCTAGGCCTCAAATTGCTCATCCAAGCATTTAATGATTATATTGTGAACACACTTGAACCTACCACATCTCTTTCACTCACCTGTCCTGAGCTCATAGACTAGAATTCCAATGCACCTAATGAAGTCCTCACATTCTCGAATGACTATGCTATTTCCAGCTACTTAAACGTTGCCGAACCAGTAACATCTTCCACTGGTCAGCGACCAAAGCATCAACATGACTAAAGCTAACATCAAATATCTTAGTCATGCAATCAAAAAGAAAAGAAAGTAAAGGTCCAATGGTAAAAACCACATTTTGCAAGTGTTTAAACCTAAAAAAGTAAAAATAAAAGATGTATCCAAGGGTGAAAACCTCTCTGAGGGGCCTACAGATGAGATATTTGATGCACTTTCTAGTCATTTTAAGGAAAGATCATTAGTGTTGATAGAGCTAACACAACTGATCAACTTGGGAACAAAGGAATAGCCTCACATGATACATATTGCATAGTCACTATCTCTAGAGGAAAAAGAGGAATTCGTTGCTTTCTTCCAAGAGAAAATGATAAACTTTGTGTGGACATACTCAAACATTCCAAGATTAGATCCTAATCTCATTATGCATCACTTGTCTATTGTTCCAGGCATTAAACTAGTCAAGCTGAAACTTAGGAAAATGCATCCTCATGTTTCATTACTTGTCAAAGTTGAACTAGAGAAGCTTTTGAAGGTTGGTTTCATCTACACTATTGATTATGCTAAATTGATATTGAACATCATCCCAATCTCCAAGCACGAAAAATCTATCAAAATCTATATAGATTTTAGAGGTTTGAACTTAGCATGTCTGAAGGATGATTTTCCACTCTGTAACATTGATATGATAGTGGACATGATGGAAGGATATGAGATGTACTTACTCATGGACAATTATTTTGGTTATAATCATAACAAAATTGTACCAAAAGATTAGAAAAAGAATACTTTCACTTGTGCATGGGGAACTTTCTATTGGAATGTGATACCATTTGGTCTAAAAAATGTTGGTGCTACATATTAGAGGGTAGTCACTACAATTTTCCATGATATGATGCATAAAAAAATAGAAAACTATGTTGATGATACTATGGTTAAGAGAAAAAAATGCCACACTCACCTTCAAGATTTGGGACCTATCCTTGATTGCATGGAGAAATTCAGTCTCAAACTCAATCCCAAGAAATGCACACTTGGTGTAACATTAGGTAAACTACTAGGCTACATTGTGTCTGTAAAAGGAATCAAGGTTGATCCAAAGAAATTTTAAGCAATCATGGATATGCCTTCACCACATAATATCAGTTAGATGAGGGGCTTACAAGGAAGACTCCAATCCATTTACAGATTCATCTCATAGCTTGAAGATAGGTCACAACCTTTTACTAAGACTCTGCATAAGGGTATCAAACATGTATAGATAATGAAATTACTTGAAAATCCACCAATCTTGATGCCTCCTATTCATGAGAAGCCTCTTATTCTATACATCTCAACAAAAAAGACATCTTTGGGCATCTTTCTAGCTCAAGAACACAATGATAACAAGGAAAGAGCTATTTACTATCTAAGTTGCATGCTGATCTCCTATGAAAAGAATTATAGTATCATTGAGAAGGATTTCTTAGCAGTCATCTTTGCCTTCCAAAAGTTGAGATACTACATGCTTTCCCATACTACATGACTGGTTGCTAAAATTGATCCACTAAAGTACTTACTTAGCAAAGTGGCCCTAATAAGAAGGTTGGCTAAGTGGGTCATGATACTAAGCAAGTTTGACATTTAGTATGTTGAATGAAAGGCTATTAAGGAACAATTGATTACTGATCACCTAGAAAAAGCACCAATGTATAGTCTTCTCCCACTAAGCATCAATTTTTGTGATGAATCAATTATGACACTCAAACATCAAACTTGGGTGATATTCTTTGATGGTTCCTTTACACAACAAGGATCTAGTTTTGGGTTATTGTTCATAACACCATAGAGGTATTCACTTCCTAAGGCATACAAGATTCTATTTCCTAGTATGAACAATATTGAAGAATATGAAGCCCTCATTAATGGCATGAAGATTGCAATTGAATGGAGAGTCGATGAGTTGAACATCTTTGGTGATTCACAACTCATAATCAACCAATTCAATGATGTACATCAGAAAAGAGATGAGAAATTGATCCCTTATAAACATATGGTAGATGACCTAAAGAAATAATTTGCTCATATCACTTTTCAATAGGTTCCTCAAGAAAACAACAAAGTGGCTAATGCCATGGCTACTCTTGCTTCCTTGTTCTAGATGCTAGAGGATGATCTCTGACACAAGTTCCTAGTGGAAATGTTACTCTACCCTACCTATGATACCCCTAAATCTTGGATGATCTATTCTATTATAGGACATGATTCATCCTGCTACCACCACATCTACTCCTATTTGTATGACCAAACTATTTTGGACGGTCTAACCTAGAATGAAAAATGTCACCTTATTCGCATTGCTTCATGGTATGTCATTGTTCTTGTCAACTTATTTAGGAGAGGTCTTGATGGAACACTTCTTAGGTGTCTAGAACCGGATGAGTCCAAATGCTCTTTAACCAACATCCATGAGGGAATTTGTGGATCTCACTCAAATGGCTTGAAACTAGCTCACAAACTTACTAGAGCTAGCTACTATTAGCCAAATATGGATCAAGAGGCAATCAAATATGCCAATTCATATAAAAAATGCTAGATCCATGGGAACTTGATTCATGCTCTAGCTAGGGAGTTAATTCCATCTATCACGTTGTGGTCATTCCAACAATGGGCCTTCAATCTTGTGGGTTAGATTTACCCATCTTCTTCAAATGGACACAAGTTAATTATTACAGCTACAAACTAATCCACAAAGTGGGTAGAGGCAATACCTCTCTCTATTGCCAATGACAAAATTGTAGCTTTATTTATCATGAATTACATCATATGCAGGTATGGCATACCTTCCTCCATTATTAGTAACAATGGAGGATAGTTTAAAAATAAGGATCTTGAGTTATGAAGAAAGTTTAGAATTATGCAACATTGGTCTTCTATCTATTATCCTCAAGGTAATAGTCAAGCAGAGGAATCTACCAAGGTGATCCTTAAGATCTTGCATCACATAGTAAACAAATCTAGAAGGGACTGGCACCTTCAAATTCATCCAGCTTTATGGGCTTACAAAACAAGTATCAGAACTCCAATAGGTACAACACCCTTTTCTTTGGTCTATAGAGTGAATGTTGTGCTAGCTATTGAGGTTGAGATCCCTACTCTAAGAATTTCCATGAAGGGCCCCATTACTAATGATGACTATAGAACATCTTAGGTTCAAGAGCTGGTATTGTTAGATGAACATCGGCAAGTGGTATGTGATCATCTTTGTGCTTGTCAAAAACACATGTCTAGAAGTTACAATAAGAAAGTTAAGCCATGTGACCTCCAATTGGGTGATTGTGTTCTCAAAGAAAACCCTAAGAATCTGCAACAATAGGTACAAAAGGGGAAGTTTGAACCCAACTAGCTAGGTCCTTACATAATTATTGCAGTGTTTAGGTCTAGTGCTTACCAACTTTCTATAACCGAGGGAGAAGTCCTCAAGGAGCCCATCAACACTATCCACTTGAAGTAGTTCTATAGCTAATCTAGTTTTAAAAGCTCTCTATAAATATCTAAAAGTCTTGTAAAAAAACTAAAAATTGCAAAAAGTCCTAAAAAAATATTACCCTAGTGAAAACCTAGGAATAGGTGCCTTGGTAATACAAGAAAAAAATTGAAAAACTCAAAAATACAAAAAAAAGAGAAAAATACAAAAAAAAAAACTAAAAACTAAGAAAGAAAAAAAGTGTCATTGATGAAAACCTGGCAAATAGGCATCATCATAGGAAAAA